>JAUIMM010000052.1:13496250-14777500 GCA_031769625.1 Taudactylus pleione | reverse complement strand
CTCTTTCATGACTTTTGACATAAACGGTGTACCCTGGTCAGTTAGTATCTCCTTGGGTATACCCAGCCTGCTAAAGACATGAACTAGCTCTCTGGCAATGGTCTTGGTTGACATATTGCGCAACGGGATCGCTTCCGGGTACCTGGTAGCGTAATCCATTATGACCAGAATATACTGGTGTCCCCTGGCAGACTTCATTAAGGGTCCCACCAAATCCATTGCTATTCTTTCAAACGGCACCTCTATGATAGGCAATGGAACTAGTGGACCCTTAAAATGTGGCCTGGGAGCATGATACTGACACTCAGGGCAGGATGCGCAAAAGTCAGACACCTCTTTATGAAGCCCGGGCCAGAAAAACCTCTGCATTATTCACTCAGTGGTTTTCTCTACCCCTAGATGGCCTGCCGTTATATGACCATGGGCCAGATCCAATACTGTTCTTCTGTAGGCTTTGGGAACTATTAGTTGTTCCACAATATCTTCCCCCTTCTTAGTCACCTGATATAACAAATCCTGACACATTGCCATGTGGGGATAGGACAAAGGACTATCAGGGTCTACGTGTTTACCATCAACTATTTTTACATTCTCCCTGGCTTTTACCAAAGTAGGGTCATTCAACTGCTCCACGGCAAAGACCTCTCTTCTGACCTCTAAATCAGGCAGACGATCACCTGGCCCAACAACACTTCCCACCTCAATGGGAGGCACATCAGTTGGCGGGCCACCATCACGTTCCGCATTCTCTAGTTCGCCAACCATAGTAGAAAAAGGGAATAACTCTGACTCAGAAGAAACTCCCTCCTCCACTACATCGACAACCTTCTCAAATGGATCGGGGTTGTTCACCTCTGGAACAAAACAGCTTTCCCACAACTTCCAGAAGTGAGCAAAGTCTCTCCCCAATATTGCCTCATACACCAGACCATGCACCAAACCCACAGAAACTATAGCAGAGCCACATGGTGTCTCGATGTTCACCTTGGCCGTAACATAATATCGAGTATCCCCATGTATGCAGGTCACACCAACAGTTTTCCCTGTATGCCTCAAGGGGTTCACCAGCTCAGCTTTTATAAGTGTCACCAAGCTACCAGAGTCTAACAGTGCCTCTACTCGGTTGCCATCTACAGTGAGTACACACATGTGCTTATCAGTCTCAGCCTGCCGGTCAGCCGTACAGGCTGTCTGTGCAAAGAAAGACCCCCTGAAGTATACATGAGCAGTATCACATTGCATAGGTTCAGTTGTAAGTGAACAATTAGCGGCAATATGGCCACATTGGAAACACTGAGTCATATTAATGTCTAGTCGTTTACGGGGCAAGAACCTTCCTGGCCTGGCAGGCCTGTCTCCAGGTTCTACACCCTCAGTCTTAGGTACATTCCACCGCCCAGCACCCTTCTCCCCTGGAACAGTCTTACCAGTGTCTGTGGGAGTTCGCCGGTGCGCCATCGGGGCTCGGTGGGGCATACTCATCAGCTCCTCAACTGCCACGTACCTCTCCACCAGCTCGACCAACTGGTCCGAGGACTTAGGGTCTGCATGGCTCACCCACTTGCGCAGAGTCACAGGTAATGATCGCAGGTACCGGTCCATCATGACCCTTTCCACGATCTGTGGTCCCGTCAGCGTCTCGGGCTGTAGCCATTTTGAGGACAGATGGACGAGGTCATGCATCTGTGAACGTGGAGGCTTGTCCCTATGGAACTCTCAGCAGTGGACTCGTTGGGCACGAACAAAGGTGGTGACTCCCAAGCGAGTTAGGATCTCCTGTTTTAGTATTTTATTGTCCTTGGCATCAGCCAGGCATAAGTTGAAATAGGCCTTTTGTGGGTCCCCAGACAAAAAAGGTGCCACCAGACTTGCCCACTGCTCCTTGGGCCAACTCTCCCTTTCGGCCATTCTTTCAAACGCGGTGAGATAGGCCTCCACATCATCGCCCGAAGTCATCTTTTGGAGGAAGTGACTGGCTCGTATGGAGTGAGTGGGGGTGGGAGGACCAGTAGCAACATCTCTGGGCCGGGCGAGCAGGTGCTGTACCACCTCTTTTATGGCCTGGCAGGTTTCCTCGATGGCGACCTGTTGTTGCCTCTGGGCTGTCTCCAAGGCCAACAGTTGCACCCTGGTGGATTCCTGCTGAGCTCTGGTAGATTCCTGCTGAAGTTTGTTTGTCTCCTGCTGAGCTGCTGTAGCTTGGAGCAAGGCATTAACAATGTCCTCCATTTTGTCCTGGGGTGTAGGTTGGAAGCTGAACCTTGCCTCTCTGAGCATTGGCTGACGCCTCCTCTATGGGACTCCAAGGACACAGCGTTATTTCCACACTTACAAATTTGGTGTCTGTCCCTTTAATTTTTAAATGGAAAGTTTTCCTCTTGCTGCAACTTCAGTGTGTGTGGTTGCCCGCATTCTCCACCATATTGTGACACAGTTAGGTTAGGGGGTCCCTCTCCTGGGTAGAGGACTCCTTCCTTACACACACACACAGCAGCAGGGAAGCAGCACACCAGTCTGGATGCAAGTACAAGCTGGTCGGCGCCAGTCTTTATTGTACAATGTCAGAAATATAAAGAAAACATAAATATAAATCCTAGCCCTGTCGGGGAACTAACTTCACAGGTAGTTCCCTCACTACCAGAACCTGGCATTTATGGTAGTTCCCTCACTACCATAAATGCCCTCGCCAGCAACAAAAGCACAGCACAACACTCACGGTTAGGTTTCCAAGTGTCTCTGAGCAAACTCCCTGCCTGATCTCCCAGGTGAGACAATCAGCCCTAAACAAACTAGGCTTATATTGGCCACTCTCAGGTGGAAAACTAACAAGCCTGTTACCAGGCTGCGAGAACCAAATCCTGGAGTGGCCGTTGGTGGAGCCCTCCCTCTCCTCTCACCCACAACCCCCATGTCCCAAACTGGCTTTTCAAAAAGCCGAGACTCAAGCCTGCAACACTGCAGATTTTCTCCTGGGGGTTTAGAACACATAAGACAGGAATCTGGGACAAATGCACCTGCCACAGACCACTTTACCAATGATCCTATCACAATAGATATATATATGCATATATACATACATATATATATATATATAATGGCCAGGGATCTGATTTACTCAAGGAGGTGGGGCTTTCTACAATGGGGAGAGGCTGCTGATAGCGGGGGTGGAGTGAGGGAAGGACAGCGCTGATAGCGCTACCTTCCCTGCCCAGCGTCTGCTGCTAGCCGGAGTTGGAGGGAGAGAAGGACAGCGCTGTTAGCGCTGCCTTCTCTGCCCTGTCAGCAGTCGGGCTGCGGCTAGCCGGCAAGGAGGGAGAGAAGGACAGCGCTATCAGTGCTGCGTTCTCTGCCCTGTCAGCAGCCACTGGGCTGCTGTTCTCCATAGTAGGGAGAGAAGGACAGCGTTGTTAGCGCTGCCTTCTCTGCCCTGTCAGCAGCCGCTGCTGCTAGGCAGAATAGGGAGAGAAGGACAGCGCTATCAGTGCTGCCTTCTCTGCCCTGTCAGCAGCCGCTGGGCTGCTGTTCTTCGGAGTAGGGAGAGAAGGACAGCGCTATCAGTGCTGCCTTCTCTGCCCTGTCCTCTCGGCAGCGGCCGGGGGAGGGGGTGGGTGCGCCAGGCGCTGGGCTGGCCGATCACTGCAGTGATCGGCCCACGGGGAGGGACAAAGCGTGCAGAGGGACCAGGAGGTCCCTCTGTGATTGGCGGCTGCTAGAAAATGATTTTCCAGCAGCCGCCCACAGTGCTTTTCTGACTGGTCGTATCAGATACGACCATGTCAGGGAAAGCCCAGTCTGGTATGGTCGTATCTGATACGACCATGCCAGGCAAGTGGTTAAGCACTTACCTCTCTGACATTACACACGTACTACAAGCAGATGCCGATAATCACCAATATTTACTCCATCAGTCAAGCTCCAGCTGCTTAACACTAAAGACAGGTAAGGGAATCATTTTTATATCCCTTCTACATATTCTATAGCTTCTGAAATTAAAAAAAGGGTTTTGAATGTACACTTAAATACCTTTAAGCTATGACGCATAACAGCCATGGGAGCTAAAGGAAAAATGTAGATTATCTTCAAAAAGGTTTGTACAGTCTCTGTGATATGTGAAAGCACTCACATGGGAGCACCTTACTCAGTCTGGAGATTATGCTACAGATGTGCCCAGTTACATCTTTGCTGCTTGTGCGGTAAATCGCGCCACGCATGGTGCGAGTCGGTAACACATGCTGTGTTAGCACCCGCAACCCCATAGTATTGCATGGTGCGATCACGGTGCGCACTATGGCGTACCGTGGCATATACAGTTGCGGGTAATCGCATGACACGATGCATGCGCATGTTTGTAGCATGATCAGCAATGATGTATAAAAGGGTGCATCTGTACAATAGAGATCACTGCACATCCGGTGACTCAATCTCTGAGGAATAGGGAACTCCCATGCTGTTAGATATAGTTTACAAAAAAGGTGGATAAAAACCCCAATCAATTATACAATGGCATGCAGGGTATTGTGCCTTATACTTACACCAACCTACACCCGTCAGCATCTGCATAACCAGTACTTGATAGTATTGTGTGTTTTCTGATACCTGTACCGAGTTATATATAAATTATGAGACTAAATATTTTATATCCCCTGTCCCACCTACAGGAGATTTTTGTTTCTTTGTTAAAGAAAAATGTCAGCTTTGTGTTATTTTTGCATACTGCGCTATGCACTATGCTTGCAGGAAAACATGCTTTCTTCATATACACTCTCACACAGTCATTTTGTAACATCTCTTCTATCCGAATAGTTCCCATGAGTCAGCATAATCCAGCTTGGTTGTCAAGTTAGGTCAACTACATAAAGATAGCTCTAATGCACCTCTCCTGTATAAAGAGGACATTAGGGGACTGTGTTTTTTTCTTTTGTATGATGTAAAGGTCACAGATTGTACAACAGAGGCGTATTGTACACTGAATCAATTCCAAATTTTCAAACGTTTTAAATACATCCTATAATGTAACATACCTACATATATATCTACTGTACCTGCTGTATGATTTTTTAAATTCAGATTTGTTTAGCCGAACACATCACATTGTATTGAAGTATGCTTAGTTTTCTTCAATATTGATAACTGCAAACTAATTTTCTTATGAAAATATGCTGATGAAACTCATATTTCACTTCAGCGAGTATAATGAGCTATTTTATCAAACTGTCCACATGACACCATTCTAGAAAATGATAAATTTAGTAATTTATTCACTGAAATTCCATTTTACATTAAAATATAAAACAGTAGAAAAATTCACAATAATTTGTGGTAGTTAGACATAAATGGTAGATGGTAATTCGAGAATTGTTTTTACATGACATGAAGAACATAAGTAACTAAGAAACTAATAGAAAAGTTAAGGTGCGTACACACGGACAGATATATCATTATGATATGAACGATAACGATATCATTCAACGATATATCGTCCATATCGCACCATTTGTTTGCAACCAAAGTTGACCGATGCACACTCCCATGGACGATCACCGATATCTTTTGTTGTCCATGCTGCAAGGCCAATTTGGACGATTTCGTTATCGTTCTATAATTTACATAATGAACGATGAACGATATAGATATAATGCCACTCCCAGGAAAACTCCCAGCTGCCATTTTGAGAGTCTAGGAGAGCAGCACTGACGCCCAGCACTCAGCCCTCTGAAGCAGGTGAAGCAGGATTCCTTTTAAAAAATGTAAGTAGGCTTAACTGCCCACCAATGTGCCCAGGGCATGCAATGTAGCCACTGCCCACCAATGTGCCCTATGCATGTAATGTAGCCACTGGCCACCAATGTGACCTGTGCATGCAATGTAGCCACTGCCCACCAATGTGCCCTGTGCATGCAATGTAGTCATTGCCCACCAATGTGCCCTGTGCATGCAATGTAGCCACTGCCCACAAATGTGCTCTGTGCATGCAATGTAGCCACTGCCCACCAATGTGCCCTGTGCATACAATGTAGTCAGTGCCCACCAATGTGCCCTGTGCATGCAATGTAGCCACTGCCCACCAATGTGACCTGTGCATGCAATGTAGCCACTGCCCACCAATGTGACCTGTGCATGCAATGTAGCCACTGCCCACCAAAGTGCCCTGTGCATGCAATGTAGTCACTGCCCACCAATGTGCCCTGCGCATGCAATGTAGCCACTGCCCACCAATGTGCCCTGTGCATGCAATGTAGCCACTGCTCACCAATGTGCCCTGTGCATGCAATGTAGCCACTGCCCACCAATGTGCCCTGTGCATGCAATGTCACACACACTGGGCCTGATTCAGACCCGGTCGCTAGCAAGCATCCGCTCGCTGTTGCCGATGGTCAGTAATCTGCGCATGTGTATGCATTGCAGTGCACATGTGCAAACCACTCATAGTGATCAGGAAGCGAGCGGCCGCATCTTGCAACCGGGTCTGAATGAGCTTCACTGTTCATTAATATTTAAATATGTTTATGTCATATGTGTTTAGGTCCTCTCTGTTAATATGCACCAACCCCCCAGGTTTATACGTCCCCTCAGTTAATATGCAACCCCCCCCTATATAGGTGCATGTATTTAGTTTTATGATTTTTTTTCACTAGAAATGTCTAAATGTCTAAACACTCGGAATTCTGGACGGGTTTTATAGAGCTATATCAGGACAATGAATGCCTATGGAATATGAGGAGTAAGGAATACTCTGACCGTAATCTGAAAAATAACGCATATGAGAAAATGGTCCTGTATAGCAAATGCCACAAGAGAGATGCTGACGTACGGTGGGTCAAAAACAAGATACAGAACTTCCGTACGGTCTTCCATAAGGAGCACAAAAAATATGTAGATGCTTAACGATCAGGAGCAGGGGCCAACGAAGTCGTCAAACCAAATCTTTGGTATTATGACCTCCTTAGCTGTGTTGGAAAAAGAACCTGAGAGACAATCAAGGAGCACCCTGGATCCTGATGAATTGGACGACAGTATAGAGGCTGATCCTGAGAGTCAAGATTGGGTATGTATATATATATATATATATATATATTTATCATTTTAGAAATCTGTACTTTCGTAGTGCTAGAATTTTCTTTTCTTTTTTTTTGGGGTGTTTAAATAAATTCTGGTATCCTTTTTTGGTTTTATTTCTCAAATGTATCTTACATTTTGTATTGGCAACAAACTAAAATTTTTTTCCTTCCTAGTCTCTTAACTTGGACGTTGATGTTGGCTCTCCCGCAAGTGAGCACGCAGTGGTAGAAGTGAAGGAGCTAGAGCCACCATCGCATGCACAGTTAGGTGCAAAGAAGCGGAGGATGGCGTCAAGGGTTTAATCTTCTAGTTCTGCACCGTCTAGGTCTGAGCAATTTATGAAATGAGCAGAGGAAATATTACAAACTCCAACAGATCAATTTGTTGCTTTTGGGCTAAATATAGCAAATGAAATGCGAGCTATGCAGCCAACACAACAGTTAGGACGTGGTATGATTGGAAATCTGGATGATACCACGGCCATAAAACTATATATCCCACCACAACCCACCCCACCGGCAACAAGCACTTATCTACCTCCTCCATCATATCCCACATTTCCTCCACAACATTCCTATTCCTATGTTCCACCGCATACCCCTGCGCCTCCTTCCTACCAGCCTCCCACATCTGCAAGTAGCATGCCCTCAGCTTGGCTGAGCACTCTTCAGGGCGAAGAAGAGTTTCATAATGATTAATCTGTTTTTATAAAGTTTTTCATACTTGTTTAAACTGCGGTTATTTTACAATGATGATCATGAGTGGGTCATCTTACCATATTGTTGGCTTTTTCACTTGTACAGGCCCTCTTCTTGATTTTTTTGGTTTTCTATTTTTTGGGGTTGACTCTTGTGGATACTGTATGGTCCAGTGTAGGTCTGTCTTTGGCTGGTTATTAAAGCCACTTATTGGCCTGGTTATAATGTTATGACTCCCGTTCATATTTTTCCCAAAAAAATATGGGAAATTTTGCCTTATAAAAATATGCAAATTATTTTAAAAAGTTGTCTGTGTGATTTTTTTGCAAAATAGAAAAACAAAATAAGTAATTGTATTAGTTTAGTTATAGATGTTAATATTTTTTTTAAATAATGTAATGTATGAATTATTAATACCTGCCTTTGGAATGAGGACCAACATATTTCCAATGTTTAGTACCAGGTAAGTATAAAAAATATACATGTCCAGGTGGCCCCGCACCGCACACCCTGCACCCATAGTAAACTTACCTCTCTGGAGTCCCACCAAATCTGTACAATTTGTGTAGTAGCCATGTTTCCGTTTGCGCAGTACAGGGCAAATGGCTGCCACAGCCATTTTCCCTTGTGACCTTTGCATGCGCTATACACTCTGGATTCACTCTAGTGACCAGAGTCTATAACTGTGACATTTGCTGCGCACAGCTCAGAGAGCTGCGGGCTGCCGAACGGAGAGATGAGGGCCTGTGAAGGAGATTGTACATGGACCCCCTCCTCACTAGAAATTCCCCTGCTAATAGAGCTTTTAAAAAATGTTCCTATGCATTAATGAATGTGCATTTCAATTTCAACAATACCTATAGTGGCACTTATTGACCACCTAAACGGGCCTACCCATTACCCAACTTTATGAACAATCCTACCAAAACCAGGAAGTTTTTCCTTGCATTGTTCACAAATTTGTGTAATGGATAGCCGGCAAGGACCAGAGATGCGCGTGCATGCTAGGTCCTTGCCATCCCTGACTGTCTACTGAACATGCCCGTCAACCTGATGACACTCGTCAGGTTCAGCATTTTCAGGGATGGAGGTCGGGCTCGTTCACTGAATGACGTTTAGTGAACGCTGTTCAGTGCGGTGCCCACACCTCAGCGACATGAAGGTTTTAACGCTGGACGTTCAGAATTTCATGTTGGGTAATGTTCAATCGATTTATAGATATATCTAGCAGTTGTGTAATCACTGGTGGTTTATATTTCCAGTTATGGGTATTTCCAGAATCAGTTTCCTTTTTAAAGTGACCAAACAATTGTAATCCAATTACATAAAATATAATGAATAATGACAATGGTGGCTGGATAAATATCAAATATTTATTAAATGTACAACATTTTGAAATGCTTGGAATTAGAAAGTAAAAACATATTTATATTTAATTATATATTATGGCATTGAAGCAAGTAGATAACTTACATCTTACATCTTTACACACGAGCATCCTGCCATGGCACAGAGCCTTCCTCATTAAAATAGGCCATGTACTGGTCCCTGACCTGTTTTGCCCCTCTTGTGGCTACCTCTGGAAAAAGGTGGTCCCGAGATAGAGGCCCACAGATCCGTTTCCGGAATAAAGTCCGGACACTCCGCTGGTATTGAGGTGGGTGGCATTTGTGAAGTACTTCGCTGACGAAGCATGTTGTGAATTGCACATGATGCCAGCACGACCCAGTCAATTTTGTCAAGTCTCAAATTTATTGGCGTATGGAAAACGCGGAACCTGTTGCTTAAAATGCCGAAAGCATTTTCCACTGTTCTCCTAGCTCTCGAGAGGCGATAATTAAAGATCCGCAATTCGGGGTAGAATGCCCTTTGCGTAAAAGGCTTTGTTCTTGGAGGGTAAAAGCCTCATCCGCAACAAACACAAATGGTAGTCCATGTTTACATTCTGCGGATGGTGGAAGATTAAGGCCATTTGCTAACAGCCGCTCATAAAAGGTAGTTTTTTTAAAAGTACCACCATCGGATGCATGGCCATTTTTGCCGACATCGACAAACATAAACTCCAAACTATTGAGAAATAACTTTTATAATTATAATATAAGGACCCAGATTTGGCAGGCGGTGTGATCCTTATATGTTTGCCATATATCGATCGGCCACAATTGGGAAAAGTCCACCTATGCTCAAAAATGTCTGCTATTCCTTTCCAATCCTCCTTTGACTTTGGAAACTAGGGAATATATATATATATATATATATATATATATTAAAGATATTTGTAGTTTAAAAAAAAAAATTATTCTAATTTAAACATTCTAAAAGATTTATACAGGCATATAACATTTGGGTTAGATATGCCACTGCTCATAATACCAGAATACCCCAATAATTTAACATACCAATAAACTTTCCTTATATATTCTGCAATACAACTGTCATTTGTTTTAATGTTACCCCCAAACACCTTAGGCAGAGAGCAGGATCATACACAAGCTCAGTGGTACTGCCAGGGAGAGAGAGAAACTGCATTTATAGTTTTTTGCAATCTCCTGCTCAGGTTAAAACTATTTTAATACATCACGATTTATGCTGCCTGCTTCACATTGGTGATCTGGTGAGGCAGGAGGCTTATCAGCTATAATACATGACCCACACTGACAAGGAGCAGCATATATCAAAGGTCATACATAACACAATATAGATTACCTTGAAGAAGCATGGCTTGAGAGCGGTGTATATAGCCTTGCAGGTCTCCGGTATAATTATTATATGCCTGTGGTGATATTAGGGTTCCAAATTTAAGGTCCGCCAAGGATCTGCCAGTTGCTAGATAACGCAAGGTAGCCACCAGCCTCTCCTGGTGAGGCCTGGTGGTGCTTCTGTTCCACTCTGGCAGGGACGCCACCATCTTGCTTCCGGTCACGTGACCTAATCGCCCAATCCTGGTACGTCACATGCTGTCTCTGGCCAGTCACGGCACAGCACTTGGTATTAGGGCGGTTCAGAGCCTCACTTCATTGCCAGTGCAACGTGTTTCTCAGCATAGCTGAGAGAGAGTTCCCTGTGCTCACCACCTGTTCCTGTGAAACACTACCTGCCTGCCTGCTTGTCTGCTCCAACCCCGCTGTACTACCCTGCATCCTCCATTACCTTCCCCTTGCCTGAGTACCTGAGTCTGCTGTTCACCCTGCACCTTGCCTCCACTGACACTCCGCTGGATGATTCTTCCTCAGCCTGCATTCTTAATTTCAACCACTACACCTAATTTTCCCTGCCTGTCATTACCTGCACATTTTCTCTATTAACCAGTCATTACCTGGACAGCTCCCATTGTCTGCCACTACCTGGACATTTTCTATTAACCAGTCACTACCTGGACATTTTCCATTGCCGGTCACTAACTGGACTTTCTCCCTTTACTTCACCACTGCTCCCAAGTGCACTTAGTGCTATATCTGGACTTTAGTTTTTTGTCATATTCATGTCTACCAAACTACTCATTAAAAGTTCCACATTTTCATTTAAACTTGCTTCAGTGTCTCCTCCTATCACCACCCCGAGCCCACAACAAAACCAGAACCTCACAGTTTGCACTGGCCTCATGGACCCGGCCACGGAACAGGAGTCTGGAGTAGATTTATTCTGGTGCATTGCTGGCCGTTTGGAAAACCTGGAAACCATGCAGCACCAAATGGCTCAGTTTTTACCAGAAATGTCTAAAAGACAGGATAATCTGCAAACCTCCTTATCCTCCCCTGGGGTAACAGTCCCTACGCTCTCTCCTGCACCTGAGAATACTGGTAACAGGACATCTCCTCGCTTACACCTTCCTATGCCCAGCAAATTTGATGGCAACCCTAAACTCTGCCGGGGGTTTTTGAATCAGTGCGATATACATTTCACCTTACAGCCTGATAACTTTCCCACTGCAAAAACTAGTGGCCTACATAGTGTCTCTGTTGTCCGGCTCAGCCTTGGATTGGGCTTCCCCACTCTGGGAGCGTTCAGATTCTCTGCTGGATAACTATACAGCCTTTGTGTCATCATTCGGGAGGATCTTTGATGAGCCCGGACACACTGTATCAGCTTCATCTGGTATTATGACTCTGAGACAAGGAATTCGTCCCGTCAGCCAGTATGCCGTACAATTTCAGATTTTAGCATCAGAGCTCAAGTGGAATGACGATGCCCTTACCGCAGACTTCTGGCATGGACTGTCTGACCAACTAAAGGATGATTTAGTCACCCGTGAGCTTCCTACCAATCTAAACGATATGATTTCACTCTGTAACAAGATCGACCTACGCTTCAGAGAACGTCAGGCTGAAAAGCACAGCACTGGTCGACAAAGGTCATCTACCCCTTCCTTACCCACCCATCCATCCCCTTCTCCTATGGAAGAAGAGCCTATGCAGGTGAACCATACCCATCTCTCCAAAGAGGAACGTCAGAGAAGGATATCGAAAAACCTCTTGGATTCGCCAACTACTACAGGCGTTTTATCAAGGCATTTTCTTCTTTGATGGCTCCAATTACGGCCCTGACCCGTAAAGGTGCTAATCCAGCCCTATGGTCACCAGAAGTAGAGACTGCCTTCCAACTTCTGAAACAAGCGTTTATTTCAGCTCCGGTTCTAAGACAACCAGATCTAGATAGGCCCTTCCTGTTGGAGGTAGATGCATCATCTGAAGCTTTGGGTGCATTTCTGTCCCAGCGGTATGAAGACAACCAAATCCACCCTTGTGGCTTTTTCTCCAAGAAGTTTACTCCCACCAAAAGAAACTATGCTATAGGTGAACAAGAACTCCTGGCAGTAAAGCTGGCATTAAAAGAGTGGAGATACCTGCTGGAAGGGGCCAAATTTCCCTTTACCATCTTCACAGACCATAGGAATCTCCTTTACCTTAAGAATATCCAGTGTGTGACCCCCGATGGGCAATCTTTTTCGCTCGATTCCAGTTTACCCTGACTTTCCGAGCTGGAGCTCTAAACCAGAAAGCAGATGCTCTGTCCTGGTCCCTCCTCTGTAGCGACAATTCAGAGACCATACGTAGTGCCCCGGTACTGGAATCAAGAGTGTTTGCCAGCATACAATTACAGCCTCCTACTGGGAAAACCTTTGTGGCCCCGCAGTTAAGGAAGCAGCTCCTCACTTGGGCTCATTCCTCTCATTTTGCAGGTCACTCAGGTACTCGGAATTCTCTGGAACTTCTAAGAAGGGGCTACTGGTGGCCATCTATGAAGTCTGATGTGATGGAGTTCATTTCTTCATGTACCTCTTGTGCTCAGCATAAATCTTTGCGTCAGGCCCCAGCTGGTGAGTTGTTACCCCTGCTTATTCCATCATGTCCTTGGACACATCTCTCCATGGATTTCGTTACAGATTTACCAAATTCTCAGGGTTACACCACCTTCTGGGTTGTGGTAGACCGATTCTCGAAAATGGTCCATTATGTACTTTTAAAGAAGCTGCCGACTGCTCCTGATTTTGCTCACTTGTTCGTCCAACATATATTTCGTCTCCATGGACTTCCTGCCAAATAGTCTCTGATCGTGGTGCTCAATTTGTGGCAAAATTCTGGAGAGCGCTATGTTCTGTTCTGCAAATTAAACTAAACTTCTCCACAGCCTATCATCCACAAAGCAATGGATCTACAGAGAGGGTTAATCAGGACCTTGAGACCTTCCTAAGGATCTGGTCTCTGAATTGTCACTACAGAGGAGGGACATCTTCTCAAGACAACTGGTCTGATTTACTGCCCTGGGCTGAATTTGCGCATAACGCCTCTTACCATTCATCTACAAATCAAACTCCATTCCAAGTAGTCTATGGTCTTCATCCTCAGGTTCCCCAGTTACAAAGCCTGCCTGTTTTTGATGTGCCTGCCGTGGAAGACACTATACAGAGATTTGTATCTATATGGATTCAAATATGTACTGACTTGGAGAAGGCGTCCTCTCGTTACAAATTTCAGGCAGACAGGAAACGTAGGAAGGTACCACGCATGCAAATTGGAGACCAAGTCTGGCTATCCACTCGGAATCAACATCTCAGAGTGCCTTCGATGAAATTTGCCCCACGTTTTATCTGGCCCTTCTCAATTATCGAAGTGATCAATCCTGTGGTTTATCGCCTTCAGTTACCTCCTTACCTAAAAGTCCCCAATTCTTTTCATATTTCCCTGCTCAAACCTTTGATCCTGAACAAATTGTTCCAGACAAGTTATTACAGAGGAGAGTTAACACAGAGAACCTCATTCAGAGGCGCTCGCAAACAGCGAGCGCTTACTCTGAATGAGGGCGGCCACTTTTTTTTAATCCGGCCTCCTGGCCATTTGCTAAACTGTGGGTGACCACCCACAGCTTTTGCAAGCGGCCAGGTGATGGTCGCGATTATCGCGTCCATCGGGCTTGCAATGAGACCCTTGTGGTAGGGTCTCGTCTGCCACAAGCCCCAGTGAGCTTCCTGCTCAAATAGAGCAGGAAGTTCACTACTGACATCACAAGTGATGTCAGTAGGGCCACCCACAAACAGCAGGTACGCCTCAGTTTGAGCAGCCACCCCCCCTCCCCACCTACAAAATGGGACGAGCTGTCGATCAACATCGACTTCCTCCCCGTTTGTAGCGAGCCCCAAAGCGAGTGATTTTCTCACTCACTACGGGGTTTGCGCACGCGCGTGCGCAGTGCCCCACCATTGACCCGCTTGCGAGCGGGTCTGAATGAGGTCCAGAGTACCTTGAATAGCCAGGGAAGTCCAATAAGCCAGGTGTGTGTCTGTGTGTAGTTTCAGAGAAAGAGAGAGTAGCAGAACATGTGTATAAATAAATGAAAGAAACGAGTGTTATAGCAGAAAGTGTGTGTATAAAGAAGATAGTGTTATATGTTTAGTACAGAAGTAATATGGTTAGTACAGACCTTATCTCAGGAAGCCTGGCATGTGTGTGTCTTGGATGGGAATGGCAGAGAAGAGAGGGCTGTTTTGGGATTGTTTCAATTTATATAGCTCTTCCCATCATGCATTGCACCAGCTCAAACCCCCACATATCCACATGGTCTGTAACGAGAGACTCTGCTAGCTGTTATATCCTGTTCTTTGAATTAGATTGTTAGCTCCTATTGCAGTCATGTTTCTTTTGTTTACTATGAGCTGGTTTAAAATCTAAATCTTCTGGCCCTTGCAAACCTATCTAATGGCACTGAGATGAGTTAATATTGGAGCACATTCACAGGCACTACTACAGGGGCAATACTATGGGGGTATTACTATGGGAGTATATGGGCACTACTACAGGGGCACTATGGGGGTATATGGGCACTACTACAGGGACATTACTATGGTGGCATATATGGGCACTACTATAGGGGCAATACTATGGGGGTATATAAGCATTACTATGGGGGTATATGGGCACTACTAAAGGGGCATTACTATGGGGGTATATGGGCACTACTACAGGGGCATTACTATGGGGGTATATGTACACTACTACAGGGGCATTACTATGGGGGTATATGGGCACTGCTACAGGGGCAATACTATGAGGGTATAACTATGGGGGTATATGGCCACTACTACAGGGGCAATACTATGGGGGCATCACTATGGGGGTATGTGGGCACTACTACAGGGGCATTACTATGGGGGTATATGGGCACTACTACAGGGGCATTACTATGGGGGTATATGAGCACTACTACAGGGGCATTACTATGGGGGTATATGGGCACTACTATGGGGCATTACTATGGGGGTATATGGGCACTACTACAGGGGCAATACTATGGGGGTATATGGGCACTACTACAGGGGCAATACTATGGGGGTATAACTATGAGGGTATATGGGCACTACTACAGGGGCATTACTATGGGGGTATATGGGCACTCCTACAGGGGCATTACTATTTGGGCACTACAGGGGCATTACTATGGGGGTATTACTACTGTATATGGGCACTACTACAGGGGCATTACTATGGGGGTATTATTACTGTATATGGGCACTGCTACAGTGTCATTACTATGTATGTGTATTTATATATATATATATATATATATACACTGTATGTGTAGGGGTAGGGGGAACCAGTCAAAATTTTGCCTAGGGCACCAAATTGGCTAGGGCCATCTCTGTGTGCATTGATATAATTATTGTGTTTCTGTGTGTGTGAGGGGTGTATTCATATTATCTGTTATATGTTGGTCAATGATGGTGTTGTGGAAAATCAAGACAGCTGCTGTCAAATCGGAATATATATTTGTTTTCTTGCAGAAGCAATGATTACAATTAAGTGACACAGTTCACTTACAGGTAATTATCATATGTGCGGCCGCTACTACTGCTTCCATTGCTGAACTCACGCAGCTTACAATATACACACACACTCCAGCACCCCTCCGCCCATGGCTGGACCAATCCAAGTAGGCTTCCAGGGTGGTGATCCTTATCGAAAGCCATCTGTTACTGTCTTCGAGATAGAGGGTGCAGGGTTTATGAAATAGCGTGATGAAGCTTACCAAAAGCAAAGAAAGACCAACTTATTTATCACGCATGTCACAAACACATTTATATATTGCCTATGAGAACAAATAAATGATATTGCAGGATAGGATTGCTGGGATCCATTTATTTCCTTAACAATTCTCACCCTTTTGATAATTTCATTATCACACATATAAACACCACCTGAAATGGCAGCAATGGCTGTACTACTGAGATAGGGAAGGTGATGGGATAGTCCACACCACCTAGACAACTGGGACTACACTGACTCTGTTGCCATATACCCTGCAGTCAATTGCACATGCAGGTTAATGTCTTCACCTATAGCAGCCGCTTTTCCCAGGTGGATTAGGTCCACCCAGTACTCTGATGCCCCCAGGTCTTATAGGATGACAAAGTGCAATTGAGACAGGGTATGAGCAAAAGGACCCTCTGGCTAAAGTACCGCCCTTGCCACCATCCAGGTCAGCATTCACACATCTTTATTAAGCAATCTCACACAAACACTCTCTATCAATAAGAACTATAACAGCAGCCGGAGGTGCACTAGGGCACAGAGACCACTCGGTGAATTCGCTGGAATCAAGATGACTAACTCGTCGAACTCACTCGCGAGGGAGAAAACTTCCTCTGGGCGATGTCCAAACTGACAAAGTGCACCTGCAGGACCCTCTTTCAGAGATGATGTCTTCCCCCCAGATCTTTACAACAGCTGAGGGGTCTTTCAGAAGAGATGGGCAGTTGGGCTAGGCCGTCAGATGGTCATCTCTGTGGCTGTTATCATTCTTCTATTAAATGAGTGGATCCACAACTTTCCTGCAATGCAAAATACAGCACATTAGAATTTTCCAAGCAATCAAAAGAAATACAATCAATCCTATCACTATCACTATGGGTTTTTATCAGATCTGACAACATATTATTAAACCAGACACCAATTGTCCCCATCCAGGAGAAGGGATTCCATCCCTCCTTGGATATGTCTCTAGCTTTTTTCTGTAATTCTTTTACTTTATTCATGTGCGCCTTTATGGGGTCATGTGTATCCTCAATCCAAGTGCAACATTCCTCACCTATGATAGCACAAGTTCCTCCCTCTATGGCTAACAAGTAATCAAGAGCCATTCTCTTTTGTAAGGTCACTTTCCAAATTTGGGCCATTTCTTCATTTATAGCATGGATGGCACTTGTGGTTTCATTAATTATCCCATCCATAATGTTTGCATATTTATTCAATTTATTCGCTAATTCAATCCCCAACCTGTCCAGGCAGGGAACCACATCCAGGCTTTATCTGCTGTAGTAAACAATTCCCTCTTGTATCGAGTTTTGTACATTTGGGTCCTACACTCCACATCATCCTCATCCTTCTGGTCAGGACAGGCACACCTAGGGGCACAAAGAGCTTTCATATTTGCACACCAACATTGATTATTACAGTTCCCATCCACCTTGTCACATGTAGTTTCCTTGTATTCCATATTAAACACTAAGGTAACATTCCTACAATTAGTTTCTCCAACATATACCTTGGGCAAGTTGACTAGGTGACCTTTTAGTTCAGCCACATGGTTAACGTACATAGGCCCTATACACATAGTGGATGGAGAGATTATACCAGCAATTTCTAAGTATATTCCTAGGTCTGAGATAGCATTGTGAGCAGTGTGATTTATATCTATTTCAACATTATAGCTATAGTCTGTGAGGTTAAGATCGTTCATTGATATAGGGATACCAAACAAAGGGATTCCTTTATGGTTGGCAGGAACATGAGAACAGACCCAACAGTTAGTGGAGTTCAGCTGCTTGGCCGTCTGCTGATGCAGGAGCAATATAGAGTTCTTTTGTTTTTCTCCTTTCACCTGCATGCAAGGAAATAAAGCACAACCGAGCAGGCAGAACAACAAGTGCATCTTAGCAGTCCATCTGCTCCCCTTTTCCCCGAGCGGCCTCACCCATTTGAAGCCGGTCAGCGCCATTGATCTGAAAGTTAATTTTCTTACAATGAGAAGCAGGTACCCAGTTAGGCTTCCCTTCTACCTTGATTGAGGTAGCTGTGGTCAGTAGCACCTGGAATGGGCCGTCAAATCGGGGTTCAAGATGTTTTCTCACATGTCTTTTGATTACCACCCAGTCTCTGGGTTGTAGGTGGTGGGTTCCAGATGTGTCTTGTGGATCTGGTAAAGAAGAAAACACCTTTCCATGCAAGTTAGTCAGTTGCTTGTTAAGCTGAACAACATAATCAGTAAGGGAGGTGTACTGTCCATGTAATTCTTGTGGAAAGAAAAGGCCTGTTAGTGGTGGCCTGCCAAACAGTATCTCAAACGGTGAAAGTCCATGTAATCCCTTTGGAGTATGCCTAATAGCAAAAAGAGCTATCGGTAACGCTTGTAACCATGTAAGTTTTGTTTGCTCACATATCTTAGCTATTTTGTTTTTTAAAATGCCATTGGCTCTTTCAACCTTGGCTGACGCCTGAGGACGATATGGAGTGTGAAGATGCTGTTCAATTTGCAACCCTTTCAACATTTCCGCTAATACCTGTACTGTAAAGTGCGTTCCTCTGTCTGATTCTACCGTCTCAGGTATGCCATACCTGCACACGATTTCAGATATTAATTTCTTTGCTGTTACCGCGGCGGTTGCCTTGGCAACAGGCCACGCCTCCACCCATGATGAGAACATGTCCACGCACACTAATATAAATTCATAGACCCCACATTTTGGTAGCTGAATGTAGTCTACCTGCAACCTTTGAAACGGGTAGTCAGGTTTTACAAGGTGTTTCATTTCTACCTTAGTCATTTTGCCTGGATTGTGTTTAGCACAAATCATACATTTCTTACACCACTCTGTTGCAAACTGTGGAAAGCCTGGTGCGAACCAAAATTTATTGACACTAGCAATAATTCCCCCTTTGGAAACATATGAAGGGAGATGAGACAAGGTTTCTAGAATGGGATACAGAGATGGGGGTGCACACAATTGACCATCTCCATGTTTCCAAACATCATTTATTTGTTCGCACCCACCCCCCCTCCATTTGCCAAGTGTTTGGGGACCTGCCTGATTTTGCAGGGTTATTAGGGTGTCCATTGACATACTTTCTGTATCTTTTTGGGACTCTTGGAGAAGCATTAAGGCTGCCTGCCTGGCTCCTTCATCTGCTTTTCTGTTACCCAAAGTGATAGGATCAGTTGCTCGCTGATGTGCTTGACACTTGATAACTGCTACAGCTTTAGGCAATGTTACCTTTTCTAAAAGGTCCTGGATCAGATTTGCATGTTTTACAACTTTCCCACTGGATGTCAGGAAGCCTCTATGTTTCCACAGAAAGCCAAAATCATGTATAATTCCATATACATAGTGGGAGTCTGTATATATGTTTATAGTCTTTCTCTCCGCCAGTTCACATGCCTTGATCAGGGCGATCAAGTCTGCACTTTGGGCAGAATGTACACCAGGATCAAGTGTACAAGAGTACAAGTGTACAAGAGTACAAAATAGAGGTGTCATCTGCTATAGCAAAACCTGCAGCAAACCCTCCCTCTGGCTTTTGTAGTCTGGACCCGTCTACATAGAGGGTCATTTCTGTATTCGGAATGGGCTCGTCCAGAACAGGACCGGGAGGGGTGTAGAAGAGTTCCACCTCCTGCTCACAATCATGCTCTGGGCTCGGCCCACTTCCCGTGTCATGGAGTGGCAAAAGGGTAGCTGGGTTTAACACATTGCACCGAAGTACAGTGATGTTAGATGGCGCAAGCAGAGAAATTTCATATTTGGTCAATCTGGCAGCAGAGAGATGTCTGGTGGTTAGGCTGTGGAGAACTGCTTGTACAGCATGGGGAACCATAAGAAATAGTCTATTCCCCAGGACAATATCGGCAGTCTTTTCAACTAGCAGGGCTGCCGCTGCGACTGACTTTACACATGCGGCACCCGCTGAAATCACTGAGTCCAGTTTGGTACTAAAGTACCCTACTGGCTTCCGTCTCCCTCCATATTTTTGAGTAAGTACTCCCAAATCCTGTCCTTCCTGTTCATGACAGAACAGGCTGAATGGCTTAGTGTAGTTTGGGAGTGCAAGTGAGGGGGCACTGAGTATGGCCGCCTTCAATTGGTCCACAGCCTGTTTTTCTTCCTCAGACAGCTCTATGCGTCCAGCATGAGTGGTCAGAGTGTATAGGGGGGCAGCGATTTGAGACATGTTTGGTATCCATTGTCTGCAATATGAAACTAATCCCAAAAAACCTCTTATTTGTTTGGCACTCTGTGGGTATGGCGCTTTCTGTATTACTGAGACTCTGTCCACAGTTATGTGTTTAGAGCCCTGTGAAATACAGTGGCCTAGGAAAATTACCTTTTCCTGACAAAATTGTAGCTTGCTAGAGGATGCTTTGCAACCTTCAACACTCAAGTGGGAAAGTAGAGAAGCGGTTGCATTAATGCACTGCTCCTTTGAGGTGGCTGTCAGCAGGAGGTCATCGACATATTGTACAATAGTGACCCCTGGTGGCGATTGCCACCTATCCAGGACTTGTTTCATTGCCTGACCAAATTCAGATGATGAGGAGACCACTCCCTGTGGCAACCGAGTATACTGCTGTCCCTCAAAGGTGAAGCAAACAGGTACTGGGAGTCTGGGTGCACAGGTACACTGAAAAGAGCATCAACCAAATCTATCACACTAAACCAGGAGGCGTCTGGTGGGATCTCTCCTAGAATAGTGTGAGGATTTGGGATGAGCAGAGCATCCTCTTGAATAATCTTATTCACTGCATGCAGATCTTGACATACACGGAACTGGCCTGGTTTTCCAGGCTTGGCTACTGGATATAGGGGTGTGTTGACTGGGGATTTTATAGGGACAAGGATCCCCTGGTCCACGAAGGTTTTGATTTGATTTCTCACACCATTAAGTTGCTTCGCACTAAGGGGATACTGAGGAACCCTGGGTAATTTAGCTCCGGGTCTGAGCTTGATGACCACTGGGTCTGCCTGCTTGATCAGGCCCACCGGTCCACCCTTAACAGCCCATACCTCTTGGGGTACATTCCTCAGGTCAGGAGGGATCTTCTGATCTGGAGGATACTGAACTGCCATCAGAGGGACCAGACTTTCCAGAGTGTTCTGGTCCTCCGATCCCTCAGATGTAGTCACAATAGGCCCATCCTCCGTGTATTGAATAGTTGCCTTTAATTTCATCAGTGCATCTCTTCCCAGCAAGTTGCAAGGGACAGTGTCACTGAGAACAAAGGAGAGGGAGGTGCTGACTGGGCCTATATTTACAGGGGTCTCTGCAGTCTCCCTCAGTGTGATGGGGTTACCTTCCAGTCCTACAGCATCTATTAATCCTGAAATTTTTAAATTTGGGGCTTCAGATCTTTTGAGAACGCTACGGGCTGTTCCGCTGTCCACCAGGCACTCCACCGAGTAAAAAGGCATTTCAGGGAGGGTCAAGTGGACAAAGGCATCACCCCCCTACTCTCAGAGTGCTGTCCTGGCCTCCTTTTTTTGGAGCTGGACAGTTCCTTGCAATGTGGCCCTGTTTCCCACAATTGTAGCACTTCACTCTTCTGGGCTCCCAATTATTCCTCCCTCTAAACCTACCCCTCTGGGGGTTGCTGGAGGTGTCAACTATCATCACCTTCTGGGCCTTTTTCTCCTGTACTTCTTGTATGTTTCTCTGGATTGAGCTGGCTACATTCATTAGTGCCGGGACTGATTTGTCTCGCCAGTCAGCATGGGCTGAAACCAGCTTGTCATGTATGTCTTTATTAAGTCCCGAGACTAATGTGGCAGTCAGCATCTTTCCCATACCTTGCTCCTCTAAATCCCCCCCTGCTTCTTCTACTGCCTGCCTAAATCTCTCAAAATAATCCTCCACTGGTTCTTTAACCTTTTGTTGAATATTGGTTACCCGGACCCAGGACTGTGGGGGAAACACTTCCCCAATCTTGCCCTTTATGTGGGTAACATATTCTAATGCCCTAAGGGGAGTGTTCTCTTGTTCTGATGGGTCTGATGGTAGGGTGAGTTTGGTACAAATAGCGGCAGTGTCGATCTGTCCGGCTACTGATTTTATTATCTGTAGCAGATCTCTCCATGTTGGATTGTAACTGACTGCAATATTATGCAGTTCATTTGCAAACCCATATGGATTATTTCATGGTTTAGGGACAGATGAAAGAAATCCTTTCATCTACCCAGGTGTCCACGGGACATGTTGGGTCACTCTCCAATCTGCGTATCCATTTGTACCAGGGATAAATTGCTCTCTAACCGGGTAAGCTGAGGCTTGAGACAAGCGATGTTCCTCAGCCATCTCATCTATCTCATTTTGAGTTACTTTGGGAGTGATGAGAAGCTCACCCTCCACTCCACACAAAACCCTTCCTCCCCTTGGATCAGATATATTCTGCCAAGAGGTGGGGGTAGAGTGAGGAGGTGCATATTCAGGGGCAGTAGCCTGGACCTGGGACTCCGCATACCTAGGCGGTGGTAGAGTGCCAGGATTTATTATGGATGTCAGGTCTGCAGTGGGGTATATTGCCTTAAAACTAGGGGGCTTCTTTGGTTTTGTCCCTTCATGTATTGGAGTCCCCTGGGTGCTTAAATGAGAGGTCTCCAGACAAACTGCAGTGGGTTCTACTAGAGATACTGCTAGTTGTTCTATTTCCTCTTCCTCATTCTGTTCTGGCTGTGCCTCCCCCCCTTGCTGATTTGACCCCTCTTTTTTTGTTTCTAATGTAAAAATACCATGGGCTTTTTGCTGTTTCTTATAAGATTCTACCATCCACCTGCTCCATGCTGGCAGCTCATTTGGCTCTGTTAATTTTGTTTTATAATTTTTGTAGAGAGTTGCCCAGCGGGATAACTCAAAGGTTCCCTCTTTTGGGATCCCACAATCCATCCCCCTAGTCAGCCTGCCCCACTTAGGTAAATGCCGGCTGACCCATTTGCCATATTTCTTATTCATCTCCTCCTGTGGGGTACGAGGAGATTCAGGACGCCCATTACTCTGATTTGGTGATCGGCCAAATCCTTGTCTGCTGTGACTGTTTCCCATAGCCCGGCTATGGTGGAGGAGGCTCTTACCCCCTCTCTGTTTTCCCACAGTACTATATTATATGGCTATTGGCTGTTAGGGGAAGTCCGTCCCACACAGCAAATCCCCACTTTTGGTCCCTACAAATTTTCCAACAGAGCCAAATGAAAACCAACAAGGAACAGATGCCAAACAATATCTGTCCTCTAATGTTATCTATGTCAAACCATGCAAGTAAGGGGTTTTCTATGCCAGAAATATGATTCTTCATGAGAGACTCAGCTCACGAGTCTGCGGCTTTGGGACATGCCCTTCAGTGTAGTGATAAGCAATGCAAAGCCAATGTACCCGGAGCTATCAGCACGTTAGGAGGTGATCAGAGATCGAATCGCTCCTGTTCCGAGGGGAGAGCCCCGGGTGAGGGGGGTTGCCCAGGGATCTGTACTGACAAGCAAGACAGGCAGACCGGCAAAGACCACTACTCTCACCAACACTTATTCTCCTATGACCTTTTTTTGTCCCTCTGCCAGACAGACAATGTTATTGACAGTATTACTTGACAAACTCAGAAAATAGAAAACATTCGTGTCCGAGGACGGTAGGGTCCTCTTTAATTTTTTTACTTCCCTGCCTCCACCATGCTCTCTCCGTGGAGGTGCGTCTTGTGGCAGCGCAATCACTCAGCCATAAAGGACCTCTTTCACGCTGATGTGGCAATGTGCCAACATCCACATACACTCACACATGCATATCCAAAGGATGTTAGGACACAAAACACAGCTGTTCAGGCTCTTGGGACCTGTACTCATGACAATGAAACAGAGGTTTCAGGATCGGAGGAGGGAGAGCAGAGAGAGAGACACAAATGTTCTCACCTTTTTGAATGGCGCCAGTCTAGTCTCCAGTCCTCCGCTCCTGTTCTGATTCCGTTTCAGTCACTTTCAGGTCCCGGATTTTGGCACCAAATTGTTGTGGAAAATAAAGACAACGTAAACAGCTGCTGTCAAATCGGAATATATATTTGTTTTCTTGCAGAAGCAATGATTACAATTAAGTGACACAGTTCACTTACAGGTAATTATCATATGTGCGGCTGCTGCTACTGCTTCCATTGCTCAACTCACACAGCTTACAATATACACACACACTCCAGCACCCCTCCACCCATGGCTGGACCAATCCAAGTAGGCTTCCAGGGTGGTGATCCTTACCGAAAGCCATCTGTTACTGTCTTCGAGATAGAGGGTGCAGGGTTTATGAAATAGCGTGATGAAGCTTACCAAAAGCAAAGAAAGACCAACTTATTTGTCACGCATGTCACGAACACATTTATATATTGCCTACGAGAACAAATAAATGATACTGCAGGATAGGATTGCTGGGATCCATTTATTTCCTTAACAATGGTCTCTGCATTATTTGGCTGTCACTGTTATGCTCTATGCAATTTCTGGCGGTCACTGTTATGCTCTATGCATTATCTGGCGGTCACTGTTACGTTCTATGCATTATTTGGGGGTCACTGCTACGCTCTATGCATTATCTGGTGGTCATTGCTACACTCTCTACTTTATCTGACAGTCACTGCAATGTTCCCTGCATTATCTGGCGGTCACTGTGATGTTCCTTGCAATATATGGTGGTCACTGAGATGTTCCCTGTATTATCTGATGTCACTTCATTAAAAATGCTACTTTATTTGCTGCAAAATGCTAAATGGTTTCTGCCATGTTGGTAGATGGAATAATAATGCAGCTGTTGTTATGTTATATTTTGTATGAGTTACTGATACAAATGTTCATGGTAGTTTGTGCTACTATAGCTAGCAGCCACCCCACCAGGCGCAGAGTAGGTGGAGGTCATGTTCTTATAGAAGATCCAAATGGAGACATTACCGATTTTTAACCTATTTTATTGATAATGGAAGAAGCTTCCTAGGGGTGTTAGTGGAGATCTATGAGCCCCAGTAAAACTGTACTAGACTGACCACCAAACACCCTGTTCCTACATTTTTATTACCAATGTTACCTAAGTGTCCTTCTGTATTGCTTTGACACATTTATTCTAAACAATTTTATTTGATAATCTAGACACCATGGACAACAAACATGTAAATGGTAGTAAAGGATGCGATGCCGTGGAAGAACAGGATCACATGACTGAAAACGCATGTCACATGATTAGCTTCAATTCTGCCCTAGGCTAATGCCGTCCGTTTCCTATCAGTACAACTGTGACATGAGTATAAGGGGCACTACTACTGTGGTCAATGTATAAGGGGCACTACTGTGTAGCGTAATGTGAATAAGGGGCACTACTGTGTGTCATAATGTGAATAAGGGACACTACTATGTGGTGTAATGTGAATCGGGCACTAAGTGTAGTGTAATGTGAATAAGAATGTACTACTGTGTGGTGTCATTTGAATTGGGGGTCCTTATGCATTGTCAAGCCCTTTAATTGTGAGACCACACCTCTTCGGGGAGCACTGTCCCTTTATAGAATATGGATGGGAGGGCTTAAATTTATAATTTGCAGGGGGCGCCGAACACCCTAGCACCAGCCATGATTACAGTCATTAGTTAAATAAAGGGAAAAAATCAGCCAATTGTACAAGTGAAAAGGAAGTTCTAAATAATTGTTACAATATCTACCAAGTCCGGCATACTATTAATTAAAAATCAGCTTCTAGCTATGGAGATATACAAGCAAATATTGAATCCATCCCATTGCTCTGCTGGTCTTCTTGAAACATAAGTACAGTGCCATGTGAAATATCAAATTCTACATTTCTACAAAAAATTCCTTCTACAGACTCCTTCAAGAATTCCCAGAGGAACGTACCTGCAGTGATGCATCCCAGGCAGCCACGGGCAGGGTGAGAGTGTGCGTGCCTATGTGTGACCTCCCCTCCCTCCCTGAATCCTACAGTGCAGCCACCAGTGAGAGTGACATGACTTATGCATGGGCATGGAGAAACGCTGCACGGGACTACTTGCGGGGAGAGATGGGGAGGGATGGATCAGCCATAGACTGATCCATGCAGTACATTTAGCATGGTGGGGAGGGACTAGTCGCTAGGCATGGAGAAAATCAATGTTAGGCTGTCTGGGAGAGGGGAGAATGAGGCTGTGAGAGGGAAGGGTGCTGCTAACCACCCCTTCTACTGTGCTGTGGCCTTGTGTGTGACACTGTATGCCCAGCTGCCAGCAGTTTAAACAGTGGCTGGGCGGCAAATTGGAAGGGAGCCTGACGGAGTTTCAGTGGGTGGTATCTTGATCAGACAGCTGCTGCTGTGACAGGAATACAAAAATTTTCCTGTCTACAGCAGCACTGATGCTGTGGGCCTATTTTGATGGGTGGGCCTGGAGCTGCAACTCCATCCACCCTATTGTTAATCCGGCCCTGCACTTCTGAGAGAATTACTGCAAGTCATCGAATATGGGTTCTCTCTTCAGTGTTTGAAGATAGGTTTCTGTGTATGTGCATACGAGTATGTGCATACGAGTGTCTGTGTGTCCCTCTGTGATGCACCCCTCCCCCCCTCCCCAGGGTCCCTTGCAAAAAATGTATTCTCAGGAAGACAAAAAATTAGGGATGGCCATAAATGGGCAGTCCATCAATAGTTCCATTGGTGATTACCATTGATGGCACAAAACCATCTACAGTGAACCAGCAATGTTTTGCACCCCTTAATGGCCACCTCTGTTGAGGGGGGGCTTGGTGGCCCGCTGGCCAATTGGGGTAGGGGATTATTGCGCCACTGGAGGGCAGGGTTAAGCTATGTGCCATATGTGGGTCCTAGACTGCCATCGATGGCAGAGAATCATTTGTTCTCTATCTATCGATGGTCAATGGCCAACCCTACAATAAATGGCATAGTCTGTACAGAATGGCATTAGACAGAGACTGCTCAGCACACAGTATATACATAATGTATGTCAAGACTAGTAACAATTTTTCTGTTCACTAGATCTCTGCATTCTATTTTTCTGTGTAAGATCTTTGAAAAGAAATAAGCAGAGGGGGACTGGGGAGGTATATAATTTGAGCACCATTTCCTTGCAAACTAGTTACGGGCCATTTGTATCTTTAGCTTATTTAATTAGATTATACACTCTTATCTAGGGAAATCAATGCAAAGGTGGGAGAACAACTGTTAAACCTAAACCTCTCTCTAAATGCAAGAAGTAAAACAGAAAGCCACAGCTATAATAGGTTGGTATTGTTACATGTGCTCTAGTTTGCAATATAGAAAAAATTAAAATTTGAGTGCATCTAGAGATACAGTAAATAATAACAAAAACACATTACCAGAAAAATACAGTACAAAAGTCGAGAAGCTGGAGGAAAAATGTACTCATCAGAGCAGTTACTGTCAAGAGAAAGAAAATGGGTAAAGAAATATGGTGGGGGTTCAACATAGGAGCACCTACAGTATGCAACAGCTTTGCAATTTGCTGTGCGCTATTGACCTTTGAATAAAAGGAAATGAGGACGGTGTGTATTGTTTGGAAGTGACAGTTTCCAGAGAAGTAGATTGTTGCCACTGTCATGCTTTTTTCTGAGCTTTGTACAGTATATATGTTTGTAAGATCATACTTTCGGTGATATAATATACTATAGCTATTAGAAACTATACTTTATTTTTACGGCCACAACTGGAGTGCGGTAAAAGTAGACAAAAGAGGTACTGTAGGCTTCATTGACAGGAAAAACACATTCATGATGCTTTTTTGTCTACTGTCTGGAAGGCTAGATCATAATCATACACCAAAACAATCAGTGATCCTCTAGATTGTCTTCATTTTCTGTAAACTTGTATTTGATTAATCCTGTAATAATGTGTAATTTAATATGTCCCTGTTTTTCAATACTGACCAACTGCGCATTTTGTTTTGTAATTATTGGTCCAATTTTTAGTATATGATTTTATTCAGATGCAGTTTACTCAGTTACAATATCTTATTGTAATTGATCTTAAGCAGTACAAGCTGTCTCCAATTCATAAATGAATCTGATCATCAGACATCTTAAGGTAGCATATATTATATCAGGATATGAAGCTTCTTCGTAAGTCCTGAACAAGAAAGGATGTGGCAGGAACAGTATTATGATCAGTGATGTAACTTCATCCCATTCGCCCAGATGCAAAAAAGATGTTGCTCCCCCCCTCCGCATGATGACTCAACTTCGTAAAATGAATGAAATCCCCATGATGAGTTGTACTGAGTGACTCAGAACTCCTAATCCAGTTACAGCCCATTTCCCGCTAACCTGTTACTGCTGTTCATTTGACGTATGCACAGAGTGAAATCTCAATGACGCATGCACAGTAGTGTAAAAATTGCTCATTCCATCTTTGTTACTGCCTGGCAATATGGAGAGCATTTTAGTGATCTCCAGACAATACAGAGAGCATTTTAGTGACCACTGTGATCCTGTGTGTGCTGCTGCAATCTGCAGTCACAGGATTCAAGCTAGTGAGGAAGAGGAGTGAAGGGGAGGAGTTGGGGAGCCTCTACCAGGGGTGGATTGGGATGGAAAACCAGCCTAGGAAATTCCTGGAAGTAGCCTTAATAAGGGAGGATGGGTTGAGGGGATAAGATACTGCCTCATCATAAGGCCTGATTCTGGGTTGGAGGCAGTCGCTGCCTTCCTTGTGTCTTTTGCTACAATAGTGTCTGTGAGGTTCTGATTTTGTTGTGGACGGGGTGGTGATAGGAGCAGACACAGAAGCAGACTTAAATGAAAAAGTGGAGTTTTTAATAAGTGACTTAGAAGACATGGGAATGACAACTGAAAAAGTCCAGGTATAGCACTAAAGTGCACTTGATAACTGTAGTGGGGGTTAATGAGAAAATGTCCAGCTAGTGACAGCCAGGAACAGTCCAGTATACAAGTATGGTGAGCTGTAACAGAATGCAGGTATGATGAGCTGTAACTGAATGCAGGTATGATGAGCTGTAACTGAATGCAGATATGGCGAGCTGTAACAAATGCAGGCAGAGGTAATGAAGTCCAGCTGGGAGTGAAGGAAGGCAAGGTGCAGGGAAACAGCAGGTTCAGGTACTCAGGCAGGTGAAAAGGCATATGGAGGGTGCAGGGTAAGTCCAGCAGGTTGGAGCAGGCAAGGTTCAGGTTAGGAGCATTTACAAGCAGGCAGGTACTCTCTCTCAGCTGCAGTTGAGAAACACATTGCACTGGCAAAGGAAGGAAGGCTCTGGACCTTCCTAAATGCTCAGTGCTGTGCTGTGACTGGCTGGTATGAGCACATGACCTACCAGGATTGGACAGCAGGAATCACATGACCACAGGCAAGATGGCGGCGCCAATGCCAACAGAATGGAAATGCTGCCAGACCTCACCAGGCCTAGTAACAATGTGCCCGCACAGAACCAAGCGCAGCCAATGCCCCTTGTCAGGACACTCACCAGGCTTCTCCGGATGGGAAGCATGGAACCTCTTGATGAGTGCAGGAGCATGGATATCTCGGGCATCGGTCCAACAACGTTCCTCTGGGCCATAGCACCTCCAGTCCAGTAGGTACTGCAAATGTCCTCTGTGGAGACGGCAGTCCAAGACCTGGGAGACCTCAAACTCCCACCCCTTTCAGTCTGGACATGGGGAGAAGCAGGCAGGACTCTGTGGAATTTGTTTAGCACCAGGGGTTTCAACAGGGAGATATGAAAGGAATTGGGAATTTTCAGGCAAGGGAGTAGCTGAAGGCGATAAGCCATGGGGTTAATGATTTCTATGATGGAGAAGGGCCCGATGAAGCATGGAGCAAATTTCATAGATGGTACTCTAAGCCGTAGGTTCCAGGTGGACAACCAGACCTGGTATCCAACTTGCATATGTGGTACTTTCCTACACTTCTTATCACCTTGAAATGTGTAACGGGAGGACGCCTTCTCCAGGTCAGTACGAACTTGAAACCAGATTGATGCAAATTTCCGTACAGTGTCTTCTACAGCTGGGACATCAAAGACGGGCAGGCTTTGAAATTCAAGGACCCGAGGATGAAGGCCGTAGACCACTTGGAATGGTGTTTGGTTCGTGGAAGAGTGGTAGGAGGCGTTTTGTGCAAATTCAGCCCATGGCAGCAATACAGACCAATTGTCTTGGGAAGATGTCATAAAAATCCTCAGGAAGGTCTCAAGGTCTTGATTAACCCTCTCAGTGAAACGTTGCTTTGTGGGTGATAAGCCATAGAAAAATGTAGCTTTACTTGCAATACAGAACATAAGGCTCTACAAAATTTTGCTGTGAACTGAACACCACGGTTAGAGACTATTTCAGCAGGAAGACCATGGAGACAGAAAATATGTTGAATGAACAAGTGAGCCAAGTCAGGAGCAGAAGGCAATTTCTTTAGTGGTATGTAATGGACAATTTTAGAGAATCGGTCTACTATGACCCAGATGTATTGAACCCTTGAGAATTCGGCAGATCCGTGATGAAGTGATGGAATAGGTAGTGGCAATAACTCACCAGCCAGTGCCTGATGTGAAGATTTATGCTGGGCACATGAAGAACATGAAGAAATAAATTCCGACATGTCTGCTTTCATGGATGGCCACCAATAGCCTCTCTTTAAAAACTCCAAGGTCTTCTGGGTACCTGAGTGACCTGCAAAGCGAGAGGAATGAGCCCAGGTGAGGAGCTGCTTCCTTAACTCCGGGGCCACAAAGGACTTCCCAGTAGGGGGCTGTAACTGTAAGGTGGCGAAGACACTTGACTCCAAAACAGGGGTATTTTGTTGATTCTCTGATTTGTCATCACAAAGGAAAGATCTGGACAGGGCATCTGCCTTTTGATTAAGGGCTCCAGACCGGAAGGTCAGGGTGAACTGGAACCGAGCAAACAATATTGCCCATCGGGCCAAACGAGGACTCACGCACTGAAGATTCTTAAGGAAGAGAAGATTTCTATGGTCCGTGAAGACAGTGAAGGGAAACTTGGCCCCTTCCAGCAGGTACCTCCATTCTTTTAATGCTAACTTTACTGCTAAAAGTTCTTGTTCATCAATGGCATAATTTCTTTCGGCAGGAAAAAATTTCTAGGAGAAAAACCCACAGGGATGAACTCGATTATTGTCATAATGCTGGAAAAGAACTGCACCCACGGCCTCTGATGATGCATCCACTTCCACTAGAAACAGCCTATCCAGATCTGGTTGTTGTAAGACTGGAGCTGAAATAAACGCGTTTTAAAAGTTGGAAGGCAGTCTCTGCCTCAGGTGACCATAGGGCAGGGTTAGCGTCTTTTCAGGTCAACGCGGTAATGAGAGCCAATAATGATGAAAATCTTTTAATAAAACATCTATAGTAGTTGGCAAACCCAAGCAATCTCTGGATGGCTTTCAAAGTTTGAGGGCGGGACCAATCCAAAATCGCCTGCACCTTTTTGGGGTCCATTTCTAGACTGGAGCCAGAGATGATGTAACCAAGGAATGGCACACTGGGAACCCCAAAGACACATTTCTCCAGTTTGCAGTAAAGGTGGTTCTTTCTCAGATGGGACAATACTTCCTTCACATGTTCATGATGTTTTGTTACAGAAGATGAAAAAAATCAATATATTGCCCAGGTAAACTACAACTGAGACTTACAACAGGCCCCGGAAAATCTCATTAACAAAGCCCTGAAACACGGCAGGGGCATTGCACAACCCAAAGGGCATCACAAGGTATTCAAAGTGTTCATCTCTAGTATTAAAGGTGGTCTTCCATTCATCGCCAGCACGAATGCGGATGAGATTATAAGCCCTTTCTCAGATCCAGCTTTGAGAATATGATGGACCCTTTAACTCTGTCAAACAACTCTGTGATCAGGGGAAGAGGATATCGATTGTTAATCGTTATATCATTGTGGCCCCGGTAATCTATACAAGGTCTTAGGCCTCCGTCTTTCTTGCCAACGAAAAAGAAGCTTGCTCCAGCGGGAGAGGTGGAACGATGAATAAACCCCTTCACTAGGTTGTCCTGGATGTACTCAGACATGGCTTGAGTCTCATGCACGGATAGAGAATACGTGCGACCACGGGGTGGCATCTTGTCAGGCAGCAGCTCGATAGGACAGTCCCATTCTCTGTGGGGACGTAAGACGTTCACCTGTTGCTCGGAAAAACCATCAGAGAACATCTGGTACTTCTTGGGAATAGCTGGAGATGTTAACGAAGCTGTCTTTCTTACAGGTCGTATTTTGGGAAGACAGGATTTCTGACAGTCAGTTCCCCATGAAAGAATCTGCATTGAACACCAGTCTATCCTAGGATTATGCTGGCGTAACCAGGGTAGTACTAAAATGATTTCTTGAGAAGCCTCTGGTATCACTAAGAACTTTAAAGACTCAGAGTGGAGTGCCCCAACACGAACTAATACTGGTTGAGTTTCCTTGGTGACCATTCCTTTAGCTAGAGTGCGTCCATCTACAGAAGTCAGAGAAATTGCGTGCTTGAGATGAACAAGGAATCTGTAGTGTATCGACTATGTTGAAAGTCATGAAGTTTCCAGCTGCTCCAGAGTCTAATAGAGCAGAGACGAAGACAGGGTTGGGCTTGAGATCCACAGCTAAGGAAATCTTGAAATCTTTAGTATTTGGGGACGGGCACATAACTCCTAACTTGTTGTCCCCAAGGTCAGTTAGGAATGGGCATTTCCCGACTTGCGGGAGCAGGAGGCCACCAGGTGACCCGAATCTTTGCAGAACAGACAGAGGTTTTTTAGCATCCTTCTCTGATGTTCCCCTTTGGAGAGATGGGTTTGGTTCACCTGCATAGGCTCCTCATCTATAGGAGGGTGGGGTGGATGGGTAGGCAAGGGAGACGTAAATGACCTTTGCCGGTCAGTTCTGTGCTTTTCAGCCTGACGTTCTCTGAAGCGTAGGTCAATTTTGTTGCAGAGTGAGATCATATCATTTAAATTATTGGGAAGCTCACGGGTAATCAGATCATCTTTTAATTGGTTGGAAAGGCCATGCCAAAAGGCTGAGGTGAGGGCCTCCTCATTCCACTTAAGCTCTGATGACAAAATTTGAAACTGTACGGAATATTGGCCGACAGGACGGGTTCTTTGTCTCAGGGTCATCATGCTGGACAATGCTGACACTGTGCTTCCAGGTTCATCGAAAATCCTCCTGAATGAAGATACAAAGTCTGTATAGTTATCCAGCAGCGAGTCTGAACGCTCCCAGAATGGGGAGGCCCAATCCAAAGCCGGGCCAGTCAATAAAGACATGATGTATGCCACTTTAGTTCTAGCGGTGGGGAAGTTCTCAGGCTGTAATATAAAGCGTATATCACACTAATTTAAAAAACCACGACAGAGCTTAGGATTGCAATCAAAAATGCTTGGCATGGGAAGATGTAGATGAGGGGATACCCTGGTCCCTGTATTACCAGGCACAGGAGGAGGTGTAGTTGCTGATACCCCAGGGGTGATTAATGAGGTTTGCAGATTATCTTGGCGTTTAGACATCTCCTGTAGGAACTGGGCCATTTGATGTTGCATAGCTTCCAGGTTTTCTAAACGACCAGCAATACAGCGAAGTAAGGGCCTGATTCAGAGCCGAACGCTCTGACCAGAGCGCTCGCTCTGAATCAGGGCCCTCCTCCATGAAAATGGAGCGGCCTCCTGGCCGCTCGCATAGCTGTGGGTGACCACCCACAGCATATGCGAGCGGCCAAAAAGATGGTCGTGATGGTCTTTGACCATCGCGACCATCGGGCTTGCGACGAGACCCTGCGGTAGGGTCTCGCTGCCGCAAGCCCTGGAGTGATTTTGGCTCTGATAGAGCCAAAATCACTCCCACTGACATCACTTGTGATGTCAGTGGGGCCGGCTTCAGACGGTAGGCGTTCCCATGGGAATGCCTCCGTCTGGCAGCCACGTCCCCGGCACGCCCACCAAAGAGGGCATGCTGTCAATCAACATCGACAGCACGCCCCCTTTGGTGCGAGACCCGGAGCAACGGAGAGCCAGTCGCTATCCGGGTCTCGCGCATGCGCACGACGGAGCTCCCTCCGTCGTGCGCATGCGCAATGAGGTAACATCGACCCACTTGCGAGCGTCCTTTGCTCGCGAGTGGGTCTGAATGACCCCCTAAATCCACTCCAGACTCCTGTTCCGTGGCCAGATCCATGTGGCCAGTGCAAACTGTGAAGTTCTGATTTTGTTGTGGACACGTAGTGGTGATAGGAGCAGACACAGAAGCAGACAAATGAAAAAGTGGAGTTTTTAATAAGTGACTTAGAAGACATGGGAATGACAAATGAAAAAGTCAAGGTATAGCACTAAAGTGCACTTGATAACTGTAGTATGGTGAGCTGTAACAAATGCAGGCAGAGGTAATGAAGTCCAGCTGGGAGTGAAGGGAGGCAAGATGTAGGGAAAACAGCAGGTTCAGGTACTCAGGCAGGTGAAAAGGTATATGGAGGGTGCAGGGTAAGTCCAGCAGGTTGGAGCAGGCAAGGTTCAGGTTAGGAGCATTTACAAGCAGGCAGGTAAGGCACAGGTACTGAGAAACACATTGCACTGGCAAAGGAAGGAATGCTCTGGACCTTCCTAAATACTCAGTGCCACGCTGTGACTGGCTGGAATGAGCACATGACCTACCAGGATTGGACAGCTGGAATCACATGACAGCAGTCAAGATGGCGGCGCCCATGCCAACGGAACGTAAACACCGCCAGACCTCACCAGGCATTGTGACAATGTGCCCACACAGAACCACGTGCAGCCAATACCCCTCGCCAAACACCAGCACCGCTGCCAGAGACCTCCCACCATAATAACCTCACAGGTAATACCTGGTGACTACCATGCCGAGAAACCCTGGCCGTGACAGTGTTTGATCTTATGCTAATGACACTACAAAACTGGCATATCAGGCACAAACAAGCCCGTAAGTAGAAAGTGATGTGGCTCCGCTTTCAAACTAGGAACCAGCTTCCGATATCCTCTAGACACACTTTCTACAGGCTTGTTTCCCACTGATATAAGTTTTTAACTTTTGTGATGTATGTGATTCATCCAAAGTAACCCATTGTGCATTTAACATACTAAACTACATATATATATATATATATATATATATATATATATATATATATAGTCAGGTGCATGAATATTGGGACATTGACAGAATTTTCATATTTTGACCTCTATTCACCACCACAATGGCTTTGAAATTAAACAAACAATATGTGCTTTAACTGCAGACTTTCAGATTTAATTTGAGGGTAATTACATCCAAATCAGGTGAACGGTGTAGGAATTACAACGGTTTCTATATGTGCCTCCCACTATTTAAGGGGCCAAAAGTAATGGGACAAACTAAACAATCCTAAATCTAACTTTCACTTTTTAATACTTTGTTGCATATCCTTTACAGGCAATTACAGCCTGAAGTCTGAAACGCATAGACATCACCAGACGCTGGGTTTCATCCCTGCTTGTTCTTGGGGCATTTTCCCTCCATTTTTCTCTTCATCAAGTGAAATGCATGCTCAATCGGATTCACGTCAGGGCTTTGACTTGGCCATTGCATAACATTCCACTTTTTAGCCTTGAAAAACTCTTTGGTTGCTTTTGCAGTATGCTTCGGGTCATTGTCCATCTGCACTGTGAAGCACCGTCCAATGAGTTCTGAAGCATTTGACTGAATATGAGTATATAATATTGCCCGAAACACTTCAGAATTCATTCTGCTGCTTTTGTCAGCAGTCACATCATCAATAAATACAAAGGAACCAGTTCCATTGGCAGCCATACATGCCCACGCCATGACACTACCACCACCATGCTTCACTGATGAGGTGGTATGTTTTGGATCATGAGCAGTTCCTTTCCTTCTCCATACTCTTCTCTTCCCATCACTCTGGTACAAGTTGATCTTTGTCTCATCTGTCCATAGGATGTTGTTCCAGAACTGTAATGGCTTTTTTAGATGTTGTTTGGCAAACTCTAATCTGGTCTTCCTGTTTTTGAGGCTCACCAATGGTTTACATCTTGTGGTGAACCCTCTATATTCACTCTTGTGAAGTCTTCTCTTGATTGTTGACTTTGACACATATACACCTACCTCCTGGAGAGTGTTCTTGATGTGGCCAACTGTTGTGAAGGGGTTTTTCTTCACCAGGGAAATAATTCTTCTGTCATCCACCACAGTTGTTTTACGTGGTCTTCAGGGTCTTTTGGTGTTGCTGAGCTCTCCGGTGCGTTCTTTCTTTTTAAGAATGTTCCAAACAGTTGATTTGGCCACACCTAATGTTCTTGCTATCTCTCTGATGGGTTTGTTTTGATTTTTCAGCCTAATGATGGCTTGCTTCATTAATAGTGACAGCTGTTTGGATCTCATATTGAGAGTCGACAGCAACTGATTCCAAATGCAAATGTCACACCTAGAATCAACTCCAGACCTTTTACCTGCTTAATTGATAATGAAATGACGAGGGAATAGCCCACACCTGTCCATGAAATAGCTTTTGAGTTGATAGTCCCATTACTTTTGGCCCCTTAAAAAGTGGGAGGCACATATAGAAACTGTTGTACTTCCTACACCGTTCACCTGATTTGGATGTAATTACCCTCAAATTAAATCTGAAAGTCTGCAGTTAAAGCACATCGTGTTTGTTTCATTTCAAAGCCATTGTGGTGGTGAATAGAAGCCAAAATATGAAAATTCTGTCAATGTCCCAATATTTATGCACCTGACATATATATATATATATATATATATGTGTGTGTATGAGTTAAATATTATATATCTATATTAGATTATGTAATTTTTTCTGATTGTGTCACACAGAGCAGCAATGTCAACTGCACTTTACATTCTGTGTTGCTGCTGGAGCCGTGAGGAGTAACTTACAAAGCAGCTCCCCGTCGGCCATTTCACTTATACTATACAATCAGCTTCACACCCTGATGTCCTTGGCAGGTACAAGAGTTGCCAAATCATCACTTTAATAAGGGACACATATAAATGGTTATGTAGCTGATTAAAACCAGGAAAATGGAGAGTCAGCCAGCCAGCCACAGAATCTGTATAATCATATGTTCCCCTTATTACAGGGATACGATGGCAACCCTAGGTAGAATGAGAGTCTTTTTTACCTTTTATTGTGGTTTCCTGCAATGGGGAATCTCTGAAGAAACTGAACCACCCTGGCAGATGTTGACTTCGGGATCAGGGCCAGCTCGAGGGACATTCATGCAGTGTGGCTGCACAGGGTGGCATCAAAGTAGCTGGCTCAGGAGGAGATCCCCACCCTCCACACAGTGGTTGGTGATGAAGGTTTAAGCTCGAGGGGGACGGAAGAGTGGCAGTGCCACACAGGGTGCAGCACACTGGTGCCCTCATACGGACGTGCACAGGGTGCTAACACACCCGGAGCCAGCACTGGTCAGGATTCACTATTCATGCTGCAGATTACATGGTCTGAAATATTTTTGTTTGCGTAGGAATATATCCAATGTGAGCATCATATAGCAGAGGTTCAACCAGTTAATACATAAAAAGAAAAGTGTTGGTGCAGGGCAAAATGTGACCTTCCCTGATCAAATAAGTTTAGATTTGCTAATTTGGCATACCATTCATATCAGTAATACAGTTTCCTTTAGAATTGGTGCCTTAATGAAGATTACTGTTCCCAAACCTTTTCCTTCTAATCCAGCCAGTCATGGATAATCTCCAGCCAGCTCCCTGAGTCTCTTCAGCCTCATCCCCCCTTGTGTGCCTCTAACTCTCCAGTGTCTTTCCAGCCCCATTCTGTCTCTTCAGTCTAGTGTCTCTCCAGATCCCCAGTGTCCATCCAGCTCCTGTTTCTTTCCAATTACAGCCACCTTGTGTCTCTACAACCCCCCAGTGTCTATCCAGTCTTGTTTCATCCCAGTCCCTCAGTGTCTCTCCAGCTCCTGTTTTTCCAGCTGCCCAGTGTTTCTCCAGCCCCCTTCTGTCTTCCCAGTGGCTTAGGTGCAGCACGGTCCAGACTGCAATTACTTTGTGCACATACAGTAGGGATAAATATCCACAGCTTCCTATATGTGGCTGCAGCCACTTCCAGACACCCCCACCCCACCACAGACACCAGTATATCATATCATGATGTAAAATAGACTTTGGATGTCAGGTACAGTACAGTGCACTCAACAATGCACTGGTCACAATAACAGCAGCAGAAAGCCATTCCAAGGTCACCTCCTGCAACAGCACAGGATATGGGTCTCCACATCACAACACTAGACTTTATCTGATCCCTGCCCCATTATCCCCCAGCTGGCTTTATATTCCCAATCATCACCTCAGTGTCCTGTATTATACAGCATCACTCTTTGTTAGAGGTAAGCAGCTGACCACCCATTCCCCAGCATGGCATAGCACTGAGAAGTCCTTGCTCCTTACCTCCCTTACCTGTGTGGACTATGGCAGGCTTGCATTATACACAGCAGCAGCATCCCTCACATCTCAGTGCCTCACACACACACCACAGTGTGACGTCATGCATGCTGCGCACTCACTGGCTGTACATTACCCTGCTACCAGGCGTGCCCTGCAGCACTGTTAGTCAGTCTGGCGGCAAGCCACTGAGGAGAGGACAGTAGACCAATCACCCCTGGACTAAATGCAGTGACTGATAAACCCCTTGAATGTATGGGAGGTTGGAGCCTCCGGCACCCTTCCATTAAAATACCCCTTGCAGGTGTAAGGTGGAACTTGGAAGGGGGGGTTGATGAGGAGCATACAGAGGGACAAGTCTGTCCAGCGCTGGTCTACCCAACTCATCTGATAGCCGTCCAGTGCAAAGCAGCAGTTGATGTCCCTGTGCAGTCAGGAAGGAAGGAGAGAGAGTAGGCTACATCACAAGACCTGACATGATGTTATTCATGTGACGGTCAGTACTGTGGCCAGTCTGCCCTGGACCAGAGAGTAGAGCTGCAGGGGCAGAGTGTGGGTGTAGCGGCAGCTGTGACTTCGGGCACTTATTGCTAGGGAAAACCTGGAAAAAATGGAGGAGAGGTGCCTCTTTTTTTGATATGTGTGCTATTGGTGGTGGAATGCAGGTTATAATAGCAATACCAGCAGAGTCCAAATGCATTCTACAGCATAAATACTTAACCAGGTGTGAGGTTTATTGAAGTGTAGTAGAAGTTGCTTGTACAGCCTATACACTTTTATTTCCTATAATTTCATTTGACAAATTGAAATGGGAAATTTTTATTTGTCTTCTCCTGGATTAATAATACAGTAAATTGCTATCAACGAATGGTTTTTAATGGAGCTATCTGAGCAAAAGTGACTTTCTGTATCAAATCTTAGCCTGCTCTAGAAGACAACCTCACAAGTTGCATGTTATATTGGTCAAAGATCACCTTTTTATAGACAACCTCAGGCAGCTAAGACTTTTTTGATCCAGACAAATATGAATGCTGAGAGCAAATTATAACTGGAGAGTACTTGAAATGTTACATTACACAGACTTTTACAGCCGCACATTATAGTTCACTCCAGGTTACATCTTTTATTTAAACTGTTGTTTTCTCTTCCCCAGAGATAGGAGATGCTGAAATGTCCTCCTCTAACACATTTTACAATTTACAAAGAAAGAAAAAACTTAGGATATTTTACCCTTATAAAGTGAATCCATAATTCTGTTTGTTTACACTGCTTTTAGCACCAGCCAGTAATTCAGTAGAAAGAGTTTGTCAGATATTACTATAATCATGTGTGGTTCCTGACCTCTGAACAGCTCAAATTCATTGCCTTTCATTTGTCATTCTAATATTATGGGTGAAGAATCCACAATCTAAGATATAAGAAAAAAGTTCATTCAAGAATTCCCACCACTTTATTATACTACAGACAACAATCCTCGGAATGTATTGGCTGGAAAGAATTCACTTGGAATATTTAATAACTCTTTTTTTCTCTTGTAGATTTTACAGCTTTGAAAAGTAATCCACAACCAGAAGATACTGCTGTACTTTTCAAAATAAACACATATATATCCACATTCTTCCATCATTAGATGGGTTGAATGAGATATATATATATATATATACACATATACAAAAGAGAGATCTCTGTATTACAAACTGAGTATGTTTTAAGACGCACACTTGCGGCACCATCAGCGCTGTCCCAGACTAAGACACTATCGTTATTTCATGATTGTTTATTTTCCAAAAAATCTTTACAGCCAATTCAAGAAAGATTAAAATGCAGTATCATTCTTGAATTTAACAGTAAACTCAGTTTTTTTTTTTAATTAAATCACTTTGAAAAATCTGTAATTGTTGATAATCAGAGTAAAATAAAATAGGAATATTGCTTTTTAATGTACAGTACATCATATATATATATATATAATTTTAAGCTATATACAGTATAAACATAGCATGACAGTACAAAGGTGTAGTGAACTATTAGTATTGGAAAGGTTTACATTTCTATCATAAAAATAGCTTTTTAATGTTTTTAACTTTTCTCGATGAAATAATACAAGAGTTATCTCATGTCTGAAACATGCTTTATTGAAACACTGATAATTTACCTGAAAATGTTGGCTGCTATGGGGCCTGTAGTATTAATGCCAAAGGGCTGATATTTTATTTTACTTGGCCAACTAAGCAGTAGTTCACACTTACGGTATGTTAATAAATTGAAGCATTTGGCAATATGCAGGAGTGACCAGCATCTTATACTTTTAAATGTTACTAAAATATTTATCGGAAACTATAAAACTTTATTTAAAATAACAAATACGTATAACTGAGGCATATTTACCAATTTTTTTTTTTTTTTTTCAAATAGTCAATTAAAACTTTTAGTTTTCACTGCTATTTTTGTATTATTATGAACAAATGTGCCAAATGTACTGCCTGGGGCTTTTTCTGATTAATAGTGTATTGTTAATGTAATGTATTTGCTGTCACTTGATTCTTATATGAGATAAATCGCCATGCAGTTATTGCCATAAAGTCATTAACAAATGCTGTTTGGTATTTTCATGTTCTCTTTAACTTGGTGGGAACAGTTAATTCCTTTGAGATTAACCACACATCAGTCAGTGGTCCACCTATGGACATAGGAGGCATCACATCAAGGACAAATGAGCCCAACTGTCATTGCTGCTGTCCTCTGTGGTCATCTTCTTGTGATCTCCACTGCCTCCTTGATTACTACTGCCAAACATCATGAGGAATGGACATCCTGGTTCTGTTTCCAAGAACGCGTTTCGTCCACAGGCCGTGGACTTTTTCGAATTGACATTCAGTTTGAAAATGTCCACGGCCTGTGGACAAAACGAGTCACTGTTTCCCACTTCTAGCCTGCAATCTGTTGCAACTGTGTGACAAGGTCCCAGACACTCCGACTTACCGCTGGGCAATAGCACTGCCCGCTACATTTGGGAACAGCTATCAGCTGTTTTATTCTGCTAAATTACTTGCATAATTGTATTGTGATTTTATATGTGTTTTTTTTTTACTAATTTTTAAATTGATTTATACTGTATTTCTATTTTTGAACTGGTTGTATTTATATAACTCTCAGTCCTGTACCTATAGAAAATTAATTAGCAGTTTATATAATCTCCAACTGCTGTGTAATCCTTTTCTGGTTGAATCAGTGCAGCTCCCTTTAATTATGTTTATTACTAAGGTTGGCAACACCTTATTATTGCAGATTCAACCAGTGTCTCAGCAGTGATATCTGGCGCATAGTACATTAGTCTGTCAGCTTTATTCTTACACATCAATTTAGATTTGAGTTTGGAAACGCCCCTCTCAAATCTAAACTTGCACATTTTAAATTTGCCTCACCTGCAGTGCAGCATGGTTTTGCCAAGGTGCAGTTACTTGCTCTTATTTGCTTTACTCCCACCTCAGGACCAATGTTACTTATGTTTGGTCCCGGGGGAATTGGAAACTAATCAGCTCTCTGCTGCGTTATACTTACCGTGGTAACGGTGATCTTGCAGGTTCTGGATCCACATGTTAGCCTCAGGCTCACAGACTCAAGTTTCAACTGTTTAGTCCTTTAAAGATTAATACTGTACAGCAGGCATGTCAAACATGCGGCCCGAATAAACAATTTCTGCGGCCCCAGAGTGTGGGCTCACATATATATAATATGCGCAGTGGCAAACGCAGGATTTTGAAAGGGGGGTTTCCAATACTTGGTTACAAAACCAATGGCAAAAAATCTAACCACATACAGGCAGCACTCCTCCTCCTCCTCCTCCTCAATAATCCAAGCTTGTTAATCCATTACTGTGCAACCTTTCAGATGCCTTGACAAAATATGTAATAAATGCATCTGAAACGTGGCACAGAAATGAATTAATAAGCTTGGATTATTGAGTACCCGAGGAGAGCGCTGCCTGTATCTGATTGTATGAGACTGAGCTATGCTTAGAGCTTATTATATGCATTCAGGATATGCCCACCACGGGCCTAGTGTCCAACAATCCCGGTGGTCTAGGGAGGATTAAATAAGTGAAAGTGGGCAAAGCCGCCTACCATGGCGCTGAGAGAGGCTGCAGTGGGGAGATTCGTTTAGGTCTTTTCCTTTCCACCACTGCAGCACTCTCCGGTCCCCAGCTTCTTGATCCTCAGCTTCTTGCTGTAGGTCCATCCTGGCCAGCAGCGCCTCCTATTCTTGGCCAGCTCTTCTTTTCTTCTGGAAGTCTTCTTTCCTCCCTCTCTGTTCCTCTCCCTTTGCAACAGCACACCTTTCCTCAGTGCAGCACTCAACTCTCCTCGTGCTCACACCTCTCCTCCCCACAGCACTCACCTCTCCCCTCCCCACAGCACTCACCTCTCCTCACCTCTCCCCTCACCACAGCACTCAACTCTCCTCACACCTCCCCTCCCCACAGCACTCACCTCTCCTCACACCTCCCCTCACCACAGCATTCACCTCTCCTCACACCTTCCCTCCCCACAGCACTCACCTCTCCTCACAAATCCCCTCCGCACAGCACTCACTTCTCCTCACACCTCCCCTCCCCATAGCACTCACCTCTCCTTACACCTCCCCTCCCCACAGCACTCACTTCTCCTCACACCTCCCCTCCCCATAGCACTCACCTCTCCTCACACCTCCCCTCACCACAGCACTCACCTCTCCTCACACATCACCTCCCCACAGCACTCACTTCTCCTCACACCTACCTTCTCCTCACAGCAGCGCACCCCTCCTCACATGACCACTCACCTCTCCTCACCTCACTGCAGCACTGACATCTCCCCTCACCACTCACCTCACGCCACCCCTCCCCTCAGCAATCGCCACAGCACTCTGGGCCTGATTCAGAGCCGCTCGTAAGCGGCCGCTCGTTCGCTCCGAGCGATGTTCGCACAACTGTGCATGCGTATGGGTCGTAATGCGCATGCACCAACCAGTCATTGCGGTCGGAAATCGAGCGCTCGCAAAATAGCGAGTGCCTGCTAATTTGAGTGACAGGATGAGGCGTTTGTGGGTGGTAACAGGGGAAGGTGCTTGAAAACGGGGAGTGGTGATCCGAACGCAGGCGTGCCAAATGGTCAAAACGGGCGTTTTAAGGGTGTGCATAATTAACAAAGCAGCGTCATCGACCACGTCACTTGGTTGTTTCTTAGCCTGAACTGTTCGCATGATTGCGGTAGGAAAATCCTACCACAAGCACTGCGAGCAGTTCAGATGCCTTTCGATGTACTCGATTAATCAAATAAATAGCGGAGATGACGTAGGATGCGAGCGGCCAGTAGGCGCATGTTTCGTTCACTCACTCAGACATAGAGGCGTCAACAGACCGCAAAGAGCGAGCGCTCAATTTAAATAGCCGGCCCCTTTTCTGAACGAGCGAGCGCAAATAGCGTCCGGCTCTGAATCAGGCCCTCTGTTCCCCTTACCTATACACACAGCCCCTCACCATTTGTACACACAGAGCCTCACCACCTGCCTACACAGTACACACAGCCCCTCACTATTCTGATCTGCATACACACAGCACCTGCTCTGTGTGTATGCAGATCAGATAGTGAGGTTCTGTGTGTACTGTGTATGCAGATGATGAAAAGGCTGTGTGTACAATGTATATGCAGAGCAGATGTAAGGTGCTGTGTGTATGCAGATCAGATAGTGAGGGGCTGTGTGTGCTGTGTATGCAGATGGTGAAGGGGCTGTGTAATAGAGCCCCTACACCATCTGCTTACACAGTACATGCAGCCCCTTCATCATCGGCATACACACAGTACACACAGCCACCTCACCGGCATTTCTGCACATAGCCCCGCTCTCTCGGGACTCGCTTCGCCGCAGTGGTGGAGTGCACCCTTCCCTTCAGGATCCCCGGTGGCACTTTAGAATAGTGCGTCGGCCTTGCGGACCGACAGCCAATTAGGAGCGGCTATGTGGCCGCTATTGATTGTTTGCCGGCCGCGCGGACCGACAGCCAATTAGAAGCGGCCACGTGGCTGCTCCTGATTGGATGCCGGTCCGCGAGCCATGATTTGCTCGCGCGACTGGCGTTAGTGGACAAATTTGCCGCCGGGTCCCTTATTAAGCTGTGTGGCGATGGATCGGCGGGCAGGGGGGGTTCTAGGTACTCGGAAACTTCCCCTGCGTGCGCGCCTGATGCGGCCCACACCCCTGCCAGGATCGGAGCACAGCTCCGATCGTGCAGTACATGCTAACAATAGTGGTCTCTGAAGCGATCAGAATCCTCAGATCGCTTCAGAGGCCAGCGTTCCCAGTGATGCAGCTCGCGGGTGACGTCATGACATCACCTGCGACGAGCGGAGCCTGCGCCTGCCGCTCTGGATCTAATTAGATCCAGTCAGCGGCAGGTGATGCAGCGCGCGGGTGACGTCATCCGCGATGAGTGGAGCCTGCATCTGCCGCTCTGGATCTAATTAGATCCACACAGTGGCAGCGTCTACGTGGGACGGTGAATACTGGAGCGGTGCCCAGTGGCCATCATGAAGAAAGGTAAGTATTGCACATACAGGTGAGTGGGGCGTGTTCTATACTGGGAGGGGGCACAGCAAAAGGGGCATTACTGGGGGCACAAAATAAGGGGCATTACTGGGGGCCAAAATAAGGGGCATTACTGGGGGCTCTGCATAAAGGTAAATTATTGGGGGCACTACTAACGGCATTACTGGGGGCTCTGCATAAAGGGGAATTACTGGGGGCACAACTTAAAGGGCATTACTGGGCATTACTAAGGGCAGTACTGGGGGCTCTGCATAAAAGGGCATTACTGGGGGCTCTGCATAAAGGGGCATTACTGGGGGCTCTGCATAAGAGGCATTACTGAGGGAACAACTTAAGGGGCATTACTGCGGGCTCTGCATAAAGGGGCACTACTGGGGACTCTGCATAAAGGACATTACTGGGGGCTCTGCATAAAGGGACATTACTGGGGGCTCTGCATAAAGGGGCATTACTGGGGGCTCTGCATAAAGGGACATTACTGGGGGCTCTGCATAAAGGGGCATTACTGGGGGCTCTGCATAAAGGGGAATTACAGGGGGCTCTGCATAAAGGGGCACTACTAAGGGCATTACAGGGGAATCTGCATAAATGGGCATTACTGGGAGCTCTGCATAAGGGGCATTACTGGGGGCTCTACTAAGGACATTACTGGGGGCACTACTAAGGACATTACTGGGGGCACAACATAAGGGACATTACTGGGGCACTGCATACTGGGCACTACTAGGGCACTGCATAAAGGGCATTGCATAATGGGCACAAATTCAGGGGCATTTTCCAAAGTTGCTGTAATACAGGGTAGAACTGCATAAGGGTCACTACTACTAGGGGGAACTGCATTGGTTTTTATTAATAATAAACCATTCAAAATTGCATATAAGACTTTTTTTTTTTTTGCGGCCCACACACTCGTAGACCTTGAACATTTGGCCCGGTTGGTATTTTGAGTTTGACATGCCTGCTATACCGCTATAAAGACCTTTATTGGTGGCCGCTTGAAGCAGGAATACCCAGATGGATACATTGTTTAAATATCCACACAGATCAAATTGCTAGCAATTGTCACACAATAACTTAAGGCCCCCATACATCAGCAATTGATTGCAGCAATCATGCAATTTGCAATCGATTATGTCAAAAAATCTTTCCCTTTTTCAATCGATTGTGGTAATTCTGCAATCTGCAATCGATTGAAAAAGGGAAAGATTTTTTTGTACACAATCGATTGCAGATTGCACGATTGCTGCAATCAATTGCTGAGGTATGTGGGCCTTTACACAGCAATTTAGATTTGAGTTTGGAAACGCCCCTCTCAAATCTAAAGGTGCCAATACATCAGGGATTGATTGCAGCAATCGTGCATCGATTGCAAATTGCACGATTGCTGCAATTAATCTCTGATGTATGGGGGCCTTAAACTTGCACATTTTAAATCTGCCTCACCTGCAGTGCAGCATGGTTTTGCCAAGGTGCAGTTACTTGCTCTCATTTGCTTTATTCCCACCTCAGAATCAGGACCAATGTTACTTATGTTTAATGAAAAAAATTGATAATTTAATAATCTAAAATTAATCTTAATAAAATCCGAAGATGCATTTAGTATAAATAGGTTTGTTTGAGGATAAGCATTGCAATTATATTTTTAATGTTGTCTCTGAAAAGAATCCCTGTTATCCAGTGGCGTAACTAGGGCAGGGCGGGCGGGGTTCGTGCCCTGGGCGCCGTTGGACCGGCAGCGCGGGGGGGGGGGCGCTGCCGGCCACGGTACCGGCCCGTCCGCCCTAGTTAGCCAGTGTAGCGCTGACCGCAGTGAGTGCGGTCAGCGCTACACATTTACACAGGACCGGCGCTAGGCTTCCAGCGCCGGTCCTGTGCTGCACGCCTGAGCCCGTTCCCTCCCCCTGAGCGCTTGTCCAATAGCGCCAGGAGGCGGGCTCAGGCTGTGCATAACACACGCATCGCCGCCAGCGCTGGCGGCGATGCGTGTGTTAAACAGCAGCCAATGAGAGTCAGGTAGACTCTCATTGACTGCTGCAGCACCCACTGCAAGAGCCGGACTTCCGTCCGGCTCCTGCAGTGGGTACTGGGACTGACGTCATGACGTCTGTCCCATAATGCTGAGCGCGCGCGCCCGGGCAGGAGCGGCATCGAGAGCAGGACCAGGACCAGAGATTCAGGTAAGTATATTTTTATATATATATATATATATATATTTTTTTTTTTTAACCTATCTGCACAACGGGGGAGGGGGGTGGCTACTACTGGGGGGACCTCTACTGGGGAAGGGGTGGCTACTACTGGGGGTACCATTGGGAGGACCTACTCTACTGGGGACTACTACTTGGGGGGGAACAAACACTGGGGGCATTATAAAAGGGGCCTACTAGAGGCACTGCACTCGGGGGACCACTACTGGGGGAAATAATAGGAAGGGCCACTACAGGGGGCACTGGATAGGGGGGATCACTACAGGGTGCCTGCATAAGGGGACCACTACTGGGAAAACTGCATGGGGGGGGACTACTATATAAAGGGCACTGCAAAGGGGGGGACTACTACTGGGGGCACCATATAAAGGGCACTGCATAAGGGGATACTGCTACTGGGCGCACTGCATTGTGGGGACTGCTACTGGGGGCACTGCATAAGGGGGAACACTATGTGGGGCACTGCAATTGGGGGGCCACTACTGGGGGTACTGAGTAAGGGGAACTAATTGGGGGCTGTATAAGTGGGACCACTACTGGGGATACTGTATAAGGGGCACTACTATGGGCCTGCATAAGAGGGACCACAACTGCATACTGGGGGTACTGTATAAGGGGTACTACTGGGGTTAAGGTGCATATGGATAGGAATGTTCAGTGTGAAAATAAAGGGGTGTGTCATGTTGACACACCCCATTTTTAAGTGACCACGACCATTTTTCCCGCGCGCACCTTTGGCGCGCGCACATACCGGTATGTTAGTGGGGGGGGCTCCGTTTTCAAATTTGCCCTGGGCTCCAAATACCCTAGTTACGCCACTGCTGTTATCCCTTTGTTTCTGCATCTGTGCAGCAGTGGTTTTCAAACTCGGTCCTCAGGACCCCACACAGTTCACGTTTTGCAGGTCACCCAGCAGGTGCACAGGTGTATTCATTACTCACTGACACATTTTAAAATATCTACAGGTGGAGCTAATTATTTCACTTGGAATTCTGTGATGATACCTGGAAAACATGCACTGTTTGGGGTCCTGAGGACTGAGTTTGAGAACCTGTGTGTTAGAGGATCAACTTTGTGGGAAGGCCACTTAGGCATAGACGAATGGCTACACGAAAGTAATGGAGTGGTATATTGACTTTTAATTTCTCCAAAGAATTTGTCTCCAAGGCTTTGTGAGCAAGAAGAGGGCAAATACAGCACTGATATAATACTAATATATGTTGACTGGTGTGATGGCTGATAAAGTAATGTTGGGTATACACTGGGCCGGATACAGACTTGCACGCTATTGCGATGTTTACAGAGTTGAGAGATTATCGGTAAATCGCACATCCATTAATGTACATTACCATGCAATGTACATTACCGTAGTCACTCACAGAGATTATTTATTCGCAGTGTAAGTGACAGACAGGGATTGTTTGGGGGAGATAACGGGGAGTTCTCGGCAAAGAATGCAGAAATGTCATGACCGTTTCAGGAGCTTGCCTTAACCTGTGACTGCGACTGCGATCGCGTACTGAAGGAATATGGCTCCAGCATGTCAGTTGCTATGGCCATTCTGTGGGACCATAGACTCCCTCAGGACTGCAAAAATTGAATGACTGCGTCTGATGCTTAATCTAAAAAAAAATTCACATTGACGCATAAGCATATTGCTAAGATAAAAAAAAAATGTTTCAAGGATATAAATAAAGGTGAGTCAGAGGGAAGAAAATTCTGGATAAGTAGGAATGGATGATAAAGTTTAGAGTTAGGCCCTATAATGTTTCACATCAAGTCCTTACTAGGGGCCTTATATTGAGTTGATCCAACTCGCATTTGTGTAGCATTAAATTTGCACATGTATTTCCTCAGATCTGACAGCTGGCCACACATCTAAAGATTATCTGTCCAACCAGCCAACTAGTTGATTGGTTGGAATGAAAATCTGGTAAGGTATGACGGCAAATGACAATCAGCAATTTGCTCCCAAACGCTGGAAAATGGACCAAAACTGTTGTTTGAACAAATAGTTTAGATCAAACATTTAACAAACTTGTCTGACGACCATTTTCATCTGTTTTCTGGCATTTAGGAGCAAATCGCTGATCATCAGTGACTCCCATTCCCTACCAGATTTTCATTCCAACCAATCAACTAGTTGGCTGGTTGGATACAAGTTGGTCTAGTGTGTGGCTAGCTTTACTGTGCCTGCTTGTCACTGGAGTGGTGGAATAGGAGACAGAAGGAGATGTCTAAAATAGGACAGTAAGGTCATGCTTGCATAATTGCTAACAGTTGCAGACTCACAAAGATGTGCATAAACCGTAGGCCTGAAAGCAGTCATGTGAGTTGTGCATGCCTGTTGGTTGGTGCTGACAAGGTGAACATCAGGGGATACAAATGTAGAGAGCCTGGGTTGATAATGTAGTTGTCTGCCTCTGCTGATGACCCTGACGACAATGTACTTCTCATTTAAAGATAGTCCTGTTAATAAGAAGTTCATGGCCATGATCCTTGGCTCTAAAAGAGACACATTTAGGTAGAGGCACATTCACCAGGCCCCCCTCACCAATTAGACAATCAGTGCATTGTCTAATGGAGCATACACATGGTCAGATTTGTCAGATCTGTCAGATGAACGATTTGAACGATTTTTGACTGCATTAAAATGAATGGAAATCGTCCAAGTCTGACTGCAAACACATCAGATGTCACATATCGTTATCTGACCATCGGGAACGCGCATCGTTCATCTGACAGATCTGTCAGATTTTTCTTCAGATATGAACGACTGAACGATTTTTAAATTGTTATCGTTCAGATCTGAAGGAAAAATCTGACCGTGTGTATGCACCATAACTTAACTATGTGTCTCTCCTTTTCTGTATTTATCTGTCTACAGTATTGTATGTGTTTCGGCACCCCTTACCATGTGTGCCTCTGCTCCCATCCCCATGCGTGTCTCTGGCCCATGTGCCTTTGGCTGTCATTTTCTTTCTACTGCTTGGCATGCTGTATATGTCTCCCTTTGTCCTCTTATCCCAATTGTTCCCACTCCTTGTTCTCCCATCATCTCCTACCATTCACTTTTCTTTGGTGCCACAACTCCCCCTCTGTCTTCTTCTTACCTCTTCATGCCTTCATTCTTCCTTCTGGATGTTGTGGGTAGAACCTAGGCTGGTTGCTGTGGATCAGATTGGCGTGGATGGACAAAGCACAACACCACATAATTGAACCTATGGATGGCAAGCAAGAACATTTTTCCTTTATTAAATCATCAGATATACAGTATTGCCACAATAACACTACTATCGTTGCCGATAATCTCTGCCGGTACAAGCCTTTCTATAAAAAAATATCTTTAATATATAGTTTGGTATAGTGGGATCATGGCTGAGGTCATTAGTTAAATTCCTGACAAAGACAGTATATGTGTTGAGTTTGTATGTTCTTTCCATATTTGTGTAGGCTTCCTCTGTGTGCTCCGGTATGTGCTTTTATGCAGGGCCGTAACTAGGGGTGTGTGAGTGGTGCCTCCGAAAAAAGCCCTGTGGGCGGCACCATCACTGCCCCTGGATCTGGCGAGAAGAGTGTCTGGAAAAGCATGCTGCAGCTAGAATCACTGCTACAGTGCCGCCCGGAGCAATCTTTGGATGCTATAGACATGCACACTGCAGCATGTACAGCCACCCGGAGCATCCTGATGATGCTCCAGGCAGTGCTGTAATTCCCAGCTCTGGCAGCCCCGTTCCATCGGCATGATGTCATGTGCTCAGGGGGAGTGGCCAGTACAGGGTGCAGTAAAGCCCTATTACAGTGCTATGTCCATGTGATAGGGGATAAAACTACACTGTAGAGATGACCACTGTTGGGTTGACCATTGATTATATTGAAGAGTGGTTGATAATGGACATTGGAAATGGTGAATGACATCACCAAATTTTGCATGCAGGCCACTTAAATTGAATTGGTCTCTGGCACATTACCAGGGGCGTTAATGGGTGCAGGGAGTGCGGTGCCCCCGGGACCAGGGAGGGCCCGCACTGCACACCCTGCACCTATATTATGTAAAACTTACCTCTCCAAGGTCCCGCGCCGGGTCTCCCAGCGCTGCTCAAACGCTGCCGCAGCCATTTTTCCAGCATTTTGCACATACGCTGAGGAAATCGCCAGGAAAAATGGTGCTGCGCCACACCCTAGTGCCCAGAGTCTATTGATTCTGCGGAGGCCGGCCAGCCGCATCAGTTGGCTGCCGGCCACCGGAGTGAGAAGAGGGGGCCCGTGACGAGGGATACACACGGGCTCCCTCCTCTCTAAGGACTCCCCTGCACATTACACATGTAAAAACAATGTATGTGACTTGTACCTAGCTGAATCGCCTCAGAGTTAACAGTGCAATTAGCATGGCCTCACACAGGGGTGTGCGACCGGTGGTGCCACACAGAACGCAGGGCTCTGTGGGCGGTACCATCATTGCCCCACAGCCCTTGATTATGGCTAGCAAGTTGTCTGTGACGGCAGAGTTCAGCCAGAATCACTACTGCGGCACTGCCGGAGCGTCCTTTACTGCACTATGTGCTGCTGATTAGAGTGTCATCAGGAGTCTCCATTCAGTGCTGCACTTACCAGCGTTGCCGCCCCCTTACGTTATATCAGAAGCTAAGGGGGCGGGTTGGCATATGGCGCTATGTAGCCCTGTTATGGTGCTGGCCTCACAGTACATATTATTGATGTGAAGTTCCTCAAACTTTTGTCAGAAAGCTATGGTACAAATTCACCTCTATTCTGTTCAATCATCCCACTTTATCTATACACACCTCTCAGGGGGACATGTATCAAGCCTTGGAGATAAACGCCCTCATTCACACCTGGTCGCGAGCGCAGAGCACTCGCAACCGGGTCGATGTTTAGGCCCTGCGCTCGCGCAGCGGGCGCACTGCGCATGCGTAACCCCCTGAGCGAGAAATTCTCTCGCTCCAGAGCGCTCTACAAAGCGTTTTGTAGGCGTGGCGTTCGGAACGCCTGCCGCTTTGTGGGCGGCCACACTGACATCAGCAGTGATGTCAGTGGGGAGCTTCCTGCTCGATCTTGCGGTTCCCGAGACCCAACCTTAGGGTCTCGTCGCAAGCCCCGATGGTCGCTATGGTCTTGACCATCGCGACCATCAACCTGGTCGGTCGCTAAAGCTGTGGGTGATAACCTACGGCTTAGCTAGTGACCAGGAGGCCGCACTAGAAAATTAAAGCGGTCGCCCTCTTCAGAGCGAGCGGTCGCTTCTTGCGACCACCTCTGGTAGGCACTTTGGCCCTCATTCAATCAGGTCCTGTCATTTTTCAAACACAGCCTGTAAAATGACAGTTAGGAGCTGAATGGTTAGTACCTTGTCTCTCTCCAAGGCATGATGCATCTCCCCCTCAGAACCCAGTGCCGATATTGATGCATTTAAGCGATGTTTTGCTACTGCACATGCATAATAAGTTTCAAAAACTCTTACTGCACACGTGCAAACCAAATCTAGGAAATAGGGTGTTTCATGGTGGGAACTTGGTGGTGGCGATACTGTACATGCAGATCTTAATATTTCCAAATTGCTTATTTTTTATGGGTGTCATTTTTACTTCTGCATTTTTGGAGGAAATTGCATCCAACTATACATGAATCTGTTTTGCAGGATTTCTAATTCAGTTTACTGTATACTTAGATGTAAATGTGATTGATGTTTTCTGACAATACTAAAAATGTCAGATATTTTCTTCCTTTTCAAAGTGTACTATATCTCAAAATAAGACAAATAAACATCAGGCGATAATTGGATTTTGTCATTTAATATTGTCTTTTCAATAACTCTGATCACATTATACTCAGATACGAAATTCAAATCACCAGGGCAACCCAGGTACATTTGAAATGGCTCATAAACTCTGAACATATGACATCAAATTTGATTTAGCGGTCTTTTAACTGCAAGAAAGTTGAAGGTAGAATTTTAATGGCAGAGTCAATAAATATATGTTGTTGTACTTCAGCTTATGCAAATCTTTTTTGAAAGTCATAATTTTAAAGTTGTTCTAAACTGCTTTCAATGTAAAGTATCTACTTTTTTGATGTGCTTCTATGAACATAGGACCTGATTCAGACCCGGTCGCTAAGTTGCGCTCGCTCTGAGCATTTTTCGCCCATCTGCACATGTGTATAATTCGCAGTGCGTGTGTGCAAGCCAGTCTTTGCTATCTGATTTTGGTTGCTCGTAAGCCACTATCAGGTCGCTGCTTGAAGTGACAGAGCCGTTTGTGGGTGGTAACAGGGGAAGGTGCTTGTGAATGGGGGGAGTGGATGTGCGAACGCAGGCGTGTCAGGCCATCAAAACGCAGTTTAAAGGGCGTGCATAATTGGCAACGTAGCAACAATGTACACGTCACCTGCATGTATTTCAGGCCGCACTGATCGCAGTGCTTGCGGCGGGGAAAGGCAAGCTCAAGGGATGCAAGCAGCTTCGATGGCTCTCGATGTTACCGATTAATCCTACAATTCCCGGAGATGACGTGTGTTGTGAGTGGAAAGGGTGTGTCTTTAAACACTAGTGAGTGCTCATTGCCGTAGCTCACTAAGACATAGAGGGCGTCCTTACACGATGCAGTGAGAGCGCTTAATTTAAAAATCCGGCCCTTTTTGCCTGCGAGCGACCACATCTTGCGAACGGGTCTGAATGAGCTCCATAGTTTTAAATGTGCTTTTCAAAGGCGAGCTATCCAGAGCTGACATTGTAATACAATTTATTTTCCCAATATGGGCCGGATTCATTACAGATTGCTATTACGAACGTGGCTGCGATTAGTCACGCAGGTCTGCTGCAAAAATATGCTAATGAATGCAATTGCATAGAGACACCCACTACCACTATCTTACATCTGCAATACCTTGCAGTTCAGTGTATACATCGGCCCTTCATGCACAATTACAGCAGGTCTGACCTTAATCAGAAATTGCTAACCTCGTTGCATGCAGTGAGTACTCAAGCTGCGTATGCCATCACAGTGGCTAATTTATGCACACCCATGTAACAGTGTTCAAACGGACTGGCAAACCGGCGTTTCTCCGACCTCACCCCCAAATGCTGACCTCCCATCACTCACTCTGCAAAGGCATTCTTTCTGTGTGATCGCAATGCTACCCATGTATGCGCAGTATGCACCATTGACCGATCTGCGTACGCTGCAGTTGCGATCAATAATGAATCAGGCCCTATGACTATATATATATATATATATATATATATATATATATATTTATATATATAATTTTTCTTTTTTAAACAATCTCTTTACTATCCTATATCATTATGCTGGGTTTGCATACTTTGAGATAAAGAGGCAGGTGAATGACTAGGCTAAGCTTTCATTTTAAGCAAGGTAAGACGCTGATTAATCAGAGAGGTGTTTTATCAAATTTAGCATTAAAACCCTTGTCAACATGGCATATATATATATATATATATATATATATGGCTGAAGATCAGCACCTTGGTTCTTGGTTGTTTTGCATTGCTACATTCTGGTCCAGTTACCTGCTTCAGTATTTGCTTCACAGCATTCTGCACCTTTTCCAGTTACCTGTTTCAGTATTTGTCACGGACCGCCATGACAACTTTTTCCAGATACGACAATCTGAGAGTCGCCGCCGTGACCTTCACCGCTACCTCAGCTCTTGTGGTTATTAACTCCGGTATCCTCCACCAGCAGACCAATTTAACGCTAAAGCATAAGGCAAGCTTCTGCTCTCACCTGTACACACAACCTATCAATATTTAAACATAGGTAACATGCCAAACATGAGGCATTTGGGTCATAAAAACACAGTTCCAGAACTAGAATGAATGTTTTAATTCAAGAATGCCTTCAAAGCTGTTACAAAAAGTTACAAGATTATAATAATATTAAATAAAAGGTTGCACACAAGTTACTTACAATTTCAGAAATAAAATAAAGGGAAAAAACAAACCACCATTGTCTTATGTGATTTGGGGAACAGGGCACCCCCTAATGACGAACTCCGATTCAATCTGTACCTTTGACGATAGCCCTCAGAAAAAGAACACTGACCCAGAAGTCAGCTACAGTTTTATGCTGTTTCTCCAGGCATCCCCCGACCCCCCCCCCTCCCTGAGGTGATTTTAACCCTTGTCAACTCAGAGAGGGTTGGTTGGATCTTTGGGGTCTCTCGCTCATTCGGACAGTGGTTATTTTAATTATCTTTCAGCCCTATCTGAAGTTTAGCTAAAAGGCTTATGTCATTAAATATACCCCTGGACTTAGGTAAGAAAATACACACCCTTAGATGACAGTGTGTCTCTGGTATAAGCAATCCTGGTTTGATCTCTGGGCCTGATTCAGACCCACTAGCAAGTGCTATGTGCTCGCAAGCGGGTCAATGGCAGTGCGCACGCGCAGCGCGTGAGAGAAATCACTCGCTCTGGGGCTCACAACAAAACGGGCGGATGTCGATGTTGATTGACAGCTCACCCCGTTTTGTAGGCAGGGAGGGGGAGTGGCTGGCCAAATGGAGGCGTTCCCAAAGGAACACCTGCCGTTTGAAGGCGGCCCTACTGACATCACTCGTGATGTCAGTAGTTGAGCTTCCTGCTCTATCAGAGTAGGAAGGTCACTGGGGCTTGCGGGAATGAGACCCTACCACAAGGGTCTCGTTGCAAGCCCAATGGTCATGACCATCACCTGGCTGCTCACAAAAGCTGTGGGTGGTCCCCAACAGCTTAGCGAGCAGCAAGAGGACTGCCTCCAAAAAAAAAAAATTTCCGATTCAGAGCGAGCGCTCTGAACTAGGCCCTCTGTTCCTAAACAGGATACAGGGCTTTTTTATGGCTAGTGTTAGCAAATCATGGTCCCCTGGGGCTATGAACAGACCATGTACTTTGTGTTCGATACCCACAACCACAGATTTTAACAGTTGACCAAGTTTGATGATGCTATGGGAAGGAAATCCCTTCTACCATTCAACTCCGCTTCAAAGAACTACACTAAGGGTTTCTACACCTCATGGCATGACATTATACAGACACACCTTTCTACAGAGAGACACATGTACATTGACATTATTCTGTATCAGGCCCCACTTCTTTAAGAAAAAAATGACTTTTCCTATACACAAACAATAGTACATATACATTTAAAAGGGAGTTAAGGATTCTGCTGACGCAATCATGTGCAGTTATGCCCATGCGGACGCAAAATCCGCTTTTTCGCTACAATCTTGGACAATATCACATGATCTGCTCTGACAAAACAGTTTCCAGCAACCCTGGTCACATGATTCATCCAGTCTATCAGTGCTAAAGGCACTCTATTTAAACCAGGAACTGTTTGCAGCACACTTCCAGCACAACTTATTTCCCTGAAGATCAGCAACTTGGCTCTTGGTTGTTTTGCATTCCTACATTCTGGTCCAGTTACCTGCTTCAGTATTTGCTTCACAGCATTCTGCACCTTTTCCAGTTACCTGTTTCAGTATTGCTCTCAGCGTTCTGCTCCAGCCTGTTCCAGTCTCTTGCACCAGTGTTGCTTCCTAGCATTCAGTACTGATACACTCCTGTAGACCTCCTAAATTGTACTCCTAGCACCATGTTCTAAAGTTCCTGCAGCCTGCTTCTATTGTGCAATAGCACCCAGTTCCAGTATATCCAGCAGCCTGCTTCAGTTGTGCTCCTGGCACCTAGATCTAAAGTTCCTGCAGCTTGCTTCTATTGTGCTATAGCACCCAGTCTTAGTACAGTATCTCCAAAAGCATGCTCCAGGTGTGCTCTGGCACCCAAATTCAGAGTATTATTGGAGTCTGCTGCTGATTTACCAATATACTACTAGGAATAGAATTATTAAGCCACCAACTTCATTCACACTGCAGTCCATACATAAAGCCCAAGGGGCCCCAACCCAAATCAACAAACCTCTAGTGCTGTGACCATATTTGTCAAGTCCACATACAAGGAACAAGAATTATTAGAGGCCACCTACCTTCTCCTTTAGGAGTCCTGAAAAGTGTGGCATGCACAATTGGCACATGCACACCAAAAAAATAAATAGCTACCAGGGTAAATGCCAGATAAGGCTGGCAGAATAGCAAGTCAGTGGAAGCACTTTCTGCCAATTGCAGTTCGGTCTGGCAGTCCCTGGGGGAGAATGAAGAATGCACTTTCCCCTGGGACTGCCTGTCTAGCATGAAAATAGCAGAAGGCACTTACAATGTGAAGCAACTGCCTCTGCACTCACTGGGGCAAGAGGATTATACTGGGGGACCACTGATCATTATGGAAAAACAATACTGTATTAGTTTTCTACACTTTGCTTAAACTTTTACCAGGCAAACTGTGTCACAACTGGTGAATCTTCTAGACTCAGAGCAGGTTGGTTTGAGCTTGAGGTCAAGTGTAGGAAACTAGGAGGCTTGATAGGGTTTCTCCGCTTATAGGAAAGGTACATGTGAGGAGGGTTATCAGACCCAGGGGTCGTGACAAAGTGATGATTAGGGATACATTCTGTTGGGAGAAACCCACCAAAAGGTGCACAGTAATAGGGTTGCGGAAGCTGCCATGGAAATCATTCAGATGCTTGTTACTGTTGAGCAGAATTCTGCTGTGTGTCCAGCACTATGCTCCCTGGCTCTATAAGAGATTGCTGCAGATCAGGAATCGCAAAATATGCGCTATAGCGCTTTTTTACATGCTACAGGCAGATGGGGACCCGGTTTTAAAAACTGAGCGGGTCCTCCAGGATGCTCTGTGTGCAGCACTGCAGCAGCCAATCGCTGGCATCCTCTCAAGTAATAGCCACCACTGGCATCTCAACTAGTCACCGCCCCTCCAGTCCTCACTCAACTACTGAGCAGGCAGACAATGGCCGGCCCACCACCCTGTCCCGGGACCCGACTACTGCCTGGAAGCAGCAGCAGTAGCGTCCCCAGACCGCCCACTGACAGCAACAGCGAGGCAGCGCATCACCCTGGCACCCCTTCCCCCCTAGGCCAGACTCTGAGCAGGTTAGAGCCGGGAACGGAGCACAGCACGACGACCAGTGTAAGTCCAGGTCACACACACCCCCGGGCCCACAACAGCAGCACCACACCATTCCACACATATGAGATGGTTGAACAAACTTAAGGTAGGAAAGCTCAGCACACCGGGTTGCACAGCACTCCTCTTTCTGTCTCTTTCTGCCCATTTTCCAGTTTAAGACCATATGGTCGATTGTCATTGGCTCCCATACATTACCAGATGTTCATTTCAACCAGCCAGATATCTGACAGATAATTGTAGAGTGTATGCCCAGCATTAGCGAAGCTGTTTTTGCAAGAATCATGAATCCAGGTGAGGTATAAATTGGACATCCAGGCTCCTGACTGGTTGAAGGAACAGCTGACCAGACTTAAGATGGCTGCGCCATTATACTGGTGGCGCCAGAATCACCAAGGGGAAACAGACAGGGCTTAGCGGCTGGCATGACGTGAGTACTGCCAGGCGGCCTGAAACATAAGCAGAGTGTCGAAACTGGATTATTGGCTGAGACAAGATCAGTTTAAAATTGAATCGCAGCGACGCCATTTTGCGAAATGGCCACCTAAGTGCCATTTTAGATAAACTCACACTTTAGTACATGTGGCGATAATAGTATTAGCATTATGCGAATGCATCTGTGACCATCGCCATAAGTTACGGCGATTCACCAAAAGCCTATTTCATGACATTACGTATTATAAAGGATATATTTCAGAAATGGCTTTACAGTATGTAAAAAATTGGATTGCATTAGATGAATGGAGCAAATGGCTACGTGATAACTAGCTTGTGTAGATTAGCTTCCTGGACAGTGTCCGCTCTCAATACAGGTGGCCTAGCTCGAATACACACCTTACATTAGCAAGCTTCCTGCAATGACATGACTTCAAAGACTAGAGTGTTATCTTAGGTTTGTGTCATGTAGTTGGGCTATTTGCATTTACACAAGAGGCTGGGAGAATAAAGGGTTTTTCTTTTTAGCTTGGGAAAGGGGGGGGACTGCTGACAGAGTGGGCATGTGGAACTATCAGGCTCAGCATGTCACACTGCTAGATGTTCACTTAGTAAGTGTTAAGTGCACCATTTCTCATACACACATTAATACGTTTTTATATCAAACCCCGCATACTCACACATTACATATTCACACATAAGGTTTAATAAGCTTTAAAGTATAAGATTTAAGTTGGTTCAGTTAGTATAAATGCTGTGAAATAAAGATGTTTGATAACTAAGGTTTTATACATGCTAAGAAAGCAGTTTTTGGTGTCGAACTGATGCGTACTCTTTCAACAGAATTCCGGTACTATCGGTGTGGAGATCGCATCATGCATTCCCAACTTATGGACCGCAGAGACTACAAGCAACAAAATTTATATTTTATGAACAACTGTTGCATGGATGTAGCATGGGGGTGGGAGGGAAAAGACCCCCAGTTGTTAAGAGGCTGGGCGAGTCTATTTGAACCAGCCTGTTAAATGCACTGTAACAGATGCTTCTCCCTTGGGAACCAATGATATCAGCAACAAACTTCTCTATTGTCCTGTCTATTCTGGGGGGGTGTAAACATGTGTGCTCAAACACTGGGTCTTCATGCTGAATGCTGACGGACGAGGGGTCTCTTGCTGATACCTAACATCTGGACCAGAGGCGCTGCGTATGTATACTGTACTTGGGTCTGTATAATTCCTTTGCGCTAAATTGTACACAGATCATAGCGTGTAACTGACTGTACTTTTACTTGAATAATACTTTGTGCTTCGGAACCACATGTTCTGAGTCTGGAGTCTCTATTTATTGTATGACTGCGTACGCAAATTAGCGTCATCCTTAGAGGTTTATAGGAAGGATTTTAGAAGGTACAGGCAGTGGTATATAGACGTTCATTTTCACATCGTCAAGAGCGTGAGGAACCGGCAGTGACTTGTTGGATACCGGAGTTTGAAATCCCATCATGTGACAGTCTGTAATAGTGATATAATAATTTACTGGCAGTGGGGCATAGCTCGGATGACAGTTTTATTATTAGGATGTACTGACAAAAAGCTATGTATTTACACAAATATAATTGTTTTCCAGACTGCAGACTACAAGAATAAATATTGTTAAATAGCTAATAAACTGAGAAATTGTAGGAAAAATCAAGATCGGACGGGAGACTAGGCTTTCAGGTCTTCTCACCAGCTAAGCCACGGGAGGGCAATAAGCGGCCCCCAGTTGTTGTAGAACTACACATCCCAGTATGTCCTGTCAGTTTTGCTTTTTGGCCATGCTAAAACTGTTGCAGGACATGCTGGGATGTGTAGTTCAACAGCAGTTGGAGGTCTGCTTCTTGCCCACCCCTGAGCTGAGCTATACTCGCCACTAACTTCAGTATAAGAACCATGTGCTCACCTGAAAGTGGGTTTCCAGACTACCAAACATAGGATACTGCACGGCAGGTTCAAATCAGATGGGAGGTAGAGCTAGCTAAAGTAGCAGATGGCCTGTTTATCTGCAACACACTGAAATATTCACACCACCTACTTGACACCAAGAGGAATCTCTCACTTCAACAAGAGGCCTACATAGCGGTCTAGAACCACTGCAGACTGAATTTTTTTATAACAGGTCATGTGCATCAATTCAAAAGACCATATCAGTAGCATTCCCGCTAGGCTGTGTTAGCGGGGCACGGCGCCCTGCCCTCTTTCAGAAGGCAAAAAGCACTCTGCCCTCACAGCCTGTAGGTGCCGTCTACACCCGTGGGTCGCAGTGTCCTGCGTGTGGGGAAATGTGCGGTGACCTGGTCACCGCCAGTGAATAGACGCCGGGCGAATGCGCCCGGTGTCTATTCTCCCTGTCAGCAGCGCTTGGGGGCTGCCTGGCGTGTCTGTAGGGGCCGGGCACGCCCCCAAGAGAGACGAAGAGGGTGACGCGTCTTATAGACAAGCCCCTTTTTCAATGACCACGCCCCATTTTTGGGTGCGCGCGCCAAAGTGCAATATGGAGGAATGCGTGGAAGTTACCTGGGCCCCGGGAAGAACACTCAGCACGTCACCCACCGCCGCACATGACGTCTCACTGTGCTTGCTAGTGAGGGGAAGCCGGTGCTGCGGTAAGTAACAGCCAATCCCAGGCTGAATCCTTACAAATGGTCTCAGGGTGCTTTACTATTGGCATGCCACAGGACTGATGGTAGCGCTCACCTTTCCTTCTCTGGACAAGAGTTTTTCCAGATGCCCCAATCTGAAAGGGGATTCATCAGAGAAAATAACTTTACCCCAGTCCTCAGCAGTCCAATTCTTGTACCTTTTGCAGAATATCAGTCTGTCCCTGATGTTTTTCCTGGAGAGAAGTGGCTTCTTTGCTGCCCTTCTTGACACCAGGCAATCCTCCAGAAGTCTTTGTTCTGTGTCATGCCAACAGTAAAGCATCTTGAGACCATTCATGTGTGGGGTTGCTTCTCAGCCACAATTGTGCCTAAGAACACAGACATGAATAAAGAATGGTACCAAAACATCCTCCAAGAGCAACTTCTTCCAAGCATCCAAGAACAATTTGGTGACGAACAATGCCTTTTCCAGCATGATGAAGGCAAAAGTGATATCTAAGTGGCTCGGGGAACAAAACATCGAAATTTTGAGTCCATGGCTAGGAAACTCCCCAGACCTTAATCCCATTGAGAACTCGTGGTCAATTCACAAGAGGCTGGTGGACAAACAAAAATCCACAATTCTGACAAACTCCAAGCATTGATTAGGCAAGAACGGGCAGCCATCAGTCAGTATGTGACCCAGAAGTTGATTGACAGCATGCCAGGGTGAATTGCAGAAGTGAAGGGTCAACACTGCAGATATTGACTCTTTGCATAAACTTAATGTAATTGTCAATAAAGGCCTTTGAAACTTATGAAATGCTTGTAATATTACTTCAGTATACCATAGTAATATCTGACAAAAAGGTCTAAAAACACTGAAGCAGCAAACTTTGTGAAAACCAATACTTGTGTCATTCTAAAAACTTTTGGCCATGGCTGTAGGTGCCATAATTTAATTTGTGTGTATAGGAGTATGCACCTATAAGTACATTAGACTTTGTAATTTAACAGCAATAACCCTTCATTTGCCTCTTTGTAATTCAATTCTAAGCCACTAGAGGTACTCAGAACACCATATTTAAAGCACAAAGCGTGACAAGGTCCGGAAAGCTTGTGCTTAACATTTGATAATCACTAAATATTATTTCAAGGCTTGGGTTACAGCGCTCTCAGTCATATATGGGAATGTCCCTAGCTGCTCCATGTAAAGAGGTATCCCCTCCTCTTGTTCAATAGATATAGAAATATTTTATATGGTGCGCTCTGGGATATTCCTGTTTGTCTGAATGTAATCTCAAAGCTATCATGTATATATGTCTTTGAAATAGTTAGGTGGAATTATATCCAAGTAAACCATCCCTTTATCTGTTGATAGTCCAACTTGTAATCTGTAGGTAGGGTGTTCTTCATTTGAATAAAGTTTATATGAGATCACGATGACTAGTTAAAAATGTATCCTTATTAGTGTCCTGGAAGGGAGTTCATAGAAAGTACATAGATAGTCCCTAGATATCGATACTGTTATGGCTGTGGAATGGGTGTTCTTATCATATGGATTGATGGTGCTGTGGCATTCCTTGTACTCCTCTCCACCTCAAATATAATGCATTTGCACAGAATCAGGAACTAGGTAAACACGATTATGCAGGATAGGTAAGTAATTGTGTGTACTTACCAAACGCTTGATATTATTCCCTGCTGGTTCTCCTGGTCCCGGTGCTTGCAGAGGTGGTGATGAGGGTTAATCGTGTATGCTGGTGCTATAAATTAGGCACTATGGACTGAAATCTAGTACAACACTATTTATTATGTGCATGAATATTACCAGTGACTCATCAGAGTCCTGGGGGTAAATTTTCTAAAGTGAGAGTATTTAGAAGTGAGTTTAAAAAGTGGTGTTGCCCATAGCAACCAATCAGATTCTACTTTTAACTAGCACCTTCTAGAAGATAATAGCTAGAATCTGATTGGTTGCTATGGGCAACATCACTTTTAAAACTCACTTCTAAAAACTCTCACTTTAGTAAATTTACCCCTTGTAGTTAAAAGGTTAATCTGTAACCATACATAGAACTATAAAAAGTCCCCAAAAATATATGCACTAGCAAAAGATAATGTCAAAGTCTATACAGTCAGGGGCGTGGCCCAACACGATTCATCCATTATCTGGACTTTTTCAAGGGTGCCCACTCCTCTTCATATCAGTCTTTATATAGGGTGTGCAATTTACTTGGGGCCTTGTTCCTGGTGCCACGTCTCCTGCACTTCTGGGTCCATCGGAGCATCAGAGCTGGCCCTCCTCAATGTCATTTATGTTACCTCCGCTAGAGTGTGCAAAAAAGTCCTCAATCCTCTACTTGCCTTTGGCGGCCATTTTGTCTGTGTCTTTTTTTATATATGTGTGTATATATATATATATATATATATATATATATATATATATATATATATATAGTGCCTTGCAAAAATATTCACCCCCTTTGCATTTTTCATGTTTTGTTGCCTCACAACCTGGAATTACAATGGATTGTTTGAAGGTGTGCATAATTTCATTCATAAAAAATGCCTACAACTGTGAAGCTCTGTTTTTTTTTATATTGTGAACCAAACAACATTTAGGACAACATAACAGAAAACTTCAGCGTGCATAACTATTCACCCCCCTAAAGTCAGTACTTTGTCGTGCCACCTTTTGCGGCAATTACAGCTGCAAGTCGCTTTGGATAAGTCTCTATGAGCTTGCCACATCTTGCCCCAGGGTTTTTTGCCCATTCCTCAAGACAAAACTGCTCCAGCTCCTTCATGTTGGATGGTTTCCACTTGTGAACAGCAAGTCTGACCACAGATTCTCAATTGGATTGAGATCTGGTGTTTGAGTAGGCCATTCCAACACATTTAAATGTTTCCCCTTAAAACTACTCGAGTGTTGCTTTAGCAGTATGCTTCGGGTCATTGTCCTGCTAGAAGGTGAACCTCCGTCCCAGTCTCAAATCATAGGCAGACTGAAACAGGTTTTGCTCAAGAATATCCCTGTATTTAGCAACATCCATCCTTCCCTCTACTCGAATCAGTTTCCCAGTCCCTGCTGCTGAAAAACATCCCCACAGCATGATGCTGCCACCACAATGTTTCACTGTGGGGAAGGTGTTCTTGGGGTGATGGGATATGTTCAGTTTGCGCCAGATATAGCGTTTTCCTTGGCGGCCAAAAAGTTCAATTTTTGTCTCATCTGACCAGAGCACCTTCCTCCATACATTTGGGGAGTCGTCCACATGCCTAATGGCAAACTCAAATCGTGTCTTCTTATTTTTATCACTAAAGCTGCATACACACACAACGATTTTTTTAATTATTATCGTTAAACGATATCGTTTAACGATAATTGATGGCAAAAATCGTTCACTTTCTGAGTCAAACGATGAACGATTATCGTTTATGCGCGTTCCCGTTTGTAGTTTGTCATTTGTCGTTCAGTCAGACTTATCAACTCAACGATTTTCATTAAGGGAATATGCAAAAATCGTTTGTAGTTCATAAAAATCGTTCATGACATTTAGTAAATGAACAACTTTAGTAAACGATTTTAGTAAATTTTTTCAAGGGAAAAAATCGTTTACTCAAATCGTTCATTAAAAAAATCGTTGTGTGTGTATGCAGCTTAAGTAATGGCTTTTTTCTGGCCACTCTTCCATAAAGCCCAGCTCTATGGAGTGTACGGCTTATTGTGGTCACATGCACAGATACACCATGCTCTGTCGTGGAACTCTGAAGCTCCTTCAGGGTTACCTTTGGTCTCTGTTCTGCCGTTCTGAGTAATGCCCTCCTTGCCCGGTCTGTGAGTTTTAGTGGGCGGCCCTCTCTTGGCAGGTATGTTGTGGTACCATGTTCTTTCCATTTGATGATGATGGATTTGATGGTGCTCCGGGGAATCATCAAAGATTTGAATATTTTTTTTTTATAACCCAACCCAGAATTGTACTTCTCAACAACTTTGTCCCTGACTTGTTTGGAGAGCTCCGTGGTCATCATGGTGTGATGCCTCTTGCTTAGTGGTGTTGCAGCCTCTGAGACCTTTCAGAAAAGGTGTGTTTATACTGACAGATCATGTGACACTTAAATTTTACACAGGTGGACTTCATTTCACTAATTATGTGACTTTTGAAGGTAATTGGTTGCACCAGAACTTTTGAGGGGCTTCATAGCAAAGGGGGTGATTACATATGCACATGCCAATTTTCAGAATTTTATTTATAAAGATTCTTTTTTATATACACTACCGTTCAAAAGTTTGGGGTCACCCAATTTCGTGTTTTACATGAAAACTGACTTTTATTTATCAAATGAGTTGCATAATGAATAGAACATATAGACAAGACATTGGCAAGGTTAGAAATAATGATTTCTATTTAAAATAATAATTTTGTCCTTCAAACTTTGCTTTCGTCAAAGAATGCTCCTTTTGCAGCAATTACAGCATTGCAGACCTTTGGCATTCTAGATGTTAATTTGTTGAGGTAATCTGAAGAAATTTCACCCCACGCTTCCTGAAGCACCTCCCACAAATCAATTGGCTTGATGGGCATTTCTTGCGTACCATACGGTCTAGCTGCTCCCAAATCAGCTCAATGAGGTTGAGATCTGATGACTGCGCTGGCCACTCCATTACATACAGAATACCAGCTGCCTGCTTCTTCCCTAAATAGTTCTTGCATAATTTGGAGGTGTGCTTTGGGTCATTGTCCTGTTGGAGGAGGAAATTGGCTCCAATCAAGCGCTGTTCACAGGGTATGGCATGGCGTTGCAAAATGGAGTGATAGGCTTCCTTATTCAAAATACCTTTTACCTTGTACAAATCTCCCACTTTACCAGCACCAAAGCAGCCCCAGACAATCACATTACCTCCACCATGCTTGACAGATGGTGTCACGCACTCTTCCAGCATCTTTTCACTTGTTCTGCGTCTCACAAATGTTTCTGTGTGATCCAAACACCTCAAACTTCTATTTGTCTGTCCATAATACTTTTTTTCCAATCTTCCTCTGTCCAATGTCTGTGTTCTTTTGCCCATATTAATCTTTTCCTTTTATTGGCCAGTCTCAGATATGGCTTCTTCTTTGCCGATCTGCCTAGAAAGCCAGCATCTTCACTGTAGACGTTGACACTGGCGTTTTGTGGGTACCATTTAATGAAGCTGCCAGTTGAGGACTTGTGAGGCATCTATTTCTCAAACTAGAGACTCTAATGTACTTGTCTTCTTGCACAGTTGTGCACCGGGGCCTCCCGCTTCTCTTTCTACTCTGGATAGAGCCTGTTTGTGCTGTTCTCTGAAGAGAGTAGTACATACCGTTGTAGGAAATGTTCAGTTTCTTGGCAATTTCTCGCATGGAATAGTCTTCATTTCTAAGAACAAGAATAGACTGTCGAGTTTCACATGAAAGCTCTCTTTTTCTGGCCATTTGGAGAGTATAATTGAACCCACAAATGTGATGCTCCAGATACTCAACTAGCTCAAAGGAAGGCCAGTTTTATAGCTTCTCTAACGAGCAAACCCGTTTTCAGCTGTGCTAACATATTTGCACAAGAGTTTTCTAATCATCCATTAGTCATCTAATGCGCTTAGCAAACACAATGTACCAGTAGAACACTGGAGTGATGGTTGCTGGAAATGGGCCTCTATACACCTATGTAGACATTCCTTTAAAAACCAGACATTTGCAGCTAGTATAGTCATTTGACACATTAACAATGTATAGAGAGTGTATTTGATTAATTTAATGTTATCTTTATTGAAAAAAAACAGTACTTTTCTTTCAAAAATAAGGACATTTCTAAGTGACCCCAAACTTTTGAACGGTATTTTTCTCATTTCATTTCACCAAATTAGACTATTTTGTGAAGATCCATCACATAAAATTTAGATAAAAAAATAAATTATAGGTTGTAATGTATCAAAAAAGGTAAAAAGCCAAGAGGGGATGAATACTTTTGCAAGGCACTATATATATATATATATGTATAGTGCTGTACTAGATTTCAGTCCATAGTGCCTAATCTATAGCACCAGCATACACGATTAACCCTCATCACCACCTCTGTAAGCACCGAGATCAGGAGAACCAGCGGGGAATAAGCATCAAGCATTTGGTAAGTACGCACAATTACTTACCTGTCCTGCATGATCGTGTTTACCTAGTTCCTGATTCTGTGCAAATGCATTATATTTGAGATGGAGAGGAGTACAAGGAATGCCACAACACCATCAATCCCATCCCACAGTCATAGCAGGATCGATATCTAGGGACTATCTATGTACTTTCTATGAACTCCCTTCCAGGACACTAATAAGGATAAGTTTTTAACTACACATCGTGATCTCACATAAACTTTATTAAAATAAAGAACACCCTACCTACAGTTGGACTATCAACAGATAAAGGGACAGTTTACTTGGATATAATTCCACCTAACTATTTCAAAGACATACATACATTATAGCTTTGACTTTACATCCAGACAAACAGGAATATCCCAGAGCGCACCATATAAAATATTACTAAATATTATTTACAGGTTGGACTACTATTCAGTAAAGGAAGCGAGTGTCATGCATTTTGAAGATATAGCTGTAAATGTAATAGCCTGCGACTTGAAGGTATTGGCAAGTTCCCTTTTGAGACTGCCCAATGTTTTAAAGGGGCAGTCATTTAAAAGGCAAAACCAACCTGGTTTTGCCTTTTAAATGTTTGCCCCTTTAAAACATCAGGCAGATGTTTTATAGCCTATGCCTGCAAGGCACAGGCTATTACATTTAGCCCATAGACTTTAATGGCTACATAGTACATATATTCCAGGACATACAGTCCGGTCCAAAAATATTGGGACATTGACAGAATTTTCATATTTTGTACTCTATTCACCACCACAATGGGTTTGAAATGAAACAAACAAGATGTGCTTTAACTGCAGACTTTCAGATTTAATTTGAGGGTAATTACATCCAAATCAGGTGAACGGTGTAGGAATTACAACGGTTTCTATATGTGCCTCCCACAATTTAAGGGGCCAAAAGTAATGGGACAAACTAAACAAACCTAAATCTAACTTTCACTTTTTAATACTTTGTTGCAAATCCTTTGCAGGCAATTACAGCCTGAAGTCTGTAACGCATAGACATCACCAGACGCTGGGTTTCATCCCTGGTGATGCTCTGCCAGGCCTCTGCTGCAAATGTCTTCAGTTCCTGCTTGTTCTTGGGGCATTTTTCCTTCAGTTTTGTCTTCATCAAGTGAAATGCATGCTCAATCGGATTCAGGTCAGGGGATTGACTTGGCCATTGCATAACATTCCACTTTTTAGCCTTAAAAAACTCTTTGGTTGCTTTTGCAGTATGCTTTGGGTCATTGTCCATCTGCACTGTGAAGCGCCGTCCAATGAGTTCTGAAGCATTTGAGTGAATATGAGCATATAATATTGCCCGAAACACTTCAGAATTCATTCTGCTGCTTTTGTCAGCAGTCACATCATCAATAAATACAAGGGAACCAGTTCCATTGGCAGCCATACATGCCCAGACCATGACACTACCACCACCATGCTTCACTGATGAGGTGGTATGTTTTGGATCATGAGCAGTTCCTTTCCTTCTCTTCTCATCACTCTGGTACAAGTTGATCTTTGTCTCATCTGTCAATAGGATGTTGTTCCAGAACTGTAATGGCTTTTTTAGATGTTGTTTGGCAAACTCTAATCTGGTCTTCCTGTTTGTGTGGCTCACCAATGGTTTGCATCTTGTGGTGAACCCTCTATATTCACTCTTGTGAAGTCTTCTCTTGATTGTTGACTTTGACACATATACATCTACCTCCTGGAGAGTGTTCTTGAATTGGCCAACTGTTGTGAAGGGGTTTTTCTGCACCAGGGTAATAATTCTTTTGTCATCCACCACAGTTGTTTTCCATGGTCTTCCGGGTCTTTTGGTGTTGCTGAGATCTCCGGTGCGTTCTTTCTTTTTAAGAATGTTCCAAACAGTTGATTTGGCCACACCTAATGTTTTTGCTATCTCTCTGATGGGTTTGTTTTGATTTTTCAGCCTAATGATGGCTTGCTTCACTGATAGTGACAGCTCTTTGGATCTCATATTGAGAGTTGACAGCAACTGATTCCAAATGCAAATGTCACACCTCGAATCAACCCCAGACCTTTTACCTGCTTAATTGATAATGAAATAACGAGGGAATAGACCACACCTATCCATGAAATAGCTTTTGAGTTGATAGTCCCATTACTTTTGGCCCCTTAAAAAGTGGGATGCACATATTGAAACTGTTGTAATTCCTACACCGTTCACCCGATTTGGATGTAATTACCCTCAAATTAAATCTGAAAGTCTGCAGTTAAAGCACATCTTGTTTGTTTCATTTCAAAACCATTGTGGTGGTGAATAGAGGACAAAATCTGAAAATTCTGTCAATGTCCCAATATTTATGGACCTGACTGTGTGTATATGTATATGTATGTATATATATATATATATATATATATATATATATATCCAGTCAGTCCACACTCACGTCATCAGATAATTAGTGCTGGTGTGGCAATTATAGCAGAGTATCAAAACTCAAAAACATATTTCCAATATAAATTGCACTCACCAGACTTTTCTATCAAGCAGCAAGGTCCTTTATTGGAGCCGTAGAGGCTCTTTTTTTAAAACCAATAAAGGACTTTGCTACTGAATAGAAAAGTCTGGTGAGTGCAATTTATAATGGAATATATATATAATATACATATATATACTTGAGTGCCGTGGATTGAAGCCAACTGTTTATATAAATATTTTGTGGTCACACTCTCTATGGCACACCAGTTTTCCATATTGAAGTCAATTTTTATCAGCTTATTCCTCAGGTGTTCATTAACTGATTTGCTTAGGTGTGGTTCTGTCTCTATAAGCCAATACCTGAACCCATGGAAAAGGAATAGTATGTATTTAAAATGTGTGATAGCTTGGGCCAAATGAGGCAGAGCAATGCTCATAATTTTGAGTGTCAGTGTAGGGACTGACCAGAAGGGGAGACAGTGACGTGGTTGGTCAACTTGACAAGTTATTGTAATATTTTGGAATTAACATTCCCTGAATTTAAATATATTACAGTTTGGAATATAAGTAGGTGAGTGCTGAGTTTGCATGATTTATTTATCTACCTATCTATCCGCGAGGTGTGGATATTAAATGAGACTGTACTTGCGTGAGTTAAAAGGGAGTGGGGAAACATTGACCTTGGACTATCCCAAATCGGTTTTGCAAGTTTCACCCCTTGCGCACAAATAGTTTGCTGTCACACAGCATTCGAAGACGTTATGTTTCTCCTGTGTGTCGTAAAAATGCTTAGTTCAAAAGTAGCGCTGCGTGTTAAATTAACATTTTTAGTTAAACTGAACAAAATACCCACCAAATTTATCTGTATGCTAACCGAGCCTTACGGGGCAGATTGTGTGTCACGTGCACGTGTGTTTGGCTCAAAAGATTTAGTGACGGTCGTGAGGATGTCGAAGATGATGAATGTCCCAGAAGGCCTTGCACATCAAAGTCAAATGAAAATGTGGAAAAAATTTTGAAAATTGTTTGAATTGACCGTAGACTCAGCATCCGAATGATAGCAGAAATGGTAAACGTTGACAAAGAAACTTTTAGGCAAGTTTTGCTTCAAGATATTAATAATAATAATAATAATAATTTTATTTATATAGCGCTTTTCTCCTAAAGGACTCAAAGTGCTTTACATTTACAGTACAAATATTAACAAGGCAAAAGTGTGTGCTAAGATGGTTCCAAGGCTTCTCACTTCTGAACAGAAAGAAAATTGAAAGTGAATTTGTACAGACATTTTGGAACCAATTCAAGCTGATTACCTGTGATGAAACATGGAACTTCCAGTACGATCCTGAGACAAAACGCCAGTCCATGCACTGGAAAACACCATCATCACCAAGAGTGAAGAAAGTACGTCAAAGCAAATCCAAATTCATTTTTTTCTTTGATATCAAGGGTGTTATTTTGGTAGATTGGGTAAAAGAAGGCGTAACAGTGAATCAGCATGTCTACAAAAATGTTCTAGCAACTTTGTGGGAATCAGAAAAAAGAGGTCATAGTAGTGGAAAAATGGTTTCACCCTTCATCAGGACAACGCACCAGCCTACACAGCTCTCTATGTGAAGCAGTTTTTGTCTGAGAAACAGATTGCAGTGTTAGAACACTCTCCATACTCGCCAGACCTAGCACCATGTGACTTCTTTCTTTTCCCTAAAGTCAAATCTGTACTAAAGGAAATATTTTATCTTGACCACTTATATCTTAACTGCTGACAGTACATTTAACAATCCTACATTGCTCAACTCCCATTTATGGAGAGTAAGGGACTACTTTTGCATAGCGGAAGTGTCACAATGAAGTTTTGATGTGATAAAGCAGAAACATACCTTGCTTAGTTATACAAGCGAGACAAATATTAAAAGAAGTTTAAGGATAGTTGACTATATATATATATATATATATATATATAATTTAAAATGTGACAGCAAAATCAAAAATAATTAGAATACAGCACTTTTCATTAGAACAAGAAACATGTTACATATTTATTATTTTTAGAAACTTTCACTAACCTTGGATTAAATATTATGATGAAGATCAGTCTGTTCTAAAGAAATAACATTTCTAGTTATAAATGTTTATTAATTCAATGCAGAATAGTGATGCAGAAAGTTCTATTTGTAATATACTCTCTTGGCATCCCAAGAGAGTAGGTAATCCCCTCCTTCCCTCATAGATAACTGGTTGGGACAGGGAGGGCTTTCAAAGACACAAAGGGCCATATTGAATTTGGGAGCGAAAAGTCTGTGCTGGACTCTTTCGCTCCACATCGCAGGTTTTCTGGGGATAAAGTATCGGGCGCGCGCCCGCTTTATCCCCGTATTCAATTAGAACTCAACGAAAACGGGAGCCGGCGGAAATGTAAGTATCGACAAAAAATTTTAGTTTTCGGGAAATATTCCAGGGACCCTCCTAAAGATGTCTAGATATGGGGGATCACTATGGGTACCCCCATTTTTACTTGCTGAAAATCTGGGTTTCTAATAGCCGCGGCAGGTGCATATTTGTGGCTATGAAGAAGGGGTGAAGAATAGCACTTAGCAATAGTTATTTTTACAATAAAAAAACTATCAAATTTGGGGTAAATGAAGATGGGGTAAGCATTTTTTTAAGTCCCTAAAATGATTGAAAAAAAAATCATAAAAAATTCACCTGCCGCTACTCCCACAATGAAGAAAACACCTGCCGCATACTTGGGTAGCCCTCTGAATTTAATTTGGCTATTTTAGAAGCGTGCTCCCTTTTTTTTTTCCCCCAAAATTAAAGTTAATTTTTTGGGGTGTCCCGATTTTAATTTTTTTTACTTTTTTTGACAGTTTATATTTAAATGACATTCCCAGGGGTGCAGGCTATTTTTTTTTAAGCCTGCACCCCTAAACCTCAATTGTGCACTTTTCTTCGCTATGTAAAACATGGTGAACACGTATCCCCGTTGTTTTTCAAAGACTTTTCGCAGCGGCGAAAAGTCTTTGAAATTGAATACGGGGATAATTCAAACATGCGAAAAATATGAGATATGGTAAGAACTTACCTTTGTTATCTCTATTTCTACGAAGTCCATAGGGTTCCACAGGATACCTTGGGTATAGGTGATGACGTCAGTCTTCAGGCACCACAGAGTTAAAGTTTTCAGCCTCCCAGGATGCATCTGGGTCCCTCTCCCATACCCCGCCCCCGGGCCAAGGCATCTCAGTTTCGTCGGTGCCTGGCCGGAGTCGGAGGCACTGTGCAGAGGGGGGCTATGAAGAGCCCCTGAAGTTTCTTTTAAAGGCAGCGCTGGCTGCACATCTGGGAGTACAGCATGGACAGTCAGTACTGACGTCCATGCCGTCTCCCCTACACCTCGCCGGTACTGATCCGGGGATGCTGGTAGACATCTGGGGTCACGGCTAGCGGTGCCCCCAGATGTCTTGGACCATGGCCAGATCCCAGGGGATAGCAGGTAAGCAGCGGGGTCCCGCGGTGGGTCCCCGCTGGTCACATGGTCCTGAGTCCCCAGGCAGGGGGCTCCCTGGGGACTGGCTGCAGCGTGGAGCCAGGCGACCAACCTGCGCTTCCACTACCCCCTGGGACAGCGGGCCGCTGCTGAGCGGCATGCGCTGCGGCGTCCCAGGGGTTAAATGCATGCCAGGGGAGTGCGCTTTCCCTGTCTCACAGCCGGCGCCTCCCCTGCTGCACACAGCCTCTCTGCTCTGTCTGATTGGCCATAGTGTGTCAGCGCTCCTCCCCCAGGCCGGCCTCCTTCATCCTCTGCTCCTCGGTGGCCATCTTTGAAGCATGGTGAACGCTGCTGGAAGCCTGTGATGGTGGCATCGTGGTCTGGGTCACCCAGCATACCTCTCTGTTTGTCACAGGTCAGTGTATGCAGCGCTGAGTCCTATGCAGTGTATGCATTGTATGTGACTAATTTGCTAGCCTGCTGTCTGTACTTTCACTTTCTTACCATAACTCATATTTTCTACTTCAGGGTCCATAGGGTATCCACAGGATACCTTTGGGATGTCCCAAAGCAGTATCCTTTAAGGGTGGGGACGCTCCTGTGCTGAGAGGAGAATCCGCCACCCGAAGGAAGCATCCTGAGAGGCAAAGGTGTCAAAAGCGTAATACCTCACAAAGGTATGGACAGAAGACTACGTAGCAGCCTTGCAGATCTGAACTGCAGAGGCACCACGTCTAGCTGCCCACGAAGGACCCACAGACCTAGTGGAATGAGCCCTCACCAAGGAGGGAACTGGAAGACCTTCATGAAGATAAGCTTCTGAAATTGCCATACGAATCCAGCTTGCCAAAGTCTACTTTGAAGCAGGCCAACCCTTTTTACGGAAGCCATAGAGGACAAACAAGGCGTCCGACTTCCTAAAAGAAGAAGTGCGGTCAACATAAATTCTCAATGCCCGCACAACATCCCAAGTGGCGTCACCCACTGAAAGTCCAGGTGAATTGAAAGCCGGCACAACAATTTCTTCATTGATGTGAAAACTGGATACCACTTCGGGAAGGAATCCCGGACGAGTGCGAAACACCGCCCTATTCCTATGAAAAATCAGAAAAGGGGGTCTACAAGAGAGAACCCCTAAATCCGAAACCCTTCTGGCCGAGGCAATGGCCAGAAGGAATATGGTTTTAGCTGTAAACCATTTAAAGTCCACTGAGTCCAGTGGTTCAAATGGCGGTCCCTGGAGAACTCTCAGGACCACAGCCCAATTCCAAGGCGCCACCGGTGGAACAAAAGGTGGCTGAATGCGAAGAACACCTCGCATAAAGGTGTGCACATCAGAGAGCGCAGCAATCCTACGATGAAACCAGACTGACAGGGCAGACACCTGCACTTTCAGAGAAGCCAGGCGAAGCCCATGATCCAGTCCAGCCTGTAGGAAAGCCAACACCCTAGACAGGCGGAACTCCCTAAGGGAATACCCTCTAGGTCTACACCACCGGAAGAAAGTATACCACACACGATGGTAGATTCTTGCCGAGGAAGGTTTACGAGCTCTTAGTATGGTTTGCGCTACGAAGCCAGAAAAACCCTCTGGACCTTAGCATGACCGTTTCAACAGCCACACCGAGTCAGGTCCGGGTGAAGACAAGGACCCTGTGACAGCAGATTCGGTCGTAATGGTAACCTCAGAGGAACGTCTACTGACAGACTCTGGAGGTCGGAGAACCAGTGCCGTCTGGGCCACTCGGGAGCTATCAACAGTAGCGTACCTCCTTCTTGATTTGAATTTCCGTATTACCGGCGGAAGAAGGGAAAACGGAGGGAAAAGGTAGGCAAACTGGAACGTCTACTGGACGGACAGGGCCTACACCAGAGACGCCTTTTCGTCTCTTGTTCGAGACCCGTACACCGGCAACTTGTTGTTGTGCCGGGACGCCATGAGGTCTATCTCTGGAAGACCCCACTTGTCCACCAGACTCTGAAAGACATCCTGGTGTAAAGACCACTCTCCCGGATGCACGTCCTGCCTGCTGAGAAAATCTGCTTCCCAGTTGAGGACTCCCGGGATGAACCCTGCCGATAATGCTGGGAGATTGCGCTCCGCCCAGACCAGAATACGGAACACTTCTGCAAGTGCTGCTCGACTTTGGGTTCCTCCTTGCTGGTTTAAATAGGCCACCGTGGTGGCGTTGTCCAACGGGACCTGCACAGGGTGACTCTGGAGAACCGGCTGTGCCAGCTGGAGAGCTCTTGACACCGCATGGAGCTCCAAAATGTTTATTGGAAGCTCCGCTTCTGCCCGAGTCCACCTGCCCTGAAACAAGTGTGGACCCGTGACAGCTCCCCAGCCCCGGAGACTGGCGTCCGTTGTTAACAGGACCCAGTTCGCCACCCAGAACGGGCGACCCTTGTTGAGGTGGGTCATCTGCAAACACCAGGTTAGAGACTGGCGAACGTCCGGAGTGAGCCCCATCGTCTGGGACTTGAGACACTGAGGCAATCCATTCCATCTGGACCGGATCAATAGCAGCAGAGGTCTGGAGTGAAATTGGGCGTACTCCACCATGTCGAATACCGACACCATTGAGCCCAATAACCTCATTGCCGAGTGTATCGACACTCGACGACACTGCAGACAACTGCGCACCCTCAACTACAAAGCAAGGATCTTTTCCTCCGTCACAAAGATCCACTGCTGCCTGGAGTCCAATAAGGCCCCGAGGTGCAGGATCCTCTGAGACGGGGTGAGAGTGGACCTCTGCCAGTTTGTCAACCAGCCGTGACGTTGCAGTACCGCAATCGTCAGATCCAGATGGTGTAAAAGAAGCTCTGGAGACCCCACTATCAACAGGAGGTCGTCCAGATAAGGCGACAGTCGGACTCCCTGCGTCCGCAGGAGAGCCGCCATGACCTTTGTGAATACCCGTGGAGCAGTCACCAGGCCAAAAGGCATGGCCCGGAACTGGAAATGTTTGTTGCAGATTGCCAATCTGAGGAACTGCTGATGGCGCAAAAGAATAGGGACATGCAGGTAAGCGTCCTGGATGTCCAATGACACCATGTAGTCCCCAGGTTCCAGTGCCAGAATAATTGGAACATGCACTGAAACTCCAGCCTGGAGCATAGTGTGCAAAACCTTCCGCAGTTCCGAGGCTTTGCTCCGGTCTAGCGGAAGGCCTGTGGTAAAGAACCGGGATGGAGGCCTGTCTGACCTAGGAGCCGGACGTCTGGTACTCCAGACCTGTTTCTTGGGCTTGGACAATTTCTTGGTCCCAGCCTGCCCTGGAAAGGACTGTACTTTAGGCCTTCCTTGGGCCCTGTGAGGCCGAAAGGACGACCCACCAGCACTAGAAGGAATCGTAGCAGACGTAAGACATGCAGATTTAGCTGCTGCAAACGTAGCTACTATTTTGTCCAAATCTGGACCAAATAGTGTCCAGACCTGCTAATCCCTTTTTGGAATCCGCGTCTGCTTTCCAAGAACGCAACCATAAGGTGCGACGAGCAGCCACGGCTGCATAGAAGATCCTAGAGTTGAGCATACAAATATCTAAGGCCGCTTCATTAATGTAAGTGGCCAAGTCTCGGAGATTGCCCACCAACTCGGTCTGTTCAGCCGAACAGTCAGAGTCCAAAGACGCCTCCAAATTATCCGCCCAGCGCTCCATAGCTCTGGCTACCCAACACACGGCCAGAGCCAGTCTGGATGCTTCCCTGCAAGGGAATAAACGGATTTGAGGCAGATCTCCACCTTGCGGTCAGTGACATCCTTCAAGGATGACATCGAAGGCATAGGCAACGTGGCACTTTTGACTAGGCGTGTGACATGTGAATCCACTTGCGTAGGGGATTCCCACTTAGAAAAATAATTGACCGCAAACGGAGAAGCCACGGCTAAGCGCCTCTGGGGCTGAAACCGTTTACCTGGATTTTTCCACGCCTCCTCTAAATGATCCACTAATTGATCAGAAAGAGGGAACACCATAGCCTCACCCTTAATATCATTAAAAAGGCATATATGAATGTGGCCACCGAAGGATCAATATCCTCAATAACTAAAGCCGAGCGGACCGCTCGAATAAGACCAGGGAAATAAACCTTGGACTTAGCGTCCGGCTCTTTGGTACGGAGCTAGCTGGCCCACAAGGGTTGTAAGCGCCTTAGCGAAACAAGCCCAGGGAGGTTCCTGTACCGGGACCATAATCGGCCGTGACAGTGCCAGGCACTGGGGACATAACCCCTCCGCGTTACCCTCCCCCTCCGCTATTGGTACCTTACATTTAGTACACATGAGCTGGAGAGGAAAGTCAGTCTCAGACATGATGGTAAGTATGTGACACTCACACCTATATGTATTGGTATAGTGCGAATAACGCCCTGCACACTGCGCACCGCAAGGGCTTTGAGCAGAGCAAGATCAGGGACAGTAATAAGGCTGACAGTAGAAAGTGAAAGTACAGACAGCAGGCTAGCAAATTAGTCACATACAATGCAGAAGAAACAAATCCCTGCACTATTAGCGCTGATTCTCAACTACTCAGACCCTCAGGCTGGTAGGACTCAGCGCTGCATACACTGACCTGTGACAAACAGAGAGGTATGCTGGGTGACCCAGACCACGATGCCACCATCACAGGCTTCCAGCAGCGTTCACCATGCTTCAAAGATGGCCACCGAGGAGCAGAGGATGAAGGAGGCCGGCCTGGGGGAGGAGCGCTGACACACTATGGCCAATCAGACAGAGCAGAGAGGCTGTGTGCAGCAGGGGAGGCGCCGGCTGTGAGACAGGGAAAGCGCACTCCCCTGGCATGCATTTAACCCCTGGGACGCCGCAGCGCATGCCGCTCAGCAGCGGCCCGCTGTCCCAGGGGGTAGTGGAAGCGCAGGTTGGTCGCCTGGCTCCACGCTGCAGCCAGTCCCCAGGGAGCCCCCTGCCTGGGGACTCAGGACCATGTGACCAGCGGGGACCCACCGCGGGACCCCGCTGCTTACCTGCTATCCCCTGGGATCTGGCCATGGTCCAAGACATCTGGGGGCACCGCTAGCCGTGACCCCAGATGTCTACCAGCATCCCCGGATCAGTACCGGCGAGGTGTAGGGGAGACAGCATGGACGTCAGTACTGACTGTCCATGCTGTACTCCCAGATGTGCAGCCAGCGCTGCCTTTAAAAGAAACTTCAGGGGCTCTTCATAGCCCCCCTCTGCACAGTGCCTCCGACTCCGGCCAGGCACCGACGAAACTGAGATGCCTTGCCCCGTGGGCGGGGTTGGGAGAGGGACCCAGATGCATCCTGGGAGGCTGAAAACTTTAACTCTGTGGTGCCTGAAGACTGACGTCATCACCTATATCCAAGGTATCCTGTGGATACCCTATGGACCCTGAAGTAGAAATGTCATTTTCGCAGCCAAATTGAATATGGCCCATAGGAGGTGTATGAAGCCCAGAAGCGATATCAGTGCACCTTATGTGCGCTGATATTGCTTCTCCCCTATGTATGATCGGGGGTCTGGGCGGTAAATGACAGGGGCGCTATGCGCCCCTGTCATTATCGGTGCTGCCATCTACAATATAGCAGCGCCGATAGCCTGGGCCATGTACCTATCGCCTAACCGTTCGGCCCGCTGTAGCTGTCGCTATCGACAGCTGCTGCCCTATCCCAACAGCAGGGACAGCGCTCCAGGCTGCTCGCGGGGATCTTGCGATACTTGCGAGATCCCGCGCATGCTCAGTGGAGCTGGCCGGGATAGAGACACAGCACGTCAGCACTAGGCTGATACGCTGTGGTCTCTAGCGGGTAGCGCCGGGGGAGTTAACGCTCCCCCTCTCCGGCCTATGAGATGTTCTTACATCTCATCGGTAGTGCTTCCTGCTTCGCCTCGGTAAAGCGGGAAGCGTTATAGCGGCACGTTAAGTGCCGCTATCATACATCTACCCCCATAGTGTCCTGTCCTCCTCTCCCCCTCACAGTGACCACCTAACTCTACCCTCCAAGAACTCTCCTGTAAGGAAGGGAAGGTGGTAAGTATGCTCTATTATTGTGCCATTCTGTTTTTATTATATTGTTTATAGCACATTTATTGCTCAGTTATTACGTAAACAATTTTTTCAATAGCAATTACATTAATTTCAACATTTTTGCTTTGCAAGTATTGAGGACACAAATAACTGAAATTTGCTGCCGGTGGTCTTCCAGGCGGAAAAAGTCTAAAGCTGGCCACACATATAAAGATTGATTGGTTGGAACGAAAATCTGGTAAGGAATGAAAGCAAATGACAATCAGCATTTTGCTCCCAAACGCCGGAAAATAGACCAAAAATGTTGTTTGAACAAATAGTATAGATCAAACATTTAACAAACTTGTCTGAACGATCATTTTCATCTGTTTTCTGGCATTTAGGAGCAAATTGCTGATCATCAGTTACTCCCATTCCTTACCAGATTTTCATTCCAACCAATCAACAAGTTGGCTGGTTGGATCTAAGTTGGTCTAGTGTGTGGCCAGCTTAAGACCCTGGGAACAATATAACAGACTGTGGGAGAATAAATCAGTTCTGCATTACAAGAAATTATGTTGATTCTGTGAATAATTATTGTGAAGCAGAATAATATACAATATAAATGTGCAGTGTGACCGGCTTTCTTTGTTTTCTCGTGATATTATCATCCTGGGTACATGTTACCTCTTAATTCCACGAACATACACAAACACTTGATATGTTTATCATTTTAACAGTTAAGTAAATTGGTAGATGTGGTAGTGATGCAATAACAGCATATATCGCATACGACATGTCCAGCATTTACAAGAGAACTTTGTAACATTATGTACTAAAGGAAAACCCACCATGTTGTCACGGTCCCCCTCCCACAACCCACGACCAGCAGTGATTTGAATAGCGCACATCACAGATTAGACCGGTCGTTCGTTCCACAACAAACATGGCTCCAGGTTACTTACGAGTGCAACACCCAACTGTAATCACTTCCGGATCATATGCAATCCATTTCCTTCTTTCCGATTACGCGGTCTCGCTTATCTAGCCAATCACAAGTCACGGCGCCATACGTTTGAACTGACGTCTGTGTACTGGCTGTGCTGTGCAGTGTACTGTACTTGTGTTACCTGTGTTACCTGTGGAGGACGGACCCAAGCTGTAGCAGTGGTCTTTGTCCGTGGCGTGTGGAGCGGGCTTGTGCCCGGGGGGACGTGGTACAGGTAAGGTTATACAGGGGGCTGTGATAGGGTATTGGGAAGCCATGCTGTATATGCCGCCTGCGCCTCTCACCTTAATCACTGCTATGGCACAGGCGGGTCACCGACGGGGGGGGTTACAGTCTGTCACCGGGCGGGGACGGATATGAGTGATATGTGGGTATTGTCCTCTGCCTGCGTTATATTTGGTTTCAAAACTTATTCCCCAAGGAACCCTAATAGTCCCACTTGTAAGGAAATCCATACTTAAACACAGGTGACTTCATCAGTACTTCAGTAAATGTAATTATGCCAAGTATGCATAGGCCCGTTTTCAATTTGAGGCGTAAAGCCGTTTTCGTGTGTTTTTGGCGGAAACTTTTTGCCAATGTCATTTTCGCCTGTTTTGATTTTACTCCGTATTCAATTTGGGAGGCGGAAAGTTTCGCCTATGAATAGCAGGCGGAAAAAAGTGTAGAATTGGGGTTTTGGGGTGCAATGTTGCAGGAACCCCCATGCAGCCTTCAGACAGCCCCCAAAGGTAAACTGTGTCAAAATGTCTTTAAAAAAGACTTAAGAACACCTCAAAAAATCACTGAGTTTGGGGGTGAAAAAAATGTTGGGGGACAAAGTTAAAAACTAGTGAACTCTGGGGGGGTCCCCAAGTATGCCCCAGGGTTTTTTCCATTGCAGGTGCTTGCGGAAGGTGGATTTTTCATTATTTTTTTTATTTTTTTTAAACTTGACTTTAGCAACTTTAAAATATGCTGGCCCCCATTTTCAAGTACCCCAAATTTGCTAGGATAAGTTATTTTCTGCAAAAAACCTGAATACTATTCTGCACCACGTATACAAAAACACTATTGAGCCCGTTTAAAAACACCAAATACCTTCAGCAAGCCAAATCGGGGGTAACCATAGCTAACCCTCATGTCAGAGCATCTTTTGGGGGGTGTCAGGCTGATTTCCCCAAATCTGACAGTACTTTCCACTTGTTTAAGTTTCGTCGGCTGCCATTTTCGCCTGCTTTCACATTGAATGCGGCGATATGCGGGCATGCGTGCTATACTTTTCCGCCTGCAAAACAGACGATGTAGGCAAAAGCTCCTGGGAGGCAAAAAAGTATCGCGGTCAAACGCCTCCTAGCTGCATTGCAATCTCAGCACTGCGACCTACGTCACAGGCTGGGATCACCTTCCACACGGATTGTGGCGATGGTTGGTTTTTTGGTTAGGCTGCAGGAGCTGAAACTTCCCACAGCCTGACCGGGTGCTAGCCACATAAGAGGCCGGGAATCTGCATCCGTCGACGCAGACTCTGGACTAGTCCCTCCATTAAAACTGGGTTGTCGCGCCCCTGTTTCCGGGAACAGTGACCATGCCCCCCCTCCCCAAACGCTGCAGCATGTCAATCTTGCTGCGGCTTGGGGTGTCTGCGAGAGAGAACGCAGGACCCGCTCTGCACTTGCGTAAACCCTGACCAACCTGAGATGTACGTTCATCGTCTGATGAATGTGCATCTCTGAATTGTCCCCAGAGAGTTGGCTATGGCCAGGCAGCAGTTGGGATAGGGGTGGGGGCAGGTGGCAGCTTTGGCAGTACTGGGGACATGTAACCGTTGGGGTATTGCTGTGGGTTCATGGGGGTAAGGGACAGCAGTGCTGTTTTTACGGAGGGAGGCCTCAGGCTGCAATTAAAGCGGAACAAAAAATGTTATGGAGCATGTGTTAATGCAAGCATGCTAATAGGTTCAGTATCATGTTGTGCATCATACCAAGGTTCCCATTATAGATGGATATATTCCTCACTGTCTAGAGCTGTAATGCGGGATACTGAGCAGGATGATTAGTTTTCTTCTTCAGGGTCCATAGGGCTCCACAGGGAGACTTTGGGGTGTAGGTGGAACTTGGTGGACAAAGCTTTTCAATCCCGGGATGCTATGGTCCTTCCCCCTATACTTTATACAGTGCCCCCTGTAGTTTTCCCCTTTTATGCATTGCCCCCTGTAGTTTAGTTTTGCACTTATACAGTGCCCCCTGGCTTAAGTAGTGCCCCCAGGCTGGTCCCTTATATAGTGCCCCCAGGCTGGCCCCTTTATGCAGTCCCCCCCCCCCCCCAGGCTGGCCCCTTTATGCAGGGGCCAGCCTGCAATGACATTGGCGTCATGACGTCACCCACGCAGTTCATCACTGGGAACGCTGGCCTCTGAAGCGACCGCAGGCTTCTTTAGCCTTCGGTCACTTCAGAGGCCGGCGGGGAAAAGTGCCGGGCGGCAGGCTCTTTCTGCCGGGCGATGCGATGTGCAATGCGATGAGAACACTGGTATTGTTGATGACCAGCAGGAGCTGGACCACCATTCTAATGGGGCTGCATTAAGCAGCCCAAGCTTTATTTTATGATTTAATTTATTTCTATTTTTTTACTATAACGGGCGAGCAGCACCAGACTGTCCTCCGGACGTCTGTGCTGCCGCCCCATCACCCCTCCGAGGCGCCGTGACTCCAAACCTGTGCTAGGTACTTCAAGCGGGGCTCCGAGGGGGATTAGCTAACTGGCTCCTTGGACCCCGGTCTGCAGCCCGAAATTCACGGGATAGGTAAGGCAGAACCCCATTCGCAGGAATCCGCATTATTGGGCAGTCTTGCCTCCGGTTTCAGGAGACAGACCGTAGGCACTGATGTGGACACCGGTGCGCCCACGACTCCACTAACCAACGGGCATATAACTTACTGCTGCAGGGCATATGTAATGAGGCCAGGGGACCCGGTGGTTAATGTCAGCAAGAGGAAAAGACGCTCTCCCTGCAGCCTCTCCCCCAGTCCGGGGCGACATTCCACTGTGGTCTTGGTGTTCCCTGGGCTGCTCCTCTCTCAACATCCCCCCACAGAGACGCGCAGTAGCCATTTTCTGCAAGCGGCTCTCTGCGAAAACTGGGTCCAGTCTCCCTGTATACCTCTCACGCTGGCTAAGTCATACAGTGCTGTATCCTACCAGCCACTGTGGTCTATGTAGTTGATTTTAGTGCCATTTGGAAACGTAATGTTTTTCTGCGTTTTTTTGTTACTTGTGCTAGCGCTAATCTCTATTTTCTATACTGCACAGCTTATACCTTTCCCTTTATTCTACTATACCCTGACATACTAAGGTATAGGGGTTCATTGTACCTCACATTTCCCAGATACTTGTGAGTGCTATCACTTACTTTATAACGCGGTTGCACGCTACACTGTGCCATATTATCCAGGGTGTTCACTGCACTGTATCATACTGTGTATTTTGTTATTCTTGTGGCTTTGGCTGGCAGAGGAAATAATAACAAGCAGCCTGATACTGCTCCTCCTACTCTGGTGTCTTGTAAGTCCTGCCCTGCGGGCTTAGCCATAGAGGACCTCATTCAGGATGGTCTCTGTATTGTTACACAGCCCCAGGCCCATCAGCCCCGGTGTCTCTCCCTGGCAAAACTTGCGGACCAAGTAGCAGTCACCGTGGTAGCTCCCCCTATGGGATGCCCACAGCAGGTACTCCCTGCCAATCCTAGTGTTCCCTCAAGCTCCGGCGGGAGGCAGGGCGCCGGAGCTAGAGAGGGCATGTCCGTGAGCGCGCGACCGAGAAGGGGGCGTGGTCATTGAAAAGGGGGCGTGTCTATAAGACGCGTCACCTTTTCGTCACTCTTGGGGGCGTGCCCGGCACTTACTGACATGCCAGGCAGCCCCCAAGCCCTGCAGACAGGGAGAATAGATGCCGGGCGCATGCGCCCGGCGTCTATTTTCCGGCGGTAACCGGGTCACCGCACATTTCTTCACCCGCGGGACACTGCGACCCGCGGGTGAAGACGGTTCCCGCAGGCTGTTAGGGCAGGGCGCTTTTTGCCCTCCTTCTGGAGGGCAGGGCGCTTTTTGCCTTCCAGAAAGAGGGCAGGGCGCCGCACCCCGCTAAAACAACCTAGCGGGAACGCTACAATCCTTTGCCTCCCCCATGGGTAGACGTACTGTCTACCTCAGTACAGAGTTTGGCTAATACATCTACGGTTTTTCAGCAATTGCTGAAAAATGAAAAGCCTTTACCTACTAAGCCTATTAAATGTACTATATCTTCCCAATCCAGAGTTATCTGGTTCTGAGATATCATCTGGGGAGGCAGAAGACACAGATCTATCTGAGCCACCCTCTAAACTAAATATACCTGCTCTTGTGAGAGCTGTTAAAACTATTCTACAAATCGAAGAGGATGAACCTTAGCCCTAGCAGAACGAGTAATAGCTTCTGCAAGAGAGCATATAGATTTGACAAGCTTCTATACGTCTATCTGTAGTCTCCTTCAAGGAGGTTGCAGTATGAATGGGTAAGGTGGCATTCTAACCAGATGTGTTAGATGAGAATCCACTGCTGGAAGAGGGTAAAAGGAACTGAACCGTTTTGGAATTTGAAACCTTTTACCGGGCATATTCCAAGCTTCACTCATGTGATCAGATAGCTATTCCGAGTGAGGAAACTTTGGTAAAACAACCGTTTGTTGCTTAAAAATACAGAATTATGGTATGAACATACCTGTTGATTCTTTTTCTTCGAGGTCCACAGGAATTACCTTGGGATATATAGTTGGACAGCGTCCTTTGCACCAAACAGCAAAGCATTGGAGCTCCCAGCATGCACTGGTCATCCTCCCTATATCCCCCGCCCCCAGCCTTGGGCATTCAGTGATTTTGTTGGGTGCGCGTCAAGGAAGCACCTGTTATAACAGTGGGACTGCTAGGCAGTCCTATAGTTTTTTATTTATTTTTTATATTTTATTTTTTCTCGTACCTTAATTTGTAAAACTTCAAGAGTTTAGCGGTACCGGCGCCAGGGTTGACGCTCTACTGTGACTCCATCTACCTCTGCTGACGACCAATACACCAGACCGCTGTGTGCCCTGAGTGTTTTAGGCAGGCCTTAGCTGGCGGCCGGGACTGCCGTCAGGGATACGGAGATGTCAGGTAAGGATTCCCTCCGGGGGATCGTGTGCAAGAAGTCCCCAACCTCTGGTGTTGAGACGCATCAGAGGCCGCTGCGTGTGAATGACTTACTCGTAGAGACGATTTCTCACTATGGCGGTCTGGGCCATATCGTCTGTGGCCGGGGATGGCCACAGACGATAACTTCCCCCCAGACGCTAACTTCCGGCAAGATTCCCACGTCTGGTATAAATGACCTCCTCGTGCGTGAGAAGTGCGCAGTTTAGCGTTTGTTCAGCAGAGTTCAGTGGTGTGGGTCAGTCTCTCTATAATACTCTCCCTTGGGTTAGGTATATAGCATACTCTATATTCTACCATCCCACTTGAGGGGCTGGTGTAGTTGAGTGAGTACATACTGCTGACGCAGTTGTGCGTCTTTATGCATTGGCCAGCTGCTGTATGTACACTGCCTATGTTTCACGAACTATCAGGTATTGCTATTTCTGTGTTTCTCCTTGTCCTGTGAAGGTAGGGTGCGTCACTAATAAGTCACATTGCATACAGGCTTTTCGGAGGAGGATGTGAATCTGGAAGGATTCTGTAAAAATTGCAGTAAGCAGGTGTCTTCTACTGATATCAATCCTGTGTCTGCTCCGGAACCTTTGTGGGTGGTTGTCACTCCAGAGGTCCTGTCCTATCTTTTAGGCAGAGTCTCTGAGTTAGACTACTGCTGTAGAGATACCTCAGGTGGTGGGGTTCCCACAGCGGGCTCTTCCTATGGGACTACCTCCCATGAACCCTGGTTGACAAGATGTGGGTCACTCCAGCCAGGGGGTATTGTCAGTGTTGACCTCTCCTCAAGGGCCTAGGAAGCGGGGCATAAGAGCCTCCATATGTCTCCTCAAGAGTCACTCAGTTGATTCATCAGAGGAGGAGTCTCAGGTTTCGGGCTCGGTCTCGATAAGAGACCATTATCAGTCCTTTGTGGATGTGCCTGCCTTGGTGAGGCAAGTGAGGTCTGTCCTCAATATACAGGAGGAGGAGGTCTTACCAGCATCTAACAAGGTAGTCTTTAGATGTCAAGCAGTGGCGAAGGACTATTTCCCGCACTCTGGACAATTAACACATTTTTTGTCAGAGGCATGAGACCCCCTAGCAAGTCTTTTTTTGCCCACTAGGAGGGTAACCTCAAGGTACCCATTTGCGCAAGGAACATGTAGCAAATGGGAAGTTTCTCCCATGGTAGACGCTCACATGACTAGTATAGTTAGGAGCGCTACATTGCCTATTCCAGCAGCATCCTCCCTGAAGGACAGTGTGGATAGGAGGCTGGATAATTATCTAAAGACGATGTTTTCCTTATCAGGGGCAATCACCAGACCAGCCATGGTGGTAGCCTGGGTGGCAAAGGCAATTGAAGACTGGACTAAGTCTTTGGTGGAGACGATTGTGGATCCAATGAGAAAACAGAAGTATACTGGGTCAGATACAGGAGGCATCTGTATACTTGCGTGAAGCAGGCATAATGGCCTCTAGGGTGTCTGCTAACTCAGTGGCTGCCCGGAGAAGCCTGTGGTTGAAACCCTGGAAGGCAGATTCAGGGTCTAAGAAGGCGCTAGAATCCTTGCCTTTCTCAAGTAAGGTGCTATTTGGTCCGGTATTAGATGATGATAGGAGGGGCCTCCCCCTGGAGGATGTCATGGTGGGAGGCCGACTTCTGCAATTCTCCCGGGCCTGGCATCAAACAGCCTTGGATGCCTGGGTACGGGAGTTGGTGGTTCATGGCTATGCCATAATATTCCAAAACCACCCCCGTCGGAGGTTCGCGGTTACGGATCTACCGGGGTATTCGGTCAGAGTCTGGGCCTACCAATAGTCAGTCAGTGGAGGCCCTTCTAAATTCAGGGGTTGCTATCCCAGTCCCTGTGATGGAACAGGGAATGGGTTACTAATCAAACTTTTTTATTTTTGATCCGGAAACCCAATGGGTCACACAGACCTATCTTAAATCTGAAATCCTTCAACAAATTTGTCAGGATTTCGCATGGAGACATTAGTGTTCACTCTAGCACCGGCGGAAGGCAGGGTGCCGGAGCTAGAGAGGGTACTTCCGTGCGTGCGCCCAAAAAGGGGGCATGGCCATTGAAAAGGGGGCATGTCTATACAATGCGTCCCCTTTTCGTCACTCTTGGGGTCGTGCCCGGCACTTACGGACATGCCAGGCAGCCCCCAAATGCTGCAGACAGTGAAACTAGATGCCGGTAGCATGCGCTCCCCCATGGAGAGGCCTGCCTCATCATTTCTCGCGGGTGAAGACTGCACCCGCAGGCTGTAAGGGCAGGGTTCTTTTTGCCCCCCTTCTGTAGGGCAGGGTGCCGCGCCCCGCTAAAACAACCTAGCGGGAACGCTAAGACATTGCGGTCAATCATGCTGGCGATGGAACCAGGAGACTTTATGGTTTCGCTGGATATCCAGGATACGTACCTGCATGTCCCGATTTACAGAATCCCGCCAGAGGTTTCTCAGGTTTGCAGTGAATCGCCAACTTTTTCAGTATCAGGCTTTACCCTTCGGGCTGGTCACAGCCCCAAGGGTATTTACAAAGATAATGGCAGTCATGACGGCCTGTCTCAGACGTCAGGGATCAGGGTCCTGCCATACCTGGACGACCTCCTGATATTGGCTCAGTCTCAGGAGACATTACTGTGTCACCTACAAATGACTGTGGTTTGCCTGCAGGAGCACAGGTGGGTGATCAACTGGAAGAAGTCCCCTGTCACCGACCCAGCGTGTGGTGCACCTAGGTGCGATACTAGACTCGACAACAGTGTCTTTTTGCCGGAGGACAAGATTGTGGCACTTCAGGCGCGAGTTCACGGTCTACTCGGCAGCCAGGTAGTGTCTGTCTACCGGGACATGCAGTTGCTGGGCTCCATGGTAGCCACATTCGATATGGTGGCTTATGCGCAATTCCACTCCAGAGTTCTACAGCCGTGATCCTGGCGCGGTGGGATTTTCAACATCAGATAAAACAGATGACTCTGATCTCGCCAGAGGTTCGTTTCTCCTTAGACTGGTGGCTGGAGGTGACTCATTTGGAGAAGTGTCGTCCGTTGTGGTCCCAAGCCTAGGGCCAAACAGGCCTGGGCTACTAGTCGTCCACCTGCCAAGTCTGAGAACAAGCCTACAGCCTGATGAGGCAGGCCTCTCCATGGGGGCTCCCAGGGTGGGAGGTCAACTTCTTAAATTCTCCCAGGTTTGGCATCAAACCATGTCAGATGCCTGGGTAAAGGAAGTGGTCTCACTCGGATACGCCCTCTCATTGCTAAGGTGACCTCCCCACACCCCCCTTCTCAGCAGTTCTTTGCACAGGACCTCCATTGGACCCAACCAAGGCCCTGCTGCTCCAAAAATTCATTCAGCCTTTACTGAATTTGCCAGTAATAATTCGGGTTCCCCCCCCCCCCTCACAATGGGGCAAGGGCTATTATTCTGACCTTTTCTTAGTTTAGAAGCCCAATGGGTCTCATCGGCCTGTTCTCAACCTCAAATGTCTGAAATTATTTGGTCTAACACTGATAAACTTGTTCAAAGAAGAAGAAAAAAGAAAGCATATAGTAGGGTGCACTCTGAACCCAAAAATATATTAAAAAGCTAGTGGTGAAACGGCTGTTTGCTTTCTATACGGCTGCTGCTTTAATTATGAACCTTTATCTGTGCCTCATATACTGTGTATTGTTACTATATTCGAGAACATAGATTGATACAATCTTATCACCTGTAACCTAACTGCTGTGAGTCTCTCGTGGGCAGCCCGGCGTGGTGCCTCAACTAAACAGCTATGCAAGGCACCCACCTGGTCTTCTGTCCACAACTTTCTCATGTTTTATGCCTTTGATACATTTGCCTCTCAGGATGCTTCCTTCGAGCGTAGGGTTCTCCTATCAGCTTGGGAGCATTCCCGCCCTTGAACAACTGGATTGGAACATCACTAATGTGCACTATGTAATCAATACAAAACGTCTTTTGCTTACTACGGAGAAGTGCCGCCCATTTTTTTTTTTTTCCTCCCCTGCGGGCCATATTGCTTTCTAGGAAGGAGAGATAGAGATATGTTTGGTCCAGACTTGGACAAGATTGTTGACACGTTGGCCAAATCTGCCCACAGCATCTGCTCCTGCAAAGTCTCGGAGCTCCTCCTTTCGTCCCCAAGGAAAATCAAAAGGGCAGTGACCGGTCCACACTCCTTTCAGGGCCAGTCGACAACTTAACTTATTGGAACTTCGGGCTGTGTACAGGGCCCTCATGATGGTAAAGCACATTCTTCACGGAAAGCCCATGCAGGTTCAGTCCGCCAACGTCACCACAGTGGCTTGCAACAACAATCAAGGGAGGCACTCGAAGTCGGGCAGCAATGTCAGAAGTGTAACGCATTCTGACATGGGCAGAATCTCATTTTACGGCTATATCGGCAGTGTTCATTCCGGGAGTTCTCAATTGGGAAGCTGACTTCCTCAGCCGTCACGATGTGCATCCAGGAGAATGGTCTCTTCACCAAGAGGTGTTTCAACTCCTAGTGGACAAATAGGGTCTTCCAGAGGTGGACCTCATGGCCTCCCGACACAGTCGCAAGTTACCAGAACAAGATATGCCGAAGCGAGTCTGGTGGATGCTCTGTTAGTAAAATGGACCTTCCGGTTTGCGTACCTATTTCCTCCAGTCTCCCTGCTTCCTCAGAAGTTCAAACAAGACCGGAGGCACTGTCCTGCTGGTGGTTCAAGCTTGGCCCAGACGACGTCATTGGTACTCAGATCTTCGGAGTCTCTCCATCGATACTCCATGTCTGCTGCTGCCTCAACGTCCGGACCTGTTTTCTCAGGGTACTTGCCTTTACCCGGACCTGGATCGTCTGGACATCCCTCCTAAGGTCAAAGGGATTCTCTAGCTCGGTCATCAACATGATGCTTAGAGCGCATAAACCTGCCTCCGCCAGGACCTTCCACAGAGTGTGGCATACATATTTCTAGTGGTGTCGTAAAAGAGATTACGACACTTGGGTGTTTCGGATTTCCAGAATACTGGCATTCCTTCAAGCTGGATTGGACCTCTGCCTACGCCTGACCTCGTTGAAAGTGCATGTCTCTGCACTGTCAGTGTGGTTCCAACGTAGAATTGCTCCGCTTCCGGTTATCCACACCTTCCTCCAGGGTGTTCTCCGGATTCAACTTCTTTGTTCCCCCAGTAACTCCTTGGGATTTGGCGGCAGTTCTTCTGGCCCTCCAGGCTCCTTCATTTGAACAACTAGATTCAGTGAAACTTAAGTGGTTAACAACTAAGACTCTTTCTCCTGGCTATTGCATATGCCAGAAGGGTGTCAGAAAGAGAGGATGACAGGAGAGCGCTCCCAATTCTGAGTGCTTCGTACTCACCCTGAGTACCTTCCTAAGGTTGTTTCTAGTTTCCATATTAATCAGGAAATTATAGTACCGGCCTTACTATCACCAGACCTTTCGGCAGGCGAGGCTTCATTGGATGTGGTTCTCGCCCTCAGGATTTATGTGGACCGTACCAGTTCTCTTCGGAAATCGGACTTCTTGTTTGTGCTCTATGGATTTCACAAGAAGGGATGGCCAGCCGGTAAACAAACATTGGCTAGATGGCTTCGTATGACTGACTCAGAAGCTTACAGGCAGTCCTGCCTGTTCCGACTTCTGTTAAGGCTCATTCTACGCGGTCTGTGGGTCCCTCGTGGGCAGCTCGCCATGGCGCCTCGGCAGTTCAGCTTCAGGTCAGTTCTTACTGGTCACTGGCTTCCCGTCTCCTGAGAGTGTGATTCTTGCGTGTTCCAGTCTTCCTCCACTCTTATCCTCCTCCTTTGGCTTATCAACTGAGGTGGTTCGGGGTAGGGGTATAGGGAGAGTGGACCAATGCATCCTGGGAGCTGAAAAGCTTTAACTGCGTGGTGCACTGATCCAGTTACATCACCTACACCCTAAGGTCTCCCTGTGGACCCTATGGACTTCGAAGAAAGAGAGTTAACAAAGGTAAGTTCTTACCATAACTCATTTTCTCATATAAGGAATTTAGAAATTCTCGTCTTGTCTTTTTATGCACTTTGCACTAATTACGTGATTATCACATCTATGTAATAGCATTTTAATATTTACATAGTACATTTGTTGGTGTATTTGTTAGGTTATTTCATTAAAAGTTACGGTTGATATATTTTCACTTTATATTTACTAATAAGAGGTTTTTTTTTTGTCTTTTTAAAACAAGGGCATACGGACAAAATAAATGCAGTCATGTAAACTCGAGGGCCCTCCTTTAAGAGAGAGCTTGCAATCAAATGACAAAGTTCTGCTATGCAATGTCCCTTTTTTAATTTTTTTTTATTTTTATATGGTCACTTTCTTATTTAAAGGAAATTGTACATTACATGCTAAGTGTAGAGACCAGTTTAATTATTGGTCCTGCAATGAGCGGGTGTATGGGCAAAAATGTAGCCTCGATAAAACGATGTGTGAAGCAATTCACACTTTATTGTGCATCTCACAAAGTATTGTTCTAACATGGGATAAGCAAAAAGTCTAGAAATTCACTTTATGCAGACTAACACCAGTACAATGGATTCTATCGATACATTCATAAATAGTTTATAGAATTCTAAATTTCAGATTTTTAGAATACAGCAATGTTTTCTTGTAATTATTGACTTTTATTTCCGTTTTTGTTTTTTTTTTTGAAAATGCACTTATACAGGCAGACCAGATAGGGATAAATGACCCCTAAGGGCGGTATTCAATTGTTAAAGCGTGCCCGATCTCCCATCTGAAGTGACGGGAGATCGCGGGGCACTATTCAATTGTTGCCGATTTTTGCGCTGATGGGGCCCGTAGTGGCCGGGTTTAGCCGCGTAAAACTGCTACCCCTGACCAAAGTGCTGGGCACTATCACAAAAAGCGCACTTTGGGAGCCCACACAGGCAACTTTTCGCCCATTTCAGCTCGCACCCCCTGGGAAGTGCAAGCTAAAATGGTGGGCAGCTGATCGCTCCTGCCGGGCGCGTACGGGGGTGAAACCATTGAATACCACCCTAATGTTTGTATTTTTTCTTCAACAAATACTTTAATATCACATACGTAAGACACATCTTTTCCTTCATATATGTTTGATTTTTCCTATGGTCCGTTTACATCAGAGCCTTGGCCATAGAGAGCTGGCTGTGAGACAAATTGTCAGTCACAATAACTGTCTGAGTGTGTAGTTGAACAGCTTATTGTTGAGTTAGTGGTTTACCAGGGTCGGCTGTAATAAATATTGTTGCTTTTAATTGAGGGGTATGGGACTGTGGGAGAGTGTGGTGGGTTTTTTTTTTTTTTTTTAAATATATGCAAGTTCCTTTTGGTTGTGTTTCCCTGGCTAGTTATAATTCTGACAAGCAATGGTCATAAAACCTCATGTAGAAGTGCTGTATTTCAGCCACAAGACAGCAGCAGGGAAAAAAGACATTAACAATGTATATATTATCATGTCAATTGGGGGATATGTTATCTGTAGCATGTCACAGCTGTGTTTAGTAAGATTGTTTTCTTGGCAAGTCCATTATGTATTATGTGAGCTATTAACCTATTTTTCACTCTGCTGTTACAGTGCACAGATCCTCTGAAAAGATGGCGAAAGAAAGTCTTAAAAAGACCTTTCAGGACAGCCTTGAAGACATCAAGGAACGAATGAAAGAGAAGAGAATAAGAAAACTAGCGAAGGTGGCCACAGTTAAAAAGGGATTATCTACGAAACCTAAGATAATCAGTAAGAGTTTTACATTTGAAGTTATAGGGACACTCTAAGCTTACAATTTTTAATGCCTCTATCTCTTTTCTTCAGACAACGGCACTGCAACAGTAAAGAGCTTTCAAGCTAATAACCAAGCTCTTGCGCAGGCTCTCGAAGCTGAAAAATCCAAGTGTAGACAAGCGCAAGATCTTATCCTTCATTTAAAGAGGGAGCACCAGAGGTTGATGTTTGAGATCTTTATTTTAAGAAGGAAGCTTAACATGCAACAGGGAAACAGTTCATCAGAAGTGAGTGTTAATTTTATTCCTAACAGTACTTTATTTTTATAAATGTATATTTTATTAATAAGTAATTCATACGATCACAGCATGTACTAGATGGGCCAGGCTGAACCTAATGTATTTAGTTTTTTACAGAGGTTTGTTCTGAATCACTGTTTTCAAAATATTTCTGTTTTAGTTGCCCAGACACACAACAATTTAGGGCGGTGTTCAATTGTTTTCCCCCTACGCGTTTGACGGGCTATTCAATTGTTGCTCCTTTCGGGCGTGATCAGCTGCCGCTGCACCATTTCAGCTCGCACCTCAAAGGGGGTGCAAACTGAAATGGTCGAAAAGTGACCTCTTTGGACGCCCAAACGGCACTTTTCGACATCAGCCCGAAAATCGGCAACTATTGAATAGTGCCCCGCGATCTCCCGTCACTTTAAACGGGAAATCCGGTGCGCTATAACAATTGAATACTGCCCTTAGATTGTTTTACACCATGTTGGCTACAAAATTAGTCATTAAAATCAGCAGGAGTCCCAACCAATGAGTGATTGTGGTTACCAATATTTCAGTACCAATCTGCTGATAGGGCAGTCAGCCTGTGACTGCATATAATTAAGTGCTGTAGTATTCAAGTCATTCAGCCCCAGACCTAAAGGAACAGATCTGTGCTATTTGATCACACAATAGCCAAAATGAAACATGCTGCTGCTCAGGCTGTCACTGGATATGCCTGGGTGTAGGCAGTTTAAGCATTTTCGTTCAGCACCACCTGTAGGCCATCGCTGCAGGAATGTCTAGTAATGTAATGTTATGGTTGATTGGAAGTTACCTTGTGTCACAGTTTCTGTCCTTAAGAGAAACCAGACCCAAATACTTCTTGCTTAATCTTCCTGAAGGAGTTTTTTTTTTTTTTTTTTTCCTGCGGAAAAGACTATCTAATCGCCATGTGTATCTTTTCTATCCTTTACTTTTATACACAAGTGGTAATATCTGAACTTTGTTGTCATATTTGTATTTATTTGTTAAGGTTGTTTTGGCAAATACATAATCTATCGCATGGCCCTTTCCTTGTCTCGTCTTAATACCACACTTTGAGCACCTGAGAACCTACTACTCCTGTGCACATTCAAATAAGGGGACAACTGTCTTCCTTCCAGAAGATCAGCACACCTCTCCTGCAGTAGTCTGCGCTAGGGATGGGAATCCTTTGATATTTAATCGGAAACATCTGTCAGATGGTTTCGATGTTCAACCCTGCAATGTTTAGAATTCAATGTTTCATCACCATTTCAAGATTTCTCCCCCAATGTTTTTCCCTGCTTTTCCAATTTTTTTTTTTTGTTGTTGTTGTTGTGCTGTCACTGCTTTGGGCTTCCCCAGCTGGCGCTCTCCTTGTTTTATATTCAATTACAACTTAAGGAGAGCGTACAAAACACACTGACTGACTGGGCTACTGCTGCTGCGTGCATGCTGCTGCTTGGGCTGGCTGCTAGAGTGAAAGACACTCTCTCTGGTCAGCCAAGTAGCAGCAGCACATAGGACAGTCCCCCACCCCATGCTCACTGTCACTGGTGATTCACTCAGTGAACACTGGTTGGCTGCTGGGGTATTTTGGCTGCTGCATCTATGAGTCAGTCTCACAGTGTCACTGTCAGGCACACACTGCATGTGCACTGTATGACAGACCCAGCGGTGCCTTAGTGTCTGGAGTGACAGCATTAGGGCGGGGGGGAGGGAAAGGGGAAGAGACTCAGGCTGACAGAGTAAAGTCTGGAAGAATGGCCAACAAGAGACATTACATTGAGAAAGACAAAAGAGTGACACTGTAAGACACCTTCAATAATACGTTTGATTTATCACAAAACATGTTTTACTTTACTTCTAACACTACATACAGCCTTATAATTTTTGCACCATTTGTATATAGTTTGCCTCCATGAAGATACATAGTCTAAGAATTATTTTAACTGTATTAGTCTATTATATGTTTATAGAGTTTGCTTTACAAAAACAAAACAAAAAAACCCCCCACAAACCTCGATTCCAGAGAACCAATGTTTGAATACAAAACATTATTTAAATAGAATGTTAAAAAATTGCTACTTCCAGTGTTTTCTTTCGATGTCCCATCCCTAGTCTGCAAGGGCATTCTGGAAATCACATTGACATGTCTGAACACCTTTTTGTTTTCATTCTTCCCCCAGTTTTTGTGTGAGCACCCTTGTTTCAGGTGTTTATCTATAAAACTGTAGCGGAACACGTTGGGGTGAGGTTCAGTTGTTTATCTCTCCCGTCTAAAGTGACTGGGAGCTGATCAGTTGTTTGCCCTGCGTTGGTCACTACAACCACATTCTTGCACCTTAATGCACACGGTTAGCCACGTTAATTGGCTTCTCACATGCTAAATACCAGGTGCTCTGCAGTTAAGGCATGCCTGGCACTAGCAACAAGCCCCAAAGACTTTATGCAGTTTTCTGCTCACACCTCAGGCGGGTGCAGCCCTCACTTGAGTAGCTATCGTTCAGTTTAGACTGGATTTACAGGAACAGTAACCAGTTGAATCAATGGTTGGGGTATGTGTTCCCCTGATTCAATCCAAGTGTTTGTGTGTGTGTGGAAGGCATTGCATTAGTTAAGCTGAGATTTGCTTTCTAGTTTGAGACTTTCGAAACCAGCAATTCTGGCAACAAAGATCCTGATTATACAGACTTGTACCATGTGCCGCTTAATAAATCAAATCAACTAATGTTTTATTTTTCCAGTCCAAATTGGCATCCTTAAGAGAAATCATTACCAGAGTCACTCACAACTTGTTAGAGACTGCAAACCTCCTTGGCCCCGCACATGCCTTGTGTTCCAGGGATACTGTGAGTATATCCCACTAGTTCAGATACTGAACGTTGTGCATGATTTTGTATTTCCTGTATTCAAGTTTTTATGAGAAATGGTTTCAAATAAAACTTTACAGAATGCTTTTATTTGCTTTCGAATTGGAATAATGAAACGTACAGTTCCTGTGCGAATTAGATCAGTTTATCAGGAATAAAGCTTTTTTTTTTTTTTTTTTTTTTGCCATAGATTAGCTCATTAGTTATTTACTTCACTGATTAGTTCATTAAATAACAAAAATGGTTTGCATTTCAGAACTCAACAAGTACTCCATCCACTATGGAGGAGAAGAGCTCACCACCTGCTGGGACTACTGATAGTTTGTGAGTGTTGTCAATAATTACTCGGGAGTCTAGCTTGATACCTTCAGGTCTGAACTGAACTCTTTTTTTGAAATGGGGCAACAGTCATGGCAGAGACCTTTTCCCTATGCTTAATTATTCAAGCCAAATGGGGGACACCACCTTTATAAAGAGACTACGTCACAGATGTCAGCTTGCTATAATTTAGATAAAGCCCATAGTGATGGATTTACAAAGTCTTCTAATAAGAAAATGTGGAGTTGTTGCCTGTAGCAACCAATCAGATTCTGTCACTGATGTAGTACATTCTAGAAAATGATAGCTAGCATTTGGTTGCTATGAGCAACGCCTACACTCTTCCTTTTTTAAATGTTAGTAAATCCACCCTTTGGTGGGGAGGCAGTTATTAGACTGGCGAACTGAATGCCACCGGTCTAAACACTGACACCTAAAGTCCGACACGGGACTTAAGATAGGCATCGAAATATTGACGCCTATCTTAATACCGACGCTGGTAGACAGACAGACGCCGGACCGATCGAGGTAAGTCCGGCGCGCCTTAACCCGGGAGGTTTGGGTTTACAGTGCGGGAAGGTGGGGTTAGGATTAGGCACCCCCGGGGGGGGACTAGGAGTTGGGTACCACCAAGGGAGGGTTGGGGGAGGGGAGAGTTGAATACTTACCAGCCGCAGGTATTTCAATCCCATTCCCCTTTGGTGTTTTAAGGCTATGCTGAGCTGTGGCATTGTTACAGAAGTCACCTATTCTTAGGGAGATGTATGGAACAAACTATGGTGGTGATGGACCTGTAGCACTTTCAGTTTTTTGCAGCTTGCTATATGCTTGGACTGCACCTGAGGTTTGTGATGAATTGCACTGACTTGACTAATGAAAGATGTAATTCTCTTCAAATTGCATGCAACACAGAAACCAGCAGTGGGGGAAACATGCAGCTTTTTTCTTCCAGCTTCTCTGCCTCGTTTTGAACTCTTCCACTTCTCGCTGTCAGTCAAACAATAGTGCAGACAGTGTTGGGTTAGTGGTAGTTTGAAGAGTATGTTCTGTGAAATGTGATTACGAAATACAAGCTTTTACTTTTTTATCTACAATAGGGGACATCCATGTGATCCTATTACAAGAAGAGATTTCGGACGTGTGCTGGAAAGAGGCTCAATTACTGGTAAAAGAAATATCCAAGAAGATCTTTTGGAACCTTCTGAAAATGTGACACCAGCAATTAGATTACATAAAGGTCAGAGCCCCCTAAAAAAAAAAACTTTTCTTAAAATAGTGTTAAACTTTGTTTGTTCCAACCTGATAACTTAAGCCAGCGCAGATGGAGACAGATGTGTGTTCAGGTTTCAGCAGCCTCCTTTCTAGCATGTTTGCGTTGGTAGATAAATGTGTAGTCTGGTTTTATTTGTTTAAAACCTTGTCATATAAAAGACACTTCTAAGTGATGCAACCACAGCACCCAAAAGCCCCCTTATTAGCTATTCTGGGCCGAACAGGTGTTTTCCATAATGAAGTTGCTGGCACATACTAGGCTTTCCATAAACTTGCAGTTTTGGCTGTCTGGCCTTTAGATCCATGCAGTCATATAGCTCTAATTTTTACCACATTCTTCAGTTCGGATGACAAGTTGGACTTGTCATCTGCATATACACACACAAACTGCGATTGACGATTCCCACTCCTCACCAACATGTAGCGGTGGTCCTACATCCACAAAAAAAAATAAAAATAATCGTTCCCCATTGGTCTAGTAGATCGGTGGTGACTTCTTTGTAGTGTTAATAATATGAAGAAAAAATGTTTGCTTTTGAAATTTCAATAAACACTTTTTCGCCATGAGGGTTAAAAAAATGTATTTAGATGTTGGAATGAGTAAAAAGACTAATGGTATTTTCTTAAAATAGTCTTCTGGAGAAAAAAAGGTATAATTTAAGCCTTATGTCCTAGGTTGGTTGGAGGCATGCACTAACTAGTTCAAACTGACTCCCACTACCTATATAACTCCTCCCCATAACCCAGAACCTGTCTCATGTTTAACCAAGCCTGGAGAAAAACTCAGAAAAGAACTCTGAACCTAACTAATAGAAATTAGTCTGAAGTCAAACAAGGGAGGGATCTCTGCATCCCCCAGATGGACTTCAAGGAAACTATTTTACTGGTAAGTAAAAATCCTGTTTTCTTTATCATCTATCTTGGGATTCCGTTACCTGTGGGATCATACCCAAGCTAGCCAAATTAAAGGGGGGGGGGGGGGGGGGGGGGAGCATCGGAAATTACATTTTCTTCTTCAGTCTCCATGGCAGCCATATCACTGGGTTAGTCCTCCATTTCCCCAACAACAGACCGGATGTTTTTTCTACAGGGACCTCCCACTGGGCGTATATGTTACCTCCTCCCCTTCCTTGGTGTCTTTTTTTTCCTGTCCCTCTAGACAGAGTAGGGAAGTTTATTTTTTCCTGTGGGACTTAACTCAATTTTGTGCCCAGCAAGATGCCGTTTTTTACTGCAGTCTGTGGCGGGGTGGCGCCCCGGGATCTTGATGGCTGATTGCGCTATGGCGGAGGTCTGTCAGGCATGACGCGGCCGCCAGGAGCAGGAGAGGCTGGTCGCTGGGTTACAGCTATAAGTGGCAGCCTCGCATAGGACGCGGCCGGTGGTGCGGGATGACGTCAGCACCCAGAAGACAGTGTGGCGCAAGCGCCCGCCCATCACTAGGGTCAAAGCCTATTAAAATGGCGCCGCACACCGGAGCGTCAGCTGGAAATTCTGCCGAGTGAAGCTGTAAGTGCAGACATGGAGCAGCAGCAACAACAGCCTTTCCCCCAACAGCCGATTAGCGCCCAGATGGGGTAAATCCTGATTAGATGGGTGTAAATGTTAGTTTCTACTATACCTATACTAACTAAAAACAATCGTGTCTTCTGCAGTGTGCCTAGTTCTGTGGAACATAAGAGGCGGCTTTCTAAGAAGAAACGCATGAATTTAAAATGTGCAGCATGTGATAGATCTTACTCTGGAAGTCAGGATATGGTGTTTTGTGATCTATGCAAACATAAATCTCCACCTAGCCAAAGTCAGCAAGTGAATCAGATTCAGGAACTTATGGAGTGGATGAAAAGGTCTTTTGTATCCAAGGAGGAATTTTTAGCCATACAGGGGCTTAAGAGAATAAAGGCCCTCATTCAGAGCCGTACGCTCTGAGCAGAGCGCACGCTCTGAATGAGGGCCGGGCTCCATTTTCATGGAGCGTCCTCCTGGACGCTCGTATAGCTGTGGGTCACCACCCACAGGCTATACGAGCGTGCTTTGTGATGGTCGAGACCATCGCGACCATCGAATTTGCGAGCCGGAGCCTGCGGTTGAGGTTTTCAACCGCAAGCTCCGGAGTGATTTGGCTCTATCAGACTAGTGATGTCAGTGGGCCGGCTTCTGACGGGAGGCGTTCCCGTGGGAACGCCCCCGTCAGGGAGGCACGCCCACCAAAGGGGGCGTGCTGTCAATCAACATTGACAGCACGCCCCCTTTGATCGGACACAACGAGCGAAGGACTTTCCTTCGCTCGTCGCGTCTGGCGCATGCGCACGACGCAGCTCCCTCCATCGTGCGCATGCTCAGTGCATAACATCGACCCACTTGCGAGCGGACAGCCGCTCGCGAGTGGGTCTGAATCAGGCCCAAAGTTCTCAGACAAGTCTGGGATATGATGAGTTGGAGTCCTTTGAGCAGAGTGCTGTGGAAGGTTTGGAACAAATATATAGTAGTGAGTCTAGTAAAATTCATGAGGATACAAGATTGTTTAAAATGGATGTCGTAGAGATGGTGTTAAAAAATATTGATAAATCTTTTAACTATAAGTATTTACCTGATGAACAGCAAGATATAATATTTGAGCATAGAGGAAAGTAGAATAGTTTTTCCTATACATAAGGTTATGAAGGATATTGTGCTGAAAGAATGGCAGAATCTGGATAAAAGGCAAGGAAACTTAGTATTTTTTGAAAAATCTGGAAATAATACAAAGAGCAGTTGAATATATATGTGAAACTTCTTTGAATGTGACAGCATTTACTGTAAGTTCCATGGCTAATGCAGTGGTGGCTAGAAGAGCACTATGGTTGCATTCCTGGTTGGCTGATGCTCATTCAAAGAACAGATTAACAAATTTACCTTTTGAAGGATCATTGTTATTTGGAAATCAATTGGAGGCATTAATACAGAGAATAAGAGGTGGGAAATCATACAACGCTACCGCAAGATAGATATATAAGATATCTGGCTCATACCTCTAAACAGCAGTTGAAGGAAGCACGAGGTTACAGACCAGGAAGACAGTACAATAGAAGATACTCATCAGGTATGACAAGGCAGTCATTTTGTCAAAACCAAGGGAGACCTTATGGGAAAAGACTATGACTATATTCAATGTCAACCCAGATTTCCAGTAGGAGGCAGACTGCTGAAATTTGCGGAAATATGGCAAACGTTTACCCAGGACAGATGGGTTTTGCAAATAGTCTCAAAAGGATATCAAATAGAATTTCAGAATTTACCCAGAGAGGACAGATTTGTGGTCTCACAAGTTCCAATGTCAGAACTAAAAATTTTGAGTACAGAAAAGTTAATCAGTTTGCAAGCAATAAAACCAGTACCTCAAATGGAAAGAGGAAGAGTATTTTATTCTCAAATGTTTCTTGTTCAGAAAACATCAGGGCAGTTCAGAACGATATTAGATTTAAGAGACCTGAACAAATTTCTTCAGACAAAGTTTTGAATGGAAACTTTGAAAACTATATACTAATGGGAGTAAAGAGAGGAGATTTTCTAATGTCTTTGGATCTAAGAGAAGCTTACTTTCACATTCCAGTTTGGCCTCAGCATCAAAGCTACTTAAGGTTTTGTATTCAAAACAGTCATTTGAAGTTTACATGCCTACCATTCGGACTAAAATCATCTCCAAGGACTTTTACAAAGGTCTTATCAGTGATAATAGCTTATCTAAGAAAGCAGGGTTTGGCAAGTATGGCCATACCTGGACGACATCCTGATTTCAGGAAGAACCGCATCAGAGATAAGCAATTGGGACAAGTTTTTAGAAGTCATGCAGCTAAGTGGATGGATAGTAAACTGGGAAAAGAGCAGATTGATACCAGTACAGCAATTGCAGTTCCTGGGGGTACAAATAAACACTATCCGATACGAAATTTCTCAGTAGACCAGATTTGCAAAGATTCAGAAAATGATTGGTCTGGTTTTAAAGTGCAGAAGAATACAGTTAAAGACAGCGGTCTTTGTTGGGATTGATGTCTTCAACCATAGGAGTTATACCGTGGGCAAGATGGCATATGAGGGATCTTCAGTGGAATATCTTGAAGCTTACCCCGAAGAGGATGGTCTCTAAACCATTATGTAAGAGTGGAACAGCACACAGATATCTTCAGTTCATGTTCCAGGGATAGAAAATATGACAGATGATTTGAGTCGCAAGGAGATCATACAAGGAGAATGGTAGCTGAATGCAGAAGCTTTCAAGAAATAATAAGAAAATTTGGGGTGCCCGAGATAGACTTAATGGCGACAAACCAGAATACGAAACGCCCTCGGTTTTTTTCCAGGTACCAGATGTATGGGACACAAGCAGTGGATGCACTATCAATAAAGTGGAAGCTTCACCTGGGATACATTTTTCCACCATTCCCTTTGATATCTCAGGTGCTCAAGAAGATAAGAGAAGATCAGGTAGAAGTAGTGGCAGTGTTACCATACTGGCCGTGAAGGCCATGGTTCCCAACAGCCCTGAGGATGTCGGTAAGGGAACCGTGGACAATACCAGGCAGAGTGGATCTGCTGAGTCAAGAACCGGTTTTTCATCCGGAAATATCACTGCTCGATTTATCGGCATGGAGATTGAGCGGGAGTTATTGAGTAAAGAGGGTCTCTCAGAGCAAGTCATTAAGAAACTGTTACAAGCAAGAAAGAAAGTATCTTCGAATGTATACTATAAAATATGGAAAACATTTCTTGTCTGGGGAAAGGTGATAACTGGACCTTTGACCGTAGACATTCCACAGGTGTTACAATTCTTGTATGATGGTTTTATGAAGGGCCTGGCAGTGGCAACTATCAAGGTTCAAATTTCAGCTCTAAGTGTATTACTAGAGAGAAGTTTGTCAGAAGAAGAATTAAGAGGTTTTGTCAGGCCATAAAGAAGATTAGACCACGGATGAGGTCGTTTGTAGCACCTTGGGATCTGAACCTTATATTGAACGCTATGATGAAGGCACCATTTGAGCCATTAGAAGAGGTGACTGAGATATGTAACATGGAAGGTAGTTTTTCTAATTGCAATTACATCTGCCAGAAGAGTGGGCAGAAGAGCCTTTTCTTAATTTGTTCCCTGACAGAGTGGTCTTAAGAACTAATCCGGCGTTTCTTCCGAAGGTAGTGTCCGCCTTTCGCTTGAATCAAGACATTATTTTACCTAACTTTTTTTCCTCATCCAGAAAGTGAAGAAGAAAAGAATCTTCATAAACTGTAAATATACAGTAAGAACTCTTACTAAATCCAAAGAGTGAAGGAGATTTGAAGAACAAAACCTCTTCTGGTGATTCCTGCGGGAGTTAGGAAGGGTTGTGTACCAACCAAACAAACCATAGCTAGATGGATTAGAGAAGTGATCGTCTTCATATATAAAAAGGAAGGACGAAGGATTCCAGAAATCTTAAAGGCACACTCTACCAGGGCAATGTCCGCTTCATGGGCAGGAAAGGCTCAGGCGCCAACAGTGGACATCTGCAAAGCAGCTACATGGTCTTCTATACATACATTCTCAAAACATTATGCTTTGCATATTGCGGCCCCCACTTTGGAAGTCAGGTTCTTCAAGGGGCCTTAATTAAATAGATTTCCATCAGACTAAGTCTTGAATGTATTTTTTTCTTTATATAGGGTGCGCCAAATAAGTGTGTGTGTGTGTGTGTGTGTGTGTGTGTGTGTGTGTGTATGTATATGTAAAGCTTGGGTAAATCCCAGTGTTTATGGCTGCCATGGAGACTGAAGAAGAAATTTTACGAATTATAACTTACCTATAATTCAGTTTCTTCGAAAGCTCCATGGCAGCCTTTAGATTACCCTCCCAGAATTGTTTTTTCTACAGAGAAGGTGATGAAGAGACACTCAAAAGACACTAACGAAGGGGAGGAGGTAACATATACGCCCAGTGGGAGGTCCCTGTAGAAAAAACTTCCTCTCTGTTGTTGGGGAAATGGAGGACTAACGCAGTGTTATGGCTGCCATGGAGCTTTCGAAGAAACTGAATTATTGGTAAGTTATAATTCATAATTTTCCGTCCTATACTGGCCTTACTAGTGCCGAATGTATGGAAACGGTAACACTTTGTAAATGTATGTACGGATGACCAGGTGGCTGCTCTACACAACTGTTCTACCGAGGCTCCATGTTGTACTGCCCAGGAAGCTCCGACCGCACGAGTTGAATGGGCCCAAATTGAGGCCGTAAACCAACACATTGGAGGACACACAAGCCTGCCTAATGACAGCCGTAACCCATCTTGCAATGGATCCATTAGAGTCTGGCCAGGGAATCTATATGTCGGAAAGACACAGTACGTTCCATGTAAATGCGTAAGGCATGTCCAATAAACTTAACGGCGAGGCTTTATTGGCTGCAGCCTGCCGAAAAGCTGGAAGGACTATGTCCTGCTTAATGTGAAATGCTGAAACTACCTTTGGAAGAAATTTTTGTTTAGTGCGTGTAACAACCCTATCCTCAAGAAAAAAGAGGAGCGGAGACTCGCAGGAAAAGGCTGCTAACTCCGAAACTCTTCTTGCTGAAGCAATGGCCAGCAGATAAACCACTTCCAAGGTAAGGCATCGCAATTCCACAGACTTCAAAGGGTGCTTTCTGAAGCGCCTCTAACACCAAGTTCAGATTCCACGGTGGAATTGGTGGAACATATGGAGGTTGTATGCGAGTTACCCCCTGAAGGTTACTTTGTACATCAGGAATAACAGCCAATTTCCTTTGAAACAGGATAGATAGGACTGATACCTGTCCTTTGAGCAAGGATAACCCAAGTCCCCTTGCTACTCCATCCTGTAATAAAGACAAAGGCCGGGATAAACAAAAAATCTCGAGCTTAAACTTGTTCTGTTCTCACCAATAAATATACCTCTTCCAGATGCGATGATATATTTTTGACGTGACTGGCTTACGAGCCTGGATCATGGTATTTGCCACAGATTTGGGAAAACCTTTAGATCTTGATTTTAAGAACCATGCTGGCAAAGCCAATTGAGGCAAATCTGGATGTCGGCAGGGACCCTGAATCAATAGATCTGGTCGCAGGGGTCTGCCACCATGCTCTGTAGGGTTACATACCAGTATCGGCGTGGCCAATCCAGTGCTACCAGAATGACCGGCCGAGCCACTGATTGAATCCTCCGTAATACCCTTGGGATCATCACCAGAGGAGGAAATATGTACTCAAACTGGAACGATCAAGGTGCTATCATGGCATCCACATGCCTGAGGGGGCCCGGGAGCGAGCTTCGTATCTTGGTAGTTTTTTATTGATATGGGAGGCCATAAGATCTGTCTGACTGTCCCCACATGGAACGATCTCCCTGAAAATTTCCTGGTATAGTTCCCATTCGCCTGGGTGTACTGTATGGCGACTCAAATAGTCTGCCTCCCAGTTGTCCACCCCTGGAATGAAAACTGTTGAGATCTCGGAAATCCATTTCTCTGCCCAATGAAGAATGAGACTTCCTTCATTGTGCTCCAGCTGCGAATGCCCCCCTGCTTTTTTATATAAGCAACTGTTGTGACAATGCCCGATTTTGTATGCGCACAGACTTTCCTTTTCACAGAGACTGGGCCTGTATCAGTATCCGTGTGTTTCGGACTGCTCTTGGCTCCAAGATATTGATAGGAAGCGAGAATTCCTGGCTGGACCAGAGACCTTGAAAGTGTCTCCCCAGTACCACAGCACCCCAGCCTGTTAGGCTGACATCTGTGGTAACCACAATCCAGTCCATTAACACCAAAATGCAAACCTTGTTCAGATTTCTCTCCTCCAGCCACCAACGAAGGGACCTGCCGTACTTGGAGAGATAATCTAAACATCTGTCTTTTCAGATGAGGGTCTGACTTTACCCTGTGATATTGTAATTGGTTTTGCAAAGGACAAGTATGAAATCTGGTGAAAGGTATGGCTTCGAACGAAGCCACCATTCTTCGCAGTAATTGCATGGACCTGAGGATTGAAATCCTTGGCAGTCCGAGGATCGCCTTTGTATTGGACTAGAGCTCCTGAACCTTCGCCTGAGCAAGAAACACCCTTTGACCCAGTGTGTTGAAGATGAGCCCCAAAATATTGTCTTTTGAGATGGAATCAAATTTGATTTTGGCAAATTTATAACCCAACCAAAAGTTTGCAACAGTTCTGTAGTGAACTGCAAATGGGCCACCGTAGACTCCCTTACTCCCTCTAGGTATGCTAACACATTCACTCCCTGTTCTTTACAGAAGGTTCATGTGTGCCATGACCTTGTGAAAACTCTGGGAGTGGTAGAAAGGCAGAGCCTGAAACTGAAAATTACTATCACCTACCGCAAACCTTAGAAGACATTGTTGACCCCTCCATATGGGAATATGAAGGTAGGCATCTTTTAGGTCTACTGATGCCAATAATTGGACCTTTTCCATAGAACCAAGTACTGTCCTTACTGACTCCATCTTGAATTTCTTCAAATGGAGATAAGGATTCAGCCATTTCAGATTGAGAGTGGGTTGGAATGACCCATCTGGTTTGTCCACCAGAAACCGGCTTAAACCGCATTAAAGAAAAAATCGGTGATATTGATGGAATGTCACGTGCACTAATGTCTGAAAATTGCCTCGGCACAGGGGTGAGGGAACCCTCTAGCTAGAAGGTTAATGGATCAGGGCACCTGGTTAGCTTTGTGGTGCTCTGTTCCAATGTCCAGTAATCATGAATACTGAAAGATTTTTGGGTGATCTTTGTTAATACTATGGCCCAGACATGGATTTGAATCCAGTTTGGTTTAAAAACTACTCAATTGACTTATCAAAAATATACATGTGTCACAGACCAACAGCCGATCTCTCCAGATATGCCAATCTGAGAATCGTCGCCCGTGACTTATACCGGTTACTTGAGCACACGTGGTTAAATAAACCGAACTCCCACCAGCAAAATGGAGCTTTAGTATTAAATACAGGGTAAGCCTTTGCTCTTACCTGCTATACGATTAATCGCATCATCGTAAAAATAGGTAACATGGGCCAAATGAGGCCTTGGGTCATAAAAACACAGTTCCAGAACTAGAATTAATGTTTTAATTAAAGAATATCTTCAAAGCTTAGTTACAAATCGTTACAAGATTATAATAATAAAAAGGTTCACACAAACTACTCACAATTCCAAGGAATAAAAGAAAAGGGAGGAAACAAACCACACAGTTTGACTTGGGTGGTACTGGACGAAGCAGTCCCAATGGAGAACTCCGGATCAATTTGTAACCCTCGATAGCCTCTCGGAAATTAACACTGCACTACAAGTGTATCAGTTTTATCCTGCTCTCCAGCATTCCTCCCTGGGTGATTTTAACCCTTGTCAGCTCAGTGGGTATTGTCACTATAGCTGGGCTCCAGGATCTCTGTCATTTGGGCAGAGGTTCTTAATTACTTTTCAGTCCTTTCTGAAGTTTGAGAAGTGGCTTAGGTCAATAAACGTGCACACGGATTAAATGGTTAAACATACACCTCTGTAGCCTGACTATCTGTTGGTATAAATAATTATTTGATCTCTGTCCCTAAACAGGACACAGGGCTTTTTATGACTGGTGTTAGCAAGGATCTGGCCAGCTGTCAGGTAATTGCCCTGGACATCTTTCTCCTGTGGGATATACAAGTTGACACAATTATAGCTAGGAGGGAAGCAGAATTTCCTATAACCTTTGGCTAAACCTTTGCTTGTTCATCTTGAAAGGCTTGTCACTCTTCACTCACGAATATCATTACAACCTTTAAAGTAAAAAAAAAAGGCAATTTATATGTTTATACCCTTAACATAGCCTGCGCAGTTCTGCCCATGCGGATGCCAAAATCTGCTTTTTCTGCTACATCTATATGGGATACTTAAATCTTAAAGTACGCTAAGACTTTAGAGCAGGGTTTCCCAACCTCTGACCTAAAGGATAGCCATACTTGAGCACAGGTGTCTTAATTAGTACCTCAGTTATTTTGATTTAACCATCTGTGCCCAAGCACGGGTATCCTTAAAACCTTGACTGTTAGTATGTATTGAGGACAGAGTTTGGGGAACACTGCTTTAGGGATTAATGTTTCAAGCTGTGGAAAAGTTGCCCATATCAACCAATCAGCTTTGATCTCTCATTTTATAGAATGTTCCTAATAAAAGCTACCTCAACGTTGGTTGCTAACTTCTCCAATGGCCACTTCTCTACTCTTTTCACTGCTTGGTACAACAACCTGTGCTTTTTAAAATGTTGTCTTCACCATACAATCTTCATTTATATAATGATTTCCAGTTAGTTTTCACTACATCTGTGTTTTTGTTCTGTTTTATACCAGGAGGGAAATCCAGCTCAAGTCCGTTAAGATTCGAGGATGAAAAGTCTGAATTGAAGGTTAAACATGAGAAGAATTTTTTTAAAAATGTGTCTGTCAGACGCCGCCCTTCTAGCTTAAATGTTTGCATAGAGGAAACTTCTAAATTTGAGCCACTGGAGCAAAGTCAGCACTTAAATTTGGCGAGCCATCTTCCTGAACCAGAAAACATTGTCCCTGTGGAAAAAGAAAGTAATAATGATGAAATAATGGACATATATCCTGATCCAAGTCCAGCAAAAGATGAACTTCTCACTTTTATAAAAATGCCTGAATTGTCAAGTTCGACACCTGAACCTAAATCAAAGCCAGCACTTAATAAAAACATAAAAAAATCTCGCACAGGTAGGAAGGAGGTCAGAAAAAGCAGAGCAGATACTGTCCAGCTGAAAAAGCCTTGGGAAAAGTCAAAACCAAGGACTAGATCAAAGAGCAGAGAAAGGGGACCAAGCAAGCCAGTAGTTTCCAAGGAGAAAACTAACATTTCTATAAATTCAGGTGATGCTTACGACTTTGTCTTGGAGGAGAGCATACATGTCATGCCATTCCAGCCAAATAAGCCAGGAAATGATCCAGAAGAGGAGCTTCCTAAAGATGACCCAGACCCAGTGGAAGACCACTCTGATCAAAACATCAGCAGCAGTGAAGAAGAGTTAAATGGCAGCTTGTACATGCCATCTAAGGTCAAGGCAAAAAATCGAAATGTTGAACAAAACGTTGTGTCGCTTCCTTTAAGACCGCGATCCAAAAGAGGCAAAGCTGCTCAGCCACAGCTAGCTGAGAAAACTGAAAATAAAGGCGGCGAGCAAACTAAACAAGGTATGTGTTTTTTTTTTTTGTTTTTTTTTTATTGATTACTGAATAGTTAACTTTCTCAACTAGTTTAGTGATTGTCTGTCTGATTTAAAAATCAGCAGTTAATTTTGATTTGTATGGTACTGTTTGGGTGATTTTAAACAAGTTTTGTGTGTGTTTTTTTTATTATTTGTAAACCTATATGATGGCTACTGTTTGAGGACTGTCTAGCTAACTTGGGGTAAAATTATATCAATTAAGTCATTCATTCCTTTTTGTATTCTGTTCGAATAGGATTTTAAACCAGTTAAATTAAATAGCTGTAACCACAGGCCAACCAGCAGCTGAGTTATATCTGTAATAACCAATTAATGCAGCTTTCAAAAATAATGACCAATTCTAGAATAATCTAAAAAGAAAAAAACAGGCTGCACAGAAGTATTTTTATACCTATCTCTATAAATAAATTTATAATGCTCATGTGTCCTCACACTCAATTTAAACTTTTTTTTTTCATAAGTTAGGCTTTTTTTAACATTATTTCTTTAGATATTGCTAGAGAAAAGAATAGTACAAGAAACATCTTAAAAGTTCAAGTGGAAAATGAAGCTGGAACCATGTTTGGAAAAAAACATCTGCATACAGCAGAAGTACACAAGGAAAATACAGATGTCCTGGCTCTCCAAGATACCTTAATCCATGCCTCAGACAGGAATCTAGGTATGTCTGCTTTATTACCCTTCCTCCTTTATCCGTTTGCATTTTGTCTGCTTATAATAATTCTCTTTAAGGTTTCCTACTCTAGGACAGGTCCATTAGCCATGGGTTGACTTGCGCAATCTGTTCCCCAATGTAAAGTGCCTGGCGCTATTCAGTGACAGACTTGCGTTTAACCTGTATACAGAACATAAACCAATAGATTATTAGTGATTTGGCCAATCTGCGAATCCAACATATAGCCCATGTATAGTGTAGAGTACTTTACTGGAATGCTCCCTAATGTATTGAAGACTTGCAACTGAATTAGTTCAATTTGGTTTTAAAGTCCAATTCAGGCTAGATAGAGTAATGTACAGAAGGTAAGGTCTGGAGAGGGCTGTTGGTTTTTAATCCCAATATTACTATTGTTGGACTGCTAATAAAGTTAGGAGACCCTGTGACATCCTGTATCCAAACTGTGTGCGATACCTTAATGCTATACACTTAACCAACCTGGAGAGGACACCCAGATTTGGATATTGATAATTATAAAAATAAAAACACATGCCCTCTTCATACAGAAATCTGTCTTTCAGAATATTAGTTTTAAGCAAATTTATTGTGAAATTATATTAAAATGGATATCAGTTTTTTTGGTATATGTTGGACACGCAGTGTGGGCTACATGTTACTTTGTACACTGCCGCAGTGTAAGAGCCCTTTGGAATGGCAGCGCATATCTTATTCCGTGTAAATCCTGTAACCTCCCCTAAAAAACCTTCTGTTTCAGAGACTTCACACTACAGATTTCTAACTATTACTTATTACTATAGCTGCATACACACATGATTTAGTAAATGAACGATTTTAGTAAACTATTCTCGTTAATTTTTTTCAAGGGAAAAATGAACGAAAATCGTTCATATAGTAAATGTAATGAATGATTTTTTTTGAACTACAAACTATTTTTGCATATTCCCTTACTGAAAATTGTTGAGTTGGTCAGTCTGACTGAACGCGCTTGAACGATAAACGATATCGATAATCGTTCAAAAAATTGTTGTGTGTGTGTATGCACCTTAAGCCTTAATATTCTACTGTGGAGGCAGACTCATGTTTGAGGGCAATGCATTATTTTAGAACATTTTGATATATTTAAATCACCATATATTTCAGAATGGTTACTTATTTACAAAAAAAAGCTAGTTTTCTGCATAAATTTATTTTCCTTACATTCCATTTCAAATGTGGGGTGAGCAATATATAGATGTGTACTCATACACATAGGGGTATATTTACTAAAGTGAGAGTTTTTAGAAGTGGAGAGGTTGCCCATAGCAACCAATCAGATTTTAGCTACCATCAAGGTGCTATTTAAATGTTAAGTAGAATTTGATTGGTTGCTATGGGCAACATCTCCACTTCTAAAAACTCAATTTACTAAATATACACCCTAGCATCTATACACCATACAGTGTGAGGCAGCCGGGTTCATGGGGATTGTGTCTTATTCGCATCGTAGATGAAACAAAAAAACACTGAATTTGTTTTAAACATGTACAAAGTTGCAGATGAAGCACAACAGAACTTGGTGCGAGACAAAGCCGTGGCTTCTGCATCGTAGCACTTTGTATACAGATTCGGACTCCTAGCACACAGATGTACAAATGTCGTACATCAAATTGATCAATGCAAGCTAGCAATGTAGAGTTGTTGCCACCAATTGTTTTATTTGTGTGAACAAGATGCACTTTTTGAAAGAGAGACACTCTGTGCAGCAGTATTGCCTGGGAGTTGACTTGAGCAATAGTGTATGATCTGTATAGGCAAACCTCACTTGGTTTTAAACTCTCTGCACAGAACTCCTGAGCTAAGAGTTGTGTAACCCACCTTTTTGTCTTGTGTTTTGGATTTTATTTTAATCTTTTTTTTTTTTTTTTTCCGTTGCTGACTATATCCCTATCTTGCTCCTTTCTCACCCTGGACTCGCTCTATGGGGCAGCGAACAGTAATCGAGAGCTACCGTAAATGCGGCATATGGTCTCGATAACACCCGCTGGGCTAATTGTGTCCTAACTTTTTTTTTTTTAAGATTTTCCAGGATGCACTGTATTTAGCACAGTCACTTGGTCTTGGTAGAATTTACTCACAGCGTACATCTGTATACATATCGAAACAAGGTCTTGGCTTACTTGCGTCTCAGCTCTTAGACTTATAAACAACTTTTTGGTCTGCCACTCTGGACTGGTGTATATTATTTATTTAACATATTTCAGATGTTCCTAAAGGCGCTCCCCGAACTCAACGGATCAGCCTATCTGATGTTACGAATTTTTCTGCAATCTCAGGGAGTACAGAAGCAAAGAAACGTTCTCTACCTTGTCCCATCGATGATGAAAGGAAAATGTCTGGAAGTTGCATGAGGAAGAGGCGATGTACAGGAATAGTCAATTATGCAGAGCCAAAGCTCAGCAAGTGAGTATACGTATTTGAAGTTTGTGGCTTAATACTCATAAATGTCTGTCAGTAAGATTGGTGTATGACTAGCCTCTGCACTTTTGGATGTGAGGTTTCAATAATACAGCTGGTGTCCAGCTCATAGGTAATGTTACTGGCAGATTGGTTGTGTATAGTCTCCACCCACAGCATGGATGCTTCTCCTACATTGGGTGACCAGTTCATATTAATGCTCTTTGTTAATATACGGTTTTAAGATTTGGTAAAGTGAGGCTCTGTCATCTGCTGTTTCTTGTAATGGTGGTCATCCTATGTTCAAGTTTTACTTAGCACAATAATTTGGAACTGAACTACTATGTAAAGGTTTCCAATTATTTATCATTGGCAGCATCAATTAAAGTCAAATTGTAATTTTTGGTTTGTAAAGCAACCAATTTGCAAGCAGTGACCAAATTATAGCAGTATAGTCATGCATAAAATGACTGAATTCCTTGTAATTGCCCAAGTTAATGGTGTATTATACCATTAGAACTGGTTCCCGGTATTTAGAACTCCCATGCACAGCTTCATAACATGCTATGGGGGTATGTTAGTATTCATCGCTGTCTCTCACATTGTGAAACTCCAGTCATGACTTCAGAGGCTTAAAATGTATACCAGAGCGTAACTCTAACTTCATTCACTCTAATCTCTGCAAACCAGAAGTAATGATCAGCATATGCACTGAGAGGACAGAGTCCTTAATGGATATTTCTTTTAAAAACAAAAGTATGGATCGAGAGATCTGGAAGTGACCTGTTAAAACCTTTAATTTAATAATGGCTCAATCATGAAGTACAATATACAGATTTGTGATGGCCAGTTATGTATTCCGGATTGTTCAGCTTGGATAGGGACAGCGAGGCCGGCACAAATTTCTCAAGATTCATAGGTTTATATAAATGAGGCAAAATTTAAAAGGTTTCTCCAATCTATACAGCAGAGATCTTCAAAATTATGTATATATTTTTTTCTTTACAGGAAGCTCCGCAGAGGTGATCCATTTACAGATAATGAATTTTTAAGTTCGCCCATTTTCAAGAACAGTAAATCACAGCGCAATTCACTTAGTAGAAAATCTCTTGCCAGATACAATGAAGCATTTGTTGGCTGTAGATAAGAGTTTGAGATCTAAACTGACAAGTGATTGTACTACATGTATATACGCAGTCAGGTGGTATTGTGCTCATTAATGGGTTAGTTTGGCTCTTAACGTGTATATTCCTAGTTATTTTCAGCATCTGGAGGACATTGAATTTTCTTGAAATATGATGTTGTCATTTTTGGATTGCTCTGCTTATTTAAAGATGCACATATATTCATTTGTAAATATTTACATGTACACATCCAGTACACCTTTCTTTTAATAGCGAGAAAGGTCTATGTACAACAACTGACCTCTAACTGTGGTCTATACACCATATCCTCTGCAACAATCATCTATCCCAGGTGGTATGAAGCTACAAGCCCCAGCATGCTGTGGTTGGGTATGTTGGGACACTGCCCGATACCCACAGGTTGTCTATGCCTGCTATACAGTTTTATCAACCTATTACAGAAGTTTTTTTCACTAACGTTTGATATGACAAAACTGGCTCATTTGAAAGTGACTGCCATGTTCTGCTTGGCCCCACAGAACATGTTAGGGTTGTCACAAGTCATTAATATTCTTTGGGCACGATTCAATTAAACGCAAAGTGAATTGCGCCGGGAATGAGCTCCCAGAGCTATTCAATTCTGCGAGAAGTTAGGTCGGGGAAGGCTCGTCCTCTCGCCTTTAACAGGGTGTTTAGGCCCGAGAACGAGAATTCTCCAACTTCCCAGCGCGATGCTGTTTTCCCGGCGCGAAGAGCAGAAAACAGCATCGCGCCTAGACTTTTGTCTGATTTCTGCTCGCATCCCCGGAGGGATGCGAGTAGAAATCCTTAGTTGGACTTAGCAGCGCAAATTAATTGAATAGCTCCGGGAGCTGATTCCTGGCGCTATTCACTTCGCATTTAATAGAATCGTGACCCTTGCCTATATACATTTTGTTTTTGAATAGTACTATAAAATGCAGCCTTTTGTCTCCATATACCATAGGACGTTCTATGGGTGGTACCAATTAACATGAGAATGTGTGTGCGTGTATATATACATGCTGTTCTTTCAAATAGAAACCGCAAAAGGAGAGCCACTTTTGGAGGGTTTCTATATATTCTGTTTTCCACAATGTGAAACAGGCCAAAAGCAACATTGGTTTTCTATCTTACATTTTTTGTTTTGTTTAGAAAGATTACGATGATGCTACAAACAATTGCTTAAACATGTTTTTCAAGTCCCGACTGGTGATCAAACGTTATTTCGTGTGTCCCTTTTTATTTGTGTCCTTCCCTTTTAATAACTTTCAGCAAAATTGTCAATTTGTGTTTTTATGTCTTCTCGTCAGATTTCATAATAAATTGTAAAAAAAAAATGTCTAATTTGCCGTCTGTCTGTTTAAATATTTGAATACCTGCATTTGTTTTCCTTCCCTCTGTTTTTTTTTTTTTTGTTTTTAATTAAATTCTGATTCTTAGGATACTTGAGTACAGGACAAAACAGGGAGGGGGAGGTAATAAAATGTTGTCTAGACAAAGTAATATATAATTTTTATCAGAATCTCACTAGACCCAAATAAATGGCTTTCAGTCAACTCCACTAAGACACATCAATTGTGTTTCGATGTGCAAATAAAGGGAGAAGAGTTGTATTTTAAAGTGCTCCCAACTGTTTTGCTAAAGGCTAATGCGCTTCTGAATGACATCAAAATATATACTACATTAGACTCTCTTCCAATTAAAAACTATAGTATAGTTATACTATAGTATAGAGCTCAATACATTATTGAACATGTTATTTAAGACCTATTATGAAGCATCCAATTCTCCCAAAGTTATTGTTTTTCCCAAAATTCATTCCCCAAATCGCCACCAATTATATTGGGAACAAATTGACTGTGAATCTGTCCCATTACATTTTATGCCAAATTACAACTATTTGGTTCTAAACTCCCATCACCCACAGAAGATTCCATAGCAATTGTAAGTACCCTTTCAAAACCTGAGAACCATCATGGCTAAGTGTAACTATTAATGTTTAAGCATTATATGTGTGCATAACAAGTCACAAAGGACTTATGCTATTGAGTTTTAATATACAGATAATACTGCACTCGATGACCACTTTTAGGTACACTATTCTAGTACTGGCTAGGACCCCTGCCCCCAGAACAGCCTGAATTATTTGTGACATGGATTCAATTAGGTGCTGGAAACTTTTCTTGATTATTCTGGCTCATGTAACATAATGGCACAATAGTTGCAAATTCATACTGCGATACGTTTGTTCGACCACATTCCAAGGGTGCTCTACTGCATTGAGATTGGACACGAGGCCATTGGAGTACACTGAACTCAATGTCATGTTATGGAACCAGCTGTAGATGTGTGTTTTTTACACACTGCACATTGTCCTGCCAGAAGTAACCATTAGAAGAGGGGTAGACTATGATCATAAAAGGATGCTACATTAGGTATGCTGTGACAATGATGCACACTTGGTATTAAAGGACCTAAATGTGCCAAGAAAACATTCCCTACAATTGTGTTGCACCTGAACAGTTCTGACTACCATTTGCTTGCAAAATTGGAGCTTAATCGGATCAGGAAAAATGTTTTCCAATCTTTAGTGATCTGATTTTGTTGTTGCTCTACCCACCGTGGCCTCAGTTTCTTGGAACGGGGGGTATGTATTATACCGGAACGAATCGAACGCCTAGGACTCTTCCTGGTTCACCTCTTTACCGAGGTGAAGCGGGAAGCCGTAGTGACTAGATATATAAACATCTAGTCTGCCGGAGTGGGGGGAGTGCAAACTCCCCTCCAGCGATCCCTTCCAGAGGCCACAGCACATCAGCCTAGTGCTGATGCACTGTCTCGCCTCCCTGCAGGCTCCACTGGGCATGCGTAAGACCTCGCATGCAGCCCAGCAGCTGCCGCAGCCAGGGACAGTGGTGTTGTGGCAACGGCAACTGTCAAAATGGACAGTGCCTCTGGCTGTTCATACATTGCCTAGCACATCGGTGTGCTATGTAGTAGATAGCCGTGCTGATGATGACTGGGGTGCATAGCGCTCACGTCATCTCAAAGAGACACACATTAGAACATGGGGGAGAAACTATTGGCGCAAATATTGTGCACTGATACCACTAAACCCCATAACACCAGGTAATACATCTCCCTCATGGTGTAGTGTTCTGATGCTAGTACCAGTCTGATGCAGTCATACACATTTCATTTGCATCTACACTTGCAACTGAAGAGGCATACAGAGCATTAATGGGCCATTCTCATGTAGACCATGTTCACTAAAGAGATGTGAACAGAATTGAGCTAAGCAGATTTGTGTGGAAGCATTAATAAGCCTGTTTTCTGATGGCACTTTCACACCTACTGTAGTATGACTGGTGCAAGTGTGCACTGAGAATAATTAGTGTATGGATAGTGGTGGTCCAGCCACATGTGCAGAGTACTTTGCATGAGTGTGTATGTATATATCTGGTGAGAGTGCAGGCCATTGGCGTACTCTGAACGGTCATGTTCATGGAACCAGTGGATGAAGTGTGCCTTTGTTACATAACATGTTTTCCTGCTGGATGAAACCCTGATGACCTCATATCTTATATACTGAATTGCGAAGTTTCGGCTTTCCCCACTGACCAATATGTTGCATTCAACAATAATGCTGTGCACAACCATTCAGCCTCTTCCCCAGAACTGTGAATGAATAAGTCAGGATTCAGGTGTGGGACAGATAGCTGGATTGCATCATATTGAGGTGATGTTTATAAGTGGTACCTTTTTGCACAATATGTGATTTGTACAATGCACATCAGATGATTCCCCTTTCTCTTGGACACCATGAAGTGGAAAAGAGGTTTAAGGGCATTTCCTTTAGTGCAGGGGTATTAAACGTTCAGCCCTCCAGCTGCTGTGGAACTAAACATCCCAGCATGTCCTGCCAGTTTTGCTATTAGGGCATGCTGGAATGTGTAGTTCCACAGCAGCTGGAGGCCTGCATGTTGACTACTCCTGCTTGAGTGTTACCCTGAGAGTCCTCCACCCTATATACCCCGCCTCCAGCCACAGGCATTCAGTTTTTTGTTTGGTGCGTGGCGAGTATCCAGACGCACCTGTTTAACAGTGGGACTGCATAGGCAATCCCAGGCTCTTTTTTTTTATAATTTACCTTAGTTTTTTGCACTTCTGAGTCTAGCAGTACTAAGCGCTGAATAGGACGCAGGTGCTGCGACTCCATCAACCTCCGCTGATGCCGAAACACCAGTACTGCTATATGCCCTGGAGATTTCGGTGAGGCTTAGCTAGCAGCGCCAGCGTCGCCGGGGTCCGGACTGCAATCGAATTTACGGAGATGGCAGGTAAGAGATTCCTTGTGAGGGGAATTGTGCACGACGCAGTCCAGGTCTCCGGCGTAGGAGACGCACCAGAGGCGGCCGCGGGTGAAGGCCTTGTATAACGTGTACTCACTAAGGCGGCCGGGGCCATATCGTCTGTCGCCTGCGATGGGGCGTAGACTCACTAGAGCGCACTAGTTAGCGTCAACTACTGTGAGGCCAGCGTACTCATGCCATCAAAATCGCAGCTTAGGGGAGATAGGTGCTCCCTATACGACCTATACGCAACTTCCGGTTACAGATTCCCGCGTCTGGGTTGCTACTTCTGACTACCTCGTGTGTGAGCTGCTCGCAGTTCACAGTTGTGTGTACTGCTGCAGGCTGGTTGTTTGAGGTCTGGTCTGTCTCCCTGTATACCTCTCCTCTGGGTCTGGTATATAGCGCTCTATGTCCTGCCAATACCCTGATGGGGCTGGTCAGTTAATTCAGAGACAATTTGCAATAGCAATGTTTGTATTTATGCATTGTATGTGACTTTCATGCTAGCTGCTGTGTATATATACTGTCTTTTTTTTTTGTTTTCAAAACTGTCAGTTATATCTATCACTGTTTCTCCTTATCCCTCTGAAAAGGTGTGTGGAGTTTTTATGTGAAGTGGGTCACGTGGCATTTATATTGTACACCTTATACCGATCACACATTGGCATGTCTGAGGGTAAAGGCGAGAATGGTAAGACTCCGGTGCTCAAGTCATGTAAATCCTGTTTGGCAGGCCTCTCTGAACAGGATTTTGTGCAAGATGAAATGTATAGTGCCTGTTGTAAACAGCCACCTTTCCTATCTGGTACACCTGCACCTCTACACAAGAGCCATCTTTGGTGGCGTCTTGGTCGCAGGTTTTGTTGCATATGGTGGATAAGGTGGCAGCGTCTCGTGCTCCTACCACAATATTGCCTCCTACTGTGGGATGCCCACAGCAATTGCATCCATCTATGTACATGTCCCCTATGAATCCCTGTTGGTTTGATTCTTCTGCTCATTCTAGACAGAATATGCTGCCGTCTATGGCCCTGCAGCAGGTGGTACAGGCGGATAAACTAGTGGCAGTAAAGAGGCAGGGGCATAAGAGAGGTTCTCTTCAGACAGATTCTGACTCTCCCTCCTCATCAAACTCTGATACTCCAGAGTTCTGGGTCTTAGTGGAAGAAGACCATCAATCCTCTGTGGATGTCCCCCCTCTGGTGAGAGCGATTAGATCTGTCCTCAGTATAGAGGAAGAGGAGGTGCCGCCAAAAGCTAATGCTGCATACACACGGAACAACTTGAACAACCATAGATATCGTTGATAGATTTCCCTCCAACTTTCTGTAGTGCAGGTCAAATGATTTTGGTTGTACACACTGAAAGCTTCACTGAAATATTTATCATGATATCTAGCTTTCTACTTCAGGGTCCATAGGGTATCCACAGGATACCTTGGGGTATAGGTGATGACGTCAGGCATCGGGCACCATAGAGTTAAGTTTTCAGCCTCCCAGGATGCACTAGGGTCCCCCTCCTATACCCCGCCCCCGAGCCAAGGCATCTCAGTTTAGTTTGGTGCCCGGCCGGAGTCCGATGCACCTGTTAGAGGGGGGCCATGAAGTTTTTCAACAATGCAGCTGTGGCTGCACATCTGGAAGTACAGCATGGACAGTCAGTCCTGACGTCCATGCTGTCTTCCCTACACCCCCGCCGGTACCGATCTGGGGATGCTGGTAGGCATCTGGGGTCACAGCTAGCGGTGACCCCAGATGTTTAGGACCATGGCCGGATTTAAGGGGGACAGCAGGTAAGCAGCGGGGTCCCGCTGTGGGTCCCCGCTGATACATGGTCTAGAGTCCCCAGGCAGGGGGCTCCCTGGGGACTGGCTGCAGCGTGGAGCCAGGTACTAACCTGCGCTTCCACTACCTCTCTGGGACAGCAGGACCGCGGCAGAGCGGTAGCGCTGCGGCATCCATGGGGTTAAATGCATGCCAGGGGAGCGCGCCTTCCCTGTCTCACAGCCGGCGCCTCCCCCGCTGCACACAGCCCTCTCTGCACACGCCGACTGGCCCTGTGGCAGCGCTCCTCCCTCAGGCCAGCCTCCTCTATGCTCCTCGGTGGCCATCTTCTAGAACGCATGGTGAACGCTCCTGGAAGTCTGGACGGAGGCATCGTGGTCTTGGTCCCCCCCGCATACCTCTCCTCCGCTGTGGTCAGGTCTGTGTGTGCAGCGTTGTGTCCTACCAGACTCGGTGTCTGTGTAGTTGATTTATCAGCGCTGTTGGTGCAGGAATTGATTTTCTTTGCATTGTATGTGACTGTGCTAGCGCTGCTGCCTGTACTTTTTACTTTCTAACTGTCAGCCTTATTACTGTCCCTGCTCTTTCTGCTAAAGCCCGTGCGGTGCTGCAGGGTGGTCTCTCACTATACAAAAAAGTATTGGTGAAGAGGGGTCACATACTTTCCACCATCATGTCTGAAAGTGACTTTCCTCTCCGGCTTCAGTGTACTACGTGTAAAGTACCTATAGCGGAGGGGGAGGGTAGCGCGGAGGGTTTATGCCGGCAGTGTTTTTTATTGGCGCAGCCAATTACGGTCCCAGCACCGGTACAGGAGCCGCCCTGGGCTTGTTTCGCTCAGGCGCTTACAACCTTGGTGGGCCAGTTAGCTCCGCAGCCCGCGTTCTCACAGATGGGATTGTCCCAGCAATCAGTGGTGTCGTCACCCGTGCAGGGTTTCCCGAGGCAATTGATGGTACCCCGCAATCTCCCTATTTCCCCTCTCCCGCTCTCTCAGGAGCCGGCGTGGGTTAATTCCCTGACTAGTTCTGTACAGCACTTGTTGGATGTGTTACAAGGGGAGTCTGTGTTGCGGCCACATAAGAGGCCGGTGGCGTCTGTCTGCTCCTTATGAGGATGACGAAGTGACGTCCAATGATGGGGAGATTCCGGATCTTTCCAACCAGGACTCTCTCCGTACTAAGGAGGTGGACGCTAGGTCCAAGGTATATATTCCTGGACTTATTCGGGCAGTCCGCACCGCTTTGGTAATTGAGGACGAAGTTCCTCCGGCGTCTAAATCCAAATATGCCTTTTTTTAAGGATGTTAAGGGTGACGCCACAGTCTTTCCTCTTTCGGGGTCAGTTGGTGGACCACTTAGAGGAGGTGTGGAAACAGCTTGGCAAACGATACCAGCCGCAGAGGCGTTTGGCGGTGGCTTATCCGTTCGCGGATAATTATTTTTCTAAGTGGGAATCCCCTCCACAGGTGGATTCTCATGTGACACGCCTCGTCCGGAGTGCCACTTTACCCATGCCATCCATGTCCTCCCTTAAGGGTGCTACGGACCGCAAGGTGGAGATCTGCCTAAAGTCCGTTTATTCCTTTGCGGGGGGGGGGCAGCGGGGCCAGCTATGGCCATTTGCTGGGTTGCCAGAGCTATGGAGCGTTGGGTGGATACGTTGGAGGCGTCCTTTGACTCCGACTGTTCGGCTGAAGAGACGGAGTTGATCAGCAATCTCCAGGATTCGGCCACTTATATCAACGAAGCGGCCTCTGATATTAGTACCCTGGCGTCTCGAATTTCTTCGGCAGCTGTAGCTGCTCGTCACACATTGTGGTTGCGATCCTGGAAGGCGGACGCTGATTCCAAAAAGGGTTTGGAAGCGTTGCCTTTTAACGGAGAAGTTCTCTTTGGTCCGGACCTGGACAAAATTGTAGCCACGCTGGCGGCAGCCAAATCTGCATGTCTCCCGTCTGCTGCAGTTCCTTCCGGTTCAGGTACGTCGTCCTTTCGGCCTTATAGGGCCCAGGGTAGGCCTAAAGCACAGTCCTTTCCCCGACAGGCTGACCCCAAAAAATCGGCCAAGCCCCGGAAGCAGCCCTGGAGTACCAGACGTCCGGCCCCTAAGCCAGATGACAAGCCTGCGGCCTGATGGTCCGAGCCTCCCTTTGGGGGATCCCAAGGTGGGAGGCCGCCTGCTGTAGTTGGCCCGGTGTTGGTCGTCACCACGGCGGACACTTGGGTTCTCGAGGTGGTCTCACACGGTATGCCCTCTCCTTCCGGCACAGACACCCGTCTCGATTCTTCACCATGGGTCTGCCATCAGACCGGAACAAAGCCGCGGAGCTGCAGAAGGTCTTGCACACTATGCTCCAGGCTGGAGTTATAGTGCCTGTTCCATTTTCCCAGAGGGGCCAGGGTTTCTATTCCAATCTCTTTTTGGTGCAGAAACCCAATGGGTCGTATCGTCCGATACTCAACCTCAAAGCTCTCAAGTCTTTGTGGGTGCCGAAGTTTCGGATGGAGACCCTACGGTCCATCATTCTGGCGCTGGAACCTGGGGACTACGTGGTGTCATTGGACATACAGGACGCTTACCTGCATGTCCCTATTCTTTCGCGCCATCAGCAGTTCCTCAGGTTTGCAATCCGCGGCGACCACTTTCAGTTCCGGGCGTTACCTTTTGGCCTGGCGACAGCACCACGTGTTTTCACCAAGGTGATGGCGGCTTCCCTGCGGCTGCAGGGAGTCCGCATGTTGCCGTACTTGGGCGACCTCTTCGTGGCAGGATCTCCGGAGCTCCTTCTACGCCACTTGGACCTGACCATTGCGGTACTGCAATGGCACGGCTGGTTAATAAACTGGCAGAAGTCCACCCTGATCCCGTCTCAGCTAATTCTGCACCTCGGAGCCTTATTGGACTCCGGACAACAAAGGATCTTTGTGACGGGGGAGAAGATCTCTGCCTTGCAGTTGTGGGTGCGCAGTTGTCTGCAGAGCCGCCGGGTGTCTCTACACTCGGCGATGAGGTTACTGGGTTCCATGGTGTCGGTTTTCGACATGGTGGAATATGCCCAGTTTCACTCCAGACCTCTGCAGCACCTGATCCTGTCCAAATGGAATGGACTGCCTCAGAGTCTAAAGTCCCAGATGATGGTGCTCAATCCGGAGGTTCGCCTGTCTCTTGCCTGGTGGTTGCAGACGACCCATCTCAACAAGGCTTGTCCGTTCTGGGTGGCGAATTGGGTCCTGATAACAACAGACGCCAGTCTTCGGGGCTGGGGAGCAGTCTCGGGTCCACACTTGTTCCAGGGCAGGTGGACTCCGGCAGAAACAGAGCTTCCAATAAACATCTTGGATCTCCGAGCGGTTTTCAATGCTCTCCAGCAGGCGCAACGGGTTCTCCAAGGTCACCCAGTGCAGGTCCAGTCGGACAACGCTACCACCGTGGCCTACATAAATCGGCAAGGAGGAACCTGAAGTCGGGCGGCTCTCGTAGAGGTGTCCCGAATCCTGGTATGGGCGGAGCGCAAACTTCCGGCCATATCAGCGGTCTTCATCCCGGGAGTGCTAAACTGGGAGGCGGACTTTCTCAGTCGCCAGGACGTTCATCCAGGGGAATGGTCTCTGCACCCGGACGTGTTTCAACTGCTGGTGGACAGGTGGGGTCTTCCAGAGATCGACCTCATGGCGTCACGGCACAACAACAAGTTGCCGGTGTACGGGTCTCGCACAAGAGACAAAAAGGCATCTCTGGTGGATGCTCTGTCCGTCCGGTGGACGTTCCGGTTCGCTTATATGTTTCCTCCGGTTTCCCTTCCGCGAGTGATCCGGAAATTCAAACGGGAAGGAGGGACGCTCCTATTGATAGCTCCCGCCTGGCCCAGACGGCACTGGTTCTCAGACCTGCAGGGTCTGTCCGTGGACAGTCCTCTGCGGTTACCGCTACGATCGGACCTTCTGTCACAGGGTCCTTGTCTTCACCCGGACCTGACTCGGCTGTGTTTGACGGCGTGGCTGTTGAGACGGCCATGTTGAGGTCCAGGGGGTTTTCCAGCTCCTTAGTGCGAACCATGCTAAGAGCTCGGAAGCCGTCTTCCGCGAGAATATACCATCGCGTGTGGCATTCGTTCTTCCAGTGGTGTCGACCGAGAGGTTATGCACCGCAGGAGTTTCGTCTGTCTAGAGTGCTAGCCTTCCTACAAGCGGGACTAGACCATGGGCTTCGCCTTTCTTATTTGAAGGTGCAGGTTTCTGCCCTGTCGGTCTGGTTTAATCGTAGGGTTGCTACAATCCCTGATGTGCGCACCTTTATGCAAGGTGTTCTGCGAATTCAGCCGCCTTTTGTTCCACCTTTGGCACCTTGGGACTTGGCTGTGGTCCTGAGGGCTCTCCAGGGACCGCCGTTTGAACCACTGGGCTCAGTGGATCTTAAATGGCTAACAGCTAAGACTGTTTTCCTTCTGGCCATAGCTTCAGCCACACGTGCTTCTGATTTAGGGGCTCTCTTGTAGACCCCCTTTCTTGATTTTTCATGGGAACAGGGCAGTGCTGCGCACTCGTCCTGAAATTCTTCCCAAAGTTGTTTCCCAGTTTCATGTTAACGAGGAAATAGTTGTACCGGCTTTTAACTCGCCAGGACTTTCAGTGGGTGAGGCCACTTTGGATGTTGTGCGGGCCTTACGGACTTATGTTGACCGCACTTCTTCGTTTAGGAAGTAGGACGCCTTGTTCGTCCTCTATGGCTTCCGTAAAAAGGGTTGGCCTGCTTCAAAGAAGACTTTGGCAGCCTGGATCCATATGGCGATTTCAGAAGCTTATCTTCATGAAGGCCTGCCGGTTCCTCCTTCTGTGAAGGCTCATTCCACTAGGTCTGTGGGTCCTTCGTGGGCAGCGGTGCCTCTGCAGTCCACATCTGCAAGGCTGCTACGTGTTCCTCTGTCCATACCTTTGTGAGGTATTACGCGTTTGACACCTTTGCCTCTCAGGATGCTTCCTTCGGGCGGTGGATTCTCCTTTCAGCACAGGAGCGTCCCCACCCTTAAAGGATACTGCTTTGGGACATCCCAAAGGTATCCTGTGGATACCCTATGGACCCTGAAGTAGAAAATGAGATATGGTAAGAACTTACCCTTGTTATCTCTATTTCTACGAAGTCCATAGGGTTCCACAAGACTCCCGTCCTGTCGCACCTGTGCTGCAGATGGGCTTTGCTCTGGTCACCGGTTTTTCCGTCTCCCTCTGGTGAGAATGTGATTCTTGGGTGTGTCCAGATTATTTTTTTCTCTCTCTTCCTTCTCCTCCTCCGGCCTATGGCTTGGTACAAAACTGAGATGCCTTGGCTCGGGGGCGGGGTATAGGAGGGGGACCCTAGTGCATCCTGGGAAGCTGAAAATTTAACTCTATGGTGCCTGATGCCTGACGTCATCACCTATACCCCAAGGTATCCTATGGAACCCTATGGACTTCGTAGAAATAGAGATAACAAGGGTAAGTTCTTACCATATCTCATATTTTTTACGGTGAAATCTTTACAAAATTGTCCAAGTTGGCCTGCATGCATGAAAGACCATAGATATCATTATCGTTTATGCGGGAACGCGCATTGTTGGTGACTGCAAAAAAAGTGAACCATATGAACGATAACGATATGAATATTGTTCAAATCGCTCATAAAAGTCCTACCGTGTGTACGCACCATAAGACTCTGGTCTTTAGGCGTCAAAAGGTCGCTAGAGATTATTTTCCTCAATCTGAGCAACTGACAAAAGGGGAAGTTCCCCCAGCAGTAGATGATCATGTGACTAGATTGATCACAAGCTCTACGTTATAAATTCCTGTGGCACCCTCTTTGAAGGAGGCTACAGATAGATAGAAAACTTTATTTAAAATCAGTGTTTTCATTATCTGGAGCTATTACCAGGCCAGCTATGGCTGTAGCCTGGGTAGCAAAGGCTATGGAAGAATGGATGAAGTCTCTGGAGGATAACATGCCTGAAACGGCTGTCTTCCCTCTGTCAGATGCGAGAAGCAGCTATGTACTGTATGTGGGTGGGAAGCTGTCATTGACGCAGGTACCTAGGCTTCTATGTTAGCGGTTCCAAACCACGGTCCTCAAGGCACACTAACAGTCCAGGTTTTAGGGATAGCCACACCTCAGCACAAGTGACTTAATTAAAGCCTCAGTTATTTTGATGTAATCTACTGTGCACAAACAAGGATGGCACTAAAACCAGGACCGTTAGTGTGCCTTGAGGACTGAGGTTGGGAATCACTGTTCTAGGGTATCGACAGCTTCAGTTGCAGCTCGGCGGATACGGGTTCCAAGAAAGCCCTGGAATCCTTGCCTTTTGTTCGGACCAGAGCTGGATAAGTGTCTTTGGTGACATCTAAATCTGCGGGGTTGCCATCTACGACTACCCCTAAGTATAGGCAGTCGTCAGATCGGTCCTTTCACCCACAGGGTAGGGCAAAGGGACAGTCTTCCTCTAGACAGGATAATTCCCACAGGAGACGGCAGACCAAGAAGTCCTGGTCAGCCAAGCATCCTACTTCCGTGCCGCACGGTAAGACCACTGCCTGATGGGGTGGGCTGCCCCCTGGGGTGTCTTGGGGTTGGAGGCCGACTCCTACAGTTTTCTCAGGCCTGGCATCAGACCACGACAGATGCCTGGGTTTGAGAGGTGGTCTCATCACATTCTTGAGGCATCCCCCTAAAAGGTTTGTAGGTACAACTCTACCTTTTGACCCGGTCAGGTCTTCGGCCTTCCGGGAGTCTATTGGGGCCCTCCTGAGGTCGGCAGTCATAATCCCCGTTCCTGTGATGCAACAGGGAAGGGGTTATTCAAATTTGTTTTTGGTTCAGAAACCAAATGGGTCACGTCGCCTTATCCTGTATCTGGAGTCTCAACAGATTCATCCATGTGCCCAAATTCCGTATGGAAACCCTACTGTCAATTATGCTGGCAATGGAGCCTGGTGATTTCATGGTCTCCCTGGACATACAGGATGCATATCTGCATGTTCCGATTGCATGATCCCACCAAAGTTTTATAAGGTTGGTGGTAGATCAGCAACATTACCAATTTCAGGTGCTACCCTTCGGGCTGGCCACAGCCCCTCGGCTATTTACCAAAATAATGGCAGTGAAGACTGCTCATCTCAGACAACGAGGATATTGGCAAAATCACAAGAGTTTTTACAATGTCATCTGCAGATGACCATTGTCTGCTTACAGGAGCACGGCTGGGTAATTGGAAAAAGTCCTCTCTTTCTCCAACTCAGCGGATAGGGCACCTGGGGGTGCTACTGCACTCTCTGGGCCAGAGGATTCTCCTACCAGAGGACAAGATGGTGGCACTACAGTCTCATGTGCGCAGTCTACTCTGCAAACAAAGTGTCAGTTCACCTGGCAATGCAGGAGCTGGGATTCATGGTATCCACATTCGATATGTAGGCGTATGCCCAGTTCCACTCCAGGTCTCTGCAGCAATGGATTCTCTCATTGGGATGGTCAGTATCATTGGATAAAGTCTCAGATGATCCACACCTCGCCAGAGGTTCGGCTCTCCCTCGGTGGCTGGAGACAACTAAATTAGACAAGGGTTGTCTGTTATGGGTACTCCCCACCATGGATGTCTGCGAGGATGGGGAGCGGTGACAGGGTGTCACGCCTTTTCAGGGAAGGTGGGACGACAACACAAGAGTGTCACCTACTGATAAATACCTTGGAGCTTCGTGCAGTGCACAGAGCGCTCGGTCTGGCGCTGGACCTTCTTCACGGCAGGCCTGTCCAGATTCAGTCCGACAACGTGACCACAGTGGCCTACATCAACCATCAGGGAGGCACACGAAGTCCGGCAGCCATGAGGAAAGTGGTGAACATTCTGCTGTGAGCAGAAGGCCATCTTCCAGCAATCTCTGCAATATTCATCCCAGGAGTCCTCAACTGGGAAGCAGACTTCCTAAGTCATCAGGACATACACCCCGGAGAATAGGCTCTTCATTCGGACGACTTTCAACTCCTAGTGGACAGGTGGGGACTACCAGATGTAGACCTCATGGTGTCACGCCACAACCACAAGGTCCCTAGGTATGGCTCCAGAACGAGGGACCCCTCAGCTGCCGTGGTTGCTCTGGTGGGGAGGTGGAACTTCAGCTTGGCATACCGGTTTCCTCCGATATCCCTCCCTCTGCTTCTGTGATCCAGACGATGAGGGCAAGGAAACCTGCTTCAGCCTGCATCTATCACAGGATTTGGCATTCATATTTTCGTTGGTGTTCCCAAACAATATTACCCTAAGGTTTTCAAGGTTTCAAGAGTACTTGCTTTTCTGCAGGCTGGGTTAGACCTAGGTCTGCGCCTGGCTCCCTTGAAGGTTAAAGTTTCTGCTTTGTCAGTTTTGTTCCAGCGCAGAATTGTGCCCCTGGCAGATGTAAGAACATTTTTTGCAGTGGGTCCTGCGACTACAACCTCAGTTTATCCCTCCGATGGCACCATGGGATTTATCGTTGATTCTCAGGGCGAAGCGGACTTAAGATGGTTGACAGCAAACACACTTTTTCTCCTCGCTATCTCCTTAGCTCATAGAGTTTGACTTGGCGGCACTGTCGTGCCTCTCTCTATATTTGATATTTCATCAAAATAGAGCTGTCCTTCGTACTAAGGTGGGTTACCTTCCGAAGGTAGTATCCCGTTTCCATATAAATGAGGTTATTGTAGTCCCGGCTTTTCAGTCTTCAAATCTGTCTACAGGTGAAGCTTCCTTGGATGTGGTTCGAGCCCTTCGTATCTACGTGGACTGTACCAGCTCCATTAAGAAGTCAGATTCGCTCTGTGTTATATGGGTTTCACAAACGAGGTTGGTCAGCTAACAGGCTGCAAATGACTATTGCTCAAGTCTATATACAGGCTGATCTCCCTGTTCCTTACAAGGTGACAGCACATACTACTCGGTCTGTCGGACCATCGTGGGCAGTTAGATATGGCTCCTTGGCTGAACAGCTGTACCCAAGATAGATTCTGTGGACCCTGAAGAAGAAAGTCAGACTTATGGTGTAACATAACTTAAATAACTTTCTTCGAGGTCCATAGTATCCACCGAGCACCCTCCCTGACACACCTGGCCTCAGTTGGTATCTGTTCTTTGCTTTTTTTTTTTTGTATCACTGATTCCCTCTCTGTATTTTGAAAGTGTATCTTGGGTACAGTGTACTTCTTTACTTTCCGTCTCTTGTAGTTTAGGCTTGTTTACAAATTAAATGCCTGCGGCTGGAGGTGGGGTATATAGGGAGGAGGGACAGTGCATGCTGGAGCTTAAAAGCTGTAGCTGTTTGGTGCAATGGATTTCTCTAACTACACACCCCCAAGGTAGATTATGTGGAACCTATGGACCTCAAGAAAAAGTTATCTGTGGCATGTTATACAATAACTCAGGTTTTTTTTTTTGTTTGTTTGCTGCTCTGTTTAGACAACATACCAAATCGCCCCCCCCCCCCCCCCCAAAATACAGGATTAGATGGTCTCCATATTCTCCAAATTGGTAGATAATGATTATTTTCCCTAGCCAGTTCTACATGGCAAAAGTCTTTGACTTGCTGATTACCTGAACAAGGAGTCCTAGTTGGATACTTACGTATTAGCTGCAGCAAGCATGTAGGGCACTTGGACTCAGATCTTGGCAGTGATATTGACTCCCTGGAAGTACTTCTTTTTTCGGGGGAAGTGCTGTTTGGTAGATAAAAATAATCTGTATCCATTGGTGGGAATAGTTCCTTTTTCTATCTTTGCGTCCCAAGTCTAAGGGCTGGTTTTTCTTCCTGCTTATTCCATTTGTTTCCAGGGAAGGTCCAAGGGATATTTTGGCTCACTGGGTCTTGTCCTGGCAACTTGGGTGGTTGTGGAAAGGCTCTAGGTATACAGACAAGCATCAACCATGATGGGCAGGAGGTGTACTCTGTTGCTGTTCCAGGAAATGTGTAATACACCTCAGACACTTGGGTAAGGTGATTAGTGACAGGAGGTTAAATTATAGACTTGTCCTTCCCCCCAAAACAAATTTTTTCCATGGGTCTGCTGGTGGACCCAAGAAAATATCTGGCTCTGTATGTTTCAATTCAAAGTTTCTATCAGCAGGTGTGACTTTTTGATTTTTTTTTTTTTTCCAGTGCCTGTGGACTAAATTGGGATAGACTTTTGCTCCAACTATTAGTTCAAAAGTCAGATGGTCCCTTAAGGATTTTTGAATCTTCACCTTTGGGTGGACAAGTTCAAAATTGAGTCACTGAGGACTGTAGTTTAGTATGGAGCAGGAGGAGTTTTATTTAGTGTCTCTAGATATTAAAGATGCACACCTGCATATTCCCATTTGGGTGACAAGTCCCTACTCAGGTTTGCTGTAGTCAAAATATTTCCAATTCAGGACTGTTCCTATGACACTGTCCCAAGGGTTTTTACAAAAGCAATAGTAGTGATGGCTAATATTCTCAGGTCCAAAGGGGTTACAGTCATCCCTTATTTAGATGACCTGTTGATAAAAGCAGGTTCTCCAGAGATTCTCTTGATTCACTTGAGACAGACTGAATGTTTTGAAGTCTCAGGGTTGAATTCTAAATTATGCTAATTCCAATGTGGTCTCTTCTCAGAAGAGGCTTTTTCTGAGTGTGGTTTTCAACACAAGACTTCTCCCAGAGAACAAGATTTTGTCCCTTTTAGAATCTGGTGAAAACTCTTGAGAAGGAAAATAATTAGTTCTTTCTTGCTTAAAGGTCCTGGGCAAGATGGGTCTTGACATTCCAGGCGGTTCGTTTTGCCCAGTTTCACTCTAGAGTCTTTCAGTTGGAGTTGTTGGGCATATTCATGTTTGACTGTCTTCCCAGTCTCCCACAATACATCACTCCCTCCTGTGGTGGCTGTGCAGTCATAATCTGCTCAAGGGTCTTTTGCTTCCGGGGCAAGTGGTGTGATGGTAAGCATTGAAGGTTCAGATGGACAGTGCAACAGCGGTGAATCATCTGAACCACCATGGATGTTCCAAAAAAGTGCAGGCAATGAAGGAAACGGATACATTTCCACTGGGCAGAGAACAATATGGCCCTAACAGCTGTCTTCATTCTCGTTGTAAACAATTGGAGACTATTATCTCAGTAAGCAGAATGTGCAGGACCTTGTCCTTCCATCATGATCTTTTTTTTTAACAGCTGTTGAGGCTGGGCTAAGACTAGGTTCCCTGAAGATTCAGGTTTCATCTTCATCACTAATATTACAAATAAAATAGAGTAATAAGTTCAGAAATAGCCTTCATATGATATGGGACTCCACTTATAATATATGAAGACTACTTATGGACTTATTACTCTCTATGATATCAATTTTATTTTTTTCCAGTAATATTAGTGACATTTTCCATAAAATATGCTAGTGCAGGGGTAGCCAACCCTGGTCCTCAAGAGCTACCAACAGTGCATGATTTCTAGGTCTCACAGAATCACAAGTGAAATAATTAGCTCCACCTGAGCATCTTTTCAAATGTGCAAGTGAGTACTGAATACACCTGTGCACCTGCTAGGTGCTCTGGAAAACATGAACTGTTAGTAGCTGTCGCGGACCGAGGTTGGCTACACCTGTGCTAGTGACTAAACTGCTGAAGTCATCAATTGTAAAACTGAATAATCAAAAAAAGATTGTCTGAGGTTACTTGTCTCATTCTGTGCATGCTACACAACCTCACCATTCATTATAGCTCTTCCCTGGGAGTGAAAGTGAATATGCTTCATATGGGACATTTACCCCACCCCACTTTCTCGTCACTAGAACCTTTTCCTGTAAATGAAACCTTTCCAATCATGAAAACCCGTGACAAACATGTTGTAGATGTCCACATGTTTTCAGACTTTTAATGTCTTACTGTTAATTATTAAAAAGATTTAATAAACTTATATACACAAAAAGCTAACTCTGTTACTTTTGCCTTTTTTTTTATTATACATAGGATATCTGAATAGTTTTACACAAAGACAATTCCAAAATACCTTTATATAATTTAAAACTAATCTGATACAATATATTAACTTTACAAAGGTATATTATCTTGCTATATAAAGCATTTTCAAAACCACACATTCTACTCCAGCATTATTGCACAATATCTATATGAAAATATCATTCTTTTAAATTATAAAACATAAAAATGCATTCTGTATAGAAATGGGAAAGTCTTGATGAAACAACAGTGTCGCTACTCCACATTAACACGAAAAGGGGATAGAACATTCATAATTCTTAATTTCACTTAAATTGTTATTCTACAGTATGGAAGCTAACAAATTCCAGTTTATGAAAACTATAGATTTGATTTCTATAAATTCATGCAATTGAATTGTTATAAATTCACCTGTATGTTCATTTTATTACTAAAAAGCCTCACTAAGGTAAAATACAAGCTAGCATATATAAAACGGCTTTATATTTATAATGTGTGCACAAGTTTCCTAAAAAAAAACTTTAGAAATTTTAGAAATGGCCCGTAGCAGAGAACAATTCATTAATCTTTCAAACACAACATTATTACAGATGTTATCCCAAATTGGTTTACTTTTGCTATGCTTGTTAACTTTAAAGTCACTTGCTAAATTGTATATGCTAGGTCAGTGGTACCCAAACTCTGTCCTCAAGGCACCCTAACAGTCCATGTTTTAAGGCTACCCATGGCTGAGCACAGATGTTTAAATCGGGATCGGTATGAATGACCGCCGGACCCAAATCTCGATGCCAGAAGACCGGCAGCAGTGAAAATCCAGACAGGTAAGTAAATACACTATCGCTAACCCTTTCCCCCCTAACCCTCCCTTAGGGGTGCCTAAACCTAACCCCCCGTCCCCGCAGCCTAACCCTCCCGGGAGTGTGCTTGCCCCTAAGTCCCCCCCCGGGAGCCCCTAACCCCCTTCCCACGGCTGTCATAATTTCAACGCCTCTCATTAGTCCCCCATCGGAATTGCACAGTCGGGAAGCCGGCGGTCGGCATTTCGACCGCATACCATTTAGATCAAATTGACTGAGGTAGTAATTAAGCCACCTGTGCCCAAGCAGTGTTATCCTTAAAACCTGGACTGGGTTTGGGAACCTCTGTGCTAGGTTATTAATTAGAATCAGGTTGCTGAATTTTTACATCTTATGTCCTGTCAGATTTGTAATCTTTGAAATATTAAATAACTGTGATTAGCATTAACAACTTGTATTTAGGTTTAGTGGTTGTTTAAAAAAATATATACTTAAAGGCACAATGCATCTTGGCATTTCAGCAAAGTGTCTGACTTCTGTAAAACTAAACTGGTCTTAATTCAATAGCGAGAATTACATTTTCTTTTTCCAAGGCAAAATAATTACAAATTTGTGGGATTCATTTGTAGCACCTTTCTGTCTTCATTATTAAGATCAAACTGCAGAGGTCTTTTTATGACTTTAAAGATCCCCATTATTACAACTGACTAAACTTTTTAAAGAGGTTCCATTATATACAGATGTGTTCTCATTCACCTATCCTTTCTGCACCATATGGTTAAAGATGCATGGCTCCACCACTGGTAGCGATTCTTGGACTTTTCATACTTCTAGCCTAATTTATCATTTGTGACACATTGTACCTGCATCAAAAGTCACTTATAGTGTCCTGTATCCTTAGGATTAGTATTTTTGTTGCAATGGAGTTGTTATAAAGTGGCAGAGTAAGCACAATGCTGCATGGCATGGCTCACTCTTATCAGTCCTCAGTGTTTTTGCCTTTTTTCCAGGTAAAGCTGGCCATACACCAGACCAACTTTCCTCCAGCCATCCAACTAGTTGGCTGGTTGAAATGAAAATTTGGTAATATTTGGGAGCAAATGGCTGATTCTCATTTGCTCACAAACACCAGAAAATAGTCAAAAACTTTTTCAGACAAGTTTTTTAAATGAAACAGATTTAACCAACTTGTCTGAACAGGATGTAGTTATGAGACCGGTGGCCACAATGCCGCCGGTCTCAATACCGACATCCAAATCTCGACACCTATCTTAATCCTGACGTTGAAGGACGCCAGCCCAAACGAGGTAAGTCCGGGGCGCTCTTAGCAGGAGGGTTAGGTTTAGGGAGCATAGCGGGGTTAGGTTTTGGGGGGGAGGTTAAGGTTAGGCACCCCTATAGGGGTTAGGGGGGAAGGGGGAGGGTAAGTATACTTACCCGTCCCGTCGGGATACCAACCATCGGGATGCCGCTGTTGGTATTCAGCAGGAGTTACATACATATTCCGTCTGAACGACACGTATGTTTTCCGTCATTTAGGCGCAAATGGATGATTGTCATTTGATCCTATACATTACCAGATTTTCATTCCAACCAACCAACTAGTTGGATGTTTGGGGGAAAGTTGGTCTTGGTGTTAGGCCAGTTTTGCACGACCAAATCGCACACACTGCTGCTGCACGCAATGCCTGCGCCAGTGTCCAGGATATTTGTGCATTGTACTTTTGTTGCATTAGTGATGTTACTAAAATTCATATTCGGTACATAACTGTGGTGGGATGCATGGCATGACTTAGCCCCGCTTGGTGTGCTACAGATTGTGACTATTTGGCGCGATTTGAGAATAGGTCATCATAGACACATCTGAAAGACACTGTCCTGATTCTGCACACCTTTGTTCTTGCTAATCTAACTTGTATACTCCAATCTTGATTTATATAATAACCCAACCTTTACATACTCACGGATTGCTGTGTGGTTATGCATACTTTATTGGGAGCAAAACCCTTATAATATGGGGACACCTAACTCAAATTTAAGATCTTTTGTAAAACAAAACTTTCAATTATACTTCATACCATGCACAACAGATACTGTAGGTCAATTGTGGGCTTGTATTCTACTTTGGTCTGAATATATTACTGATATACATGATCAATGACACATACATAGGTACATTGGGACAGTCAACTGTATTTGCTCCCACATTGTGGGCATAAACAAAACACATATTGTGCCTGTATGCAGAGGTGTACTGTACACATCTTTGAGGTCAGACTGCCTCTATCCATACTCTGATACAAGTCATTATAAATGTGCACTTGCACCACCTCTATCCCTGTTGGAAAAGATCCATATAAAAACAGGCATAATTACACGTTTGTACAACACGCAATTCTGACGACATGCCCGCTCTGATCTTAGCCTTCGGTCACAGGTGGAGATGCATGAGGCTCTGCATGACCCATACTTGATACAGACTCAGAGCGTGCTTTTAGTCTGAAAATATGTAAGCTACGTTTGCCAAACCGACATGCAGTCAACTCTATCAGCCCCATTGTCTGAAGCAACATTAACCACCTCTCCTTTGACCACTGTTATTGTCTGCATTGAGGAGAAGCCAAATGTAAACCTCCCTTATAGTCACCTGGCATGATAAAGGAGGTTTAAGTTTGGTATTTCTGCAGTGTTGCTGCTTTATCTATCACCTATACCACAGGTTCTCAATCTCGGTCCTCAGGACCCCAGACAGTGCATGTTTTCCAGGTCCCCTCACAGCATCACAAGTGAAATGATTATCTCCACCTGTGGATCTTTTAAAATGTGTTAGTGAGTAATGAATACACCTGTGCACCTACTGGGTGACCTGGAAAATGTGACCTGTGTGGGGTCTTGAGGACAGAGTTTGAGAACCACTAACCTATACAAAGCTGTCACTTCTGCTTGTGTGTGTACAAATAAAGTGCTAAGATGGAGAACTTCCAGGAGGCAGTTTTTACAAATGCTTTGTGAAAGCATATGGCCACCTATTAGCCTCCACAGCAAATGGCCCAAATGTTATTGCTCTGATCACCCATATATACACTAAATCGCCACTCTGGCCAACTTGGCCCGGCCACCCATCCACCATCTCCATTACCTTAACCAATCATTAGCACACAAACTGCATTTTGGACACCTTTTTCCTCTGTCGGTGAAGCATGCGCCTGCGTGTCCACAATGATGTGCAATGCGTGTGGCCGCACATTCATATTTTTCATGAATTGTTTTGCATATTGGTGACCTGGCAAATGTTGAGTCTATACTCCATATATAGAAATAATACACTTTTTACAATGTAATCATATTAATTCAGTAGCCAATGTGCCTAAACAATTCCTGCTTTTGGGAGTCCTTTCTAGTGAAGTTCTAAATGCATTTCATCCAACAGTTCTTTCTACCTCAGATCTGATTTGCAGTTTCTTGTACCTTATTTTGTCCACAACAGTATCACCTGCCAGATTCGGTAACGTATTTCCACTCTACTTGCCAACTATAAAACTTATGGCAAACATGTTAAACACTAGAAATGACTGTTACAAGTTCTGTGACATACATCTCAGTTACAGCAACTGACTAACGATATACAATCTATGAATGAGCCAACTCATTACAACATGATGCATGTTTTCATTTTGTGCACTTTAGGTATACAATCCTTATTACACATAGATAATAAATCCTTGAATGTCTTACCAAATAACATTGCCCTCCAGTATAGCATTTGAGTTATACAATTTTAAGGTCCAAAAACTTTTTTTTTTTAAATTAATTTGCTATCATTGATATTGCATTTTTAAACTTTGAAACAATGAACTAGTCAGAAAAATAGAAATGAAGTGTATTAAAAAAATAAAACAAACCTTAATGTGTCACAATTATTATGGACCATTTTATTCAAGCAGGAATGTACCAACCAGACACGGCCTGACTCAGATGTACGCTAATGACGCTGTAGGTGTGAATTTGTACGCAGTGGCTGTGCGAAAAAATGTCACGGCCGCCAGGACTTGTATTCAAAAGCATCCACTGGCGGCTTCGCAAATCGAATCAACTGTGTACAAAGATGCAGCATCTGACGTAGATCAGTCCATAATCAGTTCTGAGTAACCCTATGATCGCGCAGAATGGCCGCTGGAAGGGCATCAGTATTTAATGGCAGCCGTTGGGATGCCTCCTGTCAGAATACCGAGAGCGGCATCCTGATGGTTGGTATCCCGACAGGTCAGGTAAGTGTACTTACCCTCCCCTTCCCTTCCTTTTTGTAGCCTAACCCTCCCCATTAGTGCCTAAACCTAAGTCTCCCCCCTTCGTGCCTACACATATCCCTCCCCCTTAGTGCCTAACCAGTGGTGCCTAACTCTAACCCCTCCCCCACCCCCCCATCTGACCCTCTCTATCGCTCTTAGCCATCGCTAAGGGTGCCCTGGACCTACCTCATTCGGGCTGGCGTTCCGGCGTCAGGATTAAGATAGGCGTTGGTATTTCGACACCTATCTTAAGTCCCTTCTCGGGATTCCCGTCGGTATGGAGACCGGCGACATCGTGGCCGCCGGTCTCATAACTACATCCCGCTGGAAGCTGAGACGCCGAAGCCTGCAAGATCGCAGTCGCAGACAGACGCGTTCTCAATTTGGTCGCCGCACGCCTGCATTTGAGTCCCCACCTCTACGTTGCCGCCTACAAACTGTCTCTGCTTATCAATCACTTTGCAAATAATTCCTCACTTTGAGCGACGTCGGTAATGAAAATTGACGCATGCGTAGTGCGACCCAGACAAATACTCAGACCACTGATAATCTCCCAACTGCGTTTAACATTGGCAGTGTGTCCACCTATGAATCAGGCCCTCCATATGTTTTCAATTCATCTTTACTGTTGGGAAAACAATATGATGTCAATGTCTTTAATTACAAAATAATTTAACTCTTTCATAGTCTGTTGTATTTAATATGCATATGCACTTAATTTTATGTAAAAATAAGAAACCCCTGTCGATAAGACAAAATAATAACACTTTAAAACAAATGCCTTCAATTTTGAAACACGAAAGATCTTGGTATAGAACCTGAGTCTTTTATGTTACCTGTACAGACCTAATAATATACAGTATACCAAACTAATAATTATAATATATGGGAAAATGTATGCCAGGTACTGTAACAGTACTAATACTATTATTAAAATTGTCATCTACATACAGTTAAACAGAACTTTTCTAGTCCTAGAAAAACATAGATTATAAACTTTTATCCCCATAAAAGTAATCTGTATCTAAAAACTTGAAAAATGAGTACAATGACACCGCTTAAAGTCAAACATTAGTGTCTTTGTGTTGTAGTTTTATCAGATTATGTTTTATCTTATGGCCGGCATAAGCAAATCTATAATCTATTATCTGTCTATCTTAAACAATGTTCTAGTGAGTGGTTAACAAGCTATTTAACGCTAAACTTTACATTATAATACAAAACACTTCTAAATGTACAAAACAGCTCATCTCAACATTATATACTCTAGGCCCTAAAGGTTTTAAATCACCCTTTTCTAATAAAATCTATACAAAATCAAGCCAAAAAATAATTGCTTAAAGGTAACCAATAGTATGAAGGTTAGTTAAGATCTCACAAGAGTGCAAATTGAAAAGCATGGTTTGCAGAACAGTAGGCCAGTCACTAATATCAGCATGTTAACGTAACACTGTGATCATCGCTCATTTGTCGATTAGTCCAGCCTCTTTAATTTTAGTGTAGAAGAATTTTTCCAGGATGTTTGCACATTTGAAGTATTCACTCTCCGGAGGATTGTACTCTCTGCAGTTTGTAAAAATCCTCTGCAGATCTGCCATGAACAGCTTCTTTGTCACGTAATATCTGTTCTTCACTCGTTCACTCATGGTTTTGAGATCTGTATTTAAAAAAAATATAATGCACAAATTAGATGTATGACCCTTGTTTCATATAGAAGTGTGTTTGCCAACACACAATCTTCATGCATCAATGTTTTAGGGGAGCCTCACATCGCTCCTATTGAGGAACCCGGTCCTTCCACTATGTCTAGTGGAAATGACAGCACACTCCTCTTTTGCTGCCATGAACATCCTGATAATGTTATTGGCAAATAAATGGGAAACATCGACGTGGAGGCGACAAAGATGGGTAAATGAGACGTTTTTTTTTTCTGTTTTGCTTAACATGGTTGAAAGTGTATCGGTGTGTGCAATTAAAACAGAACATTTGTACTTGCCAGTAAAATCTTTCTCTGATTCCATGAGAACACTGCAAACAATGGGGTACAGACTGTGGTGTGTTGAGCCTGGAACTTTAAATCTTGAATGAATTGAACATGGCTCCTCCCGCTCTATGCTCCACATAACGTCAGTTGAGTTTAACTAAGCCTACGACGAGATGGAAAGAATAGAGGAGAAGTAAAGCCCCCAACTGACAGAACACATCACCACAGACATAATGGCAAACAATCAACAAAACCGCATCACAAACAGAATATCGCCATCTAGTGGTGGGGGGGGGTGGGTTCCCCCATGGAATCAGAGAATGGGATTTTACTGGTAAGTACAAAAATCCTGTTTTCGCCATCGTTCATTGAGGGACACTGGAAACGTCCCAAGGTAGTCCTCACAGGAGGGAGCATGTTGTAGCAGTACAAAGTACCCTGCACTCAAAGCTGAACACTGGAGATGTCCCAAGACAGTCCTCATGGGAGGGAGCACGTTGTACCAGTACAAAGCTCCCTGCGCTCAAAGTTGACCTCTCTGGGTGTAAAATGGCAAAAGTGTACACAGAAGACCAGATGGCTGTCCTACACCGCTAACAACAGCGGCCCCATGGCACACACCCCATGAGGTGCCAACCAAGCAAGTGGAGTGAGCCATAACCTTGGAATGCTCCGACTGGCCCTGAGCAATGTATGCCTGTCGAATGACCACACAATGCCAACGGGATACTGTTTGCTTCAAGGCCGGCCAGCCCTGCTTATGAGAATCACATATGACAAACAAGTAATCCACTTTACGCAAAGCTGAGGTTCGGCCTTCGTTGGGCCTAAGAGCCTTTGCAACATCCAAGGAATGACCAGAAGAATGCTCAGACAATGAGCCACCACAAGAAAGGACCAGAACTACAATTGGCTGATTGATGTGAAACAAAGACGACCTTCGGCAAGGAGGGTTTGGTACAGAGCTCCACCCTGTCAACACAAAAAGACGGGATAAGGAGAGTGACAGGATAAGATACCCAGCTCTGACACCCTTCTGGCCAAGGCAATCGCCAGGAAGACCATCTACCAATTAAAATGCTTGAGGTCCACCGACTCAAGTGCCTCAAAAAGATCTGACTGCAAGAAATAAAGGACCAACTTCAGGTCCCATGGAGTTGTAGAGCCCACTGCATAAATATCTACAATTAGGGAAGCAAGGCGACAGCTGTATCTTCAAGGATCCTAAATGAAAACCAGTCTCTGGACCCACCTGGAGGAACAAACGAAGATGGGAAAGGAGGATGCCTCTTGCACCAGGATACAAAGGCCCAGCATATGCACTGGTGATACTGAGCAGAGACCGGCTTTCGAGCCTTCAACATTGTCAGAATAACAGCTTCCGGAATACCCTTTGCTCTTAGGATGGCGGCCTCAATGCAGCCAATGCAGATGGGTCCGCATACATCTAGCCTCCTTGCGCGTTAAACAGCCCTTCTAGTCGCGCCATGCCGTGGTGTGACTCAGTAGATCCGAGCTTCTTTTGTGCAACTTTCTACCTTCAAATGCGTCTTATTTGCACAGTGATGAATAGATAGCACAAGCAGCTTCTGCTGCTTAAAATGATATGCAGCACGCCTATGTTACGTGAGCGTCTGCGGGTGTATCTGCATGCGAAACTCTACGTTACAGTGTCAGCGGCTGTAACACTATTCGCATCGCTGTGCAAATAAGATGCATTTGAAGGTAAAGTCACATGAAAGTCGCTCAGCGCTACCAAGTCACACGGAGCTCCTGTGTTATGTGACGCGACCTGTAGCACACGGAAGATAGATGTATGTGGACACATCTGTAAGGTGGGGTGGATGAATGGCCCTTGTTGAAGGTCTAGGCGAGCAGGAAGAACCCAGGAGATGTCTATCAGAAGACCTCGAAGTTCTGAGTACAATGCCCATTGTGGCCAATCTGAAACCAGCAGAAAAACTGGAAGCGGGTAGAGCAGATGAAAAGTTCTTGGCACAGTTGAGTCATCCACCATTACAGCTCCTGGGTATTTCATTCTGGAGCAATAAAGGACCTTATGGTTTAGTCAAGATACTATGAGATCAACGTTCGACAACCCCCACCTCAACACCAGATCCTGAAAGACATCCGGGTGAAGACACCACTCCAGGGTGAAGATATTGGCAATCTGCCTCCCAATTTTGGACCAGGGACTGAACACAGCTGCTATTAGAAGAACGTGGCTTTCTGCACAACGTATGATGCCCATAACTTCTGCATGGCCAAGGAGCTCTTCGCCCCCCTCTGGTGTTTGATATAAGTCAGAGTCTTGACCAGTCACCCCTGCAGATTCTGCTGAACTGCTGACAAGGTCTTAAAGATCGCCCTGAATTCCAGGACATTTACGGGCAGTAATGCCTCCTTATAGGAACAAACTACTTGAAACTGGAAAACCGCAGCTCCACAGCCCCTGAGACTGGCATCCATGGTTACTAGAGTCCAATCCAAATTGTGAAAGGATGGCCGATGCTGAGAGGATAGTAATAAAGCCACTACAGGAGGGACAGGTGAGCCTGAGGAAAGAGACAAATGACCCAAGACAGGTGGAGATGAGAACCGTCCCATTTGGACAGCAGGGCCAATTGAAAATACAACCTTCCAAACGAGACTACCTCAAAGGAGGAAACAAGCTTCCCCAACAGATGCATGCACAAATGGACTGAAACAATTTTTTTCCGCAGAACCAAGTGCACCATTGACAGGATGGCCAGGAACTTGACTGGCAAAAGAAACACTTTCTGCAATGACATCTTGAACATAATGCACAGGAAAATCAGTCTGTGATCGATTGGATTTTTATTTAAATTCACAATCTAACCATGACATATGAGAGTCTGATGTGTTAGAAGGACATGAGTGAAGGACCCCCCGGGGTTGAAGCCTTTATCAAAAGGTCGTCAAGATAATGAGTGATAGTCACCCCGAATGACTGAAGGTGAGCCACCATGACTGACATCACCTTCATAAAGACCCGTGGGGTGGAAGAGAGACCAAACGGGAGGTCTCTGAATTGGTAATGGTCATCCTGTATCGTGAACTAAAGAAGGGATTGGTGAGGCTCCCAAATAGGATATGTGGAAATACGCCTCTGAATGTCCATAGATAACAGAATTTCCTCCTGTTTATCACTGAGTGCAGGGAAATGTAAGTGAATGGGACAACTGGGACTGATGGTCTTTAGACTTGGCACTCCTGGCAGAAGACGACTTACCCTTGGACCCGTGGAAATGCGACTTACCAGAGAGTTGAAAGAAAGATCTAAAAGCAACTCTGGGTTTTGGAGCAGAAAAAGAATAGTGTAGAAACACACCTAAATTTAAACAATTTCTCAAACACTGCAGCTCAGGAATGCTACTACACCACCATCCATTCAACCCCCCCTGAGACTGGGGCAGTCTTATGCTGCAGCCCAATCACACTCAACAAACTGCTGGATGCGACAAAACCGCACACTTGAGTGAGGGAGAAGCTAGACGCAGGCCGAATTACATGTCCTGTTGCAGTTTACTCCATTATTTTCATTTCTGATTAACTTTACCATAGTTTTTATAATGCTGTCACCATTGTTTTAACTGCCATTTTATGCCTTTGTATTAGGCTTCTCTCTGCCTGGATGTTATACTTCCGCGAACTACACACCCTGCCAGAAATAACTTACGCAGATGGCTGCCTCAAATGGTTCTTTCTTAGGCAGGATGAACAACACGTAGATCTATTAATGCAGTGCATATCATATTACAGATGTTTCAGTCAACCGTATATGTCTTAGGGCCTGATTCAGACCCGGACACTAAGCCGTGATCGCAAGCTATGGCCAATAGTCGTCCGTCTGCGCATGCGTCGCAGTGCGCGAGCACGTCACTGCGTTCAGGAATCGTGCGCTCGTAGTACAGACTGGACGCTACTTTGAGTGACAGTGCCATTTGTGGATGGTGTCAGGGGAAGGTCTATGTAAACGGGGGTGTGGATGTGTGAACGCAGGCGTGCCTGTGTGATCTAACGGCGTTTCACGGGCGTGCATAATTAGCATGGAGGGGTCATTGTACACGTCACCTGGTTGCATTTCAGCCTGCAGTGATTGCAGTGCTTGCGGCAGGATATCGTCTACTTCAAGGGCTACGAGCAGCTCTGATGGCTTTTGATGTTACTGATATTACATACACCTCCTGGAGATGACGTGTGCTGCGAAGGAAAAGGGGGCGTCTTTAGACCGGCGTGCGTTCGCACTGCCGTCGCTGTCGAAGACATAGAGGGTGTCCTTAAGCCTTGCCGGGCGATCATGGAATTTGCCCTGATGGCAGCGAAAGTGCGCTGATTTGCGTCCGGGTCTGAATCGACCCCTTCGTTTCTTGTATGACTTATGTCACACTTGGAACTGATGGTTATGTAAGGGCTCTGCTTCTACCTTAAACTAAGCTGTAACTTCTCCATTTTGTGTCATCTGTTCTAGGCTTATTCCAACCAGGGTAACCTATGTAGTGCGCCCAAAATGGCTACCTCGTTTGGTACTTTTCGTGGGTTATGTAACCTGTGAAATTTATTACCCAAAAGAGCTGCACCAACCATGTATTAAGTTAATTGTCCCCGTTATGTCCACTCTGTTCATTGCTTTTCATTTTATTTTCTTCTTGCTGTAATATTAAAAAAATCTTTGCTATGCTATTGATGCGTGTAAAGCGACTTTGACACCTGCTGGAGAAAAGTGCTATATAAATAAAATGATTATTATTACCCCACCATCACCACCCATAATCAGAGCAATGATTTTGTCCAGCTTGGACCCAAACAGAATCTTCCCTGAAAAAGGACCACTTAGATTCTGCATCAGCTTGCCAGGTTTGCAACTAAAGGACCCTACGAGCAGCAAGAGCCAAAGCAAAAACTTTAGAAAATAACTGGTCTGCATCAATAGCAACCTCACCTAGATAAGAAGTTGATTCTCGGATATGCTCAACTAGTAGAAGCAGATCAACCCTAGATGTACCAAACTGCAAACTGTCAGCAAGCAGGCCCGTCCAGTTCCCATCATATTTACTGAGACACAGACCAAGATGGGCTGAAGAGATGCCCCAGCTGCCACATAAATTAATTTCAGTGAAGATTCAATCTTTCGATGTGAACTATCCCTGAAACAGGTAGATCCCAGAACCGGAATAGTAGTTTTTGACAACCTGGCAATAGAAGAATCCACAAAAGTTTGGGATTCCCATTTAGATCTATCTGCTGCTAGCAGAGGATTAAGGAAGATTATGCGCCTGGAAATTTGGAACTTGAAATCCAGATGCACCCACACCATGGACAGATCCTCAAATTGAGGAAAAGTAGGAAAGGTAACTGGCTGTTTACACTTCCTCTAGAAAAGATAGATCTCATGAGTCTCCTAAGAGTCAGGATCTGATATACCTTGAAATTAACCCTCCGACTTTAAATCCTCCCAAGACTGAAGTCTTCTCTTTTGAGGATCACTCTATCTGGATGCCTCCCCTGAACCACTGGAGAAGGGGTCAAGTAGTCTCTCTAGGGAGGTAGAGACATGTACCAAGCAGGTCAAACCCTGAGCCCAAGCAGGCTCAACAGACTTGAAAGACTAGAAAATGGGCAGCCCATCAGGAACCAACTCAGAGGAGGGGCCTCCCAAGCATCCCGCAATCGGAGACTGAAGGGGCAGAGATAGAGGTGCTGCCTGCTAGCAGCCAAATAGTGTGAAAGTTCTGACATTGCCCCGGCAAGCGTTGCCACCCAAGCTGGTGTCAAGTGCAATGAGTCTCTGCAGCAAAAAAAAACACTCCAGCCAGATCGTGCATGAGGAATTTTGGTTTAACACTTTGCACAAGCAAACACTTAGTACAGCCCTACTCTGATCAAGGTGTGACCTCCGCAGTATTGTCCTTCAGACATAATGGTGAAAAGGAAGAGAGACAAGTAGAGAGGTGCAATAGGAAACTGACCCACGAGCAGCATGGGTTATAAAACAAAAGTACAACATGAGTGCAGCAATGACATACAAAATGATAGAGGAGCACAAACAGCAGAGCCTTTTCACAGAAGACACATTTTTTGAAAAAAAACTGGGAGAGACTGACTGTGCTTAGTAAGTCACTGACATGCAAGTCTGCACAAACACACCGCGGCTTACAGAAGTGTCGCTCTATCCCTCTATTCACGAGGACGGATCCTACTTACTGCTACTATCAATTTTCCAGTGTGCAGCGGAGCTATACTGTCCGATGACACTGTGCTCAGGGAGCCTAGACACATATATGTGTTGGTAGTGGTGGGTCTCTACGGAGGTGCCCACATAGCGGGCAGAGCCTTATAGCCAGAGTCTGCCCGGCAGGATACTAAATAGAAAAAAAAATGTAGCACAGGCTGCCCAGCAGCCTGAGAAAAAAGTGCCTGAATACATCAAGCACTTAAACTAAACTGAGGTCAGGTGAGGCAGGGGGAGGAGCCATGTTCAAATCATTCAAGATTTAAAGTGCCAGGCTCTACATACCACCGACTATACCCCACAGTGTTTCCAGTGTGCCATGTGGAAGGGGGAGAAACAATGTTAATATCAAGAATGTTTTAAGACTGGAGGGGACCTTGAGTAGATGTTCACCCTTATATAAAAACATTTCACCTATGGCACTATGCGCAATAATTATCTTTGTACATAGATATCACCAGTGCCATAAGGTAAGTAACGGAAATTCCCCCAACTAGTTTATCTATACTAATATAAGAAGAATGCTGTGTCAGTTTGTTTGTTTGAAGTTGGTGCAAAAACTACTGACCCGATTTTCATTAAGACGGAATCATTTTGTAGTGGAAACTGGTGAAGATGCTGCTGCCACCAATGTCAGTATGTACCCTGTGCACAGACTGTTATGTAGCCTATCCTATTCAAGTGAACGTGGGCACAAAGCACCTCTCCCCCCACCCCTTACCGGCGATGCGGATGTTACCACACCTATATATTTAAACACAACGGAGATGGTAACAATCGTGCACTGTGTCCATTTGCGTCCCAGAACTAATATTCAGAGTCCTATATATCCATTTGGAGTGACCAGCCTGACATGCTGTATTCTAGGAGAAAATAAGGGGCGCACAATTGTAAAGGTATATTCAATTTTATGTAATAAAAAAGTATACAGTTATCCATTAAGATTATGATCTGTATGGACCAGTCTGTTAATTGCCGATATCCAGGGACCCGTCACCGATAGCCAAAACAAGATCATAATCATGGGGGCCATCAGCTGATCCCGGCAGAGACCACTCATCAAACACTGTGCCTGGGACTGCAAGGCACAGTGTGTAATGAGCGGTCTCTGCTGGGATATAGCTTGCCTTAGCTGCTGGCCACCAGGATTATGATCTCATTTTGGCCAACAGTGACAGGTCCCTGGATATTGGTATGGAATTTTACGCTCCTTATTTTTTTTTCCAGAATATATATATATGTATATATATATATATATATGTGTGTGTGTATACATTTAAATATATATACAAAAATATATATAGATCAGCAATACAGGCAGGCTCGCGGCACTTGTTTGAAAATAGATCTTGTATTCACATACAGTATAGCGGAAAAACAGTACCTACTGTAGGTACTGTTTTTCCACTATAAGTGAATACGTGATTCAATTTCAAACAAGTCTCTGAGTGCCGCGAGCCTGCCTGTAATTGCTGATCTAAGAATTGATTCCAGAGGGCACCTGAATACAATGAATTTCAGACAGGAGAGTGCCTGTCCTTGTGTGACTGTAATATATATATATATATATATATATATAGATATATATGTATATGTACTGTATATGTAAAGAATAATAACAAAGTGCCCTCCTTGTGCGGAAACCTTAACCAATATACAGTTGTATAGTGTGACACTATGGTCTCCTTACATGTTTTGTTCTCTCAGACTTTTTAATACTTCATGACATATATTGAAAGAGGAAAGGAGTTCACAGCTGGATAATTCTATTTTATTCGCTGGTTCAGATAAGCATTCATTTAATTAACCTTTATTAGTACATGGCCAATCACTTAATAACTCACACTATACTATATTGGTTACATTTTCTCCACTAGGAGGCGCTTTTGTTATTATTTTTTAGTGAAACTTTCAGTAATCATCAAGTGATAATCAACGAGGTGCTGCTACTCTATGCAGGGAGAAATCTAGGCATTATAGTTCTATTGGAAGATAGTATTTGATGTTATTTTTTGGAAGTGCACAGTATGGGGTGAATTAATTTTACTTAGCACCACTATTTTATGAGAGAGAGGGATGTATGTATATATATATATATATATATCTGAATTCAGTGTTTCGTTACTATGTGCATCATAAATATTGTGAAATTCAACACTTTGTTCTCTGATGGGCCAGAAGGAGTTCTTCCGGCTATTTTTTTGTATTTGCCAACTTGCTCTGTGAGTTCTGTGTTTGTCCTCATGACATCATTAAGTAGCGGTGATTTTGGCAAAAAAATTGAGACCATTACGCCACGAGCAAACCTTTTGGGAGGGAAGGCTGTAACCACTACATCAGCACCTGATCCATTAAGAACAAGATATCATTTTGTGGAATAAGATTTAAAATTATCTCTTAGGAGTGGAAATTGCATATTTTATATGAATTTAGGCTCACAGCCAGGTATTTCTCAGGCACAAATATCCTGACATTTTCAATGTTTCAAAGATTGCAGAAATCAGCACTTTTATAACCAATGTCATATCTTCTGAGCATGCACAGGGCTAACACTGGCACAGTGATGCCACAAGCAAGGCTGGCCAAGAAGAGCAGACCTTTGGCCTTGCTTGGGAGAATTTGTGATACCGTATTCAACCTAGGGGTGTGCACCGGCCACTTTTCGTGTTTTGTGTTTTGGTTTTGGATCTGGATCTTTCTTCGTGTTTTGGATCTGGATTGGTTTTGCCAAAACCACCCTTCCGTGTTTTGGGTTCTGGGTTTTGTGTTTTGGATCTGTATTTTTTTTTTAAAAAGCATAAAAACAGCTAAAATCACAGAATTTGTTGGTTTCTCTGCTCCTATGCTATTATTAACCTCAATAACCTTAATTTCCACTCATTTCCAGTCTATTCTGAACACCTCACACCTCACAATAGTGTTTTCATGTCCAAAAGGTTGCACCGAGGTAGCTGGATGACTATGCTAAGCGACACGAGTGGGCGGCACAAACACGTGACCCATCTAGGAGTGACACTGCAGTGGCAGACAGGATGGCAGTTAGAAAAACTAGGCCCCAAACTGTACATAATGCAAAGAAAAAAAAGAAGTGCAAGATGGAATTGTCCTTGGGCCCTCCCACCCACCCTTATGTTGTATAAACAGGACATGCACACTTTAACAAATCAATCATTTCAGCGCCAGGGTCTGCCACACAACTGTGGCTGAAATGATTGGTTCGTTTGGGCCCCCACAAAACAAGCTGGAAATTAATGTGTCCCTGCACAAACTGGCTCTACGGAGGCAAGATGTCATCCTCATCCTCCTCATCCACCGATTCCTCACCCTCTTCAGTGTGTACATCCTCATCCTCACAAAGTATTAACTCGTCCCCACTTGAATCCACCACCACAGGTCCCTCTGTACCTTCTGGAGGCTGGTCTCCCTGGAAGAGCTGATAATTCATTTTGATGAACATCATCTTCTCCACATTCTGTGGAAGCAACCTCCTACGCCTTTCGCTGACAAGGTTCCCGGCTGCACTAAACACTCTTTCGGAGTACACACTGGAGGGGGGGCAACTCAGGTAAAATAGAGCCAGCTTGTACAGGGGCCTCCAAATTGCCTCTTTTTCCTGCCAGTACAGGTATGGACTGTCTGACATGCCTACTTGGATGCTGTCACCGATGTAATCCTCCACCATTCTGTCAATGGTGACAGTATCATATGCAGTGACAGTAGACATGTCAGAAATTGTTGCCAGGTCCTTCAGTCCAGACCAGATGTCCAAACTTGGTCCTGCCTGCCCTGCATCACCGCCAGCGGGTTGCTTAGGATACCTAAGTTTTTTCCTGGCAGCCCCAGTTGCGGGAGAAAATGAAGAAGGAGCCGTTGACGTGTCACGTTCCGCTTCAGCTGACAGTGTATTCACCAGCAGGTCTTTGCACCTCTGCAGGCTTGTGTCGGCCGGAAAGAGAGACACCACATAGGCTTTAAACCTAGGATCAAGCACGGTGGCCAAAATGTAGTGGTCTGATTTCAACAGATTGACCACCCTGGAATCCTGGCAAAGCGAATGAAGGGCTTCATCCACAAGTCCCACATGCCGAGCGGAATCGCTCCGTCTTAGCTCCTCCTTCACTTTCTCCAGCTGCTTCTGCAAAAGCCTGATGAGGGGAATGACCTGACTCAAGCTGGCTGTGTCTGAACTGACTTCACGTGTGGCAAGTTCGAAGGGCTGGAGAACCTTGCACAACACGGAAATCATTCTCCACTGCGCTTGAGTCAGGTGCATACCCCCTCCTTTGCCTATGTCATAGGTGGATGTATAGGCTTGTATGGCCTTTTGCTGCTCCTCCATCCTCTGAAGCATATAGAGGGTTGAGTTCCACCGCGTCACAACCTCTTGCTTCAGGTGATGGCGGGGCAGGTTCAAGAGTGTTTGCTGGCGCTCCAGTCTTCGGCACGCAGTCGCTGAATGGCGAAAGTGGCCAGAAATTTTTCGGGCCACCCAAAGCGTCTCCTGCACGCCCCTGTCGCTTTTCAGAAAATTCTGCACCACCAAGTTTATTGTGTGAGCAAAACATGGGACGTGCTGGAATTTGCCCAGATGTAATGCCCGCACAATATTGGTGGCGTTGTCAGATATCACAAATCCCCAGGAGAGTCTAAGTGGGGTAAGCCACTGGGCGATGATTTCCCTCAGTTTCTCTAAGAGGTTGTCGGCGGTGTGCCTCTTACTGAAACCGGTGATACACAGCGTAGCCTGCCTTGTAACGAGCTGGCGTTTCTGAGATGCTGCTACTGGTGACGCTGCTGCTGTTGCTGCGTAAGGTGATACATCTACCCAGTGGGCTGTCACAGTCATATAGTCCTTAGTCTGCCCTGTTCCACTTGTCCACATGTCCGTGGTTAAGTGGACATTGTGTACAACGGCATTTTTCAGGACACTGAGGACACTTTTTCTGACGTTTCTGTACAGTCTCGGTATCGCCTGCCTAGTGAAGTGGAATCTAGACGGGATTTGGAACCGGGGACACACTACCTCCATCAATTGTCTAAATCCCACTGCACTAATGGCGGATACCGGACGCACGTCTAACACCAACATAGCAGTCAAGGCCTCAGTTATACGTTTTGCTTCAGGATGACTGCTGTCGTACTTCATCCTCCTCGCTAAGGACTGTTGGAGGGTCAATTGTTTAGTAAAAGTAGTGGTGTTCCTACTTCCTCTCTGGGATGATGAACGACTCCCAGCAGCAGCAACAGCAGCAGCGGCAGCAGTAGGCGTAGCAATGCAGGATCCTCCAGAGGAATCCCGGATAGGAGAGTCAGTCATGCCAGTGACATGGCCTGCAGGACTACTTCCGATCCTGACTAAGGAGGAAATTGACGAGGAGGGAGTTGATGGTGTGGTTTGCAGGCGCTTGGATACAACAGGACAACGGGATTTAGGTGTCCCTGGACTGCTTACGGTCTTAGCCAAAGTTTCTGAACTTGACAGTAACTTTTTATGAACGCGCTGCAGGTGCCGTATAAGGGAGGATGTTCCTAGGTGGTTGACGTCCCTACCCCTACTTATTTCACCTTTACATATGGTACATATGGCAAGACAGTTGTTGTCCGGATTTGGATAGAAATATTGCCAGACCAAAGAGGTGGAATGTTTGGTCTTCTGCCCAGGCATGACCGTGATGGGCTTTTTCATCCCACGGACAACAACTGTCTCCCCCGGAGCCTGATTTAAACAAACCACATCACCATCAGAATCCTCCTCGCCAACTTCCTCCTCAGCGCCAGCTACACCAGTATCCTCATCCTGTTGTACTTCAACAGTGACATCTTCAATTTGCATATCAGCAAGTGGACTGTGGGTGCTCCTTTCAGCACTTGCAGGGGGCGTGCAAATGGTGGAAAGAGCCACCTCTTCCCGTCCAGTGCTGGGAAGGTCAGGCATCGCAACCACCACCACACTTGGACTCTCCTTGGGGATTTGTGATATCTTCTTAGAAAGCACAGTTCTTCGCTGTGCTTTTGCCAGCTTAACTCTTTTGATTTTTTTAGTGGGAGGAGGGCTTCCATCGTCATGTGAAGCTGAACCACTAGTCATGAACATACTAGGGATCGACCTTAGCCGTTCCTTGCCACTCCGTGTCGTAAATGGCATATTGGCAAGTTTACGTTTCTCTTCAGCTGATTTAAATGTCTTTTTCAAGGTCATTTTCCTGAACTTTGCCATTTGGGATTGTATGTGCCCTCTACTATGACATTGGGCATCGGCCTTGGCAGACGACGTTGATGGCATGTTATCGTCTATGTCATGACTAGTGGCAGCAGCTTCAGCACTAGGAGGAAGTGGTTCTTGATCTTTCTCTATTTTATTTTTATCGGAGAAAGTTTGGTCCTCCATTTATGTTATATCGATTTGATATATACGTGCGGCTAAACACAGAAAATAATTTTTTTTTTGGTTTGGACTGGAGTGTACTTTGTGGGTTACAGCACCCTTTAACGGTCAAGCCAGCCGGCCCTTTACTTATGACACAGGCGCACTCTTGGCACTACTTTGTTGATGCACGTGCGGCTACTGCGCACACAATTCACAAACACAGAAAATAATTTTTTTTTGGTTTGGACTGGAGTGTACTTTCGGGGGTTACAGCACCCTTAACGGTCAAGCCAGCCGGCCCTTTACTTATGACACAGGCGCACGCTTGGCACTACTTTGTTGATGCACGTGCGGCTACTGCGCACACAATTCACAAACACAGAAAATAATTTTTTTTTGGTTTGGACTGGAGTGTACTTTCGGGGGTTACAGCACCCTTTAACGGTCAAGCCAGCCGGCCCTTTACTTATGACACAGGCGCACGCTTGGCACTACTTTGTTGATGCACGTGCGGCTACTGCGCACACAATTCACAAACACAGAAAATAATTTTTTTTTGGTTTGGACTGGAGTGTACTTTCGGGGGTTACAGCACCCTTTAACGGTCAAGCCAGCCGGCCCTTTACTTATGACACGGGCGCACGCTTGGCACTACTTTGTTGATGCACGTGCGGCTACTGCGCACACAATTCACAAACACAGAAAATAATTTTTTTTTGGTTTGGACTGGAGTGTACTTTCGGGGGTTACAGCACCCTTTAACGGTCAAGCCAGCCGGCCCTTTACTTATGACACAGGCGCACGCTTGGCACTACTTTGTTGATGCACGTGCGGCTACTGCGCACACAATTCACAAACACAGAAAATAATTTTTTTTTGGTTTGGACTGGAGTGTACTTTCGGGGGTTACAGCACCCTTTAACGGTCAAGCCAGCCGGCCCTTTACTTATGACACGGGCGCACGCTTGGCACTACTTTGTTGATGCACGTGCGGCTACTGCGCACACAATTCACAAACACAGAAAATAATTTTTTTTTGGTTTGGACTGGAGTGTACTTTCGGGGGTTACAGCACCCTTTAACGGTCAAGCCAGCCGGCCCTTTACTTATGACACAGGCGCACGCTTGGCACTACTTTGTTGATGCACGTGCGGCTACTGCGCACACAATTCACAAACACAGAAAATAATTTTTTTTTGGTTTGGACTGGAGTGTACTTTCGGGGGTTACAGCACCCTTTAACGGTCAAGCCAGCCGGCCCTTTACTTATGACACAGGCGCACGCTTGGCACTACTTTGTTGATGCACGTGCGGCTACTGCGCACACAATTCACAAACACAGAAAATAATTTTTTTTTTGGTTTGGACTGGAGTGTACTTAGGGGGTTACAGCACCCTTTAACGGTCAAGCCAGCCGGCCCTTTACTTATGACACAGGCGCACGCTTGGCACTACTTTGTTGATGCACGTGCGGCTACTGCGCACACAATTCACAAACACAGAAAATAATTTTTTTTGGGTTTGGACTGGAGTGTACTTTCGGGGGTTACAGCACCCTTTAACGGTCAAGCCAGCCGGCCCTTTACTTATGACACAGGCGCACGCTTGGCACTACTTTGTTGATGCACGTGCGGCTACTGCGCACACAATTCACAAACACAGAAAATAATTTTTTTTTGGTTTGGACTGGAGTGTACTTTCGGGGGTTACAGCACCCTTTAACGGTCAAGCCAGCCGGCCCTTTACTTATGACACAGGCGCACGCTTGGCACTACTTTGTTGATGCACGTGCGGCTACTGCGCACACAATTCACAAACACAGAAAATAATTTTTTTTTTGGTTTGGACTGGAGTGTACTTTGGGGGTTACAGCACCCTTTAATGGTCAAGCCAGCCGGCCCTTTACTTATGACACAGGCGCACGCTTGGCACTACTTTGTTGATGCACGTGCGGCTACTGCGCACACAATTCACAAACACAGAAAATAATTTTTTTTTTGGTTTGGACTGGAGTGTACTTTCGGGGGTTACAGCACCCTTAACGGTCAAGCCAGCCGGCCCTTTACTTATGACACAGGCGCACGCTTGGCACTACTTTGTTGATGCACGTGCGGCTACTGCGCACACAATTCACAAACACAGAAAATAATTTTTTTTTGGTTTGGACTGGAGTGTACTTTCGGGGGTTACAGCACCCTTTAACGGTCCAGCCAGCCGGCCCTTTATTTATGACACAGGCGCACGCTTGGCACTACTTTGTTGATGCACGTGCGGCTACTGCGCACACAATTCACAAACACAGAAAATAATTTTTTTTTTGGTTTGGACTGGAGTGTACTTTCGGGGGTTACAGCACCCTTAACGGTCAAGCCAGCCGGCCCTTTACTTATGACACAGGTGCACGCTTGGCACTACTTTGTTGATGCACGTGCGGCTACTGCGCACACAATTCACAAACACAGAAAATAATTTTTTTTTTGGTTTGGACTGGAGTGTACTTTCGGGGGTTACAGCACCCTTAACGGTCAAGCCAGCCGGCCCTTTACTTATGACACAGGCGCACGCTTGGCACTACTTTGTTGATGCACGTGCGGCTACTGCGCACACAATTCACAAACACAGAAAATAATTTTTTTTTTGGTTTGGACTGGAGTGTACTTTCGGGGGTTACAGCACCCTTAACAGTCAAGCCAGCCGGCCCTTTACTTATGACACAGGCGCACGCTTGGCACTACTTTGTTGATGCACGTGCGGCTACTGCGCACACAATTCACAAACACAGAAAATAATTTTTTTTTGGTTTGGACTGGAGTGTACTTTCGGGGGTTACAGCACCCTTTAACGGTCAAGCCAGCCGGCCCTTTACTTATGACACAGGCGCACGCTTGGCACTACTTTGTTGATGCACGTGCGGCTACTGCGCACACAATTCACAAACACAGAAAATATATTATTTTTTTAGCACTTGGGGGGAGCACCCCTGATGGACAGAGCACCCCCTGGACAACACTACAGCACTCCTTTAGGACTGGGACACTGCACAGGACTTTGGAGTGGACACAGCCCCTATGGAGAACTGACTGCACAACACAGTCCAGCCAGCCCCTATGGACTTTGAAGTAGTGGACACAGCCCCTATTAACAACAGCAGCACAACACAGCCAGCCCCTATGGACTTTGAAGTAGTGGACAACAGCAGCACTACACTACACTACACTACACTACACTACACAGCCCTAACTCCCACCCTCCCTCTTCACTGTCCACAGCCGAGTGAGAAAATGGCGCCGACGCGGGTACCTTATATAGGATCCAAAACCCGCGAGACTCGGAAGGCGGGATGATGACGTTTTGCCTCGATTTCAGATCCGAGTCAGGCGGGAAAAGTCGAGCCTGACTCGGATCGGGGGGGCTCGGGGGGGTTCGGATTTCAGAAATCCGAACCCGCTCACCCCTAATTCAACCCCAAGCTCTATGTCTTCAATTACCCTTTTAGACTACAAGCCCCTTAGGGAAGCAAACTGTATCCTAACGTACTTCCTGCACTTGTTCACTATATGTAGAAAATACGTTAGGATACAATATTAGAAAGCAGTAGTGTACAAAGTGTGGCACCACATAAATAAACTTATGTATGTAATTAATTGATTAGAAACTACTTGCTGTTTTTATTAAATTGTTCTCTGGTAGAAATAAAAATGTATTAATCTTTGCCTTGATATTCTGGCAGTATTATAATTTATTTTTTAACCCAAGAAAAAGATATAACTGAGTAACTGAGTAGCACCACATGTTTGCCAGCATTTACAAATTACAAATTCAATGGCTAACTAGAAAAATAACTTTTCAATGTCATTACCCATAGGAAATCTTATAACTTCATAATATCCTGGTGCTTCTGTTCTTTTCACAGGTTCCATGAAAGGCCATGCACTTTGATGACTCTTAAATAAAAATAAAATGGGTAACATAATTTAAAAAACCAACAAAAATCTGTAACTCTTGTACACAGGCAGATGTATTCATGCTCCAAGTTCTGCAATGTTTAAAAGAATAAGAGAATTTGTATCCAAGGTAAATACTGTTCCCTGCAGAATTGCTCTCAATATATTCACAGTAAGGTGAAAGACCTGTCGGATCACAAAAACGTCCGCAGCCAGTTTCCCAGTCAAACAGCCTATTGCTGGGCCCTTACATCAACTCTATTGTAATACAAAATTACATCAACTATATTGTGCCTAGACTCTGCCTGTAGTCTGACACTGTACTAATGCTATCCACTAATTATATACAGAAGTCTTTATTAAAATATTAAATCTTCTCAGTAATCTGTTTCATACAACTTGGTTACAGATTAATATTGTTGTTCTGGTTTTATTCTGTAGAAAAATGATTGGGAGTTACCGTATGACCAGTAAGAGCATGATAATTTATCACTCGCTGCCAGTGCAAAGCCACAGGTTCACTATAAGACTTTAATTAAATTACATTTACCAAAGAAATACTGTGTATATATATATATATATATATATATATATATACTCCAACTTACCTTTACCTGCTGTAGAATATTCTTTAGGGTGTTGTATAGCTGCTCTGGATCTTTTGACTCTTTACTTGAAATAAAAAGATGACAAAACAAAAAAAAATAAAATAAAAACAGCAAGGGAAAAATAAAAAAGAAATCAGTTTAGATTAACTATACTACACTTACTGCTTAATCAAGATACTTGTTGGTCTTTCTGACTTGTAATATAAGAGAAGATTAACCTCGTGAATAATACCACCAAGCTAAACAATAGCATTACGTGATAACTCAAAATTGCAAGCTGTATACATTAGAGATATGCCACTACTGTGAAGTCTATTGAGTCTATGTACTAATATTGGGCTTTAAAGCAGAGTATTGTCACCAGACATATAGTTATCTATTGCCGCAATAAAATAAATATCACTGCAGCTGCTCAGCAATGCTAACAGACATCCCGGTCCGCTAATGGAATCACATGATATGCAATGAGGATTGCGGATTAATCTCTGCACCGTTTAGCTTCTTACCATTCCTAGACTTTTGTGTTATCGCTTTGGACCCCATGAATAGGATTTATAGTGAGAATACCAATTTACTTGCTGCATAAGGGTACGGTACTGAATTTGGAGGGTGCTGAGCCATTACAGCATTCTGGAGAACACTCCTAATTGGGATCATCAGCTCTCACACCTCATAAAGACTCCCTAATACAACCTTTTCTTGTAGCTGTTTCTAAACACTCACAATTTAGTGCTGTCTCTCATTTGTTGTGGACTTAAAAAATTGAAAAAAAAAACTCTGTAGATAAAACTTATTTGTAGTAATCCTGACATTACCACAAATCTGTAGCAGAATAACTCCCCACATAATCTTAAATCCATGATACCCTGGAGCAGTAGATTACTAGATTATATTGTGAACCTATGTGTGAAGTAGATAAATACTTGTTGTACAATGACAATTGGTATTGCATCCCAGGTCGAATATGTATATCAGCTAATCATGAATGTTTTGGAGAGACAAATTACATTTACGCCACTGATCATTATTATTACAGTTGCTCCCTTAATAACTACAAATGACAGCTCATTTATGTTATGTTGGGAAACATATTAATATGCTTCGGTTACTGGGTAGTAGGGGTACAATAATGTTCTACATATCTATAAATAAGTTAGACAACTACCAATTGACATTATTTGTACAGATTATAAAAACCACTGTGAAAAAGGAGCACTAAAGTGATTGGCGTACATGTTACTAGGTTGTTATTTGAAAGGATAATATGCAATTGTAACACTGCATATAAAACATGTCTGCACCACACGGAAGATTTAACTATGTGACCTAAGTATAAATTACCTTCTATCTTTTATGCTTGGTTTCCAACCTGTCTCTCCTGAAAGACAATGAAATAAAATAAATACTATTTCCATAATTATAAGGTGACACAACACATAGTCACGGTGCCACTCCCAAAAATAGCAACGGTCATATGATTAGTAAGGAAAATAATAGCTGCTTCAATGCTAGTATTTTATAATTATCGTCCTGCCACTTGTCCCAACTAGACCTGAGAGTGACAAATTCACTTTCTAGCTTGGCGATATTCGCTGGATGAGATCTGGCTGTTTGGCTCTTGTGTCAAGCAGCTGGATCACACATGCATAGTGCTGTAGGAAGATGACTGTACACACAAGCCAACTGCATTCACAAACATCCCTAATAATGATCAAATCAATCATCAGGCATTATTGCACCTACTTTGGGGCACACACACAGTGATATTAGGCAACTTAGCTGATATCGCATCATGTGATACAGGGGAACATCACTTCCTATTTGCACCACTATATTAAACAAATCAGCTTTTACTTGTATGAAAACTACGTATGTACATTTCTCCTGCTATGCCAGCCCACTGTGGTTGTTGGCACATGCACCACTGTGTAGCAAGCAATCACTTGCATACTGTATAGCCCTTATACAGCACAGTGGTGCATCCCCACGTAGAGCCGGATTCAGTTACATGCCAGCTGCCATTATCAGCCAGTTTCGGTAGGCTCATCCTGCTCGCACCCCCATAGGCTGCAAGAAGAATCAGCCTTTAGTGAGGTAAGGCACAAAACTATTAAAAGCCGTCCCAGCGAATTCCGGACTTAACTGAATCGGCCTCTTTATTATGATATATTCTCTGTCAGATAAGAATTTGTTCTAGTTTTTAAATGTGGTCTGTTTACCATTATCGGATTACTGCAATTATTATTACCTGTAATAATATACTGGCCAGATACTGTAGAAGCACTAATTGTGGCTCATGCAGTAAATAGTGTAACTATAATATTGCTCACAATTAGGATATCTATCTATCATTTCACCTGGCTTTTACATTTATTATATTTGGACAGAAGAAAGATCAGTGAAGCTCAAGTGGTTCTTGGCTGTGTGTTAAAACATACCAGTATACAAAAATACCATCATATCATTTCACAATAACATATATTACTAGATGAATTCACATGATTACAAATGCTATTTTAATACTTTAAAACTTTAATGAAAAATAAGGCCAATACCAAGCAGGTTATTGAAACTGAAATTAATACATACTAATTCCCGGTATGCTTTCAATTGGTATCTGTCGTACTCCTTCCTTAAAGCAAGACAGTCCGGGGTACACCTTTCTTATCTGTGCTTGTTTCCTTTCAATCATCTTTTTTATTATCTGTAATAATGAATATTGATGTTTAGCCCTATGCATATTTTCTTCTACTGTATTATAGTAGATGTTACACTTTGTGCCTCAATATTTTGCATGCAGAAAGTTTTGAAACAATCACATAAATAGGCAATGTATTTGCAAATATAATAGTACTACTACTAATAATAAAAAGACATTTGGGGAATGGTTACTAATGGCCGCAAGAGTGGATTTTCCTTAACATTTTTAACTTTATAAGAGAAATTACAATTATGTGCGAGTTGGGTCCTGCGGCATGCTTTAACCATGAATAGCATTTGCAATTCAATTCCAAACTCGCATCACGCTTTCTAATGAAATTTGCATTTTTTTGTGTGCACCCCAGAGCAGATGAAAATGTAGGGAAAATCTTTATTAAAAGGTATAAATGTCGGGCCACAGTGCAGAACCGCTGGTACACCCTCCTAATGAATAGTTGTGCACTTGGAGGGGTTTAAGTAGCATAATTTGGTCAATAAAACATGTCACTTTTCAGGTGACTGTCTCTAAAAAGCTCAAAACTTGAATAAATTATGTGAAACAGGTATGTGGAAATATAAATGATGTGGGACAGGTATGTGGAGGTGTAAATGATGCGGGACAGGTATGTGGAGGTGTAAATGTATGACAGGTACAGTACGTGGAGGTGTAAATGATGTGGTACAGGTATGTGGAGGTGTAAATGATGCGGGACAGGTATGGGGAGGTGTAAATGTTGTGTGACAGGTACAGTACGTGGAGGTGTAAATGATGTGGGACAGGTATGTGGAGGAGTAAATGATGTGGGACAGGTATGTGGAGGTGTAAATGATGTGGGACAGGTATGTGGTGGTGTAAATGATGTGGGACAGGTATGTGGAAATATAAATGATGTGGGACAGGTATGTGGAGGTGTAAATGATGTGGGACAGGTATGTGGAAATATAAATGATGTGGGACAGGTATGTGGAGGTGTAAATGATGTGGGACAGGTATGTGGAGGAGTAAATGATGTGGGACAGGTATGTGGAGGTGTAAATGATGTGGGACAGGTATGTGGAGGTGTAAATGTTGTAGGACAGAAATGTGGAGGTAAAAATGATGTAGGACAAGTATGTGGAGGTGTAAATGATGTGGGACATGTATGTGGAGGTGTAGATGTTGTTGCACAGGCATGTGGAGGTGTAAATGTTGTAGGACAGAAATGAGGAGGCAAAAATGATGTAGGACAGGTATGTGGAGGTGTAAATGATGTGGGACAGGTATGTGGAGGTGTAGATGTTGTTGGACAGGCATGTGGAGGTGTAAATGTTGTAGGACAGAAATGTGGAGGTAAAAATGATGTAGGACAGGTATGTGGAGGTGTAAATGATGCGGGACAGATATGGGGAGGTGTAGATGTTGTTGGACAGGCATGTGGAGGTGTAAATGTTGTACGACAGAAATGTGGAGGTAAAAATGGTGTGGGACAGATATGTGGAGGTGTTATGGTTGGATGAGGAATTTAGAACTTGCAGAAGAAGTAAACGTGTTTATTGCAACAATTTACAAACTTGTATAAAGCCATTTGACACCAAGAATGTAATATAGTGGAAACTTCTAAGCAGTTTTAACAACAAATACACATTATGGGGTCAATTCAGTTAGGAGCGAGTTCGCGAAAGTGAGTTTGTATTATGGAATTCACATAAATCATGTGAATGTGCTAACCTGAGATGAGAAATTCAATTAGAAATGCCAATTCGTGGTACTCTGCATTATTGAGCAACTTTTCTACAAAAAGCAACCAGGGAGAAGGGCATGAATACAGTGAGGATACCATTCTGGAACCCAAAAAATTGGCAACTGAGATAGCAGAACCATATAGAATATTTTGTTATTGCTCAGCTTTAACTTGATAGATTGAGATGAAACAAAGTGCGGGTTATTTCTAGGAGGTGATGATGAAAGTTCAGTAGTTTTTGTGCTAACCTTGGAACAAACAGACAGACACAACATTCTTATAATATTAGTGTAGTTTGCCGTCCATATAAGCATTTTATCACCCTGCTGTGTTTCTGTCAAATGCCTCTTATGTCCCTCAACTGGAAATATGCACTTCACCCTTATAAGTGTTAATATAACGATACTTACACTAGCAGACCATTTTTTGGGATATATGTATATTCTCTATATGGATACACAACACTCTCAGGTAAAGTCATAGAATGCGGTCCTTTTGTATGACCTACATGTCTCCACTAACAACTCTGCTAATTTCTATAGCTTTTCTACTGCAACATCTCCATGCTGAAGTCCGGCTGCAGAGCATTGGGTCCTAGACCACCGATGTTACTCTTTATACCTGACAAGGCGGGTTCCTGTGAGATGGAAAAGGTCAGTGTGACATTCTACATTGCATCCAGAGGGCTTCTGGTTGCTCACAGCTAAGCGGGCTTATCCCACTAATGCCTCAGAAGCTGCTCCTGTCAATGCAACCTGACATTACACAACCGTTATTCTCCTTTCCACACTCTAGCTGCTGTCCTAGCAGTCATTCGCCCTTTTATGGTACCTGTTCATGTCAGTTGGCTCTACAACTTAGAGTTTTCCTAGCGTGTAGGTTCATAGTTCCAACACTGAGATTAGCGACACTACTTGACTAGAATCTGTTGGGGTTATACTACATTCTGGTCTGAGGTACATCTATGGGCTAGTGCACGTTTGCATTAGTGTGACAGTCACAGGTTCGGTTCCTATGACAGCATTGTTCCATGCAGGGGGAGTTGTTGGTTTCACTGTTCAGTATCTGTTGATACTTTCATTACACTGACAGGTAGCAATTAATACTTAGAAAAAAAAAGCCAATGGCGCTAAATGGAGTAAAGAATGAATTAAGATAAATGAAATAAAATAAATGACCCTCACGCAGCTGTCAAAATCAGGTGGCAAACCAAAAAACTACTGAATTTAAAATATAGACAGCGCTAGAGAAGGACACATATAACCTAAATAAAAATAAATAAGCCCATATTTATAATAAAATTAATTAATGTTTAATGAATAACAAATTACTGTTCTGAATAAAATACTAAAATATATAAATACAGTTCACATAAAAAAAGGAAACATGACCTTTAAGCAATTCTACACATATACAATATATAATACATTGAATATACAAAAAATAATTATTTGAGATGACCACAACAGACACCCCTCTGAAGAAATCCCAAATAGGGAAGAAACATGTTCGTCTACAGAGAGAAATCCACACAGTATTACACGGGCTGCACGCAGACTATCGTGCATGTCCCGCCACCTGCTGTTCCAGCACTTGTTATCGCTAACTACCAGCCACTGCCTCGAATGGATTACAAGCTACGGCTCTAGGTGTAACCTACTTAAGCCTTGCCAGTGGGATCGGATTCCCCCAGCCAGTACCTGTGTGCCGTGCGTCCACCATACAGCAGGACGGAGATGGAGATCAGAAGTACCGTCAATTACACCAGACTTCTCCGGCTGGTGCATTTACAAACCCTCCGGAGAAAGGGAGACGGGGATCGGGAGTCCCGCAAGCTATATCGGGTCCCTACAACCGGGGCCTCACACCATATACCCTCCAAATAGACGGAGACGGAGATTAAGAGGCACATGGAGTGTTTAACTCAGGCGGCCAACTTCCTATAAAATACGGAGGTAAAAACCATTAACTGCATCTTTTTCATGTAATAATCAGCTGACACAGATCTGTTTGCTCAGCATTTTGTATCATCATACAGCTTGTTATTAAATACCAGCAGTGAGCATATCAAACAGCTTGTTTCTAACCATAAAAACTGGAACATTGTTACCATTCCAACAACATTTTGCTTTTCTGGTTAAACAGCTACATTTATATGGAACATCCAATAGTTTATTTCTTCTATATAAACGGAGACATTATATTACCATAAAATCCAGTGTCCCCTTCTATTCTACATCGTGGGACTGTTTATCTCAATTGTCATTGACTATTGGAGCTGGCAGCAAGTTCAGTGTGCATATCTATGCTGAGGGATTTTCCTTTGATATCATAAATCCCCTCCTATCAATACTGTTATGGTCATCTCAAATAATTATTTTTTGTATATTCAATGGATTATATATTGTATATGTGTAGAATTGCTTAAAGGTCATGTTTCCTTTTTTATGTGAACTGTATTTATAGATTTTAGTATTTTATTCAGAACAGTAATTTGTTATTCATTAATGGTTAATTAATTTTTTTATAAATATGGGCTTATTTATTTTTATTTAGGTTATATGTGTCCTTCTCTAGCGCTGTCTATGTTTTAAATTCATTACACTGACAGGGACTTTCATGGTTGTTCTAGTGCCCTAGCCTCGTTGTATAGGATACTTCCCTGTATCGGTAGCTCGCTCTCACGGGGTGCTGTTGCTTCCGTGATTCCTAACTGCTTGGGTATCCCGGTTGTTTCCATACTATGTTCGGACCAGAAGCTGGTACTGACTACACACTTTCATCACATTGGAAATTGTCTGTTGTTTGGGGTTTTCTTTTCCACTGTTGCCAGAGGTTGGTTGTTTTTTCCAGGCGAAGTGGACGCTTCCCTTCGCCTAGGCTCGCTGAAGGGTTCCAATGACTCTTTTATCCAGAATGGGTTGTCCGGCTGTCTGACCCTCTGTAAGGAGTTGTAGTCTCAATCCTCTCGATGCTGCCTCTGCCTCATGCCTGTGGGATTTCCACTTTTTGGAGACTTCTACGATCTAACCCTTCCGCTGGTTAAAAACCCCTTCATTAGTTCAACCTCAAGAATGGTCCTGGTCAACTGTTCGGTTCTTGGTTTTGGCCTTCATGTATACTCTTTGTTAGAGTCAGCTCTGGTTCTGTATAATTATACATATATCTATATAATTGTTTTTGCCAAGCAGTGCTGGGATTCTACTGTCAGTGACTGATGCATCTTCCTATGTTAAACTCTGGTACGGTTTTCTCGAGTTTTGTTCACGTGTTGCTGCCCTTCTCCTATGGCTTCTTGTTGGGGCTCTCTGCTACCAACGGTCAGGGTTGGTCTAGTTTCAGCTGAACTTACGGTGTCCTGACGATTCTCGTCTGCTGTTGTTCAATAGATAATTGTTTTTCTTGTTCCATTCTACTTACGCTGTATGTTGTGGACTGTTCTGTGGCTGTTAAGCGAGGAGTTCTGATTGTCTCCTGTGCTCTACGAAGCTTGGTCCTCAGCTCTTGCTTTTCTATTGGACCTACAGTTTCTGGGGGTCCCTGTGGGGTTGGCAAGTACTCAGCGTTTCCCACCTGGGAGGTTAAGTTTAGGAAGTTCCCAGTGTCTTGAGCTCCAGTGTCCCCTAGTGGATGAAGGACAAAACAGGATTTTGGTACATACCGGTAAATCCATTTCTCTGATTCCACAGGGGACACTGGACGCCCGCCCAGCGCTGCGTACCTGCCACTTTGTTTGGTTCATTATATGGTTGTGTGACTGCATGTGTTCCCTGCAGTGGGTTCCTCTGTTCTCCTTCAGTCGGTCTTGTTCCGGTCTGTGAACGTCTCCTCGTTTTCCTGTTGTCCTCCGTCTCCTCTTGGGCTCAGTTTCTTAAACTGGGGTTGATGGGGCATAGAGGGGGAGGAGCCTGTCACACTTCTAGATTATTTAAAGTGCCAGGCTCTACTCTACCACCGTCTATACCCCAGTGTCTTGAGCTACAGTATCCACTGTGAAATCGGAGAAATGGATTTACCGGTAAGTACCAAAATCCTGTTTTTTAAAGCTGCAATCATTTTAAAGGCAAAACCAGCTTGGTTGTGCTTTTAAAATGATTGCTGCTTTAAAAATTAAAAATAGATTCACAACCTATCACATAAGCCCCTATATGTGTAAAAATACCCTCTCATCGTATGAAGGTATAAGCTACCTTGCCGACAACAATGTTGATACAGGTTGCATATTCCTTTCACTCCAAAACTGTATAAACTTAAGAGGAACAGGACTAACAGAAAAACTAAAAGGAACATATGCGCCTTATTAGGAAATGTTTTCTATGTTCCAGTATCCCACTGTATTACTGGCACGAGTCCTGCAGTGAGCACATTTATTTCAATGTTCCTATTACACAGCACATGTTCTTAGATTGATAGGAGTATTTGTCTTGTTTTACTAAATGATTTGATGTGTGTGGTGACAATGCCAAGTTTGACTGTTCAGAAATCAGGACTTGGCCTCATTCAGACCAGAGCGTTCGGCTCTGAATCAGGGCCCTCCTCCCTGAAAATGCAGCGGCCTTATGGACGCTCCCATAGCTATAGCGAGCGTCCATGATGATGGTCGCGATGGTCACGACCATCGCGACCATCGGGCTTGCGACGGAGAACCTGCGGTAGGGTCTCGCTGCCGCAAGCCCTGGAGTGATTTTGGCTCTATCAGAGCCAAAACCACTCCCACTGACATCACTAGTGATGTCAGTGGGGCCGGCTTCAGACGGTAGGCGTTCCCATGGGAACGCCTCCATATGGCAGTCACGCCCCGGGCACGCCCACCAACGGGGTCGTGCTGTCAATCAACATCGACATCACGCCCCCTTTAGTGCGAGACCCGGAGCGACGGAGAGCCCGTCGCTATCCGGGTGTCGTGCGCATGCGCAGTGGGGCAACATCGACCCGCTTGCGAGCGTCCTGTGCTCGCGAGCGGGTCTGAATGACCCCCTTAGTTCTAATACAACACAGTTGCAAGACTGGACTATAAATTACATTGAGGATTAGTTTGACAGCAACTATATTGAATGCTGAATGTTAAAGCATATGGGGATATGTAGATTGGGTGGTGTTTTATGTTTTTTTTTATTCTATAAATGATATTTGTTTATAATCATGTAACAATTTGTGTGAAGACCCTTAGCGCTCCCTGCACATTTGTTTTATTTTTCTGTGGGATTTTATGTGTGAGGGTCAGTGCCTCATACTGGGAGAAGCAATTAGGTCTACGCATTAAGGCTATTTGATTTCAGTCACATTGGATCAAGATTTGCACCTTAGATATTTTGTTTCTAACAAATAATGACAGGTTAATTTAATTTAATACATTAAGATAACAATTATCGATAAGGGAGAGACAGACATGTACATGATAAACAATTTACACTACTTTCCAAATCCCTTTATATAACTATTAACATTCAATAGTCATTTGTTCAATACAGATATCAAACTATGGGTTTGAGTATTTAATATACAATGCAGAGATGATTTATTAAACCATTCCAATGAGTTCAAAGAGTGCACTATTATATGGCCTTTTTTTATACGAATATCATGGACGTCTCTTACTTAGTAACACTAGACTACTTATTCTGCAATAAGATGTTTTGTTTTTATTTAAATTATATATATTGACATATAGAGACAGATCCAATTAGCACCAGTGTTTACAGTGCGGCTAAAGCTCCGGATTTAATGCCTGGAGCTATTCAATTATTGGGCAATTTCTCTGCACGGTTAAATCCAACTGCTAACCTGCGTTATCCCATAGATTCTGGGCTAAGTGCACAGAATCTATGGGTTACCCTGTGTGGTAAGCCCCGGATGGTGCATTTATCATCATTTTTTTTCCTCACAGATGCTTGAGGCTCTGGGGCTTACCGTGCGGGGTGCAAAACTAACTAATAACTCAGGGCAAAGCCTTAGCCGTGGGGTAAACCATGCGGCTAATTGAATCTGTCCCATAGCAGTCATGCCTAAATTCTAAAAGACTTCTACTTTTTGCATATTATTGTATTTAGTCTCCACACATGTAGTTATTTTTTTATATATCTCATTGGATCTCCGCCATGTTTAACACAACAGGTATGAATCATAGTCTGATATATTTGCTCTAGTAATTCAAAAATATAGCTGCCGATTCTCTAAGCCTAAACTATAGCATAGTTATACAGCACTTGAAGGGAAAATGCCCTCAGAAAATGTCATCCTTCATGCATATTCACCTATTTTTATTGCCCTGGGATAAATAGCATACAAGGACTGGTCTATGTATTGGATACAATTTTATCTGCACAGATCTATTGACAAATCTCAAGTTGGCTGTTTTGTTGCTATTTTTATAATCTTTTAAGTAAATCACATACATAATCATTTTGAAACCAACAAAAACACTATACCTCTTTCTGTTTCTTTATGATGACAGAAAATTCTGTGTATGGTATCCTGGGATTTAACTCACATCCCATTAAAGTGGCTCCTTCATAATCCTTGATATATCCAACATACCTTGCTTTAGGTACTTTAATGTCTTTAGAAAAACCCTAAATCATAAAACAAACATAAAGTAACTAAATACAAGTCATCTGAGTTCTCAGTGGGGTACAAACAATCAACAGTAAAAAGGTTGGCAGTCAATAGGTCGATATGAACAAAAGGTAGACAGTGCAAAAGGTCGAGAAGTTCAAATGGTCAACACAATATTTTTTGTACTTTAACCCTAGTGCCTAACCCTCCCCCGGGTGCCTAACCCTAACCCTCCCCCTAGTGCCTAACCCTAACCATTCCCTCCGGCAGCCTAACCCTCCCCAACATCCCTAACACTAACCTTAAAAATGAAAAAAAAAAAAAACATTACAAACATGTTGTCCATTTGTGTGTCGACCATTTGAAACTGTCGATCTTGTTTAACCGTTGTCCTTTTGTACCTGTTGACATATTGCATGTCGACCATATGATGTTGATCTATTGACTGTCATGCGCCCACCCGTAAATTCACAAGCCTATTGACTTTGGAAGCCTGCATGACGCAACTCCCAGGGCTCCAGTGAGGGGCGCTCTGGGTGGGGTACTTTTCATCACCAAACCTAGGAGTACAGTATTAAAGCATCTAGTATGTCGTCAGATTTCTTACTGTATTTTCATTCCACTTACCAAAGCTAGAGTTTCTATTTAACTATTTAGAAAGCTACAGGACCATCTCCATGGAAGGTCAGTGGTATTTAAATAGGATTTACAGACAACAACAAAAGCATAACAGTGAATGACAGAAGTAAGCAAGGCCGGTTTAAAAAAGATTGATCAGAATACAAACTGGGGCCTTCCTATGCAGTAAGTAGTATGTCCACTAGTATTAGAACTCCCATGCTTCAATTGACCCTTTAACAAATTTTTTTCAAAACAAGCAAGAGGATGCCCTAGAGACTGAAGATTTTTTCTATTTCCAATACTAAAAGATAGAGTGGATCTAACCTTCAGCCATGGAAATATCTAGTGATGTCTCCGTGGTAGAGCAGATGTATCAATCTTGGTTTACAGTTTTAAGAAAGATGTCTGTGTAGCCGCCACCTCATGTCCTAGTCTTATAAGAATACTGGGGCGAGTTGTCCATGGCTTTGAGCAGAGGTTCCCAAACGCGGTCCTCAAGGCTCCCCAACAGTTCATGTTTTAGATATATCCATGGTTGAGCACAGGTGAATTAATTAGTACCTCAGTCAATTTGATTTAACCACCTGTGCTCAACCATGGATATCTCTATAACCTAAATTGTTGGGGAGCCCTGAGGACCACGTTTGGGAACCTCTTGCGTTGAGGTTTGCTATAATGAGCTTTAAGTGGTGCTATATTAAATACAGCGAGGTTGCTACTGTATGTGTTATAATGAAGCATGCTATGCAATAGGAATTAACAGTAAATGCACTATTTTGCCATTAAATTAAACTTGAAGATTCACTGATCAAATATGAAAAAGCATCTAATGAGTGTATACACCCAATAAACTAATGTAGAATATTTAGTGACTGACACAATCTGCTCTACTTTGGGTGGCAGAAAGTGTATAATCTCTCATTGTAAAAAATAAACAACGAGCAAAAAAACCCAAGATGTTCACATACTGCAGTATGGATGCAGCGTTCCAGGAATTTACCTGTTTTTTGAAATAGCCTATTGCATACTCATCAGCATAGGTGAGGAAATTCAGTACATTATGTTTGATGTGATACTCCTTCAAGTGGTTCATTAAATGAGTGCCATAGCCCTGCAAGGCAAACACATAGAAAATGAATCGTTATATGAAAAGCATACATCTTCACCAATATCACCATGCCTGACTGTGTGATGAAGTCTGCTTGTGTTTGTTCTACTAAATTTCTAGCTGACATAACCTGATCTAAATTAACTCATTAACATTTTGGGTATTTGGAATTCATTCATCATACTGTAAATAAGTTGCTAAAGCACCACACTAGGAAAAGAAGTGTGATTAGCAGAAAACATTAAAGGCGTTACACAATTCTATTTCCATACTTACAGTAGATTTCAAATTCTCTCTTTGTATACATATATTATAGAAATAGGGGTATATAGAGAAATAATTAAGATGTATAATGAGTGGAATTCGGAAATGTTTGGAATTTGATTGTGTCATGAATACCAGGATATTCCTAATAATTAGAGATATTTATTTAGAATTTATAGCTTTCATTTGTAACCTAACAATAATCAGGTTTAAAGGTCTTGTCTTGGAATTCCTCTTTCATACAGTATGTCCAGACATTCACAGATATGGAATAATATTCAGTACATACATTTGCCCTTTAGCATTCAAGCTTTGTACTGTGCTGTTTGGTGGGAATAGGGCTGTAGTATACAGTGCATCCGGAAAGTATTCACAGCGCTTCACTCTTTCCACATTTTGTTATGTTACAGCATTACTCCAAAATTGAATAAATTCATTTTTGTCCTCAAAATTCTACACAGAATACCCCATAATGACAACGTGTAAAAAGTTTTTTTGAGATTTTTGCAAATTTAATAAAAAAAACAAAAAACTAAGAAATCACATGTACATAAGTATTCACAGCCTTTGCCATGAAGCTCAAAATTGAGCTCAGGTGCATCCCGTTTCCACTGATCATCCTTGAGATGTTCCTACAGCTTAATTGTAGTCGACCTGTGGTAAATTCAGTTGATTGGACATGATTTTGAAAGGCATACACCTATCTATATAAGGTCCCACACTTGACTGTGCATGTCAGAGCAAAAACCAAGCATGAAGTCCAAGGAATTGTCTGTAGACCTCGAGACAGGATTGTCTCAAGGCACAAATCTGGGGAAGGGTACAGAAAAATATCTTCTGCTTTGAAAGTCCCAATGAGCACAGTGGCTTCCATCATCCATAAATGGAAGATGTTTGGAACCACAAGGACTCTTCCTAGAGTTGGCCGGCCGTTTAAACTGAGCGATTGGGGGAGAAGAGCCCTAGTCAAGGAGGTGACCAAGAACCCGATGGTCACTCTGTCAGAGCTACAGCATTCCTCTGTGGAGAGAGGAGAACCTTCCAGAAGGACAACCATCCCAGAGGCAATCCACCAATCAGGCCTGTATGGTAGAGTGGCCAGACAGAAGCCACTCCTTAGTAAAAGCACATGGCAGCCCACCTGGAGTTTGCCAAAATGCACCTGAAGGACTCTCAGACCATGAGAAACAAAATTCTCTGGTCTGATGAGACAAAGATTAACTCTTTGGCGTGAATGCCAGGTGTTATGTTTGGAGGAAACCAGGCACCGCTCATCACCAGGCCAATACCATCCCTACAGTGAAGCATGGTGGTGGCAGCATCATGCTGTGGGGATGTTTTTCAGCGGCAGGAACTGGGTGACTAGTCAGGATAGAGGGAAAGATGAATGCAGCAATGTACAGAGACAACCTGGATGAAAACATGCTCCAGAATGCTCTTGACCTCAGACTGGGGTGACGGTTCATCTTTCAGCAGGACAATAACCCTAAGCACACAGCCAAGATATCAAGGAGTGGCTTCAAGACAACTCTGTGAATGTCCTTGAGTGGCCCAGTAAGAGCCCAGACTTGAATCCGATTGAACATCTCTTGAGAGATCTGAAAATGGCTGTGCACCGACACTTCCCATTCAACCTGATGGAGCTTGAGAGGTGCTGCAAAGAGGAATGGGTGAAACTGCCAAAAGATAGGTGTGCCAAGCTTGTGGCATCATATTCAAAAAGACTTCAGGCTGTAATTGCTGCCAAAGGTGCATCAACAAAGTATTGAGCAAAAGCTGTGAATACTTATGTACATGTGATTTCTTAGGTTTTTTTTTTTTATTAAATTTGCAAAAATCTCAAAAAAACATTTTACACGTTGTCATTATGGGGTATTGTGTGTAGAATTTTAAGGACAGAAATTAATTTATTCCATTTTGGAATAAGGCTGTAAAATAACAAAATGTGGAAAGAGTGAAGCATTGTGAATACTTTCCAGATGCACTGTATACTGATTATTTGAAGATATAAACAAGCTAGTGGTAGTTACCTATGGATGGCAAGAGGAAATGAAAATTAGAGGACCCTAACTATGCTATTGGCAATGAATCAATAGACTGAGGATTTTTTTAAACACTTCAATAAACACAGACATAGTATCCATAACTGTTGATATGCTAAATGTATCCAGTAATTGTTTGGCTGGTGATGGACACTAAAGTGTTATTTTAGCAGTTATTTTTCTTTGGACCATGGTCTCAGATACTATTTTTGTAGCAATTCTAAATATAAAATATTAATGGAGAATTAGAAACTGAGAGGCAAAGTGCCTGTACCATTACATTTATACGTTTATAAAACCTCTATACTATCACATGTTTATTACATTCTTCTGCTTCAAAGTCAGCACGATTCACAATGACCAGTTTTCACCTTCACTTGCTCATTTGAAGTCACCGCACAGAAGACTATTTCTGTGAATCCTTGGCTTGGAAACATTCGAAAACAGATGCCCCCGATTACACGTCCATCTTTGATTAAAGCAAGTGTTTTGTGTTTTCTGGAAAAAAATGAAATAAAACATAAACACTGTCCTTTTTTTTGACATATTAGATATGCTACTTAGGCTACAATTCAATTATCTGCAATAACCCATTTCCGCAGGTTAATTTTTGCTTACAGCCCCATGGCAGGTGAAAAGTAGTGAAAAATCCCTATTTTAAGGTAAAAATGTGAGGACTTTAGAAGCCCTAAGACAACCTCCACCATCCATTGATAAATAAGGCACTTAGAAGCTTCTAATTAGTATTGTTTGGCCAATAATGACAGGTAATTTTTGGGGTGATATTCTACAAAAAGCAGAATAAAGGATTAAATGATGTGGGACAGGTATATGGGGGTGCTATATAGATGGGACAGGTGTTTTTAAGTTTGCAGCTGGGAGTTACAGGTATTTTTTGACACATTTCTCAAAATTGCTTAATAAACACAAACATCGACTTACAGACATTTTATGCACCCCAAAATCATCTACAGCCCTTAAATTGGTGAAAGGCATTTATTTTCTATGATTATTTCACTGTCAGTAAAAAAGCAAAAATCAGCCATTGACACCTTTTAAGATACCCTAATACTTTGTTTATAGCCACTAATAGCCTTTTACACAGTTATCCAATGTTAGTTGCCACTTTTTTGGGGTTCAGTGTAATTTCTCCATTTTTAATGCAGCTAACACCAGGCAGAGCTACCGCACTAGCCACAGGATAAGCATTTTAGAATTTAAAATTGTGGGAGGGCACATACACAGCAAGGGAAATGACCACTCAGTAAGCATGTTAACGTCAGCTGTGGTAAAAAAATAGTTTACAGTGGTTAATTGATTTCAGCCATTAGAGTGTCATTAGTAATATAAAAGAACCCTAAAATTAAATACCTTTAAATAATGTGTATTTTCTTATTCAATGCTCTGTATATGTGCATTAATGTAAACGTAATATAAATGTAAAACTATTGTACTTCCACGATAATATATCATTCATTGAAGCAAACAAAACAATGACCCTTATAATATTAATAGAATTGTTATGCAGCTTCGATAGTAACTTCAGAGCTGAATATCAGAGATGGGAACAGGGTTGGACTGGCCCACAGGGGTACAGGGGAATCCCCCGATGGGCACCACTGCCTGTGGGCCCACCCTCTCCTCTAGGGATCAAGTTCAAGACTGTGCACTTGAACTATACATTATACATATGTTACATTATACTGCACAGGACTATGGTGTATTTCCTACAATGCACTGCTGTTATTAATCTGGTACATTATCATGCATGCACTAGAAGTATTCACTATATATACATTTTTAAGGAGCCAAGTCCACGCACTCTCTGGGGAGGCTGGCCACGCCCCCTTTAGAGGCTTGCCACACCCCTAAATATGGGCCCCTATCACTGCATTTTCCCAGTGGGACCTTCATTCCCTCAGTCCGACACTGGATGGGAATAACAGTATATTACTCAGTAAAAGGACCTCATTCAGAAGCGCGAGATGTGACTTACTCTGTACAGGTAGTAAATAAGCCTCCCTCCCCATGCAAGTAAAAGGAGCAGATGCGCCAGGAATACAACAGACATAATAACACAGTACACAACTCATACACATTACAGTAAATGGCAGAAAAGTGTAGATAATAAGTTTCCAAGTCATGTGGAGCTATTGAAATGAAGAGTAACCAACACAGCAAAGCAGGAAATATGCTTCATTTAAATCTAAATTTTTTTTTTAATATTTGCAAAATTGGATGCATCTTCGACACATTCGGCGAATCAGATGCAGCCGTCATCATCAGCTAGTAACTTGCTCTGGGTTTACATCATCCCTCCAAACAGGCACATTTGTCTCTTTAGGAGGCATATTCAGGGCATTTTGCTTCAACTTTCCCCTACTGTACTTTGGTCTGCACACTCCACCAATCCCCATACCGCCTGCCTTGTCGTAGGGAGTTGTAACTGCAACTTGCCAGGAAAAAAGATGCGCATGCACACTATGAAAAAGAACAAGTCGCACCCAAAAAAAGGTGCAACTTGGGTTTACATCTAACTCAGAATGAGGTCTAATGTGCATAATAGTTTTGAAACAAGCATTTTTTTTTTTCATTATTCACAAGATTTCAGAATGAAATATAAAATAAAGAAAGAAACTGGGGATTACTTATGTTATCAATAAAACATGCAACAGCAATCACAAATAATAAAAAATAGACTTCCAAAAGCAAATATTAAACATCTAACAATTACCGTTGAAGCTATTACTCTCAGTAACTGACATACAAAGTCTAAAAACATTCTGGTATGTAGATATCAAAAAGTAGATTTAAAATATATATATATATATATTTAAAACATATATGTATTAAGAACTCACGGGTCAAAAACAAGACGAGTGATATACTCTTTAGGCATCCTAGGTAGCTGATGTGAGAAGACATTCTGTAAGCCAACGAGCCAAATCATGATCTTCTTGTTTGGTTTCTGGTTTAGAGAATTTCCGACCACGTGAAACTCAATTACTCCCCTGCGTTCCTCCAGCCTAGCTGCTTCGTCTCTGGCAGAAATAGCAGATAGGAAGCTAGTCTTATGAGGGAAAAAAAACAAAGCGAAAACAATTGTAATTTATTCTTCAACACAAATCAATGTAAATGGTTGAACAGTTTTGTTTTTCTAAAAAAAATAAAAACACAATGCTCTTATTTGGTGGAAAATGTCACCAATTTAGTTGTCTGCTAACTTTATAAGGCAAATGCCTTACATGAGATGTAATATAAAAATTAGGCTTGTAATGTGATTACTATTTAGAGCATGATTTATGTCCGATATTTCCAAGCTAATTTTGTTTCACAGTTTACAAGATACCTGACGTGGACTGAAGTATTCAATATTTGTGTAATAAAAGCTACTAACCATTTTAGCAACAATTAGGTGATTTTTAATGTATTTGTTGTTACTACTGTCAGCCCCCGGCAGACGTATACACTGATGTATGTTTCTTTATGATGCATGAATACCACATAAAGACCCTCATTCAGAGGCGGTTGGAGGATGCAAGCGGTCGCTCAGAAACTGGGCGGCCGCTTGCATCCTGACCGGCCGCCTCTGTTTCGGTCGTTAGGCTGTGGGTTTACATCCACAGCTCTAACGACCGCTAGGGTGATGGTCGTGATGGTCATAGACCATCGCGACCATCGGGGCTTACGACGAGACCCTAGGGTAGGGTCTCACTTGTCGTAAGCCCCGGAGAGCTTCTGGCTCTGTCAGAGCCGGAAGCTCTCCACTGACATCACTAGTGATGTCAGTGGGGCCTCCGTTTGGGCTGCCACCCCACCGGCCCGCCTTCCAAACGGGGCGAGCTGTCAATCAACATCGACAGCTCACCCCCTTTGGAAAGAGACCCGCTACGACCGGCGCTGTCGGTCGTAGTGGGTCTCACGCATGCGCACGAAGGAGCCGGCTCCCTCGTACGCATGCGCACTGGACAAACATCGAGGCGGCCGTGCAGTCGTAGACCGTACGGCCGCCTCTGAATCAAGCCCAAAGTGTGTAGAACATGGCGGCTAATGCAGCATTCAGTAAATGGTGGATTCAGCAACTGCTGCTGTGGAAAAAGTGTTCAATGTGGTCAGTATAGTACATCATATCAACCAGAACCATCTGCCATTCACCCCAGAGTAAAGGCAGGGACTCTGAAATTGGAAACCTCAGCTATTCTGTCACCTGTAGAGTGATTGAGCCATACCCATATTCCCTGTAGAGTAAGTAAAAATGGGAAGTATTGATATTTGTGGAAACTTTAATACAACTATCAATCCTGTAGTAGTCCACAGTGCAGTATATATTACCAAAGAGTGTGGACATATATTCTGTCCGGAGCAGATAACTTCACAAATATAGATATGGTACAAGTTGATCTACAGATGGAAATTGAAGAAACATCAAAAATATATTTGACAATTGACATGCATAAGGGCTTATTATAACACAACTCTCTTGTTTTTGGAATTGCCTCAGCCCCAGCTAAATGGACCAAGTATTACAAGGAATAACGGTTATCCAGTGCCATCTGGGGGGGGGGGGGGGGGGGGCTGCTGACAGGACATGTAGAACTATCTGACCCAGCATGCCACACTGCTAAAATGTTCACTCAGTTAGAGACAAATGCATTTTCATACACACATTAAATATGTCTTTATACCAAACCCTGAATACCCACACATTTCATATTCATACATAAGGTTCAATAAGCTTTAAAGTGTATGATTCAAGAAGGTTCAGTTAGTTTAAATGCTAAGAAATAAAGATATTTGTTAACTAAGGAATTATACAAGATAAACACGTCATTCTTGGAGTTGTTCTGATGCATACTCTTTCCACAGTTTCCCGGTGCTATCGGTGAGGAGATCGCATTATGCATTCTCGAGTTATGGACCGCAGAACCTACAAGCAACCAAAATGTATATTTTAGATTCAACTGTTAGGATGCTGAAGAAGGCGTGAGGAGGAAGACCCCTAGCTGTTAGAGGCAGGGAAAGTCTGTTTAAACCAGCCTGTTAGATGCACTGTAACAGATGCTTCACCTGACATCAGCAACAGACATACCTTTTGTCTTGTTTATACTGGGGGGGTATAAGTATGGGTGCACGGACACTATTTGGGAGTCTTTGTGCTGAATGCTGAATGACGAGGGGTCTCTTGCTGAAGCCTATCTCTGGGTCCAGAAGCGCCTGCGTACGTATACTCTACTTGTGGTCTGTATGATTTACTTTTGCGCCTAAATTGTGTCTTGATCAATTGCGTGTAACTGTCTGAACTTTTACCTGAATATCACTTGTGCTTTGGAACCACAGGTTCTATGTCTAAGTCTTTATTTATGGTGTGACTGCGTACGCAAATTAGCGTCATCCTTAGAGGTTTATAGGAAGGATTTTAGAAGGTACAGGCAGGGGTACATAGAGGTTCTGATTAGGGATGTGCAGGCTCGGTTCTACTCGGTTCCGTTCGGTTCTTTTTACCGGATCTTATTGGGTTTCAGCTGTCACGAGTTTTGGATAGCCAATAAGGTTCGGTAAAAAGAACCGAACGGAACCGAGTAGAACCGAGCCTGCACATCCCTAGTTCTGATCCAATATTGTTACCGCTTATCCCCGTATTCAATTCGAAATCAGCGAAACTAGAACCTGGCGAATTCGGACATGGCAAAAAGTGCAGTCAGATTTGGGGAAATCAGCCTGACATCCCCCAAAAGATGCACTGACATTGGGAATACCCCTGAATAGGCCTGCTGAAGGTATTTGGGGTACTTAAATTATCTCAATAGCTGCTAATTAGCGTCTTTGCAAAAGTAGTGAAGAATAGCATTTAGCAGTTTTTTTTGCAAAAGATAAGTAGTCCCAGCAAATGTGGGGTACATGAACAAGGGTGCTAGCATATTTTAAAATTGCTAAAGTGAAAGTAATTTTTTAGGGTGTTCTTAAGGTTTTTTTAAACTTCTTTTGGCACAGTTTAGCTTTGGGGGACTGTCCCAAGGGTGATGGGTGGTGCCCGCAAGTTTGCACCCCGAAACCCCAATTCTGCACTTTTTTTTGACAGGTTTCATAGGCGAATCTTTTTCGCTTATTCCAATGCATTGACTTTCCGCACCTACGAAAAATCTTGAGAACTGATTACAGGGAAAAGTTTTCGCCTGGCGAAATGACGTCACCGCGAAACTTTTCCGCACCTAATTGAATACCCCCCAAAGTCTTACATAAAATGTAAGAGTGTTTCAGTTGCTGCTACATTGTTACTTACATGTTGAATCATTGTTTCTTGTCTAAAGCTGCCCACACACAAAGCGAAATTTTACCCGATCTGGCCAATTCCGACACATTGGAACGACAGATCATATAAAATATGGCCAAATTCTGAGTAAATCGTGAGTCCCCACTCACGATCACGATGCGATGTGCATCCCCGCTGGCCGCACATCGCATCGTCAGATCTGCCGTGCAGTAGGGCAGATCTGACAATCTAGGACCTGATGCACCGTGAAAGTCTGGATGCAGGAGAGAGCGTATGAAGATTGGACACCAAATCGTGTTCAGATCATGTGCAGAGCTGCCGGGGAGAGTTTCAATGGAAATCGTACACATCGGTTGATCGTGAGCACATCGCTATGTCTGTGGGCACCTTAAGAAGTGAGGAGTGTAGTGTGTATTTGTTATTATAACTTTCAGCTCCAGGGCAATGGGTTTTTGTAAGATGTATGAATACCATATAATGTGTGTATTGCCATGTGTTCTGTAAATGGTAGATTCAGCTGGTGCTGCATCTCTCCAAATGTGTGTAGTGTGGTTATTACAGTACAGTATACACCACACTTTTTTGGTAATGTTCTCCTTTAGTATTCCAGTTTTACCTCTGGACCCAGCATGGCAGCTGGATCTGTAATTGTGGACATTACTTCATTGATCAATTCAATAGGAATGTCTCCTACAACTCTTGGTCTTTTGGAATCTTCTCCAGAATATGGTTCACTGCTTTTCCTTTTTTCACCTGTGAGAATAGAGGATTATTTAGTTTTTATCCTCATACAACAATATATGTTGATTTAATGAACATAGTGTAATGTTTACGCCGTTCTTGGTGCTACTACAGGGTTTTTGTGGACGCGCACTGCCTACAAGGGAAATGCATGTAACAGCTATAACAAGCCCTGACTGTCTGATTCTTTCTCCTTTAGCATAGTATAACCCAAACACACATTAGATATAATTTAAATTACCATCTTATATTATACACACACTCACAATAGAAAATGTTCAGTTATATGCAAAAGTTTGGCCACTTTTGGTGAAGTTGCCTGTTTCGGAGTCACTAAGTTAAAAAACAACAATATTGTTCCAAAATGTTTCCAGCCTTTTTAAGTATTGTCTTACATTCTGCGGATGTTAAGAATTAAGAAGCCTATTCATTAACATTGATTTTAATCGCTGCGTATCGCTGTGATAAGAAAAATCTGTTAACACAGAAATCAATCAATAAAATGTTGTATTAGTGGTACTGGTAATAAGACTTATGCAGGGTACACATGGATAGCTATATCGCCCGTTCCATTGCATGAGCGATTATCTGTAACGCATCGGTGGGTGTGTACAGACAATGACGTAGTTCAGACATATCACATCTGCTCTGCAGCACCACTGATGCCAGTATATTGGTACATCTGGGTGTGTGTGTACTGGCGACCCGCCCATACACTTGCTGCAGGCACTGCTGATGACTGACATCACAACTGGACGGGCAAATTTAAACACCCGTCCAGTTGTGATGTCAGCTCAGCTGCTGTTTAATTGCGTAGATTTTTGTTTCTTTAACACTTACCTATGTTTGATTCCAGTACTGGTTTACCAGATGGGCTCAGGCTTCCACCGTTGGGCTGCTCTAAGGCTGATGGGCTGGCCACATAAGGAACTGTTCTTGCTACTGGAGGATTTGTGATAACTAAAATGATATAATTAAATGCAGATGATATTTAGCAAGCTCAAATACAAAATATTAAAGCTGTGAATTCATTTCTCTACTGCCAAAGGTTCCCTAAGGGAGCCTATCCACTAGGCGACCTGAAAGACTAAACGACTAGCGTTCAGACCTTCAGGTTGCCGAGGTGCGGCGCCCGCACTGAACGGCGTTCACTGAACGTCATTCAGTGCAGGAGCCCGACCTCCTATCTCTGTACATGTCGAACCAGACGATCGTCGTCAGGTTGACGGGCATGTTCAGTAGTCGGGGTCGGCAAGGCCCCAACGTGCAAGCACATCGCTGGTCCTTGATGGCTATCCATTACACGACTTTCTGTACAATACGACCAAAACCTCCTGGTTTTGGTCAGATCGTGCGAAAAGTCGTGTAATGGATAGGCCCCTTAACTCTGCCGTTGCAGTCCAGGTTTAAAGGATATCCATGCTTGAGTCCAGATGGTTAAATGAAATCACCTAAGGTGCTAATTAAGTCACCTGTGCTCAAGCAAGGATATCCATAAACTGTGGACTGTAATGGCGGAGTTTTGAAACCTCTGTTATAGACCAGTGGTTCTCAACTCGGTCCTCAGGACCCCACACAGTTCACTTTTTCCAGGTCGCCAAGCAGGTGCACAGGTGTATGTGTTAAGGCCCCCATACATCAGAGATTGATTGCAGCAATCGTGCAATTTGCAATCGATTGTGTATAAAAATCTTTCCCTTTTTCAATCGATTGCAGATTGCAGAATTGCCACAATCGATTGAAAAAGGGAAAGATTTTTATACACAATCGATTGCAAATTGCACGATTGCTACAATCAATCTCTGATGTATGGGGGCCTTTACTCACTGACACGTTTTAAAAGATCAACAGGTGCAGCTAATTATTTAACTTGAAATTATGTGAGGAGACCTGCAAAACATGCACTATTTGGGGTCCTGAGGACAGAGTTTGAGAACCTGTGTTATAGACCATATAACAGAGGCCATACCTCTGTTATAGGCCATACCTTTCAATGTTGCTTTAGCTGAAAAAGCTACATAATACAACACAGTCTCAAAAATTTTAATATAATCAAAAAACTAAACAAACATACTGTAATAAAATACATTTCATTTTTTAAAAATAGCGTTTTCTGTTTTTATGATTGCAGCAACTTCCTCCACATATTATTAATGGTACTCTATGACAATGTGATCAGTGTAATAGGCAAAATCATATCAGAATTTCATGCACACTTTGGCCCTCATAATAGCTATTTTTTTTAAATAAAATTACCAGCTTGGATTCCAAGCTCATTCGTCTGGGAAGATGATGACATAAACTCTTCATCCCATATTGGAGAATTTGAACTGTAAACCTCTTCTTCCAACATAGACAAAAATCTAAATGACGAAAAATAGAACCGTCCGTTATACAAAGTGGTAAATAAATATTCTTTGTCTAAGACTGCTGTGGCAGATGAACATGTTTTACACGACAACACTGGTTTAACCCCATTTGCCAACAATTTATGTTATTGGTACATAACTTGATTGGCTCTAGGGATCAAATTTAAGTGAGTTCTAAGGAGCAGGGACACTGAATTTGGAAACATACAAGGACAGTGCTAAGTATCTGCTATTTTGTATCGAAACTGGTTACTATGAATTAACGTTATAATTTTATTATGTATATTGTAGAAAACAATTCTAGTCAAGTGATTAAAATCACTTTTGTATCTATTTTCTTTTCTTATTCTTTTTTTTATTAATAACACTTTGCCTTCTCTAATGCCAGTGGCACACAATGAAAAAAGCAGTCAGAATCAAAATATATATTAGTAAGGAAATACTGTCCCCATTACTATACCTTTGGGTAAAAAACCTCAAAGAAGGCTATAAAAAATATTTTTTCTAATTAAAAAAAACAACAAAACAATGAATGTATCACTTACTAACTGTAATTTGTACATTATGCTTAGAATCTATATTAGCACAATCACTCCTACTATTATGGGCTTAGGCACTCTCCAGTGCACCCCTCTTCCTGTCTACATTTGTTCTACTGTGCTCTAGGGTTTAAAAAAAAGTTGTGTAATATGGTGTTACATAATGCTAAATGCATCATCCAATATGGTAACTATAGCATCATACAGTGTTGCCTCCCTTCATCATTTATCTTTTTAAGTTTTAAACTTTATACATTTTTTCTTTCTTCTTTACTGCTATTGTCTAAAGATTTTTTTTTATATAATAGAATATATTGGTGTCTACTGTATAATTCATACCACCATGAGCATTGGATAAAAATACTCAGATTAAAAATGAAGGTGCATTAGATTTGAATATCCCTGCAGCATCCAATGAAAGTCTTCACATATATGCAATATTCACCACTTTCAGCCTATTTAAATATATTGCACATTACTACATGCTATAGACACACACCCTCATTGTAAGTGCTGTTTTTTGGGGCCTTAGAATGATGCGAGTCGGCTTCATTAACAACCCTGATTATCAGCTAGAATTAGTATTAAAGTTTTAAAACAACAATGCGATTTATATTTGAATGACAAAATGTAGAATATTTGCAGATATTTCAACTATACTTTTAACATGTCAGTTTACGCAGAACAAGACATGTGTTACTGGATGTGTGTCATACTTCGGAAAATGGGTCAAAATTAATGTTCTCTTCTCTTGTGGAAGCTTATCTTTCTCCTGCCTGGCCTGCTCCAGCAGCTGGCGTCTCATTACTGTGAACACTGAACGCAGCAATGTACGGCCAAACACCTGTGTCGTTTCATATCGGTGCAAGCTGTCACAGAACTGCGGGACATTGCAGTAACATAGCCACCTACAGTATCAAAAACAATGTTTCCTGTTAGTTAAGAAACATGGTTTACAAAACAAGCATCTCATTGGAAAAAATATATAATTCATTATTTAAAGGTCAACTTGCAAACAGAGAAGGCATCTTGTAACATTCACAATGATCTAGGTAGAACTTTCCAACCCATAAGATAATACAATGGCATTTAACCAAACTTATGTATCAGATGCATGTCCGACATGGTAAAAGGTCACTGAGCTACTGTGACACCGCACCAGTCTGCCTGCACCAACATTTGATTTATTGGTCCTGACATATCTACCCAGAGAAGGATGAGGGGTGGGGTGCACAGGGGGTATGTACCCCAACCCCTCTCTCAGGGCCCCCTGCCTTTATTTTCAGAACTGCACTGCAAGCTGAAGAAGTGAACAATGAGATGGAAATAGAGTCCCGGCAGGGGGTGGGGCTACATGGCACTGCTGCAGACAGTGAGTGTACAGTATCAAGAATGATGATGTGATGATGACTATCCAACTGTAAGGTAAGAGGGAGACACTTTATTGTCTGTATATGTGTGACTGCATGTATGTATGTATGTGTATGTGTGACTAAATGTGTATATATGTGTGTAACTGTATGCCTAACACTGCATGTGTGTGACTGTATGTATGTGTATATGTGCGTGAATGTGTGTATACTTGCATGACTGTATGTGTGTGACTCTATGTTTGTGTATATGTGTGTTACTGTATGTATGGACCCCACCAACCATCATGATTTTGGCAGGACAGTCACGCTTTACGGGATCTGTCCCACTCATGGGACGCAGTGTCCCACATGGGGAATGATATGGAGGGAACTCTCTCACCTGCTGCACAAGTGAGACTAGAGACAGCCTAGCATCTTGGGAAGAGCTGTGCATGTCCTAAATCTGACGAGAAACAGCACGTGACTCATGGCAATGCCCCCCTTTCTTGTGCATGCCGAAGGGCCTGTTTCCCAAATGCAGCTCTTTAGGCCCCCCAGGACTTAAGTGCCCCTGGCCCCCAAAGCCTTACTCCAGCTCTGGGTCCATCTTCTACATTCTGCTCCTGAAGCAAGTACAGTGGGTATAAGGGAGTGGTGCCTATATTGTGCGTGCACAGTAAGCCGCAGAACTTAGCTCCACAGCAGGTGATGACCACGAGCAGGGCAGCACCAGCCATTATCAGATGACTGTTCGTTTTCCTTGTTCAGTCAATAGAAACGCAAACACAAAAAACTCCAGGTTACAATAGGATTGCCATTTTATCTTTCTCTTCTCTAACACCACCCCAGAGAAAAGAGAGGTTCAACCCAAAGATATCACAGCCAAGGAAGCGTAAACTTTATAATTGCTGCCAAGCTCCTTACATTCCATTACGAATTGAGAATTACATGTGAGCCTGATAAATATTTACATGCCATCACAAAAGTTTATTTTTGCTGAGCAGGAGGAATTTGGTGGCCAGGTTGCCCAGTAGTACCAAGTGCTCTATTCCATCAGTTGTACATTATCCTTTGATTTTAGATTTTATCTCTAGCTCTAATCAGATTTACTTTAAGTCTCTCAGAACTGGTATGGCAGAATGTTTTACATCCAACAGCTAATTGAATATAGACAAAATGTACAGGATCATAATATATGTCCAAGCATTTACTATAGTCCTAGAGGGAAAATTAAAGGGTATTTGTCACCTACTGTATACATAGTGATGTTTTGGGGTGATCCAAAATATATATCAATTTGTTAGGAAGCAGTGTTATCATTGAAGAAATTTGTTCATAGGAAATTGACAGGATGGATTCTCATAAATATAGGTCCAATTCACAAAATGTCTGCTTACACTAAAGGTAAAGGCAGCCACTTTGTACTTCTAGTACAAATCTAGTGAATAACAGGTATATTTGTTAAAACTAGTTTGTGGGAATTCCTATGAAAAAAAAAACACTTTCAGAGGGTATCCATAAAATGAAGTACCCCCTAAATGTAAGAAGGGTTAACCACAGTAGATATCAACAAGCCCATCCATTTTCATGTGCAAAAGCTACAATATGAATTGTACCAAGCCTTGCAAAGCACAGCTTCCAGAGCTGGGCGCTGACCGTTTTGATGGCATTAGCAAGAGGGATCCAAAGTCCACTTGCATATGTGCTGATGGATGTTAAGAGTTAGAGCAACTGGAATACTATGACAGAATATGTGAAGCGTTTGTTAAGGAGTAGGGTCCTCTGTGCAGATTTTTTTTTTTTAATATATATATATATATACTGTATATACAAATTAGGGATGAGCGGGTTCGGTTCCCTGAGAACCGAACCCACCCGAACTTCGGGGATCCGGGTCGATCCGAGCCCAAGCTCGGATCTCCCTGTCTGCCCCGGATCCCTCTCCCGAGGTAAAACCTCGAGATCTGCTGTCGGATCTCGAGGTTTTGCCTCGAGCGGCCATTTAAAAAAAAATGCCTTTGCCTTTAATGGGCAAAGTGCTGATTGGCTGACAGAGCCGTCTGTCACGGCTCTCAGCCAATCAGTATTATGGTGCTCATTAGCATGTAGCACGGACTCGTGAGATCCGTGCTACATGCATCTGTGTGACTGACAGTGACACAGAGCACAGATGGGTCAGTGAGACCCGTCTGTGCTGCTGTGTATTTCAATGACACAGATGCACGCACGGACCAGGAGATCCGTGCTACTTGCACCTGTGTCATTGACACAGAGCACTGACGGGTCTGTGAGACCCGTCTGTGCTGCTGTGGTAAAAAAAAAAAAAAAAAAAACCTGTGTAAAAAAAGAAAAAAATGGCGTGCCCCCCCCCCCCCAAAAAAGAGCAACCAGCCCCGGGCATTAGTGACCCAGTGCTGGGTGTGCTTAAATACAGGGGACAAACGACGTAGGGGTCCCCTGTACTTAAGCACAACCAGCACCGGGCTAGTCAGAACCAGCGCTGTTTGCCAAAATACGGGGGACAAACGACATAGCGGTCCCCCGTATTCTGCGCAACCAGCTCTGGGCTCTGATCCGGTCCTGGTTCTGGAAATACAGGGGAAAAAAATTAGTAGGGTTCCCCTGTATGTTCCAGAACCAGCACTGGACTTTTTCTAGCGGGGGGCTGATGCCACAGCCAGGGGAGCCCTTTCACCGGGCCCCCCAGCCGCAGCATCAGCCCTGATCGCTAGTCAGCCCAGGCCGGGGATCCCTGGAGAGCTGGGGACCCCCCCAATAAAGGGGTCACCCTCTCCAGGGCACCCCAGGCCCAGGCTGATAGCCCGGGGCTATCCCCGCCACCCCTGGTGGCGGTGGGTGGTGGGTTGATTGTGTGGTGTGGTGTAAATAAAGAATATCAAACATTGTCTTTACAAGTAGAACTGCAAGTCCCAGCAAGCCTGCCCCGCATGCTGGTACTTGGAGAACCACAAGTACCAGCATGCAGGGCATTAAGGGCCCACTAGTACCTGTAGTTCACCTGTAAAAAAATGTTTAAAAAAAACACAGGACACACACACCGTGACAGTATAAGTTTATTAAACATACATACACACACACACACATGTACACATACTCACCTATGTAACCTGTAGCATCGGTCCACTTGGGACCTGTGAAAAAAACCATACTCACCATCTCCTATGCGAGGTTCTGTCCTCTTCGTTCCAAAGTAGGCATCCCCGGACTTGGCAAAAAAACAAAACGAAAACGCGATCCACGAACTTAGTACCGTTCTATAGAACGGTACTTCCCGAATGAGAGCTTAGCGGCGGGGTATCACCATGGAAACCCCGCTGCTAAGCGTTCATTGGCTGAGAGAGGTCATCTCCCGTCTCTCAGCCAATGAACGGCTCCCTCCATTGTAGTCAATGGTGGGAGCCGCAAGGTTATTAAAGTTTACCCTGCGGTTCCCACCATTTCCATGGTGATACCCCGCCGCTAAGCTCTCATTCGGGAAGTACCGTTCTATAGAACGGTACTAAGTTCGTGGATCGCGTTTTCGTTTTGTTTTTTTGCCAAGTCCGGGGATGCCTACTTTGGAACGAAGAGGACAGAACCTCGCATAGGAGATGGTGAGTATGTTTTTTTTCACAGGTCCCCTATGGATACTTTACCGGACAAGTGGACCGATGCTACAGGGTTACATAGGTGAGTATGTGTACATGTGTGTGTGTATGTATGTTTAATAAACTTATACTGTCACGGTGTGTGTGTCCTGTGTTTTTTTAAACATTTTTTTTACAGGTGAACTACAGGTACTAGTGGGCCCTTAATGCCCTGCATGCTGGTATTTGTGGTTCTCCAAGTACCAGCATGCGGGGCAGGCTAGCTGGGACTTGCAGTTCTACTTGTAAAGACAATGTTTGATATTCTTTATTTACACCACACCACACAATCAACCCGCCACCCACCGCCACCAGGGGTGGCGGGGATAGCCCCCGGGCTATCAGCCTGGGCCTGGGGTGCCCTGGAGAGGGATCCCCGGCCTGGGCTGACTAGCGGTCAGGGCTGATGCTGCGGCTGGGGGGCCCGGTGAAAGGGCTCCCCTGGCTGTGGCATCAGCCCCCCGCTAGAAAAAGTCCAGTGCTGGTTCTGGAACATACAGGGGAACCCTACTAATTTTTTTCCCCTGTATTTCCAGAACCAGGACCGGATCAGAGCCCAGAGCTGGTTGCGCAGAATACGGGGGACGCCTACGTCGTTTGTCCCCCGTATTTTGGCAACCAGCGCTGGTTCTGACTAGCCCGGTGCTGGTTGTGCTTAAGTACAGGGGACCCCTACGTCGTTTGACCCCTGTATTTAAGCACACCCAGCACTGGGTTACTAATGCCGGGGGCTGGTTGCTCTTTTTTGGGGGGGTGCACGCCATTTTTTTCTTTTTTTACACAGGTTTTTTTTTTTTTTTTTACCACAGCAGCACAGACGGGTCTCACGGACCTGTCATTGCTCTGTGCCAATCACACATGTAGCACGGATCTCCGCGGTTCGTGCTACATGCAAATGGGCACCATAACACTGATTGGCTTCCTGTCTGCCACTGCAGTGCCACTCCTAGATGGGCCACGTGTTTGTGCCGCCCACTTGTGTCGCTTAACATAGTCATCCAGCTACCTCGGTGCAACCTTTTGGCCTAAAAACAATATTGTGAGGTGTGAGGTGTTCAGAATAGAGTGGAAATGAGTGGAAATTAATGTTATTGGGGTTATTAATAGCGTAGGAACAAAAAAAGGCCCATTTTATGTGATTTTAGCGGGGTTTTTTATTTTTTAAGAAAAAATCCAGATCCAAAACACAAAACCCAGAACCCAAAACACGGAAGGGTGGTTTTGGCAAAACCAATCCAGATCTAAAACACGAAGAAAGATCCAGATCCAAAACACGAAAAGTGGCCGGTGCACACCCCTAATACAAATCAATTCAGTAAGATGAAAAGTAAAGCCAGAATCACATTCATAACTGAGATACAGTTACTGGATAAAATATATTACCTTGTGTAATTTACTTTATATGCAGCAATGTCATCGGTCGGGGATCTTTGCCTTCCCTGTGAAGGAGTTTCTAGGTGCCAGTAGTTGATGCGATTCAGAAACATTTTTGCCAGCTCTATAATAGTTTGTCTCTCTTTGGCTGGTAGATGACTAAATTTATACTGTACAAAATTATTTACACCCTGTAGTGAAAGAAAAACATAATCAAAAATAAATATGCTACAGCCATACACTTAATAACATTGGTCAAATAAAAGATCTGCTGTAATCTATTGCCAGTGCTAGCACTGATCACTCAGTTATGCCAATGAAATTAGATCTATGACTGGTTGCTGTAGATACACATATTTTAACTTATTTAAACTATGTTTTGTAGTCTGTGTAAGTTTTTTTTAATAATTATAAGTTATAAAGTAAGTGGATGCCAATTAATATTAGGTTATATTAAAAACAGTGATGACCTCATCAAAAGTTTACAATTCACTTTGGTATGTTTCTTTACAGTACCTTTATGGAACTTTATATGTTTGTGATCACAGTGGTTTTCAAATTTTATTTTCACCTACAATAAGTGTAAATAATTTCTTATTAAGTGTAAGCGAATATTATATGTTTACAGATAACGATCTCTGTTGTAAAACTTGCTGTGATCGGTAGTGCATAGGAATATTCGTGTGTGTGTGTGTCAGTAGTGCCATACCCAATTGGCAGATAGCAGGAGTCACAGGTGGAGTAGTCCTGGTTGACAATTAAAACCACGCACAGATATAAAATACAAACCATTCACTAGAACATCATTATGTGACCTTTTACACACACAGGTCCATTAATCCTTTATGTATATTTTCTGGAGGTGAAAGACACCACAAAAATACAACAGCAATTTCATTTATTTTACACATTATCCAATAACGTGTAATTAATGGATAATTATCTAGGTAAGATTATTATTATTCATGTATCTGACGTTACTCATAATATGCACATTACCTATTTTAAAGGATATCACACATTTTTAATTGATCTTAAGAGTTTAATATTTTAATTTGTTTAGAATGCTAAAATATAATTTAATAAACGTTTTTACATTGGCAACCAAAACCACTTATATGTCTTTCAATCCATACAAGCAAAAAGCTAATTACTAGTAATCTGTGTAAATGAGAAACAATAAGACACCATATTGGTAATTGTAACACTTTACTTGGTCACAACACTAATACAAAACATGAGAGGTCATTTTCCACTGATTCCCAAAAAGTTTTCTAAAAAATATTACCAGGCATAAAAATCATTTGATATCTTTATACTGTATGATGTGAATTGTTTTAGTCTCTGCAGTTTCTTCTATAGCATATGTTGCTGTTATAGAGATCAGTGGTTCCCAATCTGGAGTATTAGTACCCCCAGGGGTATTCGCTGTTATGTTCAGGGGAAAGCAGTTTCCTAGGGATCTCTTGCCCCGTGCATGACATTGGGACCCTGATAACAAAATGAAAAAGTCCATCCCTGTAAAAGAAAGCATATGTGGACTATAGTTTTATTGTCAGCTTTTCTTCAATTGTAATATTTGAGCTTTATATATGTAAAAATCTTGTTTACAGCACATTTATTGTTTTCATATATAGTGGCACCTAAACATTTTATTTAATAGCAAGATATTCAAAACAAGTGTATTGCTTTGCAAATGTTGGGGGTACAATTAATGCTAATGGGTTGCCAGGGATACCCAGGTATAAAAAGGGAACTACTGATAGATACCAATTGTCTCTTAAACATAATAGAAACTAAAGTATCTTCTCAAAGTCAGAAAAGTTTATTGGCTAAAATGATTGAATACTAGTTAACAGTATATAAACTGTCTGCTTTGTCCACTTTAAGAAGTCAAGAGAGCTCTATGCTGCGACAGCAAAGCAGTAATGAGTTAGCAAATGACAGACTCTGATTCAGCACTTCCTGTCTGAAAGTGTGCGGTTACCTCAGTAGGACTACTTAATGAGCAAAACTAATCATGCACTGCAACATCGCTGGAATAAAACATAAACTGGAACATGAACACTGCAAAGATTCTGATGGATAAGGACATTTTCATTTAAAAACAGCAGAAGTTACATTACATAAGCTATCCTCATTGCATGTTGTGCTGCACAAAAAATTGTTATCCAGATTGCTTGAAACTTTGAAGCACTGGGCAACATTTTTGGAAACTGAAGGAAAGGTAGTGCTCTACCTAGCAACCAAACATATGTAATCTTTCTTAGAAAATAATAGCAAACATCTGATTGGCTGCTATAAACAACACAACCATTTATTTAGTTACCTGTAGAATTCATAAATGTCCCTCTATATGTTTAAAACTGAACTTTCGTTGGTTGACATCTCTTTTTTTACATGGTATGCTGGCATTCCCGCAAGTGGTGGCTGTACAATGCACACATTAACTAAGTTGTGACTCTTGTGTGGGGCGTGGTCCCTATGTATATTAAATATAACGTAACTATCTTTGTCATATGCTGGGAGAGGTACTGGCCACAGATACAGAAGATAAAGGCTGGTTATGGTGGCTGCCTATGGCCTTTTCCCTTCCATTAGTTTTGGAATTAGAACAGCTGTTGCAACCAATTAATTTATCTTACCATCTTTATTTATATGAGGCTGGTGTCTCAAATATAGCAGTTTATAGATAAGTATATATTCAAACTAAGGCCCTGTGCATGAAGCCATTCATTCCCTTTCATTGCTCTTTAAGGAGGGACACAGAGGCAGTAGACATGGACTCCAATGCAAGAGCAAGTATAAGGTAAGGTAGAGCGTTCTCTGGGATCCAGCAACGACGATGGTGTACCCTCAGCAGCAGCATCTCTCCATAGAGATTAATGATGTAGAGTTTTCAAATATAATTGGCAGCACAGTGGTTGAAACTAGAATAATCATATAAGGAACTGTAGTAAGTGTCTATGGGCAACCATGGTTACCCTAATAATGCAATGAAATCACAATCAATCCCATTACCTGTTCAATACTTGGCTTCTCAAATGGTGGGCCTTCCAATGATCCTTCCACCACAGGTTTCCCCATCTGTAGAATACACTTTCTTAAAAGCTTCATGTAAGAAAGGAGATAAAAACAATAAGCTGTCAATGTTTTCTCTTTAGGGACTATTAAGGACTAATGTTGTCTGTTAGTTCACTATGGGCCTGATGCTGAGTTAAGTACAGATGTGTCCTCTTACATCTAGCCTCCTTGCGCGTTAAACAGCCCTTCTAATCGCGCCATGCCGCGGCGTGACTCGGTAGCGTGAGCGTCTTTTTGTGCGACTTTTGCCTATGTTCCCTGTGCGTCTGCGGGTGAATCTGCATGCTAAACACTACGTTACAGTGTCACAGCCGCTGACACTGTAACGTAACATTTCACATGCAGATACACCTGCAGTCACTCAGAGAACATAGGCATGCCGCATATCATTATAATCAGCAGACACTGCTTGTGCGTCCTATTCACATCACTGTGTGAATAAAAAACATTTGAAGGTAAAAAGACCCATGGAAGACGCTCACGCTACCGAGGCATGCGGAGCTCCTGCGTTATGTGTGGCGCGACTTGTAGCGCATGGAGGATAGATCTATGTGGACACATCTGTACACAACTGGCCATAGATGCCCGCTCATTACATGCATAGCAATACATACATATTTTCACCCAAAACTAGAGTTGTACATATCTTAGCTGTGCTCCTGTCCTCTATTCATATGCCTGGTTTGACACTCATCATCACAATAAGGGAGCACTTGCAGCAGCCTATACATTGATCTTTGTAAGATCGCCTCTTTACTGCCCAGTTACACCTCTTCAGTGGTAAGTTGAAATGTGACTGCAATGCGTACAACCCTGCATTGCCTGTACTTGAGTACAATTGGTTCTGGAGCATGCGCAGTGCAAAAACACACGACCTACGCTCTGCAAACAGGCATACGTTCAACTCTACATCAGGCCCTGGGACTCTGGGACTCTGGGACAACGCCTCATCTGGTGATAGTCTTATTTACTTCCTCAGCATAGTGCAAACAATAGGTCATTGAGACTAAAGGAAAAAAAAATCTACCTTGTTCATAGCTGCAGTAGAACATATTGAGCCGTAAAAAACAGGCGATAATTTTGCCAAAAAACAGGCGAAAACGCAATTGGCGAAAAAAAACTGGAGAAAAGTTTTCTCCATTCCAGACCAGGAAATCCATATTTTTGCCTAAAACACTTTAGACACCCCCCCTAATGATAAATGACCCCCCAAAAAATCGTAAGTTGCGCACTTTGGCAAAAAAACGACCGGCAAATTTTGCGTTTAAAAAAAACGTTAATTATTGGGTCTGATTTTTCGGGGGACGGTATGGATGTGTGAGGTATTTTAAACATCGCTCACGGTCGCAGCAGGCGTTTTTTTACGGTTTTTAAAATTACGTTTGTACGACACGAAAATATACTTGCACCCATTTTAACATACCCCCAATTTACGTGGAACAGTAATTTCCTGGAAAAAAATTGCTTCCTATAATTTACAACGTTTTTTTTTTCACCAAAAATTGTGCAGTCGTTTTTCACCAAAGTGTGCAATTTATGATTTTTTTGGGAGGTAATTGATTATTAGGGGGGTTTCCAAAGGGTTCTGAAAGAAATCCCCACATTTTTAGCCAAAAATAGGGATTTTGCTTTTTTTTCGCTTGGTCTGGGATGGAGAAAACTTATTTCCAGGTTATTTTCGTCAATTGCGAATTCACCTGTTTTGGGCGAAAATATCGCCATTTTTTGGCGAAAAACGTCCGTCTTTGCCTATGACGAAAAAAATTTCTGTTTTCGCCGCTAATTGAATATGGCCCATTGTGCGAAATACTATACTAACCCATTCTGATAGCAAGGTTTTGATATGTAAACCACTCTAAATTACACTTTTTTATATTTGGAGGCTAAAGCAGACAACGTAGGGAGTCAAAAATACTACCCCATTCAATAGTCACCCCTTTTACTGGGACTAGTCATCACTGGTCCTTAGCTGATGAAAGAAAACAGACAGACATACATGCTACGCAGGGTAATAGCTACATCTCAGTCTCTGCCGCCTTTAGGCTCATGTCCAGCGATAGTCTAGTGCTGAACTGTGATATGCACATGTATTTACTGTAAATCACCATCCAACCTCCCCTGAACTGCATATAGTACCTTAAATAGATAGAAATACACTTGTTTAGTATCAGCATCCTCTTCTTTGTGTACACAAGTGAAAAGATATTCAACATCTAGTACAATCCCCAGGAGTCTATTAATTTCCTCTTCTGACACATTCTCTAAATGGGAAACATGTGAAGCTGAAAGAAAACAAGATTGGAAAAGGACAAACTTTTAGGATCATAAATATATATATTTTTTCTCAGCAAAAAATGAAAAGATCTATTAAATCTCTAAAATTATTTTGTTATAATAAAGTATTTTAAAAATTGGTATTTTTTAAACAGTAAAAATAAAACATCCATAATAACTACAACAATGGATGGGGAATACGGTTTTTGGTATTCTGAACTGTGAAGTTATAACAAACAGTATATAAGTAAAAGATTCAAAATAATTGCCACTTTAACCATGACGGGGAAATTCAATTCTAAGCAGCAGCAACGAAGTGCCTGCTATAACAGTCGCTGCCATTAAAATTGCTAATTTTCCCTAGCGCCCCATAGAGCAGGGGTGGGGAACCTTTTTTCTGCCGAGGGCCAGTTTGATATACTGTATATAACATTATTTGCAGGTTGGTGCAGGCCACGCCCCACCATGTGAAATCACATAGGAGCGGGGCCACAATCGTCAGTGATTACAGCAAAGCCCGGAGCATCTCCAGAAGCTGTAAGGGCAGCGGTGTGACCGTCTGAAGTGTCCTAAGGACGCTCCAGGCGACACTGCTGCATAGATTCTGGCTGCAGGGTGCCATTCTAGGCAACCTGCTAGCCAGATGAGACTAACAGAAAAAAACTCAGAGGGCCAGACCAAATGATTCTGCGGGCTTTATACGGCCCCTAGGCCTGAGGTTCCCCATCCCTGCCATAGAGGTTGGTGTTCTGTATTCTACCATGAAGGGTGCAACCAATCATTGCGGCCCAGAGAATTGAGTCACATATCAAATTAATCAGTGCAGACTCCGTAACATCCTCGAAGTCAATGGTGAGGTTACCAAAGGTTAGCCTGCGGTTCTCAACATTGACTTCAATGGTGGGAGCCATTCATTGGCTGAGAGAGGCGGAGGCTGACCTCTCTCAGCCAATGAACGCTCAGCCAAAGTACTTCATCTCAGCCCGTCATTAGGGAGGTACCATCCTTCGAGGATGGTACTGAGTTTGTGGGTCAGTATTTTGAATTTTTTTTATTTTAAGAAGACCAAGGATGCCTACATGGAGAAGTGGACCAGTCCAGGTATTGTAGGTGAGTATGTTAGAGCGTTTATGTGTGTATTAAACGTATACTGTCACGGTGTGTGTGTCTTGTCTTTCTTTTAACATTTCTTTATCAGTGAACTACAGGTACCAGCGGGCCCTTAATGTTCCGAATGCTGGTACATGTGGTTCTCCAAGTACCAGCATGTGGGGGAGGATTGCTGGGACCTGCAGTTCTACTGGTAAAGACAATGTTTACACTTCTATTTTACACACAGGGGTGATGTTTCGGCCAGGAGACCCAGTGATAGGATTTCCCTGGCTGTGACATTACCCCCCCCCCCCCCCCCACTAGAAAGGGTCCGGTGCAGGTTATGGAAATTACAGGGGAACCCTACACTTTTTTCCCTGTAATTCCAGAACCAGGACCGACTCAGAGCTTGGTGCTGGTTGCACTAAGTACAGGGGCACTCTATGCATTTTTTCCCCTCTATTTACACAACCAGGACTAGCTATGAAAAGTCTGGGGCTGGTTGTGCTCTGAGGGGGGACCCCAGGTCAATTTTTATTTTTAATTAACACTTAACAAGCTTTTTACACTAAGGACCTGATTTAGACCCGGTCGCTGAGGAGCGATCGCTCGCTGCCGGGAAAATGTTGCTCAGTGCAGATGCGATTAATTTGCAGCGTGCGAGTGCAAGCCAGTCTCAACGATGGGGAATCGTGCGCTCGTAACACACAGACTGCCCGCTACTTTGAGTGACAGATAGTGTCGTTTGTGGGTGGTAACAGAGGAAGGTGCTTGTAAATGGGGGTGTGGTGTTGCGAACTCAGGTGTGTGAAGCCAACAAAACGCTGTTTAAAGGGTGTGCATAATTAGCAAAGTAGCGTCATTGTACACGTCACCTGCATGTATTTCAGCCAGCACTGATCGCAGTGCTTGTGGCGGGTTAAGGCTACCTCAAGGGCTGCGAGCAGCTCTGATGCCTCTCGATGTTACCAATTAATCCAACAATTCCAGGAGATGACGTGTTTTGCGAGGGGAAAGGGGGCGTCTTAATACACTTGCGAGCGCTCAATGCCATAGCTCGCTAAGACATAGAGGGCGTCTTTACGCGATGCAGTGCGAGCACTTAATTTAAATATCCGGCCCCTTTTTGCCAGCAAGCGGCCGCATCTTTCGAGCAGGTCTGAATGAGCTCCTAAGATACATGCATGCATCTCACTGATGTATGCATGCATCTGTGTCAAAAAGAACTGCTCATGCTGAAATCGAAAGCATGAAGCTCTTCTATTCATTTGGGGATTTGCAGTTCGATTTTGTTTTCGTTTTCCTTTCGATTTGCAAATCAAATGTTAGTAAATGAAGGGATCCTATAATCTTCTAGGGGAAAACATCGATGTTTTTCAGAAATTCGATTTTGAATCAAATACATTTTTCTGTTCGATTTGATATTCGATTTGGGCTTTAGTAAATCCCCTCTAAGAAAATCGAATGGCAAATCGAACGGAAAAACAAAATCAAACCTTTGTAAATATAACCCCTGGTGCGTCTCAGTCGCATCGCATCGCAGCTAAGATACATTTTCGGACAAGCAGAGTTGCATGGGACATGGCTGCTCACTCGTATGAAGACACATATGTATGATATCCAATAAAAACGAAAGGAACACTTTTAAAAAAAAAATTTGGTTATATATTACACAGCATAACCTTACCGAATACATAATTCATGATGACTATTCTGATTTTAGGAGCCAAACAAGTCACTCAGATTATCTATGTGAATAAACGGATGCCTAAAGAGTAGGGTATGGATGCAAAGTAATTGGGGTTTCCATCTGAGTCTGGTTGTAGGTGGGGAAAGGCGCTGTGCACACCAACATGTTTCTATTGGTCCATACTTTCACAGCCCCTTAGGCTGTGTGCCACATTTGCTATTAACAAGGCTGTACCCAAAAAGCAGCTGCAATAGGGCTCAAGTCTGTACATGGGGCCTTGTGTGAGATTACCCATAAAAGGACAGTTTTAAAGAAAATCTGGGCATGGGGTTTTGACTCAAATAGAGGAACTGGTAATAAGAACAAGCAATACTACATGGGCAGGCAGTTAGATATGTGTTTAACGCTTTTACCACAACTGTCCAAAGGCAACATGTCGACATCCTCAGAATGTCGACATGTTCAAGATGCTGACATCTGAAATCCTGATATGTGGAAACTCAACATGCTCAGAATGTCGACATAAGGGTCAGGCAGTGGAAAGGCAAAGTTAGGCACTAGGAGGAGGTTAGAGGTAGGCTGTGGGCAGAGGGTGTTAGGGTTAGGCACTAGGGAGAGGTTTAGGGATAGGGGGAAAATACTCAACCGATACCACTGCTTCAAGGTGTCCGCTGGGACCCGGAAGACGCCGCTGGTGCAGGGAGCAGGTAAGTCACCACTAGACCACCAGGGATGGTCTGTTGACATTCTATCATGTCGACATTCCAGCAATGTACACGTGATGAATGTGAGCATGGTAAATATCAACATTTTAACCATGTGGACCTTATACTATACACCCCATTTGATCTGGCTACAGAGGGATGAGAGAGAGAGAGCAAGGGATAAAAGACAATAACAATAACAAAAGGTGCTGTGACCCTACTCATAAGCACCTGGAAATATGTTTCCTTACCAAGTGTGTGAGAACAACTACGGCATGGCTCAGTGAGGCTGACAACGGTCTGCTGAAGATCTATACGGGGTGGCGTGGGCGGCGGATTTGGATTCTTCCAGCCATTGCACTTACATGTTTCGTCAGCCTGAAATCATTGCAAAATTTTTGTTTTAATAAACACAAATCAGAAACCCAGTGTATTACTTATTAGGGTTATTTATTATTTACAAGTTTTACAAGACAATTCCCTGAAATGTCAATAAAAATAGAGTTGCAGGATGAGACTCTATCTAGGCTATATACAGGTATTGTGTCTGTGAGTTTTTCTCTGTGCTGTTTTCAATAGCTGATATAAAAAAAAACGTGTTTCTGTTTCTATACTGGCTGCTGCCAAATGTTAAATGGTTATGTACCATTTTCCCTGTCCCCCTACTCGACTCCCTTTTCTTATTATTTTCCCTTACGTATTACCTACAAAATCCTACAATAAACTGAAAGATTTAAAACAAAAATATAGCAGTTGTGTGTTAAATTAATCTATACAAAACTTTTGTTAACGGGAATTAAAAAGCAACATTTAGGCTACAACCAGGCATATCCCATCTTAGGTAGTAAGCTTCCTCTCCTCCTGTATGTATTCAAGATTTTTATTATATTAACTTACAATTTTGGACCTATTAACATCTCAACTTCATTCACATTCCACTTAACATGTTACCTGGCAAATAGAGTATTTGTTTATTACCATGGGCAGAAACACCTTTTAAATAGGTCTAAAATAAGGTAAAACCTTTATATTTTACAAAATGTATATTTTGTCTGTCTGTGCTCAAGTTACAGGCCTAACGCAATTCTGTCAAGACTCATTTTGAAAGTGTGCCATGATGTCAGTGAAAGGAAAACATATATGTGATATGCTAGATATAACATAAATGCAACTTATTTTCTATGTGCAGGGCTTGAATTGTGCAACAAAAAAATGAATCAACAACAGCAGCAAAATTAAGACAGTTGCTGTACTATAAACTAGGCATAAGCCTATTACACTGATAAATAACACAGCAACCCACAAAGCAGTTGATACCACATTAAAAAGACAGTGATATGCATGTCAGAAGTAGTATAGCTTAAACATTCAAGGTAAGTCGTTGCTGGTCTCCTGCAAAGTAGTCTATAGTAGTAGTAGTAGTAGTAGAAATAGTTTTACTTTTAAATATCTTGTTTCTTTTTGTCTTAAAATATCCATGAAGTTTTAAAGTCGTAGAAGTTGACCTCCATCTGTTGTAATTAAGTGTTTTCTCCACCACTTCTGCTGACTGTTGGGTACGGGATGCCGGCGATCAGAATACCAACAACGGCATCCCGACCCAATTAGGTGGTGTCCTATCCCCTAACCCTCCTCCTAAACCTAACCCACCTTTCCCGCAGCCTGACCCAACCCTCCCCTCCCTTTTCCTAACTCTAACCCCCCCCAGCCTAACCCTCACCCTGCCTAAGCCTAATAGGTACTGTCGTGGTGCCAGCGATGGTAACTACATCCCCTTACAGCTGCCAGGAGCAAATAGATACAGTGAGATGGTCTCCAACTAATTCACAGGCCTGAACTATTTCAAATATAATATTGCATTGCGGCAATCAGAAGATTGCTTTCCCACAAGACATTTGATAAGTCAGGCTTTGCATCAGAAAGCTTAGAGGATTCATTTAAAATATTAAGGGGTCTATTTACTAAGCAGTGTTAGGAGACAGAGTGAAAAGTGATAAGAAAGTGATAAGGTGCCATCCAATCAGCTCCCAACTGTTTGAAAAATTACAATTGGGAGCTGATTAGCTGGCACCTTATCACTTTTCACTCTGTCTCCTAACACTGCTTAGTAAAAAGACCCCTTAATATGTTAACCTAGGCCGGCGCTTCAGAGCAGCAGAAATCACTGGGAAAATGGCGGCATGCACAGTACTGCTGTCCCCGGGAAAATGGCGCGGGCACCATTTTCCCGGAAGAACCACGCATGCGCAGTAGACTCTGGCATAACTGCACTGTGACTCACCGCACGAGAGAGGAGGGGGCCCGCACTAGGTCTGCACAACGCCCCTGCTAGAACAAAATGTGTAATTGAAATAAGATGAAGCAGTTTCCCTCATTTGTAAGTAGACAAGGAGCAACAAAAACGCTTCACTTATGTTATTCCCACTTGTAAAGAGTACAGCAGTATTTAAACTAACAAAGGAGCAATGATCTGATATTCATCATCTACACTATTCCGGCCGTATTCCTGTTTTGTTTAATTCCACATGTCATTTTAATGTATACATAGATAATACATGATGTACAACAGCATGGATTAGGACAAAGTTCAACAAAATTACTCTAAAATACACCGGTAGTTCCCAAACTGTGTGCTGCAGCAAACTCACACGGGTGCTATGGGACCACACTAATAGTTCATAACTACAATGTGAGCAGTCGCTGGTTGACAGCTAGCTATAACGAATCTGAAAGAAATTACAGCCACGCATGCATTAGCATCCGCCTCTGAATAAGGCCCAATATTCTTAACCTGGGGTATTCCAGGAATCGAAACAGACAAATCACAAGTGCACAACTCCAAATTACTAATTATATATAAATACATAATGTATTTATATATACGGTAATTAGTAATTTGGAGTTGTGCACTTGCAATTTGTCTGTTTCTGTGCCTGCAATTAGTCTCATGAGGTAGCACCTCCCATTATATATATTCAGGGTGTGCAGTCCAGGAATCTTTCCTATGTATTCCAGGAATCACCTAAACTGGACCGTGAGACTCACACTGATGATATGCCCAAAGCAATTATTAAATTTTTTTTAGTCTCGTCTTTTTCACATTAACATATCAAAACAAGTGAGGCAAAAAAATAATCGCACCACATAAAATGTGTGTCACTAACCTCAGTGACTCTGTATGGTAACAATCAAATGTTGTAAAATCACAGATAAGCATTCCTGTAAAGGTATAGTGTTACCAAGGTTTGCTTGCCAATGGGAGTATAAACTCATTCTGTAACCCATACACTTACAATTTATGTGTGGAAAACTATTTTATTTGCCAGAATGTAAAATGCTGCAATGAACTTGAAAAATATTACACACTATGAACCTATTTATAGACTGGTACTCCTGAGCGAAACAAATTAATTGCTTCCACTTACTTGCACAGTCACACATTTGAGATGCAAATTAATAACACAATTAGCACTTTCATGGCAGGCACAGAAACCCAACACAATACACTGAGGAGCAAAGAAACTGTAATGTGATAATGTACAGGATGTAGTTATAATCCAATAGAAAGGATGCTATCACCTGTATACTGTATGCCAAGTTATCTAGCGCACTTAGTTCATGCAACCATGGAAAATAAGAAAGTGCATTAGAGTAAAAACATTGAAGATTTAGATTTATAATTTTTCCAATACTGTTTCTACATATTTTAGTTAAACCAAAAGCTTAAACCATAGTAATCATGAAGTAGCTATTGTGATGGATTGTGAAGAGATGGAAAATCACAATTACATAGCAGTTGTTGTCAATATATTTGCAGATTGTAAAAATGTACTGAAGTTTCAATTAGTAAAAAACAGACATTACTGTACTCAAAGAAAGGGCTACCCAAAAAATTTCAAACGCATTTAAGATTAAAAACTCTCTTTTCTTTGAAAAATCTTGGTATCACCAAAAAACATTAACAAGGAATTACAAACCTGCTGACAGAGGTGTATGTTCATAAGAGTGCACACAAATAAGACGAGAAGAACTGGAACACATCCATAAGTCAGTGCCAAGCATGAATACGGTAATGGTTAGCAAACTGCCTCACAGCACTGAGGTCTTGGGTTTGACTCCCACCAAGGCCCTAACTGTGTGGAGTTTGTATATTCTCTGCATGCTTGCGTGGGTTTCCTCCCACACTAATATATACTGATAGGTTATTTTTTGTTGGAAGCAAATTAACCTTAGTGTGTGTGTGTACATGTGGTAGTGAACATATATTGAAAGCTCCAGTCAATCAGGAATGGTCAACAATGTAAAACTGTCTGAGGTTCTCTTATTTATTATTACCAGTTATTTATATAGCACACATGTGCACGCTTTACAGAGAATATTTAGCCATTCACATCAGTCCCTGCGATCGTAGAGTAATTGACAGGAAGTGCCGGGTGGTCAGGCGAACATAGCCGTGCCAGCGCGTTTCAATGCCGTTGCTGAGGCATGCATAAATTATCCACTGCGATACCAGATGCCGCCTGAGCCCTCATAGCGTGAGCAGAAGTTAGCAGTTCCTGAGTGAGGTCAGACCCTGCTTTAACTGTGCGTATGGGTCTGATGTTACCGATTATTTTGCTATGTTGCCAAAGTATATGGATGTAAGGAGAAGTGGGCGTCCTTATGTTAGGTTGTGATCGCAATGCAAATGCAAACATTTGCAGATCACCGCTGATATTAGCAACTGCGTTGCGTGCGTATTAGCAGAATAGCAATCCTTGCTGAATTAGGCCCAAAGTCCCAACCAACCAGCTCCTGTCATTTTTCAAACATAGCCTGTGACATGGCAGTTAGGAGTTGATTGGCTGGTACTTTATCTCCATTCACGGCTTAGTAAATAGACCCGTCAGTGTCTACAGACGCTCAAAATGGTTGTCTCAGTCACATTCAGACACACGGCTGTACATCAGGGAAGGGCTTGTAGCATTATTAAGATAAAGTTGTAGACACGACTGCTGCAAAGACACGGACGTGTCTGACTCAGAATCACGCCCAATAAGTATATAGATTTGATATACTTAAAATAATCCACTACACTGTAAGTGATCAAGAGCACCTTGTATTCTCATCCGTAGCCCGTCTCCTCCTCTGTCCCGCATGTCTACGAGCTGTATATTTGTACAGTTTCTACAATACTAGGGGGTAAAATTACAAAGAATCTTGTCTGGTGGAGATTGCATTTCCCTTGATTTTGCAACTCGTGAATGTGTAATAAAGGGATAAGTCATTCAGTGTGTGTGACCTTTTCTTTTTATATATATTTTCTTCACAGTGAAACGTATATTGACATGATTAGCTATTGGTATAGAAACACTGCAACCGTTTGTTTGTATAATAACATGTTTTGATATAATGCTACTGTATGTTTGAGACAATATGCTATTTATATTGTTGTATACGGTCTGCTCAATTTGTTTATCTGGTTCCCAGGACGGTAACTAGGGTGGTGCAACAAGTGCCATGGCATAGAGCGCAGCAAGGCAGGGGGCGCTGTTCCAATGGCGCCTATCAATTTTCTGTTTTAAATCAATTTCACTTGCTGTACTTCTGGTAGCTGGCCCCTACGGAGATCCATTTATGCCTTTCTTTGATCACTGGCATCTCGTCTCCCTGACTTGCTCTGTTTCTAAAATCATCCCCCCCCCCCCACCGCCCCTCCTTCCAGGATGGCTCCCTGGCCACCCCCATCCTTCCCATCTCCTCCCTGGTCGACTCTCACCCTGACCCCTCTCCTGTTTGTCAAAATTCCCCTCCATCCATAAGTAAGGCTGACAAAGCAGAGACTTTTGTTTGTCCAGTAAGGCTTGTCCTCCTCAGGTGAGCAAGAGGGCGGCGACGGTGTGTCTAAAGCCTCCCCTCCGGATGAGTGTGCTGTCTGTGAGTATGTCCCCATGGGAGAATGCACTCACCTTGGGGTCAGGGTCGATAGCACAGGGGGTGGCTGAGGGGGGTCTCTCCACACACTCGTGGCAGATACGTGGAGTGGGTGCCCTCCGGTACCTCCGGTATGCCCTGACACTTGGGGTTAGGCATGGGGCAGAGTGACTGGCTCCTGTGCCTCCCCTGCATCCACCTGTCAGCACAAGCTCCTCTCCTATACTAAAATAAATAAATGCAAAATCTGGTTCTGTAGACGATTGCATCTCTCTAGATAGATACAATTCCAGATAGGTCCACACTCACGTCTTCACAAACATTTTGCTGGGGTAGCTTACCCAAAAGGGAGTCACAGAACCACCCTTAAAAGACAAAAATTTGAAAAAATGGGGTGCACTCAACAGTCTTCTGAATAAAACTCCTTTATTAAATTATAACATAGCAGGTTTCACATCAAATCGACGATTTGATGTGAAACCTGCTATGTCATAATTTAATAAATAAAGGAGTTTATAAAGGAGTTTTATTCAGAAGACTGGTGAGTGCACCCCATTTTTTCTAATTTTTATCTAGATAGATATTATCCCAATTCAGAAGATGTAAGCTTTATTTTACCTATATTGTATATGTGGGATCCCTAGCTCATTGCCCTGATATTTCTGTTACCCTGTTAGATCACCCACTTATGTAGAATAGAGTCTGGTGCATAGTTAGCTGCTTGGGGACCAGAGACAAGACATTTGGTAAACCCCGGGCCGCCCCGGAGCCTTAATCCGGCTCTGAACACAGGCGATTCCAGACATGCAGTGTTACCAGCACACTTCCTACAGTACCCTTGCCAGTGAGTTCAGCTGCTGGCACAGGGTACATACACTACAAGCAGCACTCTTTCAGTGATCTACACTGCCGCCTCTAGACTGGTGCACGGATGTTCTGATGGACAAATCCTGCTGCAGGTGCAGCCTCACCAGCGCTCTCCTACATCTAGAGTTGGTCTGTTATACTGCATAATTACTGTGTATCATCACTGCAGCCATTGGATTAACACTGTATTAGTCAGTGCACCTGGAGAGCTGTGGTACAATGGGATCGGTACCCCTTCATCATTGTATGGGACAAATTTGATTTTTCACGCCCCTTCCCCTTGAGGCCAGGCCCTTTTTGCACATGACTAATGTCCATATTTAAAAAATATGTGTGTGGTAGGTGGGGGTTTGGCACCAATGCTCTTTCTGGCACAGGGCACCAAAATGTCTAGTAGCAGCTCTGCTGGTTCCTATGGTGACAGGTATCAGTGTAGGATAATGTGGGGTGCGCCACATCTGCAATGTGATGATGTAATTTTTCAGCAATGCCGCTCTGTGGCCGGGATTCGGTGAAGTGATTACACACATGTAGTGATGGTGAAAGGGACATAAGGTAAGAGTTTGCACTTTTCTTTTATTACCCTGATGAGAATCAAATAGACTGAAACATTGATATTACCTCTGTAGTTACCTCTGTAGTTTGAATCCTGAGTGCAGCACACCAGCATAGGTGGTGTGTGTGTGTGTGTGTGTATTTATCTATTTATTTATTACACACACGTGTTTTATATTATATATATATATATATATATATATATATATAACACAAGTGTATCTTTGACCTGAGTGTTGTGTATATAAGACCTAACCAGGGGCATAAGTTCATACAAGGACCCCAGAGGAGAGTTAGTTGTTGGTAGTAAATGCAAGCACTCACACACTCCTCCTAAACCACATTCACTGCCAACACACCAGCAGCACCCAGTTACACACTTTCTTCCCCCTGTATTCACACCCAACACTCCAGCACCACCCAGACACCCACCTATCCACCCTGCTTTCACTACTGACAACTTAGTTGCACCCAAACACACATCCCCCTCCCCTGCATTCACTGGCAATACTCCAGCAGCACCCAGACACACACCTTCCATTCGGGCATTCACTGCCAACACCCCAGTAGCACCCAGACTCACTCTCCTCCCACCCCATTTACTTCCAAGGACCAAGCAGTAACCAGACACACACTTTTCTCCCCAGCATTCACTGCCAACACCCCATCAGCACCCAGATGGACACCTTCCCCCCTTCGTTCACTACTAATATCCCAGTAGCATCCAGATAAACTCACTCCCAACTGCATTCACTACTAACACCTCAGTAGCACCCAGACTCACACACTCACCTGCTTTCACTGCCAACACCCTAGCAGCACTCAGACACATTCTCCCCCTCCACATTCACTTCCAGGAACCCAGCAGCACCCAGACACACTCTTCCCTTGCTTTCACTGCCTTCCCCCCCATCAGAAACCACACGCTTTGCCTCTCCGCATTCACTGCCGTGCAAACACCCAAGCAGCAGCACCTACACACACATTCCTCCCCCAATTAATTACCAACACCCTCGCACACAAAACTACCTGTAGCTGATCATTATTGCTATTTACTGTTCCCACAAACAACAGCAGAGGAAGCAGGTCACACGTGTGTGAGGGGGAAGAACCAACACAGGAAGAAGGGCCCAGCACTCCAGGCTCTGCCCTGCACAGGGCACCAACCCTTTTATGTACATTGGGTTAGTTTCCTTGCTGGAGATCTGTCCCTAGAGACTAGACTCCAGGGTGGGGGCCCTGGGAGAGGGAGGCCCACCGCACATGCCTGCTGGGTTCCCTGCTTATTCCTGCCCTGAGGCGCATAAAGCAGAACCTAAAACAATGGAGGAGGTCATCAGTGTGCCCCCTTCAGGCCTGGTGCCTGGAGGTGACTACCTTCCATTGTCTCCTGTATTTACGCCCCTGGACCTTACAGTTTTTTTTATTAAAAACAGTGGTTCATTTGATCATTAGATTATCTCCTATTGGGAATATCACCTAGAATTGCCAGCACAATTAGGGTCATAGCTAATTAGTTGCAGGGTTTACCTCATGACTAATTGACAGCCCGGACCTATTTAACAATATCCTGCATGAGCTGTGAGGAAATATCTGCATTAAATGTAGTTTCTGGGGTTTCAAGGGGGAAACTCATGGATTCCTCCATTTTAAGCAGAATCTAGCCTAGGGTTTAACATGCAGGAAAATGCAGAATTATTGAATAGCTCTAAGAGTGAAACCCAGAGCTTTACCTGCACCTGACTGCACATGCCTCAGTGTTTATTTGGACTTACTTATTTTGGATTAATTTTATTGACTAATGCAATTGTTAAGCACACTGCTACAAATTTACATACAAGCGAGAAAGAACGTCTGTCTGTTTGTACTTTATGTACGGCCAGAGTTTTAGACCTAGCTAAATAAAATTTGGCATGGGTGTAGTTTGACCAGGATTAGGTTTTTGCCTAGGTTTGAACTTCGTCAGGACCACACACTGTCACACAATCCCTAAAACTGGGGATGCTCTTAAATTACACAAGTTCCGGGACTGGCTTCAGTGGAAATTGGAAGTCTGCCAAAAACCTGTGGGAAAGCTTTAAAAGCATCCTTTAACCTCAGTCTGAGCAAACTTGATGACTCATGGAAGTTCATATTAAAATCCAGAGCCTCTGTGTTTGCATGCTAAAGGTAAAACTAGAACTTTGTGGGCCACATAACAAGATCTTAAAGGGCTCCCCAGAGGTAAAAAAAAAAATACATTTGCCCCCACACAGTGCCTATTCAGGTAATGCCACACAGTAGTACACCTTATACACATTATGGCACGCAGTAGTAGTGCCCCTTATACATTTATGCCTCACAATAATGCCTCTTATATATTATACCCTTTTAAAGATTATACCACATACTAGTAGAGCGCCTTATAACACATTCCATACAATACTAGTGCCCCTTACACATTATGCCCACCCCCCAGCAGCTCACCTCCCCGTGTCCCTCCAGCAGCCTCTCGCCTCCCCATGTGCAATCAGCAAGTGTGGATTTGGGGCCAAGCCACCAGCTAATTACAGTTGGCGCACTGGCAGGCATGGACAGACAGCACCAGAGCAATTTGAATCTGGCGCCGGTCGCAAGCCAGTTGGAGCTTGAGGATCAGCAACCAATCAGGAGCAGACACTGCTTATTGGCTGCCGGACCACAAGTGCCTTGCGACCTGCAGCGCTCTCGCTCTCCATAACTGCTTGCCAGTGCACCAGCTGTAATCAGCTGGCGGCCGGCACAAAATAAACATCACTGACACAAGGGCCCCCCTCAACAGCCCTGACTGAACCTGCCCACCTTGTGTGCATGACTGGGTGTGGCAGGCCACAGAGGCAGCTCAGGCACCATAGCAGCTGCACCCTTTGCACCAACGGTAGTTGCACCACTGTTTGCATGCATGTTAGCAAACAGTGTGATCCTTTTCAGGATCCATGGAATGGGGTTATAGGCGAGAACAATGTAAACAAATAAAAGCTGCAGGTGTATTTCATGGTAGAGTCTTCAACCTGGGCAACACCGGGTATCCCAGCTAGTAGATAAGTGATAGAAAGATCTTCCTGGTATGACCAATTTAGCAAATACGGGTTGGGTACGGGATGCCGGTGCTCAGGATCCCAGTGGTCAGAATCCCGACATCGGCATCCCAACAGGGTTAGGGTACCGACACCTTTCGGTCAGTATTCTAACCTTCCCCCTCTCATTACCCCTCCCCGCTTTCTAAACCTAACCTCTCCCCCGCAACCTAAACCTAACCCTCCCCTTTAGTACCTAACCGTAACCCTCTCTCTAACCCCAGTACTTACCAACGGGATGCCGGCGCTGGGATTCTGACAGGTTTCCGGTGTTGGCATTCTAAGCAGTGGCATCCCGACTGTCGGTATTGTGGCCGCACATCGGCAAATACATGTTTGTTTATTAAGCAAATTATTTTATAATTAAATGAAACATTTCCACTGATTTTCTAGTCGTGTAAATTAAGTTTTGTTTGTTTCTCTTTCTTTGTAGTAAAATTCCACACCAGAACATGTTGCAATTAAAACTATTTTATTGTGCCATAACAACCGCTGTTAAGTTATTTTTATCCAAAGGATTTATCTGCATCTCTCACCACTTATATAAGAAGTAAACAATTACAATTTTATTCAATTCTGATGTCACAAAAAGTCAGTAGTAGGGTTACATACATAAACATACTAACATACTAACTCTGTTCCAGTGAATGTTCAATCAAATAGGTGGTTGTTATACAGACATAGGTATACTGTACATGTCTAAAGGGAATTCAAATACAAAATAGAACAAAAGCAAACAAAAAATAAAAACACAAAGAAGTAAATATAAATGAATCAATCTTGTGGACCAAAGAATAAATAGGAACACATGTTTGGGAACCCTCCCACCCCATGCCTAAACAAAAGACACACCAATGATTTCATTAGTGTCCCTTAAAAATAAAATTACGTATAAATTAAATGAGTATAAAAAATTATTTTCCAATTTCTTTTAGTGGAAAAAAACCCTTCATGTGCATGTACACGATGCGTATGATGAGTCCAGATGACTTGAAGTGAAATAAAAGTAAGATTTAGCATAGAAGGCACAGAGTCATGGCAATTCAAGGTTCACATCCAAAATGCTTCTTGTTCAGGAAATCTTTGGGAAAAAAAATCTGCCACATCTGGGAAAAACATAAACTTAGTCAATAAGCATACATTTAAGGACACCACAATATAGCCATTCTCAAGGAAATGCTTAGTTATGGGGGTATACAAAATTTATCTTTTCCCGAAAGCTTGTCTTGTTGGATTTATGTACAGAAATTATATCCTTTAATATTCAATCTTTTTTGCCTTTTGAATTATTTAAAAACATTTGTCCATATAGGGATGAGTAAGAGCCTCATAAGATTGCCCAATACAATATAATCTGTAGTTTGATAAATCACTCATTTATGTCAGAGTGGTAAATATATTGGTCTCCAACAATGGAGCATTAATAGCAATTTTTGAACATAGTTTTACGTGTTGTGACTCAATTCTGATTTCAGTTCAATAGCAGATTCCAACCTCTTGTCAGTGGTAACAAATCCGCCAGCACCATCTACTGGCAGTCAAGAAACAAGTTGGCACTGGTAAAGAAAAGAAAAAAATCACAATTTTAACAGAAGAAATCACATTTCAATACTAATGTCAATTAAATATATAGGATAAACCTACACTGTAAGAGCAGGGACCTCAATCTCATGCCTGCACCTCCTTCATCACACAAACTCTAATCTGTCATTCTGACTGCATGCCCTGAAAGTTTTGTGACATCTTATGAGTACACGTGAATAGTAACAACTTCAAAAACATCATAGTGATTTTAGCCAATTCTTTTATAACAATTAGGTTACTAGTAAAAAGCAGAACACAAAATTCAGATTTTGAAAGGGAATTAAGCAGCTGAAGGTGTTATTACTGGTGAAATGCAAAGTGAGTGCCTATCAGTCACCTAAATGTACATTTTTTTGTTTATGAACCTAGACATTATTTATACATCTGTATAAAAAAATCAGAGATTCCTGACACATCAGAACAGCAAACTAGCTTGTCATTGCTGTTAACGTCAGGTACAAACTGTAATAAAACTAAAAAAAACCTCACTTCCTGATTCAGTCTACAGGACGAAGATACAATCAATAGAGCACATTTCTGGGGAAAGAAAAAAGTTTATTAAAAAAGATTATCAACCATATATTGGCTTATGTAAGTATTCACATACCCCACATCTATAATTAATACCATTGTGATTTCCTGTCATGGAAAATAGTTATTGGTCTAAAATTTTAAATTATTTTAGAATAACAATAACATAAATTCCACTAACAGCTTGAAGTAATCCATTGGTAGATCGTAGTTTAAAGAGCATCTTAACTTTTCTATTGAAAAGACTAACCAGTGATCATGATGGTGGATCAGTTGGCCCTTTCCTATTGTACTATTCCAGTCATATCGTCAGGTTGAATTTAAATACATCCAAATGTTGCCTACATCAAAATGAAGTAGTGTCTGTGGTACATAATTGACTTTTCTGCAAAATATTTAAAATTTATAGTGGAACAATATATATTATCAAATTAACTACTACATTATCCCCTTCTGAGAGTCTTTTGCAAGGTACTGCTTGTTTCCTGCTATTGTGGATGGGATAGCTTACTCTTTTTTTGACAGAAAAAAGGCTGTGTGATTAATTGTGTGGAATAATTCTCCACTGTTACCATAGATCAGTGTTTCCCAAACTCATTCCTCAGGGAGCAATAACAGAATCACAAGTGAAATAATTAGCTCCACCTGTGGATCTTAAAATAAATACACCTGTGCACCAAATAGGAAAATGGAAACCATGCATTGTCAGTGCTTCCTGAGGAATGAGTTTGGGAAACACTGCTGAAGATGGAACATCGGTGCCATTTGTAACTGGTCTTAAATTATACTTCTTAGGAACCATTTGTATTTAGAAAGAATACAGACTCATTTGTAAATCCATTTCATGATTCCTTGATTCACTTCTAAAGTGTTGACTTTTTGGAAGCATTCTGTTCCTCTCCATGTTTTGACACATTTAATTCAAGACCCGAAATCCACTTCATTACCTGATGCTTCTTCAAAGTACTAAACTGAGCTGTTTCAAAGGCTGGGATATCACTTTGGATTGCTGCCAATTCTCTGCACACTGCCTTATTGTCCAATAATGGGTATTTTTCTAATTTTGAGAAACTAATGAGAGATAGATAGATATTTCCTTTATTACAGTTCAAACTCACATTAAATGGAGCATTGCTTGAAAAATATTTTTTTTTTTCAATCTTCCCATTGCGTCTGTAGAAGACTCCGTAAATTATAAGTGGTCTGCATCAAGACCAGAGAGAGTAGGAAAACAAAAATAGTCTTCAGAAGTGTGTATGACCAGGTCAAGATAAGCTGAAGGAAAATAAATATGAAGTATACACCGAAAACATTTTAGAAATAATTATATATTCAGTCCCTAAGGGCTAATCAACCCAGGGTGTACATCCAAAATGTGTCTTCTTGAAGCACTCTTTGGTTATAGACATGGCCGTCGGAACAAACATAAAATCGTTCCAACGCCCGTGGTTATAGATGCTCATGAAGATTTTCTAGTGCAAATCAATAGTATACCTGTTGGTGGGATCCCCCAGAGAGTGTGTGCATTAATCCATTGTTCCACAAGTTTATCTATATGTATAAACATTTTTAAATTTGTCACCAGTCTGAAATATGATACACTGCTGGTACAGCCACCTGAACATGATTTATAAATGTAAAACAATAGTACGGATAGCTTTGGAGTTGTGGAGTTGTGTGTGGATCACTATAAATTGGATCACTATACATTAACTATAATAAAATAAATTGGTATTACTTGGCAGCTCAGTCTCACTTGCAGACATGTCATGCATTAAAAGCAGACAAAAAACCCACTAACTTGTTTGAGAGAATAGTTGTAGAGTATATTGCTACAAGACATCTACTGCCTTCAGAGTGATCATATACAATAAAGCAGCCAATATAACAAGAAAATGTTAGGTGTGAGGGGCTATGTTACTTCATTCAAATAATATGGAAAAAAGAAAAAAAAAAAAAAACAGAGACACTTTGGCCGCGATTCAATTCCATGCGATGTTGAATTGCCCCGGGAGGGAGCTCCCAGAGCTATTCAATTCAGCACTTTATTAACCTGGGTGTTCAGTCGTGACAACCACCATTCTCCAACTAAAGTGCCAGCCATGAGGCTGTTAGCATCGCCCTAGGCCGGCAAACAGCCGCGTGGCCGGCACTTTTGTCGGATTTCTCCTCGCATTCCGAGGAAGATGTAAGAAGAAATCCTTTAGTCCAACCAAACATCTCGTTGAAATAAATAGCTTTGGCAGCTCCCTTCTGGGGCTATTAAGCATCACATTGAATTGAATCACGGCCTTTATTTTTGGGTGCATCCTAAACAGATCATACAGAGCAGAGGAATGAAAACTGTATATAAAGAAATTGGACCATGATATGTGTAGTGTATGCATACTGATGTATCTGTAGAGATCCCATAACTCTGAACTGAAACTTACTATAGTCACAATAAACGATCTATAGAGATGTGGACAAATTGGTTGGTAATCCTTACAATTTATTAAAAGAATGCTTCATTCCTCCCGTTAAATGATGAAATTAAATACTATTGTCTCACATATACCTGCATGTTTTTGCTGTGTCATAGAACACAGCAAAGAAACTCTCCAAAAGGTATTCTAAAACAGCCTGGACAGATTTATTTGTACCACTTAGAAAAGCTAATAAATAATTGGATTATAGTGATATTGAAAAACTAATTGCTTTTTTTATTTCGCCTCACACATCTTCAATATTTTATTCATGCAGACTATTTAAAAAGGAGAAAAGTAGTCAGTTAGGTATCATCGTGTGCACCACACTGAACATGGACCAGAGAAAGCAAAGGAGAGAGTTGTGCGAGTTTTCCAGAAAGAAAATTCTAGACAAGCATGAGTGTCCTAAGGCGAGCTCAGGGAGGACAGAAACCTCCCTTGGAGCAGAAGGGCAAAAGCTTGCTTGATCTTGATTTTCAGTATGAATACAGACCGTGAAAGCGGGGCCTCACGATCCTTCTGATTTTTTTGGTTTTAAGCAGGAGGTGTCAGAAAAGTTACAGCTTGATGCTCCTGTGACTACAGTTACAAATATTAAGAAGTTTAAAGCCTGTGAGACTGTAACCAACCTTCCTGGACACGGCCGTAAGAGGGGAGAAAATAAAATAATCTATTCCTAGATTAAATAGCAGGCTAGCGAGAATAGTAGAAGAGCTGCTTAGGAAAACTTCAAAAAAGATACAAGCTGAACTCAAAGGTCAATGTATGTCCGAATCTGATCGCACCATCTGATTATTTTTAAGCAACAGTGGTCTCCATAGAAGATGAGACAGGAGGACAAAAAAAAGCCAGACTGGAAGTTTCTAAAATGCATATTGGCAAGCCTCAATGCTTCTGGGAGAATATCTTTTTGACAGATGAGTCTAAACTGTAGATTTTTGGCAAGTCACATCAGGTCTATGTTCACAGATAAAAGAATGAAACTTTCAAAGAAAAATAAACTGGGATATTTGCAGTTTGATAAGAAGAAAAAAAAGCATACCTACTGTGAAACATGGAGAAGGCTTGGTTATGTTTTGGGGATGTTCTGCTGCATCTGGAAGGGCACCATGAAATCTCAAGACTACTATGGCATTCTGGAGCGAAAACATACTGCCCAATGACTGAATGCTCTGTCTCAGTCACTTCTTGGGTCTTCCAACAGAATAATGGCCCACGGCTAAAAGTACCCAAGATTGGAGAAGAACAAAACATTGGACTATTCTGAATGTCCTTTGATGAGCCTTGATCTGAGTCCTATCGAACATCTATGAAAGGAGCTGAAATATGCATTCTGAAAAAGGCAGCCATCAATCCTGAGACAGCTGGAGAAGGTTGCCCAGGAAGAGTGGGACAAACCACCTGTTGACAAGTGCAGTAATCTCATTGAATCTACATAAATCACTTGATTGCAGTATTTGCCTCTTAAGGTTGTGCAACAAAATATCCTGCAGTATTTGCCTCTTACGGTTGCACAACAAATTATTCTGTTAAGGGTCTAAGGTGTAAATTTACTAAGAATCGAGATTTGTCGAGGTGCCAATCTCGGGTGATTTAAGGCTTTATTTTCATCTCGCAATTTTACTAAAGGCAAAGTTGGGTGAGTTAGAACTCATAAAACTCGGGTGAGATCGCAATCTCGAATAAAATCACCATCCGCCCAAATCGGAAGAACTTTTTTCCTAAAACATACATCACTCAAATTTTCCATGAATCGGGATGACAAGCTCGGGGGAGATTGGAGCAAACTCTCTTGCAAAATCAGTTTTCAATCTCTCAACCTCCTGAGCTGCGAGATGGTCAGAAACATACACAAATCATTGTGATTTGTTTATGTTTCTGCATGTAAATAGTTAAAATAGGGTTAATTAATTTTTTTTAAATGACGTAAGGTCCGCCCCCAAAAGACTAACCAGCCGCAGACTTGTCAGCCTGTCCTGGTACCTAAAATTACGAGGAACAAAACAAGAAGGGTTCCACCGTAATTTAGGTACCAGCACCAGGCTGCAGGGCCAGTCCTGGTTTTAAATATAGGGGGGGCGAAATTGCGTAGGGGTCCCCTTACATTTAAAACCAGCACCGGATCCAAAATGACCGGGGTGAAATGCCACAGCCAGGAGACTGTTACCGGGTCTCCAGGGCCAAAGTATTCTCACCCCAAGCCGGGGATCTCAGGGGTGGTAGGGACCCCCTAAAAAAGGGGTCCCTCTCTCCCGACACACCAGGCCTGGTCTGAAGCCCGGGCTCTTCCCAACACCCCTGGGCTATGGGTACGGGGGTAATAAAGTGTTAAATTAAAGAAACTATTGTATTTTACAGTGGAAGTAAAGGTGCCAGCATGTAAATTTTTACCCCCCTTTATTTAAAACCAGAACTGGCCCTGCAGCCTGGTGCTGGTACCTAAATTATGGTGGAACCCTACTCGTCTTGTTCCCCATAATTTCAGGTACCATGACACGCTGACAAGTCCTGGGCTGGTTATGCTTTTTGGGGGGGGCTTGTATGATTTAAAAAAAAAAAAAAAAAAGATTTGAACCCGTTTTTTACAGGACTAAAACACAAGCAGCTTACACATATATCTCACTGATGTGCAGGCTGCTAGCTTGGGAGAGATTTGCTAAATACTGCAGTCTCGGGTGAGTAATCTCCTGCAAAGCGAGATACTCAGGAGAGATGGCTTGCTCTGCTTCACCATCAGCCAACTCGATTTGCCTCAAATCGCCTGTTGGTGAATTTGATAGATAAAAAGTTATTAAATCACCCAAGTTTTGCTGAGTTCCAGCGAGATTAATCTCCTTGAAAATCGGGACCATCTCGAATCTTAGTAAATTTACCCCTAACAATTTTTGTCCATGCTATTTTCAATTGGTTTATTAAAATATTCTAATCAAATGCAAAGTCTGTATTATGTTTACTTTATGGAATAAATAATGATGGATGCCAATCACTTTTGTCAGTTTGTTTCAGAGAAAAATATGGGTTCTTCTTGTTTCTTGGAAGGATAATAACAAATTTGACCACATATGTACATTGTTTTGAATCCCAAATGAAGTAAAACAGATTAGAAAACAGATGTCTCTCTGAAGGAGAGGAGCTTGCATGAGATATACAGCGTTTCAGTGTAAAGTGGGAGGACTGGAGGGGTTTTGGTGAAATAGAGGATGGGCTCATTTTGTTCTGCTTTTCCAACTTAAATGTTGGTTGTTATGATTTTACCTTCACTATTTATATATAAAAGTTTACATTTGGATATTTAGTGGTTATTGCATATGCAGGATCTCAGGTGGTAAGAATGCCTGAGCAATAGTGATATTATATGTATGCATTTGTAACCAAGTGTTTAGTAACTAAATACCTGATATATGTTCACCATCGTATCATAAATATAACGAGCAACTCTTTAAATGTGGTCAGTTTCCTATATATCAACCCACTATTAATTTATAATCCTTAGTTAAAATCTTTGCACGATTACATTTACCATATTAAGTATCACTGGTTGCAATGTTGGGTTACGAACTAGCTAGTTAGTAACTATTTCAAAAATATTTTATGTGTTCTTTTCATATGTTTAATAATGAATTTTACTAGTTCTAAATATGGTCTTTTCATGTGCACATTATATGCCAGGCATCATATGTTTCAGATTTTATTGTGTACTATGATGATTATATATAACAATTGAATGTCAATATATTATGACTACTGTTATCACAAATAAATTATACGTGCATTTAAAGTAACTAGTCCCTACGCACACAATAAAATATCAATGTAATCTTTTATCATTTCTATGAAGTGACACAATATATTTAAATTCTGATGAGGTAGGTTGATTACCTGTGAAATGCATCATAGGATTATGCAATAAGATTACTACTCTATCACAATCAAGCTATTGTACTACAAAGACATTTAGATCAACTGTATTATTTTAACGGGACGCTTTTAAAGAGACGATTGCACTGTTTGTTGCAATGGACTATAATATTTAACACCTATTTTCCACTTCTAGTAGAACCTGCGCTCAAGAGGAAATTGTTCTCCCATATCTACATAAGAGACTATTCTGGATCCCTCATGATCACTGAAAGGCAGCATAGTTTCTATAGTGGATAAGCATGGATCGACCACTTCTATACTTTCTGAATTCAGAGTTATTAAAATGTATCAGTGATTGAGAACCCTATAGATCGTAAGCTTGCGAGCAGAGCCCTCTTACCTCTTTGTTATTAGCGAGTCTTGTTTTTTTACTGTTTGTTTTGTTCCCAATTGTAAAGTGCAACATAATATGCTGGTGCTATATAAGTAAAATGTTAACAATAATAATAATAACTTTTTAATCTGCGACCTCATAAAAAGGGATTTTGTCAATAGGTCGACATTTACAATGTTTACAGACAACATTTTGACATTGTCAGAATGTCGACATTAGGGATAGACAGTGGGAGCAGGTTAGGGTCAGGCTACGGCAGGGGGGGATGATTATGGTTATGAATAGGGGACGAATACATACCAACAAGCTGGAGAATAACATGTCTGACCTGGAATTAATAGTCACATGACCGCTGGGAGCCTGAAGCAGAGCTTGAGCCACTGCAGCTGCCCGGAACAGGTAAGTCACCGCTGGGCCACCAGAGGCGATATGTCGACATTTCATCCGTGTCTACAAGATGAATGTCGACATGGTCAATGGCGACATTATGTCCATGTCGACACCTTGTGCCTCATGTCTCAAAAGTTCCAAGAGGGTTAATTGGCTCAATTGGTCTAACACACACATAAAAAAAAATTTGCTCTGTGTTTAGGGGACTTCTACTCTTTAAATAACCTCGATTACTGAATGCATCAGTCTGGAATAGTGTGGACACACTCATGCATTGAGCAATATCTGATGTTACCGCAGGACAACTCATCATTGTTTAATGTCAGCTGTTTGGCCTGTAACAAACAGAGTGTAAAAAACTCAGTTGTGGCTCAGTGACAATCCCAGTTTAGCTACTGCTGGTTGTGTGGATTGTAGCCTAGATGGTTCAGCATTTACTTGGTACATGTAAATCTTTTATCTTGTACCAGCACACAACTGTTATCCCTCTGGCAGTCTGTGTGCTTTTGCAGTGTTGTGAGGAGGGGGCGGTGGTAGAGCACAAAGTAAGTTTTATTTCAGTTTGTCTTGTTTTGACAGCACACGCAGGTGGAGTTTAACTGGTTGCTTTTTCTCCTCCCTTTTGAGGTTATTAATTTTTTTTAACCTGTTATCTCCTGATTAATGCCAATTTGGATGTTGTAACTATCGATACATCTAAAAATGAATGGGAATTCCAGGTGTGTAAGGATAGACGCATATGTACCATGATCGTTACTCTGGGAGAATGATTTTTATATGCAACCTACAGTTGAGTGACACTGTAAAAGAAAGCTCTGACAAAGCACAAATAAAAGGGAGTAGTTTTTCCTTACAGAGCTTATGCATATGAGCTTTCAACAAGCTAAACAGTAAAACAGTTCTGTATAACTCTAATCTCACAGGGATCAGTTGGACTTTCACAGGCTTTGTGAATTAAGTGTCTGAGTTGGGAAGTAAATAAGAAGCAGCAAGAAACCAGCATGATAGAGCCATTGCCAGTTTCTAGGGGTTTTTTTTCGCTCCTGAACGAGTTGTCCTCATTTCAAGTTGTGATTATACACAAAGCAGCCTCTCTGTTTATACTAAGTGTGACTGTGCCTGCCACTGCTACACACAATCACTATGAAGCACCTCCATTGTTTTTTATTGAATGAACACCTTCTTCTCCTGTGTGCACTAAAACTGTTGCTCCTTCCCCACTACAGGGAGAATGACTTCCTTATAGGAGCAAGAGAAGAGAAAAACTCTGGCAATCTTTTCCCACTGCATACATAAAAGAAAATAAGTTAAGAGGGTATTTATCAAAGCTTGGAGAGAGAGAAAATTGTAAGTGATAAAGTACCAACCAAATCGGCTTCTAACTTACACAGGGAAATAGGGGTAAAGACAGAGGGGGCTAGATAGGGAAGAACTGATAATAGTGGGGGAGTAAAAAAAAAAAAATAATAATAATAAATACCCTGGCAACCCTACGAGTTATGGGGCAAAATTACTAGTTTTATATAGGTGTAGTCAGTCTGCACTTTGTAAAAATGCCTTTATAATAAAACAGGAAGTAATTTTATACAAGCCAAATGCCCCTGGAAAAGGATGTTGAAATGTTTTGCAACTGCTTCTTATTGCGCTTACGTGCTCCGCAACTGCTTCTTATTGCGCTTACGTGCTCCGCCACTGCTTCTTAATGCGCTTACGTGCTCCGCAACTGCTTCTTATTGCGCTTACGTGCTCCGCAACTGCTTCTTATTGCGCTTACGTGCTCCGCAACTGCTTCTTATTGCGCTTACGTGCTCCGCAACTGCTTCTTATTGCGCTTACGTGCTCCGCAACTGCTTCTTATTGCGCTTACGTGCTCCGCAACTGCTTCTTATTGCGCTTACGTGCTCCGCAACTGCTTCTTATTGCGCTTACGTGCTCCGCAACTGCTTCTTATTGCGCTTACGTGCTCCGCAACTGCTTCTTATTGCGCTTACATGCTCCGTAACGGCTTCTTATTGTGCTTACGTGCTCCCACAGAAATGAAAGTTTTCAACTGCATTGTTATCAGACACAAACTAAAACAGAACATGAAGTATTAAAAAATTCACTGCAGGGCAACACAAGTTCAACACATGTTAAAAAGTAAATATGTACCTTCTCATTGGGTATAATATTTTTTCATTTCACATCCATTTGTCTGCACTTGATACTTGTTAACATCATATTGTATGTGGTCAAAGTCAGTTTAGTTATGTAATCTGGAATTTGTTTTTAAACCATCTACAATTTTTGTGGTGTGATTTCTTGAACATAAACATATTTATTAAAAAGACATGTAAACGCCAATTTTTTATAATTCATCATGGCAACAGAAAATATTTTTGGGCCTATTTATTAAATACAAACATGAAGCCGAGTGATACTGGCCGGCAACTATAACAGTGACTTATGGCATTGCTAAACAGTCAGGGACTCTTCTAGCAATGCTGGGTCACACATGTGCAGAAGATTCACTAAAAAATATAAATAAAAAAATATTTTAACATCCTTTTTAACCTAGAAAGCTAACCATGGGACTGACGCATGCGGCCATTTCTAACTTTCCAATAAAGAACATTCAAGTGGCAACTTTACCTCACTCAATTAAGATGTTGCTGAAGGACATTCTGCAAAATAAATGCACCAGCAGTTGGAACAAATATAGGTCTACCAAAACCTAAGAGATGTGGAATATGTCCACCACCAAAAAAAAACAAAAAGACTAAAAGACATCATACCAATGTAGCATATGTCACAAGCCGATGTGCATGAAACATTGGGCAACGATTTGTTCTGATTGTATTTGAATAAAAAAAAATAAAAAAAAATCTTTATTTTGTCAGTTGTAATTTCTTGTTCAGAATATATAGCAGCCATGTATTGCTCCTTTTTTCAATAAATGTTATTTTTATGGATAGTACAGATTTTTCATCTCATGGGTATCGCCCGGGTTAGGTGCTATGAAACTTTTTATTATTAGGTTAGCTTTCTAGAGTTAATAAAGCATTTTTTCTTCACCAGAGAGTTATTTAGACATGTCCACTATGTGCAAGGTAATCGTGACTAACATATGTTATATATCTAAGAGTGGGTTACAGTACTCATTAGCACATTTTATTGGAAATTATGCTTGTTTAAATTTTGTTTTACTATATATTTGTGATTGTTCTAAACTATTATTTTTCATATTTAACGATAGTAATTCTTATTCTAATATTCTCCTCCAAACAAATTATCCTTACCATTGTATAGGATTGTCTGTGTTTGTAAGTGTTAATTAAACTATTCTCAGGTGGAGGAAGCATTTATATTTTATATAGCAATTTCTTTAACATTCAACATTGGCAGCAATACACATAATATACTGTGTCTGATCTACTTGGCAAGCAGGGCGAGGAACATGAAACAACTGTCTTGATGACTAACATTTCTTTTAAATATAGTTATTCCCAGTGTGGGTAAAATATTTCAGTCTTGTAATTGCTACAATTGTTGTTCCCAGATATAGTAAGAGAACGTCTCAGATGTAGTAAGATAAAGCTTTGTTTTTGCATTAATCTCATGTTTTAGTTTTGTTGAGATTAGTTTTTTTAAATATATAACATTTTGATAGATAATATTCCAGCGTAAGCATACTGCAGTTACATCTTCAACATTGTAAGTACAGATATCTTTACTTAGGAAATAATGTTATAATAGTCCTGAATTTCAATCCACTCATCAAATTTTACTGTGCTAGAATTTCCATCAGCCTCCCAATATTACTAGGACAGTCACCTTTTTGTCCTAAATGTTCAGTTTCTTTTACTTACCCTTCTATAATTCCTTTTCCCGATGTGCTCAAAGCTCACTGTAGGCAGTTATAACTGTTGCAGAGTTGAATATGGCTTCCCCGGTTGTCCGCAATGCATCATTTAGCTTACCTAGGGGCATATGTATCAAAGCTTGATGTGAGATAAATTTGTGAGATATATATGACCAACCAAACAGCTTCTAACTTACATTTTGCAGGCTGTGTTTAAAAAATAATACGTAGGAGCTAACTGGTTGGTGATATATATCTCACATAAAGCTCTAATACATATGCCCCAAAAAATTTATATTTCACAAAGATTTTAATCTAATGACACTGTCTGCATAAAGTTGCAGTAGAAGCTAAAGTAACTGTTAGCCATACTTTCTTACTTTTCTGGAATGTCTAGGAGGACTCACAAATTTTCTAGAGACAGTAGAGCAGCCTCACACATCTGGGAAAGTGGGCATGCCAGGAGCTCCATGATGCAATTTGTGGTTGAATCACATAATTCCTGCGGCACAAATTGTGGCACTGGAATGCCAATCCTGAAGGTCTTTTGAAAAATGACGTAATCAGGAATGGCGTTCCGGAACCACCTGTCATCACAGCGTGCAGAGGGCAAGTGGTACTTTCAACCAGTACCTGCGCTGTGAAGTGTGATTTCAGCAAGCCGGCACTAGGTACTCATGCTGTTCTGGTAGTTGTATTTTGTATCATCTCTGCCCGTTCATCCCCCGGGATGATCGGTCGTGTCTTAGGCCACTAAGCATGACCTCCAGCAGCTTCATCCAGATACCTGACCGCCTGTCACTGATGCTCACCCATGACGAGGTGCTGCTGCTGCATGGTTCCAGTATGTGGTGTAATGTGGATACTCCTGGGAATATGGTGCTGGTTGCGGAGCTGTCTGCCGAGAGCAGTCACCCTGAAGAGCACAATCATCGGGATCATCCCCAACATCGGGGACCAGGCCTCTGACAGCGAGGAGATGCCCACCATGCACAGGTGTTACCAGGCCTTCAGTTTGCCCACGGAGAGCAGGAGATGGGAGATCCTTCAGACAGTGTCTTCAGAGAACCGTTGCACACAGCAGGAGCTTAAAAAAAGGTAAGTAAATCTGGCTTTTTCATAGTTTTTAATGTGAATCTGGCTTTTTCAATGTTTTTTTTTATGTGGCTCTGGCTTTTTCAATGTTTTCTTTATGTGGTTCTGGCTTTTTCAATGTTTTTTTTTTTTTTAATGTGGATCTGGCTGTTCTCATATATGTAGAATCGATGTGGCTTTCCCTATATATTTAGTTTGGATTCTGGTCTTCGGTCAGTGTGTTCGTGTGTGAATTTACTGCAGTTTTCTCGTATATATTTATTTATTTGTATAGTTTTATAGATTATATTATAGATTTACATGTTATAATAACAGCCATCAATTTTTTTTAAAAATTGGTTTATTTAGCAATTGATGACCCACACCGTTGTATCTCCACCCACATCTGCCCCTTCCCCATGACATTCCTGAACCTATTTTTCTAGAAAAATAGCACTGGTGGCGCTGTACAATAGAAGGCAGAGCAGGGATTACGCAATTCATGACACCACCTCACCGGCAGCTTCCGTCTTGGCCTTTCCTCTACCATCTCTTGGGGTGCCCGGGTAAAATTTGTCAAGTATGCTGTTACTCTATGGCAATTGGGTGATTATTTTGAAACAATAAAATTATTTCAAACTACTTTAATGGACATTTTTAACAAAAACCTATTTAGATTATGCCTGTGTGTCCATTTAGATTATCTCAGAGTCTTTATGTCAATCTACTTGCTTTCACTCTCCAAATTTAAGAATATTTTACTTTATGTACAATAATCTGCTTCCTATATTCCATTTAAACTGAGGCAACAATCTAGAATCCATTATCAAATCAGTAGCTAGCTGGCGAGCTTTAATAAAGTAGTGTTTTTATCTACTGCCCTTAATCACTTACTAAAGATTAAGAGAAGTACAATCATTTCCCTCCCACTGGCAGAAGAGATACTAAAGAGTAGCAACGGGCATAATTACAATCTGTCCATCGTGTGCTTAAGCAGACACACTGAATCCTTTCACTGTAATGCTCATTGCCAACTTCTATCTTTCATTTGCCCAAACCTTCAATATATTCAGTATGTTTAATGCGTAACACCACCTGTTATTTTATTTATACTGCATAGACATGGGTGTGGAGTAACATGTATTGGAAAAAGAAGGTTAGGTGCATTTTAAATGAGGTCTAGTCATTAAATTCATTGCTATTTATGGCTTGACACTTAACATTAATACATTTTATGTTCTTACTAGGATCATGTGAAACACACTGCCAAGTTATTAGATACATTACAGAAATGAGTTTATAATGTAAGAATTACAATGAGCAGCTTTAGTATAGTAAAATGGAAATCGTATTGTGATAAAGTTAGTGAAGATAAACATGGGATCCATTATCTGTCTACCTTGGGACTTAATTTCCAAGCAATGGGTTTTCTCATTATTTGGGATATATTTAGCAATTACCCCATATTTCCTCACATTGGGCCTGATTTAGAGTTGTATGCTGTTGACGCAGCTACTCTGCTAAAATATGATCACGTCGCAGGAGGCATCTTGTGTAAATAGGAAGCCATAGGATCCCGAGGACGCAGTGTCGGCTCACCCTGTGTGAACATCTGAGTAACCTGCCTGACTACGTTCTGCCCCCAAAAGGCCTCAGCCTGTCAATCCGGGCATTATGAGCCAGCCTGTAGAAGGAGATCTGTACATGCGTAGATCTTCAAACATAGGACTTGTACACAAACCATCGGGTTTGCGTACAACTGTGAATCAGCTCCTAGCAAATGAAAGTTTAGCAGTACTCACGGTGACTTTGGGCCGTGAGTTATGAGTAGGCACAACTAGAAAAGTGCAACTTGGAAAAACCATTTAAGAGAGCAAACTAATTCTTAAATAGTAGTGTTAAAATAACAGTGTGTGTGAGCAACTGAGGAAGTCACAATGGGCCCGATTCAGCAAGGATCGCTATACCACTACTTATACACACGCAACGCAGCTGCTAATATCAGTGGTGATAACATAAGGACGCCCACTTCCCCTTACTCACATCTGTATACTTTGGCAACATAGCAAAATAATCGGTAACATCAGACCCATACGCACAGTTAAGGCAGGTCAGACCTCACTCAGGAATTGCTTACTTCAGCGCATGCTATGAGACCACAGGCTGCATATGGTATCGTAGTGGATAACTTATGCGTTCCCGTGCAATGCCGTTGAAATGCACTGGCATGGCTGCATTCGCCCGACCACCCACAAATGGCACTTCCTGTCAATCACTCTGTGTGGTCACTGTAATCACAGTCCAGATCCCAGTGGCCAGTATGCGTACGCAACAATCGGCCAATTGCGTGCATATAATCAACTGCGATCCTTGATGAATCAGGCCCAATATTCTCTTTGAATTAAATGGAATTGAACCCTTGCATGGTTTATCCAGCTACAAATATGTACTATTTAGCTGGATTTACTCCTAGCCCGAAATTAGTTCCCTTATAAGGCAGTGCTTAGTTATCATGTACATGTGTACGGTAAAGTGCTGTAGGCAATCTGGGATAATTATTTATTTGAGCATTACGCGTATGGCTTGTTTTGTGTTTGTTACAAAATAGCTTCGGTTTTTTTGGGCTTATTAATATGTAAGGGGTACGGATACCAAATTTTAATATATAAAGATAAATACCTAAAATTGTCTCCACAATACTTTTAAACAAACTTTTTAATAGTCATATCCAACTTTATACAACCAGAACTGATACTTTCCTAGGTAGCTACAGCTACTCAGCATAACCCACTAGTCTAGATATTTGTGGTGCAGTCATGATTTTCAGAATAGAAAAGGACCAGACAAATGAAGATGCAGATCAGGGCATGGTTTGATGTTTTAGTGACATAGATACATTTGTCAAAATATTTTATTTGGAGTGTTGGGAGGGATGAGAAGCCTTGCTTTCTCCTCTTTCGCAAACTTGCATCAGGTGGTTTCTCAGTAGAACACCACTAAGATCCAACAGTTCCTAAGTGGCCTATGACATGTGATTAGGAGTACAGTGTGTACTATTGAGGACCAGAATAGGATGTAAACAAGAATGCAAAACGTATGCAAAAATTAGTTTAAAGTCTATCAGCACAGGATAATAAAACGGTTGTTTACAGGACAGGTGACAAATGTGCACCCTCACATGTATGATTACGCCTTCCAACTCAATGCACACATTCCCCATTCATAATATAATCAATTCTGAATTTAACAGAAAAAAAAAACATTTTCCTACATTTTAGAAAGACATGATGAAAATTGCAATTCACAAACACTGCTGCAAACACTGAACAGCCAACTAACCCCTCTGTTACAAATATTCTGGACCACTATGGTTTGTTGTAATAGTTGCATACCAAGGTCAGTTATTATTGTCAAGATCAATAAAAGAACAAAAATATACATATGGAAAGAGAACCAGGATTATGAATAAAAGAAAACTATCACAATCAAATTCTGTATATGGCATATAAACTAATACATAACATGCTAGTTGCATTATTAATTAAAAGACAGTATAATACATATATTTTTTTGCCATGTTTCTTTTTCTTCCTGTATGTCATAAAGTAGCATTTTGACCCAGTATAAATGTTACTATATATGGTGTTTCAATTACAAAGTTTCACATAAGTCTGGGCAGAAATACCACAATGATGGGAAAAAAAAACCATTGGGAGATACAGAATATAATTATCTAGGACTTATGAAAGCAGGCATAGTACACATGAAGCATTATTAGTCACAACATTGCTACAATTTAGTCTAATAATAAGTCAGTTATTCATTTCATAAAAGTGTCAGTGAACCATACATTTACAGAGCTTATCCATGACCAGATATGTACAAAAAACAGATATTAACGCAGTTGAGCGATTATCGGCCAACTGTGCATGTGTCTTAGATGCAATGCGCACATATGGCGTTTGAATTGTGATCAAATGTGACTTTGGTTGCAGTGAGGATTTATTTGCAAGTGATTGACAGAGTCCATTTTGAAGGTATTAACAAGGAGTAGCGGTAAATACGTGACCATTTTCAAGGCATAGTATCTGCGTACATCTGCGATCCGTACGCAGAAAGTATGACGCCAGTGTCTCAGTTCCTGCAGTCTTATGTGCGACCATGAGATTACTCAGATGGTCCATATCGAAGGTTCTGCGACCACCACTGCATGTTTGTATGCACTTGCTTGGATCTGTGAAGCCGCCGGTGGGCATTTCAACACATTTATAGGTTGTTGCATGCATTAGGATATATTTGCACAGCAGCTGCATATGGTATCGTAGCTGCGAATGTATTAGTATCAGTGGCGGCTCCAGGGGTGGGGCTGCAGCGCAGTCTGAAATTAAAATAGGGGAGCCACTTCAACTGCCAGTGAGTCCAGGCCATCTATGTTTGGCAGTGTTTGAAATGGCAGTTGGTGTGTCTCCCCTATTTGAATTTTGGACTGCACTGCAGACCCACTGTTTAGTATACATATCAGTATCAGGCCCAACGTTTGTATAACTTTAATACAATTGTGTGATATTTATATATTATATATATATATATATATATATATATATATACATACACACACACATATATACACATACACACACACACACACACACACACACACTGGATGTATCCCCTCATGTTTAGAGGGGGCTTATATATAATATGTGGAGTACTAATTATTTGGATGACTATTGTTCCTGTAGGACTCTAATGGAACTTATTTAGAAGTTTATTTGCTCCCCACTTCTACCCTGTCTGCTGTAGCTGTAGAGGAGCAGTCTGTAGCCGGCAGAAGGAACTACTCCGTGAAGCAATTGTAAAAGAAACAGACACCACCAAGTTGATAAAATGAGGGGCAATGACCATTGTGTTGGCAGTTCCCGGAGTTACCCAAGTGAAAGTGTGTCCCACAGCGCTCCCTTCACCTCAGCAGAGCTCAGAAATGTCGGGTCCACACCTGGGACTCTGGAGGAGGAGACTGATACAGCTTCCTGGTCTGAGTAAGGAGTGTTGCAGAGTTACTCCAGGGAGGAGCCGTGGCAGGGGTGACAGGTCAGCAGAGTGAGTATGCCGGAGTTCATCCGGAGAGTCTGCTCCCTAGCTTCCCAGCACAGCATATAGGAGAGCAGGTGAGAAGGTAGCAGACAACTCCTGGTACTAAGAGCTGCCTTGAGAAGCCAGTGCCAACTAAGAGTACCCAGGGTTGGAACTGAAGGAGTACTACAGAAACCCACTATAAGACACAAGTACTATATTAGATTACCTTTCTCCCTAAAGTCAGTCTCGATTTTAGCAATGCAGTTAGCTGAGGAAGGGACAGTCTATGTCAGCTCACAGCTAGGAATTATGGCTGGTTAAATGACAACCACAGCGACAGTCTCACTATACAGTACATAAGCTTAGCCTAGGAAATTCCTAAGTAACTTTCTCTTTTGGGGTGAAAGTAACTCAGGGAGAGAGACAGAGCTTCACATTCCTTATTGCCAGTTACAAATGAACAGCCACCAATGCAGCAGTATTACTAAGGGGATGGGTACGGGATGCTGACGCTCGGGATCCTGGGGGTCAGAATCCCGATGCCGGCATCCCGCAAGGGTTAGAATACCGACACTTGACGATCAGTAAACTAACCCTCCCCCACTCCGGTGCCTGACCCTAACCTCTCCCCCTAGTGCCTAAAGCTAACCTCCCCCTCCATTAGTGTCTAACCCTAACCCTCCCCCAAGTGCCTAACCCACCTCCACACCCCGTTACTTACCTTCACGATTCTGGCGGCCGGATGCCAGTGCCAGCATTCTGAGTGCCGAAATCCCCTGCGGTCAGGATATTGACCGTATCCCTTACGAAGTGCTGCACAAATTGCTTATACTAGTTATACTTGTTATAGTTATTAATAGTGTGAGAATTGGAGAAGAAGTTGTATTATGTTCTCGTGTAAGTATATGTTAGTGACTGTTGTACGAATTTGTGAAATCTGCAGATGGTTACTTTAAACTGTGAATTTTTGATTCAATACCAATTGCTTAGTGTAAACTATTTAATGCATTGTTTATGCATTCCAGAGTAATATCTGCCCTTGAAATGTGCTTAAGAAACCCGTTGCTGAAAAATAAAAAACATTAAATTGTATTCTCAGTCACTGTGTCAGCCATAAGTGGTTGCATTGGGCAAGCTACTTGTCTGAAAAAGTACGAAAACAAAAGGAGGTGACCACGCTATCTGCTGTAAAGGGAAAGCAGTAAGTAAATACTGCATATTGTATCAAGCTGGGTACACACTATAGCGATATATCTGCAGATCGAGTGATCTGCAGATATATATGCAGATGATGTTCATTCATACACACTGAACGACCATCATCTACATGCTGCAGCGGGGTGGGTAAGGGCGTGGCCTAATTTGCAGAAGGCATGGCCACTCCCCCTTTGTAAAAAAAACAAACACACATTTGCGGCGCTGCACGCTGGGGAGGGGGGCGCTGTGTGCCCCTCAGCCCGGTGCACAGCCAATTGGGGGCGCAATCAGCGTGATAGCTCCCACCCTTTGGTATAGGAGACTGCTCAGCCTTACGCTTCAGCAGCCTCGGACAATCTCTCAGTGCAGCCCAGCAGCGTGTGCTGGGTTGCTGTGGATGGGGAGCTGTGCCGGACCCAGGTAAGTAGTACCCGCTCGCGGCTCCCCCCCCCCTTCGGCGCCCCTGTGTACGGGCGATCTGCGGATCGCCCATTCACACTTGCCGATGGACAGATATGTCTGCAGACACATCTGTTCATTGGCTGTGCAGCACAGCCAATGCGTTTTGTTGTTGTTCACAGACATATCATCTGTACACACTGGCCGACGGGGGCACGATATATTGGCCAATCAATTGATCGGCCACTATATATCTGCTGCCCATCGGCCATTGTGTACCAGCGATATGTCAGTGAACGTCGTCATTCACTGACATATCGCATTGGCTGTGCTGCACAGCCAATGGACAGATATGTCTGCAGACATATCTGCCCATCGGTAAGTGTGTAAGGGACGTCTGCAGACCGTCTGTGCACACACAGCGGCAGCCGCGGGGAGGGGGACGGGACACGCCCACCAATCTGCCAGGACACACCCGTCACACAGCCTGGCCGCCGGGACCCGCAGCCAGACACAGATGATGGCCATTCAGTGTGTATGAACGACCATCATCTGCAGATCACTCGATCTGCAGATATATCTGTAAAGTGTGTACCCACCTTAATAGTGCATAATGGATTTTATTTTAAATGTGTTGCATTTATTTCCACTTATGAAAGCATGGCTACCTTCTATTCATTTTCATATGTAACATAAATAGAATAGGATATGCTGTATCAGCATTGTCACTCTACATACTGTGCAGGTGTCTGTAACTATATATTAGCTTGCAAATCACTGTATAATGTTGTATATTCCATGATTATAGTAAGGAACTGCAGAATTGCTGCATATATATTATTCTCTCTTCACAATACTTCAAGTATATCTGTATATAATGCTGAGGCGTCAGGCAGGAAATTCATGGATTTGAACCACATAACTATCATGCCTCATGCAGTTTGAATATTTGTTTCTCTACAAATATTTGCACTTTAAAGAAATATTTGACGGCATTCAGTCAGAATGTCGACATGGTCAGTATGTCAACAGTGGCAATGTCAACAGTACATATTAATGCTAGATTTAGGGTTAATGTTGGGTCTAGACTTACAGATGTGTCCTCATACATCTAGCCTTCTTGCGCGTTAAACAGCCCTTCTAATCGCGCCGTCGTGGTGTGACTCAGTAGCGCCGAGCATCTTTTGTGCGACTTTTTACCTTCAAATGCGTCTTATTCACACAGTGATGCGAATAGTTAGCACAAGCAGCTCCTGCTGATTAAAACGTTAGTGTTACAGCCGCTGACACTAATGTAGCGTTATGAATACAGATACACCCGCAGACGCACAGAGAACATAGGCATGCTGCATATCATTCTATTATCGCACAAAAGACGCTCGGAGCTACCGAGGCACACAGAGCTCCCGCGTTGTGTGGCGTGACTTGTAGCGCATGGAGGATAGATGTATGTGGGCACATCTGTAAAAAGTGAAAATATGTTATGTCAACATGCACAATGTTGACATAATGAACATGTTGACTTTTTGTATATGCTGACATGTAACATGTCGATATAACATCCATGTTGATATTCACATGTCGATATAACATACCACACCCATATATGACAATGTGTACTATATGACTTTATACTGAGTGTACCAATATGTTTATTACAAGTATCAGTACAGTATCATCATATTTAAGCTGTACAGTATCAGGGGCAATATATCCTGTACTCAACACTACAGAACTATTGGAAAGAAAACCAAAAAAAAAAAAACACAATTAGGTGTTGGCTACATAATCGGGGGAAATTCAATTCTGGAGCTATTCAATACAACGCGCTGTTTGCCTGGTCAGGAATTGGTTTAGTCAGAGAATGCCGGTCCTCGCGACTTAACCTAGGCATTTAGTCGCGACAACCGGCATTCTCCAACTAAAGTGCTAGCCACGCGGCTGTTAGCACCGCGCTAAGCCGACAAATAGCTGCGTGGTCGGATTTTTCCTCAAATCCCCAGGGGGGTGTGAAAAGAAATCCTTTAGCCTGCCCAAACAGCGTGGTGAATTGAATAGCTTCGGGAGCTCCCTCCCTCCCATCATCATCACATTGAATTTAATTATCTCCCCCCCAATGAGTTTTAAGCCAAAGTAACTTATCGCATAACTTTTATGTACGAGTATATCATGCCCAATGCAATAAGCACATTTTATGCTTGCCTTAGGCTGATTACCCACTGGCATCTAAATGCTTCACCTCACTTACGTGATGTATGTTGGAATAGAACATATTAAATTCAATGTGCCTATACCCAATTGCACTTTTGTCTGTGTGTGGTTGCATTGTGGTTTTTCATATGCTGTTCATTCTATCGCAGTGCATTCAGAGCATGTTCATGTACTAGAAGTAGTCCATTTAAAATGATCTATATTAAATGTATTGTAAATATTTGCACTGGGCGTTTGCCATAGCAGTTTAACTAGGGCAGTGCCATATTTTTGTCTAGAGGCTGAATCAAAGCCATAGCAGGGTACAAAGGCACTCTGGGCAGCATCTCCCCATCAAGATTGCTGTTGAGCACCTTTCAAGGTTGTGAGGAAACTGCAAATGAGTACCCTTGGGGCAGTGGACATGTCACCCCCTTTGCCTCATGCCGTATTGGTAGAAATGGGCAAATGAAATAAATTATGTCTAGCAACACCAATGATATGTGATCACAGTAGACTTTGGGCAACTGCTTCACCACCAGCCAACAGTGTAGCGGGTAGTGTAGGAAACCACTTGAAGACATCTCTATGATTACAATCAAATAACTTCTGGATTACAATTGAAGGACGTTTTCCTATCAATAGAAAGTTGTGTAGTGCATCTTTAGGGGGAAACCATATTCACTAGCTGGTCTTTATCATTCAGTTCTACAAAGCTGGAAACCCATAAAAATTAGCAGGAAAAGCTATGTGCCAAATGCATCTGAAGTAATGTGCAAAAGCATCTGTACATATTGACTGTAGGTATACCCCATCTGACCCACATTTCAATCGCAAGCGCAATTTCATATTGTTTAAATAAATACAGTTTCACATGAGATCTGCACTTACATATTTGTTGCAAACAAAAAGCTACTGGGTAATCAATGTCAATCTATCCACGTAAATGGGTTGGGTACGGGATCCCAGCAGTCGGGATGCCGGCGGTCAGAATCCCAAAACCTGCTGGTAAGTAACCCAACTCCATAACCCTCTACCTACCCCTAATTTCCCCCCTGAAGCCTTACCCTAACCCTCCCACTAGTGCCTAACCTAGGTGAGTCAGGTTATGCAACAAACTGCTGAGATTGTTGCATTAGCTGACTCTCTGAGATACACTTTGACTCACCAGAGCAGAGAGTGACACCCCAGGCAGGAAAGAGGAACTGCACGGGTTGTGACAGGTGCAGGGTGCTAGAATGAACATTACCCTAACCCTAACACTTACTGTCGGGATTCTGGTGCTGGTATTCTGACTGCTGTTGAAATTCCGGTGCTGGTATTCTGAGCGTCAGCATCCCAACCGCCAGGATGCTAACTACATCCCATGTAAATATGGCAAATACATGGGTCCTTGTGAAAGTATTTAATGGTGGAATGTACAATTATTAGTAAATAATTATTATTGTAGGTGTATTATAGTAAAAACATTATAACTTTCACTACATACTCATGTGGGTGTATTATGTAAAAAATTAGTGTGTCACCATAAAGTTTTATAAGTATAGTGGAATATATATTCTGGCCGAGTTATCTTTAGAGCACCATTATATGATTGTTTTGTATGAGAACAGAAGTTTACCAAGTAGGTCCACATAAGTTTAAGTGTTTACTATGTAAACGTTTACCAGATGTTTATATGTATAAGAAGCAATCTCTTATCTCCGTAATAACCCCTCATATTATATTTCTTACTACTGCAATAAACTGTTATTTTCAGTTTCAATTAAACGAGCAGCACATGATTTTCCAACAAGAATCAAAGTTGCCAGCCATACATTTTGGATTGGCAACTTTGTATAATATATTATATAATATGAAATTACAGAGGATTAATTGTACTCTGACATCAGCGTTTATTTATTAACCTGGTCTAATATGCCCCAATGTGCTGTAAACTGCAGCCACCAGAATTTCAGTTTTCAAGTGTGGTTTAGAAAATGGAAGAAGATATTTGATTTGGTCCCTGGAATTTAAACACATTTGGGCATATAGTTGTATTTTATTAAATAAGTCCTAATATAATGGGTTGTGTACTAGTTAAAAAAAAAAGAAAAAAAACTTGAACTGTGGTAATAGTGAAGATAGGGGTCCATATTTTGGAAAGAAGGAATAACCCCAATTTTTTATTTATTTATTTTCGTTATACCACTCTCGAGGTTTTCTCCCCCTCTCTGAAAGTACACTGGCAGGACAATTGCCTTGTGACCAAAAAAAACCCTATGTGTATGTGTGTCCAAGTGGTAGGGAATCTAGACTGCAACTGATTACTACATATTCTCTGTAATATGTGTGCACTATACAAATACTGTAAATAAACAATCTATGGTGGTGTACAGGTAGAACAGACTGCTAAACACAGCTTTAGAGAATGACTGTCCATCTGTTGCCACACTAAGCATACGTGAATTATTATTAATGGATGCATGGCTGGTCAATTGCAATGTAACTCTCTGGGCACAGTTCAATTGTTTTGGCCCCTCCTCGCGACTGACTGAGCTATTCAATTGTTGCTCCGGTCGGGCGAGAACAGCAGCCGGTGCTTCAGCTCGCACCCCCAGGGGGTGGCGAGCTGAAATGCACGAAATGTGACCCGTTGAGCGCCCAAACGGCACTTTTCGTGATCGCACCCAGTACTTTGGTCGGGTATAGCCGTTTTATGCGGCTAAACCTGACCTCTCTGGGAGCGATCAACGCGCAGATCGGCATCAATTCAATAGCGCCCCGCGATCTCCCATCACAGGATATCGGGCGCGCTAAAACAGTTGAATTGCGCCCTCTACATACAACTCCTAAAGAGACATTTGATAGATTAAATTTTGGATCTGCACAATAATATCCCTTTCTCACTGAAGCAAGAACCTGGAAAAAACCTGGCCCATCTATTGGTGTGAATAGGTCGACGTGGGTCATCCGACCTAGGCAGCAGCCCTGGCTTTGATTTGTGATTTTCCCTAATCTGACCCAGGTTGGCTGTGGAATGATAGGGAGTACTAACGATAATCTACCTGGGTTATAACCAAGGAACTACATTGACTAATCAGAGGCGTACTAGTATGACGCCGAATACAAGCTGATCAACAAAAACAATTGAGAATTGGGAAGACTCTGAAGTGAAACATCTTCTGTCCATTGAAGAGGAAGAAGATACCAAAAGACAAATTACGGCACAGTAAAAGATGCTGGTTACTTATACCATCTGTCATGCTAAATGCCCTGTAAACAGTTATAAACTGTTAACTGCTAAGCAGGATAGACATGGGTCTAGTAGTGTGAACGGCGAATGGGTCTAGTAGTGTGAACGGTGAAAGCCCGCAATCAGTGTGGTGTTAAAATGTGCAACGCATGTTAAATTCATTTCCATATTCTGTGTAAGAAAGGGGTTTTATGCTGCTTGTTATTCAGTGGTAGCAGTTGTTTAATACAGTAACAATTTCTGTAAAAAAATCTTTCATGCGCTGTTGGATACAGGAAAGGCAGATTTTCAGGCAAAATATCACAAAACTTATAATGAACAACTATAAAAACCACAAAAAAAACCAGTACCATAATAATTTATGGGAAATATAAGATAGTATTTACAGCCCAACACACTTTTCTGAGCCAAAAGATTTAGGGGTCTATTTACTAAGCAGTGTTAGGAGACGGAGTGAAAAGTGATAAGAAAGTGATAAGATGCCAACCAATCAGCTCCCAACTGTCATTTTGCAAACACAGCCTGTGAGATGACAGTTGGGAGCTGATTGGTTGGCACCTTATAACTTTTCACTCTGTCTCCTAATACTGCTTAGTAAATAGACCCCTTTTTTATAAAGATCAATCCCAAAAAGTAGACAGACATTAGGGTCTATTCACCAAAAGTGACGATGTTGCCCAGAATTTTAATCGGGCAACATCGTCACGATTTTTTATGAATTATTAAAACTTAAGTAAGCTATTCAGCATTATTTTGTGCAGGGACAGCGGTTGCGGTAACACGCTGTCCCTGCAATGTTCCAGAAGGTATTGTTATCGGTTTCCGAAAACAATACCCTCTGTTTTTGCTACTGCACATGCGCAGTCATGCGCTTCTGAACAGTCTCTGTCCCAGCTTTGAGGTGAGCGTGGAGGGGTAAGTTAAATTACAGCCTTTCCAAAGTGATTGACATGTGTATACAGGCTTTATACATGTATATTTATGTGCTTTTATCTTTAAAATGTATATATACACATTTTAAATATAATAGCACATAAATATACATGTGTACAGGCTAGTATAAAGCCTGAATACACATGTAAATCATTTTCGGTATGTTTAACATGCTCTAACTGGACTTACCTGCCGGCGGTCACCTCAAACCAGGCACGGAGACTGGGCGGAGTTACAGGATGCTGCAGGAACTTATGGGAAAATTTCCCTCTGTCCCTGCAGTTTTCAGGCAATTTAAGTAAGTTCTTTCATACAACGCCATTCTGAGATGGCGTTATATAAAGTAGTGATTTGTCGAGCAATTTAACACTTTTTGCTATGCTGAATAGCAAAGCGCGTTAAAACACTGTAGAGTTCATGTCTGATCTCTACAGTGCGAGATGGGAATTAATGGAGAAGATAATTGCGTTATCTTCTCCATTATCCCATTGCTGAATAGGGGATTTACAAAAAAAATGCGGAAATTATGATTTCCGTATTTTGTATGTAGGAATCTTTTCTGAATAGACACCATTGTGTTTAGACATAAGATAGTTATGAACTTAGACAAAAACATGCACAAGTAGTACTTTGTACAAAATGTCTTCCCACCAACAGCTTTGTTATATGTATTGTATAATTATTATTTCCACAAATATGTACATTATTCCTATTATAGTACATTACACACTTTTCCTGCATCAGAAGGTTGTACATGTACATAAGTTTCCTGTAGAGTAGTCACATAATGCAAATGCAATTTGTCAATATTATTGTTCTAAAACCTCATGCAGGTATAGCAGTAGTATTCTATTACTCTACAATAGTTGCTGCTATGTGAATAGAATCATTTTACAGTGACATCCACGTTAACAGGCTAACACTACACATTTCATCACTGCAATATACAGTATTAACCATCAACAGTACAGCCAGTACTCTTGTGGCTATAATGAGCATTATATTACTCTCTGACAGAACTATGGCAATAACACATAGATAATGCTGTGTGTTGCACAGTGCTAGTAGTGGGATGATGTTTGCTGTGTCAGCAGTATTGTTCTAATGGTGCATACACACGATCAGATTTTTTCTTCAGATATGGACGATAACGATTTAAAAATCGTTCAGTCGTTCATATCTGATGAAAAATCGTTCATATCTGACATGCCTGAACGATGGACGATCAACGATGCGCGTTCCCGTTTGTCAGATAACGATATCTGACATCTGATGGGTTTGCAGTCAGACTTGGACGATTCCATTCATTTTAATGCAGTTAAAAATCGTTCAAATCGTTCAAAACTTTGGCCAAATCGTCCAAATCGTCCAAATCGTTTAATCGTTCAGTCGTTCATCTGACAAGTCTGACAAATCTGACCGTGTGTACGCTCCATTACAGTAGCACATGATGTCTGTGTTATTATTATTACCCTGCTATGTAATATGTAGTGTCAGCACATTTGTTACTATACACAGTCATGATGTTAGAGTTTTATTATTATTTTGCTATGTAATGTATACATAGTTCTAGCAATATTGTTCTTACAGTAGTGCATGATGTTTCTGTATTATCATTATTACCCTGCTATGTAATATGTAGTGTCGGTGCAGATTTACTTCTATACACAATCCCGGCAGTATTGTTCTTACAGTAGCACATAGATAATGCTGTGTGTTGCACAGTGCTAGTAGTGGGATGATGTTTGCTGTGTCAGCAGTATTGTTCTTACAGTAGCACATGATGTCTGTGTTATTATTATTACCCTGCTATGTAATATGTAGTGTCAGCACATTTGTTACTATACACAGTAATGTTGTCAGTGATTTATTATTATTATTATTATTATTATTATTCTGCTATCCAATATATACACAGTCTCTGCAGTATTGTTCTTACAGTAGCGCATGATGTTAATTATTATTACACTGCTATGTAATATGTAGTGTCAGTACAGATTTACTTCTATACACAATCCCGGCAGTATTGTTCTTACAGTAGCACATGATGTCTGTGTTGTTATTATTATTACCCTGCTATGTAATATGTAGTGTCAGCACATTTGTTACAGTGTCAGTGGTGATGAGGGCAGTGCAGTGTGAGGAAATGCTGTTGCTGTATCAGTGTTGGTGTGATTGTGCCTTGCTGTCATTACACACACACTACAGTGTCACACACACAGCCCCCGTTACCTTACACGCCGAGTACACTCCCAGCTTCTCCAGCTTCTTAGCCCGGGGAGCGGAGCGGAGCTGCCCCTTCTTCGCAGCGATTCTGAGCGGCGCTGCCACCACGGCGCCTCCACCGGCCGGACTCTCCGCTCCCCGGGGCGCTCCTGCGGCTGCCGCTGAGGCTACCACGGCCGGAGACCCTGCACTGACCGAGCTGCCGCCGGAGCCTGCCTCTGCAGCCGCCTCCGACATGGCAGAAGCCCTGGACCCTGCCCGGGGAGGAGAAACCCCCCTTCCCTCCTCCGGTGCACAGATCCCTGGGCGAGGTGACGAGATCTCCTGCCGCTCCCCCAGCAGGGAGGCAGCTACAGCAGCAGCAGAACATCACCGCCTCCCCTGCCTCTCTCTCCTCCTCCGCCTCCTCCTTCCCGAGCCGCCTCCCTCCTCCTCACTTCTTGTCCTCTCTCTACTACTGTCCACTTCTTCTTCACCCATTCCTGCTCATCATCACCCCCTCCTCTTCTCTGTCACCCCTCCCCCGGGCTCTCTAATATTTCCCTCCCATGTAAAAGGAAACTGCATCAATTTATTTGCGAAATCCCGTTTATACATGCGCAGGTTCCTCTGTGTAATTGTATAATACAAGTTCCCGTTTTCTTTACATGCATTCACAAGGTCAAATCATTTGGAGTGAAGCTACTGGTGACATTCATCCTCACAGAGGTGGCTTCATGTACTGACTGCTCAATAAACAGAGGGATCTATCATAGATCTTTTATGTAATACAGCAAAAATGTTACAAATGTGTAATTATACTTAATGCTGAGTAAGCAAAGGGGAATGGGAGATGGTTGGTAAGGTGCATTGGGAGTCATTTACAAGTAGAACATTGAGGGGCTCATGTAGACACCAGACAGGGTCAGACCATGAAATTGCTGCTAGAAGTGGCTAAAATCATGGGGTTTGTCTGCAATGAAGTAACCTGATACCATATACCTTATGTCTTATTACAGGTGAACTACAGGTCCCATCAGGCCATGGATGCCAGTGCTTATATTTCTACAAGTCTCAGCATGCTCTGATAACTTTGGGCATGTTGGCACCTGGAGGGCAAACTTTCTTTTCAGGCCCCATTCCAGTAAAGAATTCAAACTTGTGCTAAATGGGCAATAGCTGGTTGACACTATGGCAGGTGGACCAGAATGCTTTGGTTTTCTCTGCTATAGTGTCACCAGCTCAGTATGTCACAGTATAGCTCTTCTAGTAGCAGCTTTTATGAAGGAACCCATGGTGTTCTGGGATGGGCTGCTGTGCATATATATATATATATATATATTTATATATATATATATATATAGCCACTACATCTGCTTTATTATGTGCTACTCCATTCTGCTGAGATAAGTACAGTTTTTTTCGTACCCCCGTGGGAATGTTGCTTACTTTCAATTTACCCATTTTTAAACTGAAACTCGGCTGGCTGGGTATCCGGTCAGAAGGTTGACAGTGACCCTTGTTGACATTCATAATGTCGGCACTAGAATGTCAACATGGTTCAAACTGTCGACATTAGAATGTTGACATGTTCACAATGTCAACATCGGAACTGTCGCCATGTGAAAAGACGATGCAGGTGCTGCCAGGCGGGTTATGGTTAGGCTGCAGGGGATTTTTTTCTATGCCTCCTTGCTGAAGTATGGATTATAAATTGGACTGCAAATATTATATGACCATGCACCCATCTAATATGCTGAGAAATTAATTGGGCAGAAACTTTTCCAGCACTGAGTTATCCTCCTATCCAAGTTAAGCATTGCTTATGTTTTTCTTTTGTTTACATGTCCTTTTCACCTGTCTGTTGTGTTTAATACATTTACCACTGTTTGTAAGAAATGTATTATCACATGTGGACAAATTATTATGTTTTCACATTTGCTGAGTGGACGTGCCATTTAACATTGAAAGACGAGCAATAAGATACAAGACATAAGCTTGAAAGATTATTTATTTGGTACCCATTATTGCATAATAAGATCACATGACCACTTTAAAGGAATTGTTTGGTAACTGTGCTCTAAGATGCATCCTGCTGTATTTTCTCATAGAATTGCAATGCTTGACTGATAAATACTGAAGTCAGAATTGTCATCTGGTACAACTTCAGTCCCATAACCATCAACTGGAAATGATCATCCACATCATGAAGAACAACACTAGATGCAACATTGATATTTACATTTTATGGTTTGAACCACCACTTAATTGTCAGGTGTTTTTCTCATAGAGATTATGATGCCTTTTTATACAGTCAGGTGCATAAATATTGGGACATTGACAAAATTTTCATATTTTGGCCTCTATTCACCACCGCAATGGCTTTGAAATGAAACAAACAAGATGTGCTTTAACTGCAGACTTTCAGATTTAATTTGAGGGTAATTACATCCAAATCAGGTGAACGGTGTAGGAATTACAACGGTTTCTATATGTGCCTCCCACTTTTTAAGGGGCCAAAAGTAATGGGACAAACTAAACAATCTTAAATCTAACTTTCACTTTTTAATACTTTGTTGCAAATCCTTTACAGGCAATTACAGCCTGAAGTCTGGAACGCATAGATATCACCAGACGCTGGGTTTCATCCCTGGTGATGCTCTGCCAGGCCTCTACTGCAAATGTCTTCAGTTCCTGCTTGTTCTTGGGGCATTTTCCCTTCAGTTTTGTCTTCATCAAGTGAAATGCATGCTCAATCAGATTCAGGTCAGGGGATTAACTTGGCCATTGCTTAACAGTCCACTTTTTAGCCTTAAAAAACTCTTTGGTTGCTTTTGCAGTATGCTTCGTGTCATTGTCCATCTGCACTGTGAAGCGCTGTCCAATGAGTTCTGAAGCATTTGACTGAATATGAGCATATAATATTGCCCGAAACACTTCAGAATTCATTCTGCTGCTTTTGTCAGAAGTCACATCATCAATAAATGCAAGGGAACCAGTTCCATTGGCAGCCATACATGCCCACGACATGACACTACCACCACCATGCTTCACTGATGAGGTGGTATGTTTTATATCATGAGCAGTTCCTTTCCTTCTCTTCTCTTCCCATCACTCTGGTACAAGTTGATTTTTGTCTCATCTGTCCAAAGGATGTTGTTCCAGAACTGTAATGGCTTTTTTAGATGTTGTTTGGCAAACTCTAATCTGGTCTTCCTGTTTTTGTGGCTCACCAATGGTTTACATCTTGTGGTGAACCCTCTATATTCACTCTTGTGAAGTCTTCTCTTGATTGTTGACTTTGACACATATAAACCTACCTCCTGGAGAGTGTTCTTGATTTGACCAACTGCTGTGAAGGGGTTTTTCTTCACCAGGGAAATAATTCTTCTGTCATCCACCACAGTTGTTTTCTGTGGTCTTCCGGGTTTTTTGGTGTTGCTGAGCTCTCCGGTGCATTCTTTCTTTTAAACAATGTTCCAAACAGTTGATTTGGCCACACCTAATGTTTTTGCTATCTCTCTGATGGGTTTGTTTTGATTTTTCAGCCTAATGATGGCTTGCTTCACTGATAGTGACAGCTCTTTGGATCTCATATTGAGAGTTGACAGCAACTGATTCCAAATGCAAATGTCACACCTAGAATCAACTCCAGACCTTTTACCTGCTTAATTGATAATGAAATAACGAGGGAATAGCCCACACCTGTCCATGAAATAGCTTTTGAGTTGATAGTCCCATTACTTTTGGCCCCTTAAAAAGTGGGAGGCACATATAGAAACCGTTGTAATTCCTACACCGTTCACCTGATGTGGATGTATTTACCCTCAAATTAAATCTGAAAGTCTGCATTTAAAGCACATCTTGTTTGTTTCATTTCAAAGCCATTGTGGTGATGAACAGAGGCCAAAATACAAAAATTCTGTCAATGTCCCAATATTTATGCACCTGACTGTATATTAGATGAGGGCCGAGGTTCTGAACTGTTCCAGATCCGTTCGCTAGGATGCGTTCACACGTAGCCTGCCGATGTTTGCACTCTGCAAGGTTGTCAATTAGAAACTACTTTTAAGCACTATTTTCATGTTAAGGGATAACGTATGATCATATGGAAGTCATACTGAGAAGAATTTCTCAGTCAATTTTTCTTTATCAATGGATGTAGAAGATCGATCCACTGAGAGAGAATTGTCTTTTTTGCTGTAGCAACAACTTTCATCAACAATAGCTTTTCTGATTTGGTTAGGGTAGGGGAAGAAGTATATTTACTCCAAAATACCCATTCAGGGGTCATCAGAAAGTCTATAGCAAGGGTATTTTTAATATGAGTATACCTGATCCCAAAATCGTTTAACATATGAACATGACCAAAGGCAATGGAAAATATCAGCATCATGGCAGTTGCATTTAAAACAGTTAGAAGAAATTGTTATAAATGTAACTCCCCAGAGGCTGATATTTTTCATTGTCTTTGGTCATGTTCATATATGAAGATATTTTGGGACCAGGTTTACTTATTTATTAAAAATACTCTTTATATAGATGTGACCGGATAGCTTCAAGCCCAGACTCCCGATCACAGGTTGGGGTTCTGATCCCCTTTTGACCTTGGGGTATCAGGGATTCCCGCTTACCGTCAGTGACCATATGTCCCTGTCTCCACCCACTGCACCGTGGGCGTAATGATGCTGCCAGCACCAAACTCTACCATCGGCATTTGGAACCGCTTCTTAGGTACACTCAGGCTCCTACCGCCGGCTCCTGGAACCACTCTGCTGCGTATGCGTGAACTAACTGCGGACAAACCTCCTGCTTGGTGTCGGCTGTTCTCACCTGATCCCTCGCAATGGACCAGGTCTGCACGGTAGCGGGCAGAGAGCTTGAGTTTCAGAGACGCCTGACTCAACCCAGAACAGTAGGAGAACGGAATAGCGTTTGGCGCAATTCTGTTGGTCGCAGGGTACAGATGCAGTTGAGTAAAGGCAAAACGTGTTTATTACTCAAAGTCTTAAAAAAGACCCTCCCCTCGGATTGAAGGGGAATAATCAGCATAGAAGAAATCTTATCAATTAGCAGTTGTTCTCCACAAAGGATTTTCAAAGATGTCCAATTTTACCAGGCACGAAGCCTTCTTTTATGCTACTTCAATACACATTACCACAGGGGGTAAGTCCGCCCTGGGTTCCTTCTAGCCAATCATGCTAGCTCACAAAATATAAATAAATAAACACATCTTGCATTTTCAAGATACTAACCTAATTTCCTCTTCACCACCCAAAATCAGTTGGCTTCCTAAAGCATAAATTGAGTTAGCATATACTGTCTCTCAAAAGTTATATATAATGCAAATTTCAAGGGCATTTGTCCTTTCACATGTCTATGACTAAACCAGTTTGGGCTTTCTGAGTCTTAACACCTTCTAAGTTCTTACACAAAATAGAAGCTTCCTAAACACAAACAACTTGCTTTCCCCAAACTTGCAGGTGTATTGTACACAGACACTGGAGACCTCTGCATTGCATTTCAATGAAAGACCTGTAAACAAAGGTTTGGTCACTACATCAGGATAATTAACATGTCACTAGGAGGTGAGAGTGTCTCATAACCATTTGACTTAAATGTTACAGCCTTCTAAAGTAAAACAACTTATACATTCCTTACAAGTGCATTTCCACAACTGCGCACAGCACATTGATTATGACATGTTCAAACACATTACATATACATTTGCAGTACATGGCGCACTGTGCCTAAAATTCCTTTTATAAAAATGGTGCAACGGCAGGAGGGTTAATCCCTTCAATGCCTTGGCAGCCATTTTAATCACGTGTGGTCAGCCTCCGGCCACAATAGATTTTTTTGATGACCTCTGAGTGGGCATTTTGGAATATAAGCCCTCACCGAGGGCCACAAACAGCCGCGCTGGGCTCAGGTGACAGGGGGCGTGGCCTAACTGCGGGTGGTGTGGCAGGGTCGGTTCGCGCTGGGGGGGGGCGTCGTGTGCCCTCAACCCGTCGCACAGCCAGTGGGGGCACGATCAGAGTGATTGCTCCCCCCATAGGCATCGGAGACTGCTTTGGCTGCTGCTTTAGCAGCCACAAGCAGTCTCCCAGTGCAGCCCAGCACACAGCATCCTGTGCTGGGCTGCTGTGATGTAAGAGGGAGGGGGAGCGGTGCCGGACCCGGGTCCCCGCCGGGCCCCTCCAGCAAGCCCGGGCAATTAGTACCTGCTCACCCCCCTTCCTCTCAGTGCTCCTGCCCACACCTACACACATTTTGACTAAATCAGAAAAGTTACTATTGACGAAAGTTTCTGCTACAGCAAAAAAGATGATTCTTTCTCAGTGTATTGAGCCTGGTACACCAACACTGACTTTAATGCTGACCAAAACTTCTTTACTTATTACTATGGATTGGACCTCTACATCTATTGATAAAGAAAAATTGACTTTTTTTCAGTGTGGCTTCCATATGTACATACATAATCCCCTAATTGGAAATTAGCACTTAAACGTATTTTTCAGTCAACAACTTGGTACAATGTAGCTCTTTTAGAAGGTCAGGCTCCTTTTGATAATCTTAAAATTGTGTAGTTTAGAAAATGTATAGACAATGTTATAAGATATAAATACCCGTGTAACCTTTGTAGAATGCTGGTATTATAATCTTTAAGATATTTGTATTGTTTTAGAAAGTTTATATAATGTAATAATTAAATAATTATTTGTATTGTATAATATGTTTATATCAATAAAGAGATATATGTAAAAAAAAAAGAATTGTGTATACAGTGTAAGAAAAAGTGATTAAAATAAAAAAGTTAAAATTATTTTATAAAAAAAAAAAAAAAAACAATTAGAAGTTATAGATTGCCCAGTAAGAATCTTCAACCTAGGGGTAGAGCAGGCTCTATGTAGAATTTTATAGTTCATCTCTGCGCAAGAGATGGAAAGCAAATCTTTATTCAATCATTTGGTAGCTTTTTCTAGGTAGGACAAATCTAAATTAGGGAGTTGTTTTTCCATTTGGCCAGCCCCCCTGAAATAGTAAGTAAATCAATAGTGGGACGTACATAAGAATAAAAATAGGAGGAGGAAAAAGAGTCAGTGGGCAGTGGCGTAATTGCAGAGGGTGCAGGGGGTGTGCTATCTATGGGGCCCGGCGTCTTAGGGTGCCCGCCAGCCCAGCAAGCATCCTCCTGTACCCTCTGTAACTGGTGCAACTGGGAACGCTGGTCTCTGAAGCAATCAGAGACTAAAGACACCTCTGATCGCTTAAGAGGCCAGCGTACCCAGTGATGCAGCGCGCAGGTGTGTGGGTGACGTCATCACATCACCCGACATGTGAGGAGCCTGTGCGCCCGCTCGATCTAGTTAGATCCAGTCAGCGGCAGGCACAGACAGACGCCGGAGTTAAGCTGGAGCGTCGAGAGCTGACATGCGTGAAGACAGGTAAGTACTGCACAGCGGGGGGCGGCACAGCTTGAGAGGTATCACCAAGGGCTCAGCATAATGGGCATTACCGGAGGCACAGCATAAGGGGCATTACCAGGGGCACAGCATAAGGGGCATTACCGGGGGCACAGCATAAGGGGCACTGTATAAGGGGTACTACTTGGGGCATTGCATAAGGTACTGTAATGCAAGGGGCATTGCATAATGGGCACAACTACAGCGGGCATTGTATAAGGGGCATTACTACAGGGGGTATTACATAATGGGGGCCCCAAGGAAATTTTGCTATGGGGCCCCCATACCTAAGATGAAGCACACCATCCAGCCTACACTGCTTATCTGTGTCAGTCAGCGATTGCAGAGTCCTCTGCAAGTAACTGAAGACTTGTAAATACGGGAATAAAGAATAATTAAATTAGGAAAACTCTGCTGTAACTGACTATGGGCCTGATTCAGACCCACTCGCGAGCGGCTGTCCGCTCGCAAGTGGGTCGATGTTCTGGACTGAGCATGCGCACGACGGAGGGAGCTCCGTCGTGCGCATGCGCCAGACGCGACGAGCGAAGGAAAGTCCTTCGCTCGTTGTGTCTGATCAAAGGGGGCGTGCTGTCGATGTTGATTGACAGCACGCCCCCTTTGGTAGGCGTGCCGGGGGCGTGCCTCCCTGACGGGGGCGTTCCCACGGGAACGCCTCCCGTCAGAAGCCGGCCCACTGACATCACTAGTGATGTCAGTGGGAGTGATTTGGGCTCTGATAGAGCCAAAATCACTCCGGAGCTTGCGGTTGAAAACCTCGACCGCAGGCTCCGGCTCGCAGTTTCGATGGTCGCGATGGTCAAGACCATCGCGGCCATCAAACTGCACGCTCGTATAGCCTGTGGGTGGTGACCCACAGCTATACGAGCGTCCAGGAGGACGCTCCATTTTCATGGAGGCCGGCCCTCATTCAGAGCGTGCGCTCTGCTCAGAGCGTACGGCTCTGAATGAGGGCCTATGTGTATAAGGCTGGAAAGACTCCATATCTACCAACTGATATAAATATTTCAAACCATGGAGGGACAAAGTCCTCACATAGGGAGAGGTCTGACCGCCAGGGAAAAAGAGGTTATCTAACAGAGGAAGAAAAAAAGAGTGAGATTTGGATATTTTCAAAGCTGAACGGAACTGTCTCCAAGCATCACATGTTGTGGACAGAAGGATATTGTGTTTTATATCTGATGGAAAAGAAGCCGGGTGCATGTGTAGTAATGCCACCAAATGTATCCCAGGGCTAAACGCTTGTTCAATCTTATGATTACTTAAGTTACTGGTTCCACCGATCCAGTCCATGGCAAACAGGTACTTAGCAGCTAATGCATAGCTTTTACACATATATACATACTTACCAGCTGCAATATTGTAGTCCATCCACCTTGATACTGCACTCTCATTTTCTGAGGTAACACAATTGGGTCAACACCAATACCCCTAATACTGTGAGAGACCAAAAGGGAACCTGGAGGTACTGAGGTGACTCAAGCAGCAGGCTGGGACATCCTCATAATATAAGAACAACCTGCATAACAACAAGACTTTACACAATTATCCTAATCACTGAAGATGCAGCCAAAAGTTTTTGCCTACCAGACATTTAATTTAAATATAGACTATATACTATAAGGACCTAGCTAGCAGCTTAATATCTATAACACATTCATCAGAAGCATCAGCCTACAGTTATTGCCCACCTGGACTGTCAATCAGTAACTACACAAGAAGTTAATAACATAATATTCACCTAATAACATAATATTCTCACAATCATTAATAAATAACTAATAGTAATAGAAATAGTATCCCCAATTGGAAATTAACATACACTGGCTATCACAGAGCACTTTTCCATAATCCCCTCTTTTTCCTAATCTGACCCGTCCATATCCCTATAATATATCCCTTCAACTTCCCCGTCCCCCGCCCCCCAAAACTAGATAACAACGACTAGGAGTACAGGAGAACTCCTATATAATACAGCAGCTAGTGATTTAGACAACATATCAATCTGTGAGCGCTGTCCTACAAAATCCTTTGATAGCTTTTAATGCAAGGCAAATTAACCCCGCCTCATACATGTCTACTCTCCCGGGAATCGTGGGAGGCTCCAGATTATTCAGGTAACTAAATTTACAATTTAAAGAGAGAAATTCTGGGTCGTCTACCAGCCCAGATGAACTTTTGCACCTCGCCGTTCAGCGTGTAAAAAGCATAGGCAACATTTCTATCATGTATAAAAGACGAGTGAAACTTAACTATTTTTATGACATGACAGCGTCCAATATAAGACAAAGGCAGAGTGCTCCAGACTTTGAAATCTCTCACTGTTTGTGCAGGGATATTTCCATAATGAACATTGTATAATTGAGAGGAATGAGAGGGTATCTTGATGCCCAAATATATTATATAGGAAGTTGCCCATTTAAATGGAAAGGTGGTGCCAGGGGTGTATCTAGGGGTCCAAGCGCCCCTGGCAAAGTAATGGACTGGCGCCCCCCCATATTTTCTGAATAATTACTCTGTACTTATGTCTCTACAGCCAGCACTCCTACTGTATCCTTAGCAACCCCCATGTTTTATCAGCCAGCACCCCCTTCTGTTGTTTCAGGCAGCCCCCTTTTTGTCTCCCGAGCCCCACCATCCCACTTCTGTCTTCCGAGCCATCACCCTCCTGTCTCCTCAGCCATTAGCCTGCCTGTAATAAAGGGCTCCAGTCCCTGGCCCCCCGGATCCAGGCCCCTGCTCCAGTCCCTGACCCTCCGCAGATCCAGCCCCTGGCTCCAGTCCCTGACCCCCCGCATCCAGCCCCCGGCTCCAGTCCTTGGTCCCCACCACCCAGCTCCCGGCTCCAGTCCCTGGCCCCCACCATCCAGCCACCGGCTCCAGTCCCTGGCCCCCACCATCCAGCAATCGGTCCCCCGCATGCCCACAGATACTTACCGACTTCAGCCTGTGGCTCGGCGGCTCCTCAGTGCAGCAGCAGAAATTAAGCGCACATGATGTCACGCGCACCTTGTTAAAAAAAATTAAGCTTTATTTATTCTATGTACCTACCAGGCAGCTGCCGGCAAGCGATGGCGGCTGCCCGGACCTTGACATCTAGAAAGTTCCTAGATGTCAAGGTCCGGGCAGCTGCCATCGCTTGCCAGTGGCTGCCTGGTAAATAGAATAAAGCTTTTTTATTTAAACAAGGCGCGCGTGACGTCATGTGCGCCTCATCTCTGTTGCTGATGCACTGAGGAGCCGCCGAGCCACTGGCGGCCCTGTCTTGATTCTACCCACTGGCCACAGGTGGCACCCCCGGATGGCGCCCCCCATTGGCCGGCGCCCTTGGCGAGTGCCATCCTGGCCAATGGGTAGATACGCCCCTGGGTGGTGCCCCAACCTCTGCGTGCTTCAGGATAAAAAGCCAGAGCTTCTGTTTTTGCGGTATTTACTTGAAAACCGGCTATAGACTCAAAAATTTTAAGTGTATGTTGTAATTGTGGTATGGCCTGTTTAGGATTCTGGAAATATAGTAGTAGATAATCTACAAAGGCAGAGACCTTGAGCTCTTAGTCAACAATAGTTATCCCATGCCAGCCCTGCAGATGTTCGAAATGTCGTAGTAAGGGGTCAATTGTCAAGTTAAACAGCAAGAGAGATAAGGGGCAACCCTGCCTTGTTCCTCTATATAAGAGAAATGTCTGGTAAAATAGGGAATGACGCGAATGTCAATTGCAGAAAACTATAGTGCTTTGCAGCAGCTGGTGTGTTTGGAGAAATACACAAATTGAGATCACAATGGATTGTCTGTGTGTTTCTACAGAGCGAAAGCAAGTATGGTAAGGTTTGTGGAGGTCATTGTATTGTATTAAGGGTGTACAATACATACAAAACAGTAAAAAGATAAATCAGACAGCAGGCAGAAGAATCCTCAGGAACTTGTTCAAAATACACTGCATCAGATCACAGAAGGTAAGGATCACTGTAGCATAGGTAAGAGCCTGTAGATAGCGCCAACACAAAAGTAGGCAGGTGTACATACCATTATTTGTAGCCACATTGCCAGTAGGCAGGGGCATGCAGTCAGGGTAGGCAGGTCATACAACTGAGATTTGGATCCGATGTTACCGATGGTTTCACTATGTTCCCCTAGTATACGAATGTGAGTAAGGGGAAGTGGGCGTCCTTATGTCTAGTTGCGTTCGCAGTGTGAATGCACACATTTAAATAGCAGCGCTGATGTTAGCAACTGTGGTGCGTGCGTATTAGGAGAATTGCGTTCTGTAGTGAATCAGGCCCAATATCCTTATTGCTCTCAGCCCAGGTCATCTGACAACCAAGGAGATTTAAAATACCAATTATATTGTGTTTCTCTCTAACATTGATTCTGATAAGACAATGCTGCTTCATCTGTATTAAAATTAAAAGCTTACAGTACTGTTTGTCCTTCCCATTTACTTGCTGTCAACATGCAGAAGAGTCCCAGTATATTGCTACCAGTCACTGGTAATCAGCCCAAGTTGGGGAGGGGTGTTGACTAAAATTGTACATTTGGTTGGAAATATGTTTTAAATATGTCGGGATCCCGGCACCAGAATCCCGACTGCCGGCATCCCGAAGGTAAATGTCGGGAGTTAGGGGAGGGTTAGGTTTAGGGTTAGGGGATAAGCACTAGGGGGAGGGTTAGGCACTAAGGGGGGAGGGTTAGTTTGAGGGTGCGGGGAAGGGGGATGTTAGGTTTAGGCACTAGGGGGGGAGGTTACGTTAAGGCACCGGGGAGGGATGGTCAGTGTAGGGGTTAGGGTTAGAGCTACTATACTTACATATGGGTGTCGGGAGTCTGACTGTCGGGATGCCGCTGTCGGTATTCTGACCAGCGGCAACCCAACCGCCGGAATCCCATACGCAACCCCTTTTAAATATATAAATTAGAGATGTGCGGTTCTGCTTTCCTGAAACACAAACATGCCTGAACTTAGAGATTCTGGGGTAAATTTACTAAAGTGAGAGTTTTTAGAAGTGGAGATGTTGCCCATGGCAACCAATCAGATTCTAGCTATTATCTTCAAGAAGGTGCTAGTTAAATGTTAAGTAGAATCTGATTGCTTGCTATGGGCAACATCTCCATTTCTAAAAACTCTCACTTTAGTAAATATACCCCTCTAAGTTGAATCAAGTCCTAGTTCGGAATCACTTGACGGTTCCGAGTCGAACCGAGTCCTGGTTCTGTTCTGCAGTCAGTTCTGAACTCGGATTTAAAAACCAAACTCAGGTTTTGGATTGCATGTAAACAAGTCCAAATTACATGATTTATCGATTTTATTTATTTTTTTATTGATTTTTTATTGATTTTATATTAACGATTTTCATTGATTTTTTTTTTAAGGAATCCAAACTGAACAAAAAACAAATCTGAACCACTTGAGAATGATTTTGCCAAAACCAAAACACGATTATGAATTAGAACCAAAACCAGAAAACAGGGGTCCGCGCATATAATTATACACAAATGTGTTCTGCAATACAAGAGATGAAAGCTACTTAATTTTGTTTTGTTTACATTTCATGTCCCACAAATTATAAAACCCAATAGATGCAGTCAGTAAGGGCTCTATTTACTAGAATCCGCATTTTGAATGCAGATTGTAGTGTGATATTACCGACTGAATTTGCATTGCGAATTCAGCCAATATCAGGGATTTCAGTGATTTACTAAAAGTCCCTTGCAGGGACAGAACTTGCTATAAAGCTCTGTCCCTGCGATCCCCTCCGCACACTTATCACGGTATTTTAGCAAAAAATAACATGACAAGTGCCTGCGCATGCGCCAACCTGATGCCGCTAAGCCCAGCCCCCACCATTAAGCCCCCCCACACGATTGTGACCCCCCCGTGACCCTTCCCCCCCGCGACCCCACCTCCCTTAATTACACTTACCTCCGGTGATCGGTGCTCCGGTGATGTCCTCCGGTCAGCTGACATCCCATCCTGCACTGGGACCCAGTCAGCTGATGACCGGGTCCCAGTGCAGGATGGGAGACCAGCTGACCAGAGGGAGGACATCAACGGAGCCCCGATCTCCGGTCCCTGGACTCTGGTAAGTTTTTTTTTTTTACAAATTTTTTTTTCTAGTGAATCAGCATGTGGAGCAGAGCCTGGTTAACGCCACCTCCAGGTGGCGTTATTATCACAGGGCCTTCCCCGGTATTTTTTCACAATTTATTTTTAGTAACTTTGGCCAGATCACATTTCCCATTACAATTATGGGAAATGCGTGATAATTAGGGCTTGGAGTAGAATTTTACGAATTCTACTCCAATTGCCCTTTAGTAACTTTAGGTGATACTAAAATAATGTGAAAATACCCTTTTTCACTTTATTTTAATAAAAATAATGTTAATAAATAGAGCCCTAAGTGGGGAAAGAAAGGTGGGCAATGGTGTGCAGAAGTATAATCCTCAGCACTGCTTTATGAATTTCTGTTTTATCAGGTTAATTACAATTATTTAGCACACAAAAGTGATGTCACATTAGTTGGATATATGACTTAATAACTAGGTTGCGTGTACTGCTGTTTGAGAACTGTGCCTAAGGTTACAGTAACCATAGTATCCTGTAAACACATGAGATGCATTCATCAGTATAGGAACATTAGCTGCGTTATGTACACAATCAATGAGGAAGCTGTTCTAATACCAAGTAAGTTTGCTTTACTGGTTATGTAAATCACATAAAAGAATATTGTTTTATTTATCATTAATGTGTCCTTTCCAGTTACCGATAATAGGGGGGAATGTGTATGAATTACAATGAGGACATCTGCGTTTCTATGTATTTTATTGAATGACAGAAAAGAGAGAATGTGGCATGCGAATGTGGCTCCGGCGTGCGCATGCGCAGTGGCCAAACATCGACCCGCTCGCGAGCGCATTGCGCTTGCGAGCTGGTCTGAATCAGGCCCCGTGTGTGGGCATGTATCGGCCAGTGCGTGCTCCCATGGGATCGCACATCGCTCCTCCAGATCTGACATGCTGCACATAAGATCTGTTTGTCACGATTAGCATCCTGGAGTCCCCAACTGAGGGGCTGGAAGTTGTGGTCCCGGATCAGTGGAGGAGTCAGGAGTGAGGGGCCTGGATATTCAGTCTCCTCGTCCACAAGCATCGGATGTTGGCGAGACCTGACCTAGGGTGCGGAGTCTAACCTGCCGGGAGGTGTTCACCAGTGACCCCTCCAAGTGGCATATGGGTTTCAGACAGGGCCGGTTCTATAATTATGCATGGTACACAGCCGCGTAGGGTGCCACATAGTGAAGGGCGCCGCGGCTGCGACCATGCTGATATTTTACTCACTTAAACAATACAGCCAGCAGCGAGGCAGACCACGGGCAGACTGTGTCACTGTGACACAGCTGCACCGCGGTTGTAATTGGCGCCGGGCGGACGTTTGATTGCTCGTGTGGGACGACGTGACGTCATGACATCACGTCGCAAGCACATCACACTAACATGGCTGGGACAGGAGCACGGTGGTGGAGAGTTGGACGGGAGCCGCGGCCACGGTTTACTGGAGTTAAATTGGCGCCAGAGGCCATCTCTCTGCTGCCAGTACTGTACTGTGGGCTGGAGAGGCAGAACGGATTGGGCTAATTCTCGCTGGGCCGAGCCCTGTGTTTCACTCGGCGGCTTTTCACGATCCCTGTCATTGTCTCCCCAGACCTTCCCGCGCAGGCTGATTCATAGACATAGAGCTCAACTCTCTGATCGGGCAGCATGAAACCAGTGGAGGGGGGTGTTGAGGGTATTCCTCCTCCCTCTACACTTCATGCAATTTACAGGCAAAAAATATTGTTGTTGAGCAACCCCCTCGAGCAGAGGCGTCACTAGGGTTGGTGTCACCCGGTGCTATAACTCATGGTGACACCCCCCCTCCACAAAAAATAAATAAATCAGGACCAAGGTGCACAGCTCTGCACTATTTCCCCCCTTACCAGTCCACTACTCACACTGCAGTGCTCCTCCCTAGAATGTAGGGGTGCACTCACCAGAATTTCAATCAAATAGGTATCAAAAATCTTTTATTCCATCATCAAAAAAGTGTTCACCAATGCTTTGGTCCTCTCAGGACCTTTGTACACACACACACACACACACACACACACACACACACACACACACACACACACACACACACACACACACACACACACACACACAGTGCAGCACTCCATGCTTTTACATAGAGCACAACTCTAGCATTACATTTGCAACATTTCAGGCACTGTCATCAGGCTAAGAAGCACAAAATAACACTATAACAATAGAAAACTACCATTCACCACATGTATGCCGAAGCCTGGACCACTCACCCGGAGCGGCCGCGCCCGATCAGTAACAGGTTTCAACCCTTCACCATAACATCAAACAACATGATAGCAGCAAAATGACATATTATAAAAAAAAGTATTACTATACTACCATTGTATCTAACGTGCATATAGTCAAATACATATATAATTATAAATGAACAATTGCAGTAATGTTATAACACGTAATAATTATCTATATATCAGGAAGGATAATTAAATTATACTGTAAACATCACTAAAGCGAGAGATGCATTATATCCTCTTATAGTCAATCACATATAATACAATGGGGTAGATGTATTATAGCGGCACTTAACGTGCCACTATAACGCTTCCCGCTTCGCCTCTTTACCGAGGCGAAGCAGGAAGCACTACCGATGAGATGTATAAACATCTCATCGGCCGGAGAGGGGGAGCGTTAACTCCCCCCCCGGCACTACCCGTTAGAGACAGCAGCGCATCAGCCTAGTGCTGATGCGCTATGTCTCTGTCCCGGCCGGCTCCACTAAGCAAGTATCGCGAGATCCCCGCGTGGAGCCCTGGAGCCGGCAGCCGCCACAGCAGGGACAGCACTGTCCCTGCTGTGGGGATAGGGCATCGCCAGGCTGCAGCTGTCGATAACGACAGCTACAGCCGGCCGAACGGTCATGCGTTATGACCGTTCGTACATAGCCCAGGCTATCAACGCTGCTATCTTGTAGATAGCAGCGCCGATAAGGACGGGGGCGCATAGCGCCTCTGTCATTTACCGCCCAGACCCCCGATCATACATCGGGGAGAAGCGGTATCAGTGCACATAACGTGCGCTGATAACGCTTCAGGGCTTCATACATCTCCCCCAATGTGCTATCTATATTTCATATCATATGGTATGAAACCACGGTTTCCCCAAACAGCATGCCCCCCCTTCTGTATCCAGCCAGCCTTCTGTGTCCCCAGACAGCATGCCCCCCCTTCTGTATCCTCAGACAGCATGCCCCCCTTTCTGTATCCAGCCAGCCAGTGGGCGGATCACCTGCCCGGAACTGGGTACATAGTTCACTATGTGGCTGCAGAGGGGATCAGTAATTAAGGGCTTTGATTTAAAGCAGATGTGTGGCAGCGGCGGGGGGTGCGGGCATGAGCATGCGGCTTTTGGTGTCACCCCCTTGGAGAGTGACACCCGGTGCGGCCCGCATCCCCCGTACCCGCCTTGTGACGCCACTGCCCTCGAGTGGCCCCCAGCAGTGACTGTTTGCTGCATCCTGGCTGGAGCAGCAGTTCTGATGGGGAAAAGTTTGGCAATAAATAACACAGACAACAAACGAAGAGGAAAGCTACTGCTGCTTCTGTAATCCAGTGTATGTACTGTGCTGCAACATGTGTGTGTATTATGGTGCATGTGTGTGATTAAAGGACGTGTATTATGTGTCATGCAAGCAATGTGATTATTAAACACATGTATATTTTACGTTAAACAAATTGAGACATCAGAGATCTTAAAAGTCATTACATTTAGTATGCTGTATGATATTATGGCAAGGGAGGGAGTCAGTGGGTAAGCTGCTGGTCTGACAGCAGCAGTGATCACTGAGATTTGATTGCAGATGAATTTAAATGATTAAAAATAATTTTGATAAACAGGTTTATCCTGAGATTAATTTAGTATTAAACTAAATAGGGACATAATATGGCACTTTGTCTTTCATGTCATCAATATCCTGTCCAAAATTACCTGTAGACACGTTTTGTCTCCTGTGGGATTGTTACCAGGAGCTGATTGGGCTGATGGGGTGCACTTGCTGCTGAGTTGTACCCCTCTCTAACCAGTGCCTCGACCCTTACACAGTGACAACACTGCAGCCATGCTCAGGGCACTGCCAATCACTGAGCTGTGCCTGCATCCTCGCTTTAGCAGTGACAGGCAGTCTGCATTGGCTCAGTGTACTACACACACTGACCACTCAGGCCACTGGGGCTGGGGTAGAGGGGACGGGCATGGTGGCATGTCAGGAGGAGTGGCTGCAACACTGCTGACCTGCTCTCTTTGATATTTACTTATCGCTGTGACTGTAAAGTAAGGAGGGTGATGGAGAAGAGGAGAGGCTGGAGTGTGAGGGAAGGAGCAGGGTGATGGAGAAGAGGAGAGGGTTGGCTGTATTTCCCCTTCGCGCTAGGGACCTGGAAGTGATGTGAGTGAGGGCGGAAGTGCAGTTCCTGCCCATGACAGCCAGCTACAGAAGTACTTTGTCCCCACTTACACAAGTTTGTTGTCCCCTCGCGGGCTCGCTGCGCTCGCCACGCTTCGGGCACTGTGGTTCGCTACGCTCGCCACATGGTTATATTCCCCCTCTATGCCCACTTGGATGGCAGGGAATGACGCTGGACACTGGCTGATGACGTCAGGGTCCTCTCGGTGAACGGGATTTAGACATTACCAAGCGGAGAGGCTGAAGTGTGAGAGAAGGAGCAGGGTGATATAGAAGAGGAGAGGCTGGACTGTGAGAGAAAGAGCAGGGTGACGGAGTGTGAGGGTAGGAGCAGGGTGATGGAGAAGAGGAGAGGCGCTGGAGTGTGAGAGAAAGAGCAGGGTGACGGAGTGTGAGGGTAGGAGCAGGGTGTTGGAGAAGAGGAGAGGCGCTGGAGTGTGAGGGAAGGAGCAGGGTGATGGAGAAGAGGAGAGACTGAAGTGTGAGAGAAGGAGCAGGATGATGGAGAAGAGGAGAGGCTGGAGTGTGAGAGAAGGAACAGGATGATGGAGAAGAGGAGAGGCTGGAGTGTGAGAGAAGGAGCAGGATGATGGAGAAGAGGAGAGGCTGGAGTGTGAGAGAAGGAGCAGGATGATGGAGAAGAGAAGAAACTGGTGTGAGAGAAGGAGCAGGATGATGGAGAAGAGAAGAAACTGAAGTGTGAGAGAAGGAGCAGGATGATGGAGAAGAGAAGAAACTGAAGTGTGAGAAAAGGAGCAGGGTGGTGAATGAGACTTCAGCCTAGCATGCCAGGACTTGCATGTGTTCCAACCCTCCCTATTGGTGCATAGCCTGACCAATCATGGGCAACTTTGAGATGCACCCAGTGTAGTGGAACTGTAGCATTGACAGAAATCAGTGTAGAGGAGCTGGAAAGGAGCAGTCACCAGCCAGCACTGTAAAGAAGATGCAGGGCATATAGGACAGAGTTTGAAGTTAAGACTAATAATAATAATAATAAGTATGATCCTGCACTGGCTTCAAGAGCTAGGGTTCATTGTATTGTTAGTCGAAGGAACACTTATTATCTTAGCCGCTCATATCAGCATTATGTTAATTACTTTTGTAATATTTTATCTAAATCACACAATTATCATACATATATAAGGGGCGCTAAAATCTATATTCGCTTACAAAAAAATTTAGGCTTGGGCCGGCCCTGGTTTCAGCTACACCCAGCAAGCAGGTCACGGGCCCCTTGGTCAGGGATCCGATGCGAGTGGGAATAGAGAAAGAGACACCGCTTTGGCCCACTGGAAATATAATCTCTGTAACACTAGTACAGAGAAGTACAATAGAGATGTTTCCTGAAGAGGTGCTGTGGCAGACCAGAGGGATTGAGGGCCTGATTCAGAGCCGCTCGTAAGTGGCCGCTCGTTCGCTCCGAGCGATGTTTGCCCAACTGCGCATGCGTATGGATCGTAACACGCATGCGCAAACCGGTCAGTGCGGCCGAAATTCGTTTGTTCGCTAAATAGCGAATGCCTGCTATTTTGAGTGACAGAATGAGGCGTATGTGGGTGGTAACAGGGGAAGGTGCTTTGAAACGGGGAGTGGAGATCCGAACGCAGGCGTGCTTAAAGGTCAAAACGGGCGTTTTAAGGGTGTGCATAATTAATACAGCAGCGTCATTGACCACGTCACTGGGTTATTTTGTAGCCAGAACTGCTCGCAAGATTGTGGTAGCAAAAACCAACCACAAGAATAGCGAGCAGTTCATACGCTGGTCGATGTACTCGATTAATCTAATAAATAGCGGACATGACGTAGGATGCAAGCGGCCAGGGGGCGTATTTTAAAAAAAAACGACCGCAAATTTTGTTCGCTCGTTCAGACATAGAGGCGTGAACAGACCGCAAAGAGCGAACGGTTCATTTGAATAGCCACCCCTATTTTCTGGACGAATGACCGCAAATAGCGTCCGGCTCTGAATCAGGCCCTGAATCCACTGAGGAGTAGGTTATGCAGCTAGTACTGGAGGGAAGTGAGGATATGCTGCAGTCACTGAAGGAGAGTAGTGATTGCACCAGTTTGGATGACGTGGTGTCTGAACACTGATGCACGAGGATATGACACTGGTAAATAGCTCACACAGGCAAAGGCATATGAATTAACACACACAGGCAAAGTGTACTGTAGCACTTCTGTACAAGGCTTTTATAAATAGCAAACAGGAGAAAGGTGTTCTATCACACTGCTGCACAAGGATATAGCACTTTGTAAATAGCAAACAGGCAAGGATGTACTATCAAACTGCTGCACAAGGATATCACTTTGTAAATAGCAAACAGGCAGGGATGTACTATCACACTGCTGCACAAGGATATAGCACTTTGTAAACAATATACTGGCAAAGGCACTTTGTAAATAATACACAGGACTCAGTACATAGCAGATGTACAGAGCATATAGTGGAAATACCACTGTGAAGAGTCTCTGGAAGATTGCATGTGAAGCCTGGACACAGCAAACAGCAACCGTCTGGGAGTAACGAAGTTGATCAGACAATTAGCTGTTCACCTGGAGTCCTGTTTATGGTATGCAGTCGGGATGCCGGCAGACGTAATCCCGACGGCCGGCTTCCCAACTGCTTTATCCCGGCGAGGGTTAAATGACAGGCATCTAAATCTAGACACCTGTCATTTTACCGATGCCGGGAGACCAGCGCCCGTCATCCCCATCGAAGTGATGCCGAGCACGGACAGCTGCGGGGGGTGGAGGGTCAGGTTTAGGGTTCCCTGGGGAGACTTAGGGTTAGGCACTCCCCCGGGAGGTTATAGGGTTAGGCTAGGGGGAGGGAGGGTTAGGGTTAGGCACTCCCGGGGGACTTAGGTTTAGGCGGTGGTGAAGGGGGGGTTAGGTTTAGGCACTTGCATCCAGCGGTAATGCATACCGATTCCCTGTTTATACCCCCAGGTAGCTGTCCATTGGTTGAGCACGTCAGCTGAAAACTGACACAGCTACCACTGGATAAGGATCTATCAGGTAATTCAGCCCAGAATCCTGACACTGTTGATGCAATGTACGATCCCATATAGCGCTATGCGGGCGGTGGGGAGGGGGGTGTTGGCATATCGGGTGGTCGGGCAGCGGATCGCTCTGTTTGGTGGGACCGCCCAATATGTTGGCCATCGGATAGGCTGTCGCATCGCAAGGTGCATATCGCACCGTGCACAGGGGCCTTTAGAAGACATTTCTACCAAACATAAGTGAGAGATAATATATAGAGCAGAACATTGCTGAATACTATAAATCAACTGTCTATTCAGTAAAACCTGCTCACAAAGGTGCTAATGCAGAAATGGTAGCATGTATCTTGGGCAGTTTAGCAATGAGCTAAAAAAAACTGAGTATCTGCAAGTACAGCCAATGCAGACCCATACACATTTCAATCACGTTTACCCTTACAACTGTAGAGGTGTAACTGGGATGTAATGTGGTGTTCTCACATTAGGCAAAGTTCAGTAAGTGCGTGTAGATGCAACTATGAGCTATGCAAGCATAGTTACACGCTTCCAGGTGCCTTCAGGAGAGGGCAGGTGCATGGGCACATTGATGATGACTTGTTGCAAACCAAACATACACATAGGGATCGGGTGCATTACAAGATGTGTACAACTGATTATACACCTGATTTACGGCCAACACAGCTGCAAAAAATGTTAAATAATGATGAAAAGGTAAATGAGTGACAAATGAAACTCCTGGTGAACCCAAAATAGGAGGGAGCAAGAATATGTTCATATAACTGTTTTCCTTAATTTGAGAGCCAAAAGGAATTGGGGGATTAATTTTAGTGCCAGAGCAAACTTCAGGTGAAGCTGTCACGATCCAGAACAAGGAGTACCTCTGTAGAGGACAGGGAGCCGGAGGGTTAGGATGGCTAAGAGACAGCTAGAGGAGTGACAGTACTAGCGACCTTAATAAAGGTCAAACCCAGGTGTTGGCTAGACCTAACCAGAGGCGCAGAGTCTAACCCACTCGGTGGTCTTCACCAGTGACCCCTCCTGTTGGGATTTGGGTTTCACTGCAACAAGTGAACAGAGCAAGGCCCTCTGGTTAGGTACCTAGAAGTGACAAGGAGTCTAGTGGATGACACTAATTCAATTAATGGAATGATGCACTGGTATGCTCTATGAAACATTGCAGGATTCAGAGGCAAGATACACCAGGAAGTGACACAGGAGATCCAGGCACAGACTAGTTGGGAATGATGAGGAATAATGGAAGGTCAATTACTGGATGCTTTGGGTACTCGGAAGATCTGGATGCAGGGTAGTGTAGAGGAAGCTCAGTAATGCAGACACAGAGAGACACTGGGTGTACAGTGAACCCGGGCACAGGGTAGTGAAAAGACACTGTAGATCAAGTCGCAGAATGGAGATAACTGTACAGGTAACTCAGATGCAGGTTAGTGCATAGGCACTCTGTAGATCCAGTCACAGAATACAAGTAATCCTGCAGGGAACTCAGATGCAGGTTAGGGAACTTGATAACCTGTAGATACAGTCATGGAACACAATAACTGTGCAGGGATCTCAGACGCAGGTTAGTGAACTTGATACACTGTAGATTCAATCACAGAGTACAATAACTGTGCAGGGAACTCAGACACAGTTTAGTGAACTTGATACACTGTAGATCCAATCATGGGGATAACAGAAGGTGCTTCGTGAACCCAGACGCAGTGAAAGCTACTGAAACAGTACTAGCGACCTCAATAAATGGTCAAACCCAGGTGTTGGCTAGACCTAACCAGAGGCGCAGAGTCTAACCCACTTGGTGGTCTTCACCAGTGACCCCTCCTGTTGGGATTTGGGTTTCATCGCACCAAGTGAGCAGATCACGGCCCTCTGGTTAGGTACCTAGGAGTGACAAGGAGTCTAGTGAATGACACTAATTCAATTAATGGAATGATGCACTGGTATGCTCTATGAAACATTGCAGGATTCAGAGGCAAGATACACCAGGAAGTGACACAGGAGATCCAGGCACAGACTAGCTGGGAATGATGAGGAATAATGGAAGGTCAAATACTGGATGCTTTGGGTACTCGGAATACCTGGACGCAGGGTAATGTAGAGGAAGCTCAGTAATGCAGACACAGAGAGACACTGGGTGTACAGTGAACCCGGGCGCAGGGTAGTGAAAAGACACTGTAGATCAAGTCGCAGAATAGAGATAACTGTACAGGTAACTCAGACGCAGGTTAGTGCATAGGCACTCTGTAGATCCAGTCACAGAATACAAGTAATCCTGCAGGGAACTTAGATGCAGGTTAGGGAACTTGATACCCTGTAGATACATTCACGGAACACAATAACTGTGCAGGGATCTCAGATGCAGGTTAGTGAACTTGATACACTGTAGATTCAATCACGGAGTACAATAACTGTGCAGGGAACACAGACGCGGTTTAGTGAACTTGATACACTGTAGATCCAATCATGGGGATAACAGAAGGTGCTTCGTGAACCCAGACGCAGTGAAAGCTACTGAAACTAGGGCTTGGGAATGGTACAGGAGGAGACACAGGAAACTGGTAAATGAGCCAGAGCTGGGTAAACACGAGAGGATTAACTGAAGCAAAACTTGAAGTAAAATGAAAGTAAGTCACTAGGAAAACAGACATGGATATGCTCAGGATGGCACAGGTGATGGAGACGCGAGCTGACTCCAATAGCACTAAAGAGTCAGACGCAGACTAGCTGTGGGATACGCTGTGAAAAGTAACCTAGAGCCTGGAACAAATACTGGCATCTATTTCCTGTTCCTGGAGTCAGACTAAATACCCTTAGGTAGTTGGTCATTGGATCAGAGGATCAGCTGAGTGACCCCAGGACTACCATTTGGAGAGACTAGTCAGGTGATATGGACCAACATGGCTACATGACATCACCAGTGATGTCAGTAGTGAGTTTCCAGCTCTATTAGAGCAGGAAGCTCACTGGGGCTTGCGGGAACGAGACCCTACCACAAAGGTTTCATCGCAAGCCCGATGGTCGCGATGGTTGCGACCATCGCGACCATCACTTGGCAACTCGCAAAAGCTGTGGGTGTTAGCGAGCGACCTGGAGGCTAGCCAAAAAAAAACACAGGCTGCCCAGATTCAGAGCAAGCGCTCACAAAGAGTGTCTGGCTCTGAATCAGGGCCATTGATCCCAAACCGATCCGTCTCATAAATTCAGCAACATCAGTCCCACACCGATCCTACTCATCAATTCAATATTACCGGTCCCAAACCAATCCTACTTATTAATTCAGCATTATCGGTCCCAAACAGATCCTACTCATCAATTCAGCATCATCTGTCCCAATCCGATTCTACTCATCTATTCAGTATCATCAATTCCAATTCTATTCTTTTCAACTCATCATCAGTTCCACATCATTGATCCCAGTCCAATATCATCATCTTCAATTCTCATTCCAACCTGCAGAATAATAAAGACATTCCATTCCTGTCCTTGACTTCGGGCATATCATCTACTGCAGTTCCTCTACTTTCTCACATCAGTACATGAGCAAGTCCTGGCTCAAGCCACCCAGATCATTCACGCCTCCCTAGTCTTCTCTTCAGCCTCCCACGCCTATTCCGACCAACCTCAACCCTCAGGCGTGAGACCAGATGCCCCAACACTCTGAGTTTAGTGACATATACACCCTAATAGTCGCTCTAATAGAGTTACACAAGTCCATTTTTTTTAGTAAAAAGTGCACTTTGATACATGTGTCTATCTGGTTCAGATAAATCTTCCACTTGCAACTCTTTACATTATGGGGAGGTGAAAAATTAAGGAAAGGGCTTGTAAACATAGGCCAAGTATATCAAGGACTTGTCCACAAAGTTTCGTATATACATAGGGACTAGGAGAATCAAGTCCATAAAGAAATGTGCACCCCTTCCCCCCCTCCTCCCCAGCAAAGAAATAGTTCCATACTGAATGCACTCAGGGTCCTCCCAACATCCCTGCTGCTTAGTGCTGGAGTAACAAATGGTTAAATATTTCATCTGTTTTTTTTCTTGTGACACTTCTGGTACCAGCAAGCAGAGCAAGATTAGCAATGGGACGGATTGATTTACAGCTCCAGGCCTCCCCATAAAATAGGCTCATCATCATCATAGCATCCTAGGGCATCCTTAGCCACCTAACAATGCATACTATCTCAGGAGTTCCAACTTCTTGTATTCCCTGCAAGGTTACTCTGCAGGATGTTGATGTGCGATTCCTTTGCAGGTCTTAGAGATGTTCCGGTTCTTGCTGATCTTAACTGCAAGGACGCATCAATCGGATCACCATTGCGAACAGATCCCGCCGATCTTCTAAAATCAAAAATGTATGCTAACCATCTGGTTGGCATACATCTCTGAATGAGGATATTTACCTGTATGCAGATCTGCACGGCTCTATACAAAAGCACCACCCCTATCCATACACTCATTCAAATAGCTGTCCTCTTCATCAGTGAGCACTTGTACCAACTATAAAACTGTGCAAGAAATCTAAGTCAGGCATGTCAAACATGCTGCCCGCGGGCTGTATGTGACCCAAATAAACATTTTATGTGGCCCGACAGTGGGCCAAAATACATACTATGCGGCCCAGACCCTGCCGCAATCAGAGCTCAGCTCCGATCAGGCAGTGTTTACTGTATTTAAAACTGGGAACGCTGGTCTCTGAAGCGATCAGAGACTAAAAAAGACTCTGATCGCTTCAGAGGTCAGCCTGCCCAGTGATGAAGTGATAGGAGCCTGCGCCTGCTGGATCTAGTTAGATCCAGTCAGTGGCAGCATCTACGCGGGAGCGCTTATGGCGTGGACTGAAGCAGTGCCCAGCAGCCAGCATGAAGAGAGGTAAGTACTGCACAGGGGAGTGGGGCCTGTTTTACACTGGGAGGGAGCACAGAATAAGGGGCATTACTGGGGGCACAACATAAGGGGCATTACTGGGGGCACTGCATAAGGGCCATTACATAAGGGCCACTACTGGGGGCACTGCATAAGGGGCTCTAATACAGGGGGACATTGCATAAAGGTCACTACTACAGGAGGCACTGCATTGGTTTTTATTAATAATAAACCTTTCAAAATTGCATTTCAGACTTGTTTTTTCTTGTGGCAAACACACTCTTAGGGCTCTATTTATTATCATTATTTTTACTAAAATAAACACACCCTTTTCACATTATTTTAGTATCACCTATAGTTATTACAGGGCAAAATTCGTAAAATTCTACTCCAAACCCCTAGGTATCACTTATTTTTAGTAATCAGATCGCATTTCCCATAATTGCAATGGGAAATGTGATCTGCCTGGTAGTTACTAAAAATGAATAGTGAAAAAAATACCTAGGTAGGCCCTGTGATAATAACGACACCTGGAGGTGGCGTTATCCAGGGTCTCCCCCGGTTACCGGGCTCCTACTCTACTGTAACGGGCAGAGCAGAGCCCGGAGCCAGTCCCAGTGATCAACTGTGTGGTCTAAACAGACCGCAAGCTGATCTCTGCTAAAAAAAAAAAAAAAGTAAACAAAAAAAATGTACCTGATTCCAGGGACCGGTGATCGTGGCTCCAGTGATGTTCTCCTTCCGGTCAGCTGGTCTCCCATATTGCACTGCGGCCCGGTCATCAGGTGACCGTGCCCCAGTGCAGTATGGGATGTCAGCTAGTCGGAGGCATGGAAGACATCACCGGACCACCGATGACTGCAGGTAAGTGCTATTGAGGGAGGGGGGGGTCACGGGGGGGGGTCTGCGATTGCGGGGCTTAGTGCCGGGGGCAGGGCTTAGCGCCGGGGGGTAGCAGCGATGGTTGTTGTAACTCCCTGTGATATTGGCTGAATTCGCAATGCGAATTCAGTCAATAATATCACACTACAATCTGCATTACAAATGCGGACTGTAGTAAATAGAGCCCTTAGACCTTGAATATTTGGCCTGGTTGGTATTTTAAGTTTGACATGCCTGCTCTAAGTAAACTTGGTCTGTGTGCAACTACTCTTTTGCTGCCCTGTAAGGCCTATTCAGCTGTAATTGCCTACAGCACTGAGGGCTTGATTAAGCATGGATCACTATTCTGCTTATACGCACGCAACTGCGTTGCTAATATCAGCGGTGCTATTTAAATGTTTGCATTCGCATTGCGAATGCAGCCTGACATAAGGATGCCCACTTCCCCTTACTCACATGCGTATACTAGGGCAACATAGCGAAACCATGGGTAGCATTGAGTAACATCAAACCCACACACACAGTTAAGGAAGCACAGTCTAGCTTGCTCGCTTCGGGACTCACTACAAAAGGGGCGGCTGTCGATGTTGATCGACAGCTCGACCCCTTTTGTAGGCATGGCCGGGGGATGGCTTCACAAACTGAGGCGTTCCCATGCCAGTGAGAGAGCTTCCGGCTCTCTCACTGGCATGGCTTGCGGCCACTAGACCCTACCACAAGGGTCTCGTCCAGTGGCGTAACTACGGTGTTTGGAGCCCAGGGCAAATTTGAAAAGGGAGCCCACCACCCCCCCCCCCGATGTGCGCGACACCGAAGGCGCGCCCGGCCCAAAAATGGGCGTGGTCACTTAAAAATGGGCGTGTCAACATGACACACCCCTTTATTTTTGCACTGAACATTCCTATCCATATGCACCTTAACTCCAGTAGTACCCCTTATACAGTACCCCCAGTATGCAGTTGTGGTCCCTCTTATGCAGGCCCATAGTAGTGCCCCTTATACAGTATCCCCAGTAGTGGTCCCCCTTATACAGCCCCCAATTAGTTCCCCTTACTCAGTACCCCCAGTAGTGGCCCCCCCCAAATGCAGTGCCCCATGTAGTGTTCCCCCTTATGCAGTGCCCCTAGTAGCAGTCCCCACAATGCAGTGTGCCCAGTAGCGGTATCCCCTTATGCAGTGCCCTTTATATAGTGCCCCAGCAGTAGTCCCCCCCATGTAGTTTTCCCAGTAGTGGTCCCCTTATGCAGGCACCCAGTAGTGATCCCCCCTATCCAGTGCCCCCTGTAGTGGCCCTTCCTATTATTGCCCCCAGTAGTGGTCCCCCCAGTGCAGTGCCTCTAGTAGTAGGCCCCTTTTATAATGCCTCCAGTGGTAGTTCCCCCCCCAAGTAGTAGTCCCCAGTAGAGGTACCCCCTCCTGATTAAGTGCCCCAAGTAGTAGCCCCCCCAGTAGAGGTCCACCCAATAATGGCGCCCCCAGTAGTAGCCACCCCTCCCCCGTTGTGCCCCCACCCCCAGTAGAGGTCCCCCCAGTAGTAGCCACCCCCCTCCCCCGGTGTGCCCCCAGTAGTGCAGATAGGTTTCAAAAATATATCTATAAAAATATACTTACCTGAATCCACGCTGCTGCTGCTCCGGTCCGCGACACCGCTCCCGCCGCCGCCCGCCAGTCCCCCCGGGCTGGCACGCTCAGCATTATGGGACAGACGTCATGATGTCATGACGTCTGTCCCATTACCCACTGTAGGAGCCGGACGGAAGCCCGGCTCTTGCAGTGGGTGCTGCAGCAGTCAATGAGTCTATCTGACTCTCATTGGCTGCTGTTTTTACACACGCATCGCCGGCAGCACTGGCGGCGATGCGTGTGTTATGCACAGCCTGAGCCCGCCTCCTAGCGCTATTGGGCAAGAGCTCAGGGGGAGGGAGCGGGCTCAGCTGTGCAGCACAGGACCGGCGCTGGAAGCCTAGCGCAGGTCCTGTGTAAATGTGTAGCGCTGACCGCACTCATTGCGGTCGGCGCTACACTGGCTAACTAGGGCGGGAGGGCCGGTACCGTAGCCGGTGGCGCCCCCCCGCGCCGCTGGTCCCACAGCGCCCAGGGCACGCACCCCGCTCGCCCTGCCCTAGTTACGCCACTGGTCTTGTCGCAAGCCCGATGGTCGCGATGGTCTTGACCATCGCGACCATCAACATGGCCGCTCGCATAAGCTGTGGGTGGTAACCCACAGCTATGCGAGCGGCCAAAAGGCCGCAACTTAAAAACCAAGCGCCCGCCCTGATTCAGAGCGAGCGCTCGCTTTTAGCGAGCGCCTCTGAATCAGGCCCTCTATCCAATCTGGCTGGTTGGAATGAAAACCTCGTAATGCATGGGAGCAAATGTCAGTCGATCATATGGTCTTAAACACTGGAAAAGGAACTAAAAACAATTGTTCAATTTGGTAAAATGTTTGTGCTTTAATCAATTTGTCTGAAGGACCATTTTTTTTCTGCTTTCCAGTGTTTATGAGCAAATGGTGGATTGTCATTTGCTCCCATACGTTACCAGGTTTTCATTCCAACCAGCCAGATTGGACAGATATCTGACAGTTAATTGTATAGTGTATGCCCAGCATTAGATATCCTTACTGGAATTTTATTTTATTTTAGAATGAAGAAGTCATTCCTTCCAACTATAGTGGAAGCACCCAATGTTGATCTACAGACTGAAGATGATAACGACCAAATATCTCATATTAATGATGAATGGCTTATTTGTTCTACATGTCACCAACGCATAAATCCTTGTTCACTATTTATCCACAAACAACACCACAAAGCTAATACTTTCCTGGGCTATAAGCCAGGGGACACTTCGTCACATCTTCATGGCCTTACTGTTCATAGAGAGCAAATTATATCTCAGACTGAGAGCTTTTATAGACAAAGACAACACCAGAAAATTGATTATTTCTATGAAATATTAAAGGGAAAGTTACTTTCTTTAGCACCATACAGTAGCAGAATGAACAAGCCCGACGATAGCAGCTGCAATGTTTATAACATGAATATAAACAATAACATGGTAAAAGCTATAGTGATCGGTTCTGATAGAAATCCCACCTGGAAAAGTGACATGGAAGATGCTTTTACAGTCCTTAATAACTTTGGGCAACGGGAAAACACGTGTTTTGCTGGTATTTTTGATGGACACTATGGGAAAACAGCAGCGTGCACCACCGCACTGGAGCTTCCCATTTTATTTCTAGACCACATTTTGAGCGTTGATCCATCATACCAATTAACTGAAGAGGAAAAGCTTTATATTGATACCTTTCATACAGTTTTCCAAGAACATTATGAAGAAACAGAGAATAGTTTCTCCATGGAGAAAAGGAAGACAGAAAATGGGACTGATGTTGAAGGTATACATATAGCATATGCTAAAGCCTTCTGGCGCATGGATAGAATGTTGAAACTAGGAAGGAGGGAGAGCTCAAAGTCAAGATGGAGTGGGTGCTCCGCTGTGACCTGTCTTATAGATGGACATACAAGGACAGACACATGTCAGAAGACAGGAGTCATACTCGAGTCAACCGATGGAGAGAAAAAAAGACTTGGTATGCTACACCTAGCCAATATTGGTAAGCATGTCCTCCATTCAGTTCAATATATTGCAGAGATGAGCAAATCTACTAAGATTATTCTATCCACTACAAATTTCATGGAATTGTTTGGTGAAACTTTGCTGCTATAAGTGGATATGGTTTAGAATAAATGTCTAAAGTCCCAAAGTAGACATTCCATTTAGAAGTCTAAGTCATTATTATGATTTGCTTGCATATTGTTGGCCAAAACTGTATGCCAGGGTTATTCAACATGCTGCCTTCCAGCGGCTGTGGAACTACACATCCCAGCATGCCCTGACAGTTTTAGCATGGCCTGAGATGTGTGGTTCCTCAGTAGCTAGTGGGCCGCATGTTGAATACCTCTGCTCTACTCCCTCGCCCCATTCAAGTATTATGTAACCAGTGCCTTATACAATTAGAAAATTATATTTGGGTCCTATTTATCTATCCCCTTTGTATGCATCTCACAAATGTATTTGCAGCTGCCTAGTACTTTATGAGCAGAGCTGCTACTCATCTTACAGGCTCATATTTGCATGCCTACTGTAAATTATTTTCCTCCTCTGCTTTCCCCAGTTGCATCCCACAGAAGTAGCATGGTACTACAGCCTAAAGGCTGTTGAAACCTATATGCCACTTCCTCCAAACATCTGTAGTGAGCTGTCCTTATGTGTTAATAACCTTACATAGTTTAGTCATCTGCAAATACGGACACTTTCTAGAGCATTTAAAAGTACTTAATGAAAAAAATGAAAAAGGACAGGTTAGAATGTTTCTTTTATAACTGTTTTTTTGACACCATCACATATACAAACTTTTTATGCCAGTTTTTCCAAATTGCCTCCTCAAATCCTCTTACTATAATTGTTCACAGCCTGAAAACAGATGAAAAAATAATCTGGATCATTTGGTTTGGTCATCAAACTTGTCCGATCCAATCGTCATGCAGCCAACTTCATCCTGTGAAAGGGGACCGCCTACATACATCATGAAGTGTATTGAGGCCCTCCCATTATTGATCAGTTGCTCCTTCCCTCCTCTGTGTCGGTTGGTTGGCTGCACTACTATGTAGTCGGGATGCAGTGAGATTACCGGCGAGCGGGATGCCGGCCGTCGGAATCCCGACAGTGGAAGCCCGACCAGGGACTAAAGATGGGCGTTGAAATCCAGACGCCTATCTTAGGTACATGGAGCTTCATAGGTCTTAACTGTGGGGGGAGCGGGGTTAGGTTTTGGCACCTCCGGGGAGTCCCGGGTGGGTTGGGTTTAGGAGGGTGCGTGAAGGGGTTAGGCACCATCAGGGGGAGGTTAAGGTTAGGCACTAGGGGGAAGTTAGGGTTAGGCACCACTAAGGGAGGGTTAGGGGAGGAGAGGGGCAGGGTTAGCATGCTTACCACCCATGTCGGGATCTTGAAGTATCATGATGCCGCTGCTGGGATTTCATACCGATCCCATGTAGTCTTTAGCCAGTTTTACACTACCGACACTAGCATTACCAGATCTCATTCACAGTTTTCACTCTCAGTCCTACTACTTTGTTATGTATCAACACCTGTAAGATTGCAAAAGCAGAGCCCTCTCTACTGTATGTCTCATGTCTGTTCCTGTCTCATTAGATTCATGGATAATTTTTACTGCTTTATGCATAATTTGATTTGCTGTTTTTATGCATGTATTGTTGTATATTTGTTTTTGTATATGTTTTGTTTATCTTACCCATTGTAACTGTCATGCCTGAGACTAGGAGTTGGTCGGAACAGGTGTGGGAGGCTGAAGAGGAGTAATATGAACCACAGAGGATGATGGGCCTGAAGTAAACTAAATGTCTTTATTGAGCAGCAGGTCGGAATGGGAACTGGAAATATAATACTGAAGAGATGGGCATAATCGGATTGGGACCGATGATGCTGGATTGAGAGATGGATCAGTTTGAGACAGATGTTAATGAATTGAAGAACTTGATCGGTTGAGACCGATGTTGATGAATTGCGGCACTGGATCGGTTTGGGACCGATGATGAATTGCAGTACTGGATTGGTTTGAATCCGATGAGGATGAATTGCAGTATTAGATTGATTTGGGACCAATGGAGATGAATTGCAGTACTGGGTCGGTTTGGAACCGATGATGATGAATTGCAGTACTGGATCGGTTTGGGAACGGTAATGATAAATTGCAGTACTGGATCGGTTTGGGACTGATGGTGAATTCCAGTACTAGGTCGGTTTGGAACCGATGATGATGAATTGCAGTACTGGATCGCTTTGGGAACGGTAATGATGAATTGCAGTACTGGATCGGTTTGGGACCGATGGTGATGAATTCCAGTACTGCAGTGGTTCCCAAACTAATTTGAATCACAGCACCCTACAGTATCAGCATTGTTTTCACGGCACCCCTAAGTTTAAATATGTTATTAAGAAATTCAGAAAAAAATGAAGTAAAGTAGTAAAGTGAAGTAAATTGTGCTTATATGTCATCCTTAGGTTCAGTTATGTGGTGGTGGACAGGTTTGCACTTCTGTTTGTCCACATATTTACATTACATTGACCATAAATAATTTTATTTGGTGCTGAACCACGAGCCTGAGGAACCCCTGCAAGTGACCCAAGGCACCCCAGGGTGCCACGGTGCACAGTTTGGGAACCACTGCAGTACTGGATCGGGTTGGGACTGATTATGATGAATTGCAGCACTGGATCGGTTTGGAACCGGTGATGATGAATTACAGAATTGGATCGGTTTGGGACCGTTGATGAATTGCAGTACTGGGTCAGTTTGGAACCGATTATGAAAGGAGAGGGAGAGAGGGAGAGAGGGAGGGAGAGAGAGAGAGAGGGAGGGAGGGAGGGAGAGAGAGAGGGAGAGAGGGAGGGAGAGAGGGAGAGAGGGAGAGGGAGAGGGAGAGAGGGAGAGGGAGAGGGAGAGAGAGAGATTTTCAGTCCAGTCTCCTACTTTCACTACATACAAGTTAATCTGATTAGTTTGGCATGGTCAGTCACTCATAAAGCCATGCTGATTCTATTATCTGCTCATTTAATATGATAGATTTCTGGATCACATCTTATTATTTATTGAATTATTTTTTTCATGGTTGATGACAGGCTCAGCTGTCTGTAAAGTCTTAGCTATTACTCTATTTTCCATATGTACTTTCTGTTAGTGTCACTGACCCGAATGAGGTTGTCTATTACAGTATGTGAGCAATAGCATTTCTTACTGCTCCGCAAACCTCAGAAATCCACCGAACAGCAGACTCAAATGCTGGTTGGTGATAGCTCTGTGGAGAAGAACTATGGAGAATGCCACAATGATCTATGCCCTTCCCTCCTCACCTGTCCCTATCTATATAAAATGCTTGACATAAATCATTCTGCAAAAAACAGTATGTTACGACATACGGAGAGCGGAAGATTAAAGCATAATGTATATTCAATTTAGGTACTCTATCCCCTAAAGGTCTGAATATTGACTATATAATAATAATAAGTTACTGTGCTTTTAAAGATGGATGTATTGAGTGAGAAGGATGTTGGAACCCAGTGGGATTGTTGTGGTGAACGAATGGGAAGATTGTGGGCACTGAGTGGGATGTGCCACATTACAGCTCAGATCTCCAGGCTGAATCTAAATAAATGGAATTCTTCCATAGAGAACTCCCAAAGGGGTCATGGTATTTAAGGGGCTACACCTCAAAAGCTATTAAAGGTACCAAGGAAATTTGGCATGGGTGGGTAGAACTGTCGCTTGGTGCTGCATGCCAAATCTCAGGGAAAAAACATAAAAAATTAGGATTTGGGAGTAATCTAAAGTTCTAACTGGCAGTTTTTTCTGACACTCTCAGTTAGGACCACATTTCTGCTGTTCTCTATGGGGTATTTTTGGTAAGGTATAAGTCAGGGTACAGGGTGAATTTAGACTTGGGGTTTGTTTTATTAGATAGCTAATGTTTCAGGGTAGGTACTTTTGGGATTTCAGGTAAATTAGAAAGTTTTTAAACTATTACCTCACGAATGCGCCATTATACAGATAGGAAGCCTCAACTTGTTGCGCAGCCTCAGTTGATGCCTTCAGCAGGTGTACTCACTATGGCTCCACAAAGATGGCTGGCCAATGCAGGCGGTAGCAGCGGTGGGACTCGGGGGGAAAGAAGCAGCCGTAAGCTGCAGCTGGGATCCAAGGTGGGGGGGGGGGTAGCGGTCGCCAGCAGAGGCAGGCTTGGATCAGGGACATCCGTGATGCCTGCATCTGTGTGATAAAAATAAACACAGATGCATGGATGGATCAGTGAGATCCGTCTGTGCTGCTGTGTTTAAGAATATGAAAGTGTTAAAATAAAAAAAATGGCATGCTCCCCCCCCCCCACACCCCTCCAGGAACAACCAGCACCAGGCTTTACAGACCCAGTACTGGTTGTGTTAAATAGAGGGGACAAATGACGTAGGGCTCCCCGTATTCAGCGCAACCAGCACTGGGCTCTGAGCAGGTCCTGGTTCTGGAAATACAGGGGAAAAATGCGTAGGGTTCCCCTGTATTATTCAGGACCAGCACCAGACTTTTTCTAGTGGGGGGCTAATGCCACAGCCAAGGGAGCCCTATCACCAGGTCCCCCAGCCAAAGCATCAACCCTGACCACTAGTCAGACCACTGGGGACCTGTGGAGTGTTCTGGGCCTTCCGCTGGATTGATTTGGATGAAAACTTCACAGTTTGGTAACATCGGATGCCAGAAAGGATACTAGGTGGTTGAAGTCCCGGTCGGACCTCCCATTGGTATACGCTGGACAGAACTTTGACCTGGGGAGCCTATTCTGGGCCTTCCACTGGATGGATTTTGATGAAAACTTCACAAAGGGGTGGCAATAGGTCTGGGATGCCTAATGGAGTGGTTGGGGTCCCGGTTGGATCTCGCAGTGGAGTTCGTCGTCCAGAACTTTGAACCAGGGATCCTTTTCTGGGTCTTCCACTGGATGGATTTGAACATCACACAATAAAACGTAATAACTTGCAGATACAGCCCTGCACCGATTGAGATGAAACCAATGCGAGGTGGTCCAGTTGGATCCTGGACAGGTTTTAAGGGGAGTTAGGGTCCCGGTCCGACCTCCCACTGGTATATGCTGGGCAGAACTTTGACCCGGGGAGCCTGTTCTGAGACTTCAACTGGATGGATTTGGATGAAAACGTCAGAGTGGTAACACTGATTCCAAGAAGACGTACTAGGTGTCAAATCCAGCTGGGTCTTATTCTCCAGCGAATCTAGGACAGCTGGGGGCAGTGGCAAATGCAGGATTTCTAGAGGGGGGTTTCCAAATGCTTGATTTTAAAGTGATCTGGCCATAAATAGGACATAATTATCACTTATGCAGCTTTAATATGCGTCATACAAAGTGCAGTATATGTCATAATTCCAGCAAATACAGGACCAGCGATCACAGTAAGCCATTAGATATGGTGGTAGAGCCATCCTGCCTGAGCTGAAATTTTTTTTTTTTTAAATTCTGTTTTTTATTGGAAAAAACAAGGTAATACAACTTCCATACAGATGATGAAAAATAAAATTTTCCATAACATATCAGGTCTCGACGCAGCGAGAAAAATTGTCAACATTACTAAACATAGCAATGTACAAATAAATAAACCATCAAAATAAATTTCCACTTCAAATTTCTAAACGAAAAGAAAAGGAAACAATAACTGAAAAAAAATTGACCATGGAGGGGAACCAAATTGTAGAATTAAATCAATGCATTTTATTCATAATTAATCAGTTTGTATCTGCACCAGTAGAAATATGATTGTTATATGTGCTCGATGATTTGTAAACAAGCCAAGGATTCAGACTGTTTATCTACTGAAGATAAAAGGTCCTCCATAGACATATAATAATCTATTTTTAGAAAACCATGTTTTATGGTTAGGGGGAGTTGATGATCTCCAGAGCGCGGGTATTGAGGCTTGAGCAGCATTACTCAAATGTCGTAGCAGTGATTTTTTTATATTGTGACAGTGGGGTGGAGGAATGATTTAATAACCAGAAGGCTGGGTCTGTAGGGACAGGGGTTGTAAGTATATCACGAGAAGTTGCAATAACGTCATTCCAGAAATATTCTATGAGAGGGCAAGACCACCAAATATGTAATAGAGATCCTACTGAATCTAGACATCTCCAATATTTCGCCGATATTGAAGGATACATCGTATGTAGTAATGAGGGATATCTGTACCAATGCATTAAAATTTTATAATGTGTCTCCCTAGTTTGAATACATACAGAGCTACTATGGGCTTTGAGGAATATGTTTTCTCATTCCTTTTCTGAGAGAGTTAAATTTAGATCTCTTTTCCATGCCGAAATAAAATAAGGAGGGGTCTGGGAGCCCTGATGTTGTAATAATGTATATATGGTGGAAATCGTATGTGTTGGATTTAATGGGGCTATACAGATTTTCTCAAACTGTGTCAACTCCCAAGATGCCAGAGTGAGTCTGGTACCGGATTGAAGATAATGTCTGACCTGCAGAAATTTCCAGAAATCTCTTTGTGGAATATCCCATTTAGTCCTAATATCAGAGAACTGCTTCACACCTCTGGAAATCACCAGCTGACCGACCCTGAAGAGTCCCTCAATCGCCCATCCAGAGAAGTGTGAGAGTGTCATACCTGGAGAAAAATCATCATTAGCTAGGAATGAGGTTAAGGGACCAAAAACTGAGGATATACCAGGCAGGTGACGTAAAGTCCTCCAGACTGAAAAGCTGAATGTTTTTTATTCAGATGTGGACAACATTCCAGAGCCTGGGAGCAAGTCCGGGAGTCTGGGGGAGCAGAAGAAACTAGCACTGCCCTGGAGATATATGTACATATTGGTCTCCTTATGCACTGGATAACAGTATTAATAATTAACCCTGTAAATGGTCTATAGCAGTGCAATCCTAACAGTGCATGTTTTCCAGATTTCCTAGTTGGTGCACAGGTGTATTTATTACTGGCTGACACGTTAAAAGATCCACAGGTGGTGCCTATTATTTAGTGATATTGAGAAGAACATGCAACTCTAAAATTCTATTATATTACTATTTCTATTGTGGCCATGGTGTGGGCTGGGGAGGGGGGTTTCCAGGCAACCGGAACCCCCCCTGCGTTTGCCTATGGGGGAGTGACTTTAGTGAATGGGAGTAGGCGTGATGGACGGATGTAGTTCCTTCTCATGAATTAGTTATGCTTGGGAGAAGCATGGGAAGACCTTGGCAAAGAACACATTACCAGTTAATCAGGAATGTACCAGAGGCAGTCCAAGACCAGTTGCTATGGAGAATTGTGATGAGGTGAATTTTGATACTTGGGAATGCTGGGTGGCAGAGCAGTACCAGCTATACAGGATGTGCTGGGTTACGGAGCAGTACCAGCTATACCAGTTGTGCTTGGTTGCAACGCAGTACCAGCAATACAGGTGCTGAATTGTGAAGCAGTACCAGCTATATAGAATGTGCTGGGCTGCGGAGCAGTACCAGCTATAATGGGCGCAGGCTGCAGGGATTTACACAAGAACCCAGTGCTTACCAAAGAGAACCGTAATCTCTAACTGAGCGCTGACAGGACACACCAGGCTAGGAGAAATCCAGAGTACACGGACCACACTGAGGCACACAGTAACAAGCTACTAACTAGGATCAGTGACTTGTTGCACTGGCACTGTCCCTTAGGGTTCATCCTGCTTTATAGGTGCAGCAGCATGCTGATTGGTCCTAGAGGTCCCTCCGGATGCCCATTGGATCCCAGGTAGTCAGCTGATGGTCTCCAACATGGCGGCGTTCACAACCTTAGACACACGGGAATGCCAGCCACATTGAGACACAGCTAGACTAACTCCGGACCCCCGACCTGAACCCCAGACGCTACAGTTGGGACCCCCATCCTCCCCAGACTCACACGGGATCTGTTTGCCGCACCACGTGCCCGAACAGGTAATGCACGTGAGCTGGCACTAACTACCCACAGAGTCCTGACACTAAGGGGTTGTGGCCCCAGATTGGACTTCTCATTGATATACGCTGGGCAGAACTATGACCTGGGGAGCCTGTTCTGGGCATTCCACGGGATGAAAACTTCACAGAGAGGTGGCAATTGGTCTGGGATGCCTAATGGAGTGGATGGGGTCTCGGTCGGACCTCACAGCGGAGTGTGCCAAGCAGAACTTTGACCCAGGGAGCCCGTTCTGGGCCTTCCATTGGATGGATTTGGACGACATCACATAATAAAACTTTTAAACCCGGGCAACGCCGGGTACTTCAGCTAGTATCTACATATACAGTATAAAAGCAGTTTACTTGTTGGCGAAGATCTTCCACATCTTCCTCTCAAGGTAAAGCTGCCAAATCTTACATAGTTATTGAGTACTTCAGCTAGTTCTTTAATAAACTTTCAAAAGTTATTATCTGGAGGTTATCTCCTCAGTTAGCGTTTAGATTTGTAACTCCTCCTATCTTCTTCAACAAATGCAAACATACATCTCAACAAACCTATGCACCACCGCACAATCTAGGAGAGATTTGCAAAAATTGAGGCACAGTGTGGATGCAATGCTTCACTTGCACAGTGGCTGGCTCATTTTGTGCTCTGTAAATGGCCCCTTTATGTGAAAAAATGTTTATTTGCTCTTTATTTACTCATATCTGTTTTGCTGTCCATACTGTTCTACTTGCCTATTTATATGTATTGTGAGAACTTAAGGGGGCTCTTAATATTTCTAACATAATTAAACAAAATACATATATCAATATACTACACTCCTACTTACTTAATATACCAGAAAGGCTAAAATCAGCCATGGAAATGCTAGCTGTACACAAAACATGAATATAAAACTGCATGCACAAGAACAAGCTTTAGACCAGAGGTTCCCAAACTCTGTACTCAAAGCAACCTAGTCCAGGTTTTAAGGATATCCATGCTTGAGCATGTGACTTAATTAGTACCTCAGTCAATTTGATGTAACCACCTGTGTTCAACTATGGATATCTCTAAAATCTGGACTGTTGAGGTGCCTTGAAAACCACGTCACATTTGGGATCCTCTGCTTTAGACATAAAAAGCACAATGATGTGTAAATGGCCTGTTCAGTTAGTGCCCAAAGACTCAAAAGTTTTTAAACAATTAGCAACAACTACAAATATTTAGAATGTAACACAAAGATGAAGCTGAAAGAAGATACAAGAAGCATTTTGTTCTAAACAAAGTATATATAAAATCAAAGTTATACAGAGTTGTACTATATATATAGTTTGTAAGACACTGGTGAATTATAATAAAGATTAATTTATGGTTACCAGGAAAGTGGATTTAGCTATATAATAAGCGAGAAAGTGTGTGTCTGTCTGTTTGCGTTTTATGCACGGCCACAGTTTTTTACCTAGCTCCAGCAAATTTGGCACAGTGGTGTAGTTTGTCCAGGATTAGGTTTTTGGCTATGTTTGAAGTTAGACAGGGCCATGGAGATCTACATGGTGCCCAACAAGTGAGCTGTGGAGTCTCTGATTTAAATTTTTTGTTGGAGAAAGTTCGCTCAAGATGTCTTTCAGTGCCTAAAACTGCACTGATCTGAAGGTACAGTCTGATATATACCAGTGGGGAGTAGGCAGAGCTCCAATAAAAAAGCAGTGAGTCGGAGGATCAACTGTCACACTGCACCTGCACTGATAGTTACTAATTTCCTCCAAGCACATTTTCATATGCCATGGTGTCTAATGTTAGTCTGCAGAGATTTCTGTTCTGCACTGATTACTGAAACCACAGTGATTTGGGAAGCTATACTGATTTCTGTCCTGTAAGTCACTCTGCTCCTGATATACCCCATTAAACTGTCATAGAATACACCTGTTATTTACTCCTAATTTGCATTGTTATTGCACCAAAGAATGAGATAGTAACAAAATCAATGAGACAATATTGCAGGAACTGCCAGGTGAATTTGTCAATTATTATAGATGAATTGACAGTCACTGATCCACACCAAGCTGTGCATTATCCAACTGAATTTCTAAACTGCCAGGAACGACCAGGGATGCCTCCGCAAATTATTTTTGAAGGTTGGTGCTCCAATCATGCTGCTTAGAAACCTGGATGTTCCAAAGCTTTCCAATGGTACACGACTTTGCATAAATACAGTATTCTCAAAAGTCCATGTCATTAAAGCCACTATCATAACAGGATGTTGTACAGGAGAGCATATGTTGATTCAAGAGATTGCAATTTCCAATCTGACTCTCTTTGGCAATAACCATCAATAAGGGCTAAGGTCAATCTTTGCAAAGTAGCAGGTATTGACCAGCAAACTCACTGCTTTTCCAATGGGCATTTGTATGTGGGCTTCCAACAGCCTTTTCATACTGGCTCCTACTGGAAAAATACACAACATTGGCCCTCATTCAGAGCCGCACGCTCTGAATGAGGGCCGCCCTCCATAAAAATGGAGCGTCCTCCTGGATGCTCGTATAGCTGTGGGTCACCACCCACAGCCTATACGAGCGTGCAGTTTGATGGTCGTGACCATCGTAACTGCGAGCCGGAGCCTGCGGTTGAGGTTTTCAACCGCAAGGCCCGGAGTGATTTTGGCTCTACCAGAGCCAAAATCACTCCCACTGACATCACTAGTGATGTCAGTGGGCCGGCTTCTGATGGGAGGCGTTCCCTTGGGAACGCCCCCGTCAGGGAGGCACACCCCCGGCACGCCCACCAAAGGGGGCGTGCTGTCAATCAACATCGACAGCACGCCCCCTTTGATCAGACACAACGAGCGAAGGACTTTCCTTCGCTCGTCGCGTCTGGCGCATGCACACGACGGAGCTCCCTCCGTCGTGCGCATGCTCAGTGCAGACCATCGACCCCTTGCGAGCGGACAGCCGCTTGCGAGTGGGTCTGAATCAGGGCCATTGTTTGTACCTCAGTGTTGAGGTAACAGTGTCGAAATACTCTATATAAATGGATAGTTGGGTTCTTTTCAGGGCTAAAACCATGTTAGCAAACAGTGGGGTCCTTTTCAGGGTCAATGAAATGGGGTTATAGGCGAGGACAATGTAAAAAATGACAGCTAAACATGTATTTCAAGGTCTATTCTTCAACCCGTGCAACGACCAGGTCCCAGCTATTTAAAATAAAAAATCACAACTGTGACCGTGTAATATAATACGCTTTACTTTTTTTTTTTAAGTTCTTTTTCCATGTGTTACTGATTACTAACTATTTTGCACTGAATATATTCTACAAAACAAGCCATACCCTGGTAAAATACATGCTTATAGGAAAACATAAAAATTAGTAATTGGGGCAGATCTGCCAGTAATGTTTGACCTGCCTGAAACATGAACAGGTGATTGTACTAATTTGCAGGCATTATGAAGGAATACTGAAAGAAACAGAATGTAGACTAATGTAGTATTATAAGTGGAATGAAAGAATAATACACTGACATATGTAAGATTATTCCATTAACTGAGTTTTCACAGTGAAGAATTTTCTCATATTTTCATTACTTGCAGAACTGTTCACTGGAGCTCAAGCAGCTCCACATTCCATTCTCTGGAAATACTTTGATCTTGAACATTTATGATATGTTTAATGTGCGGAAAAATGAGACAGAGAAAAATGTTCCATTATTTTGTACAATTTTCCTGTGTTTACAATCAGGATGTGTTTAAGTTTTTGTTTTTTCTTCCATTAAACATTTATTATAAACATAGTAATGAATAGGGTAGACATTTATAAATAGATATAAATGTCAGAATGCAACATTAAGGGAAAGAAAAGCTTAGCAAGTTATATCTTTACTCTTCTGGTTCTGAAAATTGTAATAATAAAGTATCTGATTAAACTTGGGCTGTTCTAAAACCATGCTAAACCTAAACCACAAGTGTTTTGTATAAAAGAGCAATTCAAATCATTCACATACAAGTGTAAAATGATCTGTACCATAACAGAATATATTTATCTATTTCACATATTTACTAACCCTTTTAGACTGGCTACGATCTACAGGACATGCTGTACTTCCTCATATCATTATCTTTCTTACAAATACCATCATTTCTGATAAGCTCCTGAAACTTTTACAAGTACTTGTGAATGTTATTAGTGGCTCTTCAACAGTAGCCAGCATGTATGTGTGGTTTATTGTATTCTTTTAAGGCATATTTTATTATAGTGGGTGTTTGTATGATTGTTTACAGTTCTTGATCTACAGCTTTCCTAAACAGACATCTGGTTTTAGTGGCGAGAGCTGCAGAAAGGTAGCAAGTCAGAGGTTTCCAAACGCAGAGATGTCCATGTTTGAGCACAGGTGGTTAAATCAAATTGATGGAGGTACTAATTAGGTCACCTGTGTTCAAGCACGGATATCCTTAAAAACTGGACTGTTATGATACATACACACGGTACGATAAAACTGCACAATATGAACAATACTGTTCATTTTTTGGTGCCTACCAACCCTCAAACTACCAGCGATGCGCTGGCACGTATGGATGATAACGATATCAACCATCGCCCGTGCATGCAGACCTACCTAGTCGATATCAACCAAGTTACATAGGAACCCGCAAAAATTGATCGCGGGCCCGTCGTTGATGGGTTGGTGGTGTACTGAATGAACAATAACTATCATCCAGCACACCGGGAAGGTGCAGGACGATCAGTCAGTGATGTCGTTATCACTAACTGATCGTACCCTGTGTACGCCTTGAGGACCCAGTTTGGGAACTTCTGTATCAAGTTCTTCACAAAAATTAAGACAGCACAAAATAGTACTTTACAGTTAGCCATTGGAGTGGCTATACTATATAAAAACAAATGTACACTAACCTATGCTGAGTTGTATGGGTAAAGCTGCATACACACACAACGATTTTGTTACCAACGATTTTATGAACGATTTTCTGTCAGATTATCGGCCCGATTTTTTAAAGTGTAATGAACGATTTTTTTTAAACTACAAACGATTTTTGCATATTCCCTTAATGAAAATCGTTCAGTTGGCCAGTCTGACTTAACTACAAACGTGAACGCGCATGAACAATAATCGTTCATCGTTTTAACTCAGAAAGTGAACGATTTTTTCAACGATTGAACGATATCGATAATCGTTCGAAAAATCATTATGTGTGTATGCACCTTTAGAAATATATACAGGTTGAGTTTCCAATATCCAAAATGCTTGGGACCAGGGGTAATTTGGATATAGGAATAGTCCGTATTTTGGAATATTTGCATACCATAATGAGATATCTTGGGAATGGGAACTAAACCTAAACACAGAATGCATTTACGTTTCATATAAACCTTATACACAAAGCCTGCAGGTAATTGTATACAATATTTTCAATAATTTTCTAGCTCAAAGTTTGTGTACATGCACAAAATTCATTTAGGTTTCATATACACCTTATACACACAGCCTGAAGGTAATGTTATACAATATTTTTAATAATTCTGTGCCTTAAACAAAGTTTGTGTACATTGAACAATCAAAAGGCAAAGGTTTCACTATCTCAGTCATGCTAAAAATATTCCGTATTTCGGAATATTTGGATATGGGAGACTCAACCTGTATCAATACAGGGTGTGTACAAATAATTACATATTTCCCAAATGTCCCTCAGGAATACCCAGTTTTCCATCTCTACCCGCTTACCTTTTTGGTCATACTTGCAGAGATACTATGGGGTAAATTTACAAACGTGATCGTTTTTAGAAGTGGAGATGTTGCCCATAGCAACCAATCAGATTCTACTTAACATTTAACTAGCAGCTTCTAGAAGATAATAGCTACAATCTGATTGGTTGCTATGGGCAACATCTCCACTTCTAAAAACGCTCACTTTAGTAAATGTACCCCAAAGTCACAATAACTTCCAAAAAAAAAAAATAGCTGTATGTGTAGCTGTATGCTTGAGAGTCGTATTATTGGTTAAAAGATCATGCCGAAGTCCAGGCCTGGCCAACTTGTGGCTCTCTCAGATGTTGTGAAACTAAAAGTCCCAGCATGCTTTACAAGTTGATTGGTGGGAGGGTATGCTGGGACTTGTAGCTTCACAACAGCTAGAGTCACAGGTTGGCCAGGCCTGCCGTACTCCATACCAGCACAATAACAATGTAGCTAGTGTAGTGTGGGCATCCATAGCCAATTAGCATAAAGTAATCAATCAATGAATGCATAGCAATGTGTGCTTTTTGTGGAGGTGGGGTGTTGTCCATAAAAAAAAGTCCCCATTTAAAAACAGTGTTTTTGTATAAAAATATCCAGTCAACAAATAATAGGGAATCTTAGGAGCCAGCTTTTCATTACAGAAGCCAATTAAAAAAAAAAAGTCTAATGCTTACACTGAACTAAAAAGCAGTGCACTAGTGCATTTATATACCTTTGATTTAGTCAGAATTAAATATTAAATAAACTAAAGTTCATTATATCTGAAAATGAAAGCACATTTGTTTAACAATTTATACTGATCACTTTGTAGGAAACATTAAGGCAGTCTTATGCAGAAATGGGAAAAGTCACTGTCTTACTAAAGATCATAGCACTGCAAACTATCGAGAACGAAAACGTGTGATGGAATCTGGTGGATCAGTAAACGAAGGCTGTGATTTAATTGAAGGATTCAGCAGAATTACAAGAGGACTTGGTTTCCATGGTGACCCAAAACTCAAGACTGCAGTCATCCCTGCACCTCATACCATTTCCATTCCTGTATATCATACAAGCAAATTTGTTATTCTTGCTTCAAGTGGCTTGTGGGAAGTCCTGAGCACAAGTGAAGTTGTTGAAATGGCGCAGGAGCTATTAGCATCCTTCTTAACATGCTCCTATAGTATAAAACCAAAGGATAACAGCACGCAAGAAAACATTCAAGAAATGAATACAAACAATGTTAATTTGACAAAATATGATAATCCAAAGGCACCTGGACATCTCAGGGAAGCAGATGCAAAACTAGAGATTATGGAAATCCTTTCTGATTCTGACAATACAGCAAAGTGTCCAAGCAATAACATACACAATGCAAACGAGACATACAGCACGGCAGCTGCTCGTGTTTGCCAGCAGATACTAAAGGCAGCAATACTGGCAGGATCTCAGCAAAATATTACGGTGTGCCTCATACTCCTACCTGGGTGTCAAAGTTTAATTCCTGATAATCCAGAAAGTTGATCTACCTTAACACATGCCTAATGTTTACAAAATAAATTAAAATCACACGGCACAATCCAGTGTATGACAGCGTGATATAGATCCTTACATGCGGCATGTAGCAGCACGGTGTCGTTCATCGCATTGTCCCTTCTGCTGTGCGGCACAGCAGATGGGACGATGCGATGAACGACCGCCATGCACGCGCAATCGGGCATACACACTATATGATCCACACAACAGATGGTTCTGATCTCCGTAGGAATGATCTATGCTACAATACATATTAGTGTGTGTACCCATCTTACGTTTCAATTAAAATACAACTTGGCTTATTTAAACAGGAGCTTATCAGTTTTAGATATGAAGGAACATTTTGTCATATAAACGCAGAGAGTTTAACATGCACATCAATGGTAGGACACTCAAGGTAGTATATTAATATACCAAAATTTCATAAAAGAGTACAATGGCTTGCAATCTGATACATAGCATATGAAAATAGAGATACTAAGATGGGAGGTCATTTAGATATACATTTATGAATGTCTAATGATTCTTTTTTACCTTTGAATTTTTACAGTAATTACGGTACATGGATACCAATGGTGACCACAGTAAATCTTTGACAGAGAAAAACAAAAAGTAACATTAGCTTTTTTTATTTCATCATTTTAGTAACTGTACAATTTTAAACTAAATCAAACAACAGAACATATTAAACAAAAATGAAGACTACAATCCAGTACCCTATTTACAATACAATTTTACCATCCAATTTTAAGATAACTAAATGGAGTACACATAATTGTTAGACCATTGTACTTGTATTGGGCAAAGAAACAAAAAAAACCCATAAAAGCAGAATTAACGGATACTAGAGTGTGTTCCATGAAGGAAAATTAATTTAAGAAAAAAAAAAATACATCTCAAATGAATCAACCTGAATAATATAGCTCACAGAATTTAACATGATTTTAATGCATTATTTTTAAAATAAAATAAAAAATTCCCCCAAAAAATAATGGTGTAAGCAAACCGTATTTTGTTTTCTATTTTCTATGTAAGAAGCAAGACAATTAATGGCCGATAAGTTACACAATAAGTAGCGCGGAATGTACACTAACTGTAGAAGAGGCGATTTTCAATGAATACTGTGACAAAGCCAAAACAAACCATTTGTTACATATTTGCTTCTACTTGAATTAAAATTATTTAACAAAAAAAAAAAAGTCTAAAATGTTTAACTGTGGGTTAATAATCGTCATCATCAATAAGATGGACCTGCAATTCACCACAGATAAAAACTATCATTTCAGTTATTTCCAATGTCTGACATTTGGCGACAGTTTTTCTTTGTCTCGAGTTTTACTAATATTATTATTAATATTCTTCTTATTATTATTATTATGAGTGTATCTGCTACACAACAACAATTTATTTGCTTTTAGAAAATAATGCATGCATGTTAAAAATCAGAATCCGCACTTAAAGACGGCTGTTTTACGAGTGAGACAACACTGCAAGTCTCTCTCTCATTAAAGTTTTTACTGGGCATGTTATTGTATTTACTGCCAGGGGGACTTGTAACGCATTGCGTTGAAGGATCGGCACCGAGGCTGAAAGGGTTAAACACTCAATTGTTATTTTAACAATTAGGAAGCGAGAGAATATCAATACAGTTTGAAAGTACATGAAGGCTTAGTTACTACAGCATTGACTTTTGCTAGGTTGTGCAGTTTCAGTAAGGTCTACTCCTCTTCCTCTGACAGTGTTGCCTCCACCAGTCTGTGGTTCAGTCTTGGGAAGTTTTTTGGCTATAAAAGAAAAATGGAGGTGATAGGGGGAGAAGGGGGGAGAGGGGGGAAGGGGAGAGGGATGAGAAAATATTTTACAAAATTGGCAAATTCAAAAAGCACTTTATAAAAGGTTATTTAAGACCTAAATCAAGTACACAGCTGAGAACTGCATGCTATTCTCAGGGCACATTTTGCTAAATGCACATCTCATTATTTTAACATAACAAATCTCTACAGTTTTGTAAGTGGATTTAAAAAACTTATGAACTACACATATATTAGATAGAGATAGAAAAAGCATTAATGTGTATATGTTTCCAGAAGATCCTACATTTCAACACATTATTTTACACTATATTATTGACCGTTATTGAGGGAATGTGTTTTTTTATGCATATTACAGTGGTATATGAGCAAACCTATGATATGGAAAGGTGTGTTCAATATGCTTGTACATATTTTATGAACAGGATCACAAGAGAATCAGTTAGTGGTCAAGACCATTTATACATCTACTGAGAGTACATCAACAAAACATACATAGTTAATAAGGCATAGATGACCAGTTTAATGGGGATTTTTCTTTGTTTACAGGATTTAAGTTACCCCCTTTAAAATAATAAAATTATATATAAGCGTGATGCGCCAATGAAACATGAAGTCAGGTTATTAAACTACTTCAAAACACAGCACTGTAACAAGCGGTCAATTTTCTGCACACAGTTTTGGTCACACTCCTATATTCATACATAGCATCCAGTGCAACAAAGACTAATGCTCTTACTTATTACACTTACCTATTGCCATGAATATTTCATTCACATTTGCAGATGTTTTGGCCGAAGTCTCCATAAACAACAAGCTATTATCATCTGCATAAGCCTGAGCCTCCTGCAAAATATGTTACAGCTTGATCAATGAGAACTTGCAAATTTGTTTGGATGGGCTATTAAACGTAAACTACAATTAAAAGAAAAGGTATATGGTATTGTTATAAATACATGGCTGCTAGACTTTGAACAGAGTTTTAAATGACAGGATGGTATAGAGACATTTTAGAAAGTGAATATATGGATTGTTAGAATGTTAAGGAGGTTGCTGACAAGCAGAGTCTAAACAGGAAGTAAATATATTCCTGAAAAAAAAAAAAAGGAAAAATAAAAACCCAAACACTACATAAAATACATTATACACAGACTGTTCCATGATGACGGAAAAGGTGAATTGAGATGCAAATCACTTGGCCCATATAATAATTTGTAAAAAAAATGTTTTTGCTGGAACAAGGAGGCTGATAAATACAATTTCCTTCACTGCCACAAAAATTAAAATAAACAAAATGGATCTTTATAGTTAGTCCACTCAAAATCTCTCTAACAAAAAAAAAAAAAATCAAAGCCATTGTTAAAGTGGGAAATGATGACGTAATGTCTTCTGGCATTATAATGAACTAAAACATTACGAAGCAGAACACGACTATTTAGCATATAATATGAAATAGCAGCACCACTGAAACTTTGGTTTACGGTGCCACATGGTCCGCAAATGTTAATAAGAACGCCATAAAACAAAATAATTTCTAGTTAAACACTAGTGGTTCGCAAACTGAGTGCCGTGGCACCCTGGGGTGCCTCAGGGCACTTGCAGAGGTGCCTCGGGTTGGTGGTCTGGGACCAAATCAAATTATTTATGATCGGTGCGATAGACAAAACCAGTCCTTGTGGCTGCCAATCAAAAAATGTGTACAAACAGAAGGGCAATCTTGTCCACCTCCCCATAACTGAACCTTACAATGAGAGATAAGAACAATTTACTTAATTGAATATTTTTTTCAGAATTTCTCAAGATAAATTTTTGGAGTGCTGTGAAAAAATTGCTAATACTCTAGGGCGCCGTGATTCAAGAAAATTTGGGAACCACTACACTACAGTGTATTGACAAGAAACAGAGTTATATTACATTATCAGATTTAGATAAAAAAAAAAAAAAAGATACATATTCAATAGTATGGAGTTTAGTAGCAGGGATACATCTATCTATCTATCTATCCACACACACCCCTTACCTGAAAGTCCACAGCTCGCTTGGAAGCCAGATCTGCTTTGTTACCAGACAAAGCTATTACAATATTGGGGCTTGCTTGTCTCTGAAGTTCTTTCACCCAGTTCTTCGCTCTTGCAAATGATTCCTGTAATATAGTGAATTTAATACTCTATTGTACTTTATCAGTTTGCATCACAGTGGTTACCTGCAATGGTATGCTTTCTTTCTCACCCACATTGCTTCTCCGATCTCATGTAAATGCTCAACAAATAAAAAAAGGATTTGTGCTTGTTACAATGTTTGCCATTTGAGCTATCTGTCCAATAAGGAGATGAGGAGGAGCAATACCCTTATTATGTGGGCAACTATTATGTATTGAAAAAAAAGCATTAAAAACCCCTTAATAATCTTACAGGTGCAATATTATTTGAAAAATATATATTGGGCCAGAAGTTACTTATATAAAGTTGCCAATATTAAACAATTACTAATACAAATGCATTTATTGATGGGGGCACCATTTATTGCGATATAAAATAATTGTTTCCCCCCTTTTCAACATAAATACATTTTTAATAGCCCTATTAGTAATCAATGTATAATTGTTATTTTAGGTCACTAATAGTGGCGCCCATATCATAAAATATTAGTTCCCCTAGTATAAATAAAAAATGTTGTTGTCCTTATTAGCAATTATATAATATTGGAAACAAATATAATGGATAAGTAATATAGATTTATTCATTAATCCCCTCCCCCTAATATAGTCAGTAAATAATATTGCTCCCTTAGGATAATTACTAGTATATGGGAAAGACTCCTGGACTGCACAACCTGAAAAAAAAAAAAAAAATTGAGGTGCTACCTGATAAGAATAATTGCAGGCACAGAAATAGACAAATCTCAGGTGCACAACTCCAAATTACTGATAATATATAAATGCAATAAAATTTTGCAGTCAATAGAGGTTTTTAGCATAATCATGGCCAAGGTTATGAGCCTACACACCATATCCAGGTAACCTCTTTAGGGTAGGTCCCTAACAAATCCAGAGCGTAGGACCCCCCAAACTGGCCCAATTAGTCTCATCAGGTAGCACCTCCCATTGTAAATATTCAGGTTGTGCAGTGCAGGAATCTTTCACATATACTCCATTTAATGTGCTTTATTGCACATCTGAGGGAAAGGAGACGCCCTCAGTCTGGATCAGCAGCCTTCCTTATTGGTTTAAAAGCATGGAGTCTGGTAATGTATATGCACACTGTATTAGGCACAATTCTAGGTAAGTCCGACAAGTTATATACTGTAGTGCAACTTTGGTTCATTTTTGGGGGGTGGGTCCCCCTGGATTACTTTGGTTGATCTGTTTCAGGGCACCGAATTATAACACATTTTTCTTTTATAACACATTTTAACCCTTCACTGTGTGTTTAATATACATGTACTTCACTGTTTTACTTTCATTCTTTATATGCAGCTGTAGCTGCTCTTAACTATCTCTTTACACTGCACTTTTCTTACTACGGCGGTGCCCTGGGCTAGTTTGGGGGGGTCCTGCGCTCTGGATTTGAAACCTAGTATGTTAGGGTCCTACCCTACAGAGGTTACCTGGATATGGTGGATAGGACCACAACCTTGGCCATGATTATGCTAAAAACCTCTATTGCTTGCAAAATTTTATTGCATTTATATATTATCAATAATTTGGAGTCGTACACCTGAGATTTGTCTGTTTCTGTGCGGATAATTACTAGTATACTGGACCCAGCAACTGCTCCGTCGTCCTCTCTGCTCCGTTGCAGATCCGTCCCTGCTGTTCCATCCTGACCCCCACACCCTCCTGCTGCTCAATTCCGCACTCATTTGCATCATTATATCACCATTTTAGTGCAAAATAATTCCTCTTAAAGTAAAGCTGTCATATGACCTATCACCCCACCAAGAAAGAAAAAGTCTAAATTTTGTAAAAAAAAATAATAAGTTTGGCTCTGGAAAAAACATGTTATACATACATTTTTAACAGTTGTCCCAATAGTTGGATCGAGTGCACTTTCAGCACTCAAGAGTTAAAGTGGAATTCATTGTGTGCAGTAAAAAGGTTTCCATTCAGCAAAGTGCTGATTAAAGCCAAGTACACACCTACAGAATAGTCGGGCTGTTCTTTCAATTCCTGGCGCGTTCATGCGACATTAAAATTAAAAATAATCTTAATACACAAAAATACTAGCGTATGAATTAAGGGTAGTACTAATATCTAAACGGTAAAGGTTGTTCAATTTTTTCTTTACGCAATAGAATTAACTGCACTGGAAAAACAGACACATTATGTACTGAGGCTTAAATCCCAGCCGGGCGAGACAGCAGCACAGTCATGCACTATGTACACAGTACAGTAAAGAGAAGCATAATACGTTAGTTTAAAACTCTCAACAATTACTATATTAAGGTATATAATAAAAAATAAGCCTACATACAATTAGAAGTCAAAATAACAAAATCAAAATGTAAAACCCCAACCACCATATTAAGTGGAATTTCATGTTTTCCAGATAAGTTTTTTGCACACATGGAGCAATATATTATATTATATTTTATATATATATATATATATATATATATATATATATATATATATATATATATATATATATATATATATATATATATACACACACACACACACACACACTAAAATACATTTAGTAATGACCCCTCCACATTTCCGCACACTGCCTGATATTTCCCTCATTATTGTATAGCAACCCATCAGAAGAAAATGGTCAGTAATTATGTCTATGAGTAGGAGAGTAATACAGAAAAACAGTAACTTTTTCTTCTTTTTGCAAAACGATAATCTCTAACAATTATTATAAGACAGAAACTGAAAAACACAAAAGAAAGTCACAGTACCTCATTGGTGATGTCATATACAACTATTGCAGCTTGGGCTCCCCTGTAGTACATTGGAGCTAGGCTGTGATATCTTTCCTGACCAGCTGTATCCCAAATTTCAAACTTTACTGTTGTATCGTCAAGGCAGACCGTCTGGGTGAGAAATGCAGCTATATCCAAAAATGGAGAAGCAAAAGAGGAGAGAGGTGGTGTGAGAAAGGAACAATAACAATCTATTATTTACAAATAACAAGAAATGCACTAGCTGCCTTGCAAAACCAACCTAAGATGTAATATCCAAGAGGATAGCACTATATAATAGCTGGCACTCGTTTTCAAGAGGCCTCTATCATATTGCATCAATTGTTTTGTTTCTTACAAACTATTATTTGTTACTTAGAAAGTCAGATACATATTTTTAAGATGCAAGAAACAAATGAGCTCTGCCATAGTGCTTCAGGAACAATGCAGAAAAAAAATAGCTAATATTGGTTATTTTTCAATGTGCTTTTGTAGACCCCATGTAGTTATGTGGCGGTGATGATAATGTCGGGAAGGGAAAAGCACAGGACTAAGAAAGTTACTTGCCTTTGACCTGTACAGAAAACGATTTCTGATTGCACCTGGGCTTTTATTTCCCCCATAACTTCATTTGCAGCCAGCTCAATAACCGTAAAGTGTAAGCCAGGAACCCAAAAGCTGTTTGGCAATGCCGAAAGTTGTATGGTTCAGGGGTGAGCAGCAGCAAGTCAGAGGACTGCAGAGTAAGTGTACCAATATCTACTTTACCATTCACTGAAAGTTGGATTAGAGGTAAAGGGAGGCGCTGAGTTATGTCCCTCGGTGGATGGTTTTATCACTGACAAATTGGAGCTGCAGTAAGTTTTTACACTGGGTTTGTGATGAAGGCGACCTAATGGTTTGTGGTCAGAACAAACTAATATTGCATATTATTAAGACTAGTTTGCATAACACCCTGGAAAATAGTTTTATAATAATGATTGTAACCAGCACATTTCAAGTTTAAATTTATATAGGTCTAGTGTAGTTCATAAAAATTCATACATCAAGCTAGCAACCATTAATTATACCAGCCAAGGCTAGGAGGGGAACTAACAAAGCAATGTTCTGCTCGTTGGTTGTCAGCTCTCCATTCATGAAATCATGATGAAATAAGATGAACTATTCATGCTTACATACCACTTCCAAAGGAAGCATATTTACTTGTATGATCACTGTAGTGAGGGACAATTACCATCTGCAGCTTATTTAGTTCCTCCATCTCGCAGCACTCTGAAAATGGGATCTGTATGACCTCATCAGGAAGGAGAGGCAGGTTTGGAGAGCGGTAGTACCAATTTGAAGCTGCAATCACACACACTGCGAGTTCCGGCTGTTTCTCCTGTTCACAACTCACTTACACTGCCATTATAAAGGGGTGTACAAAAAAATCTGTGCCACTTCAAAGTAATGCAAATTTAAGTGATAACATTACTCTAATGCAACGTTTTTCAACCACTGTGCCGTGGGCAGTTGTCAAGTGTGCCGCGAGGTCAGTGCAGTCAGAGCTGACTTTACTATTGCTGGCCCAGACAGTGTTGTGCTCTTCAGAAAGCCAACTTGATTTTTTTTTGTTTTTTTTCTGTGGGGGGCAATATGCGTGTTTGTTTTCTTTCTTTGGAGACCATTTTGTTTTGTATTTTTTTCTGTGGGGCCCAATGTTTCTGTTCTGTGGGCACCATTGTGTTTTATTTTTTATCTATGGGGGGCAATGTGTGCGTTTGTTTTTCTGTGGGGGCCAAGGTCTGCTCTTTTTCCTGTGGGGGGGCCAATTTGTGAGTGTTTTTCCCATGGGGCCAATGTGTGTGTTTTTTTCCCCGTGAGGGACTGATGCTGTGCCTTAGCAATTTTAAAATCTTGTTCGGTGTGCCGCGAGTTGAAAAAGGTTGAAAGTCCCTGATCTAATGTAACAGGAATGATCCATCTTTGCAGATCAAGTAAACACACTGCCAAGTCCTATGTATTACTGAATGACATACAGTACTATATACCTGCAGTAACTGTAGTGCTGTTTGGTGAATTCACACATAGTTGGCACGCCAAGACTTGTCATTTCAGTGTTCTTATATCACAACAGAATTAAAGGAGAATTCCACCTGAGAGAATTTCTATCTAAACTAATTGTAATGTTTGCATTTTGTGAACAGAATACTTGCCTATCCTGATTCATTGTAGATTTCATCTATCAGTTACTGGGCAGGTGTCTTATCCAGTCCCCTGCGCACAACCGTCCCCACTGGACATACCATATTCTCTTCCCTGAACTGGTGCAAATAGCTTTCTGTGTTGTGGATTTCAAAACTGCTTACGCCAGCAGACAACTGTAAGTGCGGTTGAAAAAAATGCACACAATGTGCAATAAAAATCTCTAATCCTTTCAATTGTAAAACACTCATTATCCAGTCAGAATGTCGACATTCAGACTGTCAACAGCCAATATATTAACATTCAAAAAGGTCAACATAGTTAAGATGTTGACATGTTCATAATTATACTGTTGACATTTATAAATGTTGACACACTGGGGTTTTTTTTTGCATATTTTTAGGGTTAGGCTAAACTAAGCAAAACACTTGAAATTCTGGATATCTACATTATGAGCATGTTGACATTTTAACCATGTCAACCATTTAGAATGTCGATATATTGGTTGTCGGCCTAAAGTCCATGTCGACTTTCTGACTGTTATTCAGAACCTGTCAACATTCTGGTGTCGACCTTTCATACAACACCAAAAAAACTGGTATATCACAATTTGCTTGGCATGGCCAGGGTGTCTGGTATTTAGGTAAACAAAAATAATAATACATTCTTAATACTGTGCAATGTTTTCTCAAAAAATTACAGTAGCACATTACTAAGTGCAACAGTAATTGCTCGTGTTTTTTTCTAACCTCCAATTGTGCTTTCTTGGAATTCATGAAACTGTCCCTTTACAAAACGTAGCACTAGGCTGGATTTTCCCACAGCTGACTCTCCTAAGAGGACGAGCTTGAACTGACAGATTTTATTCCCAGCATTTGGTCCATTGGGTCTGGTGGCTCCTCCTCGATTAGCCATATTTGAATTTCGATAGGCAAGTCTCTGTATTTATATACAATAGTCCACGAAGCAAAGAGGTTCTGCAATCACGTATCCTTCTCGTAATCTATTAATAAAAATGAGAAAATACTGTAAATGAACACAACTCAAATACTTGACTATTTCTTATTAAGTATTTAAGGCCTGAGCAACTGTTTGGAAACATTTGTGTGATCAAAAGCCATGTTCCAAAGTAAGTTTATTATCACATTCACGGGCTACACACAGTATTCATTTCTCTCAACAAGGACTCAGTAATTAGATCCTCACTATGCGACAGTCAGTGCCAGCAGAAAACGAGCTCTGCTTACTGGTTGGTGTAGGAGGATCTCACTTAATACCATTGATTTGGGCAAAGTGAAACAATGCTGCTCCCACACCAAACATTAACTGGACAATAAACGTGTTGTACATACACGTTAGTAAAGCTATTAAAACTATGCATGTTATTTTACATGAAAAGAAAGTACCATGCAATAAATGTTAAGTAGAAGCAAACCAGACTGTTTCAACAAACATTTAATCACATTTTCTACCAAATGCTTGAATATGGGGAGGGAGGTTGCCACAATTATCCCTATACAGCAGCACACTGTTAACATTCTAGTGACTAGAAACAACAGCATAGTCACTACCCCGGAAACAGTATAAATAATGATCATAATGCAAATTTGTAGGATCTGCAAGCGTTAAAAAAAATTTCTATTACTGAGAATTTTATTGCAGCATATTTTCAATGCATATTAACAGAGCCTCCTGTAAGCAGAAGACAGGTGGCGGAGAATCTTAAACTGGGTACAGAGTAGACGATGTATTGGACGATTTGCCAATTTCTGATGGATCGGAACAACAAATTGCCCACATCGTCAAATGTGTATACTCTACTGCGTGTCGTTTGTCGCATCTTCATAACGGCCTGCAGTGCAGGCCAATCTGAAGATTCAAGGAACGACACTATGCTTGGGGATGCAGCCAGGGAACGACATATCGGGCGGTCGCACCAGATCGTGTAGTGTGTACGGACCACACGATATATCATTCGGTCGCATTGTGCGCCACTGGGGGCGCACATCGTCTAATGTGTACCCAGCTTAAGGGCTCCTTAACGCATTGCTGATCACATCTGTCTAGCTGCTGTATTACTCAGAGTGGCACAAGTTCTACATTTTGGCCATGGGCTGCCCCTTTCGGCCAAATGTTTGGCTAGCGCTTGCATGATAAAGAAATCGCCCAGAAGAATAAGAAGCCAGTCGAGAAGTGGACATTCAGAGAAGTACACATAGCAACCAATTAGCATTTATCAAGTACATTCTATGGGGTTGATTCAATTCAGTGTGATGTGCACCAGGCATTGCTGCAATACCCGGCTGCATGCATATCGGCCATATACGGTAGTGCCAACATCACAAGTTTTTCCTCGCCGGGACAGCACATCACGTCCATCGTGTTGAATTTAATTTCCCTCTTATAAAATGATAGGTAGAAGATGGTTGGTTACTATGGGCAACTAGTGTTCATTCTAGCACCCTGCACCTGTCACAACCCGTGCAGTTCCTCTTTCTTGCCTGGGGTGTCACACTTTGCTCTGGTGCTTCTAGCACACTCAACTAATGTAACGAACTGCTGAGATACAGACCAGAGTGTGCCAGAACAGAGAGCGACACCCCAGGCGGGAAAAAGAAACTGCACGGGTTGTGACAGGTGCAGGGTGCTAGAATTAACACTAGGCAACTTCTACACTCTTTAGAATATTGATACAACCCCCCCTCCCACCCCCCAATATATTCTTGAATAACTTATGGAGAGACATGAGAGCAAAAAACAATTTTAAGTCCCACTGAATTGAGTGACTTATTTATATAATATTTAATATTTTTGTTGCATGAATCTGAAAAAAGCACACGTTTTTAGATTATAAAAACCAAATAAAGGACTTAGAAATGTGCTTAGCAACCAATCTTGTGGTTGTGTTCTCTAGAATGAGGAAGCAGTTTCTGCATGTTTACAAATGTACTTTTCTCCCTAAGACCAAATGGAGTTTACCAATACCCTCCAGCGATCTAAACATACTGAAGCAGAAGCAGCGTCATTGTAAACACCGCCACATTGTCGTACTTTATAAGAAAATACAAAAAGCGAGTAGCAGATATTTATTCATATACTAAAAGAATACCTGATCTCCTTGCTCATATGGCACTGTTAATACTATATAGGAGATTTCAGAAATGCTTTCAAATAGAAAGTCATTTTAGTATGAAAGTAAACGCCACTACAGAGTGTTAAAATGTAAAAAACAAACAAACAAAAAAAAAACACTATAATTTTGAGTATAGGCTATACGTAACTAAAACTAATTAGCATGCTAACCGTCCACTATTCACGCAAATGCATCCCATTCCTAGCAAATTTATATTGAGCATATAGGACGAATGCCAATAAAATACACAGCTGCCCACAGTCTGAATAGACCACAAGCACACTTTGGAGGGTAATCAATTCCCTGACATCAGCGAAACGTTCTATTAAGCAGAGAGGGGCAAAGAAAAACTTGCCATATCGGCACTCCTGTAAGTGCTTAATATGAGCGCAGCAGGGCATTGCTTTCAAAGCACACAGTGATCTGCCAGATTACTTACAATGCTAAATATGGCAAATACTACACAAGGTAATATTAATTATATAATAAAATCTACAGTCATATAAAAATTGTTAATAAACTGCACTACTTTTTTGGTGGGAAGGAGGGGGCGTAGGGGTTAATGTGCAAAATAGACTTCAAAAAGTGTCCATCATGTACGTCATAAACAGTCTAGTAGACTGGGAGACAAATGTAATATTTAACAATACGGCAAAAGAGCTTATTTTCTGTTCTTTTGCAATGAGATTTATTTATTTTTTCAAACTGGTTTTGCCGGTTATAAAACTGCCGCTTTAATTAAATAATTTAGCAAAACCGTGGAAAAAAAATTGGCACGTACTACAATTGGCCCTGTATCTAATATGTACACGGTTGAGCCACAAAGGACTTTTCCTTTAACAGGCACAAAGGTTTGTAATATGTTCACATTCCAGTATGTTATGTATGACCTGTTCGCACTTGGCAGGTGATATACACTGAAATTCTGATGAGGACTCACAGAAATTCAACACCGTGTGGGACACACCTCTAGCTGCCAAGGGTGATGTAACCTTCAGGCAGAATGGGGAGGTAAGCTCAAAGGATGTCAAACTCACACTTTATACAGTTACTGTACTTCATTTAAAAAAAAAAGAAAAGAAATGGAGACATCTTTAAAACTGTTTTGAAACACTACAATCGACAAGGCTGTCTCAGTCAATGTAGATTAAATAGAACTATACTTAACGCCACAAATAATTGCAAGACACACTCCTCGTTTCAACATTAATTAGAACAAAATGCCAAAAATATTTCAAAACATGGTTTAGAAAGAATAATTGCTATTGAGTACTAGGAGAACAATGTTTCCCATTCACTTTCATAACACAGTAAGCGTATCAGATCTTTGGAATGTTGCAGTTCCCTGGTGTGCTAAAGCACTCATCTGGCATTACCCTTTTCCTGATAGTCTATCAAGAGTACAGATAAAATCATTACTAGAAGGCCCATGTGGATAATTTATGTAACTCTATGAGGGGGGCATAAGGATAATCAAAATAAGCAATTTTCATCGCTCCAATGTGGCTGATTAATTGCTTACTAGCGATCATCTGTCTGACATGAGCAATTTTGAGATTATAGAGTTTAAATCTTACTTTTATTAGCATTTGAGGAGATGCATTGAGAGAATATATGGATTATACCTAATAACTCCAGCTTTTTAACTCTTCCACCCCAGACTGCTCATTTTAGAGGACAGTGCTTCAAAGGCATACATATGTAGATGCTCAAGGTTTGCCCGTTCTTAACATATGTATTGCATACAGCACTACATTTGAGGGAAAAATAATACCTATAATATGAGACAAAAAGTGATGTGTGACATTTCAGGTCGGCCCTGTGTCCTCATACACCTATCCTTTTTGCACCAAACTACAACGGGTGATTCCCATACTGCGTACTTTTTACCTAATTGCCCAACAGCTTTGGCTGACAGTACTGCAACAGCCCCGCCTTTCCCTGTTCTCCCCACTCCCAGCCAGCAGCGAATCATGGGCGATCCTTATGATCGCCCCGTTGCTGGCTGCTCTACTTGCAGGACTGTGAAGTCCTGCAAGTAGTGTAGGCAAAATGTTTTCTATCAGACCTGGCCAAAATGAACCAATAGCTTGCGGGGCATCAACCAGTAGATCGAGACCAATTTTTAACAAAAATAAACCTGTGATAACTTTTGGGACCTCCAAAGCCCTGCTCCCAGTACTGCAGTTTGTGGGTGACACCATGACGTAACCCGCAAGGGTGTGAGGAGCTTAGAAGCCACACTGCAGAGGTGTTCTTCAGCGCTACTATCTCACCCTCTGGAAAGTTATGTCAGCTGTCCGGCACAGGCCTATCCAATGGACTTTAGAAGTGCAATGGGGAGCAGGGAGCCAGCAGCCTGAACAACCACAACAGGTGCTTGTGTCTGTCCCTGACGGTGTACGGGTTATGGGTGAGCTGGACCCCTTAGTGATCCTCCGCTCCGTGATGTTTCACTGACAGTGTGACTGTCTGTGCCCTGGATGTATTTATTTTCTTCACAGGGTGCCACTAGTTGCAACCCCTGACAGTGTGCTCTCTCCAGTATCGCTGAAGAATACCTCCAGATACAAACGTTGGATCAAGAGCTTAGAAAATGCACTGTGAGGGCAAGGTGGGGACAGTATTAATAAACATATGGTTGTATAGATGGAAGGTCATCAATACATATTTATTGGAGATTTTTGGAGATGCCATCTGCTACATTTTTCTTCAAGTTTTTTTTTTCTTGAATCCACAAACCAATTGCTTTTTCTTTACTGAAAATCCTTTTTTACTTAACTCCTGCTTTTTCTAGTATATTGTCCAATCCTATAGTATTTAAGCTTTCCAGCACTATTTCTTATGTTAATTTCCAAGCTGCTGCACTTTGCCTAATAAAGAATAATAATCATCAACTTTCAAACTTAGAAGGTACTTTCAAAGTACAATACCACCTCAAAAAAATTATTAGTCGGCCGGGGCTATTCAATTACAGGCTGCACTTAATGACGATTTTTGTTTGAGCCTGAGGGAGGCTCGAACAGAAATCCACGGTAAGTGCTCTTATCATAGGTGCCGCAAACACGCTAACAATAGCAATGCGTACTTATTCCGGAAATTATGGATTAACGCACGTTAGCCTCAATTTTCCCCGCAGGAGGAAAAGGAGTTGCAATTGAATAACCTCAGGTATAAAAGCCCAAGACTATTACCCTTTTCTTCACGTGGTGAATTACTGCTGCTAACTGAATACAGCCTCTATTCTTCTATTTAAACATGGTTAATGACATTTGCAGATTCTGTATTATAGTAGTTGCTTTTCCTGGTATTTCTGGTATGGGGAGGAGTACATTAGAGGAAACACATTCCTAGGTGCTATAGCAGCTTTATAGTTCACCCTAAAACAAATGAATTTGCTCCCCAAGTACTAATGGGGGAACAAAACAAGAAATCTCTCAAGATGATGTTGGGCTATCATAAGTCATCAGAACAGTTTTAATGTGTCTTATAGATCATACAGGGGTTTTTAAGATATATTTTCATAATAAAAGAATATAATATGGACTAAGCAAAAACAGTGCAAGTAATTGAAGACGGTGGATGTGATGCACAGTTGAATGTACATCGGTTTGATGAGCACATCTTGCGTGTTTTCACACTGTGATTGTTGCAAACTGAATGCAAGCAAGTATGGCAATGCAGAGTCATACACACTTATGGGGGGTATCCACTAGGCGATTTTAGCAAGCGATTGCATGATAATGACGTCGTTATTGTGCAATTGCTTGCAAATCGCGCATGCATCGGGCATGTTTTGGTCGGAAGCAACCAGCGATGCGCGTGCACGCTGGTCGCTTCTGACATCTATCATCGCTTGTACATGCTGGTCAACCTGACGATCCAGTCAGGTTCAGCATGTGCGGGGATGATGGATGTGCCTGGACTGAACGAGTGAATGTTCAGTCTAGGCACATCACTAGATATACAAAAGAGAGCACGATTGCAATGTTGTAATCGTGCTCTCATTTGTATATCTAGTAGTGGATACCCGCCTTTAAAGCACACCACCACTTGTAACAGAAGAGGCATAATGGTTGGCATAGTGCTTAGCATTACTACTTCACAGCCTTGAGGTCATGCGTTCAAATCCCCAAGACACTATCTGTGTGGCATTTGTATGTTCTCCCATATCTGCTGTTTTTTCTCTTGGTACATCAGTTTCCTCCCACACTCTACATACTAGCAGGTTAATGGGCTTCTAATAAAACAATTATGTGTCCATGTGATATGGCATATAGATTGTAAACTTCACTAGAGGAGGGAATTATGTTTTAATAACTGAATTACTCTTCGTAAAGCTATGGAAGATTTGGACTGAGGCAAACCAAGTGTACATATAAGGGAGGGCGGACAATTCTGCATATAAGTGAATATGCGCGGAAAGCTGGTGCATATACGGTCAATTTGTTTTTAACTCTGCATTAGACCCTGATGTGGCTAAAAGTTTACAACTTTATAAAACAGTACAAGATCTGTCACCCATGTGACTTTAGTTATGGATGGAAACTGAATGCCTAATTCAGAGAGCGCAAACAATAAAACAGATCCCACTTGTACTCTAAGAGGTAAATTTACTAAAGTGAGAGGTTTTAGAAGTGGAGATGTTGCCCATAGCAACCAATCAGATTCTACTTAACATTTAACTAGCACCTTCTAGAAGATAATAGCTAGAATCTGATTGGTTGCTATGGGCAACATCTCCACTTCTAAAAACTCTCACATTAGTAAATGTACCCCTAAATGTAAATAATCAGGTGAACTTGTCTTTTCACACAATCTTACAGGGCTCAATTGACTTTAGCTCACAATACAAACAGTTTGGAAATATCCTGTTTAGCCTACATCCTGAAGTGGCAATTGGTGCTTTAGTTTTAAGACCAAAGGATATTCAAAGCTTGTGAAAGCTGTATTACAATTCTTCCATAGTTCTATATATCTTTATCAATGTGTGAACTTTCACCAATGAGGAAAAAAAAAACACCACAAAGCAGCTAGGCAAGAACGAAGATCAATATTGGTCTGCCATAAAGCCTGTGTCATGATGCTGTGTAATCTGCAATTGTCCTAATGTATATATACAATGCATCACTCAACTTTCCATAAACACTTTTTTTTATTTATTTATTTTTTTACTGTGCACACGTTTTTGCAGGGTTCCCGACCATAGATAGACAATTAGGGGTATTCAATATGGGAGCGATAACATCGTTTTTGCGTTAATATCGCACTTATGACGTCATTATCGCAGGTTTTAGTTTTACACCGTATTCAATTTCAAAGACTTATCGCAGTTTTGAAAAGTCTGATAAAAAACAGTGATAACTTTTCACCATTGAATAGGTGTCGAAAAAAAGTGCAGAATTGGGGTTTAGGGGTGCAGGCTTAAAAAAAATAGCCTCCACCCCTGGGAATGACATTTAAAAAAGAACTGTGTCAAAAAAAGTTTAAAAAAAAAATAGGGACACCCCAAAAAATTTATTTAAAAATTGGGGTAAAAAAAAAAAAAAGGGAAAAAAATGATTAACAATAGGGAAATAGGTTCAGGGCTATTCTGCAAGTATGCGGCAGGTGTTTTCTAGAATAGATTTATAGCGGCAGGTGCACAAATGCAGAATTTTTAAAAACTTACTTTAGGGGCTTAAAAATATGCTAGTACCCATTTTCATGTACCCCAAATTTGATGGGACCACTTAAAAAAACGAAAAAAAAAACCTAAGTGCTCTTCTGCATCACTTCTTCAATGTCGGGAAAAAACACCTGCTGCGGCTATTTAAATCCCCAACTTTCATTTAAAGGCTAAAACGGGGGTACCCATAGTGATCCCCCATGTTTTTACAGCTTTACGCAACTTTCGTAACTTTACGCAAATCCAACTTCGGAGGCTCCCGTTTTCGTTAATTTTATATTGAATACGGGGATAAGCGGGTGCGCTCCCGATACTTTAACGCAGGTAAAAACTCTGATAAGAAACGTTAACTTCGACAGTGAAGTTAACGTTTCATATTGAATACCCCTCAGTGTCTAGAATCTAGACAACAGATGTTAGCCAGTCAATAGTTAGACAAGGATAAAGGTTCGACACGGAAAAAAGTCAGACACACTAAAGGTAGACATATAAAAAGTTTGACAGGTACAAAAGGTCGACAGGGTCAAATGTTGGACATGAAAATGATCGACAATTTTTTATTTTAGGATTAGGCACCAGGAGGGAGGGTTAGGATTAGGGTGAAGATTAGGGCTAAAAAGAAAAAAAAAAAATCGACCATTTTTATGGTGAACTTTTGACCCTGTAAACCTTTTGTACATGTCTAACTTTAGTGTGTCTAGACTTTTTTCCATGTCTAACTATTGACTGTCTAATATCTGGTGTCTATCTCTTATACCACACCCGTTTTTGCACATATTTTTCTTCATCTGCAGATATTGCAAGCTGTACTGTGAGATAGATGCTTTGATCAACTACCTTTAGTTTACTGCAAGTTCATTATTAAATAACAATTATAATTATTATGTAAAAATGTATATAAATTAAACATCTGCAAAAGCCAGGTACATCTTAAGTCCATATAAACCCCCAAGCTCAATATTTTATTGATATTATACTTTTGTTATTTATACCTTATCCCAAGGTGTTTTATTAATACCCCTATTACACCGCAGCTAAAACCCAGGTTATTGACAGGTTAACGCTTGGTGTAAAATGGTTAACCCGGGTCCTGGGTTTCCAACCTGGGTGCCAAGAAGGGATGCATCCAGGTTGTGGGGGTTCCGTTAACTGCATGGTTGTTGCTAGATTCAAGTTGGAGAAAGAACCTCTGACATCACAACCACGTGACTGCTGCAGCAGGACCAGACCGCTACCAGTGTTACTATCCATGTGGGCATAGAGGGGAAATATTAACCTGTGGTGAGCAAAGTGAGCATGGCGAGAGAACACTTTTGGTCCCCGTTCTGAACCGTGCCCCTCCCCATTTAGCCACGGGTCACGTGGTTGTGAAGTCAGAGGTCCTTTACAGCACCTCGTTATAGACCTAACCTTAACGGCATACAGAGTGCAGTATTCCAGATGCTTGGAGATGTTATCTTCAAACACCAGCTGAGGGTAGCCCCAGCAATATCCTGGGTCCAACCTGTGGTGTGAATGGGTTTCAAGTCAAAGTGACAAGGCTTGAAGCTCCTGTTCAGTGACCTGGGCTTAACCCATGGTTTTAGTGTAAAAGGGGTAGTGGTGGTGGTGTACAGGAGCATCCCTTGCGCACCCCGTGGTGTACAGGAGCATCCCCTGCGCACCCCGTGGTGTACAGGTGCAGCAGTTTAAAACAAAGGTGGACACTGGTGTTACAGCAAGTGTGTCATTATAATCAGAGGACGTAAAGGTACATTTGTGATGAGAAACCCCTAGGAAGTGACACTGGGGCTTATAGAGAGCGAGCTCTGTACTTCATCCCCATCTCCCTACACTCTGCATAATAACCATAATTAGCATATACAGTGTGACTAGGGCAGCCCGGTAACAGCTCTCTGTATATACAGTCACACTGTCTGTAACCGGAGGCCTGGCGGCGAAGCTCAGTTCCTGTGACCCGGCCACAGCCTCCTGGGCTGATAGGCTGCTCAAGGAACGGAAAGTAGCGACACCGGTCCCCGATGATGGGTGAAGCCCCCGCACTGTAAGTGTATGGCTGATTGGCGCCATGTAAACAACAACACGCACATCCACGTAACAGCCCCTCTCCCCGGTTTCCTGCACTCCCTCACAGGCACTGACAACAGGACGCCGGCGACCTCTGCTATTACCGGAGAGACGGGTGGACGCTCACGGCAGCCACATATCAGGGAAACGGCTTCCAGTCCTGCCTCTCCCTGCTCTCTGCCAGCTTCCTGCCGGGCTGCAGCTCGGTGACTCCGGTCTGGCCCAATCACATGATCCCCATGACATCATCATCAAGGGTACGGCGAGCCGCTGGGAAAAACTTCTCTTACACGCAGTGTTGTGGCTGGGGGTTTCTGTCACTGTTACTGTGTCCTGTTAGGTAGCTTCATCGTGCTGACTTTTACACTACTTTGTGTATATGTGTACAGCGCGAGGAGGTCTCATTATTCCGTCACTACTGTATGACATGACTACCACTCTGCTTTTTCTATGAGTTTGCCCTGGGCGCTGTATCAGACGGGGGGGGGGGAGGAGATGGACACACGCTGGGTCCGAAACAGCGCCCAGGGCACGTGCCCCGCTCGACCCCAGTTACGCCACTGACGTCCAGGTCCAGCGACAGGGAGGACATTTGTACAGGGCCCCAATATTCTGAGGGGTCCCGGACCCTGAGGAATTTTGGAAGCCCAGTTCATGTGTCCCCCTGGCAGAAGCTTGTGCTGCTGCAGTATTGAGGGCACATGAGCCCCAGGCAGAGAAAGAGCCCAGAGGCCAGGGACAAACACAGAGTTTTCTGGGGAGGGGGGGTGGATTTTCAAATTTTATATATATATATATACACACACACACTTAGGGCGGTATTCAATTAGTTTTGTGTCCGTGACAAAGTTTTGCCTGCCCGACTTTCCACCTACATCGCGAGTTTTGGACGCGGAAACTTATCGTGCGCGCCCCCGCTATTCGCCTTTTTCAATTCCAAGCCACACGAAAACGGCAAGCCGCGATGTCGGAATAAGCGGAAAGTGCTGTCGGAAATGGGGAAATCAGCCTGAACTCCCAAAAAAGATGCACTAGCATTGGGGATCAATATAGATGTGCCCGAATAGCCCTGTTAAAGCTATTTGGGGTACTTAATTTGTTCCAGTAGCTTCTAATTAGTGTCTTTGCATAAGTGGTGAAGAATGGCATTAAGCAGTATTTTTAGGTGAAAATAAGTAGTCCTGTCAAATTCTGGGTACTTCAAAATGGATACTAGCATATTTTTATGTCTCTAAAGTGATGTTTTAATAAAAGTGAAATTCCTCCATCATACAAGCACAGTGGCCCCTTCTTAGAACACCCCAGAACCTTATTTCTCTAGTTTTTGAAGCTGTCCCCCCACTCTGTGCTTTTTTGCCCCCAAATTGAAAGTACTTTTTTGGGGTGTTCTTCAGTTTTTTCATGGGATTTTTTGACCCAGTTGTCCTATGGGGGACTGTCCCAAGAGTTCTGAGTGGTTTCCCCTTTTCTCCTGATATTCAGAGGCAAATCTTTTTCGGCTATTACATTGCATTGACTTTCCACGTACGCGAAACCCGTCTGGAATTGAATACAGAGATAAGTTACTTTTCAGTGGATCTCGGCTTTTCGTTTGTAATTGAATACGGCCCTAAATATATATACATAATTATATATATATATATATATATAAACACACATACATACACAAACATGTATATATTATATGTAACATACACATATCAATTTACATATATACACACACTAACACATATACAGTATACACTAACACACACACACACACATATATATATATATATACATACATACACATATACACACTAACACATACATACACATTAACATGCACACACTAAAACACATACAGTCAGGTCCATAAATATTGGGACATTGACAGAATTTTCAGATTTTGGTCTCTATTCACCACCACAATGGTTTTGAAATGAAACAAACAAGATGTGCTTTAACTGCAGACTTTAAGATTTAATTTGAGGGTAATTACATCCAAATCGGGTGAACGGTGTAGGAATTACAACAGTTTCAATATGTGCCTCCCACTTTTTAAGGGGCCAAAAGTAATGGGACTATCATCTCAAAAGCTATTTCATGGACAGGTGTGGGCTATTCCCTCGTTATTTCATTATCAATTAAGCAGGTAAAAGGTCTGGAGTTGATTCTAGGTGTGACATTTGCATTTGGAATCAGTTGCTGTCGACTCTCAATATGAGATCCAAAGAGCTGTCACTATCAGTGAAGGTAGCCATCATTAGGCTGAAAAATCAAAACAAACCCATCAGAGAGATAGCAAAAACATTAGGTGTGGCCAAATCAACTGTTTGGAACATTCTTAAAAAGAGCGCACCGGAGAGCTCTGCAACACCAAAAGACCCGGAAGACCATCGAAAACAACTGTGGTGGATGACATAATAATTATTTCTCTGGTGAAGAAAAACCCCTTCACGACAGTTGGCCAAATCAAGAACACTCTCCAGGAGGTAGATGTATATGTGTCAAAGTCAACAATGAAGAGAAGAGTTCACAAGAGTGAATATAGAGGGTTCACCACAAGATGCAAACCATTGGTGAGCCACAAAAACAGGAAGACCAGATTAGAGTTTGCCAAACAACATCTAAAAAAGCCATTACAGTTCTGGAACAACATCCTATGGACAGATGAGACAAAGATCAACTTGTACCAGAGTGATGGGAAGAGAAGAGAAGGAAAGGAACTGCTCATGATCCAAAACATACCACCTCATCAGTGAAGCATGGTGGTGGTAGTGTCATGGCGTGGGCATGTATGGCTGCCAATGGAACTGGTTCCCTTGTATTTATTGATGATGTGACTGCTGACAAAAGCAGCAGAATGAATTCTGAAGTGTTTCGGGCAATATTATATGCTCATATTCACTCAAATGCTTCAGAACTCATTGGACGGCGCTTCACAGTGCAGATGGACAATGACCCGAAGCATACTGCAAAAGCACCCAAAGAGTTTTTTAAGGCTAAAAATTGGAATGTTATGCAATGGCCAAGTCAATCCCCTGACCTGAATCCGATTGAGCATGCATTTCACTTGATGAAGCCAAAACTGAAGGGAAAATGCCCCAAAAACAAGCAGGAACTGAAGCCATTTGCAGTAGAGGCCTGGCAGAGCATCACCAGGGATGAAACCCAGCGTCTGGTGATGTCTATGCGTTCCAGACTTCAGGCTGTAATTGCCTGCAAAGGATTTGCAACAAAGTATTAAAAAGTGAATGTTAGATTTAGGATTGTTTAGTTTGTCCTATTACTTTTGGCCCCTTAAAAAGTGGGAGGCACATATAGAAACCGTTGTAATTCCTACACCGTTCACCTGATTTGGATGTAGTTATCCTCAAATTAAATCTGAAAGTCTGCAGTTAAATCACATCTTGTTTGTTTCATTTCAAAGCCATTGTGGTGGTGAATAGAGCCCAAAATCTGAAAATTCTGTCAATGTCCCAATATTTATGCACCTGACTGTATATACTTACACTTCTGATGCAACAGCAGGTTGCTAACGGGGACGGGCACCTCGCATCATTAAGCTCCGCCCCGCTGTAACTCTGACTGGTCTGCAGCAACGCAGCTTCGCTCCCAATCAATGAGCATTGGACGCCCATGACCCTGTCGCCAGTTCACTGGTTGTCCTTCGATAGACTACTTTTGGTAGGTACTAACCACTGACACCCCACAAGACCTGCCGCTTTGGAGATGCACTGGCCCAGTCGCCTAGCCATCACATTTTGGCCCTTATCAAAGCTGTGCAGATCCTTTGCTTGCCCATGTTTCCTGTTTTCAACACATCAATTATAAGAACTAACAGATTCAGAGATGGATACAATCAGAGGCGAATTTAGACCTCATGGGGCCCTAAACAAGACACCGGTTTGGGTCTCCCCTTTCCTCAAACAATCGCCACCAAGTCAGTCAGTGTATGCCAAAGCCCCACCCACCCCTAGTCAGTGTATGCCAAAGCCCACCCCACCCACCCCCAGTCAGTGTATGCCAAAGCCCACCCCACCCACCCCCAGTCAGTGTATGCCAAATCCCCCCCAGTCAGTCAATGTAACTGATGTGGCAAGTTTAACCCTCCTGGACTGCAAAGCACCCCCCCTCCTCCATTGTAGCAGGTGAATGTAGGTGAAAGCTAGAATCAGTAAAGGGTTTGGCATTCCCAACACACATCCTATACCCCCTAGCCCCGCCTACTGCCATCCCAAAGCACTCTGCCCCCCCCTCCTCCCCAGATTGTAGCAGGTGAATGCTCAAATCAGTAAAGGCACTGGCAGATGCCACAAACACCCCCACATATATATATATATATATATATATATCAGTGACATGCGGTGAGGTCATTGGCTGGGGAGACACACATGTATAGAAACACAGTTTTTATATCAAAACTGTGGAGCATGACACAGGGAGTATGATAGGGGTTGGAGTATGACGGGAGGCTACCCTGACTGCACTTCCCTGATTATATATAGTGTCCCTAATTTGTATATTAACCTCCGGCGCTTGGAAGGAATCTCAATAATAATGAATACAATTACAGAAGAATTTATCAAAATCTAAATCAGTAGTTGTACCAATAATAAGGGCATAGAGAACACCTCAATGCTGTTATCGTGGTTGCAACCAAAACAAAAATGAATAAATAAACAATATAACAGCGCTCTGGTTGTCTTTACCAAATAAGGGCCAAATTCAATTAGAAGCGAAAAGCAGAGATCCGCGGAAAAGTATAGCGGACCGAGCTTTTCACGTGGCGGAAACTTATCTCCGTATTCAATTCCAGCCGGGTTTCGCGTACGCAGAAAGTCAATGCAATGTAATAGGTGAAAAAGATTTGCCTCTGAATAGCAGGAGAAAAGAAGCATAATAAGGGGATTTCCTCAGAGGGGTGTGTGCAGAAGGTTGACTCGAATCCTTAATATACCTGTCTTAATTCAATAAGCACCTGTGTGTGATGTTGGTGGCTTACTAATCTCAAACCATTTGCACATATGCAAAACCATAAATAATTAAAAATATTGGCACAGTTGCAAAGCGCATAAAAAGAAAAATCTAATATGAATAAAGATAAAAAAATAAAAAGCTGCTGAGAAAGGCTTACCCATTACAGTATTTCCCATATGTGAACATTTATAGACAAATTATAATAATACAATCATTATTATTATTATTTTTTTTTTTAAAGAACGTAAACTAAAGCATATAGTTAAAAAAAAGAGGGCATTAACTAAAGGTATCAATGTTAAATAATCTGTAGTGATATTTTGCATTTAATGTGTAATACATTTAAATATGAATTCTGGTATACATATCACTAAAAATAATAAGTAGACACTACCCACCATTAGTGAAAATAATGCGAACCCATACATAAACAGAATGAATAACAATAAGGTAACTAGGTCACAGACATATCTATGTTCTCCAAACCGTAATTTGAGATTACTGGTAGTCCTTCCTATACAGGATAATTACAACTGCATTGTAATAGAAATATGACATGCTGAGTTTTACAGTTTAGAAATTCCCTTAATTTATATGTTTTACTGGAAAACTGTAAAAACACTTCTTTGGTTTTATTTCTGGCATATGGACACATGATACAGCGTGTACTGTCACATTTATAGAAACCCACCACGAGGTTCCACCTTTATTACTCTTGTTGTTATTGGGTTTAAGGAAGCTGGGTGCCAAGATGTTTCTATTTTTCTTAAATATCACCACTGGATTATCTGTGATTATGTCCTTCAGGACTGGATCTCTTTTTAGCAAGAGTTAGTTCTTTTTTATTAGGTATGCTGATTTGTTGTATTTGCATATACAGTATATGGTATGTTCTCGACGTGCATATTAGTTGTTGCATGTATCCCAAATCTATCTACTGTATTATCCTTGGATCATGCTAAAAGATTTTCCTTATCCATTTGGCTAACTTCCAAGAGGGCCTTTTCTAGTAAGAATTTAGGGTATCCTCTTTCAGAAAAGTTATTAATCATTTCTTTTCGATTGGCTGAGAAAAGTTGACTCTGAGGTACAGTGTGCATTATTATAGTGAACAAAGTTATTTGCATCAACTTTTTTTGATCTGTGGATAGATCATGGTATTGTTTTCACCCTCAGGTGAGATACTGCTTACAGCGGCTGCGGTGACTGAAAACTGTGAGCATGAGATACAGGGAAGTGCCTGAAATAAACCTCATTGACAGCCCTCTATTGATGCCCGAGTTATACAGTGGGCATACTACAGTATATTAACAATTTCCAGTGGGCAGGAGAAGGTGAGATTAATCACAGATTGTTTCCACGGCTGGACGTTGATGTTGGTTTCAGTACTACAAATGTACCGCTCTGGATTACCCTGGAATCTCAAAAGTTTAGCCAAGGTGGGCATCCAGATTATCCATCATTCATTTTTAATGAAATATTTTGTAACTATTCTTCCTTTTTTAAGGATTGTTGCAGTTAGCTGATAAAGGGCCAAATGTAATAGGGTGAAAGTTTAGAAAATGTGAGAGTTCTGGATGAGATTTTAAATCGTGAGAGTTTTTTGAGTCTGAAAAACATGCGACTTTGCTCTGTTGCTTTATATTCGGACTCTATTACTTTGGCCAAGTTTAAAAAGTGTGAGAAACTGTCACATTTTCTAAACTCTCACCCTATTACATTTGGCGCACAGTGTTTCAATTGCTATCCAAGGCACTAATATATTTTACTGGCATGTATTATTGTTATTAAGTATTCTATTGGCTGTTTATATGTTACTATTTTTTCTATATTAAATTATTATGATGTACATTTTCCACTGGCAAATTTGCATTTATTTATCTGGTAAAGACATCCACAGTGCTGTTATTTTGTTTATTTATTCATATTTGTAGGGGGGCACACATATATAGTTTGCGGGGGAGGGGGGATTTGAACACCCTAGCTCCGGCCCTGCTCTCCTTCCTACATTTCCAACCTCATTTTCTCACATCTTCTTCTTCCTCTTTTCACTCTGCTTGTGACGGCCACCTTAACTTGTCCCTAATTACCTACTTCCCTTACTCGCAGTCAGGAATATTCTTGGGTTTCTCCCCTCTTCTGCCAGACTTTCATCCTCAGCCTCCCAGCCTGCTCTTATAACTATTTTTTCATTCTATCTTACCCCCCATGTAACTGCAGTGTATACCCTTTTCTACCCTACCCTGCCCTGCTCGTTTCTCCCTTTTGTGAACACCCATAGCCTCTGAAAATAGTACGCTTGTGCGAGCAAAGCACTCTGAGGCTGATACAAGGACAAGGAGGTCTTTAGTTAAATAACCTTAAACAGGAGGCACAACTCTTTCATAATTTGTGACACAAATTATGTGTCACAAAGTATGTTAGGAATTCTTTCCCACTCTGGTCAGTTAGGAATTCCTTCCCACTCTGCTAAAGACATGTGCTATTTCCCTAGAAATTGTCTTTGTCAATGTATTGCACAATGGTATCACTTTCGGGTATCTGGTATCATAATCCATTGCTACTAAAATATACTGAAGACCCAGGCCAGACTTTATTAAAGGTCCAACCAAACTATTCTTAAATGGGACTTCTATAGTGGGTAATGGGAAAAGTGAACTGTATCATGTTGCCAGGGAGCATGGTACTGACATGTATTCTGATACATTTAACTGGATTCCTGGTCAGTAAATACTGTCACAACCGGGCACTAGGGACACCTCTGTTGAGGCCAAGAATCGAGGTGTTAGGGTGGTAGAGCAGTAACTGATGGAGGTGACAGTGGAAATGTCTTACTATTGCAGCCAAACCCAGGTTCGGCTAGACCCAGGGACAGATTGGGCCGCCGGGACAGTTCCCGCTGGGCCGGTCCCTTTTATGGCTGCGGACGCCCTTCATTGATTGCCCCCCCCCCTCTCCTCCAGACCTACGCTCCCCCATCCCACTGCCGCGATCAGAGCTCAGCTCCGATCGGGCAGCTGCACAGCTTCTGCTCAAGCGCAGCAGAAGGCAGCTCAAAAGTTAGAAGAAAAAGAAAGGCCGACAGGGGAGCTGCTGCCCATAAGCCTTTGCGGAGCCGCGCCGTCAGTCACCACTAACTGTTCCGCCTCCAGCCCCCTGCAGCCCGCCTCCAGCCTCCGACCTGCAGAAAGATCGTCACTACATTCAGACAGTGGCCCTCATTCAGAGGCGGTCGCAAGAAGCGAACGCTCGCTCTGAATGAGGGCGGCCGCTTGACTTTTCAAGTGCGGCCTCCTGGTCGCTAGCTAAGCTGTGGGTTACCATCGTGACCATGGAGCTGTTGATCAACATCGACAGCCGCTGCTTTTGTAGTGAGAATTTCTCTCTCGCTCCGGGACTTGCGCACGCGCAGTGCGGCCGCTGCGCGTGCGCAGGGCCTTAAACATCGACCCGGTTGTGAGCGCTCAGCGCTTGCGACCGGGTCTGAATGAGGTCCAGTGTGTGCAGATGCAGCAGCAAAGTGCCAGCAGCAAGCCGGTAAACCATTGGAGGTGGCGCCGGCGGCCGGAAGCAGTGGCGGATCGCATTGAGTTTATTCTGCCCACTCCCCTAGACATAAACTGCCTCCATCCTCCTGGCCAATGTGACATACACTCCTCCCCTCCACCCCAGGTACATGTACTACCCACCCGATCATGATCTTCCCCGCCCCCCCACCTAAGTAGTATAATATAATATATAAAATAAATATGGTTGTCATGCCCATATGAACCCCTTGCACAGATACATATATTAACTATCCGATCCTGACACCCTCCTCGACCAATTAAATATAATCTAGAAAATAAATGTTTATTTGTCATGCGCATATAACCCCCATACCCATGTACTACCTGCCCAATCCTGATACCCCCACCTTAATAAATGTAATATATAATAAATGTAAGTTTACTTGTCATGCCCATATAACCCCCCTGCCTAGGTAAATGTATTACCCCTCACTGATCTCCCCCCCTCCGCCATAATAGATATAATATATAACATAATTATATGTTTGTCATGCCCAGTGAAGTGATGATGTAATATAAGAGAGCATGTACTACTTGCCCAACTCCCCCAGCCCTAGGTACATATACTAAACAACCTTGCACCCCCACCCCGACACCATAGACCTAAACTACCCCCTCAGGGACATACATTCTCCTCCCTACGTCCCCACACTCTCCCCGGCCCCAGAGACATACACTACCTGCCCTACTACCACAACCAACCTCTCCGGCCCCAGGGACATACACTACCCCCCGGCCCTCTAGACACTGCCCCCCCAACCCAGGTTACATACCATGGCGCTACTGCCAGCATGGGCAACACAGCGCCCAGCAGTTATTGTACCAGGACTGCTGAACACACATCGTTCTTGGGGGGCAGAGCCAAGCATGTCAGGAAGTGCTGCAGATAGATCAGTCTTCTGTGGGGGACTGGGGCAATTATGTATTTTTTTTTCTTGTGGGTACCAGTGTGTTATTATTTTCCTGTGGGGGAGTGTACTTGTTTTTTAGTTTATTTTCCCTGTGGGGGCCAATGTGTTTTTTTTTTATGTTGGTGGCCAATGTTTTATTTTTTTGTTGTGGGTGCCAGTATGTTTTTTTTTCTCTGTGAGTACCAATGTGTTTGTTTTTGCCAACCCAACAGCAGCAAAGACGCAAGTAAGGCCGCAACTGTGTTCAACTTAGAATCAGGCCCTTGAGGGATCCTGCCCCCCTCAATAGACCACACCCCCATCAGGGCTGCCTCCATTAAATTTCCCGGGCTGGTCTTCCATCCCATTCCGCCCCTGGCTAGACCTGCCCAGAGGCGCGGAATCTAACCCACTTGGTGGTCTTCACCAGTGACCCCTCCTAATTGGATTTGGGTTTTGTCGCACCAAGTGAGCAGTTCGCGGCCCTCTGGACAGGTGCCTGGGAGTGGCAGAAGACAGAAATATAATAACACTAAAGGTTTACTAAATGCTGTGGTAACACTAGAAATTACTAGCAATGAGACAAATTGGGGACTTAGTAGAAATTTGATGGCACTGGGAAACACTGGAAATGGAAGGATAGTGGAAATGAACCAGACGCAGGCTTGCCCTGGAACTATGTGAGAGCTGGACATGTACTCAGAAAAATTAGCATGAGAACAAATACTTATAACTCAGGATTCTGCCTGGGATCGGCTGTTACTTACCGTGCGCCAGCTTCTCACTAGCGTGAGCAGTGAGACGTCAGGTGCAGCGGTAGGTGACTTGCTGAGTATTCTCCCCGGGGCCCAGGTGACTGTCATGCAATCCTCCATGTCGAAGTTCCTGCGGCGATGGTCGTGGGTGCAGCCATCTTGGCTGAATCACCTGATAGATCGTTATCCAGTGGTAGCTGTGTCATTGCTCTTCCAATGGACAGCTACCTGCGGTTATAAACAGGACTCCAGGTGAACAGGAAATTGCCTGATCAACTTAGTTATTCCCAGATGGTTGCTGTTTGCATTGTTCCAGGCTTCACATGCAATCTTCCAGAGACTCTTCCCAGTGGTATTTCCAGTGTATTCTCAGTACATTACCTATGTACCGAGTCCTAGTGATTATTTCAAGTGCCTTTACCTGTGTGTTATTTACAAGTATATCCTGTTACAGCAGAGCTACAGAAGACCTTTTGCCTGTGTTTGCCATTTCATTTGCCTTTACCTGTGTGTTATTAACAAGTGCCATACCCTGGTATAGCAGAGCTACAGAACACCTCTTGCCTGTGTTTGCCATTTCAAGTGCCTTTACCTGTGTAATATTTACAAGTGCCATATCCTTGTCTTTGTCTGTGTACAACTCCAAGTGCCACCTTTTTGGTGCAGCAGTGCACCAGAATACCTTTACCTGGTCCATCACGACCATCGGGCTTGCGACAGAGACCCTGCGGTAGGGTCTCGCTGTCGCAAGCCCTGGAGTGATTTTGGCTCTATCAGAGCCAAGATCACTCCCACTGACATCACTAGTGATGTCAGTGGGGCCAGCTTCAGACGGTACTCCGTCTGGCAGCCACGCCCCCAGCATGCCCACCAAAGGGGGCGTGCTGTCAATCAACATCGACAGCACACCCCCTTTGGTGCGAGACCCGGAGCGACGGAGAGCCCGTCGCTATCTGGGTCTCGCGCATGCGCACGACGGAGCTCCCTCCGTCGTGCGTATGCGCAGTGGGGCAACATCGACCCGCTTGCGACCCGCTTTCCAGTGTGCCAAAGTGGTGTGTCTTTTTCCATTCCCACTCGCATTGGATCCCTGACCTGGGGACCGCAATCTGCTTGCCGGGTGCAGCTGAAACCCATATCCCACTTGGAGGGGGTCACTTGTGAACACCTGCCGGCAGGTTAGACTCTGCACCCTAGGTCAGGTCTCGTCAAAATTCGATGCTTGTGGACAAGGAAACTGAACATCCAGGCCCCTCGCTCCTGATTCCTTCCTTGACCCGTGACCACAACTTCCAGCCCCTCAGTGACGGACTCCAGGTAGCTAAACTTGACATTAAGCATGTTACACAGGGAGAGGACTGGACATGTACTCAGAGAAATTAGCAAGGGAACAAATACTTATAACTCAGGGAAATCAGCATGAAAAGGGAAACTCAGAATACTGATAATCATTTTAACTGCACACTGGAGAGAGAATCACTGGTAAACACTGGAAGTTGAAAACAATGGGGAGCCTGGAGTAAGGAGTAGTACTCAGTCTCTGGATCACTGATGACTTGCAGTAACTGAAGAGATGAAGTTGATCAGGCAATTTCCTGTTCCTGGATTCAGAGCTACAGTAAATACCCCTAGGCAGTTGGTCATTGGATCAGAAGATCAGCTGATTGACTGCAGGACTACCATTGGGAGAGACTAGTCAGGTGATATGGACTAGCATGGCTGCGCCTATGCGCGCCACCACGGGAACCAGGACGCACGCATGGAAGCCCTAGCAGACCCTGGGGAGAATACTCAGCTACCACTCACCTCCACTCCCAGCGACTGAACGCCTAAGCCCAAGTATGCCGGCGAGGAGGTGAGTAGCGGCCGATCTCAGGTTGCATCCTGACAAATACTCTGTAAAGTCTCTCAGAAGTTTTTTCTACTCCTCGATGTCTTACAGTTATGTGACCATGAGCAAGGTCTAACACTGTTCTTGTATATGACTTTGGAACTATTGATTGTTCCACAATGTCTTCTCCTTTCTTGGACAGTTGGTAGATACTGCCATATGAGATTATGACAACCTATCAGGTTCTACTGGGTTTCCATCAACCACTTTTACATTCTTTCTAGCCTTTACTAGAGGTGGGTTGTTTAACTGCTTGAAGTCAAAGATTAAGGGCTCTATTTACTAAGCCTTGGATAGAGGTAAAGTGAACAGAGATAAAGTACCAGCCAATCAGCTCCTAGCTGCCATGTAACAGGCTGTATTTGAAAACTGATAGGAGCTGGTTAGTTGGTATTTTCACTCCGTACACTTTATGTTCATCCAAGGCTTAGTAAATAGACCTCCTATTTTCTTACTTCAAGATCATACAGGCAAGGCATACAGTCAACTAGCTCAACAAGGTTTCCTACTTCAGCAGGAGGTACACCACTTTGTGTCACACTGCTGCTCTTGTCACTCTGACTCCCTCACCATGCTTGCAAAGGGTAGCACTTCAGACTTGGGGAAAACTCCCACTAAAATTGTATCAGTAACATTATCAAACGGGTCTGGGTTATTTACTTCTGTAACAAGTTGGATTTCCCACAGCTTACAGAAGTGGGAATAATTTCTTCCCAATATAGCATTAAACATCAAATTGTTATGCAAATGGATACTAGAAATGACAGCTATGGAAATCAGGAGCACAGTGAAGTTTAACTGTTTAATTGTAACAAAATATAGTCCAGACAATGCAGGATATAAACAAACCAAGTTCAGTATAGCAGGAAAATTTGGGTGTGGCTGGATAGCAGGTGAACTGAGCAGACAGTCCCAGGCAAAGCAGAAAAAACATAAACACAAGTAACCTTAACGTCTGGGAAATTCAGACAAAGGGGTATATTTACTAAGGTGTGGGTTTTTAGAAGTGGTTTTGTTGCCCATAGCAACCAATCAGATTCTGCTTAACATTTATCTAGCACCTTCTAGAAGGTAATAGCTAGAATCTGATTGGTTGCTATGGGCAACAAAACCACTTCTAAAAACCCGCACCTTAGTAAATATACCCAAAATTGTGAGCTAGAAACGATGGTAGTCTGTCAGACCCAGGGAACAGCACTGGTTGTCAGGATGTCCAAGGCACAAGAACAGGGTGGCTGGAACATGGAAGAATACACCCAGGGAAAACAATGACCAGCAAGATGCATGGTCAAGGGCAGGAGTAAATAGTAAGTGACACAGGTGCAGGTGATTAAACAGAGGCTTTTGCATGAAAGTAGAAAATGTCTGAATACATGAGCAACACCTCTGGTAGCATAGAGGTATGGCAGGCCAGATACAAAATAAGGACACAATCCTATCAAAAATAAGGTACCAATCCCACAGTGACTACTGTGGGAACACATTGTGTTTCTATGTTCACTTCAGCAGTATTATTTATAATACACAGTATCCCATGGATGCAGGTTACACCAACAGTTTTCTCCTGATGTATTGAGGGGTTTACCAACTCAGCTTTTAAAAGGGTAACCAGGCACCAGAATCTAATAGAGCCTCTAACAATTTGCCTTCTACAGTGATTTATACACATTTGTTTATCGGGGTCAGCCTGTTGGTCTGCACTGTGCAGGCTAGCTGAGCAAAGAAAGATACTCTACTATTGCAGCATCACATTGCTTAGGTTGAGAGGTAAGTGGATAATTAGCAGCAACATAGTCCAAGCCACAACATCTAAAACATGTGGTACATTTTCATCAAGTCTTATATGAGACGGGAACCTTCCCGGCAAATCTGGCAAATCTTGCAATTGGAAAAGGAGAGACAAGCACACCAGTCCATGACCTTCTATTCAATACACAATTTACATTTCAATTTATTAATTACTGAAGAGGTGCTACCCACTATAAAAAGATATCGGGTATCAAAAAACAAGGATCGTGATGTGGTGCACTAGTCACACAAATAAATTATAACCTTTATTAAATTCCATATAAAATTATAACAAACATATAACCCATAAATAGGTGAAATTTTAAAATAAAAAAACAAAACAAAATTTTTTTGAAACTAAGTTACAGGGACTGTCTGAAGAGACAAAAAGGGTGGTCATGCACAATTATTCACAAGGTGTAAAAGCAGAAAAAATTGTTAATTATGTATACCATTGATTTGGTCAGATCACATATTGTTGACTGTACTATTGCCAATTGTAACAGGATGATGTAATACAGTTATAAGGGGCCTATCCATTACATGATTTTTATTAATGATCCGACCAAAACCAGGAGGTTTTGGTTGGATCGTTCAAAAAGTCGTCTAATGGATAGGCTGCAAACGTCCTGCTCCGCGCACTCCTGCGATCGACAAAAGAAGTCTTTTGCCGTTCTAACACACTGGTCAATTTCTGCATATTGCTGAACGATTTTAGAAATGTCGTTCAGTGGATATGAAGTGAATGACTAACGGTGAATGGCAAACGACTTTTTACACCTTCTTTACTGAATATTCACTGCATTCATTAAAAATTTCCACTCCCTTGTCTCTTCAGCGACAATCCTTGGTCCTTGGTCTTTAAAGATATCGCTCACAAAGTCTTTCATTGTTGTGAAAGATTTTTTGCATGAAAGACTTTTTGTTGGCAGGAAAAGTCTTTGGTCTTTCACAAAAAAAAACTCTTCTAATGGATAGGCCCCTATACAGTGTTTCAAGTACATTGTAACACATTTAATACACTGTAATCTGTTCTAACAAACATCCTACTGTTGATCTGGATAGCATTATATACACATTTACTTGTTATTTTTATTAATTTATATGCCTCCACATTGTCATTAACTGCAATATCTTTCTGCACTTTATTTCCTATGCTGTCACTCGATAAACTTTTATGTCATACATGTGTTTTGTGTATGTTTCCGTCAGAATAGGTAGGAGTAATACTGAATGTATGCCCATAACATCTTGGAGAAATTACTCCTACCTAGTCTGACAGAAGAGGAGAAAATATTAATGTTTATTCATAAGTAGCGATAACAAAACAGCAATCTTTAAATGTGTTAAATAAACTTATACAAAACACATTTATGACATAACAAAATGTTATTGAATAATAGCATAGGGAATAAAATGCAGGAGTATAAAGTATTTATACAAGTGTACAAAAAAACAGTAATAAGGTTATTTAGTTCAGCAATTGTACGGGAGGATATATCTGCCATTGGCTGTGAGGCACAGCCGATGTGATATGTCTGTGAATGACGTTGTTCACATACAGTTCGCTGGTACGCACTGGCCGATGAACACATGATATTTTGGCCAATCAAATGATCAGCTATTATATCTGGCAGTCTGTACCCATCATTACTTTGCTAAAAGTACTGAGTCATGGGTACGTTCATTGCTCCGTTCCTGTAATATTAAAATTGTACTTTTCAGCCAAGATTGCATTTATTTTCTGAGTCTGGGGTCCATTTCATGTCCAAGTTTTGATGGGGAACTTGCCTTTCAGTAAAGTCACCATGCTATGAAGGGCCATATTCAATTAGATTCGCATCGGCAAGAAAGTTCCGCCTGCCTGACTTTTTGCCGCCTTCGCGTGTTTTGGACGTGAACACTTTTCGTGTGTGCTCCTTATTTACTCCGTATTCAATTGTCAAACAGGCGAAAACGGGACCCGTTGAATGTGAAGAAGGCAAAAAGTGCAGGTTGAATTGGGGGAATCACTCTGTACCACTGAAAAAGATGGTCTGACTTCGGAAATCATTATGGTAGTATAGTATTAGCCCTAATTAAACTAGTTAGGGTACTTAAGTAGTGGTAATTGCTTGCTATTAGCGTCTAGGTAAAAGTGATGAAGAATGGCATAAAGCTGTGTTTTTTGGGGCAAATAAGTAGTTCCATCAAATTTGGGGTGCTTGAAAATGGTTACTAGCATATTTTAATGTCTCTAAAGTGAAGTTTTAGAAAAAGTGAAATTCCTCCATCATACAAGCACCTGCAATCCCCAAAATACTTGTCCACTTCTTAGAGTACCCCCAGAAGCTTATTTCGCTAGTTTTTGAAGTTGTCCCCCCACTTTTTTCATTTTTGCCTCAAATTTCTAATGCGTTGTTTGGACTGTTCCTGGAATTATTTATTTTTTTTGGATGAATTGTCCTTTGGGTGGTGTGCCAAGGGTTCTGAGTGGTTTCCCAACATCTGCACCTCAAAATATAGATTTTGCACTTCTTTTCACCTGCTATTCTGTGGAGAAAAAGTTTTGCCTATTTTAGGGCCTGATTCAGAGCCGGACGCTCTTTCAGAGCGCTCGCTCTGAATCAGTGCCCTCCCTCTCTTATTTTAGAGCGGCCTCCTGGCTGCTCGCATAGCTGTGGGTGACCACCCACAGCTATAGCGAGCAGCCAAAAAGATGGTCGCGATGGTCAAGACCATTGCGACCATCGGGCTTGCGACAAGACCCTTGTGGTAGGGTCTCGTCTGCCGCAAGCCCTGGACATCACTGACATCACTTGTGATGTCAGTGGGGCCGGCCCCAGACGGTAGGCGTTCCCATGGGAACGCCTCCGTCTGGGCAGCAACGCCCCCGGCACGCCCACCAAAGGGGGCGTGCTGTCACTCACCATCGAGAGCATGCCCCCTTTGTAGCGAGACCCATAGCAACAGCTTGCCCGTCGCTATGCGGGTCTGGCGCATGCGCACGACGGGGCCAGCTCCCTCATGCGCATGCGCACTTGGCCAACATCGACCCGCTTGCGAGCGCTCAGCGCTCTCGAGCGGGTCTGAATCAGGCTCTTAGTGCATTGACTTTTCTCATAGGCTAAAACGGACTGGAATTGAATTCGGAGATAAATTTTCAGGCAAAATTTTCACCAAAAACCATGCGAAAATGGCTTTTCGCTCTGAATTGAATACAGCCCGAAGTGTCTGAAGGTAAAGTGGGCTCCTGGGTGGGTCATTACACTAATGGAACAAATAATTCCCATTTACAACTTTTCTTGTGCTTTTATCAAAATATGAACCTTTCGACTTAGCCGCACCATGCATCTTTTTTGCTCAAAATGTTTCTCTTTTTTTGTACCGTTAAAAATACAAGATGCAAAAAAACTGCATTGCTATAGTACACTGACTATTTGGACAATACTTGTACGTCAGTGTGCAACTAAGCCCCAAAACTGTTTAAAAAAGGTTCTGATATGAGCAGATGTGGTTATTCCTCCCACCCCATTTCATTAGGGAAGCAGTCGGCAAGCCAACGGAGGCAATCCCGACTGCCGGCTTCCCGGCAAGCTACAAATGACAGACGTCAAAATCCTGATGCCTGTCGTTTTACCTATGCCGGGAGCCTGACACTCAGCTTACCAATAGAAGGTAAGCACGGCGCTGGGCACGGACAGCCGTGGGGGGGAGGGTTAGGTTTAGGGCTACTGGGGGGACTTAGGTTTAGGCCCCTTTTAGGGGGGATTAGGGTTAGGCACCCCCGGGAGGAGGTTAGGGTTAGGCACCCCTAAGGGAGGGTTAGGGGGGAAAAGATTAGCGGTACTTACCTTTAGCAGCAGTCGGGATCTTCATCCCTGCCGGGCATGCGCTGTCAGTATTTGAACTGACGGCCATGCGGTCTGCGGTAATACATACCGATCCCCTTTCATTATGCTTAATCTGCGACACTGTACATGAGTTATACCAATTCCTCTGTGACAAAAGTAGTAATCTAGCATTCCTGGTACACTGTTTAAATGTAGCTAGAATGTAACTAAGACACAATATTTTCTATGGGACTTCTCTTATACTGGGGCAACACATATTTTCACAAAATGTGCCCTCCATATCAGGACAAGCCAAAATACACAAACAATGCTCTGCAAATACCATGGGAACCTGTGGCAGAATGAGAAAAAGCAGATAAGATGAATAACTGTCAAACCATCGCTGGTTTCTTTCTCACTTGCCCTTTATTTGATTAATCATTTATACTTTGTTACTATTTTGAGGTGAGTACCCAGAGGCACACAGTACTTGGAGCCTTAAAACCTTTTATATCTAAACATTGAAATGTATCTAAAAGAGAAAAACAAACACTGAGAGTTATGTATTATTTAACTCAAAATCCCCTTTACATTTATCTGTTCTAAAACAGACGGTCCACTACTGTTCTTCTAATAGGAACTTTAATCTGATTTTGAAAGGGAGCTATATCTAAATTTAACACTGTTTCGACTTTATATAAAACATCAACAGTAAAGCTGCATACACACACAACGATGTAGTAAATGAACGATTTTAGTATACGATTTTCGTTCATTTTTTCAAGGGAAAAATGAAAGAAAATCGTTTACTAAAATCGTTCATTTACTAAATGTAATGAATGATTTTTTTGAACTACAAACGATTTTTGCATATTCCCTTACTGAAAATCATTGAGTTGGTCAGTCTGACTGAACTACAAACTACAAACATGAACGCGCATGATCGATAATCGTTCATCGTTTAAACTCCGAAAGTGAATGATTTTTTCAACGATTGAACGATAAACGATATCGTTATCGATAATCGTTCAAAAAATCATTGTGTGTGTATGCACCTTTACTGTTACCTGATGTTTATTTAGGTTGTTTTAAACTTTCATCAATTTTTCAGTGCTTTACATGTCAAAGTATATTTAAGTAGCAAATTAAAATGGTGCTGCTTATGTGTGGCTAATAGCTTAATTCTGAAGTTCCCAAACGCAGTACTCAAGGTTCCCCAACATTTCAGGTTTTAAGGTGCGTACGCCCACAACAAATTTTTTAACGATTTAACTGTAAGGACGTCGTTATCGTTCAATCGTTCAAAAAAATCGTTCAGTGTAAAACGAAGAACGATTATCGTTCCTGCGCATTCACGTTTGTCGATTGTAGTTTGTAGTTCAGTCAGACTGGCCAACTTAACGATTTTCAATAGAAGTTGCAACATTTTTCCTTCAACACACAGAAAATCGTTTATTAAGTAAAGTAAATCCAACTACTTTGTAAAACGATTTTTGTTCACTTTTTCAAGGGAAAAACTGAACGAAAATTGTTCAACGAAAATTGTTCATTACTTACATCACTGTGTGTGTACGCACCTTTAGAGATATCCATGGTTAAGCACAGGTGGTTATATCAAATTGACTTTGGTACTAATTAAATCACCTATGCTCAACCATGGATATCTCTAAAACCTGAACTGTTGGGGAACCTTGAGGACTGTGATTGGGAACCTCTGCCTTAATTATTTTCCCATTGATTTAACATCTTTACGAAATTACACATTTTCACAAATGTGGGACAATCAATCTTTCTGACAAAAGTTGCATTGGTGACCTCAAATAGGTATCTCCAATAACTGAATGTATTATTCTTATTATTATTAACATCAAATAGGTATCTCCAATAAATGTATTATTATTATTACTTATTTTTTATTTATATAGCATAATTATTATCAAACATATGGAACAGGCACTCCGCTTGCATAAAATAATACATGCCCTGGTGCCCTCCTGGGTGCTAAAGGAAACCACCAATTCAAGAATTACAACAAGAAGGCAGCACTCACAGGTCTCTGAAGAAAAGAATGCACACTGACAACTGTGTCACGTCCTGTCCAACGTTTCAGTCCCAAAGACTTTTATTAGGAAAACACAGATATATACAAACATACATACCTATATACCAGTCTATCTGAAGTGATAGGTGCAGTTTCTCCATGTGTCCCCTGCCGTGGGCCTGAAGTCATCAACGTGCGTCTGCCGAAACGCACGGCGCCAGTGTGATGACATCACTAACGTGAAGATATCACCTGCAACACAGGGCCGCGGGGCCTTGCGCTGAGAGGTGTGCCACAGTGCTGCCAGCTATCATGGAGGGAATATAACTGGAACATTGGTCAAAAATCATTAAATAACAGCATACATTGCAACATGGTAATATAAATAATAAGCACCCAGGTGTTAGGGTTCATTGATAATAATCACACCAGTGAAAAATGGTGAATAAAAATATGTTGAGAAAAAGGAAATATTAGATTCAACAATAAAAATTTTTAATAAATTAAAGAGAACATGTAAACTCTACATCCAAAAATAAAACAAAAGAAAGAAAGTTCAAAAAGTGAATACGGTGACAATGTACTTTCCAAAGTTTGTAGGGAAATGTACTAAACCCTGTAGTCACTCATCCTGATTACTGTAGAGAAAAAAAACACATGATATGTGCATAATCATAATTTGCAACATTTTATAGACGACAAGGTTCAATCATTTACAACAGACCCTTCCCCAGCATACTGGCTAAATTCTCTACCACACAACCAGGGCTGCCATCAGGGGGAAACTGCTGGAACTGAAGTCCCGGGCCCGAACAGAGAGGGGGTCCTGGGTGGCAATGGTGCGGATTGGCGCCGGACCTGCAGGCAGTCATGGAGAAACAGTGCTGGTGGCATTTCGAATTTGTCACCAGCCGTGAGTCAATTGGTGATTACGGACCGGCAACCAACCAGGAGCCGCTGCAGTGGCAGCTCCTGACTGAATGCTGGTCTGCGAGCTCTGATTGGCTCAAAGCCAGCACCATATTCAAAATGCCAAATCCACACCACTGCTAACTGATGCTCATTCCCCTTGTCTCCATGTCCCCCTCAGGCACTGTACCCCCAACCTAGTCTTCAGTTTATATAATGTCTCCATGTCCCCCTTCAGACCCTACCCTGCTCCCCAGTCTCCAGTGTATATGTCTCCATGTCCCACTTTCTCCCCCCCATTCACCAGCAATGTGTATGTCTTCATATTGCCCCAGTGTTTCTACTTTTTTATTCTATTTTTCTTTATGTGTGTCTAGCCTTTATTTTCCCTCCTTCCTTTGCCTGCGTCACCTCTTACTATATCTGTCCCCCTCACCTAATTCTAACATTTATCAAGCACCAACCTTTTCCCTGTGCCCTTCACAACCACTTATCCTCTTGCCTTGACCCTCATCCTGCCACCCCTTTTCTTCTTCCACTTGTCCCTTCTTTAACTTTTACCACCCTTCTCCTCTTCTGCTGAAGGCAATGGAGTACTGCTAGCCGATCATCAGAAGTGACGTGGAGAAACCTGGCCATAGAGGGAAAAAATAAGTTTTCCCTCTAACGCTGCTATCGCTGGCAAAAATCCTGACGGTAATAAAATTTGCCAGTTTTCGCCAGTGAAAGCTTCCCCATATGAACTGCACTAGTGTTATGGTGGTGTTCTGTGTGGATCTGGGGTTTTCAGTGTTTTTTTGTGTGGATCTGGCTATTTGAATATATTTTATGTCGATCTGGCTGTTTCAATGATTTTATGTGGTTCTAACTTTTTTAGGGTATTTTATGTGGATCCGACATTTCTTTACAGCAGTTTTCTCTCCTTTATTTCTGTATTTGTATGTTTCATATATTTATATGAAGATTGACATGTTATAATAACACCCTACCCCAAAGCCCAAACTTTGGGGGGTCTGCCCATTATGTCAGTCCCGGGACCCACAATTTTGATGGCAGCCCTGCTCACAACTAACATTAATCTACTCTTTTGTTCATGGACTGTTGTTAGTAACCCTCAGCTCCTGTAGGAAACCCAAGCAAACACAGAGAGGTTACACAAGCACCATACAGATAGTGCCACTTGGAGAACATGGGCTCTGTGCTGCGAGGCTGCAATATTGTGCCACCCTATGTATGCTCATGAATAGCATTAGACAAGAGAACATGAAATGATTAACACCTTCATGACCACACTGTAATGTCCAGGAATAACCTTTTAATTTTATACTCTAACCCAGTGTTTTTTAACCACTGTGCCGCGGCACACTAGTGTGCTGCAACTAGTCTTCAGATGTGCTGCCAGAGAAGCAGAGCAGTGCCTGCCATTGCGCAGCTGCTACTGAGGTCCTGGAGCTGCACCACCAGTTCTAACTTCAGGCCCGGGCAACCTGGACTCTTCCAGGCACTTCAGATACTACCCGTGCCTTGACCTATTGAGACGCAGTGGCATGACATCGTAGGTCACTGCGGCTGCAGCCACTGCTGGGCAGTAGTGCCAACCATGTCTGAGGGACAAGGAGGGACTGGAAGCTCCTCTAATTTTTCTGCTACTGACAGCTCAGGTAAGTCTTTTAAGGTGGCAGGGGCAATAATCAATAATGCACAGAGCCTTCCTTATATAGGGGGGGGATTAAAATTTGGCACCAAAGTGACATCAAATTTTTGCACATGCCTATGCCTTTAATAGAGGAGAGAGACCGGGAAATGCCTGCTGCCGCCAGGAGAAAGTTCCGGAGCATGCCTTTACAGCAGCTGGAGAGAGGAAGCACTGATCAGCCCCATAGATGCCATATTAGCCAAAGGGTGCAGCGAGCTGACTGGCTAAACTAAGTGACAGAGCTGTGGCACAAACACATGGCAGTTTAAAAAAGAATATAGGACATCTAGAAAATATAGTGGCACTGCATTGGCAGACAGTATGGCAGTTTAATATAATTTGTACGATGCTATAGAATGTTTTCATTAATTAAGAACTAGAACAGAGGCCCGTAGCCAGCACAGGTAAATGGAGGTGGAGTACTATTTAGTGGAAGCCAGGTAAACTGGGAAAAAACTCAAAACAAAAGTCTTCTTGGGGTGCAGCAGCAGGGTATTTTTTGGACAGTTAAATAATAAGTATACTACAGAAAATAAGGTGCAGGTCCACCTTAAGAAACAGAAAACAATCAACAGCAGCACAGACAGTAGCTAGCCTGTTTGCACCGCAGTGTGTGAGTGCACAGTGTGTGTGACAAACACACATACACTGACAAATGACAATGATGTCTGCAGTAACACTTCCCATATACCTACTCCTGTCTCTAGATCTACCTATTAAACTCCTAAACCTAACTCCTTCTAACCTAATGCTAATGACACTCTAATGGTGCCCTGATGGCTAAAGCATTTTTTAACACAGTGCCTCACAGTGCTCCAGCTCACAGTCCCACACTCTTATTTAGAATAAAGACATGTTTTATTGTGGAAATTCTTATTTATGAATACAATCAGTAGCGTCCCTTTCACGTTTTGTCACCCAGTGCTGGGAGGGATGCTGTGCATTGCCTTGCAGTAAGGGGTGTGGCCTCGAGGGGAAGGGGCATGGCCTCGCAGCCTGATCCCCCATGCCTATTACTTGGGGGGGTGCAGGATGTCCCTGTATTTAGTGCCGGCCGCCTCCCTCAGTGTCAGGAGCCGAGTGCTGCACTTAATGCTACAGTGCAGCACCCGGCTCTTGTCAGTGAGGGGGAGTCTGCACCTTGGTGTCACCCCTCGGCAAATGACACCCGGGTGCAGACCGTACCTCCCGCATCCTCCTTGTAAAGCTACTGAATACAATTACATGTTTTGTTACTGTTTCTAGTCCATTGCTTGTGATTATAATTTATGCAGTTGTGATTTCAAGTAAAAATTTATGAAATTCATAAATTGCTATCTGTGTATTTGTGATTTTGTATATTGTATTCACTCAGGTGGTGAGTGGTACTCTGGCCCCTATGATGTCATCATTGTATGACTGTGGTAAAGTAGCAGTCACACATATTATTATGGGTATTTAAGGTGAGCACGTGTCACAGTTGAACTGGCCATGATGAAAGCAATAAATTACAGATTATTCCTTCAGATATCTGTGTAGTTTATTAGACTAAGTGTCGCAGAGAAGCGTAACTAGGGTCCATGACACCCAGGGCAAATAAAAAATGGCACCTCTTGAAATTTGTTATTTATTGTTTTGGCTGAATTCTTATAACTCAAGCATACATTATAAACACAAAATTAGAGAAATGTGAGAGAAAGGTAAAACACGTATATGACAGCAATGAATATCATGTGTAGTGGAATGGAAATCTGCAGTGACTGGCTGGTTGTCTGGGGGCCGTCTAGACCCCCCTGAAGCTTTAGCAATTTTGATTGTGGGAAATTAATTTTAGATACTTTTTAACACTCCTGCCAGCAAAAACTCAAATGTTACCTATTTTTCTTTTTAAGTAACTTATCTACTTTATCAATCTGTCACTCTTCTTAACATTCTAATGACCACAGTATTGTGCTCACTCAGTTTCACTGATGATGACAGATGTCCAGTTATCACGCTTGTCATGCTGCCAGCCCTGTTCACTATGCAGAGCCAGCAACACTCATGTTTTTTGGGCATCCCCCGGCTTCAGACTTTTCTTACCTGTATAATGATTTCTCTGCAATGGGGAACATCTGAAAAAATTGATCCTCCCTAGACAAATGGTAACTTCAGTCGGTATTCACTATTCATGTAGGCGATCACATGGTTCAGAGACACTTGCTTGCTTATGAATATAACATATGTTATCATTCAACAGATGTAATATGTTTTTTTTTATATAGAATTAGTGGTTCAATGAGGATGTTTGTGCCCCACCCAGCCTGTTCCTGCTAATCTTAAAAGTTGTGGAAAATTACCAGCCAATCCCCTGTCTCTCCAGCAGCCTCAGCTCCCCCCTTCCTGTGTCTCAAATACCCACCTGTTTCTCCATGGCCTGAGATCCTTCCTGTATCTCTCCATAGACACAGCAGCCTCAGCTCAACCCCTATCCTGTGTCTATCCAGCAGCCTCAGCCACCATGCCTCCTTCCTGTGTCTCTCCATTGCCTCAGCCACAATGCCCCCAGTGCCTCTCTATTGCCTCAGCCACCATGCCCCCTTTCTGTGTCTCTCCATTGCCTTAGCCACTATGCCCCCTTCATATGTCTCTCCATTGCCTCAGCCACCATTCCCCCATCCATCCTGTCTCTCCATTGCCTCAGCCACCATGCTCCCTCCTGTGTCTCTCCATTGCCTCAGCCACCATGTCCCCACCCCTCCTGTGACTCTCCATTGCCTCAGCCATCATGTCCCCATCCCTCCTGTGTCTATCCATTGCCTCATCAACATGCCCTCCCCCCTCCTGTGTCTCTACATGGCCTCAGCCACCATGCCCTTATGAATAAGCCAGACTCTAGTGAACAATATCACACAACAGTTCGAAACATATTCTGTAACATCAATGAATTTTATTTCATACCTTTAATGTGAATTACAGAGCACTCCTATGGTCCAGGCATCACCTGCTGGGCACATGTTTGAGTTTGGTCTCTGAACAGAAATGTACAAAGTGAAGTTATATCAAAAGATACTTTTATAGCACTGTATGTTTTTTTTTTAAATATTATATTTAAGAAGATCTGTTTAGATAACTGTGTGGTGGAATAAATTGGGGATTTTTTTTTTAATTTTTATGTAAATAATTTCCTACATTTTAACAGGGGCTGCTGCACACAGTATAAATAACTAGTAAAGTAAAAAAATTGGATTTCATAAAAATTATAAGTTATTATATTAATAGTTGTTTCAGTGTAAATGTGAATTCATTATTGCAGAAATAGAAAATCGGTTATTGCAACTTACTAAATATGGTCGCCGTGGCAGTTGAGTAACTCAACTCCACAGCGACACTGGCTTGCAGTCCAACACAGTGGACCTGATTCAGCAGCGATCGCAACTGCGATTATGCTCGCAATCGTCCGATTGTTGCGTTCTGCGCATGCATCACAGTGCACGTGCACAAACACTCCACTGCGATCCGGACTGCAATTGCAGTGACTATGCACCATTTGGGGGTGGTGACGGGGGTGGTCGGCAAAATGCAGTGCGTTTGAACGCCATTGCAGGGGCGTGCATAAATTAGCCACTGCGATGCCATACGCAGCTTGGGCTTGCACTGCGTGCAATAAGGTTAGAAATTCCTGAGTAAGGTCAGATCTTGTGCAAGTGTGCGTGAGGCTGCGATTGTACTTGATGTTACTGATGGTTTTGCAGTCTTGCTAAGTATTACGGATGTGCATAAGGTAAGGTGGGCGTCCTTATGTTAGGCTACATATGGCATAGCGATCGCAGACATTAGCATATCTTCACAGTGAGAATGTGTGCGTAATCGCTATTGCGATCGCAGTTGCAAATCGTACTGAATCAGGCCCAGTGTTCGCAAATGTAACTAGGCTTTGCCAGATTACACATACTGTACATGGCACATAAATAGACCCCTTGGTAACTTGTTTCCTTTATTTTCACAAGAGCTATGACTTTTATTTGAAGCAGTATTGATAATATGTTTTGTGCACTAGAAAAGAAAAACAGCATAATAGCAAAAAATATATATTTTCCTTAATTCTTCCTGTATACACAATTAAAGTTGATTATTTTTAAATTATTTTTACACACCGTGAATCATACTCGACTCTTCCGCACCCCTTCAGACCTTTGGCCGCTCTTACACCGTCTATGCTTGGTTCACCTCTTACCTCGCCAATCGCTCCTTTTCTGCGTCTGCCTCCGGTTACACCTCCCCCATTCCATCCTTCGTGTTGGTGTCCCGCAGGGTTCTGTCCTGGGCCCCCTGCTCTTCTCCCTGTACACCTTTTCACTAGGAGAACTCATCAGTTCCTTCGGCCTCCAATACCACCTCTATGCCAATGACATGCAACTATACCTCTCCTGAACTCTCCCCTTCTGTCCTCGCTCAGGTATCCAGCTGCCTCTCCGCCATCTCCTCCTGGATGTCCAAGCGCTCTCTGAAGCTCAACATGGACAAAACCAAGCTCGTCATCTTCCCCCTTAATAGAGTCTCCACCCCCACCAATCTCTCTATCACTGTTGATAATACTATCACCTACACTGTTCTGCAACTTTGTTGCTATGGTGTCACCCTTACCTCCACCCTCTCCTTCGCCCCCTACATTCAATCTCTGACTCAATCCTGTCAATTTCAGCTGCGCAACATCATTCGCATTAGACTATTTCTCTCCCAAAATGCTACCAAACTGCTATTCCTGGTTACTTCATCTCACTCTCGTATCCAAGATTTTGCCCGTGCGCCCCCCCTTCACTGAAATGAGCTCCCTCGCTCAATCAGGCTCTCCCCAACCTTGCATAGCTTCAACGTGCACTAAAAATCCACCTGCTCATCAAAGCATTCCCGTCCACCACATAACCATTTCACCCAGTCGCTCACCCCACCGTCCTGCCTCAGTCATGTCTACCTCGACTACTTCCTGCCCTCTTGTCCCCATCCACATGCTCATGTCATCTGTCTGTCTCCCCTAGATAGTAAACTCCTAGGAGCAGGGTCTTCCTCCCTTCTGTTTTCACAGCCCTCTTCTCTAGCACTTCAGTGACAGCCTTCACCTTCTCTGCTGTATTGTGTACTAAGAATTATGGTGCTAATTGAAACTTGTGCTCTGTTTATGTTTTGGTTACTGTAATGTAATGTTATGTGTACTCTGGGCCTGATTCAGACCTGCTCGCGAGCGCTGTGCGCTCGCAAGCGGGTCGATGGTGGCCCAGTGCGCATGACGGAGCCGGCTCCGTCGTGCGCATGCGTGAGACCCGGATAACGACGGGCAAACTGTCGCTCCGGGTCTCGTACCAAAGGGGGCGTGCTGTCGATGTTGAGTGACAGCACGCCCCCTTTGGTGGGCGGGCCGGGGGCATGGCTGCCCAGACGGAGGCGTTCCCATGGGAACGCCTACCATCTGGGGCCGGCCCCACTGACATTACATGTCACTGGGAGTGCTTTCGGTTCTGTTAGAGCCGAAAGCACTCTAGGGTTTACGGCAACCAGATCCTACCACAAGGGTCTCGTCGGCAAGCCCGATGGTTGTGATGGTCTTGACCATCGCGACAATCTTCCTGGTCACCCACAGCTATGCGAGCGGCCAGAAGGCCGCTCTAAAAAAACAGAAGGCCGGCCCTGATTCAAAGCGAATGCTCTGTCAGAGCTTCTGACTCTGAATCAGGTCCTCTGTACTGGTCTACTGTTAACGTATGTACGGCACTGTGGACCAATTGTGGCGCCTTATAAATAAAATGTAATAATTAATAATTCAGAAATTACACTGGTGTCTGGAGATAATAGCTTCTGTATGTATACAGCACAATGTCCACCATTTGCATAAACCCTGGACAAATGGTGGACATTGTGCTGTAAACCTCCACTAATTCGTAAGGTGTGGAGAAATCTATTTTTATCTGTATAAAGGATGATGACATATTAACATATTCATGTAAAAACATTTGTCCATCTGAATTTTCAAATTTTTTAATAAAATTTATTTTAAAGTGTATTAATATTGGCCTTTGGGCCTATCTTGGATGTTTTTCTGGTGTGAGGGTATATTTTAGAACCTCAAGGACGACGATAAAACAAGTTCTATCATATGAACTTTTCAATCAGCTCTGAAAAGCGAGCACGAAAAAAGATAGCTACATCCATAAAACGGAAAGAATTGGAACCTATAAGCCCTGAAGGCATTGTTATATACAAAGAATATAAGGATTGTCCGTTTTATTAAGTTTGTTGAAGCACCCTTGAAGTAGTTGTATTATATATATATATATATATATATATATATATATATATATATACATACACTGGATGCAATAGCTGTAGGTTGGACATTCATCCTAATATGGATTGTCTCTATAGTATGTCCATTTAGTGTCCAGATGTTGTATCAAAGTTTCCTGTTTCCAGCAGTAGGATGATGCTGTACACGTCTGCTCCTCCTCTCCACCTCAAAATTACAGATAGCACAGCATCAGGGATCTTAGGACACTATGATGCAATATGAAATGTAAGTTTTATGTATTCACCAAATCTTGCTGCTGTATTGCTGGTCCACCAGTGTCCCGTGCTGCGTTCAATCTGCTGGATGCATGCGTGTGAGGGGAGTATAGGTTAGTAAGCAGACTTGGAGCTGGTATAAATGCAGTTAAACTTATTTATTTTTGGTACAGTCTGCCCATACCAAACAGTATTGGTGTATGGTGCAGGATTAAAATGGCCCAATTACTATGTCAGTAAATTGGCAATAGTATTCAACAAGTATATACGAAAAGCATCAGAATAAAAAAAGGTCTTGATGAAAGAAAAGAGTCTCTATGTGGCTGGCTGGGTGTGTGGGTGCCTCCCAATTTGTTTTGTCCCGTTTAGGGACTTTTTCAAGGGTGTATAATCCATCATTTTCCCAGGTGGGTGCCAGGCTAACGCTGGGTATGGTGGACGAAGTGTTGCTTTTGGAAGGGACGACAGAGTCGGCACGGCATATAATGCATACGAAGTATGGAGCATACACAACTACGCACTGTAATGTATGGGTTAGAATGACGAAGTGTGTGAAATCTTTTCCGAAGATTGGCAGTTTTGATGAGGAAATATTGAACAATGTTAGAGATAGCATCTGTGTGGTGAAATCTCTGAAGAAAAGAGTAGAATATAACGATTGTTTGAAACTGTGGCAGCAAGAGGGAAACGTGGTGTAGCGGTGTGCATGCGGCGCAAAATAGCGTCACGCTCACGACGCAAGGGAGCGCGCATGCAACGCAAAATGGCATAGTGTGTGCACAGCAAGGGAACGCGTATGCACAGCAAGGTAGCATTGCCAAAAGTACAGTCAGTAGTGCAGGCACACCTCCACTGCCCTACGCGGTGGAAGGTGAAGATACAGCCCATTCCAAAAATGATAAAAATTTAACAAGTAACTTGTACCCTCTCCTGAGTAATTATAAGGAAAATGTTTATGAAGCAGATGATGAACCTGTTGTAATGTCAACCATTTCCCATGCAGTTCAAATGTTAAATGTTCCTCCACAGCAGCTACAGGAAGTGGCCTCACCAATAGTAGTAGCAGAAGTGCTACCACCCGCAGAAGCCGTAGCGGAAGCTGGTGTAAATACTATACATTGCAGTAATAGACTGAACCCCCCAAGTGCCAAGGTAATGGTGTGGTAGGCATGCATCCAGTCCGGACAATAACAGATCCCAATGGGAATCCGGATGCAGGTGGTGTAGTGCCTACAAGGGAGGTAGCAATGCATTGTCCATGGATGAGAGCAGAGCTACATTCCATAATGACAGATTTCCCTGACCCTAGGAAAGAACTAGCAAAGTGCCAGAGATTTGTAAAGGATTTAGGTAATGCTCATGAGCCAACCAACAAAGATTGTTGAGTGGTATTACGTGCATGTCTTCCACACAATACCGATGTGGAAAAGTTTATCATGGCTTGTGTATTGGATGGAGATAGTCCCTTAACTGACGAAAGTAATCAGAACAACATAACTCGCATAATCACCCAATTGGCCGTATATTTTCCAGTTGTAGTTAACGAGTAAAATTTTTACAATTAAACAGAAGGAGAGTGAGTCTGCAGAAGATTATTTTACCAGAGTGCTGCAGACTATTACCTAGTACACTGGGATAGAGGACATAAAAGATAGCACACACCACAGGGAAATGGTCATCACGGTACTTATGGATGGTCTTAAAGACAATCTAAAGACCAGGGTTCAGACTTCACATCCTGGATGGAGGGGAATTACGGTAGACACTCTCAGGAAAACTGCTATTGAACATGACAAAAACATCCTCAGGAAGCATGAAACACAGAGTGAGAAGCTAATGGCTGTTAGCATTCAAGCTCTTGAAACAATGCATCTACAGCCACCAGCCACCTACTCACCTGTGCAGCTACGAGTTCTCAATACACATCATCCTGCGCAGTCACAAATTACACAGCCATACCACACATATCACACTCTGCAGCAAAACACATATCAACATACCTTGCCTCAGAACACATTCCACACACAGCCACAACCCCCATATCCACATCCCCAGCCATTATCTTTCCACACTCTCCAACCCACACAACAACAACCTTTCAAACCATACCCACCATGAAGGTGTTATGACTGCAACCAGAGGGGACACTTAATTAGGGACTGTAAAGCAAGGAAACAGGGACCACTTTACCAGGGAACTCCAAAACACCCCCAGAATGCAGAAAACTTTCAGCAATCGCCTGCTCACATAGTGGCAGTAAATGCGTTATTGGAGAAGGACAGTCAGCTCTAAGGGTCAGGTCACACCTGTAGTCTACAGCCAGTCAGGTTAACTGGGAGTACTAGGGAAGAACCTGTAATGATGGTTGATGAAGCTGGTACTAAACATACTTTTCTTGTAGATACATTGGCGACCAGATCAGTGTTAAAATCTCCATCCAATTTACAGGTGACCTGCAAGACAGTACCAGCAATGGGCGTAACGGGTAAAGTGCAGCACTATCCTTTAACCGAATCTGCAGAGATTACTATCGGGCCATTGCATACCAGGCATTCCTTTCTCCTGGCAGTGGTGGCTCCTACATCAGAATGTCAACATGGGCTTTAGGTCGACAACCAAAAGGTCAACATTTAAAATGTCAACATGTTCGTATTGTCGAAATTTGACATGTTGGTACCATAATGTTGACATACAGTTTATTGCTTATTTTATCCTAACCCTAACTCAAAACTTAAAGCTGGATACACACTGAGATGATATCGGCACGATATGTGGTTTCCGGCCGAATTGGAACGACATATCGGCCACTTTGTTCAGTGTGTACAGCCAATATGCGCGCTCCCAGTCGCATGCGGTATTGTCCGGTCGGCCGTGCTGCACATCCAATGATATCGCATGCAGCCCCGTTGCAGGTAATGAAGGACGGAAAGGGATCGTTCTGCTGTTTATTACCTTGTTCTAATGTGTACCCGAGGTGCGATGTGTTGACCCATCGGGCAGACATATCGTACTGGTACACATCACTCAGTGTGTATCCGGCTTAACCGTAACCCTAAACATGAGCAACATTAGCTCATCTCATTTTTGATAGCGTCTATAAAGTAACTGATACCTATGTGTATGCATTGTCTGAGGTACTGAAATCACGTTGTTTCATAGACCCGGAAGTCCCTCATTCGCAAAGGACTACTCTTACCGAGAGAGCGATCCTTTGCGCTTTCATTCATGCATACTGGCGTAGTCAACGCCGACATGCATGTGATGAGTGGCGGGATGCAGTGCATCCCGAATGCGATGCGTCATGCATCCTGCCACCATTGAGCAGTGGGAAGAGTAAAAATTACAGCTGGGCTATATAAATAATTTTCTGTAGACTATTCAAACATATTGAATTTGGTGAGTCTGCCAATGTTTTAATGTGGCAATAATTTAAAATGCAAAACCAACTTGGTGATTGCCACTTTAAAACATTTGGCAGACTTGCCAGAATCTAGCGGATGCCTGCAAGTCGCAGGTTATTACATGTCCACCCACGTATGTTCATTTTATGACCATGAATACAGGGGCATAGGGAGGGCGGCTCCAGTGGAGCGCAAGCTCCAGGCGCCTAAAAGTTTCCAGGGCACACCGCAGCCTGACTCTGGCGTGGCTCCTGCCATCCAGCCGCCCGTGGCTCGCAGCTGTCAGTGACAGCCTGAGCAGCGTAGGATTCCAAATTCTGCGCTCCCGAGTCGTACGTGTGACGTTGTGACGTGACACGCACGTGCATATGCCGTCATACGGGGTCAGAGATAAGACGGGACCCAAGAGTCTGTAAAGAGGAGCAGCACTGACAGGGGGAGCGCTCTGGTTGGACTGACAGGGCAGTACAGGGGGGGGGGGGGGGGATGTGCGGGCTGCCACCGAGGGGTGACACCAAGGTGCAGACTCCCCCTCAGCAACAGGAGCTGGGTGCTGCACTGTATAATTAAGTGCAGCACTGGGCTCCTGTCACTGTGAGGGAGCCGGCCGTTTCTGCACGCCGCACCCCCACCCCCCCTGTAACCGCACCTCGGATATCCCCGGCAATAATGGGAGGACCACGGAGCTTTGGCTGCAAGGCCACGCCCTTCTCGACTGGTCACGCCTCTTCACGTGAAGCCACGCCCCATTTCGGCGCCGCCCTGTGCACACTGTCTGGTCGTACTGTTTGTAGGCTGGCTACTTACATTATAATTTATAGAGGCGGTCACTGTTGGGTGCAATATTGAATATAAGGGATGGGGACCTGTTACAAACAGTGAGGGGGAGGATAGTCAGTGACAGTGCCTCCCCCTGATGATAGTACATTACATTTTTTATGACAGTCAGTGGTAGTGCCTCCCCCCCTCACTGATTGTTGCAGGTCCCCATCCTTTATATTTATTATTGCACCCATCAGCCAGTGTCCTGTTAATTATATATCAGTGTCCCATTGAAGACTGGAAACCGTTTAAATTCAGACAACACTGCATCAGTTTTTATGCTAGAATCTATCCCATCAACTTTATGTCAAAGCTGGAACAAACAGTGTTGTAGGACTCTGACATGAAACATACTTGCTAACATTTGCCATCATTTTCAGGTACACCTTGCCATGCTAGTGTATCTTGTACTACAATCCCTATTTTTATATATTTACGGTCTTTATTTTGTAAATTTGCATGTTATATATAACTATTCAATACATTCAAATTTATAAAGACAATGGGACAGTGGCGTAACTAGGGTATTTGGAGCCCAGGGCAAATTTGAAAAGGGAGCCCCCCCCTACATCCCGAGCTGTGCGCACGGAAAAAAAGGGACGTGGTCACTTAAAAATGGGGCGTGTCAACATGACACACCCCTTTATTTTCACGCTGAACATTCCTACCCATATGCACCTTAACCCCAGTAGTACCCCTTATACAGTACCCCCAGTATGCAGTTGTGGTCCCTCTTATGCAGGCCCATAGTAGTGCCCCTTATACAGTATCCCCAGTAGTGGTCCCCCTTATACAGCCTCCAATTAGTTCCCCTTACTCAGTACCCGCAGTAGTGGCCCCCCCAAATGCAGTGCCCCACGTAGTGTTCCCCCTTATGCAGTGCCCCCAGTAGCAGTCCCCACAATGCACTGCGCCCAGTAGCGGTATCCCCTTATGCAGTGCCCTTTATATCGTGCCCCCAGTAGTAGCCCCCCCCTATGCAGTGCCCTTTATATAGTGCCCCCAGCAGTAGTCCCCCCCATGCAGTTTTCCCAGTAGTGTTCCCCTTATGCAGGCACCCTGTAGTGATCCCCCCTATCCAGTGCCCCCTGTAGTGGCCCTTCCTATTATTGCCCCCAGTAGTGGTCCCCCGAGTGCAGTGCCTCTTGTAGTAGGCCCCTTTTATAGTGGTAGTTCCCCCCCAAGTAGTAGTCCCCAGTAGAGTAGGTCCTCCCAATGGCGCCCCCAGTAGTAGCCTCCCCTCCCCCAGTAGAGGTCCCCCCAGTAGTAGCCACCCCCCTCCCCCGTTGTGCAGATAGGTTTAAAAAAAAAAAAAATATATATATATATATATAAAAATATACTTACCTGAATCTCTGCTCCTGGTCCTGCTCGCGACGCCACTCCCGCCCGGGCTGGCGCACTCAGCATTATGGGACAGACGTCATGACGTCAGTCCCATTACCCACTGCAGTGGGTGCTGCAGCAGTCAATGAGAATCTATCTGACTCTCATTGGCTGCTGTTTAACACACGCATCGCCGCAAGCGCTGGCGGCGATGCGTGTGTTATGCACAGCCTGAGCCCGCCTCCTGGCGCTATTGGGCAAGCGCTCAGGAGGAGGGAACGGGCTCAGGCGTGCAGCACAGGACCGGCGCTGGAAGCCTAGCGCCGGTCCTGTGTAATTGTGTAGCGCTGACTGCACTCATTGCGGTCGGCGCTACACTGGCTAACTAGGGCGGGCGGGCCAGTACCGTGGCCGGCGGCGCCCCCCCCACGCCGCCGATCCAACGGCGCCCAGGGCACGCAACCCGCTCGCCCTGCCCTAGTTACGCCACTGCAATGGGACAAAGCTTTATGATCTGCAACTCATTGATAATTACAGACGGAAACTATTCACAGAACTCATATTTTACTAGTTGTGGCAAAAGATTTCTGGGTAAAGAATGTATTTTATCTGCTAAATTATTTAATTCAGCTCAGGTTATTGCATGTAGAAAGTACATAATGTAACTATGTCCAGAGTGTAATAAAGATATAACATTACACACAAACATCCAGTTCAGCGAATTGATCTCACGCTTCTGGTTGCCAGGCAACAAGGGGTATGATAAATAGCAGCGGTTGCCGGGCGCTGGCAGAGTTTACAGTGTGAGGGAAGTCACAGAAGTGGATCTATCATGGGTGTCACGGGGATGGCGAGTGACGAGGAGGCCCCCATCTACAGCGGGAGGTTTACAGTCCACTCCCCGCATATCCGCACGGTGAGTGACCTGCTACTGCGTGTGCTGCGACATTATACCGGACTCCTGTCAGTCCCTTTTCTTCCTGCACCGGGGTAACACGGCTGAGGGGTAATTTCTGTTTCATTATAGATACTGTATGTCACACTGTATGACGATCACAGTGCCTTCCAAGTTCCACTGTTATTGTAACAAGTTCCAAGGTTACAGAGCATTAAATATGTCACTAAACAATAGTTAGATATCATATTACTGCTGGCTCACAACTCAGTCCAGAATTGTTTTGTTATCTGATTTTCAACTTCATTATCACTTAAGCTGGGTACACATTAGACCAGTGTTGGCTAACCTTGATACTCCAGCTGTTGTGGAACTATATATCACAGCATGCCCTGCCACAGTTTTAGCATGCCCTAATAGCAAAACTGTAGCAGTGCATGCTGGGTTATGTAGTTCCATAACAGCTGGAGTGTCAAGGTTAGCCAACACTGCATTAGACAGTCTATCGACCGATGTATCGTTTTGACACGGATCAGAATGATAAATCGAGCACATCGTCTAATGTGTACCAGCGATTGCGCGCTCCTGCCGATCGTCAGCAATGTGTTCTGTGCAGCAAATGTGACGATCCATCGGGTGATGACAAGCTCCTGGATGCGGCCACTGAACGATATTTATTGCCTGGTCGTGCACTATATCGTTGTGTGTACAGGCGACCAATGTATATTCATATCGATCGAACTGGCGGTCACCACACAGGATCGTCTAATGTGTACCCAACATTACAGTAGTTGTTGTAATGTCACTTTCATTATGTGTTATCATTATCATCATCCTCATCTGGAATGCAACACTTCTTTGTCATTTGTATTTCTTACAAGTGACAAAGGGGTCTATTCATCAACAGTGACTATGTTGCCCAGAATATTAACGGGTAACATTGTCACAATTTTCAATTATTAAAATTTATGTCAGCTATTTTTTATGTCAGCAATATTTTTTGCAGGGACAGCGGTTGCATTAAAACGCTGTCCCTGCGATGTGACAGAAGGCAATGTTTTCGGTTTCCAAAACAATACCTTCTGTTTCTGCTTCTGCGCCTGCGAATGCTCAGTCATGCGCTTGCGAACAGTCTCTGTCCCTGCTTTGTGATGATCGCTGACGAGTAAGTACTGTACATCTTCAACCTGTCCAGATTGATTGACATGTGTACACAGGATTTATATTAACCTGTATACATGTATATTTATGTGCTTTTATATTTAACATTTATATTTCAATTTTAAATATAATAGCACATACATATAAATGCATACAGGCTAATATAAAGCCTGTGTACACATGTCAATTAATTTAGGCAGGTTTAACATGCCCTTGTTGGACGTACCGGTCAGTAGTCACCGCAAAGCAGGGAAGAAGCCTAGGCGGTGTTACAAGATGCTGCAGGGACTTAGGGTAAAATTTCCCTCTGTCCCTGCAGTTTTTGGGGAATTTAATACATTTTCTTCAAATAACGCCATTCTGAGATGGCGTTATATAAAGTAAATATTTTTCAAGTAATTTAACGCTTTTTGATTTGCTGAATAGGAAAAAGCATTAAAGCACTGTACAGATCAATGGCTGATCCCTACAGTGCGGTACACTGCGAGATGGGAATTAATGGAGAAGGTAATTGCGTTATCTTCTCCATTATCCCATTGCTGCATAGTGGATTTACTTAAAAAAGGCAGAAATGATAGTCTCTGCATTTTTTATGTAGCAAAATCATTGCTGAATAGAACCCAAAGAATTTTCAAGATTATAAAATCATTTATTATTATTTGCTTATTATATACTGTAGCCCTATCATATTAGGTAGTGCTACTCTCAAAATGTATATTTAATTCTTCACATCAGTCTTTATATTTTATTTCATACTGTGCATGCACAGACACATGAGAAAAAGAAAGAGAAAGGTCGAATTTTTAAATTTATGAAAATAAATGAAAATCAATCAACATCGATGTGTTTGTAGCGCTAAATTACACATTTACTAACAGACAAAATTTTTATTTGACTTTTTAAGTATTAGTAAATGTGTGATTTAGCCCCTGAAACACAACACTGATGATCATTTTTCATCAATTTTAAATCTGGCAAAATCAATTATAATTAACCTTTAGTAAATATACCCCTAAAGCGGGGCCATACACGGTGCGATTTTTTGCACGATATGGCCGATTTAGATCAATATATATTTTATATATATATATATATATATATATATATATATATATATTACTAATTTACTTTATCTGAAATGTTGGAGATATGCTTTGCATATAGGGTTTTATTCAGGGTGTACTGTTAATGTTTGAATTTTCAACTGTATAACAGGTATATGCTCATTAAACCACCAACACATACCGGTTTTGTGTGGAGCCAAATTATAACTCAGCCTTATAAAAGCTATTTGCATAAAAAAGGAATTTTATAAACCTTAACAGTAAATTCTTCTTGCTAAACTAGGAGTGAACTTCCATAGAAATAGACTATTCACCATTGAGTAATCTATACAATAATGTATATAGTAATACTAAGGGTCTATGTATTAATGATCGTGGTACTACCACGATTATTAACACTCTGTATTATGGCGGATATTTTCATTTTGAATGAAAATATCCCCACTATGTACTAAACTAAACCCACAGGGACTCCGGTTATATCTACAGCTGTCCCTGCGGGGACAGTTTAGTTACTACCCCGGCATTTTGATAGACTCCTCCAGGGGAACCTGACACTGCACATGTGCACAGTGTCAATTCCCGGAACCGGACAGAGGTTGCAGGGGAGAGATTAATGTGCGATGTACACCATCTGAAGATAGTGTAAACTAAAGGGGCCAAACTGGAGTTTGGTACATAGGAGTCAGATCATTGTGCCTGATTCAGAGCTGCTCACTAGATGTGATCGCTCGCACGATGTGTATGCAAATTGCGTAGGCATTGCTACCGCACAGCAATGCATTAGCACGCCCAGTATTTCTTAGAGAGCGATCGCATTGTGTATGCAGACACCCACCAGTCTGTTTTAAGATGCCCACTTGTGCACGCCATGTCCAGGAAGTGTATGCAACCATCGGTACATCGGATGCTATCACAGCGCTTGAGGTTGACCATACCCTGCTGCAAGCACTGCGAGCACTTCAGTGTAAAAGCAAGCCAGGTGACGTGTACTATGATGCTGTCTTATAATTATGCACACCTCTAAAGCGCCGTTGAGATGCTCAAGCACGCCTGTGTTTGCAGTTGCACCTCCACTCCCCCGCTTTTAATGGCCAGCCTTTGTTACCACCTACAAACGGCTTCCCCATCACTCACTGCTGGGCTGTCTATGCGCATGATGCATACACACTTCATACCATTGGCAGCAACGAGAGTATGCATCTTAGCAAGCGGGTCTGAATGAGCTCCATAGTCCCCAATCATAATAATGGGGACTGCGATCTGCAGTGCTACGTAATTAGCCTTCTGCGCAAGATTTATGTGAATTCTCCTGCATTAGGTTATTAGTACATATCAACAATTCATAAAATTATGCAGAAAAAATAAACACTTGATAAATAGGCCAGTGATACAAATTTGTGACATTGCATTATGACATATGGAGGATGTGTCTGCATATTATGAAGGTGCATGCTATGTTGACGTCCCTCACCCCCTCTGATCATGTAGTGAGGAAATTTTGAAGGTGCAGATTAATTTTTGATAAAGTAATAATACTCAGTAATATTATAATATTTACCTCAGTTGATCTACATAATTTTGTAGAGTAGCAGTAAGCAGATACCAAAATAGCAAAAAGTTTGACATTTGCAAGTCTAACGATATACCTACTATTTTTCTTCTCTAGGCTGGGAAGCTATTTTCTAGTGGAGACAGAGCTTCAAGCTGTCTTGCTGAAACCCCCCCCTTGGTAAGCAAAATACCATCTGAACTGCTTTTAGGTTCTATTTTAAATAGTTTTAACAAGAATAATAAAGGTTTTATGTTTGTTCATTTTAAAAGGTAAATTAATTGTTTATGCAGCATTTCGAGTACATTGTATGATTGTATGTCTAACTATCTGACTTCATTTTTTTACATCTATTCACTTTATATTTAAATATTATTATCTTTTATTTATATGGTGCAACCATGTTCCGTAGCACAGTGCAGTGGAGTGTGGCAATGTTAGGTCAACATTTTATAATTTTGACGTGCATCGGGTCGACATGAGAATGTTGACATGGTCGAAAAGTCGGCATGTCTACACAGATGACATGTCAACATGATAACATTGCATAACGTGCCTGGTGGTCCAGCGGTCATTTACCTGGTCCTGACAGCTGCAGTGGCTCCGGCGCTGCTTCTGGGTCCTAGTGCAGATGTCTGATAGAACAGTGGTTTTGGTGAGTATTTTCTGCCTATCCCTAACACTAATCCCTGCACTTAATCCTAACCCTCCCCCTAGTGCCTAACTTCCCCCCCGCAGCCTAACCCTAATCTCCCCATAGTGCCTAACCCTCCCCCTAGTGCCTAACCCCCCTCCCTGCAGCCTAACCCTAACCTCCCCCTAGTGCCTAACCCTAATCCTACCAGCAGCACCTGAACCTAACCACCAGTATTCTAAGAATATCGACATTTCACACGGCGACATTTCAGATGTCAACATTGGGTCGACATGGTGCCTGTCGACATGTTGAACCGTGTTATCATTCTAGTGTCGACATGTATACATTTTGAATGTCAACATGGTAACTGTCAACAATGTGACTTGAATCCCTTTCAATGACCCAATACCCTGGGAATGGAGGACAGATGAAGAGCAAAGAGGTGAGAGGGAAAGTGAATTGAGGTGAGGACGGAGTCGATGGAGGTGGAGGAGCAATTCAGTGGTTTGAAAGTAATCCCCAGTGTGAGGAGCTTAATCTGGATTTTATGAAGGAGAGGAGAAGTCGAATCAGAGCAATGAAATGGAAAGTTGAAACGAGTAGCGGCATTGAGTATAGATTTAATTGGGGAGAGGCAGGAGAAAGAAAGGCCAGAGAGTAGGAGGTTGCAGTAGTCCAGGTGGGAGATAACAAGTCTCCAGGTGGGAGATAATAATAAAAGATTTATTAGCCTGAAGAATGAGACAGGGTCAAATCCTGTGAAATTTGCAACATTAAAAGATAGCTTAACTGTTGTAGGTTAAGGAGAAGACTTGGGAGACAGGAGACAGGATTGTGTTAGCAAATTAAATAGTGAGATAGGAGGAAAAAAAGACTAGAAGGACCAAAGAGTGGGGAAGAGAATAAGCTCAGACTTAGACATGTTGATTTAAAAAAGGCACTAGGATCCCAGCAAGTGATGGAAAAGAGACAGTTGGAGATGTGAGAAAAGGTGGAGGAGGAGAGGTCAGGGAAGGAAAAGTAGAGATGTGTATATCAGCATAATGATATTGTCATCCAAATGATGAGATCACCAAGGGAGAAGGGAGCTAGTGACAGAGCCTTGGGGAATGCCAACTGGAAGAGAAAATGAAGGGGAAGGTAGAGTTAGAGGAAAACCAAATGACCACATGTAATTGTATTACAAATTACTAAACATTTATAATTTTTTATAATGCTAATATTTTAGTTCCTGCTGTTTACTTGAGTATATATGGTGGTGTGGTGCGCTACTGGGGGTTAGGATGTGGGGAAAATATGGGGAGGGAATGTGCTGCAGCTATAGACACAGGTGACTAATCCCGTTGTCACCAGAGTAGAGATAAGTAATATAGGAAACTTGTGTCTAGTTAACAACGCAGCAAGGGGTTAATAAATCAATGTGCTGTGATGTATGTGCAATTGTTTAATAATACAGTTAAAAACAATATAGTATGATGTAATAAGGGCATAATACAATGCGCATATAAAATCAATATTCATTCCATAACATACAACAAACATATATATGAAGGTGCGCTGATTAAAAAGCAGGTAGTCCAGTTTCTGGCATGTATTGTAAAGGTGGTAAAGAATAGTACTTGAGTCACAAAAGTTTCAGATCACAGCTCATCAGCTGGAGATATTAGATACAATGTTGCAAAAGATTCGGATGGGTGCGTACCCCTCCTACCTCGTCTTGCCGATGTGCCGTGCTGTCTGGATTGAGTCTACCACTCGTCCGTGTGGCTGTATTGTGATGTGAGCCTCCCGATCTCTTGCTTCTCCTCCTGTCCTCCGCTAGTGCCTGATGATGTGGAGCTGCTTGGCGGGCGTTCCGGTGGTGAGCGTGCACGCTGATCCCCGTCGGAGAGACTGGTAGAGACTGGAGTCCATGGAGCAAGTTGAAAGGGGGCGAGCCAACGCGTTTCACCTGCTTGTACTTGTGCAGGCTTCGTCAGGGCTGTATAGTTCAGTAGGTAGTGAAGTGGACTTTTTTTTAGTGCATATTTGACTCCTCTATGATTGGTCATCCAGGTGAGATGATGTCCAGATATATAATATGTTCCTTCATGTTTAAATGGAGAGTGTTGGCATTTCACAGTTGGAAGATGCTGACATACCAAATAAAATTAGCTGACATGCCATATGTAATTGTAAAATGTAAAAATATAAAAAAATATAAATAAAAAAAAGTATAGAAGTCTTTGTAAATAAACATCATAATAAAACATTTAAGAGTAAGTTGAAATGAAAAATTTATCGTGCAAAATTATATATGTGAAACTTTTGTGACTCAAGTACTATTTTTTACCATTTTTACAATACATGCCAGAAACTGGATTACCTGCTTTTTAATCAGCGCACCTTCATATATATGTTTGTTGTATGTTATGGAATGAATATTGATTTTATATGCGCATTGTATTATGCCCTTATTACATCGTACTATATTGTTTTTAACTGTATTATTAAACAATTGCACATACATCACTGCACATTGATTTATTAACCCCTTGCTGCGCTGTTAACTAGACACAAGTTTCCTATATTACCTGCTGTTGTTTATGTTTTTGTCTATTTCTTTCTGTTATTACTCAAATCACTGTGTACAATCAGTATTTTATTATCCTGCTCTCTTTTATTCCCCTTTACAGCCTACTACCCCACCTGTTGTACAGAAGTTTCTTAATATGAGGCAGCCAAATCCAGGTGTTCCAACAGTTTTCTATGCCAAAGCAAATGACCCTGATGTGGCAAGTTCCATTACTCATGGTGTGAGAACCGGCCCTTTGCTAAGTGTAAGCAATTGATTGATACAAAAGTTTATTCTAAACGTAGTGTAATATACTTTTTCTATTGACTGTCTTTTGATAAAACCCCTGTGAGAGGGGAGAAACGCATCCAGTGCCTGCAGGTAAGCCTGCATTGTATTGCGGGCCTGTGAAATACAGCCGTTAGACACCTGCGTCCCAGGAGACAGAGCTAAGTGCGGCCAGGTGAAAGCGGACATTACCTGCTGTGAGACGCGGCTGGGAGCTGTTAGTCAGAGAGCATATCTCGGGGCAGACCTGGCCGGCAGCTGCTGGAGATGAGCCGTGCTATAAATCACACAGCACGCTGATATATGTTGGAAGCACTACACGCTCTATATCCACCCATTGGACTGGTGAATATTGATTCTTATTCTATGTGCCGCATGGTATGATCATTTTTATACTGGCTGAGATATCTGGAAGATAAAACAAAGGACTTCACAAATTCTCTTTCTACTTCAGGGTTCATAGGGTATCCACTGGATACCTTGGGGTATAGGTGTGACGTCAGTCGCAGGGCACCAAAGAGTTAAGCTTTCAGCCTCCCAGGATGCACTAGGTCCCCCTCCTATACCCCGCCCCCGAGCCAAGGCACCTCAGTTTAGTTTGGTGCCCGGCCGGAGTCGGGTGCACCTGTTGGAGTGGGGGCTAGAAGAGCCCCTGAAGCTTTTTTCTTCATGCAGCTGTGGCTGCACATCTGGATGAACAGCATGGACAGTCAGTCCTGACGTCCATGCTGTCTTCCCTACACCCCGCCGGTACCAGAACGCCGGTACTGATCCGGGGATGCTGGTGGGCATCTGGGGTCACAGCTAGCGGTGACCCCAGATGTTCCGGACCATGGCCGGATTCAAGGGGGACAGAGGTAAGCAGCGGGGTCCCGCGGTGGGTCCCCGCTGATCACATGGTCCTAAGTCCCCAGGCAGGGGGCTACCTGGGGACTGGCTGCAGCGTGGAGCCAGGCGACCAACCTGCGCTTCCACTACCCCCTGGGACAGCGGACCGCAGCAGAGCGGTAGCGCTGCGGCGTCCCAGGGGTTAAATGCATGCCAGGGGAGCGTGCCTTCCCTGTCTCACAGCCGGCGCCTCCCCCGCTGCACACAGCCCTCTCTGCACTGTGCTGACTGGCCCTGTGTCAGCGCTCCTCCCCCAGGCCAGCCTTCTCTCTGCTCCTCGGCGGCCATCTTTTCAGAAGCATGGTGAACGCTGCTGGAAGCCTGCATTGGAAGCATCGTGGTCTGGGTCCCCCCGCATACCTCTCCTCCGCTGTGGTCAGGTCTGTGTATGCAGCGCTGTGTCCTACCAGGCCCTGTGTCTGTGTAGTTGAGTGATCAGCGCTGTTAGTGCAGGAATTGATTTTATTTGCATTGTATGTGACTGTGCTAGCGCTGCTGCCTGTAACTTTTCTTCTCAAGACTGTCAGCTTTATTACTGTCCCTGTTCTTTCTGCTAAGCCCTTGCGGTGCGGTGCTGCAGGGTGGTCTCTCGCCTATTTAATATATAATTGGTGAAAGGGGTCACATACGTGGTGCCATCATGTCTGAAAGTGATTTTCCCCTCCGGCTACAGTCTACCACGTGTAAAGTACCGTTAGCGGAGGGGGAGGGTAGCGCGGAGGGCCTTTGCCGGCAGTGTTTGTCCACGGCGCGGCCTCTTACGGTTACAGCACTGGTACAGGAGCCGCCCTGGGCTTGTTTCGCTCAGGCGCTAACAGCTTTAGTGGGCCAGTTAGCTCCGCAGCCCGCGTTTACTCCGATGGGTTTGTCCCAGCAGTCTGTGGTGTCGTCACCCATGCAGGGTTTCCCACGACAATTGGTGGTACCCCACAGTCTCCCTATTTCCCCGCTCCCGGTTTCTCAGGAGCCAGCGTGGGTTAACTCCCTGACGAGTTCTGTACAGCACTTGTCGGATGTGTTGCAAGGGGAGTCTGTGATGCGGCCTCATAAACGGCCGGTGGCGTCTCTGTCCGCTCCTTATGAGGATGACGAAGGGACGTCTGATGAAGGGGAGATTCTGGATCCTTACGATCAGGAACCTTTCCATACTAAGGACGCTGATGCTAAGTCCAAAGTATATATTCCTGGACTTATTCGGGCGGTCCGCACAGCCTTGGTGATTGAGGACAAAGTTCCCTCAGCGGCTAAGTCTAAGTATGCCTTTTTCAAAGACGTGAAGGGCGCCACAGTCTTTCCTCTTTCGGGTCAGTTGGTGGACCATTTAGAGGAGGCGTGGAAACAGCCTGGCAAAAGATACCAGCCGCAGAGACGCCTGGCGGTGGCTTATCCGTTCGCGGATAATTATTTTGCTAAGTGGGAATCCCCTCCACAGGTGGATTCTCACGTGACCCGTCTTGTCCGTAGTGCCACATTGCCGATGCCATCCATGTCCTCCCTTAAGGATGCTACGGACCGCAAGGTGGAAATCTGCCTGAAGTCCGCTTATTCCCTTGCGGGGGGGGCAGCACGGCCGGCTATGGCCATTTGCTGGGTTGCCAGAGCGATGGAGCGCTGGGCGGATTCATTAGAGGCTTCTTTTGATTCCGAACAGGCGGAGTTGATTGGCAATCTCCGTGATTCGGCCACCTACATCAACGAGGCGGCTCTAGACATTAGTACTCTGGTGTCTAGAATTTCTTCAGCAGCGGTAGCTGCTCGTCGCACCTTGTGGCTGCGATCCTGGAAGGCGGACGCAGATTCCAAGAAGGGTCTGGAAGCGTTGCCGTTTACCGGAGAAGTTCTCTTCGGTCCGGATCTGGATAAGATTGTGGCCACGCTGGCGGCAGCCAAATCGGCTTGTCTCCCGTCGGCCGCTGCTCCTTCTGGTTCTGGACCATCGTCCTTTCGGTCATCTAGGGCCCAGGGCAGGCCCAAACCACAGTCGTTTCCTCGTCAGGCTGGCCCTAGGAAATCGGTCAAGCCCCAGAAGCAGGCATGGAGTACCAGACGTCCGGCCCCCAAGCCAGATGACAAGCCTGCGGCCTGACGCTCGGGCCTCCCTTTGGGGGATCCCAGGGTGGGAGGCCGCCTGCTGCAGTTCGCCCAGTGTTGGTCGGTCACTACGACAGACACTTGGGTTCTGGAGGTGGTCTCCCACGGGTACGCCCTCTCCTTCCGGCACAGACCCCCGGCTCGATTCTTCACCACGGGTCTACCATCAGACCGGAACAAGGCTACGGAGCTGCGGAAGGTATTGCACACTATGCTCCAGGCTGGAGTTATAGTGCCTGTTCCATTCTCCCAGAGGGGCCAGGGTTTCTATTCAAATCTTTTTTTGGTACAGAAACCCAATGGATTGTATCATCCGATTCTCAACCTCAAAGCACTCAACAAGTCTTTGCGGGTACCGAAGTTTCGGATGGAGACCCTACGGTCCATCATTCTGGCGCTGGAACCTGGGGACTACATGGTGTCATTGGACATACAGGACGCTTACCTGCATGTCCCTATTCTTTTGCGCCATCAACAGTTCCTCAGGTTTGCAATCCGCAGCGACCACTTCCAGTTTCGGGCGTTACCTTTTGGCCTGGCGACAGTACCACGTGTTTTCACCAAGGTGATGGCGGTCATGGCGGCTTCTCTGCGGCTGCAGGGAGTCCGCATGTTGCCGTACTTGGACGACCTGTTATTGGTGGCGGGATCTCCAGAGCTCCTGTTACGCCACTTGGCCCTGACCATAGCCCTGCTGCAACGGCACGGCTGGCTAATCAACTGGCAGAAGTCCACTCTAATCCCGTCTCGGAGGATTCTGCATCTAGGAGCCTTATTGGACTCGGGACAGCAAAAGATCTTCGTGACGGAGGAAAAGATCTCTGCTTTACAGTCAAGGGTGCGCAGTTGTCTGCACAGCCGCCTGGTGTCTCTACACTCGGCGATGAGGTTACTGGGCTCCATGGTGTCGGTGTTCGACATGGTGGAATATGCCCAGTTTCACTCCAGACCTCTGCAGCACCTGATCCTGTCAAAGTGGAACGGGCTGCCTCAGTCTCTGAAGTCCCAGACGATTGTGTTCACCCCGGAGGTTCGCCTGTCCCTTGCTTGGTGGTTACAGACGACCCACCTCAGCGAGGGACGTCCGTTCTGGGTTCCAAATTGGGTCCTGTTGACAACGGACGCCAGTCTTCGGGGCTGGGGAGCAGTTTCGGGTCCACATCTGTTCCAGGGCAGGTGGACGCCGACAGAAGCGGAGCTTCCAATCAATATCTTGGAACTCCGTGTGGTCTTCAATGCTCTCCAGCAGGCACATCGGTTTCTCCAGGGTCACCCGGTACAGGTCCAGTCAGACAACGCTACCACCGTGGCCTACATAAACAGGCAAGGAGGAACCCGAAGCCGGGCGGCTCTCGTAGAGGTGTCTCGGATCCTGGTTTGGGCGGAGCGCAATCTTCCGGCCATATCAGCGGTCTTCATCCCGGGAGTGCTCAATTGGGAGGCGGACTTTCTAAGTCGCCAGGACGTTCATCCGAGGGAATGGTCCCTGCACCCGGACGTTTTTCAACTGCTGGTGGACAGATGGGGTCTTCCAGAGATCGACCTCATGGCGTCCCGGCACAACAACAAGTTGCCGGTGTACGGGTCTCGCACAAGAGACGAAGGGGCGTCTTTGGTGGATGCTCTGTCCATCCGGTGGACGTTCCGGTTCGCATACCTGTTCCCTCCGGTCTCCCTTCTTCCACGGGTAATCCAGAAATTCAAACAGGAAGGAGGGACGCTCCTGTTGATAGCTCCCGCGTGGCCCAGACGGCACTGGTTCTTAGACCTTCAGGGTCTGTCCGTGGACAGTCCTCTGCGGTTGCCGCTACGACCGGACCTCCTGTCTCAGGGTCCTTGTCGTCACCCGGACCTGACTCGGCTGTGTTTGATGGCGTGGCTGTTGAGACGGCCATGCTGAGGTCCCGGGGGTTTTCCAGCTCTGTGGTGCGTACCATGTTGCGAGTTCGGAAACCGTCTTCCGCGAGGATATACCATCGCGTGTGGCATACGTTCTTCCAGTGGTGTCGACCGTGAGGTTATGCACCGCAGGAGTTTCGTCTGTCTCGGATTCTCGCCTTCCTGCAAGCGGGACTAGATCATGGGCTTCGCCTTGCTTCTTTGAAGGTACAGGTTTCGGCCCTGTCTGTCTGGTTTCACCATAGGATTGCTACAATTCTGGATGTGCGCACCTTTATGCAAGGTGTTGTCCGCATTCAGCCGCCCTTTGTTCCACCTGTGGCGCCTTGGGATTTGGCTGTGGTCCTGAGGGCTCTCCAAGGACCGCCGTTTGAACCACTGGGATCAGTGGATCTTAAATGGCTAACAGCTAAGACTGTTTTCCTTCTGGCTATTGCTTCGGCCAGACGTGTTTCTGAGTTAGGGGCTCTTTCTTGTAGACCCCCTTTCTTGGTTTTTCATGGGAACAGGGCAGTACTCCGCACTCGGCCCGAGTTTCTTCCCAAAGTTGTTTCCCAGTTTCATGTTAACGAGGAAATCGTTGTTCCGGCCTTTAACTCACCGGGTCTTTCCGTGGGTGAGGCCTCTTTGGATGTTGTGCGGGCCTTAAGGACTTATGTTGACCGCACTTCTTCGTTTAGGAAGTCAGACGCTTTGTTTGTCCTCTATGGCTTCCGTAAAAAGGGTTGGCCTGCTTCAAAGCAAACTTTGGCTGCCTGGATCCGTATGGCTATTTCTGAAGCTTATCTTCATGAAGGCCTACCGGTTCCTCCTTCTCTGAAGGCTCATTCCACTAGGTTTGTGGGTCCTTCGTGGGCAGCTCGACATGGTGCCTCTGCAGTCCAGATCTGCAAGGCTGCTACGTGGTCCTCTGTCCATACCTTCGTGAGGTATTACAGGTTTGACACCTTCGCCTCTCAGGATGCTTCCTTCGGGCGGCGGATTCTCCTTTCTGCACAGGAGCGTCCCCACCCTTAAAGGATACTGCTTTGGGACATCCCCAAGGTATCCTGTGGATACCCTATGGACCCTGAAGTAGAAAATATGAGATATGGTAAGAACTTACCCTTGTTATCTCTATTTCTACGAAGTCCATAGGGTTCCACAGGACTCCCGCCCTGTCGCACCTGTGCTGCAGATGGGCTTTGCTCTGGTCACCGGTTTTTCCGTCTCCCTCTGGTGAGAATGTGATTCTTGTGTGTGTCCAGATCTTTTTTCTCTCTCTTCCTTCTCCTCCTCCGGCCTAATGCTTGGTAACTAAATGAGGTGCCTTGGCTCGGGGGCGGGGTATAGGAGGGGGACCTAGTGCATCCTGGGAGGCTGAAAGCTTAACTCTTTGGTGCCCTGCGACTGACGTCACACCTATACCCCAAGGTATCCTGTGGAACCCTATGGACTTCGTAGAAATAGAGATAACAAGGGTAAGTATGCTAGCACCCATTTTCAAGTACCCCAATTTTGACTGGACTATTTCCACAAAAAATACTGTTTTCTGTAATTTTTCACCACTTTTAGAAATATGCTTCTAGAAAGCTTTTAACACAACTTACAGACACAAAGTCATTTATTAGGGCTAATAGTACAAATATGTAATGATTTCCAGTGTCAGAGGGTCTGTTATGCATTCGCCTATTTGCGTTTTCTGTTCTGCAATTGAATAGGGCGAATCGAGGGGACACGCATGCCGTGAATTCGCGCCTCAAACAGGCGAATGTGGAGGAAAGTACAATAGGTCGAAAAGTTTCCGACTTTTCGCATCTAATTGAATACAGGCCATAGTGTATTGTTGAATGTTACTAATTATATTTAATTGGTTTTATACAAACTGCAGATCAGTACAATATTTTGATATTGTTATTAATAAATTGTCATTTAACTAACAGCTTTTGGGATCCTCAGTGTTTATACTGGCGCAGACACTTTTCTTTTTATGTTCCTTTTAATGAGGGTTTGGACCGAATCCCTCTGCTGTCAGCTACACAGGACAGCTTTTATTCATAAGCGCACCTATTGGTTTTATTTCTACTTTTTATATTGAATTGCAGTTAAAAATTATGCATGTTCCTTTATACCCCTTTTACATTGGAGCTAATTGCAGGGTTAACCCAGGTAGCTCCTTGGTGTAAAAGGGGAGAGGGTTGGATCGCCGGGCCAAGTAACCCGGCAATCCAACCCAGGTAACTAGCAGGGTTTAACACAGGAGTAACCAGTGAAACCCTGCAGTGTGTACGGCGTGCTCCGGGTCACGATGACCTGGAGCGCGCCACATGCTGGCCGATTGGTCCAGCTTCAGTGGCTCTTGGAGATGACGTCATCTCCAAGCGTCCACTTCAGTGCCGGAAAAGCCTGGTCTATGCAGACCCGGCTCCGGTGTGAACGGAGCTGACTCGGGAATATCCTGGGTCGGCGCTGGCTACATTCCGGGTCTGATCCGGATTGGAACCCAGGGCCTGATTCAGAGCCGAACGCTCTGACCAGAGCGCTCGCTCTGAATCAGTGCCCTCCTCCCTGAAAATGGAGCGGCCTCCTGGCCGCTCGCATAGCTGTGGGTGACCACCCACAGCATATGCAAGCGGCCAAAAAGATGGTCGCGATGGTCAAGACCATCGCGACCATCGGGCTTGCGACGAGACCCTGCGGTAGGGTCTCGCTGCTGCAAGCCCAGGAGTGATTTTGGCTCTATCAGAGCCAAAATCACTCCCACTGACATCATTACTGATGTCAGTGGGGCCGGCTTCAGACGGTAGGCGTTCCCATGGGAACGCCTCCGTCTGGCAGCCACGCCCCCGGCACGCCCACCAAAGGAGGCGTGCTGTCACTCATCATCGACAGCATGCCCCCTTTGGTGCGAGACCCCGAGCGACGTATTCCTCGTCGCTCGCCGGGTCTCGCGCATGCGCACGACGGAGCTCCCTCCGTCGTGCACATGCGCATTCGCACAACATCGACCCGCTTGCGAGCGTCCTTTGCTCGCGAGCGGGTCTCAATGACCCCCCCTGTTCCAACTCTGAGTCAGACCCGGAATTTAGGTGTAAAAGTGGTATTAGTAACTATTTAGTTGTGACTGCTTCAGTTGTTTCTTAGCAGTGAAAGCACTGTATTGCTTAATTGTTTTTTTCAGCTTTCATTCTCCTTTATGGATCTTGCATATCATTTTGTGTTATCACTTTGTAATAAGTATATTATTTGTTAGATTTTAAAGTCTTGTTGTGTTTTGTCTACCTAATTTTTCCCAAACTAGGCTGCCTCATTGATTAATGTGCCATCAAATACATTATTTCGTCAAAAACTAATTGAGAAGAGAGAATCCTTGTATTCTAGTCACAGACGAGCTCCCCTAGGAAAATCATGTGATCCAACAGGGGCATTGCCAGCTACCATCAATCTCAGCGAAACTACATTTGGGCGAAAATATCAAAGAGGTTAGTAAATTATGGTTTTATTGTTTAAGACAGTGGTTCTCAAACTCTGTCCTCAGGACCCCACACAGGTCACATTTTCCAGGTCACCCCGCAGGTGCACAGCTATATTCATAATTTACTGACACATTTTAACAGATCCACAGGTGGAGCTAATTATTTCACTTGCGATTCTGTGAGGAGACCTGGAAAACATGCACTGTGTGGGGTCCTGAGGACCGAGTTTGAGAAACTGTGGATATGTATTCATAGCATATCTCTGATAACTGTAACATGAGTATGAATTATTTATAATGAAGATATGTTTTCATGTAAGGGCGATGAGGGTTTATTCAGCAATGATTTTTGTTTGCTTAAGAAATTCGGAAACTATAATTTCCACTATTCAGCAACGGGATAATGGAGAAAATAACGAAATTACAGTATCTTCTCCATTAATTCCCATATTGCACAGTATGACACTGTAGGGATCAGCCATTGATCTCTACAGTGCTTTAAGGCTCTTTGCTATTCAGCAAAGCAAAAAGCGTTGTTACGCAAAAAATCTTTACTCTATATAATGCCATCTCAGAATGGCATTATATGAGGAAAATCCTTAAATATCCCAAAAACTGCTGGGACAGAGAGAAATTTTCCCTTAAGTTCCTGCAGGATCTTGAAAGTCGACCCCAGTCTCCATCCCTGCTTTGCGGTGAACGCCGAGGGTAAGTCCAATTCCAGCCTGTCAAAACAGTAGAAATTGCTTGAAATGTGCATGCAGGCTTTATATTAGTCTATATACATTTATATTTATATGCTTTTACAGTTGAAAGCAGGGACGTAGACTATTTGCAAGCGCATGACTGAGCATGCGCAGAAACAGAATCAGAAGGGTTTGTTTCCGGAATCCCGAAAACAATGCCTTCTGCAACATCGACGGCACAGCGTGCTAATGCAACCACTGTCCCTGCATAAAAAACTGGCGAATAGCAGCTGAAAAATGTAATAATTAATACAAAATTGTAATGATGTTGCACGATAATATTCGGGACAACATCATCACTCGTGCTGAATAGAGGCATATGTGAGAAGTATTAACAATGTATTAATTTTCCTAAGAACCTAAAAATATTACTAAAACTCATAAATATAGTGAACTGTATATATATGACATTGATAGTGCAGTGGGCCGGGAGGATCGGACAGTGGTGGTGGCGGCAGGGACGGGGATACAGGTAAGTAGTGTTTGTTTTTTTTTTTGTGTGTGTAAGGGGCACGGCACTGGCACTGCATAAGGGGGGGGGCGCTACTGGGGGCACAGTATAGGGGGGCAGCTACTAGGGGCACTGTATAGGGGGGCCACTACTGGGAGCACTGTATAGGGAGGGGGCGCTTCAGGGGGAACTGTATAGAGGGGGTGGCTGCTACTGGGGGCACTGTATAATGGGATGGCCCGTTCTGGGGCTCTGAATAGGGGGACTACTACTTGGGACACTGTATAAGGGGCACTACTGTGGGGACTACTACTGGGGGCACCATATAAGAGACACTACTGGGAGGACTACTACTGGGGGCACTATATAAGGGGGACTACCGGGAGGGACTACTACTGGGGGGTCTACTACTGGGTGCACTACATACGGGGCACTTCTGAAGGGGCACTTCTAAAAGGGACTACTACTGGGGGCACTATATAAAGGGCACTGCATAGGGGGGACTACTACTGGGGGCACTATATAAGGGGCACTACTGGGGGCACTGCATAGGGGGACTACTACTGGGGGCACAGCATAGGGGGGACTACTACTGGGGGCACTATATAAGGGGCACTGCAAAGGGGGGACTGCTACTGTGAGCACTGCAAAGGGGGGACTACTGCTGGGGGCACTATATAACGGGAATGACTGGGGGCACTACATAAGGGAGACTACTACTGGGGGCACGGTGTAAGGGGCACTACTCTTGGGGCACTGCAAAGGGAGACTACTACTGGGGGCACTATATAAGGGGCACTACTGGGGGTACTGCATAGGGGGGACATATAAGGGGAACTACTGGGGGGGAGGGGGATCTTTAATCATGTTTTTTAGTGATAGGGATGTGTGTGTGTGTCTCTGTGTGTGTGTGTGTGTCTTTGTCAGTCAGTGTGTGTGTACCCCATCATAGGCTGAGTGGTATATTTTACTGTAGTGGTCCTAAATCCTATGTATGCTGTCTATCTGTCTGTCTGTCTGTCTGTCTATCTATTTGTAGCTAGATGTCTTTACATTGGTTCAGTAACCAAGGATTTGGAAAGACCCCTTTCAAAATCTTTCGTTGGCCAATGCTATTACCCTGCTTGTTCCTATATAGTTTTCTTCAATAGAGAAATTCCTGCCCTCTCAGTGGCAAATGTACAGTATTAACCTGCTTAATACCCAATTGTGCTTGACCTTTTGGTAAAATTATTCTTATATTACTTACACCCTACTGGGGCTGATAGTAATTTGCTTTTAATTACTTTTTTCCTGAGCAAAACAAGACAGTCAACTTTATTTATGATACACAAATGACCAAGTCACACTGCAAGATCTTCTTTAGTAGGGCTTAGATGTCCCCCAAAGTGCACAGGTTAATGGACCTGCATGACTGCATTGGTGGAAAAGCAGGAGCTTGAAGCAGCTGATGGAAGTTGTTGGGCAGTTTGAGTGCATTCGGAGATAGCACACTGGTTTTCCTAGTTAATGAAGCCAACAAAAACAAGATGGGAGAACTCATTGAAATAAAATTAGCAGGGGGGAGGGCGCTCTGAGCTGGTTGAGTAGAGGGGATATATTTACTAAAGGTCAATTTTAAGTAAATTTTGATCGATTCAAAAATGATAAAAATCTATCAACATCGATTTTGTGTTTCTGGGGCTAAATCACACACTTATTAATACTTAAAAAAACAAATAAAAAATAGTCTGTTAGTATTAGTATTTTTAAAGCTGCAATAATTTTAAAGGCAAATCCAAGCTGGTTTTGTCTTTAAAATCATTGCTGCTTTAAAATAATGGGAGGACTCGCAGGAGTTCCCTCAACAGCTGCAGCTCCCAACCTATTACAGAAGCCCCAAGGTCTTCTAGGTACCTTGATTACAGACCCATCAAACGGGTTCCAAGCAGACTAGGGAGAAGCAGCTGAGTTCTATTTTAACAATAATGTCATTGAGTAGAAACTAATCTGCTATACTCATTTAACAACTCCAGTTAATACTCCCATAGTAATAAAATATAAATTAATTAAAGAAAATCTTTCTCTTGTTTGCATTTAGGTTTATCAGCTTCTGAACTTATTAATCCTCCTAAATGCTTGCAAGAAATATATGAAGAATCATGCCAAGGACACAAGAATTATATTATTTCACATAATGATTATGATGTTGGTGAGTGTGTAATATATTTTACAACTTGGTTATTCAAGAAAGCAAAACCATGTTTGCAAATACATATTCAGTATAACATTTTCAGTACATATGGAAAAAAGATGCAAATGACTTACATTCAGTACAGATGTGTCCTCATCCACCTAAGGGTATATTTACTATAGTCCTGGTTTCTAGCAGTGGAAATGTTGCCCATAGCAACCAATGTGTTACGCCAGAGGTGAGGGAGGGGAATGTGTTACAGGGGTGAGCAGGGGTAATGTGTTATTCCAGAGGTGAGGGGAATAAGTTACTACAGGTGTGAGTGAAGTTAATGTATTACTACAGGTGTGAGGGAGTGATTGTATTTCTACACAGGTGATAGAGGGGAATGTTGAATGTGTTACAATCCGGGCAAGAGAGGTAAATGTGTTACTACAGAGGTGAGGGAGTGGAATGTGTTAGTACACAGGTGAGGGAAGGTAATGTTTTACTATAGCAGTGATGCATTACTATAGATTTGAAGGATTAATGTGTTATTGGATTGGTGAGATGGAAATGGAAACAGTAAATATCTACGGTCTACCCGGTTGAAACTAGGTACATCAGCTAGTACTGCATAATGACCATATTGGTGTTTTATGAACTCTTTGATTGTTGTTTTATAGCTCCTGTTTTAGACTATTCCTTTGCTAGCTGATTCATTGCTTAAATCCTAGGTGAAATAAAAGACCGAAACTATGACTGGTCAAATATAAAAAAGGACAGAAGGTTTGGAATAGAAACACCTCACTTCAATGATGGCAGAAATGTTGAACGCACCATAAGATGTCTTCATGAAACTAAAATGTAGGTTTCTTCATTATCGTTAAATGGATTAAATCGAAGTCAAAGAATTGGGGTTTATGATTCATTACAGATCGCTATTGCGATCGCAGCTGCAATTACACACGCAGGTCTGCTGCGAAAATATGCTAATGAATTCTATCGCAATACCGTCGCACTGCCAGCATAGAGACGCCCACTACCGCTATCTCACATCCGTAATACCTTGCAGTCCTGCTTATACATCAGGAACATCGAGTAACATCGGCCCCTCACGCATAATTACAGCAGGTCTGACCTTACTCAGAAATTGCTAACCTAGTTACACACAGTACTCAAGCAGCGTATGCAATCGCAGTGGCAAATTTATGCACGCCCATGCCACGGCGTTCAAACGGCAAGGAACACCTGCCTTTCTCCTTCCACTCTCCTGTCACCACCCCAAAACGCTGACTATCTGTCAATCACTCTGCGGTGGCTTTCTGTGGTCTGCGTGATCGCAATGCAACCGCAATGCTGCCATCGCGCACACGCACTGCAATGCATACGCATGCGCAGTACGCGATAATCGGCTGACTGCATACACTGTTGTAGTTGTGATCCGTGCTGAATCAGGCCCAATGTACGTTATTATTGTTTTAGAAATATATTTTGTAACAGATTTTAAAATGAAGCTCACAGACTACCAAACTGCAAAATGACTAAGGCACAGTGCGAACCATTCTTTGTAGGTTCCATGTGCTCTAAGATATACAAGTGCACCTAGATTTCTGTAAAAACACACACATTAGGTTTACAGACCAAAATAGCGACGGTTGCGGATGGGCTTATCAGGACCGTAACTAGACATTTTGGTGCCCTGTGCCAGAAAGACCGTTGGTGCCCCCCCCCCACATTTTGTAAACAGGAACAGCGTGCGTTGGAGGTGCGCAGCCGGGAAAAGGGTGTGTTTTCATAGGGAAAGGCGTGGCCACACTATAGTACCCCCTATTCACATTACGAGACACAGTAGTGCCTCTTATTCACATTACACTACATAGCAGTGTCCAGGGGCGTCGGAACAATTTTATGTCGAAGGGCAACATAAAATCATTCCTCCCCTTACCACGCCCCTCCAACATAAACCCCGCCGTGTCCATGGAACTGCACTTCCTCCCTCACGCGACGTTCGGGTCAGGACTGGAGAACAACGGCCACAAACGGTCGGGCTTTGCTCCTCTGCACCACACAGAGGAGGAGGAGGTGTAACTTACACATTACACCTCCTCCTCCTTACAGTGCAGGGGCTGTGCAGCCTTTTGCTGTAAAGCACAGCCCCTGACCATCCGCGGCAACTTTCAAATGTGGGTGGGGGGAGAGATGCCCCCTTGCCCCCCCCCCCCCTGTTCCGAGGCCTATGATAGTATTCCTAATACATGTTTGCTACACAGCAGTAATGCCCCCTACAGAAAACCCCACACAGTAGTAATGCCCATTACACAGTATGACCACATTGTAGTAATGCCCCTTACAGATTACGCCACACAGTAGTAATGCCCATTACACCAAATGACCACAGAGTAGTAATGCCCCTTACAGATTATGCCACACAGTAGTAATGCCCCTTACATTATGCCCACAGTAGTAATGCCCCTTACATTATACCAACAGTAATAATGCTCCTTACACATTATGCCATCAGTAGTAATGCTCCTTACACATTATGCCATCAGTAGTAATGCTCCTTACACATTATGCCACTAATAGTAATGCTCCATACACATTATGCCACACAGTACAAATCCCGCCCCTTACTCATTATGCCACAATGTGCAAATATCCCCCTTACACATTATGCCACACAGTACAAATCCCCCCTCCCCCGGGTCTTTCTCCTAAATACATCACACTTACTTACCTGTATTATAAATCGCTTCACTATGGGAGCCGGTGGGAAGCCGCAGTCTCTGTATCCGGCACTGGCAGTTGCAGGCTTGCAGCCCAGTGCTAGAGGAAAGGCTCCTCGGTCGCGCAGGTCACTGTGGGACTGGGTTGGGTCTCTCCCAGTCCCTCCCTGAAGACACTAGCACTACAGCAGATGGGGAGGGGGCGGACCACAGGGACGGCTGCTGCAGCGCAGCCCAGATAAGGAGCCGGGCACACCGCTACTATTCTACATTGTAGCAGGCGTTACAATACAGGTAGTGGCCGTGATCGTGGGTGGAGGTGGTGGGTTCCAGCCACAGTGCGTGTGCGCTCTGCGCGGACACACTGGCCGCCCCACCCTAGTTACGGCCCTGGGGCTTAAGCTGCGTACACACCTATAGATATATCTGTCCAATCCGTCTGGTGGGATGGAAAATCTGGTAATGTATTTGAGCAAACACTGGAAAACGGACCAGATTTTCCTTCCCACCAGACAGATTGAACAGATATATCTGTAGGTGTGTACACACCTTTATAGCCAATTGCAACTTGTAACCAACATCAGCTCTGAGCTGGAGGAGACTGGGCAATCTTCTATACTTTTAACGCACACATTTTCCTTCTTCCTGGTGCACTTCCTGAGGCATATGTCTAGGCACACTTTGCTCAAAGTAAGACAAAACCCAAAACCTATCAAAGTTCCAGATGTAATAATAGCAGTCCTGGTGTCCCCTAACTCTTATCCAGCCATAAATGAGACCAAGCTATGCAGTAATTTAGAAGAAAAAGAAAAATATTTAATTCAGTGGGCAATGGTTTCACTGCGATCGGACTGCGCAGACCCATTGCAGAGTGATTGACAGGAAGTGAGCGGTTGGCGGTGGTGATGAGGGGGTGGTCGGAGAAACACAGGTGTGCCAATGCATTTGAACGCCGTTACAGGGGAGTGCATAAATTAGCCACTACGATGGAATACGCAGCTTGGGCTTTCACTGCGTGCAATGAGGTTAGCAATTTCTGAGTAGGATCAGACCTTGTGCAGGTGTGCGTGAGGCTGTAATGGTACTCAATGTTACCGATGGTTTCTCAGACTTGCTAAGTATTACAGATGTATATAAGGTAAAGTGGGTGTCCTTATGTATGGCTGCGTTGCGATTGCAATCATTAGCATTTATTCGCAGTGAGACTGCATTTTGCGAGCCCCTCTGAATGAGGTCCCTAGATGCAGTTCTAGTCTACTGAGGTATATCTCAACAGCAGAAAGGATACATACTCTAGAAGTGCACAGGGCAGAACCCCTAAATCATTCTGAATCAGTGCACATAATTAGCAATAAATAATATGTAATGCACAGATATTCATGTTCATACACTACAAGCAGCACATCAGAGCATAATTCCAGTTACAGTGTTGGGTTTGATTAGGTCTCCTTGGACTTGAGAATAGGACAAACTGGACATGCTATGTGCACAGAAGGCTGGGTTGGCACTGCTATTAGGCAACTGCCTCGGGTGCCAGGACCTGGGAAGGGTGCCACTGATTACTCCTCAGCAGCAAGATTGTGCCACACAAACGATGAAGTCCCATAGCAGAATGAAATATGATTGACCCTGACACACTCTGCCTACTGCACATACCAATATCTACTACCCATCATCAAGTTTCCCTCCAGCCAACCGGCTCTGACTACAGTAGAATGCTGAAAGTGCTGTACAGTCTATCAGTACATCAGTACACAGGAACCCAAATACGAATGCAGTGGCAGACCAAGAGAAAAGCTTACCAACATCCGCCAATAGCCACCAACATGACAGGTTTGATATGACAGCAGATAAATGCTGTCATATCTGCCATGTTACTGTACCATGATTCTCACCAGTATGCCAATTTGTGCACATTGCTGAGTATTGACTTGTCCTTTTAATGTATTGTGTAGGTATACAGGCATTGTCTTTGAATAAATACATAATACAAAGACAAGTAACTCAACCAAATCATAAGAAAAATGTGTGTGTTGCTGGATGATTGTTATACGTTTTTGTTATTAATATTTTAATAAAGTCAAGCGTGTGAGCTGCTGGGGAGTTGGTTTGGGTGGGAAGAGGGGAGGTAGGCCTAGGATACAAAGAAACCTTGCACTGTCCCTGACAAAAGGATACTGTATATGGCTGTATGCAAGCCGGCAGATAAATGCATGGATGCATATTTGGAAGTTCATTTTTATTCTTCTGTTCTTACTAAAGCAATCATTGGTGGCCTATATAATTCCACACACATGGCAAGGTCAGGCAAGCAAGAGGAAATATTTAATTAAAATGTGTTCGCTTTAGCCTTTGTCATTATATCGCATTACATTGCTTTACCACTATGGTTTTAGTTTGCACAATATTATTATGTAAACAACAAAACTAAGCTTTTAATACTTTATTCAGCAAATATGCTAAAGAAGTGCATTATAACATTGTAATCATTTCTACTAGCAAGAATGAAAATAAATGTAAAAACAATTTTGCAGAAAAGAAGGCAGCAACATTGTATCAAAAAGGTTTGATGACTTCCATGAACGAACACATTATCAACTTGGGAAAGTTCTGCACCCGTAAGTACCGTACCATCAACATTTAGGGGTATACTTATTAAAGTGCGGGTTTTTGAAAGTGGAGATGTTGCCCATAGCAACCAATCAGATTCTAGCTATTATCAGTGATCGCGGTGAGTGACAAAATATGTGGGTCCTAGGGACCCTCCACTTTGGGGTCCTTCCTGACCATTTCTGGGTCCCATCATTATGCTTTAGAGCTCCCCATATAACTCTCAGACCTCCCCTAACCCCTTACAAATGATGCCACACAGCCATGCCCGGCCTTTACACATTATGCCGCACATTAATGCCCTTTACACATTATGCCACGCAGTAATGCCCAGTCTTTACACATTTTTGCCACACAGCCATGACCGGCCTTTACACATTATGCTGCACATTAATGCCCTTTAGTCCCCCTATGCATTGCCCCTAGTAGTCCTCCTATGCATTGCCTCTAGTAGTAGTCCCCCTACGCATTGCCCCCAGTAGTTGACCCCCTATGCATTGCCACTAGTAGTAATCCCCCTATGCTTTACCTCTAGTAGTAATCCCCCTATGCATTACCCCTAGTAGTCCCTCTATGCAGTAACCCCAGTAGTAATCCCCCCTATGCAGTGCCCCCAGTAGTAACCCCCCTATGCAGTGCCCCCAGTAATTGACCCCCTATGCATTGCCCCCAGTATTGGCCCACCTGTTTGCCTTTTAGTGACCTGGGCCTAATGCCCAGGTCACTCACACCTATTTGTGGGGGCAGATACCTTCAATTGGGCGTAATGCCTCCTATGTGGCCCGGGCCTTGTGCCCACCTATATACCCACAGGCCTATTGCCTGCGTTTATCCCACGGGCCTAGTGCCCGCCAACCCTGGTGGTCTAGGGAGGGGTTAAATAACGTTGGCCCAAGGCCGCCTACCAGTATGGTGGAAGAGGCTGTGGGGGGGAGCTTTGTTAGCTCTTTTTCTTTCCACCTCCACAGTCCTCTCTGGTCCTCAACTTCATTCTTCTGCCACTGGCCCGTCCTGGCCAGCGACGCCACCTCTTCCTGTCTTCCTCCTTGATCACGCCGTCTTTTGGCCTCTTGCGCGGCCACCGGAACTGTTGCCGCGACGCTCTACTCTTCAGGAGGTCTTCACTCCTCCGCTCCGCCGCCGGTACTGAAGTTTCCCGCTCAGCGACATCTAATTCAAGACGCCGCAAGTGGGCGGGGCTATCACATGGCGTGCAGTGATTGGCTTGTCGCGTCTGCCTCCTATTGGCTGCTGGACTGCGAGCAGTGTTTGCCTCACGGCCAGTGCCAGACAACCGCCGGCGCTATTTGCGCCCGGAGCCAAGCTTCTCCAGCCGCCACTTTACCGCCGACGCTGGTGGAAGGGACCAGGTAGTACCTTCACCAGGTACCCGCCGCGGTGGCTTACCCGGCGCTGGGAACAAACACACTGTCCCAGCGCCAGCCACGGATGCTGTGCCGATGCTGGGATCAGACACTTGATCCCAGCGCGGCTTTCCACAGTAGCAGCCAAAGAGAGTCTATCTGACTCTCATTGGCTGCTATAACAGACAGCGTTGTGTCTTTCTCTGGGGGACGCGCTGTGCTGCAGCCAGCTGTCGGGGATTGGCCACAGCACAGCGCACCCCCGGGGTCCCGGCTACTTTATAAAAGTGAGCCCCCAGTGCCCAATATCGGGTAAAATACGCGCTATAGCGCATAATTGCGAACACTGTATTATGTCCTAGAAGGTGCTATCAAATTTTAAGTAGAATCTCATTGGTTGCTATGGGCAATATCTCCACTTCTTAAAACCAACACTTTAGTAAATATACCCCTCAGTATCATTCTACACAGGATATTTATATAAACATTAACGGACTTCATGGAGTCTCTCAGCCTAAGCTTACAAAAAGGAAACACAAAAAAATACTATGATCTGAAATCCTTCTTGCCAACTGAAGCTGGGTACACACAATATGATGGTGCGACCCAGCGATGCAGTGACCAATGTAACGATATATTGCTCGCTCCGTACACACTACACAATCCAGCGTACGATGGAGTGATGTATCAAATCATGCTACATGTAACTACACCGCATCATTCATTGCAGCGTTCCATCTGCTGAATAGGACAGCAGATGGGCTGGGTTGGGTATGAAATCCCTGCTGTTGGGATGCCGCTAGTCAGAATACCGACAGCCGCATCCCAACAGGCAGAATCCCGGCACGCATTGGAGTGAATGGTAAGTATGTTCCCTACCCTAACCCACTCTTCTCGGTTCCTAACCCTAGTGCCTAAACCTAAGCTCCCCATCCCCACACCCTAACCCTCCCTCCCCGTTCTCTAACCCTAACCCTGCTAGGTAGTGTTATCTTCCCCGTGCACCCCGATACTTACCTTCGGGATGATGTTGAATGATGCTGACTACATCCGGATGGGCTGATGCGATGAACAACTGAGGGGATGATGGATTGTGTGTACATACTACATGATGTGTATGATATACCATTCCGAGCCGCGTCAGGACTATATATACATCGTATATTCTGTACCCAGCTTAAAGGTGTGATTCTGGGTCAGACACAGACGCTGCAGGAGCTGGGTCTTTATTTATGCCCTTCCTTGGTGTGCATGTGAATGTGCAAGGACTGAGGCACCCACTGCCAGCATATTTAGATACACCATCATTGGCACCATTGAAACTTGAGAAGCAACATCTCCATGTTGCCTTTTTAGCCACCCCCCTGTTACCACCCAGTCACTGTCCAGGTATGTCCCTTACATATCTGCTACCGTGTGTTTACATTTGATCTGTGACTCTGTACAAACAAAATAGGGATGCATGTGTAGTGCAATGGGATGCATGGTCAGAAGAGAAAACACCTGCCATTTGTGTGAATATTGGTGTAGCGTGTGACTCTGAACCAGGCCCTTAATGCTCATGTCAACCAGAATATCTACTTTAAGGAAATTACAGCCTCTGATTCCCATCTGACATGTTCCTTGTGTGAGAAAATGAGTCATAGTTTTCATAGTTAATTGCTAACTTCACATGATAGCTACTACATTTTATTGGATTAATATCTAATACTTACAATAAGACGTCTGCCTGAAATCACCATTCGTAAGCTCAGAAAGGAGTTCCCGGAACTTTTCAATTCACTGCACTGTTAAGTTCAACTAGAGGATCTCTGCTTGCACCCTCCTGAGGTGAGAGCAAAAATCCGACTTACTGTAAGTGCTGCCCACGATGCTGTTCTCCTACGTGGCGATCACTTTAGTCTAGGAATGCCGGTTACCACAACAAAATACCCAGCTTAAGGCATGGTAATCTGCATTCTCCTACTTAAGTGGTTCTAGCTGGACTTAACAGCGCGGTGAATTGAATAGCTCTGGGAACTCCTTCTCAGGGCTATTCAGCATTGCACTAAATTGAATCAACTACATTAATTCTATGTTTAAAGATGTTGCTAAATAAGTTATTCGCAACCTATCTTTGAAATGGCAGTACATACAGTAAGTTCTCACTGATCCTTTCTTGTACATCAGACCTCTGTCAGGAGCTAGTTAATTGCTCCTTTGTTGCTCCTTGCTTCCTCACAGCAATTGCACATTGTTTGTGTAGCTCTACCTCATCAATGAGTACTCATAACGATATTCTCAACAGAGCATGCTCAGTACATTATGTACATTATGAATCAAGGTGGGATTAATGCAAATGTACCGCCTTTTTGCTGCACCTTCCCAGGAGGGGACCTGGCTGCTGTCATCATTAGGGGGCGGGGCCAGACTATAGCTACCATTAGGGCCTGAGATTCCCCATCCCTGCTCTAGAAGATAATAGCTAGAATCTCATTGGTTGCTATGGGCAGCATCTTCACTTCTAAAAACTCTCACTTTAGTAAATTTACCCCTAAGAGTGGCCCGTATTGTGCTAAAGCTTAAGTAGAAAAGTATAACATGTTATATAACAAAATATGTTTTGCTTCGTTCTGATATTGAACAAAAACAAATGCATCTCAAGAAATTGTAGATTATTTTTTATTTACGTGATCGTGATATATTTTATTGCTGGTTTTACTACTGCACCCTGCACATCCGAATCTGACAGTTAAATCACTTGTATATTCACTTATGGTTTCCCTTTAAACAATGTGATGAATAAAGCTGGGTACACACTAGCCAATATGTTGCCCGATCCTGCGTATCGGGCCGACATATTGTCTAGTGTGTACCAATTATGCAAACTCCCGTGGGTCGTTCATTGTGGTCGTTCCTTTGGCCTGCATGCACGGCCGATGCAGCGACGCAGCTGCCTGCACCGGAACCATTGACCAATGGTGCCGGTGAACGATATATTAGGCAATGGTTCACCGGATCGTGCAGTGTGTACGCTCGCCCGATATATCGTTTATCGGCACCATCGGGCGTCACATTGGCAGGTCACTAAGTGTGTACCCAGCTTAAGACAGACTCTAACAATATTACATAATTTGAAAAGTAGTACAGGTTCAGTCTCCCATATCCAAAATGCTTGGGACCAGATGTATTTTGGATATCGGAATATTCCATATTTTGGAATATTTGCATGCCATATTGACATATCTTGGGAATAGTACCCAAATCTAAACACAGAATGCATTTATACAGTATATACACCTTATACAACACTGCCTGCAGGTAATATTATACTATATTTTCAATCATTTTGTGGCTCAAACAAAGTTTGTGTGCATACATGAAATTAATTTATGTTTTATATACACCTTATACACAAAGCCTGCAGGCAATTTTATACAATATTTTTAATACTTTTGTGCCTTAAACAAAGTTTGTGTACATTAAACCATCAAAAAGCAAAAGTTTCACCATCTCAGTCATGCTAACGAAATTCCGTATTTCGGAATATTCCGTATTTCGGAATATTTGGATATTGGAGACTCAACCTGTAATCTATTTATCAAGCCCCATTTTTCTTAAAATAATGTGGAAATCAGTTAATTCTTCATACACATTTTATGACATTCTAAATTCTTAGATAAAGATGATCACTTTATTTCTGAATATTAAGCGATATTTGACACTCTTCACCTTTTGGAAACATATTGATATAATGCTGTTTTTTAAAGTTGTTTAAACACTAATTTTATGATTGATCTCTCATAGGATTGCAGATACTCTGAAAGCTCCACCTGATCATTGATGTGGAAATTATCTCCAGCTTGAAACATATATTAAAATATGGTAATGGTGTAAATTAAATATACATTATTTTTCTATGGGGGCTGCTAAAATGCAGAATGCACCATTCCAGAGCTTGGTATTCACCATTGTAGGCAATGGGTTACATTCTGCAAAACATTCTGGCAGAGGGATTCAAAGGCGACAACATCTTATCAGTAGGGTTAAACTAACCTGTCCCACGCTGGTCTAAACCCAGCTGACATTTATTGGGAGATCCTATAGTTGATATAGGTGGCAGCTGTGTGTGATGGAGGCTAGTCCAAATGGTACATATTAACCGGGTTTTAGGTTTATTCACCAGGCATAACAGGTTTGCAAGATGACAGAGGGTTGATGTTAAATGTTTGTATAACAGGTAGATAGCGTATGCACCAGATTTAGCCAGGAACATATAGGGGAGCGTCGGTAGTGTGCAACATGTGGGAGCGCACACTTGTATCTGTTCATACAGTGGTGTCAGTAGAGTATGTACACTGGCTCTGTATATATAGTGGTGTTACGGTGGTGGTGCAGTGGAACTGTCTGGGGTCACTGGCCTTTGCAACTCTGTCTCAATTGGAATATTGCTGGAGACTCTCAGGGACATGTCCTCCTAGGATGGAGCTGAACATATATCAACATGCTGTGCATGTGCTGTAGTGCACGAGGTCGGAGGTTGCTCCTTCAGCCTTTCAGGGTCCTAACACCAGATGGAGAGAGAGCACAGGGTGATCTCTCCTAACACCCCCCTCACTCAAGGAAGTCTCTTATTAGACTTACAATAAAAGACATCCTGCATTTTGGATGCTTCAAATGTAACCAAAAAGAGGTTATAAACAAACATAATACAGATCTCCCCGTAGGGGTGTGGTATAAGAGATATACAATAATTAGATAGACACCAGATGTTAGACAGTCAATAGTTAGACAGGGAAAATGTTTGACACAGACAAAAGTCAGACACACTAAAGTTAGACATGTAAAAAGTTTGACAGGTACAAAAGGTCGACAGGGTCAAAAGTTCGACATGAAAATAATCAATACACAAGTGGTCGACAAATTTTTTTTTTGTTTTGTTAGCCCTAATCCTAACCCTCCCTCCTGGTGCCTAACCCTAAACCTCCCCTTGGTGCATAACCCTAAACCTCCCTCCTGGGGCCTAACCCTAACCATCTGGGTAAGTGCCTAACTGTGGGGGTAAGTGCCTAACCCTAAACCTCCAGTAAGTGCCTAACCCTAAAACCTAACCCTAATCCTAAAAAAAAAGAAAAAACAAATGTGTCGGCCATTATTGTGTCGATAATTTTCATGTCAAACTTTTGACCCTGTCGATATTTTGTACCTGTCGAACTTTTTACATGTATAACTTTAGTGTGTCTGACTTTTTTCCGCGTCAAACTTTTATCCTTCTCTAACTATTGACTGTCTAACATCTGGTGTCTATCTAGACATTGTCTAACTAATTACTGTCTATCTATAGTCGTAGTCAACACCTGATTTCTTGGTGTCATCCTAGGCAGCAAGTAGGGCTTTGTAATGAGCAAGACTTCCATCAATGTTTAGTTTCTTACAGGACCCACTTATTTTTGACTGTATTACAGTTGCTCGGCCACAATGGTCCACATGTCATTGTAGTTCAAGACTGTTATTTCTTTGTCTGTGGATGATTTCCACTCTTGCCAGTCGCAGCTTGGCTTTGCTTTATGTATAGTTTGAGGTACACAGCAAACGAAGTTTATCAAATTCCTTGCTTTATCTTTTAGGTGATCTAACTTTGTTGCTCATCGTAGAGCTTCTACTCTGTGGTTGATCACTTGTATCTGTAGTCTCAATTTCTGACATGCTGCCAGCTGTTACATCACAAGTCCTTATGGTATTGCAACATTTAGCTTGCTTTTGGTTGAAGCTGCCTCATGAAAGGCTAGGGGCAAAATTTACTAAGTGGCAGGGGGTGGTTTGGTGGCGGTTTTGCTATCCGCAGATTTACTGTGGCCACAACCACTGCAAAACCGCCACAAAACCACCATCAAAACACATTTTAGAGTAGAAGAGGGCTAGGGCTAAAATTACTAGTCAGCGGTTTTGGTGTCATTAAGAAACTGCCATCAAACCGCAACTAAACCGCCGCGGTTTAGAGCCCGCCACTTAGTAAATTTTGCCCTATGTCTCTTCACATCATGAACTTTTTATTAGCAATATCCCACAATCTGTATTTTGCTTTGTTTACAAAATCCAAGCATAACACATTACAGAAGTGATAAAAATAGGTTTGGATGCTTGGCGCTACTATCCTTATGTGGACTTATAAATTAACCGAAAGAAGGTGCAGCCTGGAATAGTCGGAACTTTCAACAGAGTTCCGGATAAAGATAGTTTTTTGTATAGAAGTATTCCGGCGCTCCCAAGGATCAGTGTTATTTTGGGGAAAAAAAGAGAATGAAAAAAAATATAGTGTAAATCTGTGATAAAAACCAAAAAATAAAGTATATAGACATATACTCACCCTTTATAGGTGAGATCAGTACAATGGACACAAATCAACACCGTGGTACTACGGTGGTTGCAATAGCAACGATGAATCGATCTGGATGGGTCTCAAATCCTGACAGTAGTCGTTATGTAAAGAAAATAAAACATGCCTCCATAGTGCAAAACGGTTGTCATCAAGTCAGAATTATAGTAAATAATATCCTGCTCACCTTCTTCCAATTGCATAAGCGCCTTAGACATTCATTTTAAATCCCGTTGTCTGTCGGTAATGAAAAAATATATGTCTCTTAAAAATAATTTTATTTAACTTCCATTAAAATAATTTCATAGATGGCCATACAAAAAAAGAAAGTCAATAAAAATATAATATAATTATAAAATAACCATAAATAGTGCCAAACCATAATGTAAAAAATGTGAAGAAGGCACCAATAGCAGCAACGCGTTTCACAGACCCCATGTCTGCTTCCTCAGGCTGACCTGATTTTTATCACAGATTTACACTATATTTTTTTCCATTCTCTTATTTCCCAAAATAACACTGATCCTTGGGAGCGCCGGAATACTTCTATACAAAAAACATTACAGAACTGACTACATACATCTAGCCTCCTTGCGCGTTAAACAACCCTTCTAGTCATGCCATGCCATGGTGTGACTCGGTAGCGCAGAGGGTCATTTCGTTCAACTTTTTCCCCTTAAAATTAATCTTATTTGCAAAGTGTCGTGAATAGGACGCACAAGCAGCTTCTGCTGATTAAATGCTACATTACAGTGTCACAGCCGCTGACACTGTAATGTAGCATTTCGCATGCAGATGCAGTCTCACACAGAATAAATATATATACTATATATATATATATATATATATATATATGTATAATTGTAATCAGCAGAAGCTTCTTGTCTATCCTATTCTGATCGCTGTGCGAATAAGATGGAATTTAAGGAAATAGTTATACAAAAAAACTCTGCACTTCTGAGTCGAATAGGCGTTCACGCGTTATGTGTAATGTAACTTGGACACATCTGTATATACACTTGGGGTCTAACTTGCATCCTCTTACTTTAGGGATATGAGCTTGTGCTTTATTTCTAAATACATGGAGATGATTAACACTTGGCTTTTTACTGGACCACACCTCCAATGGAGTTTTATTTTTGACTTGAAGTAAGGACTGCTTCTGCCCAGAATCTTTTATCCAAACCTACATCACTTAAGATAGTTTGTGCTCTCTCAATGATTTGTCCCATTTGCCTTCTCACTCACGCCATTTTGCTCAGGTGTGTAGACAACTGTCAATTGATGTTGGATGCCATTCCTCTGTAGAAAAGTAACAATATCTCTGCTGTCATATTATCCACTGTTATCAGACTTTTATTCAAGGGCCTGCGGATTCTACTAGGCTCTTGTATTCTTTAACTTTACTGGTAAATGTACTTTTAGTTTTAAGAAATATATATATGTGTCATCCTTGTAGCATTATCTATCAGTGTCATGAAATAACAGTTCTCACTCATTGACTCCACCTCCATTAGTCCACACTCGTACGTGTGCACTATTATAGTTCCAATGGGGCTTTAGCTCTGGACTTTGGAAAGGGGCAATGTGTTTGCTTAGGCTTCACCCAACTTTCACACCCTGGTCTTACCTTGTTGTTCACTGACATCCCTGACTCCATGCTTTCTAGAAGCTTTTGTACATTGTCATATCCTATGTGACTCAGGGCCTGATTCAGATTTGGGAATAGAGTAAGAAAGAGCAAGTAACTGTGCATCTGGAAAAACCATGCTGCACTGCAGGTGGGGCAAATTTAAATGAGCAGATAGATTTAGATTTGGAAGGGATGTGTCCAAATTGAAATTTAAATTGCAGTGTAAAAATAAAGCTGTCCAGCATTTGTGGGCTACATGCAAAAGCAACGAGCAGTTACCCTGCATGCAAAAAATTTATTATTTGCACCCCTTGCATTTCAACATAATTTGTCCAGGTGTTGTTGCAATTACAGTCCCTTTTTTATTGTGCACAACACACTGACCATCTGCGAAATGGACCTTGTATCACTTCTTCTCAAGTACAATGTTGGCAATCAGACTAATTCCTAGGTCTGGCACAAATAGTACAGTTCTATGTCTGTGAGAAATTTCACCTTTAATTCTTAAGCACACAGTAATTGGCCCAAGTTTTGTAGCATTTAGGTCTTTATCTCCTAATCCCCTGTCGTTTACAGGATCACATGAATTGAATCAACTTTCATTACAGCTGAAGTGCCTCATGGCTCCTGAGTCAATGTACCAGCAATCTTTGAGGTGACTGTCAGCTACAGTATATTTAATCCTGACTCATTATTTCTATCACAGTTGCATGATGAAATACCACTTGATTCACTTGCTTTATATTCTGAGGCCTTTTGTCCCATTTTGTGATATTTGAAGCACTTGTACTTGGGCCTTTTCAGTTTCACACTCTTTGACAATAGAATGGGATTAGTCTCAACAGTTATGCACTCTTGAAACTGCAGTAGCTTGTCCTGTACAATGGCTATTGATAGCTCAGTAGAGCATGACTCCAAAACTACTACTAGGAAATCATACTCTGGCTAAAATTCGCAGTTTCACCATTGCAACCTCCACGTAGTCTACTTGGATTAAAATTACTGAGATATAGACAACATCATATACAGTACATATAATCAATAAGATTATTGCATGCAGTTAGCTTAGTTCCATACAGAGTACACCTCAGGTTGATTCGTCTCATTAGGCCTTTGTCTTCACAAGAAATCTGCACTGCTTGCCACTTTCATGTGAATTATGCAATGTACAAGCTGTTCTATAGCTAGACCTATTGTTTCCATGGCTCTTTGCACATCATCTGGATTGGGATTATCACTGGCATATATAGTAATTTTTCATAATTTTTACTGCTTTAACTGCATCTGCATAGCAAACTTCCATGTAGCGCATGTACGGTAGCTCAATTATCTTAACCCAATAACTTTCTTGCTCCTTCATTGTATATTTTTACCCTTAGTGTGAATAAAGTACTTTTCTGTATTCACTCAGTTATTGTTAATCTGCACAAATTGACGGCCTTGGAGCCTTGTGGCCTGTGCCCATAACCTACGGGTTTGGGTCCTAGCATTACCGCATGTAGTTCTCCCAAGCCTCTGCCTGATTAACAGACAGGAGCATTTGGGGGCATTGCAGGGGCAGGGACAGCCTGCATTCCTGGAAATGGGAGTGTCGTCCCTGTTTTCTTGCAGTGCTGAGGCCAGGCTAGAGCTGAATTAAGGCTTTGGGTGGCCCAGGGCACTTAAGACTGGGGGGGCCCTAAAGAGCAAAATTTGGGATGCAGAAATCGGGTTCTTGTGTGCTAGCCTTTGGTGTGTACATGAAAAGAAAACGTGATCACACATCACACCCCCAGTTCATGTCTCGCAGGGTGCATGTGTATTGCTTCCCCAAGCTTCTGGGCTATCCCCTCCCTTGTACACACACTAGGTGAGAGCGTTTGCTCCCTATCGTTCCTCCCCACAGGACAATGCAGCCCAAGCGGGGGTGGGGGCAGTACTTAAAAAACAGGACTATCCCACCAAAATTGGGATAGTTGGGGGTATGCATACATACATAGTCATACACTTATACACATATAGTCACACACATATATACATACATACAGTCACATGCATGCAGACATACAGTCACACACACACATACATACAGTCACACATACATAAATTCACACACTATACACATACAGTCACACATATACATACATAGTTACACATATACCCACATAGTCACACACATACATAGTCACACATATATATACATACATATATAGAGTACCCCCTCCCTGAGTCAGGCTTACCATATAAGCTGGCTGCTAGATAGTCAGGGTTCCTCTCTCCCATGCTACAGGCACTAAATGTACAGTGCTGTGTAGCCCCGCCCCCCAGCTCAGACTCCACCTCTCTCCTACTCTACATCTGCCAGTACAGTCCTGGCTTGCAGTTCCTTTATGCCACCAATGCTGCTGCTGCATAGATGGGTCCACATACATCTATCTTTCTGGAACGTTTAACAGCCCTACTAGTCGCGCAATGCTGCGGCTTCACTCATTATCGCCAAGCGTCTTTTTGTGTGTAATTTTTACCTTCAAATGTGTCTCATTCACTCAACAATGCGAATAGATAGCACAAGCAGCTTCTGCTGTTTAAAATGATACGCAGCATACCTATGTTCTCTCTGTACGTCTGCGGGTGTATCTGCATGCTAAACACTACATTACAGTGTTACAGCCGCTGACATTGTAACTTAGCATTTCACATGCAGATACTCCCGCACTCACTCAGAGAACATAGGCATGCTGTATATAATTGTAATCAGCAGAAGTGCTTGTGCTATTTATTCGCATCTTTGTGTGCATAAGACGCATTTGAAGGTAAAAAGACGCTCGGCGCTACCGAGTCACACTGAGCTCCCGCGTTATATGTGGCGCGACTTGTCGCGCACGGAGTATAGAGATATGTGGACACATGTATTGTGACATTTTCTCCTCACTCACTCCACTGTTTAATCACCTGCACCTGCCTCACAGACTATTTATTCCTGACCCTCACCATGGACCTTACTGGTGATTGATTGTTTCTCTGGATTGTATTCCACTGCCTGAACCTGCACTCATGTCTACTGGACTTTTGCAAACTGCAGCTTCACTGCTGTCTGTGAGTTTGTCTCATCTATTCTGCAGCTCTTTGTCTTTGCTTGTATCCAGTCTGTATATTCCAGCCCGTAATCTGTGCAGCTTCAGCCAGCTGGGCATCTGTAAAATGTCCTCTCATTGCTGCATGTGAACCTGACTCATCCAATATAGTTATTGTTTGTATCCAGTTTTGCATATCTTCAAGTTTCTGTTTACCACCAGTTCCAGTCCAGTTCAAGCGACTAGTTACACTCCGGTTCAAGTATCACTATTGTTTTTTCTGCATTGCCTAGACTATGTTCTTGTTTCAATAAACATTTTATATTTCACTATGCTCCTGACTTCTCAGCTGTCATTATAAATATCCAGTTACATAACAGAATAACCAGCCAAAACTAGAAGGTATTTTTACTGTGGCCCTATTACTCCCTATTTTGTTTTGTCCTGCTGAAACCATGACTGCCTCCATACCACTGGAACCATAATTTTTGCAGGCAGTACAGTTGAAAATAATTTAATTACACTTGCTACTCATTCAGCTACAGACTTGGGGCCTGATTCAGACCCGTGAGAACTTCACTCGCTCTGAGGTTCACTACAATCACGACCATCGCCAGGGCGCTCGCAAAAGCTGTGGGTGGTCACCCACAGCTATGCGAGCGGCCTGGAGGTGGATTTAAAAAAAAAAAAATCCACCCTGATTCAGAGCGAGCGCTCGCAAATAGCAAGCGCCTCTGAATCAGGCCCTTGCAATAATCAGGCTCCAGCAAATGTCAATGCTTCACAAACTACATACAACTACCATACTAAAGTTTTAACTACTGAGACACCTAGATCTGTTGGTGGACCCTACTTCTGCCTGTCTATGGAAAAACATAATTGCAGAAGGACTTATAACCTTTGTTTCTACTATGCCAGTCCAGATCATGCTATACTGCAACGTCCTAATAGAAAGCCCTGTCTGGTTTTCTAGAATCAATATCCCTCCAGAATCCAGCCTGTTTCAGAGAGGAAGCTATCTCTCCAGCCTGACCCAGAGATGTCTAACAGCTCAGTTTGGTCTGTGGTGCCTCACAGTGTTACACAGTCTGTGTTGTCTCACACAGCCATAACTCCAGGAGTGGTATCTGAGTCTCTAACCTCAGTTGGGGTCTCTAGTGCTTCCACCTAATCAGGATTCTAGTGCCACAACCCCAGGAGGGGTCTAAAATGCCACAGCCCTGTGAGGGGTCTCGAGTATAACAGCTCAAGGAGAGGCCCCAGGAGGGATCTCAATTGCCACAGACCCAGGAGGTGTCTCAAGTATCATAGCCCCAACCGGGGTTTTCTGAGTTGCCTCAAACTATCCCAGGAAGATATTCTGAGTCTGCCACCCTAGGAAGGGGTTCTAAATGTGCTGCCCAGCCTAAAAAACCTCACAGTGCTATCCCAGCTCATGAAGCCTCACAGTGCTGTCCAACCTAAGAAGCCTCACAGTGCTGTCCACAGAAGCCTCTCAAGTATGCCACAGCCCCAGGAGGGGTTGCTAAAGCCAGTATGCAGTCGGGAAGCCAGCGGACTTAATTCCGACAGCCGGCTTCCCGACTGCATGATCCCGGCACCCCTAAGGAGGGTTAGGGTTAGGGGGGAGGTTAGGTTAGTGAATACTTAACCTTAGGAATGATCAGGATTTTCACCCATGTCGGGCAACCGCTGTGGGGATTCCAACTGCCGGACAAGCATCCGGCGGTAAAGCATACTGATACCCTAAAGCCACAGCCCCATCAGGGGCGTCTGGTGTATTAGCCCAGTGGAGAATCTAGTTGTGCCGTCCCAGTGGGAGACTCCAGTTGTGCTGTCCCAGTGGGAGACTCCAGTTGTGCTGTCTCAGTGGGGGACTTCAGTCATGCTGTCCCAGTGGGGGATGTCAGTCGTGCCGTCCCAGTGGGGGATTCCAGTCTGTTAGTTCCTAAGAGGGTGCTGTGCCTCCAGTCTGCTACTGTGCCCAAATCACCTCCCAGGTTCAAGAAGGAAAGTGCTACCATGTCAGCCGCCAGCCCAAGTGCCGCCATGTCAGCCGCCAATCCGATGGCCACCATGTTGGCCATCAAACTGAATGCCCTTGCCTTCAGGCATGAAGACCCATCTGCCCTTGCCTTCGCGCAAGAGGACTGGCCTTCAGGCATGAGGACCCATCTGCCCTTGCCTTTGGGCAGGAGGAGACTGCTGCCATGTCATCTGCCAGTCCATGGTCTGCTTTATCTTTCAGTGTCACCCAAGGCTTCCAACGTGGTCCAGGTCTGAGAGGTGTCCACCTTGCCAGAGGTCCAAGAGGGGTCCACATTTCCAGTGGTCTGGGAGGGGTCTGCTTTGCCAGTGGTCTGAGAGGTGACTGCCTTGCCAGAAGTCTAATGCTGGCCATACACCTGCATGATTTCGGGCCGATTTGCTGATTTTCACAGCACCGTACGATCAATCGTGTAGAAATCTGTTATTTTTTAAGTAGGATATGATCCCTGCACCCTTCTGAAATCACTGCCATGCTGCCGATCACTGAGATCTGTCAGCACAGCAAGACCCCCACCCAGCAGTTGCAGAGTGGAGCAGCCGATGGGGAAATGAAAGTCGCGATGGTTGAGATGTTCCAAACATCAACAGTCCAATATACTGTATCAATAACCTATATAAAAAAAAATAATGTTATATGTTTGCATATATTTATTTTTAAATAAAATTTTGTTGAATACATTTAAAAATTGATGTTCTTGACCCATTCAATCATAAAAAAATTTAAATTTCTGAGTAGTTTTTGAAAATAAATTTGCCAGTTAAGTGGTTAAGATGTATTAATATATAACCATATAACCAGAAGTCATAAAGGCAGTAATAACATTCATGCACAAATACTATGTGCATCACATTGATAATCTGATGGGAGCAATTATTTGAATATAAGTAGCCTGCGTCAGTACTTTTATAGCTAGTCAGTTACTGGGACTGACTGTGTGCAGTGTAAATATGATTACTTTATTTACTGTGTTGCTAACGTTGATATTTAAATGCAAATCCAGTAGTGAATAGGTATTAGAAACAGCAAATCCGTAACTAGACTTTTTGGTACCCTGTGCCAGAAAGAGCATTGGCGCCCCCCACCCCAATTTATCAAATAGGGACATAAGATAGTGCAACTGAAAAAGGGCCACTGCCTTATGGGAAAGGGCCAGGGAAGAGATAGGGAAGGCCAGGAGATGGGGATAAAAGAAGTGAGAATGATAATAAACTGGAAAATTGACAGGCCAATCAGCGCCCCCTGCCCTGCGGTGCCTTTCTATTGTCACATCAATTAGTGATTAATTTTAAGAAACTGAATAATGTGACACTAATGCTGCTAGAAGACATCATTTTAGGCAGTGGTCGATAACATTCAAATACTCAACAGCAAAATACTGGTAAAATCATTTTTGGTCATTATCATCTTAATTTTTACATAACGCTAGTGCCGATAGCAGTACACAATTCATATATATCATATTGTTTATCAATAAGAACATATCAAACCTGTTGAACTAATGAGGCAGAATACATTATTACTGCATGTAAGAAATTAAGTGTAATAACATGCTGGTAGTATTAATAACACAATACTAGTGTGCTTTACTCTATACGAATATATTTACTAATCCTACAGTAAAAAATAGCAGTACAGATAAATGTGTATTGAAACAACTGATACATTTGTCACTTTTGAAATAATTATTTAGCATCAATTCTAATGGTGAGAGACATTTACAAACTGTATAAAACAGTAATAAATTAACATAAATTAGACTTTATTTTGTGCACGTAAACTGTATGCTACTAGATCAATCTGGGATTAAAGGGAGAGGGATCTCTAGGATACAGAAGTTCCATTTTTGCATGTTTTATGACATCCAAGCACTGCCAGATGTTTTATATATTGAAATATATATTAGTAATATTGAATGGGGAATAAATAGGCACTGTACAACATCTTGCTTTGGTCTCGTATAGTCAGTGCATCAATATGGGACTATATACTAATTACTAGATTTCTTAACAAGCTATAGGAATTGGATACAATTAGATCATTTAATCGAAAAATATAAGACCAAACATAATTTTTAGCAGTCAATTAAATTAATAATAAATTGTCACTACTTTGTCCAAAATTAATTGATATACTATTTTTTTTTTCAAAAAATGTTTTTTTTTTATTTAAGTGGCACAATGCAATGCAAACAAATGAGACCACTGAAGATATGGCAGGGAAAACAAATAGTATGACTTATTTTAAGAAACTAATAAAAACTGCTAATAAAAATCAGAATTTACAAAGCCAGAAAATTATATAATGTAAACAATATGTAATTTAATTGCACAGATTATTTGTCTCTGATCTGGGCAGTCAGTGATGCTAAATTTTATCTTTTCAATGAGTAGGGAAAAAAGAGGAAATATAGAGCAAATCAAAGCTAACATCAGAGCAGCAATCACATTATACAACAATTATACAAAAGATAATACTAACACAAAGAACAGTCCTGCCTGCTTACCAAGGTTCCAAAGGTCGGTAATCTGTCCATGGAAGTCGTGTCAATAGAAAGAAACTTGTGAAATGAAAGCCCTGCATTAGGATATCTGTAAGGATTAGTGAGGAGTTTATATGAGTACCATGAGGTGTGCTGAAAACAGTGTATTATAGCTTGTTTTGTATCTATAGACAATCTGTTTATATACTCTTCTCAACATTGGAAAAGGTTGAAGGTCAGGAGTTCCTACCACTTCATTCTATAAAAGAAGCACAGTCTGCAGGTAGCCAGGAAATACTATTTTAAAATGAACCAATAAAACGTAGATTTAACTTTAGTAATTGTGGCTCAACAGTATGCCTCAATGCAGAATATTGTTTTGTGGTTACGTTGCTGAGCATCTGCCAGAATGGCTCTGTGCCTATCCTTGCTGTGCAGAATGTCTTTTGGGTGCTCTCTTTTGAAGGCGATCTACCCCTCCTGGATGAAAAGAAATAACCATAATTTCAATTGGATTTAACAACCAAACATGTTATATTTTTCCAGTGTCCCATAAAAAAATTAAATTTTACAGGGCTCTTAAAACAAGTTAATGAAAGAATACCTTTTACTGAACCATTATCGAAAAGGATAAAGTAATGTCACTGTGTTCAATTTTTTCCCTCCAGAAAAAAAACAAATATAAAATATTCTGTACATCAATGATACTCAAACTTTTGCTGGGACCCAAAATATAATTGTGCCAGTGTTCTCCAATCCCCAGTGTCAGTGTTCCACTGTACTGGGACCCCATGTGTAATGGCTATATTTACTAAGATTCGAGATTGGTAGAGATTCCAATCTCAGGTGAGTTTAGGACTGATTTTCATCTCACAAATTTACTAAATACAAAGTCGGGTGAGTTACAGAGAGATTTCTCTCTTCTCGGGTGAGATAGCAATCCCGAATCAAATCACCATTGGGCCAACTCTGAAGTACTTTTCACCTTAAATATACATCTCTCAAATTTACCAAGAATCGGGATGACAAGCTCTGGTGAGATGACAGCAAACTCTCCGTCAAAATCACGTTTCCATCTCTCAACCTCCTGAGCTGCGAGTTTGGCAGAAACATACACAAATCATTGTGTATGTTTCTTGCTGTAAATTGTTAAAATTGGGTTAATTATAAAAAAAAAATGACATAGGGTCCCCCCCAAAAGCATAACCAGCCCTGGACTTGTCAGCCTATCCTGGTACCTAAAATTACATGGAACAAAATGAGTAGGGTTCCACCATTTAGGAACCAGCACCAGGCTGCAGGGCCAGTCCTGGTTTTAAATATAGGGGGGAAAAATTGCATAGGAGTATCCCTATATTTAAAACCAGCATCGGACCCAAACTGACCGGGATGTAATGCCACAGCCAGGAGACCCTATTACAAGGTCTCCAGGGCCAAAGCATTCTCTTCCCAAGCCAGTCAGGCCAAGCCAGGGACCTCAGGGGAGTTGGGGATCCCCAAAAATAGGGGTCCCCCCTCTCCCAAAACCCCAGGCTTGGTCTGAAACCTGGGGCTCTTCCCCGCACCCCTAGTCTGTGAGTACGGGGGTAATAATTTGTAAAATCAAAGTAAACTATTGTATTTTACAGTGGAACTACAGGTGCCAGCATGCCTGCCCCTTTGCACTTGTGGAACTACAAGTGCCAGCAGGTGGCCAGCACCCGTACCTCCACTGTAAAATAAATAGTTAAATAAAGACATAACACACACACACACACCATATTTAGTACAAGTTTAATACACGTACCTTACCTGTACCAGCTAGTCGGTCCACTTGTCCAAAATAGAAATCTGTGTGTATGGCCCTGCAAAAAAGATCGTATACTCCCCTACATCCTGGCGCTGCTGTCTGTAGCATCCATGATCTTGTTAAAACAAAAAAACAACAATCTTAATCTTTTAATCTTAATTATCTGCTCCCATTACTTGTGTAACCCAGCCTTCCAGTTATACTAATGGGCAATGTATTTGGGCTGATATTAATTCTCCAGTTGACCATGGATACCATGGGTTTTATACTTTTTGTATATTTCTAGACATCACAGACACACAGTGGTATATGGACACTAGGGGAGGGGGTTGTCAATGGACAGTACTCCAGCAAAAATTCTGGAAAATCACTGGTTTACAAAATGCTACATGATAAATCACCATCCTGATTTTGTATATGAAAAATACAAAGTATATAAAATATTTGTCAATGTGTGTTTTGTCATACCAATGTAATAAAGAGCATAATGAAAGACCAGAAAAAATGGATAGTAAAAAGTTGCCAGTTGTATAGGTAAGACCATGGACCAGTGAGGACCATAAGCTGCCCAGTGAGATCTACATCTGCTGTCCTGCAATCTTGTGTTCTTCCTTGTCCTCGATTTCTTCATGGTGGTGATTAGCATTCCCGCACAGTGTGCTGAGACCCGCTGCTGTGAAAACCCCACAGACTCTATCTGGATAGAGCTAGCTGTGTTCTAGGACCCAGTTCCCAAGACCTGGCTTCTCTGAGGGATGTTATATTTAGTCTGCACTACTTTAAGGCTAAAGACCACATTTACTAACAAGCCAGATAAGCTTCAGGGGTCGTCTTTGAGGGAGCCAATATTATTTTATTTTAAGAACTCTCTCCTATCACTGTGGCAAAAAGATGTGAAATGAGGAACATCACCAAAATCTTAAGGGATCAGAACATCAAATATCATTGGAGATTCCCCTTTAGCTTACAAGTGCAGTCGAATGGGAAGGTCCTTGCTGCTAGAACCTCAAAAGATGCTCTTCAACTTCTTCAAATGCTCCACCTTCTAGGTGCCTCCTCCCATATGGTGAGCGGCACTCCAGCTGTATAGAGTATATCCTCTTCTCCAATGGGTTCTGAGAAGGGACAGTCAAACCAGTACTCCCAAATCCAAAACTCCATCCAGTACCTGATTTGCTTCCTGATATGCATTCAGTTGTACTTGCTGCATCTGGTTGGTAACTAGGTTTTATTGTCATTGATCCTCCTGTTGTCTTTATTCACATGTTGTGTTATGCTTGATTTTGCCTGGTTTTGTAGCCCCCCCCCTTACTAGGACTTTGCATTTTCTTCCTTGCAGGTTAAGCTTCGTGCCACTTCAGTTCCTGTATGTGCTTTTTCAGTGTTTTCTCAGCTTTATTTTAGGGTATTTTATGGAGCCATAGCCTAATGTCGTTGTTGTTCTAATTGTCCTTACTTTGCATGTATTGTTGCCTAGACTATATACTTACTACTGTTGTTTTTATTCTTCTCAATTCCTATGCTTACAGTCGGTCTTCTAGAACTTTTACTGTTTTTAGAGTTGACACTGTTAGTTCTATCCTTAGTGGGGCCATGTGTGGACCAGTGGTATGTCCACTTATTCCTTGTTCCCATTGCGATCTCTCTCATGTTGCTATTTTCTTGTCGACTTTTTTAGTTTTGTTGAAAAAAATTTTTTTGCAGCCACTTACCTTATGCTCTTGCCTTATTCAGCTTATTCTACAATCCCCACACTCACACAGAACTATCCTTACCCTTTTTCCACTTCTATTTAATTTAGAGGTCTTCACTTGCTACTTTGTCACCCAACCCTCTATGGTCACTATGACTGGCTTTGGACATTCCAGACTTTTTACCTGACCCCTGACTCCCTATGATGTTGTGGGATGCCCATAAGGCATTAATTTAGGGCAATCTAGTCAGAGCCATGGCTCATGCCCAAGAAAACCAAATTGCAGAAACTATTCAAACTCTGATTTAGTTACTCAATTGGATAGAATTGGTGGCTGCACTAGGTGATCTTGGCCTCTTATGTACTGCCAAAGCTGTCCTCCCTTAAATGGCTCAATCAAACCCTCAAGAAGGAGGATAAAGCAGCCAGGTTTTTGGCAGCCAGGTTGTGGTCCAAAATATCACAGAACAATAGGGGAGATTCAGACCTGGGCGCTAAGCCGCGATCGCTCGCATCCAAAAGGGGCCGGGTATGCAAATTCCGCGATCGCACAGACTGGTGTAAGGACGCCATCTATGTCTTAGAGAGCAACGGCAGAGTGAGCATATGCTGGTATAAAGACACCCACTTTTCTTTCTTAGAATACGTCATCTCCAGGAAGTGTATGATTAATCAGAACCATCGAGAACTATTGGAGCTGCACGCAGCGCTTGAGGCAGACCCTACCCCCACTGCAAGCACTGCGATCACTGCAGGCTGAAATATAACCAAGTGACGAGTACATTGACACTTCCCTGCTAATTATGCACACCCATAAAACTCAGTTTTGACGCCCAGATACGCCTGTGTTTGAAGCACCACTCCCCCATTCACAAGCACCTTCCCCTGTTACCACCCACAAACAGCACTATGTGTCACTCAAAGTAGCGATCAGTCTTTGTGCTACGAGTGCACGATTGCCGATCTCAGTGACTGGTTTGCGCATGTGCACTGCGATGCATGCGCAGACAGGCAACAATGACCCATAGCGAGCGATCGCAGCTTAGCATCCGGGTCTGAATCAGGCCCAATGTTTTTATGATGAAATCTCACTCGGAAAGGTCTGTCCATGACCCTGCTGAAATTATGGGGGAATTACTTTGCTTGATTCATAGTGATCATGTATAATTTATACCTGTAGATAAACCTGTGATAACACAAATAGTTATTGAAATTATTATTATCCACTCAATGCTAATCGCACCCCGCTTTAGTACTTTCCCTCAATGTAGGGAAGGCTTTTGACAGGTTTAGTTGGTATTTTATGATGCAGACTGAAAGAGCGCTCGCTCTGAATCAGGGCGTTTGTTTTTTTTTGAGCGGCCTCTTGACCACTCGCATTGCTGTGGGTGACCACCCACAGCTATTGCAAGTGGCAAGGATGATGGTCGCGATGGTCAAGACCATCGTGACCATCGGGCTTATGACGAGACCCTTGTGGTAGGGTCTCATGGCCGCAAGCCCCAGAGAGCTTCTGGCTCTAATAGAGCCAGAAGCTCTCCCACTGACATCACTGGTGATGCACCCTACCCCCTTGCCCAGCTCGACACTGGGCCAGGAGGGGGGTTTCCAGGTACTCGGAAACCCCCCCTGTATGCACGCCTGATATGGGAATTTGCATCACTATTGGTTATTATTCTCTGTATGCTGCTAATTCTCCCCCCCTACTTTAAACTATTAAGCTGGACCTTCTCAGGTACAAGGAACTTATTATTTCATGAATGGATAGAATTGTGGTGGTTAAGATGAATATCCTGTCTCAGCTACTTTTACAGACTCTTCTTATCAAGCTATCAAAATGTACACTGTTGCAGCTGCACAGACGATTTGTGCAGTTTTTATGGAGACTTAAACCACCGTGCACTAGGTTTTTTACCACTACTACCAATGGCGGAAGAGGGTTCCCTGATGACAGCCGTCTTCACTATGTAGCTCACGTAAGTCAAGTTGTAACTTAGGAGGTGATTCAGATGCTATTGCTATCATAGCTGCTAACATGGTAGCAGCTGTGATAGCACTTTTATGGTAATGCATCACGCCTCCTGCATGCATTACTGATCTGAGCTGCGTCCATGGATGCAGCATTGGATCATCTGCGTGATCCTCAACAGGCTAACTACCGCAGCTACACAAAAGAGGCCAGGAAATCTCTGTCAGCTGGCAGAGATCCTGGCCTCTTCCCTCCACCCCCCCCAGTGGCGGTGACACGTCTTAATTTTTTGAAACAGAGGCCATTGCCACCCCCTCCCCTCCTAGAAATGGCAGAAGACTGTCAATCACTGACAGTCTGCTGCTGAACTGCATGCGGGATTGTAGATCCATATTGCACATGCACAGTACGGGTCATGTGCCAGTGCAGAGGAGTTACAATCAGAGATGTGAGCTAACCATCGGGTTAGCACACATCTCTGAATCAGCCCCTTAGGTTGTGAACTAACAGGCTCCACAATGGGTCTGCCTAGAGGCTAGTATACTGCTTCTTTGTCATCCATTGTTAGTGTCCCGGCCTTCATTATAACCACTGTGGTACAATCCCATCCTGTTCTCGCTATTTCCTGTTCCATATGGGACTACAGTAAGACCTATAATGAGACTACCTCTTTCCCATTGCCTAACAGCCTTCTGGCAAAACCCTTATTTTCCTCTGGGCTTTTGCTGACCCCACTTTTCCTTATAAGGGTGGTGTCTGACCTCCTTGAGTCTGGCTGTTGCTCCCCCCTGGGTACCTTATAAGACAAAATTGGGATAACCTCTGTTAGTCTGTTTACCTCCAAGTGGACACTATATTGATTCCCTCCACCCTCAGCTTATCTCGAGGCCATTGATCACCCTTGAAAATATGTGTCTCCACAAAAACCCTTTATGAAGGTTATTATCTTGGCTCTCTACAATCTTTTACTCAATACCAAACAGCCAGTCACACTAAGCCATGAGCTTCAATGGGACTAAGCCATGAGCTTCCTGGGGACTCCTCCGGAGAAAGACACGGTGTCTGAGATAATAGAAAGGGTCTCAGTATCCTCCTTGGTGAAGGAATATGCATATAAGATATACTAGAGGTAATACCTAGTACCCACTAGGCTCCCTAGAATATGGCTGTGTGGGTGTAGGTTCTTTTCAACATATTTGGTAGTTTTGCACAAAAAGTAAGTTCTGAGATGGACTTTATCACCTTTTTTTCTGATGTTCTTCAGGTAACAATATTTAAGTCACCTTGGTCTTTTCTAAGTGGATACTCATTGGACAGGTTAAATAAAAATGCTGACAAACTCTGTATACAAATATTGAAAGTGGCAGACATATCTGTCCATCGGCTGTGCAGCACAGCCAATGTGATATGTCGGTGAACGCCGACGTTCACCAACATATCGCGGGTACACACTGGCCGACAGGCAGCAGATATATTGGCCAATCAATTGATCAGCCAATGTATCTGTCAGTGTGTAGCTTTAGTGTCACACTGCCCCATGGCCGTTGAGAGCGCTGCCGGGCCCCGGTAAAGAGGGGGCGTGGCCTAATCGCTGGAGGCGTGGCCACGCCCCCTCAAATATTTTTTTTTTAAAGTATACATTTGCGCACGCCGGGGAGGGGAGCGCTGCGAGCCCCTCAGCCCGGCGCAAAGCCAGGGGGGGCACGATCAGTGTGATCGCTCCCCCCCTCAGGCATAGGAGACTGCTCGTGGCTGCTAAGCAGCAGCCACAGCAATCTCCCACTGCATCTCAGCACACGCTGTGTGCTGTGAGATAGTAAGGAGGGAGGGGGGGCGGCGCTGGACCCGGGCCCCCGCCGGGCCCCACTGGAAGCCCGGGCCCGGGTAAATTGTACCCGCTCCCCCCCTTCTCGGCGCCCCTGGGTGGCCCCTAGCCATTGGTGCCATACAAGACTATCTAGATTTGCCTAATGATAATGTCGGCTGTTATATTACCTAAGTTCCTTATTTCCTTTAAGATGTATGTGTTTTAGTTTTGTATTTACTAACATTCAGTAGGCCGGTTCTATACATTCCAGAGCTCAGAGCGAAAGTTTCCTTTGGTGCCCTGAGCTCGGGTGTGTGGCCTGATTAGACAGTGACGGCGAGGTGACTGCGGCCGTACCCTCAGGCCACAGAGCCCCAGGCGATAGCCCTGCTTGCCCGCCCCTAGTGCTACCACTGCATACAGTACATGGTACAATGTTATATTGCATTTATTAATGCATATTTTAGTTTGTAACCTCTACAAAATCTATTTAATCCCTCATTTTGTCTTAGTGGTATATAAATTTGTTACTGTTCCAAAAACCTCTCTCTCCCAGTTTCTACAGTTACCCACAGGTTCTCAATTCTGCATGCGGTGCTGTGTATTAATCTTGCCTTTGTTTCACTATTTACATATAAAGCAATTCTGTTTGCTTTCTATCAACGGTTTGTTTTTTAAGTACAGTGTAACACAGAATAATTAAGTCCCAATCATGGTTATCATTGTACTATGATTCAGTAATAAATAGGCTACAAGATAGAAACTATTAATTTCCATTATTAAAATAATTCAGGGACCTTACTTTCTAATCTGCAAGCATTTGTTCACACACAACTCTGCCAAATTCTGTATGCACGCTGCAATTGGATGTCTAATTTGAGTATCTGCCTGTATTCTGATTTACCGTATCTCTGAGACTGAACTGCCCCCAGTTCTCTGTCCATTATAGCAGCTGTCATCACTATTATTCTCACTTACACCTACCTGATACTAGGTGCAAGATATTCGACTGAAATAGAAGTCTTCTTAGCATACACAAAATTCTGATGTAACTGTGTCTACACTCCCATTGGTTGGTTCCCTAAGTGCATATACCTAGTTGCCACATAGTAACACCCATTTGACAGATGGCGAGAAGCAAGATGTATCTGATTCAGAATTGCTTGCAGATATGCAAAGATGCATATGTTCAATGCAAAGCATTCACAGGGGGTGATTCTATAGTGGACACACACAAGCAGCTTTGCAATTCCGTACTTGCAAATGTAGCAAGAGGTGTCTGACACCCCCCTGCTGCATTCGCGATCCCAGCACTGCAATCAAGGTCGCAGGCTGGGATAACCATCGCGACCATTGGTTGCGATGGTCGATGGCGCCGGCCAGCTAAGTTTCAGCTTACGCAGGCTGACCGGCCTGCGAGGCCAAGAAACTGCATCCATGGATGCAGATCCTGAGGCCTTGCCACTCCCGGAAAACAGGGGCAATGCGCCACCATTTCCGGGAACGCTGGCTGTTCCTGCCCTGGCACCACCCCTTAAATCATCTGCCTGTCAATCAGGCAGAGGCATAGCAGTGGCTGCGTGCAAACATAGCAGTGGCTGCGTGCAAACATTGCAGTGGCTGCGTGCGATCATAGCAGTGGCTGCGTGCGATCATAGCAGTGGCTGCGTGCGATCATAGCAGTGGCTGCGTGCGATCATAGCAGTGGCTGCGCGCTATCATAGCAGTGGCTGCGCGCAATCATAGCAGTGGCTGCGTGCAAACATATCAGTGGCTGCGCGCAATCATAGTAATGGCTGCACGCAATCATAGCAGTGGCTGCGTGCGATCATGCAGGACCCGTTCTACACATGAGCAGAACAGGTGCTGCGCATGCGCAGATTCCAGATAGTCAGAAATCTGCATTCAAAGCTGAATCAGCCCCACAGTTTGCTAAAACTTGCAAGATATGTCTGTATGTCTGCATCCTATCATTTGTGTGACTCACAATCAGTCACAAAGTGTGCAAATTTGTGCCTGGAGGAACCATCTTAGCGTGCAAGTGCAATGAATTCATATTTTTTTTGCATACAGTGAAACTACTGATTGATCTGTTTTGTGTCTTTTTTACCCAAAAATGCTTCTTAGTCGCAATTGAATGCGACAAACCTCTTCAGGAGACTGCACTGATTAATTTCATATGCAATATTTGTATATCTGTGTGCGACTGTGTCTAATTTTGTATACAAAGTGCTACAATGCAGCGGACGCAGCTTTTTTTCACGCCAAGTGCTGTTGTGCTTCGTATACAGATGCAATTGCACACCGATATACAATCACATACCAAATTATTCAGTGCATTCTCATGAAGCAGTTTGCATGTGGCGCGACCCGAGTCATCGTGACCCGGGTTACGCCGATTACACTGCAGGGTGACACAAGCCAGCTGGGTCGGATCCCCAGGTCACTGGACCCGGGTTGATCCGTTTACACCGACTAAAAAATCCCGGAAGCTTTAAGTTGGTGTAAAAGGGCACTGCCATATTCTACTGCTACTGCTATTCTACTACTGTGGGGGGGGGTGGGCGGCGGGGGCTTGGAGTCCCAGTATTTTTTTTTTTTTTAATGCAGGTGCCATATTATTCTACTGCTTTGGGGGGGGGGGGGTGTGTGTGGCTGCGTGTGACAGGGTGTGTGTGCTTCTGTGTGTGTGGCTGTGTGTGACAGGGTGTGTGTGCTTCTGTGTGTGTGGCTGTGTGTGACAGGGTGTGTGTGCTTCTGTGTGTGTGGCTGTGTGTGAGGGTGTGTGTGCTTCTGTGTGTGTGGCTGTGTGTGACAGGGTGTGTGTGCTTCTGTGTGTGTGGCTGTGTGTGACATTGTGTGTGTGCTGTGTGTGCTTCTGTGTGTGTGGCTCTGTGTGACAGGGTGTGTGTGCTTCTGTGTGTGTGGCTGTGTGTGACATTGTGTGTGTGCTTCTGTGTGTGTGGCTGTGTGTGACAGGGTGTGTGTGTGGCTGTGTGTGACATTGTGTGTGTGCTTCTGTGTGTGCTTCTGTGTGTGTGGCTGTGTGTGACAGGGTGTGTGTGCTTCTGTGTGTGCTTCTGTGTGTGTGGCTGTGTGTGACAGGGTGTGTGTGCTTCTATGTGTGTGGCTGTGTGTGACAGGGTGTGTGTGCTTCTGTGTGTGTGGCTGTGTGTGAGGGTGTGTGTGCTTCTGTGTGTGTGGCTGTGTGTTGCACGTGCGGCTTACACGCATGCGCAATGGCTAACAATCGCTCAATCTCAATAATATTGGCATTGCATCCACATATGAATCAGCCCTACAGTTAATAGAGATTTATATGCATTACTACTGTAATAATTCTTGTTTAATATAGAAAACCTGGATTTCTGGGTTATATTGGACATATACCTGTCTGTGCTCTCAGTCCAAGCAGCTGTGTATGGGCAGTTGGATGTTGCTTGCATATCTGTCTTAATCTACAATGAACTATGGGGTTCATTCAGACCCACTCGCAAGCGGCAGTACGCTCGCAAGTGGGTCGATGTTCCCCACTGCGCATGCGCACGACGGAGGGAGCTCCGTCGTGCGCATGCGCGAGACCCGGCGAGTGAAGGACTTTCCATCGCTCCGGGTCTCGCACCAAAGGGGGCGTGCTGTCAATGTTGATTGACAGCACGCCCCCTTTGGTGGGCGTGCCGGGGGCGTGCCTGCCAGACGGAGCCGGCTCCACTGACATCACTAGTGATGTCAGTGGGAGTGATTTTGGCTCTGATAGAGCCAAAATCACTCCAGGGCTTGTGGCAGGGAGACCCTACCGCAGGGTTTCCTTCGCAAGTCCGATGGTCGCGATGGTCAAGACCATCGCGACCATCTTGTTGGACGCTCGTATATGCTGTGGGTGGTGACCCACAGCTATACGAGCGTCCAGGAGGACGCTCCATTTTAATGGAAGAGGACCCTGATTCAGAGCGAGCGCTCTGGTCAGAGCGTCCGGCTCTGAATCAGGGCCTATAGACACTAGCCCATTGTGAATTATGAGTATAGCCCTGTTATGAGGTCTCTAGAAATAGTTTAAATATTAAAGCAAGTGAAATGTTTTCTTTCTTTTTAGATTGCACAGATACTACGCAATTTGGTGTAAATATTCCAGATAACGCTTTTGAAAAACTGTGGAGCAGGGCTATAAAGATCCATCCGAAAAGGAAAAGGTTCTCCTGAGACAGTAAGAAGCGTACTTACAGGGGTATTCAATATGGAAGCGATAACATAGTTTTTGCGTTAATATCGCACTTATGACGTCATTATCGCAGGTCTTAGTTTTACATCATATTCAATTTCATAGACTTATCGCAGTTTTGAAAAGTCTTTGATAAAAAACGGTGATAACTTTTCACCATTGAATAGGTGGCGAAAAAAAGTGCAGAATTGGGGTTTAGGGGTGCAGGCTTAAAAAAAATAGCCTGCACCCCTGGGAATGACATTTAAAAATGAACTGTGTCAAAAAAAGTAAAAAAAAAAAAATAGGGACACCCCAAAAAATTAATTTAAAAATTGGAGTGAAACAAAAAAAAAATGGGAAAAAAATGATTAACAATAGGGAAATAGGTTCAGGGCTATTCTGCAAGTATGCGGCAGGTGTATTCTAGAATAGATTTATAGCAGCAGGTGCACAAATGCAGAATTTTTAAAAATTACTTTAGGGACATCAAAATATGCTAGTACCCATTTTCATGTACCCCAAATTTGATGGGACCACTTAAAAAAACGTAAAAAAACCCCTAAGTGCTCTTCTGCATCACTTCTTCAATGTCGGGAAAAAACACATGCTGCGGCTATTTAAATCCCCGACTTTCATTTTAAGGCTGAAACGGGGGTACCCATAGTGATCCCCCATGTTTTTACAACTTTAGGGGGGTCTTACAATTTTTTTAAGGAAAAATTCGTAACTTTACGCAAATCCAACTTCGGAGGCTCCCGTTTTCGTTAATTTACATATTGAATACGGGGATAAGCGGGCGTTCGCCCGATACTTTAACGCAGGTAAAAACTCCGATATGAAACGTTAACTTCGACAGTGAAGTTAACGTTTCATATTGAATACCCCTCGTAATGATGTACATGAAAACTCCAATTCAGATTTACTTTCTTCATTTTAAATATATAATTAAATTTTCCAATAAATGTAAATTAATTTTAATACATTTTCTTGTTATGAATTACTCTGTCTATGTTAAATAATTTTTAAATTTTAATAATCCAAAGTCACACTGCCCCATAGCAGCTGCACCCTTTGCACCTATGGTGGTTACGCCAATGGTAATGTCACAGTACCCAGTTTGTTCACAAAATAATAATATAATGAAGTCCGATACACAAGAGAGAATTTTGTCTTCACAGTTATTAATACATGTTAAAGTAAAATTTTCAATATAAAATGTAATTAATTACATACACTCCATCGCTATCCCCATTGACAAATCAGTTGTGAGTCTTATTTCCTGCAGTAGTCTAAATGGACTACTGTGACTTGATATAATGCAGCTGCGATGCCAATATCACCTGGAAGAGTACACAATCAGCCAGTCAGAAGCAGCTAAAGGGAGCTGCTTACAGTTACCATTATTATTGTAATTGGTATCGACAAGACACATGCAGTATTCTAATATTAATCAACTCTGCAATCACTGTTCCTATTCTTCTTGGACTTGTTTCATTGGTGTGCAAGCATCTACAGTATATTATTATTGGGAGGGCATTTTGAAGTAGATAATAGCAACCTTTAGCTACAGTAACAAGATGATTGATAGAGTAAAAGTAGAGCCAAATACCAGTTGTAATAGAAAAACAAACTTTTGTTCTGCACACATCATTGCACTTGCGCACAATGACATCACTTCCTGGTCCTCTCCGTGACTGTCTATGAGTCATTTTTTCTTATGCCCCCATCAAAATTATTACCAGTTGAATTGGGGTCCATCATCTGCAATTTTTTAGTATACGTTGACAATAAGTACCTCTACTTGTCAAGATTTGATTGTAGTAAGGCAGTATTTATCAGTGTGAATGCTGGTAGAAGATGTTCTTTGTATATGTACATACATATATAAAAAGCTACTTATGTATGTATATAATACTAATAACCTGGATACCTCTCATAGGCCAAGCAATAACACATTTGTGTCGTATCTCCCTTTTTAGATCTGTCTTTCGAGTAGTAAGTAGGCAGTGGCATATTATCACACAAGGAGCCACCCTTCTCAGAGCACTGGGACCCTCTAACCTCTCTGCATTTTACCTTGTGCCGGCAAGAGGGTCCCTCCTCCTCCGTGGTGCCATCTCCTCAATGGCACAGTGCCAGAGTCTTTGGTTTTACAACATGGTGTCATCTTCCTGAAGGTATCACTAGGATGAGGGACCTGCTTGCCGGTACAAGGTAAGTATACTGTAGGTGCGGGGTGTGTGGTGTAGGGCTCTGGGGCCCATGTGCACTATACGCCCTGCACCCATAATAAACACTCCTATGTGAGTAGGGTTTGATATTTCTGTTACATCTATGTCTTAAGTGTGAAAGCTGTTTGTTTGCTGTTTGGCAATTTTTTGTGAATAATAGACCACTCAGTCACTGACAGCTTTTACATTAATGCTTCCCATAATCTTCATGGAGAGCAAACCTAGGATGTAAACCATTAAACCATGCAATATAAATTGGCCTTGGCTTTTTTCAAAATGTTTATATATCAAGGGGAAAACAAATCTGAGCAAACCTTTTCTATTTCGTCGTTTTGATTTTGTATACTGCTGTTTATAATTGTTTGAAGCTTATTCATCTATACGCACATTGGCACAGCAATTTATTTTCCTTCAGCCAAAATTTTCAACCCAGTTCCACTGCTGGGAAAAATAACATAGTACAGACAGTTTTGTCTGCAAAATCAAAATGAGGACTAAATAAAAAAAAGCTTCATCCCTTTTGCCATTTTGTTGTTGCTGAGTGAATAACAGTTCCCTGTTGAAGTCAGATTTGAAGTGAACTTGAATCAATGCTTCTCCAGCCTTTTCATCTTTCTAAAAGCCATTATTTGGAAGTCTCAGAACAGGCTATTGAATTCTGTCTTGCTTTGACTCACAATATGCACTAAACAGTTCTGTAAAATGCAATCACTCCAACACATAGATAAGAGAGCATTGTTGAAATTCAACAGACTTTCTGAAATGGAAGCACTGTAAGAATTCTGGAATGAATGATGTATGCATAAAATTGGAACACTAAACTAATTTGTCATAAGCCATATGCTTTCCATTTTCAAAACTAGGCAAATTATCTAATATCAGGAACCCATAATACTGAATATGCACTTTTAAAATTGTGGAGCAAAATAAATTCTGGAATATTTAAATTTAAACTAGGCTTATTTTAATAAAAATAGAAAAAAAATCATAGGCATTAATTAGGTATACTCATTTGCTAACATAACACTACAACAGGATAAGATATTTAAAGTCCTATGATAATTGTTATGGAACAACTCTGAAACCAGCAGCCAGTCACATTCCACACCATTTATTAGGAGGTCTGTGAATGTTATATACCTAAAGCACAATACGTGTGGTAATTCAGTTGCTGATAAGCTCTAGATGTGAGCAACTTTAAAACATTGATAAAAAGAAAAACTATGAATACTCAGCAACGAAATTTAACATCATTGCTGAATGAAAGCAACGTTCATTGAACATTACTCATTATAACATTTAAATATTGTGGAAATGGGAAAGATATTGATCTAACAGTACTAAAATTATACTGATAATATTTTATAAAATACAGATCTTCCATTTTCCCTGTTCTCCCCCTTTACTTGCTATTATTTTCATGTGCATTACTTATTATAACATCTAAATGTTGTGGAAATGGGAAAGATATTGATTTAACAGTATTAAAATTATACTGATCATATTTATAAAATGCATATCTTCCATCTTTCCTGTTTTTTCCCCCCTTACTGGCTATTATTTTTATACGCAATGAAATATTGATAGTGTTAGTATATTACAAGTCACCCTATTGCAGTACCAGATATATATTATATTTAACAACGTGTAACAGTTCGGCGTCAGGTGGAATTTTAATCACCTTTCTAATCTTTCTACATATGTATACACACTCTAACTATATCTATTTATTTTAACAATATTTCGCCTTACTTTTTGGACCTGACTACCACTATTTTAAGTAATATCTAATAAAAGTCATGTTTTAATATTAACTCAGAGAAACACTTGTAATTTAGATACTCAGATCCCATCTGTGCACTGTGAAAATCCTATCTTTTCTTTTGTTTTTTCAATCTGTGATGATTATAGGATTCCAAGGTAGCACCTTCATGTATATAAGCATTATAGTAATACTAATGAAGTTGATGGGCTCGGAATAATAAAATAAATTATTTCAATTTCTCTGACATAACATATTTATATATTTATTGGTGCAAGATCACTTTGTTGGTTTCTATGTTTAGTCCTATGTCTAACAGTTGTTTTATTAAAAGAATATAGTTAAAAAATTCTGACATGATACTTCCATCATTTTGAACATTGTTGATGTTTCATTGTACTTAGCAGGTCAATATTAATAGAAAAAGATGTGTATATATACATTTTTAAAACCGCTAGTTCAGTGGAGTCCAACCTGTAGCTCGCGAGCTACTGGTAGCTCGTAGTCTTCATTTTGGTAGCTTGCCTAGCTGCAGTAATGCCGTGTCAACTAGGAGGGTAGCTTGCCTAGCTGCAGTACTGCCATGTCATTTAGGTGCCCACTAGGTGAAAGTGACCTTGATGCATGCTTCCCTGTGGCATCGACGCAGTGGGTGGAGCAATGAGTAAGTGAGTCAAGTGATTTCCATAGCCTCTACAACCACCTGGTGTGCTTCCACGGTGGAGCAGCAATATATCCCGGAAAATCACACAACAGCCCTGCCTATATCTTTTGCTCCTCTACTGCACTTACCTCCTTGGAGCCGGTAATTAACAGTGAAATGTGCCTGTTCTTAAACTTTATTTACAAATTGCAACAATATCACTGTATTAATTAATTGCATTGGTGTTTTCTATGAAACATTTTTCATTTCATTAAATGAACTTCAATTGTTTGGGTAGAAGCCAGATTTTTTTTTTCTATAAGTTTAGTAGCTCTTCAGGAGGTTTAATTTGTCTTGAGTACCTCACACCCCAATTAAGGTTGGAGACCACTTCCCTAGTTCCTGTATGTAACATGTTTGAGCTCTTTCATAGTTATGGATAGATCTTGCCTCAAAATATCACAGTTGACAGTTAAGTTAGGTACACACTTGTACAATCCAATTCGTCTTACTATACTTTTGAATGTACAGATGAACATACAGATTCATGAATGCACACTATTTCTACCAACTAGTTGGATGGTTGGAAAGATAATTATAATCTTTAGGTGCATGGCCAGCTTTAGACATCTAAGTTTTAAGAAAGCGCTGTGACATCCAGGAGGAAATATCAAAGGAACAGTTGGAGATCTGAGTAAGGAGAGAGAGGAAGCGTACAGGGGAGGAGAGATAGATCTGATTTCATCAGCATAAAGATGATATTGAAGTCCAAAGGGCTAACCTAGGGAGAAATTAAAATGCAATCATTCAAACTTAAGGCTGCATTTATGAAACAGCGGCTTTTGTAAGCCACCGCTTCTCCTTGTTTGGAGCTGAAAGTGGGCCTACAGATCCTTGACATTGAAACCAACATTAATTAGGGTGGCTTTGACTTTAATATCATGGAGGACATTAAAATATATTAGGGATGTGCAGGTTCAGATTAGTTTGGATTTTCCCGCCACATTCAGATTTTTTCCGCCAAAAATCGGGTCTCAGAAAGAGGCAAAACATCATCTTTTATGGACAAACATCATCATTCCTGGACAAAAGTCCATGAAAGAGGATGTTTGTCCATGAAAGATGACGTTTTGCCTCCTTCTGAGACCCGATTTTTATCTGAGCAAGTCCGAGCCTGCACATCCCTAATATATATATATATATATATATATATATATGTATATATATATATATATATATATATGTATATATATATATAATGTCATCAGATGAAGAAATAAATGCCCCAGGTTTTTAGCTTCTGCTGGTATATATATGGAGCAATGCTTCGGCACTCACGGGTCTGGTGAAGAAACAATAACTCCAAATCAGGGAACGTTCGTTCAACGTTTCAGTCTTATCGACTTTTATCAAGAACTTCCTAAACTAAACTTGATAAAAGTCGATAAGACCGAAACGTTGAACGAACGTTCCCTGAGTTGGAGATTTTCTTTCTTCACCAGACCCGTGAGTGCCGCAGCATTGCTTCCTATACAATAAGTATCTATATACTTCTGATGGCACCTGGGCACTTTGCTGTTCATGTGGTGTGCTAGCCCCATTTTGTTTATATATATATATATATATATATATATGTATATTGTAGGAGATAAAGATGCGCACTGGTTTCAACGTGACACTTAAAAATACACAAAAATAAATATTCAAAATATAAATAAATATATATGACCTCAGAAATCATTGAGTGGCAGCTCCAAAAAAGTGATAAGGTATGGCACCCACAATAACTGATATAAAGTGAAAGAAAGGAGCGCCTACTAGTGTCCAAAATAACTTCATAAACCCAACACAGGATAGTGAAATAAAGTGAGAAAATGCAGAGCTAGCTTGATCGCTAACAATTCTTTATTCCAGATGGCATAGTCTCTCTCCGGAGCTGAGAGCTTGTGGGAAAATAAATCTTGAGTACCACTTCTCCTCCTTGTCCTTCTGCGAGAGCCCAAGCTTTGACCGTCGGGGCATCTACCTCCAGAAAGAAAGGCTGGTCACTACCGGGTTGTCTCAGGATGGGAGCAGTGATGAACACTGCTTTAAGTGATTGAACACTTCCTCTGCCTCAGAAGGCCACACCTGGGTGTCTTGGCCCTTCTTGATGATAGCAATTAGAGGAGCTGCAACAGATGAATAGTTCCTGATAAACTGCCAGTAAAAGTTACAGAAGCCCAGGAAACATTGTATCGACTTTAAACCCACCAGACAAGGCCAGTTGACAATATCAGGAAGCTTCTCGGAGTCCATTTGGTGACTTGAGCCTGAAATAATATAACCCATGAATGCCAGTTTCTTTTGCTCAAAGGAGGGAGTACTTCTCTAACTTGCAAAAGAGCTGATTATTCCGAAGTTGTGACAGCACTGTGCATAAGTGCTTACAATGACTCACTAATCTGTATCTTTAGAGAAGATCAGGATGCCATCCAGATATACCACTACATAGTTATATAACAGATCTCAAAAGATGTTATTCATGTACTTTTGGAAAACAGGTGCACTGCTTAAGCCAAAAGGCATGACCAAGTAATTGTAGTGACCATCCCGTGTGTTGAAGGCTATCTTCCACTCATCCCCCTCTTGGATCCTGATTAGGTTATAAGGCCCACAGAGATCTAACTTGGTAAACACCTTTGCCCCCTTTATGCGATCAAAGAGTTCTGAGTAGTGGTAGTGGGTACCACTCCTTAATGGTGATGGCATTCAGGCCTCGGTAGTCAACACATGGGGCCATATTCAATTTGGGAGCAAAAAGTCTGTGCTGGACTTTTCACTCCACATCGCAGGTTTTCTGGGGATAAAGTATTGGGCGCGTGCCCGCTTTATCTCCGTATTCAATTAGAACTCAACGAAAATGGAAGCCGGCTGTCAAAGTCAAATAATTGGTTATGATCGTTGTACAATTATTATCTGACGATATAGTCGTCTATGGTAGGATGACTTGTTATGAGGATGCTACTTTGCATCGCGCAATCCGATGCGCTAAACTGCGTATTCACAACACACATACGTTGATGCACATAATGCACACACATATAAATGTATATATACATATATACACATGGACGCTCATCTGTATATAGTCACATACATACTGACACATATTTGCTATTTGAACACACAGATGCACATATGCGGATGCATATGTGCAAGATGGTTCCCACACATTATAGTTAATAACCAGTGTTATTAAAGGTAGTTTTAGGTAATAATTATGATGTAATATGTACTTAAACGAGATCTAAGGTTTAGAATATAGTGGACATGTCATGTTTCATATCATACGAAATCCCTGTTTAATTGCAGACATCCGTATCTATTAGCAAAGAAGTCGCATCATGCGTCCACTAGTTATGGATGATAGGGAGTTATTGGATAGAAATGTTATAACATGCATGTAGTGTTGTAGCCAGTATTAACCAGTTGTTTGGTGGGAGGCTACACAAAGAGACCGTTGGAGAACTAAGCCATGCCCCTAATGACACCGTATGAACTAACCAATGACCAGATTATCCAGAAGCAAGAACCAATGGAAACTTGTCAACTAGTCCCTTTGTTAACTCTTTGTTAGCTCTGTTAAGCTGTGTCCCGATCCCAGTGTAAAGGTATCTTCTTGCGACCACAGACGTCTGGATTGATGACTGTATACTGGGACCAGAGCACATGCGTATGTATCGGCTTGTACTTTATTATTGATTTTTACTCTAATTGTTAAATCTTTCATCGTGTTACTTTTTCTTTACATAAATAACTTTTTTGTGCTTTGGAACCACACGACTGGACAGGAAACTAATTCTTTCTTAAGCAACTTGCAGCGCTAAATAGCGACTATTAGAAATCAATACGGCGGAAGGTAAGAATCGCCAAAAAACTGGAATTTTTGGGAAATATTCCAGGGACCCCCCTAAAGATGTCTAGACATGGGAGATCACTATGGGTACCCCCATTTTTACCTGCTGAAGGAAGTCGGGGTTTCTAATAGCCGCAGCAGGTGTATATTTGCAGCTATGAAGAAGGGGTTAAGAATAGCACTTAGATTTTTTTGGGGTAAAAATAAGTATTGCTATCAAATTTGGGGTACATGAAAATGGGGGTGAGCATTTTTTTAAGTCCCTAAAATGATTTTTAAAAATTCTGCAAAAATGCACCTTCCGCTACTCCTGCAATGAAGAAAACACCTGCCGCATACTTGGGAAACCCTCTGGATTTAATTTGACTATTTTAGAAGTATGTTCCCTTTGTTTTTTTACCCCCAAAATTAAAGTTAATTTTTTGGGGTGTCCCGGTTTGTTTTAAAACTTTATTTGACACAGTTTATTTTTAAATGACATTCCCAGGGGTGCAGGCTATTTCTTTTAAGCCTGCACCCCTAAACCCCAATTCTGCCCTTTTTTTTGCCACCTATTTCATTGGTGAAAAGTTATCCCCGTTTGTTTTCAAATACTTTTCGAACCTGCAAAAAGTCTTTGAAATTGAATACGGGGATAATTTGAAATAGGCGACATTTCGCTCCAAATTGAATATGGCCCATGGTCTCACCATCTTTCTTCTCAACAAAGAGTAGACCAACTTCTGTGGGTGATTTAGATTCCCTGAAGAACCTGTGCTCATAGTTCTCCTTGATGTATTCAGGCACTGCTTAGGTTTCGGGAAGCAAGAGGGGAAACACTCTTCGACGAGGAGGCATTTTGCCAGGTATTAAATCTATAGAACAGTCCCACTCCCGATGAGCTGGGAGTGTGTCAGCCACCTTTTTGCTGTATGTATCCCTGAAGGACTGGTATGGAGATGGAAGAGGGTCCTCTGGAGAGATGGAAAAACTGGATTACACGGCAAAGAGCTCTGATAGTTGGCAAGCATGTCTGATGGCACTGAATTCCCCATACCAGGATTACTTCATTCCAATGTGGGAACATGCTTACATAGCCACGGAAGCCCTAGGATAATAAGACTCTCAGCTGTTGAGAGTATGTAAAAAGATATCAACTCCAGATGGAGAGTGACTACTTGCATAGTAACTTCTGTCACTCAGAAGTTGATGGTAGCAGTGGTAAGTTTATTTTCATCTACTCCATTGATACAGAGTGATTTCTGTAGTGGCACACTAGGGGGTAAATTTTTCTAAAGTGAGAGTTTTTAGAAGTGAGTTTTAGAAGAGATGTTGCCCATAGCAACAAATCAGATTCTACTTAATATTTAACTAGCACCTTCTAGAAGATAATAGCTAGAATCTGATTGGTTGCTATGGGCAACATCTCTTCTAAAACACTTCTAAAAACTCTCACTTTAGTAAATTTACCCCTAGGAATATCCAACTCTTGAACCTTCTTCGCTGTGATAGTTACCATCGGCGCTGAAATTCAAGAAGGCCTTGAGAGTCTCCATGGTCTTTTCCAATAACAAAATCACCTCAATCGAGAACTGGGAATGACTGCCTTCCTTTGGGGTTTGCACCTAATCTGACCACCCCTCGATCAGTTAAGGCATTTTGTTTTCCCGGATGCTTGGAACAGTTGGAAAGAATGTTACCCGGTTCACCAAATCTGATCTGCATGGCTCTTTCAGGAGATGCAACTGAAGCTGTGAAATGTGGGGCAAATTTGAAGCTGAAGCAACGAGACTGTTCCTTCTTTCATGCTCCCTCTCTCTGTGGCAAAGATCTACTCAGATGCACAAAGATATTAGGTCATCCAGGGATGTTGGCAGATTTCTGGATGCCAGTACGTCCTTTATATGCTCTGAAAGACCTTGCATGAAGGCAGCAACCAGGGCATTGTTATTCCAATTTAACTCAGAGGCAAGGTTTTGGAATTGCACCGTGTAGTGACCCGCGGACTGGTTGCCTTTTCTCAATTACAGGATACCTGATGCTGCAGAAGACACACGACCAGGTTCATTGCACACCTTTTTGAAGGCTTCCAGGAATTTCGTACTGTCATTAACCATTAGATTGGGGATTATTTCTCTCCAATAGTGGTGAAGCCCAGGCTAGGGCCTGTCCGGACATCAGGGATATGATGTAGGCAACTTTAGTTCTATTGCAAGAAATATTTGCTACTTGGATCTCAATCTTGATAGAGCACTGATTCAGGAATCCTCAACAACCTTTGGGATCCCCGTCAAATTTCATAGGACTCGGAAACTGTAAAGGTATCTGGTAGCTGGAACAGACATTGCCTGAGATGGTGTTAACTGTACCGGAGGTGTCTGATTGGTACCAATTTGCTGCATCAGGCTATGTAAGCACAGCATAATCTGGGCCTGATCACGCTCTTGCTTCTCCATCCTAGAAATTTTTTTTTCAGCAACTCTCATGGTGAGGAAATACCAGCAGCATCCATATTTATGGGCTAGAGTATTCTGTCACAATTCATAGATAGGTAGTGGATGCTAACTAATTTGTTAGGATTGATGAGACTTATTACTGAGATACAGAGTCTAACATGCCATTGTATTCACCAGGGAACCCCGCACTAAATTTTAGACTTAGCTACGTTTGACACACAGGTCAGACTAGGTTCCCCAATACAGGGGCTGATGTACTCTGGATGGAGCGGAGTATGATGAAGACATACAGTGTAGTCGATAAGCCAGGTCAGAACTGAATGGACCAGATGGTACCAGGGAGCAGATGTTTACAGGTCACGGAGGATAGCCAAGGTCAAAATCGGAATACCAAGTGAAGTACCAGGGAGGAGATGGAAGCAGGTCATGGATGAAGCCAAGGTCATGAATGAGTAGCTGCACACACTGGAAATGCTGGAGTATGGTTGAGAGAAGGAACTGGCACCAAAACACTAGCAGCAGGTGCCAGGGACTCCCTGTCCACTGCCCTACACTGACCAGGACTCCAGCGTTGCCAGACCCGGTAAGTGGTTGCCAGGTTCAGCCATGCTTTGACACTGGGTTCATCACCTGAGTGATGCAGAATGGCCTGATTAAGCTTGCATTAACTGCTGGAAGGCAAGTTGGGCTTCCTCAAACCACTTTGGGGTTGGCCTCTTTGCTGGTCAAGGTAGTGATTGGTGCAACCAGTACGGAGTACCCCCAGATAAATCTACGGTAATAGGGCCTGATTCAGAGTTGTATGCTGTGTTTATATATGCTACTACTGCAGGGTATCTGGTCAACTAGTTGACATTAAAAAGGTCAACACCAGAAGATCTACACATTCTGACTGTCCAAACCAATTAAAAAAAGGGCACTTTTTTGTGTCGACATTTTAACCATGTTGATCTAAATACATTTCTACATATTGGTGGTTGACCTCATGACCATGTCAACCTTCTGACTGTCAACATTCACAACCTTTCAGCTTTCTGGTTCTGATCTTCTGAATGCTGACCTTCATACTATCAACCAGTACTATCAACCAGTCATATTACTCCCTGCTATAGAAGGCATGTGTCAATAGACACCTATTGCAAGCTTCTATAATCTTCTGCTGCATCTGAGGACACAGTATTGGATCATCTGAAAAAACATCAGCCATCTAAGTAACCCTCAGGTTATGCAGGATGGCAAGTGTTTTCACTCTGCTGGTTAAGGAAATCTGTGATGGAAGACGCAGACTGACCTCTGCACGCCTTGAAAATGGGGCCATCACTGCCCCTTTCCTGATCCCAAACGGGGACTGCAACTGTCATCACAGTCAATGATCGGCACATGCGCAGTACCGATTCTGTGCATGCATTGATCATTAAACATCGGAGATGTGTGTAAACTATTGGGTTTATATATAACTCTGAATCAGGCCCATAGTTCACAAAAGCCTAAAAAATGTTGACCTGCATTTAAAGTGGTGGGTTGAGGTCAATTGGTAATTTACAATATATGAGGGGAGGGGAATGTGCTAATCTGTGGTGGGCAGGTTGTAATTGTAGCTGCTCTGTGCAGTGAGGGCACTACAGAACCTCACTATGTATACATGCAGAAATGGTAAAAATAGGTACTAAGCGCATACAATAGCCTGAGACCTGTGATCATAAAAGATTTAAACACTGTGACATACAGTATAGCCGAATAGGCAATTCGGAGAAGACTAAAACAAATTTATAAATAATATAGATATGTTAATACACAAGGGTTATCTAAAATAATGATGAATAAAGATAATATGTACACACTACGTGTCAGATAAAATTAATTTATTAAAGGTCAGAGTAAATTGTACAGAACTAATAGATCTGTGCTTCGGATAGTATCAATATAAAAGCATTCAAATGTCTGAACAGATATAAAATTAAATGTACTGATGATGCACAATATGATAAAGAATAGAACTAATACCAGTATACAACATTTATATAACGTAAAACATATCCTGGTAAGAGCATACAACTTAAATGGTGTGCAGAGCGATACGCTTGAAGCGTTTTACTCACTCTGCATGCGGGGTGAATAGAAGTGTAAAATAATCAAGGTTCCTTTTGTGTCCTGATTGGACTGGTGCTGTGGTCGGACTAATGTCACCATATGATGTTAATCCCCACTTCTCCTTAAGGTATCTACCTTGTATATGGGGTCCGTGATCAGTTCCACTGAACTGTGGGGTAGTGATTCTGCTGTATTGTGGTTAAGAGTCTGTAGCTGGTGTTTCCATTTGAGTTCATGGTGTATAGGTTACCGTTCTGCTTCGAGTATTATGCCTCCTTGGAGCTGTGGTGTTGTCCTCGAGAGTCCCAAAGTGCTGGGGGTCTGACGGCAGACAGCCCAAGATGGCCGCAGAAGTGCACTATGCGGCTCGTGTCGGGATAGATTTATCCATGATCGACGCGTTTCACCTGTAAGGCTTCTTCAGGATAGCAGATACAGATTCTCCCAGCTGGGGCTCTTTTTATGAGGTCCTCTGGTAAAACTGTTCTAGCCATCTTGAAAGAGGGATATTTCCCCATAATTTGCCCATACAGTGGTGGTTCTGTTTTGATGCTGCACTGGCTATCATGAAAAAAGTATGTATCTCTGTTGTTAACCATACACTGGTGGTGTGTGTGTGTATAGAAGTGGGCCAAGGACATACCGTGACAAAACGGGGACATGATGCAATACACATACTATGCATATGTGGTATGGGAACTTTGATCAATGATAGTATATAGAAAAAAAGTGTTTAAATAGGTTAAAGTGCTTGTGTGCCTATATCAGTTGTCAAGTATTAGAGGTATGAAAAAAGTCGCTCAAGTGCAACAAATGAACATAAAACCAAAACAAAGTCGCTCAAAGTGCGACAAATGGGCCCTCATTGCCTATTCGGCAATATATCACAGTGTCAATTGGTAATTGCCTGAATTTTGTCTGGATCCATCTATAAACCAGATCCAGCTATAATGTAGCCCGGAAAGGATATTGAGTCCAGTTCAAACACATACTTTTCAAGTTTGCAGTATAGTTGTTATCTCTGAGCTAGCAGAGAACCTCTTTAACATGCTGCCAGTGGATCTGGATCTTGGCAGAAAAGATGAGTCTATCATCTAAGAGAACTACAACTGTGACATAGAGTAGGTCTTGGAATATCTCATTGACAAAATCTTGGCATACAACTAGGACATTGCATATATCAAATGGCATCACAAGATATTCATAATGCCATTCCCAGGTATCGAAAGCTGTTTTTCACTCATCATCATCTCAAATTTTGATCAAGTCTTAGGTCTCTATCGGGGCAATTCAATTCAACGTGAATTGAATAGCGCCAGGAGCAAGCTCCAGGAGCTATTCAATTCAGTGTGCTGTGTGGTCGGAGAACGCCGGTTCTCATGCCTTAACAAGGGTGTTAAGGCGTGGTACCCAGCATTCTCTGACCAAAGTGCTGAGCGCACAGCTGTTAGCGCCGCACTATTTCTCCTCGCAACCCCAGGGGGGTGCGAGAAGAGGTCCTTAGCCTGCACTAACAGCGCGATGAATTGAGTAGCTGCGGGAGCTCCCTCCCGTCGCTATTCAACATGTACTGAATTGAATTCCCCCCTGTGAGATCTAACTTAGTGAATTTTGTGGTTCCTTTAACCCCCGCGAACAACTCAACATCATTAAGTCTCAGTAGTCAATGCAGGGGCACAGATCTCTGTCTTTTTTTCACAAAAATGATCCTTGCTTCAGCAAGTGATTAAGGCGAACTTGAAGCCTCTCTTCAAGTTCTCCTTAATGTATTCCAACATAGACTGGGTCTCTGGAAGGGATCAGAGCCAGCCCTAACCAATTTGGTGCCCTAGGCAAGATTTTGGCTAGTGCCCCCAGCAGATGATCCCAGGCTCTCCCCACACAGCACCCCTCTCCCCCCACAGCACACTGCTGTAACTAAAGAAAAAAAGGACAGAGTTTAGGGGAAAGTCCTTTATACCCCTACCTCAGAATACATTCTATGGGGCACATTCTCCGCTCACAGCACCACAGGCCCTCCCTTCACAGTTCCCCTCTCCCAGCACAGTATCTTTCACCCAGGACTCCTCCTAACACAACATCCCTCAACTAGCAGCCCCATAGCACAGATTACAGCACAGCGCCCCTCACCATGCACTCTCCCAGCACAGCACCATGCTCATAGCAGTGTCATATCCCCCTGGGCTCCCACTACCAATATGTCTTCCTCTCCCCCCAATATCAGTGTCAGTAGCACCCTGAGACAAGTGTTTTTGGTAAGCAAATATATTAACTGGCACCAATAGGTGTATTGTTGCATGTGCCTAAGGAGCACACCCAAAAAAATTTAGGGGGCATGATCTCGTGAGTAAAGCTGGACCCACAAGCCATTTGTCACGCTGGATACATGCCCAGCACTCCGGGAGCTGCTGACCATGCTCCTAGTCGCTCTCTCTAGTGAATAGATGCGGCGCAGCCAGTAGTCATCCACTCTCTCTCACACGCACACAGCAGTCACCAATTCTCCCTCACATGCATAAAGCAGTCACCCATTCTCCCTCACACGCATACAGCAGTCACAGATTGTCATAGAGGGGTAATATATAAAAGTAAAACCACACCATTATAAGCCCAGAGCCTCCAAGTCAGACTCAGACACATATATTACTGCAACACACTGTCAGTCTGTCACTGACACACTGACTGTTAACAACTTATCAGCAGGCCAGCCATCCCAGGGCCAGGAGGGACTTGATTAATGATGGTGACGGATGGCCCAGGAGGAACATGAAGATGGCCACCAGCACCAATGATCCTTCCCCAAAAATGGGCGGTGGCTGTTGTTATCCTTTCCCCCTCTGTGGTGTCCAGCCCCAGCACTGTTTGCGCGCTGCGCTGCCATGTGACAACATGTTGTCATGTCACTCCCTACAAGCAAGGGGCCCATTACAAGTACTTTACAAGTGTGATGCAGCTGTGTCACAGTGACAGTCTGCCTGCGGCCCACTTCAGCTACTGGCTACCTTGTTGTGGCTTACATAATAAATTAGCATGGTCGCAGCCAGTGCTCCCTCCTTGGCTGCATACCATGCATATAATTGTAGAACTGGCCCTGGCCACTCCTCATGTGTCTCTGCCTCATGTGTGTCCCCCCCAATAGCACTGTCATCAACTCTAAGCCCCCACACCCCCATATCTCTGCCTCCTCCTCCTCCCCATAATAGTGTCATCAGACCTTTGAGCCTCCACTCCCCATATGTATCTGCCTCCCACTCCCATAACATTGTCATCAGCCCCCTGAGCCCCTACTTCCTATCTGTATCTGCCTCCCCCTCACCCAGCTCTTACCTTAATCCTAAATGGCTGGGGCAGGGCAGGTTCCACAAACGTTGCTTGGCTTTCACTTATGAAAATGAAAGTAAAACACTCTCTGCCTGTGTGAGTCACCGCTCTGTCCCGTCCTGCTGCAGCGTCCTGACATCTCCTGCTGGATGGCTTGGATCACTGAGATAGCGATCAGTGCAGGGCCAGCTGAAAGTAAAAAAATGTTTTACCACCCTTGGCTTGGGATGCACCTAGGCATTCCAGGTGCGCCTAGGCATTTGCCCATTATGCCTATGCCTGGGGCCGGCCCTGGAAGGGATAGTGGATAAACTCTTTCTCTTGGTGGAATTTTCCCTGGGATGAGTTTAAAGGGACAGACCCAGATCCTATGAGGTGGTACTGTCTCTGCAGCTTCTTTGTGGAATACATCCTGAAACTCATAGGGAGGAGGGATGGCTGAAGCATTGGATGTTTTGGTGGAACAATGCAGGAGGATAGGTTGGGGATACTTTCCTAAACAAAGTAAACCCAAAGCCAGAATTTGAGGAGCTGACCAGTAAAAATGAAGGTTGTGTTGCTTAGAGCCAAGAAAATCCAAGGACAAGTGGGTTGGTGGACTTATGTATGCTTAAATATATCAGAGTCATTGAATGGAGTACAGTACACCAAACATGAACATCACAGGTAAGGACTGATGCGTCCTAGTACCTCTTGGAATGTGACTTCTGTGGCTGTTGTGAGGTAGATAGGAGTGGAAGTAGCAGTTAAGGGAAAGGCTAGTGGCAAAAGAATCCATGAGAACAGGGAGGTATACAGAACCTATAGGGTTTTTCAAGGTAGCATACATAACACTGTCAGATGTTTGCGGAGAGTAAAAAGACAGTCCTAAACTAACCTCTCCACCGTTGATTAGTAGTGGGCATTTCCCAATTTTTTTGGTACAGGATTTCAGCCAATGATCTGGACAGGCACAATATAAGCACATTTTCTCTCAGAAGCGCCTCTCACATTCTTTTGGGGTGAGATGGGATCATCCAATTTGCATATTATTTTCAGCTCTACCCTTACCCTGAGCTATCTCATGGAAACGGTGATCCACCGAGTTGCAGAGTGAAATGATCCCGTAAAGACTGGATGGTAATTCTCGACACCTAGCCAGAAGACAGCGGTAAGCTCCTCCTTGTACCAAGAGAATTCAGAGGATAAAGTCCCAAATTGCATTCCTCCACAGAGTGACAGCCTTGGTGTAGTTTCAACATTTTAGATGCTGCTTATGTTGTTCTCCCAGGATCATCAGAGATCCTTTGAAACATGGTCAGGAAGTTGTTCATATCTGGTAGGATCAGATCCGATTTCTCCTGCAGCAGGAATGCCCATGCCAGGGCTTTCCCAGATAGCAAAGAGATTTTATAAACTGCTTTGGTTCTTGCTGTAGGGAAGGTTTCAGGCTGTAGCTCAAAGTAAATGCTACATTGGTTTTATAAACCTCTGCAGATGTTGGGGTTCCCATAGTATTTGGCTGATGTGGGAAGATGAAGCCTGCATGTTGAGGTCCGGCCATTCAGATTGGGACCCATAGAATACAGATATAGTTAGCAGGAGAGTGGATAAGCTTGATGCCATGTCACAGTAGCAATATGGATGGAGGACCAGGAGCATGATGTCTGTAGTACTTTGTCAGTCTGCAGGAAGTGTTAATACCGGAGTGCTGTGCACCACTGAAAGTGGGTCACAGATATACTGTAGGAAGTGCTGAGAGCACAATGGTGTGTAGTACTTGTGGCAGCCTGCACGGAGCTCAGAACTGGTTTAGATGTGAAATGAAGCAGAATGTGTTTTTACACAGGGCCTTGTTTAGACCCGCTCGCTAAGATGCATACTCTCGCTGCTGTTGATGGTATGCAGTGTGCGCATGCATCACAGTGCACATGTGTGTACCTTTGCAAAAGTTCACAATGAGTTCGCTTGCTGCACATAGACAGCCCAGCAGAGTGAGTGAAGGGAAGCCGTTTGTAGGTGGTAACAGGGGCTGGCCATTAAAACCGGGGGAGAGGAGGTGCAAACGCAGGCATGCCTGAGCATCTCAACGGCATTTTAGAGGTGTGCATAATTCTAAGACAGCATCATAGTACACGTCACCTGACTTGTTTTTACACTGAAGTGCTCACAGTGCTTTCGGCAGGGTATCGTCAACCTCAAGGGCTGCGATAGCATCCGATGTACCGATGGTTGCATACACTTCCTGGACATGACATGCACAAGTGCGGTAGCACTGCCTACGCAATTTGCATACACATTGTGCGAATGATCGCATCTAGCGAGTGGCTCTGAATCAGGCCTGCAGGTCACTGATGAATGAGGGCCAGATTCAGCAAGGAACGCAGTTGCTAATATGCACGCAATCTGCTGAGTGTTGCGTTCTGCGCATGTGTTGCGAACTAGCTATTGCGATCGGGACTGCAATCACAGTGACTACACAGACCCATTGCAGATTGATTGACAGGAAGTGCCATTTGTGGGTGGTGACGGGGGGGTGGTCGGGGTAATGCAGGCGTGCCAGTGCGTTTTAATGCCGTTGCAGAGACGTGCATAAGTTATCCACTGTAATGGCCTCTGCAGTCTGAGGCCTCATAGCATGCGTGGTTGTTAGCAATTTCTGAGTAAGGTCAGGGTTTGTGCAAGTGTGCATGAGGCTGCAATAGTACTCGATTGTACCGATGGTTTTGCAGTCTTGCTAAACATTACGAATGTGTGGTAAGTAAAGTGGGCATACTTGTGTAGTGCTGCGAGGGAATAGTGATCGCAATGAATTAGCATACTATCGCAATTGAATTGCGTGCATAATCGCTATTGCATTCGCAATTGTGTACGGTAGTGAATCAGGCCCTGAGACCACTGCAGAAGATACCAGGTAAAACAAGTAACTATAGTCTGGAACAGCAGTAGAATGCAATAGGCAAAGCAGGTAACTGGATTCTGCAGCAGAAATAGCAGCATTGCTGCCAGGCATCTGGATACCGATCTTAGGGAGAAGAATGTTGTTCTGGCAATGAGTAGTTAGCAGTTCCTGGTTTTTATAGGGCTTACTTTGCACTGATAGGCTGGCTGAGTCATGTGACTGGAGTTGCTGGAGACTAGTTAGTCATGATACAGTTCAAGATGGCCACACCCATGTAGAAAAACAACAGAATCTGTATGTTTACAGGTGAGTGACACAGCTGTCAGGAATTCTACAGCCGTTCAGCAGGGACACAGATAGCAGTGATATGACACATTGTTGGAGTACAGTTACCAGCAAGCCTGTCCTGGCATTTCGGCATCAGCACTATGGGAACAACAAGTGCCAGTACGCCAAGACATTAAGGGCCCACTCGCACCTGTAGTCCACATGTAAAAAAATATTAAAATAATGACAGTACAAGGACACTGAAGGTGGTATTGCTTTATTAAAAATCATATCAAATCCTCCTCTTCTGTCTATGTAGTAATCCAATGGTCTTCAGAAAAAACAAACCGCAAATCTAAGTCTCACAGTCAGCACTGTACACTTGTTCCAATTTACATTCATCCCAGAACAATTAATATAGTGTGTACACACCATGCAATCCTTCAAATAACAGACCGATATAACGTACATCGTTTGATCGTTAGATCGTATACAATATATTTACTTTAAAAACCACCATACAATCATCATAAAGATATAGCGAAATTTTAATAATGGGCAGTACTTTCTAAAAAGGTATAAAAACAAAATGCCATTTTAGGTCTTTGCAGATTACCACTATTTCCTGCATATGGTTGATGCCACCTTCAAGGAGTTACTTCACCTGGTGACTCCACTTATTGAGAGGCAGAATACCAAGTTCAGGAGAGCCATCCCTGTTGAGGAGAGGCTGGTTGCTACTCTGTGCTTCCTGGTTACAGGAAAATCCCTGGTTGACTTGAGATTTGGCTCCCTCGTCTCACCTAAAGCTTTGGGACTCATCATCCCTGAGACCTGAAAAGCCATCATTCATGTACTAAAACAGTAATACTTAAAAGGTAAGAAATAAGGAGACACTTTTTTCTTGTGAAATTTGTTTTTACTTGAAAGTACTATAAAATTAGCACTGTATAAATCACTGCAAATTAGCAATACAGTATATATTAGTTAAATAAAATGTTAACACCATTTTACCAATATGAAAAAATAACATTTTAAAAAACAAAAACTAAAAGGCCCTGTCCACTCAGTGTCCTGTCACTGAGCATGGAGATGGCTCTCTGCAGCCCCTTGCTCACATCATGTCTCCTCAGCATGATGGTACACAAAATGCACACCAGAGTTCCCTCCATACCCACAGTAGGGGCACAGCCATGTTGGACTCTGTCACCTGACGCTCTTCCTCCACTCAGAGCGCTGGTCTAAGACCAGCTGAGAGCAGCATCCAATCATTGGAAATCCACCCCTATAAATTCCATTTCCTCACTGGCTCCTGTTGCCAGTACAACGTCACTTCTGCTGAAGTTACAGCTCTGTGCTGAACTCCAAGGTACTCTGTATCTGAACTGTTCCATTCCATAACATTCCAGTTCCAAGTCTGGAAGTCAAGTCTCCAATTCCATCTATTTCTCCAGTCTGATTTTACCACAGAGACTTGCTTATATCTACCTCCATCGGTGCCAGCCAATATCTCCAAACATTGGTCCCATCCAATGTCTCCAAACATCGATCTCATATGATATATTCAACACTGGTCTCAAACCGGTCAAGTTCTTCAACATCAGTCTCAAACCGATCAAGTTTTTCAATTCATCAACATCAGTCTCAAACTGATCAAGTTCATCAATTCATCAACATCTGTCTCAAAACGATCAAGTTCTTCAATTCAGCAACATCAGTCTCAAACTGACCAAGTTCTTTAATTCATCAATATCGGTCTCAAACCGATGCAGCTCTTCAATTCAGCTTCAATGGTCTCATACCGCCTCTACTCAGTAATCCAGCATCATCGGTACCAATCCGAATCTGCCCATCTCTTTACTATCATATATCCAGTTCCCATTCTAACCTGCTGTTTAATAAAGACATTTACATTACTGTCCTTGAAAATATTGCTTAAGAATTTGATGGCAGGTGGAACTTCCCAAACTGCAGGGAACCATAGATGGTAAACAAGTGCGGATAACCCCTCCTGCCACCAGCAGATCCTTTTTATTTTAATTACAAAGGATCCTTTAGCATTGTACTGATGGTTGTGGTCAGTGCTAACTACAAATCCATTTTTCTGGACGTCTGATGGTGGCTCCTTTAAGCCGACAACTTTCTACCAGAAGCTGATGACCAAAATACTGCTGAGGAAACGAAATTTGGTCTAAATTTTGTCTTTGTGGTCGATGAGGCCTTTGCTCTACATGAGTACATTATGAAACCATATCCGCAAAGGGTATTACCAAAGAGAGGTGGATTTACAATGACAGACTGTTCTGTGCATGCTGGGATTGTGGAAAGTGCCTTTGGGATTTTTAAGTAACAGATTCAGGATCTTCCACACAGCCATCAATCTACGTGCTGACAAGATTGACTGGGTCATCATAGCTTGCTGTGTATTGAATAATTTTCTACAGCGAAAAACCCACCATGAGCCAAGGAAGTATGGGAGGAATACCTTGCATACATAAATGGTGTGGGGGTAGTGCCATGGCAGGATGACTTCATTAATTTAAAAAACTGTGCAATATTTTAGCCTAAATGCATTACTGAACATTCTGCATGGTGTGTGTTTGCTGCACCATCTTCCACATCATCCTCTTCATCTTCACCCAGTCCTGGAACCAATGAATTCAAAGGTGCCCTCTGTGATTCATGATCCAAAGTGAAGGTCAGCAAATTATAGTACAGGGTTGGCACATACACATCATCTGCTCCTGCTACCGATCTTCTAGATACCTTCGCATTTTTATTTTCTTTAAGGAAGACAGTCCTAAACTTTGGGATTTTTTTGACCCACTCTGCATCAGCTGAACTCTGGTAGGGTTTGCGATGGCTACCAGGGAATCTATCGCAGCAGATCTTTTCACCTTGTTGGAGTAATCTTTGGAGCTTATCCACCACAAACACTCATTCTCCATGTAGACTTCCAGGAACTTTCTCACAAATGTGCAGTTTTTTTTTCCATAGAAATAATAACTAGAATAAAGGACACAAAATGAATACTAGAAATAGTAACAACAAACTTTACCAGTACAACATAAATGTCCACATTAAATAAAGGATGTTAATGTTGTATGTAAATAAAGAAAATTAATGTTGAATTCTGTGTTTTCTTTTAATTTATTTAACATTGCCATTAACATTTTAGTGCCACACTGTGCCCGCGCAGCAATTGTATTGCGATTACGCTCATACAGAGGATTCACTCGCAAAGTTAGTGACAGGTAGTCAGCATCTGGGAGAGGTAACGAGGGGGTGGTTAGAAAAACACAGGCCTGACTGACAATTTAGATGCAGTTTCATAAATTAGCCATTGCAATCTCCTTCACAGCATGAGAGCCGCAATGTTTGAGGCAGGTCAGACTTGACTTACAAGTTGTGTGACTGCCCGATGTGCATCAATGTTAACAATGTTTATGCTGTTGCTCATTAGATGTATATGAGGAGGCAGCAGTGGGTGTCCCTTTGCTCGGATGAGCTTTGGAAGGCATTAGCATATTTTAGCAATTGTGATCCGTCAGAGATTGCAGTTGAGATTGCATTAGCGCAAATCTCAGAATCAGGCCCTGAAACCATTATTTATTGTAATATACTTATATTTCTATAGATAATTATGTCCTACCTAATCACATCAAGTTTCCTAGAACCAGCTGGAAGCTGCTTTCTCCAAATATTACAATTGTGCAGCCTGTTGGCTTTCCCTTGTCTCAAAGCAATATCTGAGGCCAATTTCAGTTAATGAATGGAAGTTGTTAAATGCTTCAGTGAATCTATATAACTATGTGCCCTACGCTTGCATAAATGCTGTGTCATGCTTTCAGACTGATGCATTATGTTCATATGATGTTCATGTAGCTGCCTGTAAATTGGATTATTCTTCCAACACATTTGTATACTTCTTTTCACATCCCTTTCATTCAAAGTAACTCTATCTTTGTGTTTTCTTAGTACATACCTTGGGAGATGTACTAAACCTTGGAGGGAGATCAAGTACCAACCAATCAGCACCTAACAGTCATTTTTAAAACACAGCCTGTAAAGTGACAGAAGATGATTGGTTAGTACTTTATATCTCTCCACTTTATCTCTCTCCAAGCTTTGGTAAATCTCCCCCACTGTGTGGTCGACCATAGGGATAGTAGAAATGAAAGAAAGTATTATATGGTAAATGTAGCTTATTAAAATATCATAAAAAATACTCAGTTTGTTCTTCTAATTAGTCATATCAAATATGTTTATACAAGGCTTAATCCATTTGTAGTGTTTAGGAAGAAAGATATCAAGTCTAGTTTTCACTTTTCCACCTGACGTGGAGCCAATGGATGAATGGTTTAAGGGCTTCAGTCAACCTGTCTTGCATCTGCGTGGCTCTATGTTGGTTGTTAGTTTATACCTCTCGCTGTCCAACCAAATTTTATTTTCTGTCTGATATCTGATTGACCATGGATCATGCAGAATGAGGTAATTGGCTAAAATTATGGGAAAATTTAATATAAAACTACCACATTGTCCACAAAATATAACTGTATATATGACCAGAAAAACATTTTAAAAGCATAATAAACTATACCTAATAGAATTCCTGAATAAAAATATTGCAACACATTGGGCTGGCTCATGGTATAAATTCCCAGCCATGACCTGAATTCACTTTGGCCACACCACTTACTCAGTTGGCCACAAAAGCTCTGTACTATATAAATGATGATTGTTCTTTGAAAAATAAGGCTGCTGGGGGACCTGCATACAGAAACAACTGACAAATCACCATTAATCAGTACAAAACAAGCAGAAAGTGGTCCTTTTAAAATAAATGCCACCTATGAGACATTCTACACAGTTCTCTATGTTGATAAATGATTCCTGTGTAAATGTGCTTAACCTGGAAATATGAACCTCTACCAATTCACCAGAAGGGGGCACCAGAGGATCATCAGGATTATTTTTAAAAATCCAAAGCATACTTTAAATTTGTAGGGTAAAAGTGAAACATTGTACAGTATTGATGAACTGCAAAATCAAACCCTAACATTGTATCAACTGTATTAAGTTGAGAAACTGATCTTTGCTGGAATTTTTATTAATACATTCATGTTTCATTTTTAGAAATAGCTAATTTTAACACCACAGTTACCCATATTATTTAATCAGATATTCCAAAAAGAAATAGTGGAGTACCTTTTTTACACTATCTTTAATTTAGAAGAAATAGTGGAACAGCATGCGTCTAACTTAGCATGTTTTTGCAAACTTAATCAGTTTAAACTTTGGACTACATTTTCTTTTTTCCTGTTGTCAACACTAACTAAATACAGACCGATATTAAACCTTATCTATAATAAAACATAATACATTTATTCATGGCTTGCTCATTTATATGTAAATAAAATACATATCCTACCAGCTGTACTATCTTTGCTTTGTCAGTGGTGATGTCATCGGTGACCTGTCATTTATCCAGCTAAGGGTTGCTAGGTAGCTGAAAAGAGAGAATACAGTTTCTGTTTTCCTTAAAAAACAAAACAAAAAAAGCAGGAATTAAAATATATATATATATATATATATATATATATATATATATATATATATAGGATTTACTATTAAAAGCATATAAGACACACTACCAGACTTTGCTTAGTTTCCTGTTTTATTTAAAAAGCAGCAAAGTCTCATAACCTTTAAAGTGATTTATAATACATTGGATGGAAATAAATTATTTAATTATTTCTTGAAAGCAAGTTAGTAGAAATAAATTTGCAAATATGTATCACACCTGAGTGGATGGATTAACCATGTTTTACTGTTTTTAAAATGCTTTGTGTGAAGCTTTAATGCACATTTCCGCAGTATGGGTTAACGCATAAATATGCAGTACAGCACATGGGATTTATGCGACCTATATATGAGGATAATTTGTGGCTCAGTGCATTGGGCTGAATACATTGCATGAGATATTATAGCTATCAGATTATTTCTTTTGTTTTATTTTGCTTTTTCCAGAATATTTTATATTCATTTAAACTTTTCATTGGAAAATATTTTTAACTGTCTTGTATAACAAATGTCCTCATAGCAAAATATATTATTGCATTCCTGTCCACGAAATGATTGAAGACTCAAAATACTAAGATATCAATGGCCTGATTTAGACATGTACGCTAATTATTCCGCCGCTGCGTCTTTGTACGGAGCGACTATGTGAAAAATGTGAGAGATGCAGAAGGCGTCTTAAGTAAAAAGATGCCCACTGCTGTCTTCTCTGATCCGCTGCTGCATTGGAATATGCAGCATTGGATCAACTGCGTAAACATCAGACATCTGAGTAACCCACAGGTTACTCAGGATGTCTGGCAAAATCACACAGACAGGGCAGTGAAGCTGCTGGCTTTGGCACGGCCAGAAAATGGGGCTGACAAACCCCTGTCCTCTGGAACAATCCCCGTCGCTGTCTCATAGTCCCCCCAAATGCCAGCAGCAAGTCAATTATCCTGAAGCTTTTGGAGCACTGCAACTGATGTCGCAGGACTGGATCTGCACATGCGCAGTGCATCTCATATGCATTCGCAGATCATTAAACATTGGATATATTTATAAATATCAGATTTATGTAAATCTCTGAATCAGGTCAAAAAAATTATCTATCTATCTATCTATCTATCTATCTATCTATCTATCTATCTATCTATCTATCTAGGATGTAGTTACCATCCCGCCAGTTGCGATGCTGGCATTCAGAATACCAGTGCCAGAATCAAGAAAGGAGTTGGAATCCCAGCTCCAGGATTCCGACTGCCGGCATCCTGATGGTAAGTATTAAGGTTGGGGGAGGGTTAGGTTTTGGGTTAGAGTTAGGCACAATGGGGTGGGTTAGGGTTAGGCTGTGGGAGGGGAGGGTTAGTGTTAATATACTTACGTGGTTGTGTTGGGATTATGACTGTCAGGATGCTGCTGTCAGTATTTTGACCTCAGGCCAGTGGCATAACTAGGGGAGGACTGTCAGGGCACACGCCCTGGGTGCTGTAGGACCAGCGGTGTGGGGGCACTGCTGGCCACGGTACCGGCCCATTCTAGTTAACTAGTGTAGTGCCGACTGTAGTGAGTGCGGTCAGCACTACACATTTACACAGGATCGGCACTAGGATTCCCTGCACCCAGCGCCGTCCTGTGCTGCACAGCCAAGCCCCTTCCCTCCCCCTGAGCGCTTACCCAATAGCACCAGGTGGAGGGTGGGCTCAGGCTGGTGCATTTTTACATACACATCGCCGCCAGCAATGTGTGTGTTAATCAGCAGCCAATGAGCGTCAGAGACTCTCATTGGCTGCTGCTGCACACACATCGCCACCACGCGGTGGTGATGTGTGTGTTAATCAGCAGCCACTGAGAGTTAGACAGACTCTCATTGACTGCTTCGCCCACTGCAAGAGCCGGGCTTGAGCTCACTCATGAGCTCCGCCTTCCAGCTCCTGCAGTGGGTAATGGGAGAGAAGTCATTACGTCTCTCCCTTAATGCAGAGCGCGCCAGACCAGGAGGACTGATGTGCGGCGGTGGCGGGAGCAGTGGCCGGAGCCGGGGCGTGGATTCAGGTAAGTGTATTTTTTTTTAACTTACATGTGTCTGCAATGCATTTGAGGGGAGGACCTCTACTGGGGCACTTCTGGGGGGACCTCTTCTCTTGACTACTACTGGGGGGGCTACTACTGGGGGGGCTACTACTGGGGGCACTGCATTGGGGTGGATCATTACTTGGGGCACTACTGGGAGGGACATCTACTGGGGGCACTACTGAGGGGACCTCTACTGGGGGGTCTACTACTGGGGGACCTCTGCTGGGGGGTCTACTACTGGGGGACCTCTACTGGGAGCTACTACTGGGGAGCTACTACTGAGAGGGACTACTACTGGGGGCACTATACAAGGGGCTTACTACTAGGGGCACAAGGGGCACTGCACTGGGGGGACCACTATTGGGGACACTAAATAGGGAGGACCACTACAGGGGCACTGTATAAGGGGCAATGGATAGGGGGGATCACTACTGGGGGCCTCCATAAGGGGGACCACTACCGGGGGCACTGCATGGGGGGACTACTACTGTGGGAACTATATAAAGGGCACTGCATAGGGGGTACCACTAGTGGGGGCACGGCATAGGGGGGACTACTACTAGGGGCACTATATAAAGAGCACTGCATAGGGGGTACCACTACTGGGGTCACTGCATGGGGGGGACTACTACTGGAGGCACTATATAAGGGGCACTGCATAAGGGGGACCACTACATGGGGCACTGCATAAGGGGGACAACTACTGGGGGCACTATATAAGGGGAACTAATGGGGGGGCTGTATAAGGGGGACCACTACTGAGGGCATTGCATACTGGGGTACTGTATAAAGGGAACTAATGGGTGGCTATAATAAGGGGTCCACTACTGGGGGTACTGTATAAGGGGCACTGCTAGGGAACTGCATAAAAGGGACCACAACTGGGGACATTGCATACTGGGGGTACTGAATAAGGGGCACTACTGGGGTTAAGATGCATATTGAAAATAATGTTCAGAGTGTTGTTGACAAGCCCCGTTTTTAAGTGACCACGCCCATTTTTGGACGCGCACGCCTACAGTGCACGCACATAAGGGGGGGAGGCTCCATTTTTAAATTAGCCCTGGACTCCAAATACCCTAGTTAAGCCACTGGCTCAGACATCCCCATTGTTGGGATCCCATACCCAGCTATCTATCTATCTATCTATCTATCTATCTATCTATCTATCTATCTATCTGTCTGTCTGTCTGTCTGTCTGTCTGTCTGTCTATCTATCTATCTATCTATCTATCATGTAGTTACCATCCCACCAGTTGCGATGCTGGCGCTCAGAATACCAGCACCGGAATGACTGACCTTCTGAAGAAACTGCCATTTGAATCAGGCAGAGAAACGCGTCAAGGACATTTATAGAGACATTGTTTGGACCAGTCCTGACCCCTGGCATATCTGTGGATACTTACCGGATGGTATTCGTGGAGACTCGGATGCTGGATGCGATTCCCTTTATACACGCTATACGCTAAAAAGATTAAACACCGGAGCCAGCCAGGAGTGTTTGATACAAGACTGTGAGTATGCCCATTATTATTCCATATGGGGCGATACATGACTTATGAATGATAGTAAATATCCATTACTCCTTGGCAAAATACGGCGGGTGTTGCGCTAACAGCGGTGAAGACTGATGTCAGATTGAAAACGGAATATGGCCAGTGAGAGCTCTATTACATCGGAGTAGTTGATACCATTATACCCAACTGCTTTTTGTTTTTTTCCACAAGAAGAAGCCACTTAAGAGGTTCTATTCCTCATTTGATAAAGGACCTTTCATATTTTCTCCATAAATGAATAAGAGATCATCAATTGATATTGGATAGGATATATCTGAACAATCCTTGCAGCATTGTAGCATTGCTACCTAGAGTGAGATTGTGAAAGAATATGATCGGCTGCTTGCTCTAGTGGTTTCTAGGCACGTTATTGTTTATCAATAGTTAAGTGGGGATATATCAGGATATTGTTCCATTATAATTATATATATATGTATTATTGGAATTGTGTGGTGTATGGTTTTATGCAAGCCTAGCCAAGAACTAGGTACTTTTATATAATATTATTAAATATTAATGAATTTTTACATCTGTGTCTTAGTTATTCTATGATATCGCGCACCCTCAAGTGGAATAGTTTTTCTATTCCTCTTGTACATATACAGCAGTCGGAATCCTGGCTCCAGGATCCTGGCCGCCGGCATCCCGATGGTAAGTTTTAGGGTTTGGGGAGGGTTAGGTTTTGGATTAGGGTTAGGCACTATGGAGAGGGTTAGGCTGTGGGAGGGGAGGGGTAGTGTTAATATACTTACGTGGTTGTGTTGGGATTATGACTGTCAGGATGCTGCTGTCGGTATTTTGACCTCATACATCCTGACTGCTGGGATCCTGTACCCAGCTATCTATCTATCTATCTATCTATCTATCTATCTATCTATCTATCTATCTATCTATTTATCTTTGCACATACAGTATATATGAGACATAGGGGTACATTTACTAAAGTGAGAGTTTTTAGAAGTGGAGATGTTGCCCATAGCAACGAATCAGATTTTACTTAACATTTATTAAGTAGATTACGATACGCATTTAGGTGCAAAAAAAATCACACATGTGAAAAGATTACAAAACTGTGGCTTCTCACGTCTAACTGAATTCCCCTCTAAGTCTGCCCAACAGTTTGTGAGTCGTACTCCTGAAGAGAAGCAGTCACAGAAAATGGCACCAGAATTCAGAGACAAAGCTAGGTGGATGAGGCAGCAACAATATCACTTTAATCATACAGGTCTCAAGTAAAAAGTTATCCAGCAGAATGTGGTAGAAGACAGAGGCAAACAGACTAGAACCAAGTATTCAGTTATACTGGCTTCCAGTAGAAAATGAGAAGACAGATGCATAATGTATTATAATCCAAAAGATCAAGCTGCCAAGGAGCAGACTAGAAGATGGTTAAAATCAAGAGGGTAATCCGAAGGTTTAACTGAAGCCAGCAGTCTGAAGATATCCAGATGCAGTGGGAAGCACACATTTGTCCAGCAATCAATGTTATATGTCTCTAGGAGTGGAGACATGACATCAGAAGGGATCTCTTCTGCACCTGTGCATCCGACTTCCATTCTTCCTATGGGTCTTGCAATTCCAGCTGACAGCAGTGCAGACCTGCAATGCTGAGCCAGCAAGGCAAAGGAAAGGTGCCTGGCCTTAAAGGAGCAAGCACCATCAGAATATATACATTTCATATACAGTATATTAGTCCTGGTAGATGTTTGTGTGCCATGGGGGTGATTCAGCTTAGAATGGAATTGCAAAGCAGCTTTGCAATTCTGTCCTTGCTAATATGCAAATGCAGCAGGAGGTGTATGCAGGGGGCTGCATTTGCGATCCCAGCACTGCGACCAAGGTCACAGGCTGGGATCACCATCACGACCATCGGGCGTGATGGTAGATGGCACTGGCCCACCAGCCAGTTTAGTAAGCCTCAGTTTAAGCAGGCTGGCACATCAGTGGACGCAGCCCCTGGCCTTGCTACTCCCAGAAAACGGGGGCCGACACTCCCCATTTCAAGGAACATACCTGCCGCCATGCCGCAAATACCTCTGCCTGTCAATCATACAGAGGCATAGCAGGGACTGTGTGCGATCATGCATGACCTGTTCTGCACATTCGATAATCAGGAATCTTTGTTCAGCATTTCAAATCAGCCCTCATATTCGGAATGACAGAATCTGCAGCTCGAAACTATATAAACATGAACTAGAGTTTTTAGATTATAGTTCTGAATAAAAGGTAGGTATTTAACTCCAAAGGTATATTCCCAGATAATAATAAGAGATGCTACACAATGGGTATCCTGTTGACTTGTTGACATTCAGAAGGTTGACAGTCATAAATGTCAACGTGGTCATTAAGTCAACAATCAATATGTAGACATACATTTAGGTCAATATGTTTGAAAGATCAACAATGTTTAGAATGTCAACATTTAACATGTTGACACTAAAATGTCAACATATGGTTTAAGGTTAGGTTTAGCGTTAGACTTAAGTTTAGGATTAGGGGTTAGGGTTAGGCTAAAATAACAAAAGAATATGTTGACATTTTAGTGTTGACATGTTAATTGTCAACATTCTGAATCTGTGAACATTTTAACAATGTCGACCTTAGTACATAAAAGGGGAGAAGTGTCTCCGCACAAGTTTGGAAACAATTGTATACAGCCAATGTCTGAAGTTGTATGACAAGAGAGCAAAAAATTATTACATTCAGAAGAAATAATTATATAATCAGAATGCCATCAACAAATAAAGTTGGCGGTGCTCCCCTAGAGTAAGATATAGTATCAATGAAGGGAAAGGAAAGAAAACCTCTTTTTGTTGGGGGCACAAACTTATCAAAAAATATATATAAAAAACAGTCTTTAATGTTAGCACTAAAAACATAGGACAATACATGGACGTTACACACACATAACATAAATCACATGTTTCTGGCTGTAAAATAATCTTCAAAACCTTGATATGTCAAAATGGATTCCATCCAGTAATATCTCAGTGTCTAAACTCTGTAAAGACACCGTAATGAAGGGCGAACATATATAGAGTATTTATTCAGGCATAATCTTCTAAACTGTAAATGACCTATAATATATGGTGGTATAAGTGTCAAAAAATTACAAAATAAATAGTATGGTTAAAAGAACTGCTCAGATCGCGGAATGAGATACTGCTGTTAATTCATCTGCTAAATAGCATCAAATGATCTTAATGAGTGTTCCCCTCCTTGGTGGCAGTTATAACAGTGAGACAAAATATAGATGAGTAGCAGGTATTGTGAAAAGAGAGAATAAATAAAGTCATGCATCTGCTTTCAAATTTTTTTTCTTTCTTCGTACTCTCATCGGTACTGACCTGCAGGAGCCAGGACAGTCTGACCGAAAGCAGATGCACTATTATAAGAGAATTAACTACTGTCATTTATATGTACTCACATCAAATTCTCCTCTGCACAATGATTAGAAGCAATGAGATTTGATTATTTTACATCCAGAAACATGTGATTTATGTTATGTGTGTGTAACGTCCATGTATTGTCGTATTTTTTCTATTGATAACATTAAAGACTGTTTTTTATATATATTTTTTGATAAGTTTGTGCCTCCAACAAAAAGAGTTTTCTTTCCTTTCATTTCATCGACCTTAGTCAATGTCTACATATTGATTGTTGACTTAATGACCTTGTCGACATGATGACTGTTGACATTCAGTACCTGACTGAGACTGCTGAAATGGAGTGTGTGTTAGGGATTGTTCATACTATAGGAAAAATTATCCAACAATTAAGTAATGCTTGAATGGAGTTCTTCATTGTGACAAACCAGATTAATGTATCCATTCCTCACTGCTACTGTTATGTGACCTGCCCGAAAAGTGCCAACATAAGTTCAGCACAGGGGCAGGGCCACCATCAGGGGGGGCTGCCAGGGCTGGAGACCCGGGCCCTGACATCTGGCAGAAAGGGGAGGCCCGTTCCACCCCCCCCTGTCATTTCTAGCATTTTTTTTTCTTACGGAGAGAAGCAGCAGCGCTGCTGCTGTCTCCGTCAGATTAAGTTGAGCCGGCGGGCACTAGGACCCACCTCGTCTCTAACAGTCTTGCTCCGGCTGCCTGGGAACACGTGCAGGCGCATCAGTGTTCGGGGGGCCGGGACTCAGCAGAGGAGACAGCACACAGCAGCAGATGGTAAGTTTAAAAGTGCTGTGCTTGCAAAAGCGGAGGAGAGGGGGGCTGGCTAGACACACACAGAAGAGGGGGCTGGCTAGACACACACAGAAGAGGGGGCTGGCTGGACACATAAGGGGGCCTGGCTGGACACACACAGAAAGGGGGCTGGTTGGACAGATAAGGGGGCTGGCTGGACACAGAAGGGGGGCTGGCTGGACGCACTCAGAAGCAGGGCAGTTTGGACACATAAGGGTGGTCCTGGATGGCACACACATAAGGGAGGCTGGCTGTACATACATAAGGGGTCTTGCTGGATCACCATAAGGGGGGCTGGCTGGACGCACAGTTAAGGGGGCTGGCTGGACACACATAATGTGGGGTTAGCTGGACGCACATAAGAAGACAGGCTTGATATTTCTTGGGCAATTTTTTTTGAAGGAATAAGGTAGTGGGGGAAGGAGGGCCCTGCCAATTTTGTCAGTCCCAGGCCCCACAATTTCTGATGGCAGCCCTGCACAGGGGTGAGAAAAACCTTAGTGGTGAAGGGGCTAAATCAATCCACAGAAAATAATATTCACTTGTCTAGTGGCTGTCAAAAGTATACATTGAATATTATTACACTACTCATCCCTGAGTTTTAAAGATTCAGCATAAGAAAGAATGCTGGAGAACATTTATAAATCTAATTAATGCTTAAAGTACTAAACCTATTCCTAAAAATATAATACGTATTATATCTCATCCACTTTAAGTCACCATGTAAAACAGTATTTTATTAAATCACAAATTAAAAGCTTTAATGTTGTTAGATACTGGTAATCTATCCATATTAGCACAGGATTATAGCCTTCAGTATATTCACCAAATTAAAAAAATTAACTGATAAAATTCCTGAAATTCATAAACTAAAATAAAAAATAACATATTAACATATATAACATATATACAAAGAAACTAAATTATATATTAAATGCTCTACCAGTTCAGGTAGATTCCAATATTTTTGTAACATCTGACAATAAAACGTTGAAGTCTGCAAAAACATATGAATTGCTGTACAAACTTCTAATTTACTTCTTATAGTAAAAACATAAAAATACAGAACTATTGAATAAAATATATTTTCATATAGTAAATAAATGAAAACCCATATCTTATTAAATATATAAATGTATTTAATTACTTAATAAACTAATCTTAGGTTATAAAAATAATCAACCAAAATCCAGATCAATTGTTTAATTTAACTCCTCCAGAATTCCTGAGTTGGTGGATCCAAACAGGATTATCTCAGACACAACATAGGGCCTGATTCAGAGCTCGCTCTGAATCAGGGCCCTCCTCCATGAAAATGGAGCGGCCTCCTGGCCGCTCGTATAGCTGTGGGTGACCACCCACAGCATATGCGAGCGGCCAAAAAGATGGTCGCGATGGTCTTGACCATCGCGACCATCGGACTTGCGATGGAGACCCTGTGGTAGGGTCTCCTTGCCACAAGCCCTAGAGTGATTTTGGCTCTATCAGAGCCAAAATCACTCCCACTGACATCACTAGTGATGTCAGTGGGGCCGGCTTCAGATGGTAGGCGTTCCCATGGGAACGCCTCCGTCTGGCAGGCAAACCCCCGGCACGCCCACCAAAGGGGGCGTGCTGTCAATCAACATCGACAGCACGCCCCCTTTGGTGTGAGACCCAGAGCGATGGAAAGCCCATCACTCCCCGGGTCTCGCGCATGCGCACGACGGTGCTCCCTCCGTCGTACGCATGCGCAGTGGGGAACATCGACCCGCTTGCGAGCGTACTGCCGCTCGCGAGCGGGTCTGAATGACCCCCATAGTGTTTCAGAGAGTGAGAAATGTGGGCCTGATTCAGACCCGCTCGCGAGCACTATGCGCTCGCAAGTGGATCAATGGCGGCCCAGTGCGCATGCGCACGACGGAGCCGGCTTCGTCGTGCGCATGCGTGAGACCCCGATAGCAACGGGCAATCCGTTGCTCCAGGTCTCATGCCAAAGGGGGCGTGCTGTCGATGTTGAGTGACAACACGCCCTCTTTGGTGGGCGGGCTGGGGGCGTGACTGCCCAGACAGAGGCCACAAGGGTCTCGTCGCAAGCCCGATGGTCACGATGGTCTTGACCATCGCGACCATCTTCCTGGCCGCTCGCTATAGCTGGTCATCCACAGCTATGCGAGCAGCCAGGAGGTCGCTCTAAAAAAACAGAAGACCGGCCCTGATTCAGAGCGAGCGCTCTGTCAGAGCATCCAGCTCTGAATCAGGCCCTGTGTTCAAAATTTTGAGTTGAATTCCAACTGATGTCCCATTATGACTCTCTAGAAAATGGCAAGGAATACTATAGGCTACAAATTTTACACATTTTATTACAAGCGGCATATTTTGTTTAGTATCACAATGATACTAATGAATATGCCACTAGTATTTAACATTACTTACCCCATCAGTGGGATCCAGTGATGTTCCCTTCCCCAGCAGCATCCTCTGCTCTGTTGCCAGTGGTCTATCGCTGCCAAAGATAGGCTACTGTGTCATGTGCATGCAGTGTTATGTCTCATTCTTAAATGGGGTCCTATGACCCTTATTTAAAATACTTTGTGTACAGTTTGTTCAATAAATGTTTTTTTTTTTTCGAAATATATTTTATTATGGCTCAATACAAAAATAAAAGAGCTTTCAAAATACTTGATTGAATTTTTTGTTTCTTGACAAATTACTCTGAATGTATTTCCTTAAGTTACATGTATATACATTTGGTACATCTAAGGGCAGCACATTTACAATATACTAAACCACTGGTATTGCCAAGAACCACAACAATTTAGTAGCCAATAGCTTAAGTGTCTTTGGTCTATTATTTTTAAAGATATAAGTAGCAAGGGGATGGGTATGGGATGCCAGCGTTCAGGATCCCGGTGATCAAAATCCAGATGCCGGCATCCCGACAGGGTTAGGATATGGTATCCTAACCCTCCCCCTCTCCCTACCCTAACTCTAAACCTCCATTCCCGGTGCTTGAACCTAACCTCCTCCCCTAGTGTCTAAATCTAACCTCCCACTCCCCGCACCCTAAACCTAACCTCCCCCAAGTGCCTAACCCTAACCCCTACCTCTAACTTGCTACTTACCTACAAGATTCCAGCGGTCGGGATGCTGGTGCCAGGATTCTGACAGGTGTCGGGATTCTGGCACCGGCATTCAGACTGCCGAAATCCCATGTGCCGGGATATTGAATGTATGCCAGTATCAAGAATGGTAAATTCCGTACATTTCTATAGGAACTGTTGCTTGTGTCTCTAAACTTGATTTCAATACAGTATAACTAACTAATGGGTACAAGTACTCATGTATAAACTGCCAGTATATTATAAAGTAACAATTAGAATGGTAGGTATAAATGGGCTAACACTCCAACTGGTGAATGGGCACGTGGAAGTAACCAAATAATAACACACTATAACTAGACGTAAATACAACTGTTTGCACATACCTGTAGACCTGAAGAATATCATAAAGATCTAATAGCAACCTACAACTTACATTTCTAAGAGAAATGGTTAAGCATAACAAGTCAACAAGATACAAAAATGATAAGGCAAATACATAGACAAACATATTTGAGGTCAGGGCAAGTGGCGAACATCTTAGTTAAAAATGTTCAAAGGTAAATAATCCAAGACGAAATAAACACTACTATATCCTGGAACAAGGACACACAACTGAGGCTGAAACTATCACTGGTAATGAGGCAGATTTCTTATTGTCTATTTAAACCACATGGAAAATTTCCTGCACAGGAGTGTGAGAGTAGAATCAATATACAGCTGTATTAAATAATGAAGCATGTCCCATTTGCTCAGTATCTATAAGTAGCAGTTTACTATTCACAAGCTGTCATATTCTAAAACTGTAGTAAGGTATTTTACAAGGTTAATGTAATCACACAAAATGCTCTGACATCAAGTACAGTACATAAAAGACTTCAATACAGTATTGAGTGTATTGCTTGTCCAGACTTAGGAACATATCTGCAGATGTAAGGTATAAAGACATGGCCACTACTGCTCTATACCTTTCACTGAATGATGACCACTCATAAAGACCAATTGATGTTCTGTATGCAAATGTACATGGTGTTAAATTACCCCTTACTGTGCAATTTGGGGGTTTCATGTTATGGCAGAAATTGTGTTATATATAAGTAGAAATATTTCTTGGAGGTCATTATTAAAGACAGACAGTCACCACTGTCATATATATAGGATGTGAAGATATTTGTTGTTTTATATTTAAAATATAAAGCAGGGAGTACAAGCACAGGGATTTCTGGAGTTTGGTGGAAAATTGACATCAATAAATAATACTAAACAGGGGGAGCAAAACTATTTATTGAAAAAAAGTAACTCAGATAATTAATTAACTGAAGGTTACTTGCTAGGCGATTCTCACAAATCATATAAAGAACACAAAATGTCAAGCATGTCATATAATAAAAGTAATATAATTAAAATTATAATGGTGTTTTGATTATTTCAACCCACAAAAATGAAATTACAAACACAGGAAAACTTGAGGGCATTACTATTAATTTACGGTTCCATGATCCCATTCATATGCCAGCACTACTCAATGCTCATAACTAGCAGTTATGTGATTTCACTATTACTGTATATCAGCCACATGGTAGCTAGTTTTGAAAATGGATAAAGTTATTATTTTAATTATGCTTTATAAATTGTGTGTTCTCAACACATGCATAAAGATTGAGAGCAATATTAATGGTTTTCTATAAATGATATGTATCTTTTCTGGTCTGTTATATTACTTTATGCTAGTGTAAATTTATAATAAAAATATATCATTAGAAAAATAAACAGATAGATAAAATCACATAAATGACACTCAGTTCCTGTAACTACAATCTATCATTCTTCTGCCACATAAGAGGAAAACTTTTGTGACACGGGAAACAAACAGTTCTGTTTTTAGGTACTTTCAAGGGTTGGGTACGAGATCCCGATGCACACAATGCCAGGGGTCAGAATCCCGTTGCCAGAATCTTGACAGTGGAAATCCCAATGCATGTAGCTAAGCAATCTAACCCTTCCCCTAACCATACCCCTAACCCACCTTTACCGCAGCCTTCCATAATCCTACCGTCGTAGCCTACCCTAAGCCACCCCCTTCCGCAGCCTAACCCTAACCCCCCTAGTGCCTAACTCTAACCCTTAACCCAACCCTAATGCAATGTTGGGATCGCAGCCACCAGGATTCTGGAGCTGAGATTCTGAGCACTAGCATTGTGTGCGCCAAGTTGGTCACCAACTGCCTTCTATATGGCTAGTAAAAGATTGCTTTGTTTTGTGTGTATCATTTGTGAATCATTAAATCTGTGGTATAGACATGTGTACATGTCAATCCAATTAAGAGTGTATTATTATTTATTTATTAACAGTTTCTTATATAGCGCAGCATATTCCGTTGTGCTTTACAATTGTAAACATTAATAGAACAAAACTGAGTAATAACAGACAGATATATAGGTAGGAAGGCCCTGCTCGCAAGCTTACAATCTATAGAGTAGTATATATAACAGGAATTGTTAGCCTTGGTTTTTTCCTCTGATGAAATTGTAATAATCTACAGTGAAATGCATAAGAACTATTTTGATTTTGCTTTGACTTTTATGACGCATGTTGATCTTTTGATATCTTTCACAAGATTTGGATCATCTGCACATATAGGAATTGCATTATGCAAGAAGGATACTACCTATGTTTTGTAGAGGTGAGTGGAATTAATCAGCCTCAGTTAGTGCATCTACATCTATGTCTGTGGTGCATTTATTCTTTTAATTTATGGAAAAGCAACATTTTAACATTTGTTGAGTGTGGAGGATCAAATGTCTTTGTTTCCAGAATGTTGACATACCTGACTTGCCTCCCAGTTTTCAGTTCCTTACATTCAGCAAACACTGAGTGTACAGCACAATACTTAATAGTTTTTTTGTTTGTTGCTGTGACTATGCCTATCATTGTGCATTGCTATACTGTAGCTTGTCTGTGACTGATGTGCCTAGATACAATCTGCTTATCTTGCCTACTATCGTGTTGACCCCACCCACAGTTGATTTGATCCCACCTATGTGAGGCTGTTACCCAAATGTTTTCAATGGTCACTTATAGGTTCCCTATCCTCCCCTGCTCCCAACCCCCTGTAAATAAGGACAAAAGTCCCGTCCACAGGGCAATCCTATATAATTGTGAATGTCCAATGGGATTTGGATGATTTGAAATTCCATTTGAGAATATGAAAAGCTATCTACATACAGACATTCCTCACTTAACGACCGAGTTCTGTTCCTATGACTAGGTCGTTAAACGAATTGGTCACTAAACAAGGAGCCATATATACTTAAAAAAGGTGATCATTTTTATTTATTCTGAATAAATAAAAAGTCTAAAGGAAACTCAAACTTGATACTGTAACTGTTTTACTTTGCATAACTCTTACATACTGTACAGTACAAATAAAGTTATAAAAAAAAGACATTCAGAATAACATTTTAGTCATTGTAGTATGGGTTCCAGCTGGTCAGAGTGCTGGTCGTAAGTCCGAATGGTTGGTAAACGAGTAGGTTGTTAAGTGAGGAATGTCTGTATATGTATAGATAATCTGAGGTCACAATAGTGCATTTTTTGAGAGCCAATTTAAACCTGAACACTTAATAAGTGTCTAGATCATTTATGTTTTAAACGCATACTGTTTTTGTATAACTTTTACTGTGAAAACTAATAGGTTGTTGTAAACCACCCATTATATGGTATTTCATTCATGCCACATCTTATTATATAATGTGGTTTGTGTTTAAAAATCACATCAGATATATGGGGATTTTCAAGCCGCATACAAATCTGCCAATTTGTAAATATCTGACTTAGGTCTGATCCAACACTGTTGTTTCACTCCATGTACAAGAAGCTTGCCCTGAAAGACATTGACATTTGAAATAATTAATGCCACTTCTCTTGTGATGTTGTTTGTTAAAATAAGCTTAAAAAAAAAGCTTGGGTATAGATTTGTTACAAGAGGTCCCTGGTATCATACAGTGTCTGTCATATTTCTCTTTATCAAGTTGCTAGGTCACTGTGTGCCCATTGATTTTGTTTTAAATTCAATTGCACCCTAAGAATCTGACATTTAGCAAGTTTAATATTATACTCTCAGAAATAATAAAATAGAACTTGAAAAAAAAAAATCAAACAATGAAATGTTGTGGATTCTTAGTTAGCTTTAACTATACAATAGTGTCAACAATGTCATATTTCTGTTCTGGGTTTTGTAAATAATTCAGTGTTATTATATATGTTTATATACACAGGGATACACATAAAGAGATGTTGGGAATACTCTGTAAGCTTTTGACTATTAAATAGTGGCAAAATTAGTTCATATACATATATAATCACACACTGTATATATATGTGTATATATATTTGTGATGTCATATGTATATATTTGGAAGGCCCAGAACAGGCTCCCTGGGTCAAAGTTCTTGACCAGCATACTCCACCGTGAACTTCAACCTGGACCCAAACCACTCCATTAGGCATCCCAGACCAATTGCCACCCTCTGTGAAGTTTTCATCCAAATCCATACAGTGGAAGGCCCAGAACAGGCTCCCTGGGTCGAAGTTCTGCCCAGTGTCCCCGAGTCAAAGTTCTGCCCAGCGTACACCAACAGTAGGTTTGAACCTGGACCTCAACCCCCTTGTATATCTTCTGGGATCCAGTGTTACCACTCTGTGAAGTTTTGATCCAAATTCATCCAGTGGAAGGCTCAGAACAGGCTCCCTGGGTCAAAGTTCTGCCCAGGGTACACCAACAGGAGCTCCGACTGGGACACTAACCCCCCTAAAACCTGGTCAGGATCCAATCGGTGCAGGGATATTCTGCAAACAAACAAACAAACAGGTCAATAAATTGGATATACATAGGGGGAGGGGCCCTAGATTGCACACCCTAAGCACAATGTGAGGTGCTACCTGCTGAGACAAAGAGACAAATGCAAGGGCACACTCTAACCATGCTGAACCTAATAGTATAACTGCTAAATAGCATCAAAGAGGTTCTTTGCATAATAATGGCCATAATTATGGGCCTGCCCACCGCATCCAGGTGACCTCTATCAGGCAGGTCCCTAACACTCCTATGGAACAAATGTAGGGCACGGGACCCCCAGGCCAACCCAGCAGAACCGTCCCATGGCATCACACTAGTGTGAGATTTAAAGTGAGGGTTAAAGAATAATAAAGAAAGCCTATGTGTTAAGTCCTACATAAGTAAGAGGTTATAGTAAAAAGTGTATGAAGTGCTACAGATATAAAAAACAAACTAAGGAAGTGAAAAGGTGTACATTATGATGCCATGAAGCAGCACAGCCACACCAGCCCAGAGAGCCCCGCACCCCAATATCAGTCCCAAAACTGACACAGCATATATATAATAGGTCTTACCCTCAGTGTGCCTCATTAGATGTGCAGTCTTGGAGTGCAAGGACTCCTTGCTAATTTAAAACACCCAGGAGCAGGTGGGAGGGGTGCTAATCAAGGTGGAAGGAGTCTCGTCCTTCCAGTGTACATACATACACACAGTACAGAATACATAGGGGGAGGGGCCCTAGATTGCACACCCTAAGCACAATGTGAGGTGCTACCTGCTGAGACTTGTAGTGCTGCAAGCATAAAGAGACAAATGCAAGGGCACACTCTAACCATGCTGAACCTAATAGTATAACTGCTAAATAGCATCAAAGAGGTTCTTTGCATAATAATGGACATAATTATGGGCCTGCCCACCGCGTCCAGGTGACCTCTATCAGGCAGGTCCCTAACACTCCTATGGAACAAATGTAGGGCACGAGACTCCCCAGGCCAACCCAGCAGAACCGTCCCATGGCATCACACTAGTGTGAGATTTAAAGTGAGGGTTAAAGAATAATAAATAAAGCCAATGTGTTAAGTCCTACATAAGTAAGAGGTTATAGTAAAAAGTGTATGACGTGCTACAGATATAAAAAACAAACTAAGGAAGTGAAAAGGTGTACATTATGATGCCATGAAGCAGCACAGCCACACCAGCCCAGAGAGCTCCGCACCCCAATACAGTCCCAAAACTGACACAACATATATATAATAGGTCTTACCCTCAGTGTGCCTCATTAGATGTGCAGTCTTGGAGTGCAAGGACTCCTTGCTAATTTAAAACACCCAGGAGCAGGTGGGAGGGGTGCTAATCAAGGTGGAAGGAGTCTCGTCCTTCCAGTGTACATACATACGCACAGTACAGAATACATAGGGGGAGGGGCCCTAGATTGCACACCCTAAGCACAATGTGAGGTGCTACCTGCTGAGACTTGTAGTGCTGCAAGCATAAAGAGACCCCCCAGGCCATGGCATCACACTAGTGTGAGATTTAAAGTGAGGGTTAAAGAATAATAAAGAAAGCCTATGTGTTAAGTCATATATATATATATATATATATATATATATATACTGTGTCAGTTTTGGGACTGGTATTGGGGTGTGGGGCTCTCTGGGCTGGAGTGGCTGTGCTGCTTCATGGCATCATAATGTACACTTTTTCACTTCCTTAGTTTGTTTTTTATATCTGTAGCACTTCATACACTTTTTACTATAACCTCTTACTTATGTAGGACTTAACACATAGGCTTTCTTTATTATTCTTTAACCCTCACTTTAAATCTCACACTAGTGTGATGCCATGGGAGGGTTCTGCTGGGTTGGCCTGGGGGTCCCGTGTCCTATATTTGTTCCATAGGAGTGTTAGGGACCTGCCTGATAGAGGTCACCTGGACGCGGTGGGCAGGCCCATAATTATGGCCATTATTATGCAAAGAACCTCTTTGATGCTATTTAGCAGTTATACTATTAGGTTCAGCATGGTTAGAGTGTGCCCTTGCATTTGTCTCTTTATGCTTGCAGCACTACAAGTCTCAGTAGGTAGCACCTCACATTGTGCTTAGGGTGTGCAATCTAGGGCCCCTCCCCCTATGTATTCTGTACTGTGTGTATGTATGTACACTGGAAGGACGAGACTCCTTCCACCTTGATTAGCACCCCTCCCACCTGCTCCTGGGTGTTTTAAATTAGCAAGGAGTCCTTGCACTCCAAGACTGCACATCTAATGAGGCACACTGAGGGTAAGACCTATTATATATATGCTGTGTCAGTTTTGGGACTGGTATTGGGGTGCGGGGCACTCTGGGCTGGTGTGGCTGTGCTGCTTCATGGCCTCATAATGTACACTTTTTCACTTCCTTAGTTTGTTTTTTATATCTGTAGCACTTCATACACTTTTTACTATAACCTCTTACTTATGTAGGACTTAACACATTGGCTTTCTTTATTATTCTTTAACCCTCACTTTAAATCTCACACTAGTGTGATGCCATGGGACGGTTCTGCTGGGTTGGCCTGGGGGGTCTCATGCCCTAGATTTGTTCCATAGGAGTGTTAGGGACCTGCCTGTTAGAGGTCACCTGGACGCGGTGGGCAGGCCCATAATTATGGCCATTATTATGCAAAGAACCTCTTTGATGCTATTTAGCAGTTATACTATTAGGTTCAGCATGGTTAGAGTGTGCCCTTGCATTTGTCTCTTTATGCTTGCAGCAATAAATTTTATATCTAAGATACATGTGCAGGTGGACGACATGCACAATTAACCCAGTGGGTCAGTACTTTGCCCGGTGGCCTCCCGGGGGTCATGTTCCAGACAGCAAAAACAATATAATGTTTGAATGTATTTATTTCAAATTGTTTTTGACCCTATAGCCAAGAAAACACCATGTGCAAAACAATCAAACACCTCAGAATAGTTACAATGCAATTAGATGACATCGCTACTGTGAGACCATCACCAAGGTAACCAGAAAACAACTGAGATAAAACAGCAATAGCCAAATACAGAAATACAAAAATAAGATATATCAAAATAAGATACAAACATGCCATAAAACAAGTATACATACTAGGAGTAAATTGATATCATATATCAATGATTAGTGTTATAAATGAAAAAAATAGAACCTGAGTAATTCATGAGTGTCCTGCTTTAAAGGGACATGTACACCTATCCCAGCGGGCAACTTGTGACATGATGAGTGTAGTAGGTCTGGTAAAGTAAATTACAGTCATCCAGAGTTTTTGGTGCCCATTTGTATTATATATATATATATATATACACACACACTATATATATATATATATATATATATATATATATATATATATAGTCCAATATATATAGTCCAAGTAGACCAGTACTGCACAGCAAATGCCAGGGTGCTCGTTCGAAATAAATACAAAAGATCACAGGAGAACGGCACTCTCCTTGTCTGATATCAGTAAAGTAAATGCACTCCAGCAGCCAGTAGTTCAATGTTTCGGGCTTTATTCGCCCTTTATCAAGAATATCAACATACAAAAACATACAGCTCATCTTAAATACACCCAGTGTAATGCCTGAGTCCAGAAGCTCGCGGCCCCTTCGGCGGCATGTCCAACACTTCCGGGAATGAAAAAAACAGAAAGTTTATCATACACATGCCCATTGTTGCCACGGCAAACAGGAGACAAGTGACATCCCACCACCAACAACGAAAAACACATACAAATCATCTGCAAAGAATAGAAGAGAAAATAACAATAATTAGCATAACGATAAATACAAATAAATGTACTCAATCATAATCATCTCTAAGAAAAACAGACAAATCAAGGTGAATGCTACTATACGTAGTATAAATATATAGGCAGCACTAACATGATCTACAGAACTGATATCCTAAAAGATAAATATAATATACATAAGAACACCTAAAGAGACACATTACTATCAAAAATACCAGTAAATCAAGAGTCATAAAAAATCATGACAATGACCTAAAAACCCGAGTAAGCTCATCAAAAGGATACTAAGGGGCCTATTCATCAACACTAAAATAATTAATAATTAATGTTTTTAAGGACATTTTCCTTAATTACCATTATTTTAATATTCATGAAGAGACTTAACACAGGAGATATCACTGATATCTCCTGGTTAAGTCCCCCTGCGTTAATTTCCAATTTCCATAGGGAAATCAGGCTATTCATCAAATCATGTATTTTTGGAATTTGATGAAGTCACTATCCATCACTGTGAGGTGGCGAATAGCAGGTAACACTTACTGTACCTGTGTCAGCGTGTGCAGGTACCCCGGCGTCTTCCTCTGGCGCTTTGGTCCCTCCTCTGGCTCCGGTGTTTGCTCGGACACTGTGTTCTCCCTGAAGAACACAATAAAGTTTATTTTTTTCTAAACTGTACTGTGGTCTACTGGGAGAACACGTGTCAGAGCAGACACCGGAGCTGCTGCAGGTAGGTAAGTGCAGGACAGGGGGGAGGTATGCTGAGGGGGGAGAGGGGAGGACACATAAAATTACTGCAGCTGTAGGTAGTGCACATGCGCTGGTTTTACAAATGTAACAGTGCATGCGCAGCACAGATTCCAGCTGCGGTAATTTAGTGGAGAGATGGAAAACTATCTATTTCCCAAAAAGCTTTCATCACAAAAATGACAGCTTTTCTAAATAGATAGTTATGGAGAGGAGGAATGATGAATTCCTCCAGTACTTTGGTAGAACTCCATGCGAGTTCTAAACCTAATTACCTCCATCGAATTTTAAGTTATGATGAATAGACCCCTAAGAGAGGCAAGATTATATTTACTAAGTCAAAACTGATATGAACGACAGAAACACAAATGTTAATCAAACATGTTCCAAAGTAGCTGTTCATTTAAGCCCTTAGGCTTAACGGTATCCAAAATGAAGATCCATTTTGGAGAGTCACAAACAGTGATTGTTTGTTACACTGTTTGTGACTCAGTCTGAAGAAAAAGTCTTAGGACTTTGAAACGTTGATATTTTCGTTGTCACACTGATGATTTGAATATAACATTTTCTACATTGTTATTTGGAGTGCCACCTTGTTCTTATCTTGTAAGGACCTTGGATATTGCATTTGACTTGGGAAGGCACCCTACCACTGCTTATGATATCCGGAGTGCCAGGCTATACTGGGATATATGTATATATATATAAATATAGAAGAAAAGAGATGGATGGCACTCCGGTGTACACTAAATAAATTTATTTAGTGTTCACCGAAGTGCCATCCATCTCTTTTCTTCTATAATATACCTGTACCATATGGACTACAGCAGGAGGGGCACCCGGACAGTTGAGTATATTATTTGAGTGCCGGACAATCCAAGTACCATATATATATATATTAGGGGTGAGCGGGTTCGGTTTTACTCGGATTTACTCGGATCTTTAAACGGCATTTTATTGGCCATCGCCTATCATGTGTTTTGGATAGCCAATATAATAAATCAGAATTTGCGGTAAAGTGGCGATAAGAACCGAGTAAATCCGAGTAAAACCGAACCCGCTCACCCCTAATATATATATATATATATATATATATATATATATATGGAAAAAGTGTATAATGTTTTAGTGACTGGCGTACATATGTAGTGAAAATATACAACAATGTGAATAATAAGTTCAAAATAGTATTTGTGCAAAAACGATAGAGCGTCGTAAACTTAAAAAATTTAACAATTTTTATTCACTATGATAAAAAACATATACCATAAAAGACATGAGATAGAGTAATGAGCCCCCACATGCTCAATGGGCTCTGGCAATGACCTCAAATCAGTTCGGTCCCTTGTGCAAATATTGCATACAGTAAGGTGCTATAAATATTGCAAATGTCCCTTATGTATAATACATAGACAATACAAAATATAAGTTAAAGATGATACAATGCAATTGATATTAGCACAGGATAATAAGTAAAAAACCTTTTTTTAAAAAAAATTCTTTAAAACGGTTAAAAAGGATTCCAAAAAATGCAGTAATTCATAAGGTGCTTATCTGTAGTAGTTCATTTAGGCAAGAGGCAGTGTCCCAACGTGTTTCGTCCACCAATGGATTTCATCAAGGGCTGCTGCTAACCTGGATGTGACTGCTCTTTATATCCCATTCAATAAGGACTGAATTGCTCCTCATTACACTCACTGGTGACCTCACTTCCGATTTCTGATATCCAGAATCTTGCCCTTAGTTCCATAATCAAACCCCTATATACGATAATTGACCATCAGGAAGGAATAAAAGCCACCAGATGGCATTTAGAGAAGGCAGAAATGGATCCAGAACGTATCAATTTTATCAAAGAAGGCATTAAGTTCATTTTAAATAACAATTACTTCTTTTTCAATGGTGATTATTATCTGCAATGGGTGGGTACGGCTATGGGCACCAAGTTCGCCCCCAGTTATGCCAATTTGTTCCTGGCCAAGTGGGAAGAAGATAACATTTGGAGGAGTAGGCACTGGGGGACGAACTTGGTGCAATGGCACAGGTATATAGACGATGTCCTCTTTTTTTGGAGGGGGACTCAAGAAGATTTGGAAGGATTCTGTGCAGATCTTAATTCCAATGACTTGATTTAAAATTCACTTTCAATTGTCGAAGCTGAGTAATTGGCTGAGACAAGTTCAGTTTAAAATTGAATCGCAGCAACGCCATCTTGCGACTGGCCGCAAGACGCCATCTTGGAAATGAGATCGCAAGATGCCATTTTGCGAATGGCCGCCTAAGCGCCATTTTAGATAAACTCACATTTTATTACATGTGGCGATAATACTAATAGCACCATGCGATTGCATCTTCCATCATTTCTCATATACACAATAATACGCATAATAACGCTGTTAACTAGTCGCATATTAGCGAATGCATAAGAAAAACACTGTTTAGTAGCTAAATGCGCACGCATCTGTCCCCAGTTAACTAGCGTCTTCATATCAAACCCAGTACACTCACATATTACATATTCACTTACAAGGTTCCATTAGCTTTAAGGTATAAGATTTAAGTTGGTTCAGTTAATATAAATGCTGTGAAATAAGGATATTTGATAACTAAGGTTTTATACATGCTAAGAAAGCCGTGTTTGGTTTTGTACTGATGCGTACTCTTTCCACAGTATTCCAGTGATATCGGTGGGGAGATCGCATAATGCATTCTCAAGTTATGGACCGCAGAGACTTCAAGCAACAAAATGTATTAAGATGTTGCAGGGGGTGGAAGGGCAGAGACCCCCAGTTGTTAGAGGCTGGGTGAGTCTATTTGAACCAGCCTGTTAAATGCTCCGTAACAGATGGATCCCCCGTGGGAACCAATAGCATCAGCAACAAAAGTCTCTATTGTTTTGTCTATTCCTGGGGGGTATAAATATGTGTGCTCCAACACTGGGTTTTTAGTCTTCGTGCCGAATGCTGATAGACGAGGGGTTTCTTGCTGATGCCTAACACCTGGTACCGGAAGCGCTGCGTATGTATACTGTACTTGGGTCTGTATAATTCCTTTGCGCCTAAATGGTGTCTGGATCAATTGCGTGTAACTGACTGTACTTTTACTTGAATAATACTTGTGTGTTGGAACCACAGATTCCAAGTCTTAAGTCTTTATTTACTGTATGACTGCGTACGCAAATTAGTGTCTTCCTTAGAAGGTATAGGCAGGCCATTAGAAGGTATAAGAAGGACATTAGAAGGTATAGGAAGGTGTGTATAGAGATTCTGATCCGGTATCGTTAGTCGGGGGCTCGTAGTGAAGTCACCTGCTCACACGGTACATAAGGCTATCAATATTTCAGCAAAGGGTGGAGTGGCCACATGCAGGGTTTGCCTGCAACCGCTTTGTGCTGAAAGATCGTTATCTGTCTCCGTGTGAATCAAGGAAGCTGACTAGAATCCAGGGACAAGAGAGGATAAAGTTTGTTTTCCTCTGTTGATAGAACCTTACGTTTAAAAGGGTGCCGCAGTACTGAGTACGCGGCTAAGTCGCAGGTTTGCACACAGCAAAGACGCACTTTTATGCAGCTAAAGGTTGTCATACGGTTGTGTGGTAGTCGCATTATTGTGTATGCGACTGGTCGCACAATACTGTATACGTACTTCCGGTTGTGCTGCCACGTGTTTGAACAAAGCCATTTAAATTTTTCAATTATTATCAGTATCTGGGTTAACATGTATTTTTCTGCGCAGGAAACAAGTGTGTAACAGTGAGTGTTTTGTTGGTAGGGGTAACTTGTTCCTTACAGTTAAAGGTACCGTATGACCTTTAAGGGCTAAGTGCTAGTCGCTCGGTAAGCAGCTTTACCGTTCTATGCACAGTAGCAGGTGTACATGTTGTCTTTGTTGTAGAGAGGTGCGTGGAAGTGGCCGACATATAAACTTCCATAGATGTGGAAGTTGCCTTACTAAATCTTATCCGGGTGTGGAAGTTGCCTTTTTCAAATCTTATCCAGGTGTGTGGGCACCGCCGACTAAAATCATCCACAGGTAAGTGAAAGTATCTTGATTGTCTCTCACCAGTTTAAATCTTCATTGAAAAGCGTAGGATTTTGTCTCAGAATGGGAGCCGCGCAAACAGTAGAGATGTTAGACAATGATGTGCTGCTAATCGAGGTGCCGATCGGATCGGCTCATCGTATTATGCACACTAAGTATGGTACTTATGCAATAAGGTATTGTGATGTATGTTTAAAATGACGATGAAGAGTGTTAGACCGTTTCCCAGAATTAGTAGTTTTGATAACAATGTGTTAGACAGTGTCCGGGATCACATCAGTCTGATGCGCTCCCGAGAGAAAAAGGTTAAATATTTTGAATGTTTAAAACTGTGGCAGCATGAAGGGGATGCGTGGCTTAAAACTGTGCAAATGATGCAAACTAGCGTCTTCAGTACATTACCAGAAAATACATCCGTGACGCTAAATTGCAATACGGGCGAGCCGCAAAAGGGCGCACCCATGCTGCAAGGTAGCGTCTATTGCCAGCAGTTCACGCTCACCTCCCCCACCTTATGTGGATGGAGGTGCAAGTACAGTTACCAATAATACCCATAAAAATGTAACAAGCAACTTGTACCCTCTCTTAAGCAACTATAAAGAAATTGTTCATGATGTGGATGATGAGCCTATTGTAATGTCTGCCATTTCCCATGCTGTGCAGATGATAGATGCTGCATCACCACAATCACGAGTGGTGCCGTCATCTCCATCGGTAACAGCAAGGGAAGTGTTAATGCCCTCTGCACCCGTAGAGGAAGTTGTTCACACCATACATAGGAGCAGTAGACTAAACCCCCAGCCAGGTAACCAGGTCAAAGGTAGCAGCGCTACCGGTCTGCATCCCATTCGGACAATAACCATTCCAAATGGAAATGCAGATGCGAACGGTATAGTACCAATGAGGGAAGTAGTAATGCATTGTCCTTGGACAAGAGCAGAACTAAATTCCATCATAAATGATTTCCCCGATCCCAAAAAGGAACTAGCCAAATGTCAAAGATTTTTGAGAAATTTGGGTAGTTCACATGAGCCCACTATTAAAGATTGGCGAGTAGTGTTAAGGGCCTGTCTAACATGCAATACCGATGTGACAAAATTTATCACGGATTGTGTATTGGATGGTGATGTTCCCTTAACAGACCAAGTAAACCAAGGTAACACTTCCCGCATCGTAACTCAATTGGGTATATATTTTCCGGTGGTAGGTAACTGGAACAAAATTTTCACCATTAAGCAAAAGGAGAGTGAAACTACAGAAGATTATTGTGACCGGGCTCTGCAGGCTATCACCCATTACACTGGGATAGAGGATATTAAAGATAGCACTCACCACAGGGGAATGATAGTCACGGTACTCGTGGACAGTCTGAAAGAGAGTTTAAAAACTTGGGTTCAGACCTCACAGCCTGGTTGGCGGGGACTCACAAAAGATGCCCTCATAGAAACCGCCATCGAACATGATAAAAACATCTCCAAGAAGAGAGAAGCCCAGAGCGAAAAACTAATGGCTGTCAGTATACAAGCTCTGGAGGGAATGATGGTAACATCACAGCCAACAGACACACTTGCACTTGCACACACACTCAAATCTGAACAAGTATGTGCTCTCACTAACCCCACGCAACAACAAACACAACTCTATCCCACTAACCCGATGCAGCCACAGGTCCCATACTACCCACCAACTTCTTATCCCCCACAATACCCTTACCCTCCCTATCTTTACCCATATCCACCACCTTTACCCTCTGCATAAACCTCACAACAGCACATGTCTTCACCCAATACATGAACATGTTTTAACTGTAAACAACCAGGACACTTAAGTAGAAACTGTACAGTAAAAAGAGTAGGAACCCCAAATCAGGGAAGACCTGGATATCCCCATAAGGGATACTCACAGAGGCCAGCAAATGTCCAGCAGGCACCAGCTCCAATTGTAGCCGTAAATGCTTTATTGGAGAATGGTAGCCAACGCTAGGGGTCAGGTCATACCTGTAGTCTACAGATAGTCAGGTTAACGGGAAGTACTAGGGAAGAACCGGTCATGATGGTTGATGTAGCTGGTACTGAATATCCTTTTCTTGTAGACACAGGGGCGACCAGGTCAGTGATAAAATCTCCCGTTAATTTACAGGTGACCAACGAGACAGTACCAACCATAGGTGTAACAGGTAAAGTGAAACATTATCCTTTAACAAAGTCCACAGATGTTACTATTGGGCCATTGCATACTAGGCATTCTTTTCTCCTGGCTGCTGCGGCTCCTACTAACCTACTGGGCAGAGACTTGTTGTGTAAGATGGGATGTGTTATATATTGCACTCCTGATGGTGTATTTTTAGATATCCCAGAGAGAGTGGCACATGAGGTGCGGGATATATTGAACACTCCCCAAAGGATAATGTATCACTCTACGTTTAAATGAAAATCCATCTCAGATAGATGAAATGTTGTCCCTAATTCCAGATTCCCTTTGGACTAAAGATGGACAGGACACTGGATTAATGGCAAACGTAAGCCCCGATATGGTAAATTTAAAAAGCGGTAGGCAAGCTCCAAAAATTCCCCAGTACCCACTAAAACAGGAAGTAGAATTAGGGGTTTTTCCAATAATTGAGCGATTATTGCAACAGGGAATTTTAGTTCATACAGCTAGTGTAGCTAACAGTCCAATCTTTCCAGTGAAGAAGAGTGGTGGGAGGGGTTATAGGCTGGTACAAGACCTTTGAGGTGTTAATAAGGTAGTAGAGAGCCAATTCCCTGTAGTGCCAAATCCAGCTGTCATTCTGATGCAGATCCCACCAAATGCAACCCATTTCACTGTCATTGACCTATGTACTGCTTTCTTCTCTGTGCCTCTCCATCCTGACTGTCAGTAACTATTCGCATTTACATACAGAGGTTTACAATACACATGGACATGGTTACCCCAATGTTTCATAGACAGCCCCAGTATCTTCTCCCAGGCATTGCATGACTGTTTACAATCTTTTCAACCTGCCAATGGATCTGTTCTAATTCAATATGTGGACGATTTATTGCTATGTTCTGACTCGTTTATGTCATGTTTGAATGATACTAAACTTTTGTTACTTCATCTCTCGCAAACAGGACACAAGGTGGCTTAGGACAAACTACAGCCGTGCCAATCCAGAGTAAAATATTTGGGACACTGCCTAACCCAGGGCTTACGACATCTTACAACAGATAGAATCCAGGCCATACGAAACATGACACTGCTGCAGAATCAACAGCAAATTCGTACCTTCTTGGGAATGTGTGGATACTGTAGAATGTGGATCCCAGGTTTTTCTATTTTGGCCTTACCTTTACAGGAATTAGTCCCTTCCTCAAAGCCCTATCGTGTCGTACACACAGAGGAATCAGAGCAGGCTTTCCTTAATCTTAAGGATATTCTGACAAGAGCTCCTGCATTGGGAATACTTGATTATGAAGGACCTTTTGATTTGTATTGTACGGAAGCCGATGGTTGTGCTGCAGGTGTCCTTACACAAAAACATGGTGATGCCAGTAGGCCCATAGCATACTACAGTGCCCAATTGGACACTGTGGCAAGATCACTCCCCACCTGTTTGAGAAGTGTAGCAGCTACCGCTCTATTGGTGAGTAAAGTGAGGACGTAGTATTGGGTCATGATATGATTGTCTACACTCCCCATGCTGTATCTGCTTTGTTGAACTCAGCTCAAACCAGACACGTCTCCTCGGCTAGGTTCACCAAATGGCAACTGGCTCTAATCGCTCCTGCAAATATTACTGTTAAATGTTGCAGTACGCTGAATCCAGCAACATACCTACCATATGTACAACATTATGTACAAAGGGTGGAAGGAGAGTAGTTGTTGGCGGGAGGTGAGTTCAGCAGACATAATGATATGCACGATTGTATGACATATCTGAACCAGACCTTTACTGCTAGACCTGACATACATGACACACCTTTAGAGAATGTGGATGTAACTTTTTATACAGATGGGAGTTGTCATAGACAAACAGACACAGGTGAATTATGTACAGGTTATGCTGTTGTAAATGACACAGACATCATAGAAGCTAAACCTCTTGGTCCTGCTCACTCAGCCCAGGTGGCAGAGTTAGTAGCACTAACTAGAGCATGTGAACTGGCAGCAGGCAAATCTGCTAACATTTACACTGACTTGAGGTACGCGTTCGGGGTGGTGCACGATTTTGGGGCTCTATGGTGTCTGAGAAATTTTATGACAGCAGCAGGCACACCAGTTGCACATTCCCGACACATAAAACATCTTTTAGAAGCAATCCAACTGCCCAAAGCGGTGGCAGTAATTAAATGCAAAGCCCATACATGTGAGGTTGACCCAGTGTCACTGGGCAACAACAGAGCCGATGAATCTGCAAAATGGGCAGCAGGGTTAAAAATGTTTTCTCCAACTGAAACAATTATGTCATTCCAAACAATTGATATGCTGAAATTAATTGAGATGCAAAATTTGTGTTCTACTCAGGAAAAATCCATCTGGAAGTCCAAGGGATGTGGGCAAGAGTCCTCCGGGCTCTGGAGGGACGGACATGGTAAGCCAGTAGCCCCCAAGGCATATTACCCCAGCCTGGCTGAGGCAGCACACGGTCTGACTCATCTGGGCAAACAAGGTATGTGCAAGTTGGTGAGGGCATACTGGTGCGCACCAGGTTTTTCTTCACAAGCAGAAAAGATAGCAATGTCCTGTCTGACCTGCTTGAGAAAGAACATAGGGAAAGCGATCCCTACCAAACCGTCCCACATTCCACCGACTGATGGACCTTTCCAGGTGATACAAATTGATTTCATCCAATTACCACCCTGCAGGAAACTTAAGTATGTATTAGTGTGCACAGATGTATTTTCTAACTGGGTTGAGGCCTACCCAGCGGCCACTAATACTGCTGCGTTTACTGCTAAGAAAATAGTTCAGGAAATTATATGCATGTACGGTAACCCTAAAATCATCGAGAGTGATAGGGGTACCCATTTCACAGGTGATGTTTTTCAAAATATGTGTAAGCTGATGGGTATTAATAGCCGACTTCATACCCCCTACCGACCACAAGCCAGTGCCAAGGTAGAGAGGATGAACGGGACTATTAAAAATAAGTTAAGTAAAATTATGGCAGAGACGGGACTAGGATGGCCAGAAGCGTTACCTTTGATCCTACATAGCATAAGGACCACTCCTAGACCTCCTCTGAATCTGTCCCCATTTGAAATATTGTTTGGTAGACAACCTCATTTGATTATAAGTCCACAGTAAGACCTGAAGGGTAACAACGAGGTAACTGTAAAGTATCTAATATCAATGAGTAAGCAGTTAAAGCAACAGCAGCAAAAATGGAAAATTGTTGTCTAATGACATGCCTGAAACTAACTGTCATGATGTTGAACCAGGAGAATATGTAATGATAAGAAATTTCTTGCGTTCAGGTTGTTTGACTGATCGGTGGGAAGGTACGTACCAGGTGCTGCTGATGAGTACTACATCTTTGAAGGTGGCTGAGAGAGATACCTGGGTCTATTCCACTCACTGCAAAAAGGTCAATCAACCAGTGGAGAAACAAGTCGGAGACAAGGCTGATAGTGTGGACCTGTCGCTCGCGAGCTTGTTCCGGGAGGATTGAAAAGGTTGTAGTGAGATACCTGAACTAAAAGTAATCTGTTGGTCTTGTTGTGACAATGGATGGGCCTGCTGTGTTCATTTTCATATTCTCTTTTAGAGTGTTCACCATCTTGGTCTGTTCGGGAATATCCAGTTTCTGTGATGGGAGACCGATCGAGGAAATGGGAGCTGATGGCAGTGCTGATGGAGTGGAGTCAGTAGGAGTGCAATGCCAATCAGGGGAGTGTCTGACCAACCTCAGTACTGTTATTGTTAAGAGAGCTATCATTCCGGATACTCGGGGAAGGTGTGGAGGTTTATCGTCTGAAGATTCCTGTATTTGTGAGCTTTGTGGGTCCCTAGTTGATGAGAACTGTATCCAACGGTGCCAACCTAAATATAGCCCGTACTGGGGTGGGTATCCTTTAGAGGATTATCATAGTATGGTAGGCAAAGTGTTAAATCAAACTGATTGCTGGGTGTGTTCACATGTGCCACAGGGACAGCATAATGTAGGGTTGGTGCCATTTCCGCTGAATATCACAGAAATTTTAGAATTACAAAAGGGGAAAACATTGGATGGAAAATTCCTCTCATCTAAACCACCTCATTTCAAACTCTATCAATTCCAAGTAGATAGATCACTTTTGTGTTTGAACATAACCAACCCCAATAAACCCGGGAGTTGGGAAGTGATGGGGAATAATCAGACGATGACCTTCTCACAAAGATCTGATAATGAGTCCATAAACCATGATCTGTTATGCTCCATTAAGTCTGGTGAGAAACATTTTAGGTATCCGTATACATTGAGTTCCACCAAAGAAATTATTGGTAAGGTGCCAAATGGTTATTGTGCTAACATAATACAACCAGAAACTTGCATGTACCAGATGGAAGACCCAGAAATAGGATTGTTTGCAAGGGAAATGTGCTTAATGATAATGATGCATACTATTCCTTATGTTCTCCCTGATAATGTATATTTCATATGTGGAAGAAAAGCGTATAAATGACTCTCCCCGAGTTCCGAAGGTTTGTGTTACCTGGGAAGAGTAGTACCAGAAGTTATGACCCTCACACATGTTGAAATGCTGGGTATACATAAAAACACACCGTCACCATACCTTCACACACAATATGAACATAGAGACAAAAGAAATATGATACCTGGTGACGCGCATAAAGCCACTCAGTTAATCAGTGGGACAACTGGCTTTCAAGTTTTAGTCGCATTGGATCCCACCAGGATCGCTCGGAGTACATTAAACTTTAGATATATCCAGGAACTTGCTAAATTGATAGATAATGTCACCGAGATGTACGATGACACATTCAGGTATACAGGGAAAGAATTGCAAGCATACAAGAAAGAACTGGTGCAACATAGGCTAGTGTTGAATTATTTAACTGCTGTTACTGGAGGGTATTGCGTAATGTTGGCCACCCAATTTGGAGTAAAATGCTGCACCTCTTTCACCAATGATACCAGCGACCCCAAGGAGGTGATAGACTGAAAGATGGATGAAATTCTGCAGCTAAAATGGGAGTTTCGTTAGAAACATAACGCTTCAGTGGCTGAAGTAGGGGAAAAGATAGAAGGATGGGTGTCATGGCTGAACCCAGTAAAATGGTTCTCAGGTCTAGGGGAATGGGCCCAGGAAGTGATCGCCAGCATAGGCAAATTCTTGATCCTTATACTAATTGTCATCATAATAATTGGCATATGCGTCCGGTGTGTTCCTATTGTGTTGAAGTTAGGAAAATGTAAAAATAGAGTAAAACATGAGAACGAAACTATGATGGTGGTCAGTAATGACAATATGTATACCGTGGTAAATGTAGAACTGCATTACAACCCTGAACTAGGAAATACTATCATTTGATGAATTATATTTAGACGTGCATAGAATGTATTATTGAAAGTTATTTTTAGAACACCCCAGATAATGTAAAGTTTCAATTCCCCTTCAAGACTGCTTTTATAAGACTGGTGCATTCCCACACCTTTCACATGATCTTCCATGATCCGCGGTGTGCGTATAATAGTAGTTTTATGTCCCCACTCAGAGACGCATTTTTGATGGATTAAGAACCACCTTGTGCCATCCCACGGTAACACTAAATAACATGTAAATGTAAGCCTAAATTAAATTCTAATAGCAGATTGTGATAGCATGTTGTTTGCTATCAAAGGATGGACTGTCGAAGCTGAGTAATTGGCTGAGACAAGTTCAGTTTAAAATTGAATCGCAGCAACGCCATCTTGCGACTGGCCGCAAAACGCCATCTTGGAAATGAGATTGCAAGACGCCATTTTGCGAATGGCCGCCTAAGCGCCATTTTAGATAAACTCACATTTTAGTACATGTGGCGATAATACTAATAGCACCATGCGATTGCATCTTCCATCATTTCTCATATACACAATAATAAGCATAATAGCACTGTTAACTAGTCGCATATTAGCGAATGCATAAGAAAAACACTGTTTAGTAGCTAAATGTGCACGCATCTGTCCCCAGTTAACTAGCGTCTTCATATCAAACCCAGTACACTCACATATTACATATTCACTTACAAGGTTCCATTAGCTTTAAGGTATAAGATTTAAGTTGGTTCAGTTAATATAAATGCTGTGAAATAAGGATATTTGATAACTAAGGTTTTATACATGCTAAGAAAGTCATGTTTGGTTTTGTACTGATGCGTACTCTTTCCACAGTATTCCGGTGATATCGGTGGGGAGATCGCAACATGCATTCTCAAGTTATGGACCGCAGAGACTTCAAGCAACAAAATGTATTAACTGTTATGATGTTGCAGGGGGCGGAAGGGCAGAGACCCCCAGTTGTTAGAGGCTGGGTGAGTCTATTTGAACCAGCCTGTTAAATGCTCCATAACAGATGGATCCCCCGTGGGAACCAATAGCATCAGCAACAAACGTCTCTATTGTTTTGTCTATTCCTGGGGGGTATAAATATGTGTGCTCCAACACTGAGTATTTAGTCTTCGTGCCGAATGCTGATAGACGAGGGGTTTCTTGCTGATGCCTAACACCTGGTACCGAAAGCGCTGCGTATGTATACTGAACTTGGGTCTGTATAATTCCTTTGCGCCTAAATGGTGTCTGGATCAATTGCGTGTAACTGACTGTACTTTTACTTGAATAATACTTGTGCGTTGGAACCACAGATTCCAAGTCTTAAGTCTTTATTTACTGTATGACTGCGTATGCAAATTAGCATCATCCTTAGAAGGTATAGGCAGAACATTAGAAGGTATAGGAAGGACATTAGAAGGTATAGGAAGGTGTGTATAGAGGTTCTGATCCAGTATCGTTACAATATAGATAAGACGACGTGTAATTTTTGGGATTTAAATTTGTACATAGAGAATAACTGCATTCAAACTAAATGCTTTAAAAAACCAACAGACACAAACAGTTTCATCGATCAGGATAGTGAACATCTTGACAGATGGCTGAAGGGTGTACCGAAAAGCCAGTTCATATGGGTCAAAAGAAATTGCAGTGATCTGAAGGTTTGCGATGAACAAATGGATGAAATGGAAAGGAATTTCTTGGCAAGAGGCTATGAAAAAGGTCAACTTGAACAGACGAAATAGGTTGTGAAATATATGGACAGAAACCTTTTTTTAAAACCTAAAAATGACACACACCAAAATAAGACAAGTGAATGGTCATTTATCACTAAATATGGAAGCCATTATAAAGAAATTGAATGAGTTTTTAAACGTCATTGGCATGTTTTTAAAAAAACCCGATTTTAAAAGATAAACTTCCAGAAAAACCGTGTTTTATTTATAGAAGAGCGGACAATTTAAAGAGTAAATTGGTACAAAGGGCATTTGATTTCTCAACCAATATCCCAGTACGTACAAAGGGGTTCCATCGCTGTGGTAGTTGTAGTATGTGCATCAATGTCCCCACATCCTGTTCAAAAATCAAAGAGTTCACCGTGAAAGGCCAAACTTTTAAAATTATGGATTTCATCACGTGTCATACCACCAATGTTATTTATTTGGTGGAATGTGTATGTGGATATATTATGTAGGACGAACATCCAGGGCCTTGAAAACATGGATGGGGGAACATGTGCGTAATATCAAGAAAGGTATGGAAACGCATTCCCTTTCGGAGCATTTTAACAAGTTCCAAATTTGTTCACCGAGGAACATTGTGAATTTTATGGGGATACAACATATTAAATCGACATGGAAAGATAGAGATGTCGAAGCTAACCTGGCAAAGAGCGAGATGAGGTGGATTTTTAAATTGAAAACATTAGTTCCTGATGGATTGAATAAAGATTTCGAACTTAAGTGGTTCATCCAATAGTCTTTTCCCTCCTTTTTTATACATGTATTTTTTATATACATGTATTTATTATTCACTTCACATTTTCACTACACATTTTATTATACATTATAAATCTTATATATATATTTTATATTTTTAATATTTCTTATTATTTATTTTTATCACATATATATTTTTTATTATCTATGTATGAATTTTACGCCTTCAACTGTGCCCTCATTTCCCTTTAAGATGTATTTTACAACCTCTGTTTTTTATCTATTTATGTGTACCATATGAACGGAGGGGATCATTTCCAGGGACTCCTTAAGCAGTCACTTCTGTTACCATGACAACCAGAATGACAACTTCTGGTTGTTGAGGAGAAAAAAATGGATGTTTACATACATTATCTTTGTGAATGACGCTGAGGAGATTGTACAACTAGAAACAACATTGGAGGCATCCTATGGAGGGGAACAGAGGAGGGGATTGCTGGGAGGACTATCCAAGGGAAATGTCAAGTCTTTTACCTTAGGACGGGAGCCGTGAAACCGGCATCCTTCTGAAGAAGAGCCAGGTGGGCTTGAAATGCGTTAAGGACAGCAGAGTGGAGACATTAAGGAGAAGGACCTGAGACCCAAAGTACCAGTGTTTGTTTGTTAGTCACTGCTTGACTTGGTCCGGACTGTCGGCAGTGCACCCACAATGCTATTTATCATCTGGGATCTGGTACACAGGGCCTATGGGCTCCCCTCCTTTCTTAATATAAATCTCCACATCATTATGCCCTCTTGGGCAATTGTTTATACTATTAATTTTGTGTGTTTTGACTAATAAATCTATTTGTTGTTATCAATATCACACTATTGCACCTATTTTCTTTTCTCCGTATATTGGGATCCTTCCTGATACACCGCTTAAGGAAAGGACAGGAAAGGAAAGTAGCCAATTATTTTGAGTTTTGTTTTTTGGGAATTGTCAGGCATAGTGCCACACGGTGGTTATACACGTTATTATATATTTTCACTCATTTGTATAGGGGTTTAAGGTACCCTAGCATTTCCACTGTGGGCAGCTTTACCTTGATGCGCTGAGGTGTTGTATTCTATACATTTGTGATTGTTCATCTTTAGTAGTTCATTTAGGCAAGAGGCAGCGCTCCCAACACGTTTCATCCACCAATGGACTTCATCAAGGGCTGCTGCTAATCTGGGGTTACTGCTCTTTATACCCCATTCAATCAGGACTGAATTGCTCCTCCTTACACTCACTTCCAGTTTCTGATATCCGGAATCTTGCCCTTAGTTCCAAAATCAAACCCCTCTACGTATTTTCATATGTGGCCATTTTTAGTCTTTGTCCACAGAGCCATCTACACGTATGAGGTGTTATGCAAAAGGAGCGGAGAGGGGGGGAAAACCCTCAGTGTTTACAGGTCTAAGAGGCACTTCCGCCTATTTCCATGTGGTTGCCACACGTCACATCCGCCCGTTTACTCGGCTGCGTCTTCCCGGATATGTCATCTGACTTCCTTCCATCACCGAAGTAGCCTCCACACATCACATCCACCTGCTCTGGGTGTCATCTCCCGTCACTGGCTGCTGCGCCCTCTTCCCACGTGGAGGTTCTCACACCATGCATGCGTGGATCGGCCTGGACACACTCTCCTCTCCATTGCACTTGCATTCCACAGCTGTCATAGCAACCAGGTCGCCATCATACTAATGTGCTAAAAAACTCAATGGTCTCCTCTAATAGAATTTTTTAATAGTCGCCATTGTTCAGCTTAGTATTACAATGATAGAAAAGGAACATAATTATTATGCAGATTCTGATTAGTGGGTATATTCCAATTAAAACACAAGCCTCCTGTATACTGTCTCTTAATTTAAGATACCATTGGAGGGTATAAATGACAGCTGAATAAAAAATTTTAAGAACTCATTTTACTCCCCTTTCCCCTCCCCCTTCCCCTTCCTCTACAGTTAAGGGATTTTTTATTATTCACCTGTCATTTATACCCTCCAATGCAATCTTAAATTAAGAGACAGTATACAAGAGGCCTGTGTTTTAATTGGAATATATAATGAACAAAATATTTGGATTATCTGCTCTTCAAAATAAGATGCAGCTAAAATTCTTAGTAGTGACCACAATAACTACTGGAAAAACATAAACCCCCACCTCTTCTGTTGATTAAGTCCAAAATGAATTATAGTTTTTTGATGGAGACACTAAACTGCCCTTAGTCTTCTGCTAATTCCCCAATTATAAAGTGGTTTAACTGGCATCAGTTTATTACCAAGGCCGTAGAGAGCCTGGCCGGGCCTGGGTAAAGGAGGGGGCATGGCCTAATCATGGGAGGCGTGGCCACTCCCCCTTAAAAAAAAAAAGAAAGCTATCACTTTTGCAGCATAGTGGCACTGCGCGCCAGGGAGGTGGCGCTGTAACCCCCCTGCCTGGCGCTAAGCAGGAGGGGTGCATTCAGTGTGATTGCACCCCCCACAGCCATAGGAGATTACTCCGGCTGCTGAAGCAGCCGCGAGCAGTCTCACACTGCAGCCCAGCACAAGTTGTGTGCTGAGCTGCTGTGAGGGAGGAAGGGTGGAGGAGGCGATGCCGGACCCGGGCCCCCGTCGGACTCCTCTAGCAAGCCCGGGCCCGGGTAAACTGTACCCGCTCCCCCCCCCTCTCGGCACCCATGTTTACTATGGAGGGCCCTTGCCTTCCAGTAACTGCACATTGATACTCTTTCTTCTGTATGTTTAGAATTGTCTATTACAGGTTAAAAGTATTTTCTACCAATTGTGTATGTCATATACTGATTTTGTTTTTACCTGTTTTAAATTATTGTTTGATTTTTTAAGTGCCTATTGCCTGTACCCCCTAACTCCCCCTTTTTTTCTGTATCCATTTATTTTTGGAAAAAAAAGAAAGAAAACCTCAATAAAAATAATTGTTTTAAAAAAAACCCATAAAAACATGCGCTTCTAAACTTGGGATGACCGTGGGAGATTTTCAAATAAATCCTCAAAAAAGTCTCCTGAGTGTAATTTATACTTTATGGGATATGTATGTTCAGATGAGAGAATTTCCAAACTACAATATTTTGATTCAGTCCTCTTCTAACCGAAGTTACTTTTCAGAAAATGTTTCTCACAATACCTCAAAACAAAACAAAAAAACACTTCTCACAGTGCAGATCAATGGGTTACCAAGTTCACACACCAGAAGTCGACGTATATACTGCGTACCCTTATAAGGCCTGATTTAGGCCAATATATCAGCAACAAAGATGATGAATAATCCTCACTTTCCTCCAAATGAGGTCTTGCATGTTCTGATCCTCTGGTGAAGAGGTGAGTGAAGAGTGATCAAGTCTGGAATATCTGGTTTCTGCCTGGAGTCCAGAGGATCAGAACATGCAAGACATCTAACTCAGAATCTAACCAGACAGCCGGACAGGAGGAGAGCAAAGGAAGCTCTGGTGTTCATTTGGAGGAAAGTGAGGATTTTGAAAATCTCCCACAGTCATCCCAAATTTCAAATTCTATATTGTTTGTTTTGCATTTAATTGGAATATGCCCACTAATCAGAATATGCATACTAATTATGTTCCTTTTCTATCATAGTAATACTAAGCTGAACAATGGCGACTATTAAAAAATTCTATTTGAGGAGACCGTTGAGTTTTTTAGAACATTAATTTGATGGCGACTTGGTTGCTATGACAGCCATGGAATGTAAGTGCAACGGAGGGGAGAGTGTGTCCAGGCCGATCCACGCGTGTGCAGTGTGAGGACCTCCACGTGGGGAGAGGGCGCAGCAGCCAGTGACGGGAGACGGTGCCCAGAGCGGGCGGATGTGACATGCGGAGGCTACTTCGGTGATGGGCGGAAGTCAGATGACATATCCGGGAAGACGCAGCCGAGTAAACGGGCGGATGTGACGTGCTGCAACCACACGGAGACAGGCGGAAGTGCCTCTTAGACCTGTAAACACTGGGGGTTCCCCCTCCCCTCCCCGCCCCTTTGCATCACACCTCATTTGTGTAGATGGCTCTGTGGACAAATACTAAAAATGGCCACATATAAAAATACGTAGAGGGGTTTGATTATGGAACTAAGGGCAAGATTCCGGATATCAGAAATCGGAAGTGAGGTCACCAGTGAGTGTAATGAGGAGCAATTCAGTCCTGATTGAATGGGGTATAAAGAGCAGTCACATCCAGGTTAGCAGCAGCCCTTGATGAAGTCCATTGGTGGACAAAACACGTTGGGACACTGCCTCTTGCCTAAATGAACTACTACAGATAAGCACCTTATGAATTACTGCATTTTTTGGAATCCTTTTTAACCGTTTTATAGAATTTTTTTTAAAAAAAGGTTTTTTACTTATTATCCTGTGCTAATATCAATTGCATTGTATCATCTTTAACTTATATTTTGTATTGTCTATGTATTATACATAAGGGACATTTGCAATATTTATAGCACCTTACTGTATGCAATATTTGCACAAGGGACCGAACTGATTTGAGGTCATTGCCAGAGCCCATTGAGCATGTGGGGGCTCATTACTCTATCTCATGTCTTTTATGGTATATGTTTTTTATCATAGTGAATAAAAATTGTTAAATTTTTTAAGTTTACGACGCTCTATCGTTTTTGCACAAATACTATTTTGAACTTATTATTCACATTGTTGTATATTTTCACTACATATGTACGCCAGTCACTAAAACATTATACACTTTTTCCATATATATATATATATATATATATATATATATTAGGGGTGAGCGGGTTCGGTTCTACTCGGATTTACTCGGTTCTTATCGCCACTTTACCGCAAATTCGGATTTATTATATTGGCTATCCAAAACACATGATAGGCGATGGCCAATAAAATGCCGTTTAAAGATCCGAGTAAATCCGAGTAAAACCGAACCCGCTCACCCCTAATATATATATATATGGTACTTGGATTGTCCGGCACTCAAATAATATACTCAACTGTCCGGGTGCCCCTCCTGCTGTAGTCCATATGGTACAGGTATATTATAGAAGAAAAGAGATGGATGGCACTTCGGTGAACACTAAATAAATGTATTTAGTGTACACCGGAGTGCCATCCATCTCTTTTCTTCTATATTTATATATATATACATATATCCCAGTATAGCCTGGCACTCCGGATATCATAAGCAGTGGTAGGGTGCCTTCCCAAGTCAAATGCAATATCCAAGGTCCTTACAAGATAAGAACAAGGTGGCACTCCAAATAACAATGTAGAAAATGTTATATTCAAATCATCAGTGTGACAACGAAAATATCAACGTTTCAAAGTCCTAAGACTTTTTCTTCAGACTGAGTCACAAACAGTGTAACAAACAATCACTGTTTGTGACTCTCCAAAATGGATCTTCATTTTGGATACCGTTAAGCCTTGCATTGTATCATCTTTAACTTATATTTTGTATTGTCTATGTATTATACATAAAGGACATTTGCAATATTTATATATATGCAATATTTGCACAAGGGACCAAACTGATTTGATGGCATTGCCAGAGTCCATTGAGCATGTGGAGGCTCATTACTCTATCTCTTGTCTTTTATAATATATGTTTTTTATCATAGTGAATAAAAATGTTTAATCCTTAAATTTACCACGCTCTATACGTCTTTACACAGCACTATTTTGCACTTATTATTCACATTGTGGTATATTTTCACTACATATGTACACCAGTTGCTAAGACCTTATACACATTTTCCATAATACTAAAGGTGCATACCCAATGCTTCATCACATCTGGTCCAGCTGACCCCATTTAGACATAGGGAGTACGTACTATTATTATTATTTTTAACGATTTTAATTTGTAGTCTATATTTGATTCCATTTAAGTTGGCACCATTACCCTACACATTACTATATATATATATATATACAGTGCATCCAGAAAATATTCACAGCACGTAACTTTTTCCACATTTTGTTCTGTTACAACCTTATTTCAAAATAGAATAAATAAATTTTTGTCCTCAAAATTCTACACACAATACCCCATAATGACAACGTGTAAAAAGTGTTTTTGAGATTTTTGGAAATTTAATTAAAAAAACACTAAGAAATCACATGTACATAAGTATTTACGGCCTTTGCCATGAAGCTCAAAATTGAGCTCAGGTGCATCCTGTTTCCACTGATCATCCTTGAGATGTTCCTACAGCTTAATTGGAGTCCACCTGTAGTAAATTTAGTTGATTGGACATGATTTTGAAAGGCATACACCTGTCTATATAAGTTCCCACACTTGACAGTGCATATCAGAGCACAAACCAAGCATGAAGTCCAAGGAATTGTCTGTAGACCTCCGAGACAGGATTGTATCAAGGCACAAATCTGGGAAGGGTACAAGAAATATTTGCTGCTTTGAAGGTCCCAATGAGCACAGTTGCCTCCATCATACATAAATGAAAGAAGTTCGGAACAAACAGGACTCTTCCTAGAGTTGGCTGTCCGTCTAAACTGAGCGATCATGGGAGAAGGGCCCTAGTCAGGGAGGTGACCAAGAACCCGATGGTCACTCTGTCAGAGCTACAGCATTCCTCTGTGGAGAGAGGAGAACCTTCCAGAAGGACAACCATCTCTGCAGCAATCCACCAATCAGGCCTGCATGGTAGAGTGGCCAGACGGAAGCCACTCCTTAGTAAAAAGCACATGGCAGCCTGCCTGGAGTTTGCCAAAATGCACCTGAAGGACTCTCAGACCATGAGAGACAAAGATTGAACTCTTTAGCATGAATGCCAGGCGTTCTGTTTGGAGGAAACCAGGCACCGGTTATCAGCAGGCCAATACCATCCCTACAGTGAAGCATGGTGGTGTCAGCATCATGCTGTGGGGATGTTTTTCAGCAACAGGAACTGAGAAACTAGCCAGGATAGAGGGAGAGATGAATGCAGCAATGTACAGAGACATCCTGGATGAAAACCTGCTCCAGAGCGCTCTTGACCTCAGACTGGGGCGACGGTTAATCTTCATCAGGACAATGACACTAAGCACACAGCCAAGATATCAAAGGAGTGGCTTCAGGACAACTCTGTGAATGTCCTTGAGTGGCCCAGCCAGAGCCCAGACTTAAATCCGATTGAATATCTCTGGAGAGATCTGAAAATGGCGGTGCATCGACGCTTCCCATCCAACCTGATGGAGCTTAAGAGGTGCTGCAAAGAGGAATGGGCAAAACTGCCCAAAGATAGGTGTGCCAAGCTTGTGGCATCATATTCAAAAAGACTTGAGGCTGTAATTGCTGCCAAAAGCGCATCAACAAAGTATTGAGCAAAGGCTGTGAATACTTATGTACATGTGATTTCTTAGGTTTTTGTTTTATAAAATTTGCAAAAATCTCAAAAAACTTTTTACACGTTGTCTTTATGGGGTATTGTGTGTAGAAGGACAAAAATTAATTTATTCCATTTTGGAATAAGGCTGTAACATAACAATTTGTGGAAAAAGTGACGCGCTGTGAATACTTTCCGGATGCACTGTGTATATATATATATATATATATATATATATATATATACATATATTTATAAATTATATACAGTATTCTTTTTATACCTTTATTTTTACTACACTGTGACATGGTTGACTACAATACCACATTATGGAGCAATTGAAATTTAAAAAATGTTTCTTTCCCCTACAATATGCCAGCAAGAATGCTGAATGTATATTATTTATTGAAACTGAGGCATAGTCCTTTCACATGGACACTCCAGAGGAATTTTATAGTGACCTTCTTCATGGTCTACCACTTTCACAACACTTTAAAGAGCAACCTAATTTGGGAAGCCATAATAATAACTTTTGCGTGAAATGGTGTAACATTTTGAATACTTTTACATGATTTGATGTTGCTGGTCATAAAACAAGTGGGCACTTATTTGTCTGAGATAATAAAAGAAGTAGCACTTCTTGAAGAGTTTGAGCTGTTCTGTTCTTAAAGGAACCTAACTCTGACCAGCTCTCAAGTTGGAAAGAGAGAATAAATTCAAGGAGGATTTACCTAATTTCAAAAAGTAGAAATATAATCTTGTTAAGCATGCTATAAAGAAAGTAGGCTGAACCAAACATGAAAAAAAAAGAAATCTGTTACTCCAATAAAGAGGTATTATTTCTGCTGGCAAATGGAACAGTAAGCATATCCACAGCAACACAAGATAATTCAGAACAAAACCAAATAAACATAGGCAGAGAGATGAACATACTTAGGAACAGGAGAAATAAGCAAACAAATAAAACTATAAGAGCAATGTGTGCAAACACTAGGAGCTTAGGAATTAAAGTCCCTGAACTAGTTGCAATAATAACAAAGGATGATCTGGATATTGTGGCTATTACAGAGTCATGGTGCAATGAAAATCATGACTGGGACATAGCTATACCGGGATATACTTTATTTAGGAAGGACAGAATGGAAAGAATAGGAGGAGGAGTAGCAATGTATGTTAAGGAAAGCATAAATACTACGTTAATACAAGGTATTGAAGAAAAAACTGAGTCACTTTGGGTGACTATAGAAACAGGAGAGAAAGTTATTCTTCGTATTGGGGTGATCTATAGACCACCAGGTCAGGTTGAGGAACTGGACAACAAACTATTGCAGGACATCACTAAAATGGAATTAAAAGGAGAGGTTATAATCATGGGAGATTTTAATCTACCCGATATAAACTGGGAGGTGTCTGTGGCAAGTACCACTAGAAGTAGGGATATCCTGAATTCATTGCATGGAGCAATTGGTGAGGGAGCCCACTAGGAAAGATGCAATATTAGACTTGATACAAATGGAGACAATATCTGATGTAAAAGTGGGTGAAAGCACAATATCTGATGTAAAAGTGGGTGAAAGCCTGGGATCCAGTGATCATCAAGCAGTATGGTTCAGAATAAAGACAGATACTGACTCACCCCATACAAAAACAAAGGTTTTAGATTTTGGGAAGTCTGATTTTGCAGGGATGGAAAGATGTGTAAGCGAATCTTTGGCAGAGTGAAGGAACTTGAAAGGAGTGCAGGAGAGGTGGGAACATTTAAATAGTGCAATATTAAAGACAACAGATCTTTGTATCAAAAGTGTTAGGAAAACCACAAGGAAAAGGAAGCCAGTGTGGTTTGGGAGAGAGGTAGCAAGTATTGTGAATGCAAAAAAGATGGCCTTTAGGAAATACAGTAAAGCAGATGCAAAGTAATGAAGACAAAGAGGTGTATCTTTTAAAACAGAAGGAAGCTAAGAAAGTAATCAGATGTGCAAAGGCAAAAGCTGAGGAGAAAATGGCACAGTCAGTGGGTAAAGGGGGCAACACTTTTTAAGTATATAAGCGAAAGGAGAAAAACAAAAGGTGGAATAAAATGACTAAAGATAGAAAGAGGGAATCTTGTTGAGGGAGACATTGTAATAGCAGATCATCTTAATAATAATTTTTGTTCAGTATTCACTACTGAGGGAGAGGGCAAGGGGCCACAGTTAAGTTGCAGGTAAGATCAGAAAAATGAGGTAGGAACAAGCACATATACAGAGGAGAAGCTCCTAACAGAACTCTCAAAACTAAAAGTGGATAAATCAATGGGGCCTGATGGGATACATCCTAGGATACTAAATGAGCTTAAAGGGGTGCTGGTTACACCATTAACAGAATTATTTAACCAGTCACTAGCTACTGGAGTAATTCCAGAGGACTGGAAAAAAGCAAACATTGTCCCACTGCACAAAAGTGGAAGCAAGGAAGAGACAAGCAACTACCGACCAGTAAGCCTTACATCAGTACTTGGGAAATCAATGAAAATGCTCTTAAAAGAAAGAGTCGTAGATTATCTCAAATCCAGCAATTTGCAGGATCCCAAACAGCATGGATTTACTGGGGGGGAGATCATGTCAAACAAATCTTATTGACTTTTTTGACTGGGTGACTAAGGAAATGGATAAAGGGGGGGCATACATATAGCTTATCTAGACTTTAGCAAGGTTTTGATACTGTTCCACATCGCAGACTGTTAAATAAACTGGAAAGCATGGGATTGGATACAAAGATAGTTGAATGGATAAGATCATGGCTGCAGGATATGAAACAGAGAGTTGTAGTAAACGGAGTGCAGTCTCAAGAGGGAAATGTTACCAGTGGAGTACCTCAGGGATCTGTACTTGGACCAGTGCTTTTTAATATCTTTTTTTTGTGACATTGCAAAATGTATTGAAGGTGGAACTATGCCTTTTTGCAGATGACACAAAGGTAGGCAACGGGGTAGACACACCAGGAGGGGTAAAACAAATGATTGATGATCTAAGTAGACTAGAGGAATGGTCAAGAACGTGGCAACTACAGTTTAATGCCAAAAAATGCAAGATCATGCAATTGGGTCTCAAAAATACAAAGGCTAAATATAGTATTAATGGCACTATACTGGAAACTACTGAAGAGGAAAGGGATCTAGGAGTCACTATTTCAGGTGACTTAAAGGCAAGCAAACATTGCAACAAAGCAATGAGGAAGACAAATCAGATGCTTGGTTGCATAGGGAGAGGAATCAGTAGTAGAAAGAAAGAAGTGGTAATACCACTGTATAGGTCATTGGTACGTCCTTATCTCAAAAACTGTGTTCAGTTATGGAGGCCATATCTCCAGAAGGATATTAATACATTAGAAACTGTACAAAGAATGGCAACTAAAATGGTGCAAGATCTACACCACAAAATGTACCAGGAAAGACTAAAACATCTTAATATGTATAGTTTGGAGCAGAGAAGGGAAAGGGGGGACATGATAGAAACATTCACATATATAAAGGGTTTTAACAAGGTAAAGGAAGGAGACATTCTTCAAAGAAAGAGAAGTATTAGAACAAGAGGACATGTTCTGAAACTGGAGGGAGGTAGGTTCAGGGGAAATTTGAGGAAAAATTACTTCACAGAAAGGGTAGTGGACAAGTGGAATAGCCTCCCATCAGGGGTGGTAGAGGCTAAGACAGAAGAGAAATTTAAACATGCATGGGATAGACAAAAGGATATCTTTCAGAAGAAGTAAGGATCAATAAGGATTGAGGTAATATTATGTTTAAAAATGGGGCAGACAAGATGGGCCAAGTGGTTCTTATCTGCCGCCAAATTCTATGTTTCTATGGTTTATCTGTGGCTTGCCAGGATTGGCTATAGACACATATGGGTGCCCTTCTTAAAGTTTGGGAAAAGAATGAATATAGTTTTCATTGTTATTGACAGCCAATTGCAAACTTCTGCCAGTCACTCAGAAGCAACAGGAAAATCTGTGCAGGGAGCAATTGGATTACAAAATTCAGATAATAATAAATACCCTCCAAACAACCTTCAAGACATCCACAGGAGTGGGAGGAAGAGGAAAGAAAAAGGGACAGAGGCATCAATAGCAAACATCATATTTAATCTTTCTGATCATCAATTAACACTGTCTCTATTTTGAATGCACTTTTCTTTTTAAAAAAAATATCTATTAAAAGTTTTCAAGGTTTTGCAGAGTACAAACACATACATTGTAGTCACTAACAAAGGCATAGTGGAAGATATAAATGAATTAAAAGTGCCAAAAATGTAAACATTACTACAATAGATGATCACTGATGTGATCTAGAGTAACAATGTTACAGGGACTAGCTAAACAAATATGTCAACATAACCCATGAAAATCAGTAATCCTATCAAGAACCGGAATTATTAGGCAACTGTAGACACAGAAGAGAGGAAGTAGGACTAACTAACATAGGAGTAGGAAGAGAGAAAATAAGAAAAAGTGAAGGAGGCGAGGGGAGGGGAGAGCCATTCGGCACATACCGTCATGAACAATATATAGTTGTCAAAAGTTGATGGAACTATATGGTATTCAAGGGAGGTTCGGCCTCAAAGGCACTGGTCCATGGGTCCAGAATTTGACAAAGTGGTCTGCAGTATCAAGTAACATCGAGGTGATTCTCTCCATTCAATAAGCATTGATCGTGGACAAAAGAGAGGGGGGCATGGCCGATTTCTATAGTGATGCAATGTGACATTTAGCCGCATTTAATATGTTTGGTGAGTTTCTGTGAGGCATGTGGGAGATGAGGAATAGGCCGGGATAACAATGAATAGAAAGGGGAGTCCAGTATTTGTACACCAGTAACTGATTTTATTAAATTGTGAATCTTTCACCAAAAAGTTTGATCATTGGGTCAGCAAGGATCAGGGTTCCTTACTGACCACGTAAATGTCAGCAGAGTTCTGAAGTGGTACGGTAAATCGCATGAAGGTGTGTAGGAGCTAGATACCAGCAAAAGTAAAATTTATAAAGATTCTCTTTCACGCAAACATAGAGAGAAGTTTTTTTGGACCACTGTTTAGGGGTCAGAATCTCACCCACATCAAGCTGCCAGCCCAATTCATGTGCTTCTTTTGATTGTAAGAAAGGAGTAGTTGGTAAACCGTTTAGATAAGGCCTTTAGTTGTCTGAACTTGTCTGCATAAGGATTCTGAATGCACTTTTCTTAATTGTTGTGGTGTGCCATAAAATAATAGCCTGTAGAGTCTTCTGAAGTGCTCAATATAAGCAGAAAAAAATTACAGTTCTCACTAGTGTATTGTAAAGAAGGTATTTTTTCCAAATGTATTCACTATAATCATGATAATCTATCATTTTAATTTTTCAAATCCAATATCTTGATCAAACTGTTCTTTTGGTCAGGCTTGTCAGTGAGGTGAATTCCTCATTTTACAGCAACATTTTACAGCAACATTTTCAAACACAAAAAATTGAATGGCAAAGCAGCAGTCAACAGGTAATAGATCAGATGGGACTGCCTGCTTTGAAATCCACAATAAATGTAAATTCTAGGGTCTGGTGCTGGTTTATAATTTTAACACTGAAAAACAACAGATTCACTGTTCCATTGAGCTCCTTGCTGGTAACATGACTTTTGTAGACTTGCATTGTTATCAATCCATCAGTAACACTAACATCACCACAATTCTCCTTTTTTCATTTCCTTTTGAAGTTAATTCAATAATTTACAACAAGATTACATGAATCCTATTGTGGACTTTTCCTTTATTATAATCCTATCCCAACAGGAATGTGTATATGTATTGGATTGGTGATCCTACCACTGATTAAGATGCACCATGGGCAGGGCTGCCATCAGAAATTATGGGGCCCGGGATTAACAAAATAGGCAGGGCCCCCCACCCCCCAGTAGCGCACCCAGAAACCCCCCCTGATGGGCCGACACTTTTTTTTTTTCAGAGACGGAGACAGCCTCACACTAACTGCCCCCTCCCCAGGTTGTTTCCCAGAAGACAGCCATTCAATCAGCTGTTCACATTACCGGAATTTCCCCGCTCCCAGCCACCCGGCTCCAGCATCCGCTGGCTGGTAGATTCCGCCTGTCTCCTACCCAGCCAACAGTCCCTCGGAGCAGATCGCATTTATGCCGTGTCCCCAGGTCTGTCTTGCATTCCCAGCCAGGAGTCGGGAAGACCGCATTCATCTCTCCCTCTGGCAGTAGGTGGGAGGCCCCTGGAGGGACAGACCCTGGAGCTGGCAGGACCCTGCTGGGGGCTGTGCTGCAGACTGGAGTAGCACAAGATGCTGAACCCAAGCAACGGAGACCAGACCCACATGGTGACCTATGTGGAGGGTTACTTGGACTCCATCAAGTCTCTCCAGTTTGATGCCTAGTACCAGTTAGGCGGTCGGTGTGTGGTGTCCCCCCAGCCAAAGAGCTTGGGCAACTTTCCCCCATGTTGCTTGCTGCAGTCCCCTTCTACTCCTTATGTATCCCTCACTCTCTGCCCTCTTTCTCATATGTATCCCTCACTCTCTGCCCTCTTTCTCATATGCATCCCTCACACTCTGCCCTCTCCCCATAGGTATCACTAACTCTCTGCCCTCTCCACATAGGCATCCCTCACACTCTACCCTCTTCCCCATATGTATAATGCATTACTCGCACTCTGCCCTCTACCCCTATGTGCCTGCATTGTGTCAATTTCCCTCACTTTCCTGCATTTGCCACTTCAAATCCCCCTCTAGAATTCTTGAGTTTGCCCCTGCCCCCCCCCCGGTATTAAGTCCAGTCATCTCTGCCCTGCCCACTTTTTCACACTTACCTTAGTTCCAAGTTCCCTCTGGCTTCTTCTCTCCTTCATCCCTTGCAGCGCTGGTCTTCAGAATCAGTGGCTCCTCCGACCTCTCTCTCCGGCGCGGCACTGCGTGACGTGTGTCATGATGTCACGCACGACAAGGCATATTAAACTTTATTTAACAGACGGGCCGGGGGCTGTCCTGTGTGTTAGTGGAGTAGCGTCGCGAGCGAGCCTGGCCTCCGACTCCTCCATTTAATTAAAGGGGCCTGGGTCGGCGGCGGGGTAGTGCGGGCTGCATCAGGCTGGGCAGTGGTGGTAGGGGCCGGCGGGCCCCCCTTGCTCAGCCAGGGTCCGGGCCCGGGACTCCGGGCCCGGCAGTCCCCCCGTGATGGCGGCCCTGACCATGGGTATTGTGAATTGGATTACCAGTTTATGTTATAGAGTTTAATGATTGTCTTATTTTTGCAACTATATTATATCTACTTAATTTAAAAGAACACATAAAATATGCTATGTCATGATTTTAAGTGTTTTTCATTGGTTTGTCTAAATGTAGGGCTCTTAAGGAAATGAAGCCTCCTTGGGATTCTTTCACCAGTTGGAAAGAGGCAAGACAGGAATGTTCACAGAGCTGGATTCTTTCTTACATTTATGAAAGACAAATGGAATTTGGATACTATAGTTAGATATATAATATTTTGCTATTTATTAAGTATCTCTCAGTATATTATTTAGGCGAGTCTTGTACTACAGATCCAGACATAAGCACATTGGAGAAAAGATGGTGTCCTTTTACATGAGAGTTTCATTTCACCAGTCAGGTGCTCAAAAGGGTCTCCTTCTACAGAGACAGAAGTTTCATGGTCACACTTAGGGCCAGTTGGAAACAAGAGGTTTTCCTGTCTCATGAGAGCTAATTTCCACTAGACAAGTGCTCAGGAGAATCCTGTGCTAATGAATGAGAGATAGAAAAACAAGTCTACTACAACGGCCAGTTGAAAACAGGAGAGCATTCTATTTCTAAAGAACTGGAACCATGCCATATTACCACTTTACTGGGATGGAGCATCAAAAGTACAAGGCTGCATATTATGTTTTAGAAAGACACTACATTGCAAGATGTACATAGCTCTCCTACCAATTTGACAAAGAGGGGTAAATAAATGAAATAGTATTCCCCAGGTTGGTTGTGTGTAGTGATTGACCAATAAAACTTCACCCTTTTCAATATTTTTCAGTTCCCTTGACTGACATTTTGGATGTTTGCATTTATTTAATTTTTTTTAAGACAACTGAGCACTGAGTGCCAATCACTACTGTATATTAGTGTGGATTTTTTTTGTATGGACTGACTTTGTTTCTGTATCCACTCATTTCAACTCTCTCAAAGATCTCTTATTGATATATAATATTCACATATTCAAGGTGGTCAATTTACTAAAAATCATATTTTACATCTATTGCAATCTGATGGACACCTCCGTCAGATTGCTGTCTAAAATTGTACTAGTTGTTAACCATCGGTTTGAGCATTAATACAAGTCCGACAGCGATGCCAATTGTATATTATCTGTCTTAAGACCCATTGGATTTCCCTTTTCTGGTAGAATCCGCTATCAATTTGCGGCAGATTTAAAGCACTGCACAGATCACTATGATTGTGGGGGACAGGCACTCTCAGCCAATCAGTGCATCCCCATTCGGGCACTCTCAGCCAATCAGTGCATCCCCATTCATAGCACTGAACAGTGACCTGGAGTGACCCTGTCCCTTTTTTGGCTGCATTGCAAAGGGATAGTTCATTGGTTTGTGTTTTTGCAAAGGTCTGTGTATGGCTACATGTAACGAAAAGGACCTCATCCCAGGATTTTGTGTGTATTAAATTAGAGAACAGTTGATGTGTGTGCTCTGTCTTTTCTTATATATATTTTTACAGGCGGACTACAGGTGACAGCAGGCCCTTAATGTCCGGGCATGCTGGCACTTGTAGTTCAACAAGTGTCATCATGCTGGGGCAGGTTTGTTGGGACTTGCAGACCACCTCACTTGTAAAAAAAATAATATTATTCAATACTTTAATGATCATTGCTCACACGCTCAAAGCCCATAGGGTGTATGGAAGAGCCCTGGGTTTCTGGCTCAGGGCTGGATATCCCATGGGAGGTGGACCCCATATTTTGGGGGATTCCTGACTTCCCTAGGATTGCAACCCTGGGCTGACCAGTTTGGGGTTGGTTAATGGTATGGCCGGGGACCCCATGTTGTATTTCTCACTGCCTTAGCATAAATCCCTCAGCTGTTTCACACTAATGCTGGCTATTTGAAAGTAGGAGTAACCCCACACCATTTTTTACCCTTATTTTCCAACACCAGCTTAGGCTCAAAGGTCATGGGCTGGTCATGGATTTTGGGGGCCCAAATGTCTCTGGCATTGCATCAGAAACATCCCTACTATTGAGAGAACCAGTGTGGTGATTTGTCCAAAATGGTATGCAATTGTATATCAGTATTTCATTGATTTTATTGATTTCAGATGTTAGTAAGAAAGTAAATATTTCTAAATCAGATCTGGACTATCTTGACACTTTAAAGGCAGAAAACAAGGAGGTTGTCAAGATAAATTATCCAACCTATTTTCATCAAAGGAGAACAGGAATAGTCAGTATTAATAGTAGGAATTTTATATCATCCATAACCAATCATAATAACCCAAAATTATTCCAGTTTAATTAATAAACTAAAAAAAAATTGTGAACATATCTAACTGACTCAAAAAAACTACTTCATAAGCTTAAAACACTAAAAAAATAATTAAATGCAGACAAAAAACACTAATATATTCATCATAATATTACAAACATAAAAGTCCTAATAATCTATGCTTTCCCTGTGAAAGATAATATACCAAGGAAACACTGTATAGTAGTTATTCGAAACATAGAACTTGAAATATATAAAAAGTAGACAATAATTAACATCAGTAGACCCCATAACAATCAGGACACTTTGAAAGAGCATAAATATTTAATTTAATAAATTAAGTCATTATTCATAATGATAATAATGGTAATAATAATGAGTAAAAATTTAAATATAACAAAAATGGTTTATATTCTTTTTACAGATGTCTGTATCTATATAATTGTACTCATGTCAAACAGGACACATCTTTGACTTAACATGTGTCATTTTTCAACAATAAAATATATACACAATTATTCAGCAATAAAATGTCCTCCATTTAATAATCTACACCGCAATGTATATACTTTTCTCAGAAACAAAACTCAAAATAAAAATAAAAAAAATATTATCTACAAATAGTTTCCCCCAAAATGTATCATTAATCATGATATCTGGATCTTCATGGAATAATTCCAATTATTGCGTTTTAGTATACTTACAACATTGTGTTTTGAGCGGCTGAACATAGTGAACTATACGCTTAATTTTTCTCATGAGGAATGTTAGAGTACAGTGATGTTACATTGCAGGTGATGAAATGGTATGAACAGTATCTAGCATATTTAATATTCTCCAACAAATATGTGAAGGTTATTAGAGAGGTGGAGAGTCTGATAGAGAGAGGAATATAATTCCTGAGGTAGGTAGCAGCATGGATACAGGAGTGGGAGGAAGTAATCAGTTGACAGGAGAGGTGGCATGTAGTTTTAGAGCGAAGTGTGTAGGCAGGTGTGTGAAGGAAGATGAGGTCAGAGGTTAGAGATGTAAATGGGAGGTGATTAGGTGAGGGCTTTGTAAGTAAGTGGGAGAAGCTTGAATTAGGGTTCTGAAAGAGAGGGTAGCCAGTGTTGGGCTTGTAGGAGAGAGGAGGCAGGCATAGTATGTTTGGAGAGGAACATGAGCCAGGCAGCAGCATTGAGGACAGATTGGAGTAGAGAGAGGTGGAAGTTAAGGAGTCCAGATAGGAGAAGTTTACAGTAGCCCAATCTGGAGATTACCTATGAGTGGATGAGGGTTTTACAAGCATCCAGGGTGAGAAAGGGTCTAATGCTGGAATTATTTTTGGGATGAAACAGCAGGACAGTGAAAGGTACTGAATGTGTGGTTTGAAGGAGAGAGAGCAGTCAAGGTTAACTCCTGGACAGTGCACTTGGGGACTAGAGAAGCTGGTTGTGCCATCAATAGATAATTAAATTGTGGGAAGTGAGGTTATGCGGGAGAGTGGAAAGATGATCAGCTCAGTCTTAGACATGTTAAGTGTAAGAAAGCACTGGGACATCCAGAAAAGATAGCAGAGAGACAGTTGGAGATATGAGTGAGAAGAGAGGGGGAGAGGTCAGGGGAGGAAAGGTAGATCTAGAGATGATATTGTAGGCCAAAAGAGCTGATGAGGTCACCAAAAGAGGAGGTATAGAGGAAAAGTAGGAGAGATCTAAGAACATAACCTTGAGGGACACCAAAAGGGGTCATGAAAGGAGACAGAGAAGGAATGGACAGAGAGGTAGGAGGATAACCAGGAGAGATCATTATCACATAGACCAAGGGAGTGAAGGATTTGCATGAGGAGAGGGTGGTCCACAGTGTAAAAATCAGCAGAGAGGTTGAGGAGAATGAGCATAGAGTAGTGGCCCTTGGATTTGGAAGAAAGGAGGTCATTGCTGACTTTTGTGAAGGCAGTTTCGGTGGAGTGGAGAGGATGGAAGCCAGACTAAAATGGGTCAAGCAGGTAGTGGGAGGAAAGAAAGGTGGTAAGGCTGTTGTAAACAATACAAAAAGTTTGCAGGCAAAATGGAGGCGAGAGATGGTTGTTGGAGACAGTGTTAGGATAAAGGGTAGGTTTTTTAAGAATAGGGGAGTGAAGTGCATGCTTGAATGCAGGTGGGACAGTGCCAGATGAGAGGGAGAGATTGAGGAGGTGGGCAAGATTGGAAAAGGCAGGAGAGAGGTAGCGGGAGAGGATATAGTTCTCCTATATGTTATCACTTTCTTTGTACAAATGCACCTGATTTTTGGAAGTACTCCATACGACTCTGAAATTAACTTCATTGTTAGGGTTTTTCTACCTCTTTAATACTATATTGAATTTTATTCCATCTGGTGGTCTCAACGTTCAAGTTATTTTTATCTTTTTTCTGTTAGGACTGTGAAAACTTTGTGCATTTGTTAGTCATCCACTTAACTCAATGTTTGGCAGTAGAATAGTGTACTTTTAGTGCCTTTTTCATCTTTGCTACTGTCAACTGGAACTGTAATCTCTATCATGATGTCCTGCTCTGTGCTACATTTCTTTGTGTGCTGAATCTTTGGTAAAACAAAGAAAACAATTCAGCAATACTGTATATTGGGAACAACAAACTCACAATGTTTTGTGGGACTCACCATCTAATACTATAGAAAATCCTTCACCTCATTTTATCTTATTGCACTCACTTTTAAGAGCCTGGCTTGCTTTCTCTAAGTCCTCTATCATCTGCTTTGACTATAATAACTGGTCAGACATGTTCTCGCCAACTGGTACATGTTTCTGTTTAAGTTCTTGTTTTGTGCTACAAATATAAGCATTATCTCTTCCTAAATGCTTTTAACAAGTCCTTTCTTAACACACAGTTGCTCAATGAGTAAAATCAGCATCAACATGTCTTCAGGTAGACAGCCATGACCAGCTTTAACCTCCTTATCACAAATCTCTGCTTCTATTTTATCTTGGTTTTCTGCATATTTTTAAAAAAGTGTTTTCTACTCACACAGGCTAGTGGTTCTATTTGTTGTTTACCTCTTGAAAAAAAATTGTGAAACTTGAAAACACTGATGTCTTATTTATTTTGCTCCATTGAGAACATCTTTTGGCTCAGCATTTCTCTCTGTTGAATACTACATGTCAGAGACTCAGCATGAGAGACCAAGGGATGCTTACAATGTTTTGTTCACACTCTCTAAACTTTATAGTCTTATTTTTTTCTAATGCATACTCTACAAGTCTAAATTGTTTTCTTTCAACTTCAATAGATTTTGATGGGACACTTTCTCCTCTGTGTTCTTTGCTCTAATGTTCCTTTGTATCTTCTCAAAATATTTGTATTTCTTGCTGAGCTGTAATGTTTTTGGTTCAAAAAGCACAACTTCTGTCTCTTTTTCTGCGATGATCAGACTCTTTTTGCACTTTGCTGAGTGCCATTTTTAAAATAATTTAATTCCTTAAGATGAGTGGTGCCACTTGAATCCCTGTCTCCTTATAAGCAGTAACAACTGTTTCTTTCTCCTATTGGCTTTGCAAGACACTCTATAATAGCCCTAATTTGACACTCTTTTCCGTCCACTGTTTTTCAATCTATCTTATTTCATACACTTGTCTAAGAAAGACTACTAATTATTTAATCCCTCCATATTTTGATCTTGCATGGTTTCCTCTTCAACAACCTTCTCCTAATGTGTGTCACATTTCTATTTCTATATTTGTTTTTACTCCAAATACCACAAAATGTTTCTATTGCAGGACTTTATTCAAATACCAGAAGGGCTGATGGCCAAATGGGCCGCTTTGGCTGAGCACAGGCTTACCCGGCAGTATAACCTCCCAGGCGGTGTCTTGCTCAGCAATAAGATTTCACAAATGCGTGGCTCCATTCTGTTAATGAAACCCGGGCATCAGCTACAGTGCAGCAGGGTGCTGCTTCACAAGGGGCTGCATATGGTGACTAGGTAATACCTCTGCAGACTCCAATACTACACGAGGTATCTCTCTCTGCCATGTCCGCCATTAATTTCCTTCTGTCTCTCATCTCACCTTATTCCTCCTCCTCTTCCTCCACCTCTTATGCTCTCTCTTCCATCTCCCCTGATTTCTTCTCTCTCTATTTTCTGTTTCCCCCTATTCCCCTCTCATCTCTCCCTATTCCTAAACTCTACCGCCTGCCCTTATTCCTCCTGTCTCCATTGTCCCCCCATTCCTGCCTATTCCTGCCCTCTATCTCCCATCTCCCCCTATTCCTCCTCTCTCTCCCAGCTCCCCCTCTTTCTCCTATGGATTCAATGGATTCAATGTAACGTGAATTGAATAGCGCCGGGAATGAGCTACCAGAGCTATTACATTCCTAACGTTGTTAGGTCGGCGAATGCCCTTCTCCCACCTCTTGCACCTTAAACAGCGTGTTTAGTCGTGAGAATGGGCATTCTCTGACTAAACTTCCTTGCATGATGCTGTTTCCACCACGCTAAGGGCAGAAAACAGCATTGTGCTTGGACTTTTGTCGGATTTTTGTTTGCATCCCAGGAGGGATGCGAGAAGAAATCCTAAGTCGGGCTCAGCAGCGCACTGAATTGAATAGCTCCGGGAGCTCATTCCCAGTGCTATTCAACTAACGTTGAATAGAATTGAGCCCAATGTCTCTCCCGGCTTGCCCTATTCCTTCTCTCTCTCTTTCTCCCAGCTTCCCCTCTTTCTCCTATGTAACATGAATAAGGGACACTACTGTGCAGTGTAGTATGATGAAGGAACAGTACCGTGTGGTGTAATGTGACTAAGGGACACCACTGTGTGACATAACGTGACTATGGGGCACTACCGTGTGACATAATGTGAAAAAGGGACACTTTTCAGGATCCGGCCTGGGATCGGCTTTTACTCACCACTGGACTGGTGTCTTTAGGCTCCGAGGCGTTCGGACGTCAGTGACAGTGGTGGATTATGGCTAAGGATTCTCCCTGGGGTCCGTTTGTATTTCCATGCATGCGTCCGAACTCCTGTGTTAGCAGACATGGGCACAGCCATGTTGGTTCATCTCATCTGACCAGTTTCCTCCAATGGCAGTCCTGCTAGTGTCCCAGCTGATCTCAGGATCCAATGACCAGCTGCCTGAGGGTATTTAGGACCGACTCCTGCAACAGGAATTTGCCTGATCAAAAATTGTCACTCCTAGTGTACTAGTAGAGTCTTGTTCCAGGTTCCCTTGGTTCTCATGTTTAGTTTCCAGTGTTTCCTCAAGCTACAGTGCGACCAACAACCTACCTGTGTGCCTAGTCTACAGTGTCTCCTTTGAGCAACAGCGCGATTACATCTCTGCCTTTGTATTAGGTCCAGTGTCTCTTTTGAGCAACAGTGGGACCAACATCCCTGTCTGTGTACCTTTGCCTGAGTGCTTCACCTCCAGTGACAGTGCAATTACATCTCTGTCTGTGTGCATTATATGTGCCTTTACTTGGTGCAAAAGTGCGTCCACACGCCACTACCTGTGAATTCCTTGAGTACCACCCCATAGTGCAAAAGTGCATCAGCACGCCACTCCCTGTGTACTCAGTGAGTGCCACCCCATGGTACAAAATTGCGTCAGCACACCACTCGCTGTGTATCCCTTGAGTGCCATCCCATGGTGCAAAGTGAGTCAGCACACCACTCCCTGTGTGTCCCTCGAGTGCCACTCCGTGGTGCAAATGTGCATCAAAATGCTACTCCCAGTGGATTCCTCAAGTGTCATCCCATGGTGCAAAAGTGTGTCCACACACCACTATCTCTGTACTTCTCAAGTACCATCCCGTGGTGCATGAGTGCATCAGCACACCACCTCCAGTGTACTTCTGAAGTGCCATTTCCAAAGTACCTCTCAAGTTCCATCCGGTTGTGCTAAAGTGTGCCAGTACGCTATTCCTAGAGTACTCCTCAAGTACTATCTTCTGGTGAAACCCCTTGTGTAACAGTGCCTTTGTTAGGCACTGCCCATGGGCCATTGATATTTCGAGTGTCTATTCCCATGGATCTTGGATACCTGGTCAAAGGACCGCAACCTGCCTGCAGGGTGAAGCTAAACCCATAACCCACTTGGAGGGATCACTGGAGAACACCTCCCTGCAGGTTAGACTGCGCACCATTGATCAGGTCTTGCCAACTTCCAAGATCGGTGGATGAGGAGTTCTGTAACTAAGCCTCTCACCCCAAATTCTTCCAAACCCAAGACCACAACCCCTCAGTAGGGGATTCCACAATGTCATACCTGACACCACTACTTTGTTATGTAATGTGAAAAAGAAACACTACTGTGTGACGTAATGTGAAAAATTAGGTGGCTATGCCCATTCCCAGCAAGACCACACCTGAATGTTTTTTGCACGTGCCATTGGCACGTGCTCTTCCTGCTTCACGTATAGATGGCGGCACACATGCTCTTTTGTCAATATGTGTAGTTACGGCTCTGCATTGGTGTGCACAGATGTGTTCCCTGCTTTCAGCACCCATCCCCTAAAAAAGTCCTACAGTGAACACTATCTAATCTTCTAAAACTGCTAAACTAGGGCTTGGGAAAATGTCTTCCCCTTTCTTTGTGTATGACCTACACCAGTGAAGTGCCAGCTTTACCCATAGATATCTGTCCAATCTGTCTGGTGGGAAAAAAATCTGGTCCATTTTCAGGATCTGGGAGCAAATTTCTATTGTTAATTGCTCCCATACATTCCCAGATTTTCTGTCCCACCACATGAATTGGACAGATATATCTATAGGTGTGTACCCCCCTGGCTTTACACCGGGCTGAGGGGCTCAAAGTGCCCCACTCCCCAGCGCACAGCTCAAGGGGGCATGGCCCCACCTCCCATGATTATGGCAGGCCCCCCTTCACCTGGCCCAGCTGGGCTATCTATGCCCCTGATAACAGGTATAGAACATATGAACATTACAGGAAATACATCAAAGATACATTTTCATTCAGCCCTGCCAGTGAAACCATATTAAACTTAAACTTATAGATCCACTTCGCCTCAAGTTGAAGAAGTTTTCTATGTCTGTCACCACCCCTTACCATAGGTGGCACATGGTCGATAAGTTTGTAGCGAAGCATTGCAACAGAATGACGGGCTTATTTAAAGAGCCTCACTTAGGGCTGTTCAATATCTTTGCTCTCCAAGCCTGGCGAATGGCAGATCGATGCTGTGCTGCATGCTCTTTAAAAGAGCAGGTTGTCTTGCCAATATAGGCAAGGCCACAAGGGAATTTAATTATATATATATATATATATATATATATATATATAAAACACATTTCGATGAGCAGGACAGTACATATTGAATATGCATTTTTTTTCCTGAATGTGTATGTGTCATCATGGGTCCAGTTTCCATGTAACGGCAGATGGTACAACCGATACATTTATATGAACTAGGTGGTTTGGATAAAATGTGTTCCAGCTTTGACTGTGAGGGAGAAAGATTATGTACCACAGTACTCAAAGTGTGCTGGTATGCAATGGTATGGCATACCGGCACTTCGTTCAGGCACTAAAACATTTTATTACAGTTTCAGGGCAGAGGAGAGGCTCTAGCACTAGCATGTCAGGGGACAAATCAGCGGCTGGCAGCAGGAGCCCGCTTATTGGCGACCAAACATGCTGCAGGAAGCAGAACAACAGATTCAACAGAGGAGCCGTGCTCCCGTTGCATGGATCATGTTACTCATGTTTTTGTGTTACCAAGACTATGGCCCTCATTCAGAGCCGTACACTCAGAGCAGAGCGCACGCTCTGAATGAGGGCCGGGCTCCATTTTCATGGAGCGTCCTCCTGGACGCTCGTATAGCTGTGGGTCACCACCCACAGGCTATACGAGCGTGCATTGTGATGGTCGCGATGGTCGAGACCATCGCGACCATCAAATTTGCGAGCCGGAGCCTGCGGTTGAGGTTTTCAACCGCAAGCTCCGGAGTGATTTTGGCTCTATCAGAGCCAAAATCACTCCCACTGACATCACTAGTGATGTCAGTGGGCCGGCTTCTGACGGGAGGCGTTCCCGTGGGAACGCCCCCGTCAGGGAGGCATGCCCCCGGCACGCCCACCAAAGGGGGCGTGCTGTCAATCAACATTGACAGCACGCCCCCTTTGATCGGACACAACGAGCGAAGGACTTTCCTTCGCTCATCGCGTCTGGCGCATGCGCACGATGGAGCTCCCTCCGTCGTGCGCATGCTCAGTCCATAACATCGACCCACTTGCGTGCGGACAGCCGCTCTCGAGTGGGTCTGAATCAGGCCCTATGATTGCCTACAGGGAGAAGGGGACCACTCCAGGTAATGTAGATGAGTATGTGTGAGTGTGTATGTATGTATTAAAACTTTTACTATAATGATGTGTATGTATTGTGTTTATTTAAACATTTCTTTACAGGTGAACTACAGGTAACAGCGGGTGCTTAATGCATGCTGGTACTTCTGGTTCTCCAATTACCCAGCATGCGGGTAGGCTTGCTGGGACCTGCAGTTCTACTGTAAAGACAATGGCCCTCATTCAGAGGCAGTCGCAAGAAGCGAGCGCTTGCTCTGAATGAGGGCAGCCACTTGTGGTTTGAAGTGCGGCCTCCTGGTCGCTAGCTAAGCTGTGGGTTACCACCCACAGCTTTAGCGACCGACCAGGTTGATGGTCACGATGGTCAATACCATCACGACCATCGGTGCTTGCGATGAGACCCTAAGGTTGGGTCTCAGCAACCACAAGCCCCAGGGAACTTCCTGCTCTGATCGAGCAGGAAGCTCCCCACTGACATCACTGCTGATGTCACTACGGCCGCCCACAAAACGACAGGCGTTCCTTAAGGAACGCCTCTGTTGGTGAAACCATGCCCCCACCATGCCTACAAAATGGGTCGAGTAGTCGATCACCATCGACAGCCGCCCCTTTTGTAGTGAGCTCCAGAGCAAGAGAATTTCTTTCTCGCTCCGGGGCTTGTGCACGCGCAGTGCAGCTGCTCTGTGTGCACAGGGCCTAAACATCAACCCGGTTGCGAGCACTCAGCGCTTGCAACCGGTTCTGAATGAGGGCCAATGTTTATACTCTTATTTTCTACACTATCAATCTGCCACCCAGGAGTGGTGGGGATAGCCCAGGGCTATCAGCCTAGCCCAGGGGTGCCCTGAAGAGGCAGACCTTTTGTATTGGGGGTCCCCAACTCCCCAGGGATCCCTGGCCTGGGCTGACTAGTGGTCAGGGCTGATGCTTCACCTGGGGGGCCCAGTGAAAGGGCTTCCCTGGCTGTGGCATCAGCCCCCCCCCTAGAAAGGGTTCAGTGCTGGTTCTGGAGATTACAGGGGAACCCTACACATTTTTTTCATTGTAATTCCAGAACCAGGACAGGATCAGAGCCCAGTGCTGGTTGTGATAAGTACAGGGGGAACCCTGCACAATTTTTTCCCTGTTCTTACACAACTAGGACTGGCTATGAAAAGTCTGGGGCTGATTCTGTTTTAGGGGGGGGACCACACTTTATATTTTTTTTCAATTGTAACTCTTTCTAAGCTTTTTACAGTAAGATACATGCATGCATCTCACTGATGTATGCATGTATCTGTGTCATTCCGACCTGCTCATGCTAAAATCAAAAGCATGAAGCAGGTCTATTCATTTGGGGATTTGAAGTTCAATTTGAAGTTTGATTTTGTGTTCAATTTCAAATCGAATAATAGTAAATAAGGGATTTGTGTGTTGGTCTATGTAAAAGTACCGATGTTTTTCTGATGTTCAATTTTGAGTGGGATTTGAGTGAAATTCGGTTTTATGTTCGATTCTACATTCAATTTTGCCTTTAGTAAATATCCTTTAGTAAATCGAATGTGAAATCACTAAAATCAAAATAGAACTTTAGTAAACTTTAGTAAATTCACACCTTAAACCAGAAGCAATATTGTTTACTTCAAAGGGGATTGCTATAAATCAAATCCCAATGCTGGAAGACCGGCATCACTGAAAATCCCGATCGGTAAGTACACTAACTAACCTAACCCTCTCCCCCCTAACACTAGGGGTGCCTAACACTAACCCCCCTAGTGCCTAACCCTAACCCCCCCTAAGTGTCTAAACCTAACCCCCCATCCCCGCAGCCTAAACCTAACCCTCCCAGGGAAATGCCTAACCCTAACCTCCCTTTCCCTAGCCTAACCCTTCCAGGGAGGTGCCTAACCCTAAGTCCCCCCCGGGAGCCCCTAACCTAACCCCCCCCTGCGGCTGTCCACGCCCACTGCCTGGCTTACCTTTGTTCGGTATGCTGAAGGCGTCAGGCTCCTGGTGTAGGGATAATGATAGGCATTGGGATTTCGACACCTATCATTTGTTCCCTGTCGGGATTGCACAGTCAGGAAGTCAGCGGTCGGCATTTCGATAGTTGGCTTCCTGACTGCATACCCTTCAAAGTAATTCAAACAATTTGTATACTACATCTAGCAATTTAAGGAGTCCTGGGTAATTATACCTGTACATATATGTGTTGTGATTGAAGTTTTTAGCTATTTTTATACTAATGTTATTGTAAGTGATATACAGATGTGTCCACATACACCTTTCTGAAAACTGTGCCATGGCTCTCAATTTGGCATGACATCAATTCTCATATATTGTCGTGCCGTGCTATCTGCGGTGCAGCAAAAGTGCAATTCATACTTTCACCACTGGGTGGCAGTGTATCAGGTAATGTAGCACTTAATAGTGTTCAACCTATGTAGCAAAGATACAGTAGTGGTCTCCTTTGAATTTTAATAGAGGGCAAACAAGGAGTTTTGAGGAGTGTTTATGTTAAGGTGCAATATGCATTTGCATCTAAATCACTGTACTAGCCGCTGAAACACTGTACTAGCACAAAAAAAACTCACTAGGAAACTGTCATCAGTTCCTCAAAAGACTGATTCTGTACTTCCCATCCACCAGTATTGTGGCGTAGTGGTAAAGTCACTGCACATCACACTTGGCAGTTTGGGTTTGAATCCCAGTGCAAACATTTTTTTTTTGCTCCAAAAATAAATTTATATAATTCAATAATATAATAATATCAATAATATTATTGTAATAACAATAAAACTTTTTAGAATAATATCATATTTCATCTAGAGGCTGTGGGGATCTGAGTCAGTGAGGATGGCATGTATGTGTAGTGATTTCTTAGTTGTTATGTTCTGGGTTGTTTGTGGTCCCGGGGTGGTAGCAGGAGCGATCACAGAAGCGGGTTTGAATATAAAACTAGGTTTTTAATAGGTGCTTGAGTAGACATAAAATATGGCAGTAAATAAAAGTCCAGGTATACATAAACGTGCACTAGAGTTCTGTGGTGGGAGTAATGAGTTAATATCCAAGTAGAAACAATTAGAACTGTCCAGGTGTGCAGGTAGTGAGACTGGAATAATCAACCAGATATGCAGGTACTGATGCAGGAAAATAATAAGCCAGGTATGCAGGTAGTGAACTAAGGCAAAAGAGCAGGATGTCAGCAGGCTCAGGCATTCAGGTATGGGCATGGGTGGTAGAGGAAGTGGGGTAGTCCAGCGGAAGCTAGGAGCTGACAGGCAGACTGGCAGACAGCGAATTTCACAGGAACAGGATAAGCACAGAGATACACGTTGCACTGGCAAAGAAGGAAGGCACTGACCCTTCCTAAATATCCCATGCCGTGCTGTTACTGGCCGGAGGGAACATGTGACTCACCAGGATTGGCCAGCCGCATCACATGGCCAGAAGGCAAAATGGTGGCATCCATGCCAAATGGAACGGAGACGCCGCCGGGCCTTACCAGTGCGGAGTGACAACAGGCCCGCACAACAATGCGCGCAGCCAAAGCCCCCCGCCAGACACCAGCTCCGCCACCAGACAGCCCACGCCACAATGACCTCACAGGTAACACCCGCCTAGCGCCATGCTGAAATACCCTGGCCGTGACATTAGTGTAGAAATTTCCCCCTGAAAATATGGCTCGATATTTCATATACAGTACTGGTTCTAGATATACATTATAATTCAAAAACTGGCCATCAGTAATTTACAGTATGTTAATGTCCTTTTTCAGATTAACCCATTCCTTGTCTCTAAACAGAGGGGAGAGGAATTCCTTTGTAAAGGTTGCACATTTTCCACAGACAACAAATCAAGTTTTCATTAGCCCTTCCCCTGTGTTTTGTTTTGTTACTACTCATTAATGTTGCCCTTTTTGTATTGAGACACTTTTGTACTTTTGGCCCATCCCTTCCTCCCAAAATAGTGCTCATTTTCCATGGTTATATTGTACATTATTTGACCAGTAATGTAGCTAGAAGAAGTATACACAGTATGTCAGTTGCACGCTCTCTCTCTCTCTCTCTCTCTCTCTATCTCTCTCTCTCTCTCATGTGTGCTGACCCTAGTGTTTTGGATTTGGATTTTTTCTTAAAATATCATAAAAACAGTTAAAATAACATAAAATGGCCTGTTTTTGTTCCTACAGCATTATTAACCTCAATAACATTTATTTCCAGTAATTTCCAATCAACTTTAACCACCTCACAATATAATTTTTTTCATCTAGTTAAGGCAAAAAGGTTGCATCCAGCTAGCTGGCTGACTACGCTAAGTGATACAGTGGACGGCACTAACATGTGGCAGTTCAGCTTCCAATTTCCAAAATGGATACAGTGTGTTATACAGTGTGGGTTGGATACACCAATAGTGCTCTTACTATGACAGCAGTGACGGCAGAGCAGGGTTGCTGACGGTGTCCTCAGTATATGGAATGGCAGTGCTGTGGTGCTGGCAGTATCCTCAGTGCAGGGTACTGGTGTTGTAAGCAGAGCGGGGGTGCCAGTGGTGTCTTTAGTGCAGATTTGCTGGCTGTGTCGGCAGTGCAGGGTTGCTGATGGTGTCCTCAGTACATGGAATGGCAGTGCTGCGGTGCTTGCAGTGTCCTCAGTGTAGGGTACTGGCGATGTCAGCAGTGCCAGAAGTGTCTTTAGTGCAGGTTTGCTGGTTGTGTCGGAAGTGCAGGGGATGCTGACGGTGTCCTCAGTACATGGAATGGCAGTGCTGCAGTGCTGGCAGTGTCCTCAGTGAAGGGTACTGGCGATGTTGGCAGTGGTGGGGTGCCAGTGCTATCTCTTCGGTGCAGGTTTGCTGGCTGTGTCGGCAGTGCAGGGTTGCTGACAGTGTCCTCAGTACATGGAATGGCAGTGCTGTGGTGCTGTCAGTGTCCTCAGTGTGGGGTACTGGCGATGTAGGTAGTGCCAGTGGTGTCTTTAGTGCAGGTTTGCTGGCTGTGTCGGCAGTGAAGGGGTTGTTGACGGTGTCCTCAGTACATGGAATGGCAGTGCTGTGGTGCTGGCAGTATCCACAGTGCAGAGTACTGGCGGTGTAAGCAGAGCAGGGGTGCCAGTGGTATCTTCGGTGCAGGTTTGCTGGCTGTGTCGGCAGTGCAGGGGATGCTGACAGTGTCCTTAGTACATGGAATAGCAGTGCTGCAGTGCTGGCAGTGTCCTCAGTGAAGGGTACTGGCGATGTCGGCAGTGCTGGGGTGCCAGTGGTATCTTCAGTGCAGGTTTGCTGGCTGTGTCGGCAGTGCAGGGGTTGCTGACAGTGTCCTCAGTACATAGAACTGCAGTGCTGTGGTGCTGGCAGTGTCCTCAGTGTAGGGTACTGGCGATGTAGGCAGTGCCAGTGGTGTCTTTTGTGCAGGTTTGCTGGCTGTGTCGGCAGTGCAGAGGTTGTTGGCAGTGTCCTAAGTACATGGAATGGCAATGCTGTGGTGCTGGCAGTGTCCTCAGTGAAGGGTACCGACGATGTCGGCAGTGCGGGGGTGCCAGCGGTGTACTCAGTGCAGGTTTGCTGGCTGTGTCGGCAGTGCAGAGGTTGTTGGCAGTGTCCTAAGTACATGGAATGGCAGTGCTGTGGTGCTGGCAGTGTCCTCAGTGAAGGGTACCGACGATGTCGGCAGTGTGGGGGTGCCAGCGGTGTACTCAGTGCAGGTTTGCTGACTGTGTTGGCAGTGCAGGGGTGTTCTCAAAGCAGGGTGCTGGCAATGTTGGCAGAGCAGGGGTACCAGTGGTGGCCTCAGTGCAGGTTTGCTGACTGTTTTGGCAGTGCAGGGGTGTTCTCAATGCAGGTTTCCGGTGGTGTTGACAGAGCATGTGAGCCAGCAGTGTCCTCAGTGCATGTGTGCTGACAGTGTCGGCAGTGCAGGGGTGCTGGTGGTGTCCTCAGTGTGGGAGTGCCACCAGTGTCGGCAGTGTGGGCATCACTAACGGTGTCAGTGCAGGGGTGCTGGCAGTGTTGGCAATGGTGGTGTTAGCAGCGGGGGATGCTGCCAGTGGGGTGGTGGCTGTGTCAGCAGTGAGGGTGCAGGGGGTGTCATACAGTGGGTGATGATGGGCGCCATCTTCTTTTGCTTCCTGTGTGCATATTAAACGGGCTAATATGCATTTGCGGTTATATCACTGTACTAGCCGCTGAAACACTCTACTAGCACCAAAAAAACTATCACTAGGAAACTGTCATCAGTTCCTGAAAAGACTAATTCTGTACTTCCCATCCACCAGTATTGTGGCGTAGTGGTAAAGTCACATCACACTTGGCAGTTAGGGTTTGAATCCCAGTTTAAAATTTTTTTTTTTGCTCCAAAAATAAATTTGTATAATTCAATAATATAATAATAACAATAATATTATTGTAATAATAATAAAACTTTTTAGAATAATATCATATTTCATCTAGAGGCTGTGAACACCATGTACACTATGTGGTGATCTGAGTCAGTGAGGACAGCGTGTGTGTGTAGTGATTTCTTAGTGTAGAAATTTCCACCTGAAAATATGGCTCGAAATTTTATATACAGTACTGGTTCTAGATATACATTATAATTCAAAAACTGGCCATCAGTAATTTACAGTGTGTTCATGTCCTTTTTCATAATAACCAGCCCATTGTTTGTCTCAACACAGAGGGGGAGGCAGGAGGAATTAATTTGTAAAGGCTGCACTTTTTACACAAACAACAAATCAAGTTTTCATTAGCCCTCCCCCTGTGTGTTGTTACTACTCATTAATGTTGCCCTTTGTGTATTGAGACACTATTGTACTTTCGATCCCTACCATCCTCCCAAAATAGTACTCATTTTCCATGCTTACATTGTACATTCATTGACCAGTAATGTAGCTCAATGTTTTGTTTTCCACTTTGTTATTACAGTAAAGTATACACAGTATGCCAGTTGCTATATATATATATATATATATAAATATATTAGGGGTGTGCACCGGCCACTTTTCGTGTTTTGGTTTTGGATCTGGATCTTTCTTCGTGTTTTGGATCTGGATTGGTTTTGCCAAAACCACCCTTCCGTGTTTTGGGTTCTGGGTTTTGTGTTTTGGATCTGTATTTTTTTTAAAAAAAGCATAAAAACAGCTAAAATCACAGAATGTGTTGATTTTTCTGCTCCTATGCTATTATTAACCTCAAAAACCTTAATTTCCACTAATTTCCAGTCTATTCTGAACACCTCACAATAGTGGTTTTATGTCCAAAAGGTTGCACCGAGGTAGATGGATGACTATGCTAAGCGACACGAGTGGGTGGCACAAACACATGGCCCATCTAGGAGTGACACTGCAGTGGCAGACAGGATGGCAGTTGAAAAACTAGGCCCCAAACATTACATAATGCAAAGAAAAAAAAGAGGTGCAAGATGGAATTGTCCTTGGGCCCTCCCACCCACCCTTATGTTGTATAAACAGGACATGCACACTTTAACAAACCAATCATTTCAGCATCAGGGTCTGCCACACGACTGTGGCTGAAATGATTGGTACGTTTGGGCCCCCACAAAACAAGCTGGCAATTAATCTGGCCCTGCACAAACTGGCTCTACGGAGGCAAGATGTCGTCCTCATCCTCCTCATTCACCGATTCCTCACCCTCTTCAGTGTTGTGTACATCCTCATCCTCACAGAGTATTAATTCGTCCCCACTGGAATCCACCACCACAGGTCCCTCTGTACGTTCTGGAGGCTGGTCTCCCTGGAAGAGTTGATAATTAATTTTTATGAACATCATTTTGTGGAAGCAACCTCCTACGCCTTTTGCTGACAAGGTTCCCGGCTGCACTAAACACTCTTTCGGAGTGCACACTGGAGGGGGGGCAACTCAGGTAAAATAGAGCCAGTTTGTACAGGGGCCTCCAAATTGCCTCGTTTTCCTGCCAGTACATGTATGGACTGTCTGACATGCCTACTTGGATGCTGTCACTGATGTAATCCTTTAACAGACGCACGCTTGTCGTTGCTGCTTTGAGGATGCAGGTGCGGCTACAGCCCACACAATTCACAAAGACAGGAAAAAAAGAATTTTTTATTTTTTGTGGAGCGCACTTTGGGGGTTACACCACCCTTTAACAGACAGACGCACGCTTGTTGCTGCTGCTTTGAGGATACAGGTGCGGCTACTGCGCATACATTTCACACACAAACACAGAAAAAAAGATTATTTTATTTTTTGTGGAGCGCACTTTGGGGGTTACTCCACCCTTTGCCAGATATACGCACGCTTGTCACTGCTGCTTTGAGGATACAGCCCACACAATTCACAAAGACAGAAAAAAAAGAATAATTTTTTTATTGTTTGTGGAGCGCACTTTGAGGGTTACACCACCCTTTAACAGACAGACGCATGCTTGTCGCTGCTGCTTTGAGGATGCAGGTGCGGCTACAGCCCACACATTTCACAAAGACAGAAAAAAAAGAAGAATTTGTTTATTGTTTGTGGAGCGCACTTTGAAGGTTACACCACCCGTTAACAGACAGACGCACGATTGTCGCTGCTGCTTTGAGGATGCAGGTGCGGCTACAGCCCACACAATTCACAAAGACAGAAAAAAAAAGAAGAATTTTTTTATTGTTTGTGGAGCGCACTTTGAGGGTTACACCACCCTTTAACAGACAGACGCACGCTTGTCGCTGCTGCTTTAAGGATGCAGGTGCGGCTACAGCCCACACATTTCACAAAGACAGAAAAAAAAGAATTATTTTATTGTTTGTGGAGTGCACTTTGAGGGTTACACCACCCTTTAACAGACAGATGCACGCTTGTCGCTGCTGCTTTGAGAATGCAGGTGGAATCTAGATGGGATTTGGAACCGGGGACACATTACCTCCATCAATTGTTTAAATCCCACTGCACTAATGGCGGATACCGGACACACGTCTAACACCAACATAGCAGTCAAGGCCTCAGTTATACGTTTTGCTTCAGGATGACTGCTGTCGTACTTCATCCTCCTCGCTAGGGACTGTTGGAGGGTCAATTGTTTAGTAAAAGTAGTGGTGTTCCTACTTCCTCTCTGGGATGATGAACAACTCCCAGCAGCAGCAACAGCACTAGGAGGAAGTGGTTCTTGATCTTTCCCTATTTTATTTTTATCGGAGAAAGTTTGGTCCTCCATTTATGTTATATTGAAATATACGTGCGGCGCACACAAACACAGAAAATATTTTTTTATTTTTGATGGAGAGTAGTGCACTTTGTGGGTTAAACCACCCTTTAAGAAATGAGCCAGCCGGCTCTTTACTTATGTTACACAGGCGCACGCTTGGCGCTGCTCCTTTGTTGATGCACGTGCAGTCACAGTGCACACACACAAACACAGAAAATATTTTTTTATTTTGTTTGGAGTGTACTTTGGGGGTTACAGCACCCTTTAACGGACAAGTCAGCCGGCCCTTTACTAATGGGACACAGGCGCACGCTTGGCGCTGCTCCTTTGTTAATGCACGTGCAGCCACAGTGCACACAATTCACAAACACAGAAATTTTTTTTTATTATTTTGTTTGGAGTGTACTTTGGGGGTTACAGCACCCTTTAACGGTCAAGCCAGCCGGCCTTTTACTTATGACACAGGCGCACGCTTGGCACTACTTTGTTGATGCACGTGCGGCTACTGCACACACAATTCACAAACACAGAAAATATTTTTTTATTTTGTTTGGAGTGTACTTTGGAGGTTACAGCACCCTTTAACGGACAAGCCAGCTGGCCCTTTACTTATGGGACACAGGCGCATGCTTGGCGCTGCTCCTTTGTTGATGCACGTGCAGCCACAGTGCACACAATTCACAAACAGAAAATATTTTTTTATTTTGTTTGGAGTGTACTTTTGGGGTTACAGCACCCTTTAATGGACAAGCCAGCTGGCCCATTACTTATGGGACACAGGCACACGCTTGGCGCTGCTCCTTTGTTGATGCACGTGCAGCCACAGTGCACACAATTCGCAAACACAGAAAAAAAAAATATATTTTTTGCACTTGGGGGGAGCACCCCTGATGGACAGAGCACCCCCTGGACAACACTAAAGCAACCCTTTAGGACTGGGACACTGCACAGGACTATGGAGTGGACACAGCCCCTATGGACAACTGACTGCACAACACAGTCCAGCAGCCCCTATGGACTTTGAAGGAGTGGACACAGCCCCTATGGACAACAGCAGCACAGCGCAGCACAGCACAACACTACACTGCACTACACTACACTACACAGCCCAGCCAGCCCTAACTCCCACCCTCCCTCTTCACTGTCCACAGCCTAGTGAGAAAATGGCGCCGACACGGGTACCTTATATAGGATCCAAAACCTGCGAGACCTGATAGGCAGGATGATGACGTTTTGCCTCGATTTCAGATCCGAGTCAGGCGGGAAAAGTCGAGGCTGACTCGGATCGGCCTCGGATTGGGGGGGCTCGGGGGGGTTTGGATTTCTGAAATCCAAACCTGCTCACCCCTAATATATATATTAGGGGTCTGTGTTAATTGTTTGTATGTTTGTGTGTATATATAGTAGTATATATAGTAGTGTATCATGGTGTATTGTTAAGTATGTATCCCTGAAGACGAGGGGCTGTCCCTCGAAACGTTGGATTAAAGGCTTCATTTTTTAAATGCAATCGAACAGTCTGCAGAGTGCCACTTTATTTGCTTTTCTATATTTGGATGAGTTGTCATCCTAAAGAGTGCACTGCAGCATTTCACTAAAGCATTGGTTGTAAGGAGTGCTGGACAAAGTTGGTGGATTATATATATATATATATTAGGGGTGTGCACTGGCCACTTTTTGTGTTTTGTGTTTTGGTTCTGGATCTGGATCTTTCTTCGTGTTTTGGATCTGGGTTGGTTTTGCCAAAACCACCCTTCTGTGTTTTGGGTTCTGGGTTTTGTGTTTTGGATCTGTATTTTTTTTTAAAAAAGCATAAAAACAGCTAAAATCACAGAATGTGTTGATTTTTCAGCTCCTATGCTATTATTAACCTCAAAAACCTTAATTTCCACTAATTTCCAGTCTATTCTGAACACCTCACACCTCACAATAGTGTTTTTATGTCCAAAAGGTTGCACAGAGGTAGATGGATGACTATGCTAAGCGACACGAGTGGGCGGCACAAACACGTGGCCCATCTAGGAGTGACGCTGCAGTGGTAGACAGGATGGCAGTTTGAAAAAATAGGCCCCAAACAGTACATAATGCAAAGAAAAAAAAGAGGTACAAGATGGAATTGTCCTTGGGCCCTCCCACCCACCCTTATGTTGTATAAACAGGACATGCACACTTTAACAAACCAATCATTTCAGCACGAGGGTCTGCCACAAGACTGTGGCTGAAATGATTGGTTCGTTTGGGCCCCCACAAAACAAGCTGGCAATTAATCTGGCCCTGCACAAACTGGCTCTACGGAGGCAAGATGTCGTCCTCATCCTCCTCATTCACCGATTCCTCACCCTCTTCAGTGTTGTGTACATCCTCATCCTCACAGAGTATTAATTCGTCCCTGCTTGAATCCACCAGCAGAGGTCCCTCTGTACATTCTGGAGGCTGGTCTCCCTGGAAGAGTTGATAATTCATTTTTATGAACCTCCTACGCCTTTCGCTGACAAGGTTCCCGGCTGCACTAAACACTCTTTCGGAGTGCACACTGGAGGGGGGGCAACTCAGGTAAAATAGAGCCAGTTTGTACAGGGGCCTCCAAATTGCCTCTTTTTCCTGCCAGTACAGGTACGGACTGTCTGACATGCCTACTTGGATGCTGTCCCCAATGTAATCCTTTAACAGACAGACGCAAGCTTGTCGCTGCTGCTTTGAGGATGCAGGTGTGGCTACAGCTCACACAATTCACAAAGACAGAAAAACAAAGAAGAATTTTTTTATTGTTTGTGGAGCTCACTTTGAGGGTTTCACCACCCTTTAACAGAAAGACGCATGCTTGACGCTGCTGCTTTGAGGATGCAGGTGCGGCTACTGCGCATACATTTCACACACAAACACAAAAAAACAAGATTATTTTATTTTGTTGGAGCGCACTTTGGGGGTAACACCACCCTTTAACAGACAGACACACGCTTGTTGCTGCTGCTTTGAGGACAGTATCATATGCAGTGACAGTAGACTTGTCAGAAATTGTTGGCACGTCCTTCAGTCTGGACCAGATGTCCAAACCGGCCCTTGACTTATGACACAGGCGCACGCTTGGCGCTGCTACTGTGTTGATGCACGTTCGGCTACATCACACACAAGTCACAAATACAGAAAAAAAATTATTTTTTATTTTTTGGAGCACTTTGGGGGTTACACCACCCTTTAACAGACTTATGGGACACAGGCGCATGCTTGGCGCTGCTCCTTTGTTGATGCACGTGCAGCCACAGTGCACACAATTCACAAACACAGAAAATAATTTTTTATTTTATTTGGAGTGCACTTTGGGGGTTACAGCACCCTTTAATGGTTGAGCCAGCCGGCCCTTTACCTATGACACAGGCGCACGCTTGGCGCTACTTTGTTGATGCACGTGCGGCTACTGCGCGCACAATTCACAGACACAAAAAAATATTTATTTTTTTGTACTTGGGGGGAGCACCCCTGATGGACAGAGCACCCCCTGGACAACACTACAGCACCCCTTTAAGACTGGGACACTGCACAGGGCTTTGGAGTGGACACAGCCCCTATGGACAACTGACTGCACAACACAGTCCAGCCAGCCCCTATGGACTTTGGACTGGAGGAGTGGACACAGCCCCTATGGACAACAGCAGCACAGTGCAGCACAACACTACACTGCACTACACTACACTACACAGCCCAGCCAGCCCTAACTCCCACCCTCCCTCTTCACTGTCCACAGCTGAGTGAGAAAATGGGGCCAACGCGGGTACCTTATATAGAATCCAAAACCCGCGAGACCCGGAAGGCGGGATGATGACGTTTTGCCTCGATTTCAGATCCGAGTCATGCAGGAAAAGTCGAGCCTGATTCGGATTGGCCTCGGATCGGGGGGGCTCGGGGGGTTCGGATTTCAGAAATCTGAATCCGCTCACCCCTAATATATATATATATATATATATATATATATAAATAAACTTGATAGCCCCCCCACATTTGTTGCCCAGGAATTCCCACAGACCTAAATTTGCCCCTGGGTGAGTGTTGCACACTGACCCACCACTGCGGTGTTCATAGAGGGGAAAGGAGGAGGTGGTGAGCTGCTGCTGTTACACTGTTGTGGGTGGGGCAGGGGGGCACACAGAGCCAGTGATGCTGTTATCAGGGATTGGGGAGGGGCAGAGCTGCTTGGAGTGTGTGCACTATGGATAGGACATAAAAAGACAACATTGAAAGTACTGTACCAATGATTTTAACATTAATTACAAAACATTGTTTAGACCTAAACTCTGGTTCTGAAACCCGATGGTTAGCGCACTTCTCCGATGGTGGTAGGACTGCGCATATGCAGGATGTGTACTGAGCATGTGCAGCCCTCTGACTGCGAGTCCACTTGCAGTGTCTCCCGGCCACAGCCTGATTGATAGGTTGCGGTGTCTTGGAGGTGGAGCAGGGATGTTCCCTGGCAGCGTTCCCGGAAACAGGGGCGAGGGCAGAGTCCGTATGGGTGCACGCAGACTTTCTGGCCTCGCAAGCTGCCAGGACCCGGCCAGGCTGTGGGAAGTTTTAGTTCTGCAGCCTGGCCTAAGGAATATCGGCAACCATCAGTCGCAATTGTTCTGATGGTGACACCAGGCTGCGGCCTCAGTCGCAGAGCTGAGATCATGCAAATGCAGAAACGAGGTGTGCGATACCTCCTTCTGCATTTGCATTTTAAATGAACAGAATTACACAGTCTCTTATGTGTGCTTATGTGCGGCCATGCAATTCCATCAAGGCCCTTTGTGTCCTTATATTTACCTCAAAATGATGACAACAAAAGGAAACAATCAAAGACACCCATTTATTAACTAGTTTTATCACCAAAACGAGTGACAAATGTCACTGTGTATGATAAATTTTGCTCCAGCCAACCAGCTCCCAACTGTCACTTTTCTAACAGTTGACAGTTGGGAGCTGATTGGCTGGAGCACCATTTATCATACACAGTGAAATGTTTCACTCGTTCTGGTGATAAAACTCGTTAATAAATGAGACCCATAGTGTAGTATTTTAAAATTATTGTTGATCCACCCAATGTGAGGGATTATTTATAGGTGAATAATAGGTGTTGATAGAACAGTCCCATCCACCTGATGTTCAAGGTACATACCTCTTGATATATTTAAAGCAAATACCTCTTATTTCCCCTTCAAGTTTTAAGGTTACCTAATAATTTTCTTCACATAAAGAGGATTCAACAGCATACAGTAGATTTCACTAAAATCCTTTATTGCAACTCCAACAGATGATTTCCAGATGATATTTCATGTACTAACATAAAAGTAAATAGAGGTACAGTACTGTACATACAGTGCATCCGGAAAGTATTCACAGCGCGTCACTTTTTTCATATTTTGTTATGTTACAGCATTACTCCAAAATGGAGTAAATTAAATTTTCTACTCAAAATTCTACACACAATACCCCATAATGACAACGTGTAAAAAGTTTTTTCTTAGATTTGTTCAAATTTAATAAAAAAAACCCTAAAAAATTCACATGTACATAAGTATTCACAGCCTTTGCTCAATACTTTGTTGATGCACTTTTGACAGCAATTACAGCCTCAAGTCTTTTTGAATATGATGCTACAAGCTTGGCACACCTATCATTGGGCAGTTTTGCCCATTCCTCTATGCAGCACCTCTCAAGCTCCATCAGGTTGGATGGGAAGCGTCAATGCACAGCCATTTTCAGATCTCTCCAGAGATGTTCAATCAGATTCAAGTCTGGGCTCTGGCTGGGCCACTCAAGGACATTCACAGAGTTGTCCTGAAGCCACTCCTTTGATATCTTGGCTGTGTGCTTAGTGTCGTTGTCCTGCTGAAAGATTAACCGTTGCCCCAGTCTGAGGTCAAGAGTACTCTGGAGCAGGTTTTCATCCAGGATGTCTCTGTACACTGCGGCATTAATTTTTCCCTCTATCCTGACTAGTCTCCCAGTTCTTGCCACTGAAAAACATCCCCACAGCATGATGCTGCCACCACCATACTTCACTGTAGGGATGGCATTGGCCTGGTGATGAGCGGTGCCTGGTTTCCTCCAAATAGAACACCTGGCATTCTTGTCAATCTTTGTCTCTCATGGTCTGAGAGTCCTTCAGGTGCATTTTAGCAAATTCCAGGTGGGCTGCCATGTGCTTTTTACTAAGGAGTGGCTTCCATCTGGCCACTCTACCATACAGGCCTGATTGGTGGATTGCTGCAGAGATGGTTGTCCTTCTGGAAGGTTCTTGTGTCTCCACAGAGGAATGCTGTAGCTTTGACAGAGTGACCATCAGGTTCTTGGTCACCTCCCTGACTAGGGCCCTTCTCCCCCGATCGCTCAGTTTAGATGGACGGCCAACTCTAGGAAGAGTCCTGGTGGTTCCAAACTTCTTCCATTCACGGATGATGGAGGCCAGTGTGCTCATGGGACCTTCTAAGCAGCAGATGTTTTTCTGTACCCTTCACCAGATTTGTGCCTTGAGACAATCCTGTCTCGGAGGTCTACAGACAATTGCTTGATTCATGCTTGTTTTGTGCTCTGATATGCACTGTCAAGTGTGGGACCTTATATAGACAGGTGTATGCCTTTCAAAATCATGTCCAATCAAATGAATTTACCACAGGTGGACTCCAATTAATCTGTATGAACATCTCAAGGATGATCAGTGGAAACAGGATGCACATGAGCTCAATTTTGAGCTTCAAGACAAAGGGCGTGAATACTTATGTATATGTGATATCTTAGTGGGTTTTTTTTAATTAAATTTGCAAAAATCTCAAAAAAAATGTTTACATGTTGTCATTATGGGGTATTGTGTGTAGAATTTTGAGGACAATAATGAATTTATTCCATTTTGAAGTAAGGCTGTAACATAACAAAATGTGGAAAAAGTGATGCGCTGTGAATACTTTCCGGATGCACTGTAGCATAATACTGCTTCAAACAGTTATTTTATTAAAAATATTACAGATAAAAAATAGGATGTTTGAATGAGGATGCCTACCATCCCACTGCCAGGGACCACCCCCGCTCCACCTCCAAAATGCCACAGCCTGTCAATCAGGCTGCAGCCGAGAGACACTGCAAGTGGACTCAGAGCCAGAGGGCTGCACATGCACAGTCCTCCCACCATCAGAGATGTGCCCTAGCCATTGGGTTAGCGTACTTCTCTGAATCAGGCCCAAAGACTGCCATTCCAAGGGAGTGATATACATTATGTGGGACTATACATACTGTAAGCCCTCATAAATTAAATATAAAATAAGTATGATTTCAGAAGTTTATTGGTGTTTTATATGTTTAAGCACCTACAGGTCCATTAAAAAACAGAAAAATTGGTTGACATCGATGTTCCAGAACCAATGTTTAGGTCTAAACAATGTTTTGTAATCAACATTAAAAACTGTACAGTACTTTCAATGTTGTGTTTTCATGTCCTATCCTTAGTGTACACACTCCAAACAGTTCTCCCTCTCCCCCTGTCCCTGATAACAGCATCACTGGCTCTGTGTGCCCCCCTCCCCCACCCATAGCAGTGTAATGGTGCATACACACGTAGCGATCTGCCAGCAATACAATATCGATGGCAGATCATACTTCACACTCCCTGGTGTGTTGGATGATCTATATAGATCATCCAACACACCAATAACTTGCCAGAAACTATAGCGACCCACGATCAGCAAGTTGTGCAGCATGCAGGGATGATGGGCGATATCGCTATCATACATACGTGACTGCACATTGCTGGTTGAAGGTAAGTTGGTAGGGTACATTAAAAAAGGATAATTTGATAGATAACGGTAACAATATCGATATCATTTAAATTGTCCTTTTAAATTGCTACGTGTATGTACCTTTACAGCAGCAGCTCTCCTCCTCCTTCCCCCCTCTATGAACACAGCAGTGGTGGCTCTGTGTGCCCCCCTCACCCATAGACACCACTGGCCCAGCTGACATTGCCAGTACCCATCACTGAGGACACTGCAGCACTGCCATCTCATGTACTGCAGACACCTTCAGCAACCCCTGCACTGCCGACACAGCCAGCAGACCTACACTGATGATACTGCTGGCACCCCCACACTACCGACACCTCCGTTACCTGTCACTGAGGACACTGCCAGCACTGCAGCACTGTCATTCCATGTACCGAGGACACCGTCAGCAACCCCTGCACTGCTGACACAGCCAGAAAACCTACACTGAAGATACCACTGGCACCCCCGCTCTGCTTACACCGCCAGTACCCTGCACTGTGGATACTGCCAGCACCACAGCACTGCCATTCCATGTACTGCAGACACCATCAGCAACCCCTGCACTGCCGACACTGCCGGTACCCGTCACTGAGGACACTGCCAGCACTGCAGCACTACCATCCCATGTACTGAGGACACCATCAGCAACCCTGACACAGCCGACACAGCCAGCAAACCAACAAAACAAGGATACTGCTGGCACCCCCACACTACCAACACCTCCGTTACCTGTCACTGAGGACACTGCCAGCACTGCAGCAATGCCATCCCAGTATTCATATACAGTACTGGTTCTAGATATACATTATAATTCAAAAACTGGCCATCAGTCATTTACAGTGTGTTCATGTCCTTTTTCAGAATAACCAGCCCATTGTTTGTCTCAACACAGACGGGGAGGGAGGAGGAATTCATTTGTAAAGGCTGCACTTTTTACACAGACAACAAATCAAGTTTTCATTAGCCCTCCCCCTGTGTGTTGTTACTACTCATTAATGTTGCCCTTTGTGTCTAGAGACACTTTTGTACTTTCAGTCCCTCCCTTCCTCCCAAAACTGTACTCATTTTCCATGGTTATATTGTACATTCATAGACCAGTAATGTAGCTGGAAGCACAATGTTTTGTTTTCCACTTTGTTATTACAGTAAAGTATACACAGTATGTCAGTTGCTATATATGTTTATACAGTCAGGTCCATAAATATTGGGACATTGACAGAATTTTCAGATTTTGGCCTCTATTCACCACCACAATGGTTTTGGAATAAAACAAACAAGATGTGCTTTAACTGCAGACTTTCAGATTTAATTTGAGGGTAATTACATCCAAATCGGGTGAACGGTGTAGGAATTACAACAGTTTCAATATGTGCCTTCCACTTTTTAAGGGACCAAAAGTAATGGGACTATCAACTCAAAAGCTATTTCATGGACAGGTGTGAGCTATTCCCTCGTTATTTCATTATCAATTAAGCAGGTAAAAGGTCTGGAGTTGATTCTAGGTGTGACATTTGCATTTGGAATCAGTTGCTATCAACTCTCAATATGAAATCCAAAGAGCTGTCACTATCAGTGAAGCAAGCCATCATTAGGCTGAAAAATCAAAACGAACCCATCAGAGAGATAGCAAAAACATTAGGTGTGGCCAAATCAACTGTTTGGAACATTCTTAAAAAGAAAGAACACATCGGAGAGCTCAGGAACACCAAAAGACCCGGAAGACCACGGAAAACAACTATGATGGATGACAAAAGAATTATTTCCCTGGTGAAGAAAAACCCCTTCACAACAGTTGTCCAAATCAAGAACACTCTCCAGGAGGTAGATGTATATGTGTCAAAGTCAACAATCAAGAAAAGACTTCACAAGAGTGAATATAGAGGGTTCACCACAAGATGCAAACCATTGGTGAGCCATAAAAACAGGAAGACCAGATTAGAGTTTGCCAAACAACATCTAAAAAAGCCATTACAGTTCTGGAACAACATCCTATGGACAGATGAGACAAAGATCAACTTGTACCAGAGTGATGGGGAGAGAAGAGAAGGAAAGGAACTGCTCATGATCCAAAACATGCCACCTCATCAGTGAAGCATGGTGGTGGTAGTGTCAAGTCGTGGGCATGTATGGCTGCCAATGGAACTGGTTCCCTTGTATTTATTGATGATGTGACTGCTGACAAAAGCAGCAGAATGAATTCTGAAGTGTTTCGGGCAATATTATATGCTCATATTCAGTCAAATACTTCAGAACTCATTGGATGGCGCTTCACAGTGCAGATGGACAATGACCTGAAGCATACTGCATAAGCAACCAAGGAGTTTTGTAAGGCTAAAAAGTGGAATGTTATGCAATGGCCAAGTCAATCCCCTGACCTGAATCCGATTGAGCATGCATTTCACTTGATGAAGGCAAAACTGAAGGGAAAATGCCCCAAGAACAAGCAGGAACTGAAGACATTTGCAGTAGAGGCCTGGCAGAGCATCACCAGGGATGAAACCCAGAATCTGGTGATGTCTATGCGTTCCAGACTTCAGTCTGTAATTGCCTGCAAAGGATTTGCAACAAAGTATTAAAAAGTGAAAGTTAGATTTAGGATTGTTTAGTTTGTCCCATGACTTTTGACTCCTTAAAAAGTGGGAGGCACATATAGAAACCGTTGTAATTTCTACACCGTTCACCTGATTAGGATATAATTACCCTCAAATTAAATCTGAAAGTCTGCAGTTAAAGCACATCTTGTTTGTTTCATTTCAAAGTCATTGTGGTGGTGAATAGAGGCCAAAATATGAAAATTCTGTCAATGTCCCAATATTTATGGACCTGACTGTATATATATATATATATATATATATATAGAGAGAGAAAGAGATGTGCACCCACCGTTGCGTTTTGGGTTTGGATTTGGATCTCCCCTGGTTTTAGATCTGAATCTGGTTTTGGATTTTTTTCCTTGGTGTTTTTTTTTTTTTTTTGGATCTGGATATTTTCTTAAAATATCATAAAAACAGTTAAAATCACAATATGGGCTTGTTTTTGATCCTACAGTATTATTAACCTCAATAACATTTTATTTACAGTCATTGTCAATCAATTTTGACCACCTCACAATATTATATTTTTCATCTTGTTAAGGCCAAAGGGTTGCATCCAGCTAGCTGGCTGACTAAGCTAAGTGACACAGTGGGCGACACTAACATGTGGCAGTTCATCTTCCAATTTCCAACATGGATACAGTGTGTTATACAGTGTGGGTTGGATACACCAATAGTGCACATACTGTGACAGTAGTGTTGGCATAGCAGGGTTGCTGACGGTGTCCTCAGAACATGGAATGGCAGTGCATTGGTGTTGGGAGTGTCCTCAGTGAATGATACTGACGATGTTGGCAGTGCCAGTATTGTCTTTAGTGCAGGTTTGCTGGCTGCATCGGCATTGTAGGGTTTGCTGATGGTGTCCTCAGCATGTGGTTTGGCCATGCTGCGGTGCTGACAGTGTCCTCAGTGTAGGTTACCAGCGATGTTGGCAGTGCCTGGGTGCCAGCAGTGTCCTCAGTGCAGGTTTGTTGACTATGTTGGTAGTACAGGGGTGTTCTTAATGCAGGGTGCCAGCGATGTTGGCAAAGCGGGGGTGCCAGTAGTGTCCTCAGTGTAGGTTTGCTGGCTGTGCCGGCAGTGGGAGGGTTGCAGGAGATGTCCTCAGTACATGGAATGGCAGTGCTTTGGTGCTGGCAGTGTCCTCAGTGAAGGGTACCAGCGATGTCGGCAGTGCAAGGGTGCCAGCAGTGTCCTCAGTGCAGGTTTTCTGACTGTGTTGGCAGTGTAGGGGTGTTCTCAATGCAGGGTGATGGCAATTTCAGCAGAGCGGGGGAGCCAGCAGTGTCCTCAGTGCATGAGTGCTGATAGTGTCGGCAGTGCAGGGGTGCTGGTGGTGTCCACAGTGTCAGCAGTGTGGGGGTCACTGACTGTGTCCTCAGTACGTGGGGCAGCAGTGCAGGAGTGTCGGCAGCGGTGGTGTCAGCAGAGAGGGCTGCCAGTGGGGTGCCGGCAGTGTTGGCAGCAAGGGTGCAGGCAGTGTAGGGCAGCGGGGGATGGTGGGTGCCATCTTCTTTTGCTTCCTGTGTGCATATTAAATGGGCTTAACACTGATTGGCTGAGAGCCATGATGGAAGGCTCTCTCAGCCAATCAGCATTAAGCCCGCTCAATACAAACCTCGTGACCCCACAACCTTGCAACCCAAGAGTGGGATCGCGAGGTTTTGCCTCGGGTTAGGGATCTGGGGCAGGCAGAGAGATCTGAGCACCCTTTATGGGTTGGCACCCTTGTTCAACTGCACTGGTCGAACATCCCAAGAGTTGGCTCTGATTAGGGGGTCCTTAGCTCCCCAGGGATCCCCGGCCTGGGCTGATTAGCCGTCTGGTTTAATGCTTTGACTGGGGGGTCCAGTGAAAGGGCTCCCCCGGCTGTGGCATTAACCCCCTCACTAGAAAAAGTCTGGTGCTGGTTCTGAATTTTACAGGGGGACCCTACTCATTTTTCCCCCCTGTATTTTCAAAATCAGATCAGTGCCCATTGCTAGTTGCGCACTGTCCCTATGTCATTTGTCCCCCATATTTTTGCAAACAGAGCAGGTTCTGACTAGCCCAGTGCTTGTTGTGCTTAAGTACAGGGGACCCCTATGTCCTTTGTCCCCTGTATTTAATCAAAACCAGCACTGGGTCACTAAAAGCTCAGGGCTCTTTTGTGGAGGGGGGCATGCCATTTTTTTGTTTACCACAGCAACACAGATGGGTCTCTCTGATCCCGTCTATGCTCTGTGTCAATGACCCAGATGCATGTAGCATGGATCTCCTGGTCCATGCATGCATCTATGTCATTGAAATACATAGCCGCACAGAGGGGTCTCACTGATCCCATCCATGCTTCTGTGTCAATGTACAAAAGTGTCTCATGAAAATGTGGTTTGTTGTCTGTCAGTGGAAAATGTGCAGCCTTTACAAAATTAATTCCTCCCCCTCCCCTCTGTGTTGAGAAAAGCAAAGGGTTTACCTGGAGAAGGACATAAACATATAGTATATTACTGATGGTCAGTTTTTGAATTATACTATATATATATTGAATCATAAAAATTTATTTTTGGAGAAAAAAATAGGTTTACACTGAGATTCAAACCCTAATTTCCTGGTGTGATGTGCAGTCACCTTACCACTATGCTATAACACCTATAGGCAAATACTAAAGTCTTACCTCTTACAAAGTGAATATGAACTGAAACTGACAGCTTCTGTTCTAGATCCAGCTAGAAATATAGCAATAGTTTTTTTTTAGTATATGAAATATGGTGCTATATTTCCAAGTGCTATTTTCTATTCTGTAGGACTTTTTACTGTATATGTAGCCAAAGTACAGTATGCAGGAAATTTTGCACGCCTGTCTGATACTGCAATGGGTAGCAGCTTACTGTATTGGATCTTCCTCTCCAGCTTTGTACTTAGGGCCTGATTCAGAGCCGCTTGTAAGCGGCTGCTCGTTCATTCTTAGCGATGTTTGCCCAACTGCGCATGTGTACGGATCGTAATACGCATGCGCGAACCAGTCAGTGCGGCCAAAAATCGTTTGTTCGCTAAATAGCGAATGCCTGCTATTTTGAGTGACAGGAGGAGGCGTATGTGGGTGGTAACAGGGGAAGGTGCTTGAAAACTGGGAGTGGAGATCCGAACGCAGGCGTGCTTAAAGGTCAAAACGGGCATTTTAAGGGTGTGCATAATTAATACAGCAGCGTCATTGACCACGTCACTGGGTTATTTTATAGTCAGAACTGCTCGCATGATTGCGGTAGGAAAAACCAACCACAAGAATAGCAAGCAGTTCATACTCTGGTCGATGTACTCAATTAATCTAATAAATAGCGGACATGACGTAGGATGCGAGCGGCCAGGGGGCGTAGTTTCCAAAAACATGACCGCAAGTTTTGTTCGCTCGTTCCGACATAGAGGCATGAACAGACCGCAAAGAGCGAATGGTTCATTTGAATAGCCACCCCTTTTTTCAGAACGAACGACCGCAAATAGCGTCCGGCTCTGAATCAGGCCCTTAGGCAGCCACAGTATACTTTTCTAAAAATGCCACCTGCTGTCTGAAAAGTGGTACTACACTATATTTCAGCCTCCTTACACATGTCCCGACATGTATATCTTGGCAGGGCTGGTTATCTGATGCCATGAATGGCAGGCCATGGCTCAATTTTCACAAAGGTGTATGTGGACACATCTGTATACTGTATATATATAAATATATATATATATATATATATATATAATCTATATCCAGAACAGTAAATAAGGTGCACTCACCAGGGAGTATAAAGACATATTTATTCCTTACTGCATAGTAGCAATATCACAAGTCGTCACAAGTCGATGTTTTGGTTAGCAAATGTAACCCTCTTCAGGACAGACTCCTCAAGCTACCAACATAGACCCATGCTACCCAGTATACTGAGCCTCCATATATATCCCCCATACTTAATTGCTGGCCATGCCCCCAGCCAAATGGATTAGTGGAACAAATTAATGTAATCTACAGCACCGTAAACAAAACCTGAATGGTTATTTATCCTGAAGGGACACACCAGAGCTGGCCAAACCTAAAAGCCACTTGCAAAGTGCCAAAAACATACTCTATCAACATTAGAAATCACATCGCGACAAATGTCACGGCACTTCCTATTTGCATTGCACTGCAACCGGAAGTAATCGGCGAGTGTGTTCCACGCACCAGAAGTGAGGTATTTTCCTCACTAGGGCTCCCAATTAGGAGCAACCAAGCCAACAGTATAAAAAACATGTACTGGATACATAAGAGTATATACAGAAAGCAATGTTTATTCTCAAAGGTACAGACCACATGCATAATGTAAAAGTGGCTACAGGTATTGCCCATAGCATCTAGGGTTAAACAGAGGCTCATCAAAACTGTGTACATACAGAAATATAAACATATAAAAAACATAGAATATATAAAAAAAAAAAACAGATACAGACACAATGTTAATAAAATGCCCCCCCAAAAAGTCAAGACATTAGTGAAGTGAGTATATAAACAAAAAACATATATCAAGAAGTGAATACATATATTAATTAGTCAAACTAATAAAAAAGCATAAAAAATAAAAAAATATATCAAAAACAAAAAAACTAAAAAATGATATCAAAAATAAAAAAATTCAATAAAAATATCTGAAAAATCACTTGAATATGAAACTGTCGGTAGACCAAAGTCCTAAACAACCGACTACTGCATTTTCATTAATTCAAAAAGATATTGAGATGGTTGTACTTGTTGAGTCCTTTTCGTGATACCGTGCCAAGCCTATGAATAAACCTGGCTTCCTTCTTCAAAAGGACCAATCCACGGTCACGACACCTTTTCAGGGGTAGCACACAATCAATCATCATGTACATTAAGGACAATACCTGATGTTTCATAAGCAAACAAATTTAATGCCACTGGCTTGTCGGTGTTTCCCTTCTCATAGGCTAGTCTGATGTCAGAACGATGTTGTGTCATTCTCTCATGGAAGGTTCTAGTGGTTTTACCCACATACATCAATCCACAAGGGCAGTGTAGAAAGTATATGACATAGGCCCTCATTCAGAGCCGTACGCTCTAAGCAGAGCGCACGCTCTGAATGAGGGCCGCCCTCCATGAAAATGGAGCGTCCTCCTGGACGCTCGTATAGCTGTGGGTCACCACCCACAGGCTATACAAGCGTGCAGTTTGATGGCCACGATGGTCTTGACTATCGCGACCATCGAAACTGCGAGCCGGAGCCTGCGGTTGAGGTTTTCAACCGCAAGCTCCGGAGTGATTTTGGCTCTATCAGAGCCAAAATCACTCCCACTGACATCACTAGTGATGTCAGTGGGCCGGCTTCTGATGGGAGGCGTTCCCGTGGGAACGCCCCCGTCAGGGAGGCACGCCCTCGGCACGCCTACCAAAGGGGGCATGCTGTCAATCAACATCGACAGCACGCCCCCTTTGATCAGACACAACGAGCGAAGGACTTTCCTTCGCTCGTCGCGTCTGGCGCATGCGCACGACGGAGCTCCCTCCATCGTGCGCATGCTCAGTGCAGAACATCGACCCACTTGCGAGCGGACAGCCGCTCGCGAGTGGGTCTGAATCAGGCCCATAGTCCAATTGACAGGTCAAATGGTGTTGTATATGGATCCGCCTTCCACTATGAGAATTCCCCACTAAAAGTACTCTACATGTTGTGCACCCTAGGCAACGGAAGCACCCTTTCTTTGTAGTTAACCAATTGGTCTTGTGTATATATATATATATATATATATGTCCCCACTATGCCGGCACTCTGTCACACAAACGATGATAGTCCTCCAAAGCCTGTCCAATATATGACATATGACTCCACCAAAGACGGGACAGCACTCAGAGATTAATAAGCAAAAAGGTGTGTATTTCAAGACAGCATCTAAAGCGACATTTTGAGGTGTAACCCTCTTTCTCAAGCCTCAGACAAAACAGACAAACAACACATAAACATAACTTACCCCTCTTAAGTAGCTGTGTCCGCTCACCATTCCACATGCGTTGCTCCCACGAGGGCCACCCACCGGAAGCTGCACCTGACACACTTCCGGGACCCGCGTTCCACCGTTGCCGGGCAACCGCTTCATCACCCTCCAGTATACTTCCTGGCTGCAAGCGCAGCCTACGACTCAAGCGGCGGTATATAACACATAAATGCATTCTGTGTTTATATTTGGGTCCCATTCCCAAGATATTTTATTATGGTATGCAAATATTCCAAAATACGGAATATTCCGATATCCAAAATAACCATGGTCCCAAGCATTTTGGATATGGGAGACTCAACCTGTACTGTATTTCTTTTGGTATTTTTGTAAAATATGGACATCTGCAGCTCACTGTTAGTACCCATAGTGATATTCTACATCTAGGTAATGAATTTGTCTGTAGCTGTAGTCATAGATATGTGATCCATGTATTGTCATGACTCTAGGAAAGTTGGCCTCCTGAGATGAATCAGACTCTGCGGGCTGAGACCGTCGTAGCAAGAACTGAGGAGGTTTTAGATAGCTTTTCCTCATACAGTAGGATAATTAAGACTTGAATCTTAGTAGCTTTTGAAAGAACACAAGGTTTTATTGAACAAACAGTGGAGAATTGGGAATGATGGGTACAATCAGAACAAAAGTCCAGAACATGAACCTGTGACAAGAATGCAGCAGCGTAGTAGGAAAGGGATGACTGGTTTTAGTGCATGAACTCCACAAGCAGGAAAGTAGTGAAATGATGCTGAGATATCCTCAATAGACGGAGGCAGGAATCCTGAGTCCGAGTCAGCAGGGTTCACTTAGTAAGATGAGACGGGAATCCTGGGTCAAAGGTGTAGAGGTAAATCCAGTTAGACTGTGACATCATAGGCTTGCGATGAGAGTGAGTCTTGTGTACACAATGTTGTGTCAAACTCCAGATATAGTACAATGAGATGTGTCATGGTGATATTGACAAAATACACAGATGTACATCAATGGGTGCTGCAGGTTTTGTACCCAAAGTGGCATATTTAGTTGCTGTGGGCTTTGTATCCAAAGTGGCGTCTTTGGGTGCTGCAGGCTTTGTATCCAATGTGTCATTTTATGACACGGAGCAGGACATGAGGATAACAGAAAGTCCAAGATCAAATGATGTCAGGAGCCAAATACTAGAACATGAGAAGACATTGTACAGGCACTGAATGATCATCCAGGAAGTGTTTTTATATGCAGTGCCTGTTGCTGATTGGTGATTGAGTCCAAGCTGACAGGAAACACAGGTAGACTCTGGCTACAAAAAAATGGCTGTGCCCATGAACTGGAGACTCTGTGGGCAATTTTGGAGGAAGACATCATACAACTCTAGGGATGCCAGTCAGCATGGAGGAGAGGTCTGCGCCCTGTAGCTGGAGCGTTGCCATGAAGAAGTCCAGCAGCTGCCCAGGCCCATGAAGTGGAGAGCAGAGGTAAGTAATGCTGCTGGCTGAGCTCTCTGTTGGGACCTGATGTCCGTGTTCCTGACATGTATCTTCTATATTGGTATCTTGCATCAATTGTATGAAACTATGCTATGATCAGATCCATAATGTTAAGATATCATCTATGTACTCAGTGTATTCTATTATCTGTTGGGCAATATCCAGAGCAAATAAAAATAAATCTTGTTTTATGGTGAACATATGTTGGCATAGGTAGGGGCTACACATAACCCCATGGTACAGCCTGTGTGTTGAATTTAGATGTTCCCATCAAAGATAAAATAGTTTCTAGACAATGTCAGTTCCAATAGATGTATGAAAAAGTTAATTTCTGGTCCAATGTATTCGGGATTATTGGTAACAAACCTATGTGTAGCCTCTACACCTTGTCTATGTGGAATGCTGGTATAGAGGCTAGTGACATCAATGGTATACATCAGATGTGTAGCTGGTAATGGTGAAAGGTCCTGTAATAATAAGATAAAAGTGGTGGTGTCCTTCAAAAATTATGGCCCTGATTCAGACCCACTCGCGAGCAGCTGTCCGCTCGCAAGTGGGTCGATGGTCTGCACTGAGCATGCGCACGACGGAGGGAGCTCCGTCATGCGCATGCGCCAGACGCGACGAGCGAAGGACTTTCCTTCGCTCGTTTTGTCTGATCAAAGGGTGCGTCCTTCAATGTTGATTGACAGCACGCCCCCTTTGGTGGGCGTGCCGGGGGCGTGCCTCCCTGACGGGGGTGTTCCCAAGGGAACGCCTACCGTCAGAGGCCGGCCCACTGACATCACTAGTGATGTCAGTGGGAGTGATTTTGGCTCTGATAGAGCCAAAATCACTCCGGGCCTTGCGGTTGAAAACCTCAACCGCAGGCTCTGGCTCGCAGTGGCGATGGTCGCGATGGTCAAGACCATCACGGCCATCAAACTGCAGGCTCGTATAGGCTGTGGATGGTGACCCACAGCTATACAAGCGTCCAGGAGGACGCTCCATAATTATGGAGGGCGGCCCTCATTCAGAGCATGCGCTCTGCTCAGAGCGTACGGCTCTGAATGAGGGCCTATGCTTGCATTTGTTTCTGTGGTTGTAGGTAGAAATCAAAAAACTTAGATATACAATAATATATGGAGTCTTTCGCCAGGATGATAGGCCTTCCAGCTTGTAAAATTGCATCCTTATGTAATTTTGGTACCTTTACAGTAACAGAGTTTTAGACCACTCTTGAATTCTTGAATCCCAGGTTTTGGAAGTGATCATTTGTTGTTCTCCTGCGATGTACAGCTTCCCTCTGCAAAATGTCTAGGTTACATCTGCTCGGGACATATTCGTAGGAACATGTTGTATATCCCTTTCTTTTTACATTTAGTCTACATTATATTATACTCCTAGACTACACCATCTAAGTTGTCTTACCCTTCCAGTGTAAAGTGCAGATGGAGGCTTGGTTCACAATTGTAGGACCATTTAGAACATCCATACCATACTACATTTAAATTATTCTGGCTTTGCACTCGGTACTAGGCACAGGTATCTACAGTATATGTTTTCCTAGTCTTGTCTATATCTACAGTTCACATTCCATCTATACTGTAGATTTCCTAAGAGCTTGCCCCTGATTCTTACTTTGTCAGCTACTTTACTATGTCATAAATCATCTTTTTCTTCAGTGCTCTCATGACCCAGCATATTAGATGCCTTTCATATTTTTCTCATAGGTGTTAGACTGTTCTCTATACTAGTAGTGTTTATCTTGCATTTGCAAATGTCTTTCAAATGCAGTTTTTGGCTGCAATCTCATGTTTGTTTATTTTGTATTGTTTACAGTGTCACTATGGTGATGGGCACAACTCCTGCCATGCTCCTCTCAAATCCAGTCAGTTGGCGCTGGTTGCATGCATGACTTCACTGGACCTCCATCGGGCATCATGGTGGCTACCAGCGGAGCACAGTGGTGGACACATAGGTATTTATTTGCTTGTACTACATTGTGTAAGTAATGTCTTGATAAAAGGGCCAACTGCATTGAACTGTTGATCTACTACATATTGTGTCTGTTGTGATTTTGACAGCATCTAAATGCCATACAATATGCCTTCCATTGGATATTACCAGGAAGGGCACCAGGGCACGATGAACTTACTGTACATTGAGAGTGCCAGTCAACACATGGTCTATATATATATATATATATATATATATAGTACAAAAGTGGCTAATCAAGGCCAGACAGAGCAAACTCACCACTAATTGTAGAGAAAATCACTGTGTTTTAATAGTCCAACGTCATAAAAAGAATAAATCAATGTTTTGGCCCCATGGGGTCTTTCTCAAGATAAATCAGAGAGGGACAACTATCCAGCATGCAAACAAGGAGTATACTGACCTAGCTTAGTAAGCTCCTTAATATAGCCCTGCTACATATCATTTAGTGTAATAATAGGCCATGATGACAACCACCTGTAAGTGGTAATAGTGCTCCACATTGGAACGCATAGTGTATAACAGAGAAAAAACAGTTAATGATGACCATAGACAGAGGGCTACACAAATGACAAATCACAAACTCATACGCTAATACTGTTGTGATGGAAGCTTACCTCCACTGAAGAAAATTTTGCCTCTACCACATATACACTGGACCAGAAGTGTGTCACCACCAGTGGTCGTAGCTGCACCCAGAAGTAATTGCGTGTCAAACTAGTCCATCTATGCGTTCCACAAACAGGAACTAGGTGGAAACTAGTGTGATAAAGGGCGGAATATGCATTCCACCACGGGCAATAATACTAAATTGGTCACATATCTCATGTTAGGGCTAATGAAGGAACTCAAAAGGATTCACATAGATATATGAATACATAGTATCAAAAAACGTTTAAATACATCATCAAAAATTTAAACTTAATCTACTATGGCAATGAAAGTTCAAGAGATCATGGCTTGTAAACACTTTGAATATTCAAAGTACTAAACTAAATAGACCAGAAGGGTTTATGTAATAAAGATTAACTGTAATATATGGAAGTGCAACATTAATCACCAAAAGTATAACAAAAGTAGAAAAATAAAATGAAACAGAAAAGCACTGTACTCCATATTTTATATTCGGACTGTACAACAAAGATTCTATATACAAAAATGCAGAAAAAAAAAAAATCAAAGATATCTGAAAACAGATGTTACCCTGATATATAAGGATTGTCATAAAACTAGTTTTTTTATAGAAAAATCTTTAATGGGTTATTCTCATTGAGGCCCCCTGGGGCAATGGTATTCAATTTATAAATCCAGCGTGCTTCAAGTTTTTGAGTATTAGTTCATGGTCACCTCCTCTTATCGGTTTTTGCATGCGATCAATGAGCATACACAGCAACGTAGATACTTGGTGTCCAAAACGTAAAAAGTGTTTAGCAACTGGTTTGTCGGTATCACCAGTGCTAAATGTGGCTCGAATGGAAGCTCGGTGGTGCATCAAAAGCTGATGTAAATTAAGCCCTCTTCGGTAGGCATTTATGGGTGGTGGGTCCCTATCCAACTTCAATGAGGAGTCAGATGAAACCAATGGCCAATATTTCTTGTATATTCACCCAACTGTGCTAGATGTGTGATCATATGTGGTAACCCTACGATTATCAATTTTCTTTACCACTTGTAAACTATAGGTGAGTGAAACTGTTTATATGCTTTAGTGATACATCGGTTTAAAGTTTTCAATGATTACACTCTCTCAAGAAATCTTAATTTCATATCCTCAATCTTTGCAGTTGCACGGGTTTCAGAGGATTTAGGACCTAATTCAGAGGTGGTCGCTGGTTGCAAGCGGTCGCACTGAATCAGGGAGGCCGCTTGCATCCTGAATGGCCGACTCCTTGTCGATCATTAAGCTGTGGGTTACCACCCACAGCTTAACGACTGACCAGGTTGATGGTCACGATGGTGATCACCATCGTGACCATCGGGGCTTACGACCAGACCCTAAGGTTGGGTCTGGACACTTGTAAGCCCCAGGGAGCTTTCTGCTCTGATGGAGCAGGAAGCTCCCCACTGACATCACTGATGATGTCAGTGCAGCCGCCCACAAAATGGTAGGCATTCATAAAGGAACGCCTCCATTTTTTAAACCAACCCCCCAGCCTGCCTACCAAATGGGGCCAGCTGTCGATCAACATCGACAGCCGCCCCTTTGGTAATGAGCTCCGGAGTGATAGAGTTTCTCTGTGGCTCTGGGGCTTGTGCACGTGCAGTGCGGCCGCTGCACATGCGCAGGCCAAACCATCGAGTCAGTTACGAGTGCATCGGAGCTCGCGACCGACTCTGAATGAGGTAATTAATCCTGAGGACTCAGAGAAACTGTGATACAGGTAAACTCTCCTTAAGGGTTACTGGTTGTTTACTGTCAGCCCTAAGTACCATATTCTGGAGCTCATTCAGACCCGCTCACTAAGATGCATACTCTCACTGCTGCCGATGGTATGCAGTGTGTATGTGCTGTGCGCATGCATATGCATCACTGAGCGCATGCGCATACTTTAGCAAAAGTTCACAATGCATTCGCTCACTGCGCATAGACAGCCCAGCAGAGTGAGTGACAGGGGAAGCCATTTGTAGGTGGTAACAGGAACTGCCCATTAAAAACAGGGGAGTGGAGGTGAAAATGCAGGCATGGCTGAGCATTTCAATGGCATTTTAGAGGTGTGCATAATTAAAAGACAGCATTATAGTACACGTCACCTGGCTTGTTTTTACACTGAAGTGCTCACAGTGCTTGCGGCAGGGTACGATCAACCTCAAGCGCTGTGATAGCATCCAGTGTTACCCGATATACAGATAGTTGCATACACCTCCTGGACATGATGTATACAAGTGGGCATCTTAAAATAGGCCGGTGGGTGTCTGCATACACTATGTGAGCGCTCTCTAAGGAATACTGGGCATGCTAATGCATTGCTGTATGATAGCACTGCCTATGCAATTGCATACACATTGTGAGAGCAGCTCTGAATTAGGCCCTCTGATCGGTGGGCTTCCTGAATAATGTTGATCTGAGTTTAACACCATCCTTAAACAGGGTAACATCTAAAAACTCAATTGCTTTTAAATCAATATTGTAAGTAAATTTGATGGGTTCAGAGAGAGAGTTTAGCTGTTCAACCATGTAATTAAATTAAATTTTAGTACCAGACCATAAAATAAAGACATCATCAATAAAACTGCACTGATTGAGGATATGAAATTAAGATTTCTTGACAGACGGTACTCATTTCATACTTTAAACTAATGTATCACTAAAGCATATAAATGGTTTCACTCACCTATAGTCAACAAATTGGTAAAGATAATTGTATGGTGCATGTCACCACATATGATTACACATCTAGCACAGCTGAGCAAATATACAAGTAATATTGGCCATTGGTTACATCTGACTCCTTGTTGAAGTTGGGTAGGGAACCACCACCCATGACTGCCTGCCAAAGAGGACTTAATTTATGTCAGCTTTTGATGCGCCCAATGTTACAAACAAAGACAAGAGCAGAGTCATGGTTGCACACTGACAAGACAGATTGTTTCAAATGCAATGCTTGTGTGACTTGTCGATCGATGTTATGTGGTAGAACATTCCCACATCCACACAGTGGGGTAAAAATCAAGAGTCTACATAAACTGCTGTGCACGATGAAGTTTTTTATTTATTTTTTGCATGCCCTGTGGTCTTTACCATGTTGGCATGACCACCAGCCTATTTAGAGAAAGAATGGAAAACCACCGAGCTTCCATTCGAGCCGCATTTAGCACTGGTGATGCTGTCAAACCAGTTGCTAAACACTTTTTATGTTTTGGACATCAAGTATCCACATTGTGGTGTATGCTAATTGGACCTGATTCAGAGCCGCTCGTAAGCGGCCGCTCGTTCGCTCTGAGCGATGTTTGCTCAACTGCGCATGCGTACTGATCGTAATACGCATGCGCGAACCAGTCAGTGTGGCCGAAAATCGTTTGTTCGCTAAATAGCGAATGCCTGCTATTTTGAGTGACAGAATGAGGCATATGTGGGTGGTAACAGGGGAAGGTGCTTGAAAACAGGGAGTGGAGATCCGAACGCAGGCGTGCTTAAAGGTCAAAGCGGGCGTTTTATGGGTGTACATAATTAATACAGCAGCGTCATTGACCACGTCACTGGGTTATTTTATAGCCAGAACTGCTCACAAGATTGTGGTAGCAAAAACCACATTACATTTACATTTAAACTTACATTTTCTATAGCCATAAAATACAGAATATCTTTAGTGGAACAGTTGTGCATCTCTTTGAAATGATTTGAAAGGGAGTGTGTAGTAACTCCCTTTCTAATGTTGCGTAGATGCTCTCCTAGTCAGGTTTTTAGAGCTTGACTTGTCCTTCCAACATATTCTAAATTAAAACTACACTCTATATAGTAAACCACATTTGTTGTGAGACAAGTCATAAATTGTTGTAACTTTAATTTTTCTTTCAAAGTCAAGGTATTTAGTCTTTCCTTTTTTGACTTCTTTACAGGCTGCACAGCTTCCACATCTAAAATATCCTTTATTTCTCACTGGATGTATAGGTTCTGATGCCAAGGCACTTCTTGTTATTTTTTTTTAAATTAGGCGCCCTTCTGTAGATAAAACATGGTTGCATTGGAAGAGTAGGATCATTTAGTAGTAGATGCCAATGCTTTAAAAAAATGGATTCTATCTTCTTATACTGCCCTGTATATTTAGTAATAAATGCATATTGAATCTCCTCATCTTTTCTAAAATTATCCTTCTTCTTGTGAATTAACTCCTCTCTGTCTTTTTCAGGACTTCATGTTTGAATTTTTCCAATACTTCTTTATCATAGCCCTTGTCATAAAATCTCTGCTGCATTGTAGAAATTTGTTTAGCACATACATTATTCTTGCTACAGTTCCATCTCAATCTTAAGAACTGACTTTTGGGAACACTCCTAAGCCAGTTCTTATGATGTTCAGTAGTATTAGAGATATAGTTGTTGGCAGCCGTAGGTTTACTGTAGCTTTTTGTCTCTAGTCTGTTGTTCTCTAAATAGACTGTAAGATCTAGAAAATTAATTTCACTTTGACTTGATTGAAAAGACAAATGAACATTAAAATCTTTATTATTAAGATCTGTATAAAATGTTTCTAGATTCTCTTTAGTGTCCTCCTAGATAAAAAGCACATCGTCAATATATCTATACCAATATTTTAAGCCTTTATTTTTCCTTTTTATCAATATGCTCCTCCTCCCAGTACACCATAATTAAATTGGCGTAACTGGGAGCGAATTTTGTGCCCATAGCGGTTCCATTTATTTGAATGGAACCTTTCAGGGTGGATAACAAACTTCCATGGGGTAGTCACCATTAAAAATGGTAGCCACCAAATGGTAGTAGTCACCATTAAAAAAGAAATAATTATATGGTAAGGATAAAATCAATGCTTTTGATGATAAAATCTTTCTTTTCATTTGTAAAATCCATCTTATCTAAATGCCACTTAATTGCCTCTATTCCTTTTTCATGAGATATATTTGTATATAAAGTGGCCACATCCACCGCAACTAATGTCATCTTTTTGTTCTATGATATCTCATTAATCTTTCTGAGAGTATCAGTGGTGTATTTAAGATGCGCTTTAATGTCTCCTACTAATGTCTCCTACTAATTGTCTATAAATTCTGATAGATTAGTAGTCAGGCTTCCAATACCAGCTACTATTGGTCTGCCTGGTGGTTTAGACACATCTTTATGGACTTTAGGGAGAGTATAGATGGTAGGTATAACGGGATTCTCCACTTTCAAATATTCATACTCTTTTTTTGAGATAACTTCCTTTTTTAACAAATCGTCTAATAATTTGAAATAGTTGGTTTTAATTCTTGTTGTAGGGTCATTCTTCAATTTCTGATAAGTTTCTCCATCATTAAAATGTCTTTCAATCTCGATGATGTAATCTTCTTTACTCATGATAGCCACTCCTCCTCCCTTATTGCATGGTTTGATGACTATAGTGTTATCCTTCTGTAATGTTTTTAGAGAGATTTTTTCTTTCTTAGTGAGATTGGACTTCTTAATTTTTATCTGTTCCAATTTTTCTATGTCCTCTAAGACGTATTTTTGGAAACTGTCCATTAAGCTCCCTCTAATGTGTCTAGGGCAGAAGGTTGATTTTTTTTCTTAAATCTGCTGTCTTCTACTTCGTTTGAATATTTATTTTTTCTTTTTCTTTGAAGAATTTCTTAATAGTCATTTTTCTCACAAATTTTTCCATGTTGATGTAGGTATTGAATTGATCTATCTTATTACTAGGTGCAAATTTGAGACCTTTTAGGAGGAGTTTTTCTTCATTTTCTGTGAGCGGCCTTTTACTCAAATTGAAGATCTTTCCTTGTTCCTCAGAGCTTGTATCTTTATTGGTTTCACTATCTAGTATTGTTTTCTTCTTTTTCATTTTTTCTTTTTTTGTTTCCCTCTTTTTTTTCTGGATGTCTTCTTTTTAATGGCTTCCACATGAGTCTTCATCCTTTGTTTAAAAAGGAGAGGATTCATCCTTATATCTCTGACTGCTTTCCCAATGATTCTTTTTTTATTTTGCAATTCTTTGAAAAAAGTGTCTTTATTATGTGTCCATCTATCATCTTGATGGGATCTATTATGATCTCTCCATCATGTGGGTTCCCAATTTCTGTTGTACCTTTTATGTGTATCTTTATATTTCCAACTTGGGTTTTCATTTCTTTCTTCCCAATGTCTATTATTCCTTGTAAACTCCCTTTTTCCAAAATTACTATTGCTTCTGTCTTGAAATCCTTTTCTTACTTTGTTTCTTCCCATAGGGTTGGTCCAATGAAAATCATTTCCTTTGTTCTCTTCTAGAAACCTAGTCTGATGTTTCTTCTTCCATACTGTCCTGGCGGTATCCTTGTATCTACTATTTGTAATTCTTCTTCCTCTCTACTGTCTTCCAAGGAATGTAGGGATCCATCATTTATATCCTCTTTAAATAAATCTCCTTTCCCTTCTTTGTAGTATTCTTGATCTCTTTTAATTTTTTTTGTTTTTTCTTAATATTATCTCTCGTGTTCTTAGTAATCCTTGATTCAATTAATTTTTCTGATGTTTTGTATTCTTGTAATTCTTTAAAAGGTTCAACTAAAGTTTTCAGAATCTCTATTTCTTCTTTTATGTTCTTCAGTTTCTCCCTTCTTTCTTTCAAAATTAGATCCATAAGGGAGAATGAACAGGTTTCTAATTTCTGTATCCATTCATCTCTGAAGGTGTCATTGGTGTCTTCAAATGATGGGAGTTTTTTTAATCTTAATCCTTTAGGTATGATTTGGTCAGAAACATACTTCTCTAAGGTTACTATCTCCCACCATATATGATTTTCTTTTAATAGCAATTTTTCTAATCTTAGTAAGACTGAATCTAAATTATCATCACTATGCGTTAGACCATCTTCACAGAAAATATCTTTTACTCTTTCTTCCCTACTTTTCAAATGTTTAAACATCCTAAAACTCTAAAGGCTGCCTAGGTATGAACACAATGTTGGAAAATTGTCAAGTATAATATATAAAGTACAGTGTTATTTATGTATTTTTTCACACATGTTCTACTTTCTTCTTCTTATTATTATCTTAACACTCATTAGCTACCTTTACACACTTGATACTTTAACACTTCACTGTCACCCTTCTTTTCGTGTGATGCCCTGGGGAGGTGTTTGGCTAGACTGTTTTTTTTGGGGTGCCTTGCATCCCAGATGTGAACCCCAGAGTGTTAGGGATGTGCTCAATGAGGTGACCTTGATGCTGGTGGGCAGGACCATATCATTGGCCATTGATATGCAAACTACCTCTGAAATTCTATCTAATAACTTTAAATGTAAACAGTAATGATCGCATAGTGCATCTGCAACTCTTTTTTTGTGTATCCCACCTGTAGAGTGACATAAAAAAAACAGTTCGTTCAAACTGCCATTGTTCCCACTGTCCACTTAACCATATGAGATATATTGTGAACAAGCGGAACTGAGCAGCAAATGCAACATTTCTGACCTAAGGTTTAAGTATCATGTTGTGCGGCTGCGCCATGCCTGCTTGCTGGCATTTTTTTTTCATCCCAGAAGGGGACCAGAAAGCGTGCTTTCCAAAAATAAATCTTCTGTTCTGTAACTGAATTTTTCCAACCTGTAAAGGGACATTAAAAAAACATAGTTAGTGGCCTTCAAATTGCCATTGTTCCCACTGTCCACTTATTCTTTTAACTGGAGCAACCATGGAGATTGAATTAGTGTCATAACTTGAGGAGGATGCAAACTGGGTGTCATGTTATGAGTTGGCCATATGGGGTATGTTGCTGTTAAGGGATCAGGCTGGTTATATCAGTGGACACATTAAGTATAGTTTTTGTTATTCTGGGTTTCCATCTCCTGAAGGGTGCTTACCAACAGACAGAGACTACCTACCTATCAGCTCAGACATAGACAGCTCCTGAGGAACAGAGCTCAGTTCTCTGGATGGAAGCCAAATAGGTGGGAGCCCCTGTTCCAAGTCCAACATTTGAAGCTCTTATTCTCTCCACATCATCTATGATAGAAGAAAAAAAATGTCATTGGGGACATCTATCTCCTCTTTCTGTACCCTGCTTACCCTTTTTGAACAGTAAGTCCAGCATGGATGGTTTGGAAGAAGAAGGCCTAGCAACAGATGGGGATTGTCATTATCAAGACCTGGTCCCCCAAGTGGGTGTAGTCTGGGAGGTATTGGTTGGCATGCAGGCAGCGGAAGAACAACGGCCTCCATTTTGTCTGTGCTTACTATTCCGTATTTCAGTTTGCCATTCAGGTAGGAATAAACTATTGGGCTACAGAACACAGAGACAGAATCACTGGATGTCTTAGTGCATTCAGGCTAAATACGATCCATGAATTCCCAGACATATTCCGGACAGATGAATCCTTTGCTTGTAATAATCTTTGGCTATCTATAACACCCACCTTTGCCAGGAATTACCAGACACTTTGAAGGCTGTAACTTTGAACTGCTTTATAGAAAACATGTGAATGAAACCTTTCCATACTGCAGAACATGATGGAGAAATCCCTTGAAGTTCAGCACCTAGAGCATCTTTTTTCATGTTCTCTGAGGCCTCTCCTGACTGTGAAGAAAGATTTTCCACACTGTAGTCTTCCATTGTGACTTTTTAATGGTGATTTCAATGTTGTCCACTGGCTGAGATCCATCTCATCTGAGGGTTGAGTTTGTGTTTTCCCCATGCAAATGAGACAATTCACATTCAGAAGATGACTCTTATGTTTAGCCGCGGTGTCAGTCTCTCTTTTGGCTGAATTAGGCTTTAATTTTTTACAAATATTATAAATATAGGCTCTAGTTTTTTAGAGCATATAACTTTATAAGCTGTTAGGATAACATTTCTGCTATGTTTAAGATTAAAACAAAATAAACTTTTTGTAGCCCAATAATTTTTTTAAAAAGTTTTCATTGCAATATTCATGCAGCCCCTTGCCAGACAGCAGCACAGCACCCCTGCACAGCTATGCCGATGACAGTGATAGCCAGGTGTAAAATTGATAATAAATTAATTAAAAAACAATTCATTGGTTGCAAACCCTGGCTGTTAAATTGATCATAAATTAATTAAAAAACAATTCATTGGTTGCAGCCCCTGGCTGTTAAATTGATCATAAATTAATTAAAAAACAATTCATTGGTTGCAGCCCCAGGATGTTAAATTGATAAATTAATTAAAAAACAATTCATTGGTTGCAGCCCCTGGCTGTTAAATTGATCATAAATTAATTAAAAAAAATTATTGGTACCTAAACCAACCATAATATTAATTTAAAATGTCAGGCAGCAATGCCCCAATCAGCACGTAATGGAATGGAAAAATGTGCAAGATGGAATAGTCCTTGGGCCCTGCCACCCACCCTTATGTTGTATATGCAACAGGACAGTTTAACAAACCAATCATTTCAGCGACTAGGACTGCCAATTGTGGCTGAAATGATTGGGTTGTTTGGACCCCAATAAAACAAGTTGCCAATGTGCTTTGGACATGGAAATGAAAATAATCCCGCACACAAACTGGATTTACATTACAAGTTGTCATCATCTTCATCCTCATCCTCCCCATCAGTGTGTGCATCCTCTTCTTCACACAATATCAATTCAGCCCCACTGGATTCCACCATAGGCACCTCTGTCATTTTTTAATGTAAATGTTGGTCGAGGTCTTCCTCGTGGAATTTGTAATTCATTTTAATGAACATCATCTTTTCCACATTTTGAGGAAGTAACCTCCTACACCAAAAAATGTGTGGAGTACACACTGGAGGGTGGGCAACTTAAATAATGCAAAGCCAGTTTGTGTGTGGGACTCCAAATTGCCTCTTTTTCCTGCCAGTACTGAAAGAGATTGTCTGACATGTCTATTAGGATGTTATCTCTGAAATAGTCCTCCACCATTCTGTGAATGGAGACCGTATCACACATAGTCACGGTAGAAGACATGTCACTAGTAGGCAGTTCTCTCAGGCCCGACCAGATGTAATTTTTTGGTGACTGATCTGCATGACCAGCAGGCATTCTGTAAGGAAAATTTAGTTTTTTCCTGGCAGCTGTTGAAACTGAAGGAGGAGATGAAGGTGTTTCACTTGCGGCTGCAGCTGACAATTTTTTGACCAACAGCTCTTTGCTTAGTTTTAGATTTTGGTCTTTTGGAAAAAAACTCAAAAAGGTAGGACTTAAACCTAGGATCCAGAATGGTGGCCAAAATATATTTTTCAGATTTCAATAGATTGACAACTCTTGGATCCTGGTGAAGTGAATCATGGGCTTGATCCACCAGTCTGACATAGTTTGCACAATCGCTCTGTTTCAGCTCCTCCTTCAGTTTCTCCAGCTATTTTTGCAAAAGTCTGATGAGGGGAATGACCTGACTCAAGTTGGCAGTGTCTGAACTAACTTCACGTGTGGCAAGTTCAAAGGGTTTGAGAACCTTGCACAACACGGAAATTATTCTCCACTGCGCTTGAGTAAGGTGCTTTCCCCCTCCACGGCCTATGTCATAGTCCACTGCATAGGCCTGGATGGTCTTTTGCTGTTCCTCCATCTGCTGAAATATATAGAGGGTAGAATTCCACCGAGTTACTACCTCTTGCTTCAGCTGATGGAAGGGCAAATTTACACACAGAAGAAAAAAAATATATAATACAGTGACACTTGTATTGTTTTTTTTTATTTGAACATGACAGCGGTCGCTGGATCTTGTGCGCTAATGTGGTTAAGCCTAACACCCACGCACACACAGAAGAAAAAGTATATAAGACAGTGATGGTTGTATTGTTTTTTTTATATTGAAAATGACAGCAGTCGCTGGATCTTGTGCGCTAATGTGGTTAAGCCTAACACCCACGCACACACAGAAGAAAAAAATATATAAGACAGTGACACTTGTATTGGTTTTTTTTTGATTGAACACGACTGTACTGTAGTCGCTGGATCTTTTTGTGCGCTAATGTGGTTAAGCCTAACACCCACGAACACACAGAAGAAAAAAATATATAAGACAGTGACACTTGTATTGTTTTTTTTTATTGGACACAACCGTACTGTACTCACTGGATCTTGTGCGCTAATGTGGTTAAACTTAACACCCACGCACACACAGAAGAAAAAAATTTCTAAGACAGTGACACTTGTATTGTTTTTTTTTTTTTTTTAAGATCGACTGGAGTCAGGCAGCACAAGGTTGCAAGTGCAATGTGCATTGCTGGTGCCATGGCTCTTGTGCACTACTGTGGTTAAGCCTGCCCAACATGAATGCACACACAGAAAAATATAAAAACTTAAAAAGACACTTTTTTTTGGACTTTTTTTTTGGAGTCCAGAACTTGGGCCCAGATATGGACACAGCACAAACCCAGGACACAGCAGGCAGCCCAGATGGATCACCAGACAGCACTGTGAGCAGAGACCAGAATGGATCAGTACAGACAGCACAGTGATAGTGACAGCACCATGACCAGAGACCAGAATGGATCAGCAGACAGCAAAATGACAGTGACAGCACCGTGACCAGAGACCAGAATGGATCAGCAGTCACCAGCCCAGGACACAGCAGATAGCACCAGTACTCTCCCAGCCCTACACTACCCTCCCTCCCTGTTCACTTTACACAGCTGGAGTGGAAATGGCATCTGTCGCATGGTCCCTTATATACTACATTGATCATATAGACGAAAACTCGTGAACCGTGAGATTTCCGTCTCTATGGTTTTGCCTCGGTTTTGAGAGCCAAGTAAGGCAGGAACCTCCGAGCCTGTTTGGATTCAACTCGGTTATGCTAAATTCAGATGGCCTCGGTTCTCTGAGAACCGAACCCGCTCATCTCTAGCTAAATGTAAATAAAATTAAATCTGATGCTGTGTCAGATAATGTTGTGGGGAATTACCAGATATTCTTCATAAAAAGGGCCCGTAGTTGGTATAAATTGGAGGTCTACAGAAATCTCGTAAGTACACCATCTGAGGAAAAGCTGAAGTCCTTCAAAAAACAGTCACCCTTTAACCAACGCTTTATGAGAGGTTCGACATGTCTTCTTCAAGGTAGTGTGACTGTGTTACTCTGGAGGTAGTTTTTTATACCCTGCTTGTGGATTCTATCCGGGTGAAAAGGTCATTGGTATCACAATAAAGGGAATAACCCAAAAAAGTCTCCTGATTCTGTAATGGAATCCATTCCATATTTCCTTTAGTGCCTCATAGTGCTTATTATTTATATGTAACAAAGGTAAAATTTAGAATGAGTATGAAAGTTATGCAATGCCGGAAGTACGTTATTGTTACTTCTGGTAGGTGTTGATACTAAAACTTCCCCAGAGGCCAATCCTGTTCAACATTTGTATTCACTGGAGCGTTCTTCCTGGGGACCAACATCACGGAGGGACTCTTCCCTCCTTCCTGTGGACCGTATCGACTTCCGGCTCGGCAGTCACCGGAAGTGCTTCATACAGTAACTCCTTCTGATCATTGTGATTACAGAGACTCCATGGAGGTCACTCCTTCTATCCGGCATCTCTATCATCGGGTCGATATAAAGATAAAGAATCCAGGGAAGTATCTTATACCTTTTGATAGTTTTATAGCACTAGCGCTGATTGACTATTAAAATTACTGTTTTTTATTATTATGCATAATGAACTAGTTTGACACTCATTGACTTCCGGGTTACGCTATGATCACTGGTGGTGACGCACTTCCGGTCCAGCGTATACACAGTAGTGGCTACATTTGCTTCAGTGGAGGTAAGCTTCCACCATAATAGTGTTAGCGTATGAGTTTATTTGTCATTTGTGTAGCCCTCTGTCTATGCCCATCATTGTATTTTTCTCTGTTATACACTATGTGTTCCAGTGTGGAGCGATATTACCACTTACAGGTGGTTGTCATCATGGCCTATTATTACACTGATTGATATGTAGCTGTGCTATATAAAGGAGCTCACTAGGCTAGGTAAGTATGCTCCTTGTTTGCATGCTGGATGGTTGTCCCTCCCTTATTTGTCTTGAGAAAGACCCCTTGGGACCAAAACATCGACATACTCTTTTTGAGATGTTGGACTATTAAATCACTGTGATTTTGTCAACAATTAGCGGTGAATGCCTTCTGTCTGGCTTTGATTAGCCACTTTTGTACTATTATATTGGAAGGCTTATGGCTTTATTCCTTAGTGGAGCACCCTGCATGAATACATAAAGTTTCGATGTGAGTGCAGATTTTCTATGTGAATATATATATATATATATATATATGTATATGTGTGTGTGTGTATAAAATTACATATATATAATTATATGTCCTCTTGAGCCAGAACAGCACACACTCCAAGTGAGACAATGGGAGTGCACAGCACATATAATGTTACTGTATAGAGCAAAAAAGAGCTGGCACATCCTTAAAGAGGAGCAATATTTAATCCATCATAAAACAATACAAGAAAAGCATCCTTCAAAAAAATATAGCATATTCGTGAAAGAGAGGTCAGGGCATAGAGGTGACTTGAAACCAAGGCATTAAAAAGCAGCAGCATTAGGTGACAGTCAAAACATCCGTATGGTACTTATCACAGGTCAGACCCCAGCGTGTAAGCCCGACAGCTGTTTCGGTGTTTACTAAGACACCTTCATCATGGGCAGCAAAATACATCCCCAACAGACACATATAAATACCTGCATACTAATTGGCCAAACAACACGCACCTGTATCAAAGACAGAAAATGGACTAGTCAGACCTGGAAGTAACCTCATCAATGCCAGAAGCGTGACGCTCCGAAAACCGGAACTCGTCACCACTTGTCATGGCAACCGTTGTTGGTGTTTATTCTGAAAACCGGAACTCATCACTGGTTGTCAAGGCAACCACTAGTAACAGGCTAATGTAAGCAGTAGTGGCGCTCAGGAACCAGAGCTAGCCACCTGCACAAAAAGCCCCAGACAGTCAAAACAAAGGCCACAACATAGAGGCATGAATCACAAGGTATACTCACAGCAAAAAGGGGTGACAAAAATGGCAACTTATAAAGTCACCATAGGTAACCATGGTAACTATTGACACAGCGGGGGTGGCGCCTCAAAATAAACAGAAAAGTCAGCCCACCACTATGTCAGCTCATAAATAAAGAGCATAGTTCCATTGGTAATCTAGTGTGTGTGTGTCAGGGGTCAATGTATACAGGTATTAACAACAAAAATAGCACATAGAAGCAAATAGCACACATAGAGAGGATATTCAGCATATAATACATATAGCAAGAACATAATCCCAATTCAGATATACCCTCCCATATAGGTGGAGATAGATTAATCTTACAAAAAACAACCTAGTGTCAATGCTTCATTAAGTCCATTAGGAGCAATAGAATTCAAACTGTCAATCCACATACATTCACGCTGTAGAAGTAGTGTATCACGGTCTCCACCTCTTCTCAGAGGGGGAACATGATCAATGGGAAGAAAACGGAACTCTCTCATAGTGTGTTTAGAGAGAGCAAAATGTCTGGCAACAGGAGGCGTATTGGAATCTACCAGGGACATAGCTTTTTTAATAGATGAACGATGGAGAGCAATTCTCTCTTTAAGGTGTCTAATAGTCTTGCCCACATAGAGCAAGTGGCAAGGGCACATAATAATGTAGATCACATAGCGGCTATCACAATCCAAATGGTATCTGATGTCATATTTAACCTTCGTCGTAGGGTGTACAAAAGAAGTTCCAATGTTAAGAAATTGGCAGTTAATGCAACCTTGACACCTGAAGACCCCATTTTTAGGCTGGAGCCACGTGCTTTTGTTCTTTAAATTGGGACTGAGGTCAGACTTGGCAACAATAGCCTTAATATTGCTACTCCATTTATAGCAAAAAAGAGGTGGTTTTTGACAAAATTGTCGAATATTCTCGTCGGACCGAAGGATATGCCAATGTCTGTTAACAGCCTCACGAATATGCCTGGATGCAACAGTAAAAGTAGAAGTAAACAGCATACGCTCTAATGCTTGATTGCAATCTTGCTTCTCAAGGGCCTGTGCCTGAGTTAGATTGAGACAGTATTTGATCGCATCCTGAATTTTATCTGTAGGATAGCCTCTATTGATAAATTTATTACCCATGTCTTGTAGTGCCTCTGGTAGTTCCGTCAATTCAGACGTAATACGCACAACCTGTAATAACTGCGATAAAGGAAGTACTTTTTTAAGGGGCTTAGGGTGAAAACTGTTTGCTTCCAACAGTGTGTTCTTATCGGTGGATTTTCTGAATAACTTAGTGGTTAGCATAGCACCATGTTTGCATATACAGACATCCAGATAATTAGTTGTTTCACTGTAAGACAAGGTAAATCTGATTGAAGTATTCAAAGTGTTAAGTTCATCAATAAACTGGGTGAGTACATCCACTCCCCCAGTCCACACCATAAATAGGTAATCTTTATAGTGTACATAAAAGTGTATAAACCAACAAAGGTTAATATTCCCCATAATATGTTGTTCTTCGTACATGGACATGAAAAGGTTAGCGTAGGCAGGGGCCATATTGGACCCCATTGCCGTACCCCTTAATTGCAAGAAAAAAGAATTTTCAAAAAAGAAATAATTTTTACATAACACTATCTCTATTAGTAGCAGTAAATATTCAACATTAGGAGCCTTATAGTGTGGACTACAGGAGAGGAGGCTCCGTACAGCACTCAAACCATCAATATGACTAATATTTGTATAAAGACTAGTGATATCAAGGATGACGAGCAGACTGGATTCAGGGAAAGATTGCATAGTTTTTAATTTGTTGATAAAGTCAGTTGTATCTTTTAAATAATAACATGTATTCTGAACCACAGGCTGTATCCAAAAATATATATATTGAGAGATGGGTTGACACAATAAACCACAAGAAGATATGATAGGCCTACCTGGAGGCTTATGTTTTGTGAATTTTAGGTAAAATATAGATTATAGGAACCCTTGGATGTGTCTGGATCAAAAATTGTGAGGTAGATTCATCTATATAATTATTCAATAAGCCCAAATTAATAACACTATCAATCTCCTTTTTATATGTGTAGGTTGGGTCATATGTCAGAAGTTTATAACACTCATCATCTGAAAGTTGTCTCTGAATCTCACATATATAGTCAGACCTATTAAGTAAAACAATCCCGCCCCCTTTATCAGAGGGACGAATCACAATTTCATGGTTATCCCTTAGAGTATTAACTGCAAGGTTTTCATCCTTAGATAAGTTGGAGAATGATATTCTCTGTTTATCCATATAAGAAAAATTATCATGCTTGACCAGATTAATAAATGTTTCAATAGAAGGATTAAGCCCCGGAGGGTCAAAAGTACTTTTAGGTCTAAATTTATCACATCAGGTAGAGGTCGATGGATGTCTAACAAAGAAATCTTTCAACTTTAAAAGGTGATGAAAGCGGTACAACTCCACACTAAAGTCAAATGACGTCTGTTTAAAGGTCCTCACAAAGGACAACCCTTTAGAGAGGACAGATAATTCATGTTCTGTAGGCTGGTAGGAAGACAGGTTAAATATCACTATCTCCTCCTGCCTCTTTGGTTCAGATTTTTGTTTCCTGTATCTGGTCCCTCCCCTTCTACAGGGCCTTTGTTTTTTGGGCCTTTGTATTTGGGCCTCGTGCCACTCTCATTTAAAAAAGAGGATGGCATTGATTGGGAAGTGGTTTGGTCTGAGTCACTAGCAGATGTATGTGTGTCAATTTCAGAATATGACCTATCAATTCTCATTCTTCTGGTCCTGTTGCCACCCCTAAAATTGAATTTAGATTTAGTTCCCTGAAGCCAGCCATAAACCCGCATCTCCTTATAATCCTCCTTAACACGTTTATATTTGTTTTTCTTAAATACCAAGAGATCAGAATAAAATTGATTCACCTTAGTCTCAATCTTAGTTAACCAATCAACAGTGGTATCTGATCTCATAATATCCAAGCCTGTACTCTCACATGCCTCAATATCTTTATCCAGTGTCAGAATGTCAGCATTGACCTGCTCAATTGCAAGAATCATAAGCTGAAAAGAACAATCATTAAGGATCTGACACCACTGTTTACAAAATGCTGTATTAGATCTGCCCAAGGTAGGTTGATTGCGAATCCTAAAGCCCCTAGGTATAATTTTTCTTTGTAATACTGTGAAAAGGTTAGCCCATGCAAATTGAGTTCAATTTTTTTTTCTCATAATTTTAAAAGATCCGAAAAAACTTCAGCAGGACTGTCCACATCAAAAGCAAGTGATTCTGTGTCAGCAAATAGTATACGTGAGATATCCTTATTATCAAATCTCTTAATGCGGGTGAAATCATCAGACATAGTCACTGTAGACTCCATTATGTGCCACAAGGTTCAATGTGCAAAAATACAATCCATATATTAATCCAAAAAATCCAGCAAAAAATAAAAAATAAAACAAAAAGATTTTTTAAGAACGGTGGTGCTAGCTAGCATAAATAAATTGCAATATGTCCTCTTGAGCCAGAACAGCACACACTCCAAGTGAGACAATGGGAGTGCACAGCACATATAATGTTACTGTATAGAGCAAAAAAGAGCTGGCACATCCTTAAAGTGAAGCAATATTTAATCCATCATAGAACAATACAAGAAAAGCATCCTTCAAAAAATATAGCATATTCATGAAAGAGAGGTCAGGGCATAGGGGTGACTTGAAACCAAGGCATAAAAAGCAGCAGCATTAGGTGACAGTCAAAACATCTGTATGGTAGTTATCACAGGTCAAACCCCAGCGTGTAAGCCCGACAGCTGTTTCGGTGTTTACTAAGACACCTTCATCATGGGTAGCAAAATACATCCCCAACAGACACATATAAATACCTGCATACTAATTGGCCAAACAACACGCACCTGTATCAAAGACAGAAAACGGACTAGTCAGACCCAGAAGTAACCTCATCAATGCCAGAAGCATGATGCTCCGAAAACCGGAACTCGTTACCAGTTGTCATGGCAACCGTGATATTGTTGCCAAGTCTGACCTCGTTCCCAATTTAAAGAACAAAAGCACGTGGCTCCAGCCTAAAAATGGGGTCTTCAGGTGTCAAGGTTGCGTTAACTGCCAATTTCTTAACGTTGGAACTTCTTTTGTACACCCTACGATGAAGGTTAAATATGACATCAGATACCATTTGGATTGTGATAGCCGCTATGTGATCTACGTTATTATGTGCCCTTGCCACTTTCTCTTTCTGGGCAAGACTTTTAGACACCTTAAAGAGAGAATTGCTCTCCATCGTTCATCTATTAAAAAAGCTATGTCCCTGGTAGATTCCAATACGCCATTGGACATTTTGCTCTCTCTAAACGCACTATGAGAGAGTTCCGTTTTCTTCCCATTGATCACGTTCCCCCTCTGAGAAGAGGTGGAGACCGTGATACACTACTTCTACAGCGTGAATGTATGTGGATTGACCATTTGAATTCTATTGCTCCTAATGGACTTAATGAAGCATTGACACTAGGTTGTTTTTGTAAGATTAATCTATCTCCACCTATATGGGAGGCTATATCTGAATTGGGATTATGTTCTTGCTATATGTATTATATGCTGAATATCCTCTCTATGTGTGCTATTTGCTTCTATGTGCTATTTTTGTTGTTAATACCTGTATACATTGACCCCTGACACACCCTAAATTACCAATTGAACTATGCTCTTACTTTATGAGCTGACATAGTGGCGGGCTGACTAGTTCTGTTTATTTTGAGGCGCCGCCCCCGCTGTGTCAATAGTTACCATGGTTACCTACGGTGACTTTATAAGTTGCCATTTTTGTCACCCCTTTTTGCTGTGAGTATACCTCGTGATTCATGCCGCTATGTTGTGGCCTTTGTTTTGACTATCTGGGGCTTTTTGTGCGGGTGGCTAGCTCTGGTCCCTGAGCACCACTACTGCTTACATAAGCCTTTTACTAGTGGTTGCCTTGACAACCGGTGATGATTTCCGGTTTTCGGAACAAACACCAACAACGGTTGCCATGACAAGTGGTGACGAGTTCCGGTTTTCGGAGCGTCACGCTTCTGGCATTGATGAGGTTGCTTCCGGGTCTGACTAGTCTGTTTTCTGTCTTTGATACAGGTACGTGTTGTTTGGCCAATTAGTATGCAGGTATTTATTTGTGTCTGTTGGGGATGTATTTTGCTGCCCATGATGAAGGTGTCTTAGTAAACACCGAAACAGCTGTCGGGCTTACACGCTGGGGTTTGACCTGTGATAAGTACCATACGGATGTTTTGACTGTCACCTAATGCTGCTGCTTTTTATGCCTTGGTTTCAAGTCACCCCTATGCCCTGACCTCTCTTTCACGAATATGCTATATTTTTTTGAAGGATGCTTTTCTTGTATTGTTCTATGATGGATTAAATATTGCTCCACTTTAAGGATGTGCCAGCTCTTTTTTGCTCTATATATAATCATATATATATATATATATATATATATATAATTATATATATATATATATATATATATATATATATATATATATACTCAGTCTTTGTAGTTTGGCACTCACTGCTTTAAAATGAAAGCCACCTGGTGCCAATCCCATTTACAATACAAAGTAGATAAGGATGCAACAAGTGATACCTGAACAAACACCCCGGGTGGCAATCGAGGCTTTTGGAAAATGCTGTATTTAGCAGAAAGTATACATCAATGTTTTTAATCATACAAGAGCCCTGTCGTCAGGATTTTTTGCTCTCTCATCCTGATGATAAGGTGTTATATACAAAAATAATAAATAATTAAAGTCAGCCCAGTTATATAAAACCATATATGTATATATTCAAAAACACACTGAAAATGTACCACACTGCTGTTAATATGTTAACTCTCATATAACAAAGTCAATAGCAATAGCAACCAATAGAAACCCATAACAATATATATATATATATATATATATATATAATTTATTAACATTAATACAGCAGAAAATTCATTCAGGCATCATGTAAGGAAAAGAAAATCTTGGCAATAATTACTTTACTTGTAAATATATAATATAAAATAACAAAAATGTGTTTTAATTAGTATATTATATTAGATAAATAATTGTTATGTTGTCATGTAAGGCTCACAAAAGTATTCTATTATACTAAATATGTATTCTATATGACTCATAGATAAAGAATAAACAAAATGTCTTTAACAATAAAATATAAATAAAAACAATACTTGCACGCTACAGCCTAAATAAAATATTAATCAGCTTAGAAGTCTATTTTAGGGCTTCCCATCCAGCCATTAACTGGAATAATATTGCTTAGCTTCCACCGACACACATATGTTCACTCTATATAGCTGTAAAGACACTAATGTAATCCTTTGTAGTTTATCCTTTAGAATATATATTACTATATGAGCAGGAAGGTTGCTTAGCAACTACATAAATGTAACTGAGAGAATGTACTGTAACTATTTAGTAACATTTTTGAATGTGCTTCTCAATCATGTCAAACTAATACTTCTCTTAAGTAAATATGCATTTTAAATTATATAAGTAAGTTGAACTGATCGTATTTTTGGAGTTGTTGGTTTAATATACTAACATTTGCTATAGGATGACTCTTGCCACTTCATGTCATAGGGATATAGTGGTTTTTTGAACAGGATTTTTTTTTAAAGTTTTCTTACTTATAACATTGGGGCTGATGCTGAGTTTGATGTAAAATGGGAGCTAGTTACTCGAAAGAAATGTTTTTGCAAGTAAAGTGTATTTCTGCAAATAAGATGCGCCAAACATGCATGCGCCTCTGCATTAGCACAATATGTGGCTATTTGTCTACAAACCAACATTATCAGCACATGCTGTACCTGTGCCTCCCTATAGCAAGTACAAAAGGTATGTCTCCTAACAAGTGCCTATATGAGATCACCTTTTCTCAATCCAGTTATGTCTCTTCAGTCACAAAGATTGGTGACTTAAATTGCTTATAACACTGCATAGCTGCAGTTGGTTGTGCTTGTTTCTTTGGACATTAATATATGCATGGTTAAGTTTTCTAACAAACATTTAAATGTTACTGTAAGCATGCTACTAGGTAGCAGTGGTAGTCTTTTAGAAATATTAGTTATGTCTCCTAGCTAAGTGAAATTGACTTTATTTACAAGCACAAAAATACATTTTCTGTAATTATGTTAAGGTCGTTTTCATCTTATATGCATAGCAATTATGTTTTAATATTTATATAAATTTGTCACTTTTAATATTGTCAGAGTTTTCTAAGATGTACTGTAAAAATGGAATTTCTTTCAATTTGTACAACTTCTTGACAGGTGGACTGTACGAGTCTTACTGGGTAACCCTTCTCAATAAATTATTAAAATATATGGTTTATTTATTTATGAAATATTTTTAAATTGAACAATTTCTCTGGACTTGAAAAAAGTTGCCTCTTTCTTACTTTTCTAAAATGTAAAATGTTTACTTGGATGAGTGTGAAAATTATTACCGTTAACTTTTTATAGATAAGTTTCTGTGATTTTGAAATTGTTACTGACTGAGTATTGCTTGGTAAAAAGAGCTATTCTTAAACAAAATTAATGAAGTTGAAGGTATTTAATAAATCCAGATATAGCACTGGCGTCACTAGGGGATGCGGGCCGCACCGGGTGACACCTTAAGAAGGGGTGACACCAAAATAGCAGATCTGCTCTGCTATTTTGGTGTCACTCCCTTGGATGGTGTCACCAAGAAGCCACATTTTAGAGAGAGGTAGGGGAGAAGCTGGGGCTGCCCCAGCAGCTGCCTGAGAGCTGGGTAAGCCAACTGTATGCCGAGAACAGAGGGCACGACATGCACCCAAAATTGACACACATAAGAGGACATGGCTTTATGACACAAGCCCACACCCCCTAGGGCATGAAAAGATGCCTGCCAGCTGCACCAGGTGTCACCAAGGTTAGTGAAGCCGCTGAGATATAAAAACAAGTATGCCCACAAAAAAAGAAATCATAAATGTACCTGCCATAGAGAACTAGATGTGCCCAGGATGAGCCTTGCCAAATTAATTCTAGCTTGAAGCAGCCAGTATATAATTTAACAAAAATCTACATGACTTTAGTGCCTATGGCATTTCCCAGTGTCTGTAAATAATATAATAATATACTGAATCAATCAAACAATGTATTATGTGATCAAAAGACAAATACACTAGAGAAAGCATTTTCCAGAGATGGAGGCAGGGGGTTCTAATGTCCAGATCTCCCCAATCCTGGGTCAATTAAAACCAGGGCTTCCTCATTTGATGTGGCAGAGTTTCTAAATTTCTAGATTTCAAAATGGTAAACCTTGTTGCACTACCATATTATTCAATTTAAGTTGGAGAAAATTGTTTTTGATATTGATTTTATAATGTAACCTGATTTAAAAATGCAGAGATAGGCTCTGTACAGGGGTGAAAAAAGACTCAGTGGTGAACAGGTTTCAGCTGCAAGAATTTGCTAGGAACTCATCACTCCCTGCATAGAACAACAATCTTCCATATTCTGCACGTCTGGACTAATATGTAGTAGAGATGTGCGAGTACGAGTTTATTCGGTTCTTATCCCAAATTATCGCAAGCTCGGATTAGCTCAGATTTATCTTATTGGCTTTCCAAAACATGTGACAGCTGGATAGCCAATATGATGCTGTTTTTGAGATCTGAACATATCTGAGTAAATCCGAGTAAAACCGAACTGCACATCTCTAATATGTAGTATGGCAATTTGGAAGACATGAGTCAAAAAATAAACATTTTGAACTTTATGGCCTTAATTCTAACAAGAATGATTGGCACAAAAACAGCACAGCATACCTGTTTTGAAACAGGAATATTTTGGCAGGAAACTAGCAGGTATCTGTCAGAAATATGAAGAGAGGAAGGATTTTCACCTTTACAACAAGAAAATGAAAGCACAAATCCAAGTCAACCAAGAACTTGTTTTAAAAAAGCAAACATAAAGACTTCAATCTCTCAGTCAGAGTTTAAGTCTCAATCCCATTGATATCCTGTGTCTTTTCCTACTGGGGGGCTGTGCAGAGGAGATCCCTCTGTGGACCTCAAACTTTTTCACATAGAGGAGCCAGATAAAAGTTAAGAGTCCAGGTGTGTGAATTTGATAGAGACATATTCAAAAAGACTCACTGCTGCAAAAAAAGACAAAAGGCACTTAAACAAAGTATGAGCTTACAAGTGTGCATACTTTTGCATCCAGTGTATTGTAGATTTTTTCTTGTCACCTATTTTTTAAACATTGCCTATTTGATTTTCACTTGTTGATTATAATGGCACATTAAAAGTGGAAATGGGCTCGATATGATTTTTTTTAATTTCTGGCATTATATATAAAACACAGGCAGTTTCAATAAGGATGTGTATATTTTTTTTATATCAACTACAGGTATATTATTTGATAAATATTAACCAATAAAACCCAGCCAGAAAAATAGATAATGAGAAGTTCATCTTATATACAATATAACAAAAATTATACTGTATATTTGATCATATTTGAAAAACAGGAATACAAGTTAAGACTAATAAAACATAAAGAGGTTGAGTCTCCCATATCCAAAATGCTTGGGACCAGGGGTATTTTGGATAACGGAATATTCCGTATTGTGGAATAATTGCATACCATAGTGAAATGTCTTGGGAATGGGACCCAATTCTAAAAACAGAATGCATTTATGTTCTATATACACCTTATACAGACAGCCTGCAGGTCATTTTATACAATAGTTTTTAATCATTTTTTGCATCAAAAAAAGTTTATGTACATACATGAAATTCATTTGTTTCATATACACCCTATACACACAGCCTGAAGGTTATTTTATACTGTATTTTAATAATTTTGTGCTTTAAACAAAGTTTGTGTACATTTAACCATCAGAAAGCAAAGGTTTCACTTTCTCAGTCATGTTAAAAATATTCCATATTTCAGAATATTTGGATATGGGAGGCTCGACCTGTACATGGGTGAAACCTATCAGTTCAAGTGACCCCAACAAATTGTGCTTGCAGAGAATGAGGCAGTATTGTCTTTTAGATTCTGCCTGCTTTAATTACTTGCTTGGGGTGGATATCCTTGCGCACAGAGGACCTAATTCAGAGCCGGATGCTCTGACCAGAGCGCTCGCTCTGAATCAGGGCCCTCCTACATGAAAATGGAGCATCCTCCTGGATGCTCACATAGCTGTGGGTGACCACCCACAGCTTATGCGAGCGTCCATGATGATGGTCGCGATGGTCAAGACCATCACGACCATCGGGCTTGCGACGGAGACCCTGTGGTAGGGTCTCGCTGCCGCAAGCCCTGGAGTGATTTTGGCTCTATCAGAGCCAAAATCACTCCCACTGACATCACTAGTGATGTCAGTGGGGCCGGATTCAGACGGTAGGCATTCCCATGGATGCAGCACAGCAAAACAAAAACAAATGTAAAACAAATCAAAACAAAAGTCAATGTACAGTAGCAATGTTCTGTTGGTGCGGCAGGTGTTTGTCATAAAGTCAAAGGTTGTAGGGGGTATTAGCAGTACCCGGGATAGTTTATTCCAGTATTCAGAGAGTCCAATACGTGGTTAAGCAGATTCTACTTTCGAACTAGTGTTTTGGACTTTTCAGAGCTAGGGTCGGTGTCCCGCTTACCTGTCTGTTCATCCTGGTTATGCGTGGTTAGTGTCTGGATGCTTGTGGATGTGTAGCAGAGAGACGTGGGCATGAGTGGGATGGTGTGGTTGACATGGATTTTGCACAATTGGCACCTTCAGGAGATGTTTCCTCTGGAAGTTCAAATGTAGACTGACTGTGGTGTATTGATCCTTCTTGTCTGTTACATCTGGGCCACCTATCTTGGGGTTTGTGCCGGTTGGCATATGGCGGTTAATACTTATGTGATATGGGTGTTCTCCGCTGGATGTTAATTTGGGCATGTTCTGGGATATGCTACAGTAAGCACTTTTACAACCATGACATCAGTCTCTCTAATGATTAGTGTTATATTTCCTTACCTTTGCCACCTGACAGCTGTGTGTAAGCTGCAGGCTGTATTATTGACAGGTCATTTCCCTGGTTACATTTCAATTGAGTCATTAATATTGTTATCATAACACCTACATGGGAATAGCCAATAAGAGCAGATATTCTAATTAGAGGGTCACGTGACTGCAGCTTAACCAATAGCTCACAATTGATATGCTGCTTAGCGGGTCACGTTACCAGAGCTCTGAGTTACCCTTTTCTCCCTACCTAGTGACTGACTTGCGGTGAGGCCTGGAGCCTGAGCCAATAGGCACCCAGCTGGGAGTATTTATATCTGGCCAATGGAACACACCTTGAGCCTCCTTGAAAAAACCCTCGGCGAAACATGCATCGGCGCCGCTTGTGGGGTACCCCTATGTGCACAGAGGACCCCTGCACCCTTTGACCACATGCCTCTTTGGGAATTCTGCCATTACTTACCTACAGGTACTTTATCCTCTTCTCCTGTTCTCTCACAAGCCGTGATTAGGGCTAAAACCCTGCAATGCTTTGCAACAGGGTTAAGCCCAGATTCTCAGTGCTGGCAGCAGAACAGGTCTACTGTTCCTTCATTGTGCCATTTGCATGGAACTCTCATTCCCAGTCTGATGCTTTGCAGGACTGGGGAAAGCAGATCCCAGTGCATGTAAACGCACAGACTATTTTTTCCATCTTTAACAGTAGTAACCTATTTACGGTTAACAGATACCAATTTGGAGCAGATCAATATTTCCCTATCACTTGAGGGATGCCTCAACTCATGACATTTATGTATATAGATTATTTGGGTCAAACTGTCTTGGTCAAGGTGCATTTTTAATATTTGTATAATTTTTGTCATTTCATTTATGTATGATTACTTATATTTTCACCGATAACCACATTAGTGGTGATTTATCAGACTCATTAGGCATCATTTGTCTCAGAAGCATTATATATATTTTTTTTTTTTTTGTGTATTTTTCCTGTACCATATATTGACTTCCACATTTTAGCTAAACTTATTAAAAGGTATATTTTATGAAGCGGCTTGCCCCTACATATAGGAGTACTTTTTTCTTTCCCAATTTCTTGTTGCTCTAGAGTTTGCTTCTAGGGTGCACCCTCAGTGCTATATTAATATTGAACTTATCACATTATCAATATATGTCAGTGTGAAATTGCTATTGTTTCCCCTCATTCCCCAGTGTGGTGTGTCATCCTTCACCCTTTTTTCCCATTTTTATCATGTCTATTGAGACCAGTAAACTATTATCTTGCAACATTTTCGGCCCATTCTTCTTTACACATCACCCAATCATTTGAAACAATACCACTTAGCAATAGATCTGAGCGCTACAATTATCTTAATTACTTGCTTGCATTTTCCCTAATGAATGTGGGACCAGCCTTAGACATTTTTTTTATTTAATGTTTGTTTATCCTTCTAAAGATGAAAATGTTTTCTTTGATTTATATTTTCTTCGGTTTTCTTTGAAATGCAGCTACAGTAGGTGCAAAATGGAAGTAAAAATGCGATTATCAATTTAGTAAACATGCTCAATGATCATCATCAAATAACAAATAAAATTTGAAATGGCATTATGAAAAGAAATAAAATATAGGATAGGTCTTTACATTTACATCTTGGTCTCAAACACAGAATAATTTTCCATTATCTGTAAAACATATTCTCTCTTGGCCTTAGTAGTGAATCAGCCTGCTCATACTGTATTTTAACACATTTTTCTATAAAAAGCTTCCTAATTTAAGGCACAGTTTGAAGTCCTCCTTACCTTCTAAAATTTTCCCATTAGTGATTGCACAAGGTAGAAGATTGGTAGGTTGTTAAATTCAGAAAACATTCTAATTCATTCACTCTCTATTTATGCCTAACAATATCATGAAACAGGAGTCCACTGCAGCAAAACCGACAAAACATAATAATGGCCTGATAGACAGAAACATACTTTTCCTAAACATAATAATGGATTTCTCATACATTTATGCGTAGACATTCATTCTGGCATTATACACAGTATGTGGTTTTTTTTTAATAATTGAAGCCATGCCTGTTAATAAGTAAGAACATGTTGCATTATTTTCTGATACACTTTATTTCAATATGCGGATAAAAACAGAGCTTACTTGTGATTCATATAGCTTTGTTGCACTGATGCTTTGACAAGACTTAAAAGAAGCATAGCAAAATTATCCCAATAAAAAAAAGAGATAAAATGGGACACTGATATTCACACATTATAAACAATGTAACTTTATGCATATTAAAGAATAAACTTCAAATGGGATAGTTATTCCCATTTTCAAAAGCTCTGTTATACTGTACACTATAGTATGTAGCCTAATTGCTACCAGTGTTGTCAATACTGAGGGCCTGATTCAGAGCCGGACGCTCTGACCAGAGTGCTTGCTCTGAATCAGTGCCCTCCTACCTAAAAATGGAGTGGCCTCCTGGCCGCTCGCATAGCTGTGGGTGACCCACAGCATATGCGAGAGGCCAAAAAGATGGTCGCGATGGTCAAGACCATCGCGACCATCAGGCTTGCGACGAGACCCTGCAGTAGGGTCTCAGTGACCGCAAGCCCTGAAGTGGTTTTGGCTCTGTCAGAGTCAAAATCACTCCCACTGACATCACTAGTGATGTCAGTGGGGCCGGACCCAGACGGTAGGCGTTCCCATGGGAATGCCTCCGTCTGGCAGCAACACCCCCGGCACGCCCACCAAAGGGGGCATGTTGTCAGTCACCATCGACAGCACGCCCCCTTTGGTGCGAGATCCGGAGCGACAGCTTGGCTGTCGCTGTCCGGGTCTCGCGCATGCGCATGACGGAGCTCCCTCCGTCGTGCGCATGCACATTGGGGTAACATCGACCAGCTTGCGAGCGTCCTGTGCTCACGAGCAGGTCTAAATGACCCCTGAGTGAAAAGCAGGGACTTTTGCAAGATGGCTACCCCATTGTGGGCAACTCAAATAATGCCAGATTCCGTTTTACTGAAATTCTTGTTTGCCGAAGAGATGAAAAAGGGGGCAGGGCTAGTTAGATTGTCCAGCATGCACAAATTGGAGACGATGTATAATTTTATAAAAGAAAAACTGTAAACAGTGCCTACCTTTTTCAATCCCCCATCCTTTTGAATAAATGTGCGAAGATGCTTAAGCAAAAACTGATGTGTCTGCAGTTAAATTGATATTGGGTCTATTAAGGTGTCAGGGTGGAGAGAGAAATTCTCTCACTCCGGAGCTCACTACAAAAGGGCCGGCTGTCAATGTTGATCGACAGCTCGGCCCGTTTTATAGGCGTGTTGGGGGGTGGTTTCACAAACTGAGGCATTCCTTAAGGAACGCCTGCCATTTTGTGGGAGGCCGCACTGACATCAGCAGTGATGTCAGTGGGGAGCTTCCTGCTCGATCAGAAGCTCCCTGGGGTTTGCGGTTGCCGAGACCCAACCTTAGGGTCTCGTCACAAGCCCCAATGGTTGCGATGGTCTTGACCATCTCGACCATCAACCTGGTCGGTCGCTAAAGCTGTGGGTGGTAACCCACAGCTTAGCTAGCGACCAGGAGGCCACACTTAAAAATACAAGCCGCCGCCCTCATTCAGAATGAGCGCTCGCTTCTTGCGAGTGCCTCTGAATGAAGGCCATTGACCTTTCCTGGTTTTCCTCCATGAAGACCAAATGTTGGTCACAGACACTTTTGGTGCCCTTTATGCCAGTACCTGAAAATGTGGTCTATCTTGCCTGCTACTGGAGAAGGACATATGCACTTTGAAATAACAACTGTATCAATTTAGCTTCATCAAGTCCTTACCAAAAGGTAAAGAAGTGTCATATTGTGCAGCTTCATTGCACATTTATTCAGGAGAGATGTTGTTTCAATCAGTTTTCCAAGTTTATCTTGATGTTCCAGAAACACCTCATTTTACAATACATTATGGGATGTCTAAGAAAACTCAAGCAGATAAGGGCACCCATTTTGCAGAAAATAGAATGGACTACACTGATTTTTTTATATTTCTTGACATCCACACAGAACAAACCCATTTCAGAGACTGTTAGCTACCACTAATCCACTTAGACATCCATTGTTGTAACCATTAGGAAATGGGTAATAGTAAAAGGACTTAGGGTAACAAAGTGGAGATAACTCCTGTAGGACAGGAAACAAAAAGAAATGTGAGATTATTGCTGCAGATGACAATGAAATAACACCAATTGACCTGAAATAACACCAAAGTTATTAGAAGCAGTAGTGCATCAACTGATGTTAAAAATGTACATATTACTATATATGATAATGAATTTGGAGAAATATTAGAATTCACTGAGTTAAATTTCCAAGTAGAAAATACAGTTATAGAGATGTGCACGGACCCCCTTGTTTTGATTCTATTTGATCATCATGTTTTGGTTTTCCCAAAACCACCCCCCTGTGTTTTGATTTTGGTTTTGGATCTAGATTTAAAAAATAAATAAAATAAAAAAATCTAAAATCATGTAATTTTGACCTGTTTTTGTTCCTACAGTATTATTAACCTAAATAACATTCTGTCCAGTAATTCCAGCCAATTTTGACCACTTTGCAGCTCATAATATTGTTCACCAATACTGGTCAAAGGCTGGCTGGTTAAACCAAGCAACAGAGCAGCAGCACAAACACATGGCAGTTTAAAAGAATATAGCACATCTATGAAACATTGCGGCACAGCAGTGGCAGTCATGATAGTAGTTTAATAACCTATACGACCCCATAGAAAGAATGTTTCCATTAATCAAGAACTAAATCAGACAGAGGCCTGATGGCAGTACAGGGAAATAATGATGGAGTATGTAATAGAAGGCAGGTAAAACATTGATTGATTGATTAAGAAAATTACATTTGCGACATGGCCTTGTGGGAGCTGTTTTGCCGCAACAGAGAAGAGAAAAGGTCATAAAAGAATACAATGTTAACAGCCAAGGAATCCTAGCAATTGTTGCAAGAAAAGCTTGCCATACTACCCCCCTACTCACTGCACCCGCCTGCCACTTTTGTGGTTGAAGTGCTTGGTTTGTTTGGGCCCCCACAAAACAAGTTACCAATGGGATTAAGGCAGCTAACAGCATATTTAATCACCTCTACACAGGGAAGATTTAATTATCACTCTCATCATCCTCACCCTCATCAGTGTTAACATCATCATCATCACCACCACACAATATTACCTCATCCCCAATGGAATTCACCATTACAGAAATCTCTGTACTTTGTTGCAATTGGCGGCAAACTTCTTTCTTATAGAATTTGTAGCTAATATTTATGAACATGAGTTTTTCCACATTTTGAGGAAGTAGTTTCTGTCAGGACTGTGATTGGCCATTACTAACCCGCAGTGCCGACTTCCCCTGACTAGCCACGTGGTCAAACGCCAGGTACAGTGGCGGGCGATATGCTGAGTATTAGTCCCAGGGCCCTGTTGACTTCCCTGCAATCCTAAATATTGGAGTTCCCGCAGTGGCGGTCATAGGCACAGCCATATTGTCTGTCTGACCTGACCGGACCCTCCACCAATGGTAGCCAGGTCACCTCTCAGCTGACTCTCTTCTCCAATGGACGGCTACCTAAGGGTATAAAACAGGGCTTCAGGAAAAAAGAGGTTGCCTGAACAACTTCTTTTCTCCAGTAAATGCTTGCTTTGGATTGCTGTTCCAGGCTCTGATGTATCTTCAGAATGCTTCACCAGTCTCTGTGATAGTTAACTTCAGTCACTACTGTTAACAAGTGGCACACTATCTTCAGGAACTTTCTACTCACTTAATTACTATTCAGTCCACCCTAGCTTCAGTGGTTCAAACTTCTTCTGTAACTGTACAAGTGAATTCTCCTCCTGTGTCTTCTCCTCCGATGTCTCATCTTCAATTACCTACCCCCAATCATTTTGATGGGAATCCTAGACTCTGCCGTGGTTTCAATAATCAGTGTGAGATTCAATTGAATGTCTGCATCAGAATTTTCCCACACCAAGATAAAAAGTAGCCTATGTTATTTATTTACTCTTGGATCTGCTTTGCAATGGGTCTCTCCTTTTGTTGGAATGTGTGGTCGCTTTAGTCTCCAATTGTGAGGATTTCATTTGTTATTTTAAAAGGATCTTTGATGAACCAGACAGTTCTATTTCTGCCTCTGTATGTGGTCCAGCTGCAAACCATTGCATCTGATCTGCAATGGAATGACGGCGCTCTTAGAGATGTTTTTTACATGGTTTGAAAAATTGAAAGATGAGCTAGCTTTGTGTGACCTAGCTGATTCACTCTCAGAATTAATTTATCTCTGTATTAAAATTGATCTTCATCAAAGAGAAAGACAGTCAAGTAAGTGGTTAGAGGATCGTAGCAAGGATTGTCCTATTTCTACCAATATGAATTCTTCCTTCTAGTGCTACCCAAGTGTACTCATGTTCTAGTTCTTGGATTGCCTTGGCTCCAGATGCATAGTCTTACATAGTCCTACTATTGTTTGATATACCATGCATATTCTGGCATGGGGACCCAATTGCCACCAGAAATGTCTTCCTTGAATAGGACTCATCAAACTACTCATGAGATCTCTTCTTCTCACAGAGCTCCAGTATCTGTGGGTAAAAGTTCTAAGCAAGACCCTCAGTTGCTCGGGCCCTACCAATAATTTTGTGATGTTTTTTGTGAACAAGCCGCTGAAAAACTACCTCTTCACTGTCTGTGGGTTTGTGCCTTTGAATTAGTGCCAGAAAAGGTTCTACCATGTAGTTGTGTCTATCCACTCTTAGTCCCAGAAATGGCAGCCATGTCTGATTATATCAGAGAAAACTTAGTCAAAGGGTATACAAATTGGAATTACTTTCCCAGTTGAGGGTATCTAATACATTTCATATTTCCTTGCTTCAGCCTTTAATTCTCAATAAATTCCATCACACTTACTTAAAACTCCATAGGTTCATACTCAACATGGGATTGAATTTGTGGTGGAATGTCTTCTTGATTCCAGACATCATTTGGGTCATCTTCAATATTTAATTGACTGTAAAGGGCTACGGCCCAAAAGAACGAGCATGAATAAAAGCCTCTGAAGTTCATGCTCCACAGCTTACTCATGCTTTTCACAAAAGTTTCCGGCTAAACCTTCAAGGTGTTGAAAGTCCACCTTAAAAGGAGGGATACTGTCAGGATTCCGCCTGGGATTGGCTGTTACTCACCATGGCGCCGGCTTTCCCTGACTAGTCACGTGGTCACACACCAGGTACAGCAGCAGGTGACATGCTGACAATTATCCCCGGGACTCTGCTGACTTCCCTGCAATCCTACATATTGGAATTCCCATGGCAGTGGTCATGGGAGCAGCCATATTGTCTGTCTCACCTGACTGGACCCTCCACCAATGATAGCCAGGTCACCTCTCAACTGACTCTCTCCTCCAATGGATGGCTACCTAAGGGTACTACCGATATTCTTCAACATCAGTCACTATTAATATACTTCAGTATTACTAACATCAGTGATTACCGATATTCACCACTGATAATCTCCAGCCACTCAGTTGTCTTCTTATCTCCCTGTCAGTTGCTAATTTCTGGATCCCTGACCAGGGAACCGTGACCTGCTCATTGGGTGCCGCTAAAACCCATATTCCAATTGTAAGGGTCACTGTTGAAAACCACCTCTGGTGAGCTCTCGTCAACACTTGGAATTAGCCGATGAGGAAGTTATATACTGATGCCTCTCCACCCAGTCACCCTGACTCCCAGCCTCTGACTGGAAACCTCAAGGGCCAGGCCTCCTATGCTGATCACTCAAAAGGTTCCCGTCTTTGCTAAACACACTTTCTGAGTACACACTGGAGGGTGGGCAGCTTAAGTTCACCAAAGCTAGTTTGTACAAGTGACTACAAATTGCCTTTTTTTCCTCCCAGTAATCAAAAGGACTGTGTGACATGCTAATTTGTACATTGTCATTAAAATATTTATCCATCATCTTATTGATGCTCAGGGCCGCATTCAATTAGCGGTAAAAACTGCTGTTTTTTTACCATTGGCAAAAACAGATGTTTTTCACCAAAACAAGGCAACATTTTTGCTAAAAAAACAGGCGGAAATGGCAACAGGTGAAAAAAAAAACCAGGAGAAAAGTTTTCTCCATCCCAGACAGGAGAAAAAAAAAGCAAAATCCCTTTAATGTGGAGATTTCTGTCTGGACACCCCCCTGATATTAACTTTCTGAACTTTTTTTTCGTAAGTTGTGTACTTTGGTGAAAAACGACTGCGCAATTTTGGGCGAAAAAAAAAATCATTGAAAAAAGATAGAAAGCTATTTTTTTCCAGGAAATTACTGTTCCACGTAAAATGGGGGTACGTTAAAATGGGTGCAAGTATATTTTCATGTCTTAAAAATGCAATTTTAAAAACTATTAAAAAACCGCCTGCTGTGACTGTGCGATGATTAAAACACTTGATGCATCCAGACCCAAAATGTTAAAAAAAATTTAATTGATTTTTATTTATTTTTTTCGCCCAAACTTTGTGCAGTCATTTTTCGCCAAGGTACACAACCTACTAAATTTTTTGGTAATTTATCATTAGGGGGGCTGTCCAAAGGGTTTTGAAAGAAATCCCCACATTTTTAACAAAAAATAGGGATTTTGCATTTTTTTTCTCCTAGTTTTTTTTTGCCTGTTGCCATTTTCACCTGTTTTTGGCATAAATGTTGCCATTTTTATTTGGGTGAAAAACATCCATTTTCGCCAATAGCGAAAAAAACATCTGTTTTCGCCGTTAATTGAATAGGCACCATAGTGTATCAGATTGAATCATGGTAGAGGTGTCAATAATTGTAGCCAATTATTTTAAGCCTGACCAGATGTCAAAATGGTGTTTCACTTTGTTGTGCCTAGTTGACTCATCATCATCACCCCCAGTGGGTCTCTTGAAAAAGATAAGTTTTTTCCTGGCAGCAGAATTTGCAGGAGAAACTGAAGCAGGAGTCATCATCATGTAATATGTAATTTGAGTGGGCAAGGAGCTATTTGCATCTCTTAAAATCTGTGTTAGTTGGAAAGAAAGACATTACTTACGACTTAAACCAGGGATCAAGCATGGTTGCCATAATGTAGTGATCCAATTGCAAGATCATGACAACCCTTTGGTCCTGGTGAAGCAAAAAAATAAGTTGATCTATTAGTCCAACATTCTTAGTAGATTCACTTTGTTTCATCTCCTCCTTAAGTTTCTGTAGCTGCTTTTCCAGTACTTTTATTAAGGGAATAACCTGACTTAAGCTGGTAACTTCATTAGTTACTACTTCAAATGGTTTCAGTAGCTTCCATAAAACAAAGTATTCTCCAGTATGCTGAACTAAGGTACATTCCCCCTCCTCTCCCTATGTCATGGTGTGTTGTGTAGGTTTGGATGGCTTGTTGCTGTTCCTACATTCACTGAACCATATATGAAATTCCACCTGGTCACTACCTCCTGCTTCAGTTGGTGGCATTGCAAACCGAACTGTTCTTGCAGCTGCTGCAATTTTGTACATGTGGTTGCTGAATGCCAAAACTGTCCAGTCATTTTTCTGGCAACAGACTGCATCTGCTCTATGCCCTTTTCATTTGAACGTTTGACCTAGTTTATTGTGTGGGTAAAACATGGGATGTGTTCAAATTCTCCCAGTTGTAATGTTGTCACAATGTTACTTGTGTTATAGAAATGACAAATCCTAAGGAGAGTCCTTGCAGGGTAAACCATTTTGCTAAGACATCTCTGAGTTTTTGAAACAAAACAGAAAATAAATATGCAAGTGCACACTCTAACTATGCTGAACCTAATAATAATACTGCTAAATTGCAACCAAGTGGTTCTAATGATGGCCATAATTATGGATCTGCCCACCGCGCCCAGGTGACCTCTATCAGGCAGGTCCCTATCACTCCTATGGAACAAATACAGGGCGCGGGACCCCCCAGGCCAACCCAGCAGAACTGCCCCATGGCATCACACTAGTGTGAGATTTAAAGTGAGGGGTAAAGAATAATAAAGAAAGCTTATGTGTTAAGTCCTACATAAGTAGGAGGTTATAATAAAAGGTGTATAAAGTGCTACATATACAAGAAACAAACTAATGTGAAAAAGTGTACATTATGATGCCATGAAGCAGTCCAGCCACACCAGCCCAGAGAGCCCCGCACCCCAATACCAGTCCCAAAACTGACACACATAATATATAATAGGTCTTACCCACAGTGTGCCTCATAAGATGTGCAGTCTTGGAGTGCAAGGACTCCTTGCTAATTAAAAACACCCAGGGACAGGTGAGAGGGGTGCTAATTGAGGTGGAAGTAGTCTCATCCTTCCAGTATACATACATACATAGGGGCCCTAGTTTGCACACCCTAAGCACAATGTGAGGTGCTACTTGCTGAGACTTGTAGTTCTGCAAGCAGAAAAAGAGACAGATGCAAGGGCACACTCTAACTATGCTGAACCTAATAATAATGCTGCTAAATTGCATCCAAGAGATTCTTAGCATAATGATGACTATAATTATGGGCCTGCCCACCGTATCCAGGTGACCTCTATCAGGCAGGTCCCTAACACTCCTATGGAACAAATATGGGACCCCCCAGGCCAACCCAGCAGAACTGCCCCATGGCATCACACTAGTGTGAGATTTAAAGTGAGGGGTAAAGAATAATAAAGAAAGCCTATGTGGTAAGTCCTACATAAGTAGGAGGTTATAATAAATAGTGTATAAAGTGCTACATGTACAAAAAATAAACTAAAGTGAAAAAGTGTACATTATGATGGACTGCTTCATGGCATCATAAAATACACTTTTTCACTTTAGTTTGTATTTTGTATGTGTAGCACTTTATACACTTTTTACATTGCATTACATATAAGTTATTGTCTAATTTCTGAACTCTCTAAGCACATATTATATTGCAGTTTTATTTGGTCTGACCAGAGCTCTATGTGTTCTCAGCATACTTGACGTCTTGATCATAGGGCTCTGTGCATTTGGAGTTCTTAATCTTGAATTCAGAAGAATTTGTTTAAAAAGTTGCTTGTTTATCAATTGTGTTGCCTGCTTTATAATTCTATTCTAAAGGTGCGTATCCACTACCCAATTTTACCAGGCAATTGAATGATAACAACATCGTTATCGTTCAATCGTTTGAAAATTGGGCACAAATCGGGCAGTTTAATGTAAAAAATGACCAGCAATGCACGTGCCCACTTGTCATTTTTGACAGCTATCATCTCCCGAACAAGCTGCTCAACCTGACGATGTTGTCCGTTTGCCCATGTTCGGGGATGATTGATGTGCCTACACTGAATGGCTGATCGTTCAGTGTAGGCACAACACAGACTGTGAAATGACTGCACAATTACAATGTCGTAATCATGTCTCACAGACGCTAAGTGTATATGCACCTTTAGTTATCTTAGATCTGTTCTCAACTCTTCCTGTTATTTTTTTAAGAATGCCCAGTTCAGTTTTAATGCTGAAGATCTTTTTCAGCTGAAAGTAGGTAGCAACAGAGTTCATCAATCTTTGATTCTAGGTCATCTGTTCTGTTGCACTGAGCTGTAATTTCAGATTTAAAGTTACCTACATATTTTTTAATTTCTTGTTGGAATGTAGGCTTGATTTTCTGGAGAAACACATAATTTGTCTTGTCAAATAATTTTTCTAATATGGTTGCCTATAAAATTTCTTCTTAATGAAATGTGCAGCTTGTACAGGGTGTTTCACTCATTATAGGCCCCAAAGATTTTCTTATAACTTTTAAAGTAATTGATATAATTTAGTGAAATTTCAAACAGATTTACCTTGGTCCTAGAGAAAAATGAGGAAGTAATAGCAAGTGATGAAAGTGTTCGCCATTAGCATCCAGGCCAGCTAGTCACACATGCACGAAGTGAAGGCCAGCTGTTCACCACCCTAGTCAGCAACGCAGTCCAAAATTCAAATAGGGGAGCCACACCAACTGGCAGTGAGGATGGCAGTTGGCGTGGTACCCCTATGTGAATTTTGGACTGCGCTGCAGCCTCACCTCTGTAGCCGCCACTGCTAGTCAGGAGTTATTCCTGCTTCTGACAGTGGTCTTGTATACTGAGGCGTCCACATTCATCGTGTCGGTGTGCTACGTGGCAAAATTATCCTTTATCGGCTCAGTTTTCAGTATGTCTGGAGAAAAAAAATAGGCAGTGTACCAGTTCATATGGACATGTAACACACAGACACGAGGTTGGGCTGTGTCAAATTTCATTAAATTAAGTCAATTACTTTGGGGCCAATATCAAGTGAAACACCATGTACTTTCATGACATTTTTACCGGAACAACTGAAGATATTAATATTAGAAAAATGACACGCACATAATTATTGAGGTAGAAAGTCACTGACTCCATAGCTGGGCCATCATAATTTCAGTCTTATCTAAAATGTGCTAATTTTGCAATCTATGAAAGATACATACGTTTGGGGTCTTTTACAACACTTTGTGCACATTATTCAGGAACAAAGTGCCAGGGCAAATCACCTCAGATTATGCAAGACCCCAGGCTGGGAGCTCAAGCAGAGGAAAAACCCTACCACTGTCCTGTATGCTAAGGCAGAGCAATCTCACAGCAGCATGGAATGGATTGTGAAATGTCTCTGAAAAGTGTGTTTCTGTTAGTATGGTATTATTGAGAGTATCATTATGTAGCTAGCTATATGGCTGTTAGTTCACAGAGGAATAGTGAACCAGGAACATGGTTTATTGCATGCGCAAGGTATTCATCATACACATAGAGAGCACTGTGTATAGTATATGTTGTGAAAATAGACCACAAAAATAAAACTTGGTGTTCCTTGAAGTGATTTAGAGTAGAGATGTGCGCTGACCCCCGTGTTTTGGTTTTGGTTTTTGGTCTGGATCTCCCCTGGTTTTGGATCTGGATTGGTTTTGCAATAACTCACCTCCATGTTTTGTTTTTCAGTTTTTGTTTTGGATCTGGATTTTTTCTTAAAAAACCATAAAAACAGCTAAAATCACATACAATGTGCATGTTTTTGTTTTTACAGTATTATTAACCTCAATAACATTTATTTCCACTCATTTCTGGTCAATTTTGACCACTTCACAGCTCACAATATTGATTTTTTCATTTGGTTAAGGGCCAAAAGGTTGCATCCAGTTAGCTGATTCAAAACTGATTGATAAATTGAATTGACGACTGTGCAAAGATGACGGTTGGGGCACCTCTTGAGGATTGAAGAGTTGATAGTTGATGCAGCCACTGGCTGAAGTAAGAAGAGTTGATACTTGATAATTGGTGCAGCCACTGGCTGAAGAATTGATAGTTGGCGCAGACACTGGCTGAAGTAAGAAGAGTTGATACTTGATATTTGGTGCAGCTACTGGCTGAAGAATTGATAGTTGGTGCAGCCACTGGCTGAAGTAAGAAGAGTTGATGCTTGATAATTGGTTCAGCCACTTGCTGCAGTAAGAAGAGTTGATACTTGATAATTGGTGCAGCCACTGGCTGAAGAAATGATAGTTGGCGCAGACACTGGCTGAAGTAAGAGGAGTTGATACTTGATAATTGGTGCAGCCACTGGCTGAAGTAAGAAGAGTTGATACTTGATAATTGGTGTAGCCACTGGCTGAAGAATTGATAGTTGGCGCAGACACTGGCTGAAGTAAGAAGAGTTTATACTTGATATTTGGTGCAGCTACTGGCTGAAGAATTGATAGTTGGTGCAGCCACTGGCTGAAGTAAGAAGAGTTGATGCTTGATAATTGGTGTAGCCACTTGCTGCAGTAAGAAGAGTTCATACTTGATAATTGGTGCAGCCACTGGCTGAAGAAATGATAGTTGGCGCAGACACTGGCTGAAGTAAGAGGAGTTGATACTTGATAATTGGTGCAGCCACTGGCTGAAGTAGGAAGAGTTGATACTTGATAATTGGTGCAGCCACTGGCTGAAGAATTGATAGTTGGCACAGATACTGGCTGAAGTAAAGAAGAGTTGATACTTGATAATTGGTGCAGCCACTGGCTGAAGAAAGAAGAGTTGATACTTGATAATTGGTTCAGCCACTTTTTGCAGTAAGAAGAGTTTATACTTGATAATTGGTGCAGCCACTGGCTGAATAATTGATAGTTGATGCAGACACTGGCTGAAGTAAGAAGAGTTGACACTTGATAATTGGTGTAGCCACTGGCTGAAGAATTGATAGTTGGCACAGATACTGGCTGAAGTAAAGAAGAGTTGATACTTGACAATTGGTGCAGCTACTGGCTGAAGAATTGATAGTTGGTGCAACCACTGGCTGAAGTAAGAAGAGTTGATACTTGATAATTGGTGCAGCCACTGGCAGAAGTAAGAAGAGTTGATACTTAATAATTGGTGTAGCCACTGGCTGAAGAATTGATAGTTGGCACAGACACTGGCTGAAGTAAGAAGAGTTGATACTTGATATTTGGTGCAGCTACTGGCTGAAGATGGATAGTTGGTGCAGCCACTGGCTGAAGTAAGAAGAGTTGATGCTTGATAATTGGTTCAGCCACTTGCTGAAGTAAGAAGAGTTGATACTTGATAATTGGTGCAGCCACTGACTGAAGAATTGATAGTTGGCGCAGACACTGGCTGAAGTAAGAAGAGTTGATACTTGATAATTGGCGCAGTCACTGGCTGAAGTAAGAAGAGTTGATACTTGATAATTGGTGCAGCCACTGGCTGAAGTAAGAAGAGTTGACACTTGATAATTGGTGTAGCCACTGGATGAAGAATTGATAGTTGGCACAGATACTGGCTGAAGTAAAGAAGAGTTGATACTTGATAATTGGTGTAGCCACTGGCTGAAGAATTGATAGTTGGCGCAAATACTGGCTGAAGTAAGAAGAGTTGATACTTGATAATTGGTGCAGCTACTGGCTGAAGAATTGATAGTTGGTGCAACCACTGGCTGAAGTAAGAAGAGTTGATACTTGATAATTGGTGCAACTACTTGATAATTGGTGCAACTACTTGCTGTAGAATTGATAGTTGGTGCAGACACTGGCTGAAGTTAGAACAGTCGATACTTGATAATTGGTGTAACCACTGGCTGAAGTAAGAAGAGTTGATACTTGATAATTGGTGCAGCCACTGGCTGAAGAATTGACAGTTGATAGTTAATTGTTGATGCAGCCTTCGGGCTGAGTAGTAGTGGAATACAGAGCTATGATTAGGAAGGAACCAGTCCTACAACAGTCTTGAGGGCTGGAACTCTTGGCAAGTTGCAGCTGTTACAGCCTTGAGGGCTGGTGAGGAGTGACAACAGGTGGCCTTTGTGCTGTGAAGGAGGATGCGGCCTTTGGGCCATGTAGCAGCCTTGAGGGCTGAGAACTCTTGGCTGAATGTCACTGTTGTGTGATTTGTGCCGTCGGGTTGACACAACAAGCAGCAGTTGGTTCAGACTTTTCTTTAAAAAAAAATGAAAGGGGCATGCAGGAGATGCTGTCTGTAGCCATTACAATTTCTGGACATTCATAAACCATAACATTAAAAATTTCAGGAAGCCAGCAATGCCACCAACCAGCACATAATGGAAAGGAAAAAGGTGCAAGTTGGAATTGTCCTTGGGCCCTCCAACCCACCCTTATGTTGTATATATGAAACAGGACATTAACAGTTTAACAAACCAATCACTTCAGTGACATGGACTGCCACTTGTGGCTGAAATGATTGGACCCCCACAAAACAAGCCGCCAATGAGCAGTGGACATTGGTGACAATGATCCCATACACAAACTGGCTTTACAATACATTAGAGTAGATGTCATCATCTTCATTGTCATCTCCTTCAGTGTGTGCATCCTCCTCTTCTTCACACAATATTAATTTGTCCCCACTGGAATCCACCATTACAGATGCTTCTGATTTTTTGGACGTAAGTGCTGGTAAAGGGCTTCCTCATGGAATTTGTAATTAATTTTGATGAACATCATCTTTTCCACATTTTGGGGAAGTAACCTCCTACGACGATCACTGACAAGGTTCCCGGCTGCGCTGGGGGGTGGGCAACTTAAGTACAGCAAAGCCAGTTAGTGTAAGGGACTCCAAATTGCCTCTTTTTTCCTGCAAGTAGTGAAAGGGACTGAGTGACATGCCTATTTGGATGCTATCCCTAAAATAGTCATCCACCATTCTCTGAATGGTGACCGTATCAGCAAAGTCATGGTAGACATGTCACTCATTGTAGCCAGTTTTTTCAGACCCAACCAGATGTCATGAGGGTTTGCTGACTGATCTGCATAACCACCAGCAGTGGGTCTCTTAGGAAACTTTAGTTTTTCCTGGCAGATGTAGAAAATGAAGGAGGAGATGCTGCCATGTCACATTCCGCTTGAGCTGACAATTTTTTCAGCTCTTTGCATCTTTTCAGATTTATGTCTGATGGATAGAAAGACACAAGGTATGACTTAAACCTAGGATAATGTATGGTTGCCAAAATATAGTAATCTGATTTCAAGAGAGGGCTTGATCTACAAGTCTGACATACGTAGCAGAATCATTCCATTTCAGCTCCTCCTTCACTTTCTCCAGCTGCTTTTGCAAAAGTCTGACTAGGGGAATGACCTGACTCAAGCTGGCAGTGTCTGAACCAGCTTCACATGTCAAAGGATTTGAGAACCTTGCACAACATGGAAATTATTCTCCCCTGCACTTGACTAATGTGCATTCCTTCTCTTCTCCCTGTGTCATAGGCCTTGGATGGCCTTTTTCTGCTCCTCCATCTGTTGAAGCATATAGAGGGTAGAATTCCACCTAGTTAACTACCTCTTGCTTCAACTGATGACAGGACAAATTCAACAATTCTTGCTAGTGCTGCAATCTTTGACACGCAGTTGCTGAAAGTCGAAAATGTCCAGAAATCTTTCGGGCCACCGAGAGCATCTCTTGCACACCCCTGTCATTTTTAAAAAAAATGTTGTACCACCAAATTATTTGTGTGAGCAAAACATGGGATGTGTTTGAATTCACGCACATGTAATGCTCACACAACATATTGCTGGAATTGTCAGAAATCACAAATCCCGAGGAGAGTCCAAGTGGGGTAAGCCATTTTGCAATGATTTTCCTGAGTTTTTCTAAGAGGTTCTCAGCGGTATGACCAGTGATACACAAAGTATCCTGCCTCTGAATGAGCTGGCATTTGTTAGATGCTGCTGCTTGCAATGTTGGAGGCAATACACCTACCCAATGGGCTGTCACAGTCATGTAATCTTTAGTTTGCCCTGTCCCACTTGTCCACATATCTGTGGTTAAGTGGACAGTGGGCACAATGGCATTTCAGAGGACATTAATAAGGTTTTTTTTAATGTCCTTGTACAGATTTGGGAATTGCTATTCTAGAGAAGTGCAATCTAGAAGGGACATGGTAGCGGGGACACAGGGCCTCCACTAACTGTCTAAAACCCACTGCATTAATGGTGGATACTGGACACACATCTAATACCAGCATAGCTGTTATGGCATCAGCAATCCGTTGTGCAACTGGTGTTTGCTGTCATACTTGTTTGCCAATGCAATGGATTGTTTGATAGTCATTTGTTTGGTTGAACTTGAACTACTAAAAGTAGTCTTCTTCCTGGTCCCCCTTCTGGGATGAAGATCCACTCATAACAACAGTATCAGGCGAAACACTCAAGGATCCTTCTGAGGACTAACGAATAGGAGAGGAGTCAGTCCTTATGATATTGGATGCAGGACTACTTCCGATCACGAATGAGGATGTTGATGATGATGCAGATGTTGGTGGTGTTGATTGCAGGCTCTTGGATCCAGATAGAAGGGAGTAGCTAGGTGACACTGGACTGATTGTTGTTGAGTTTTTTTGTCCCCAAAGTTTCAATACCCTTTCCAATTTTATGAATGCACTGCAAGTGATGTAACAGGAAGGAGGTTCCAATATGGTTAAGGTCCTTACCTCTATTCACTGTTACATGGCAACGGTTACAAATGGCTTGGCAAAAGTTGTCCGGATTTGGGTGGAAATTATTCCACACATAAGATGTGGATTTTTTGGTCCTTTGCCCAAGCATGCCAATGGGATTTTTCCCACCATGGGCAACAACTGTTGCCTGATTTACAGTTTTTACACAAACATCCTCACCAGCAACATCCTCATCATCATCAACATCCTCATCATCCTTGTTGTTTATCGCCAACTACATAAATATCCTCATCCTCCTCTTGCAATTCCACAGAAGCATCCACAATTTCTACATCATCATGTTGACTTGTGCTGCTCATCCCATATTTGCAGAGGGCACACAAATGGTGGAAGGAGGATCCTCTTCAAGTACAGTATTAGAAAGTCAGGCTCACACATGGCAACCGTGGACACACTTGGACTCTCCTCAGGGATTTGTGATTTTTTGGAGCACACAGTTGGTTCCGGTGTCTTACTCGTCTTAACAATTAAATTTTTTTTTGTATCTCTCCTACAAGCAGAGGGGCTTAAATCATCACTACAACCACCAGTCATAAATAATAAAGGCCAAGGCCTTATCCTTTCCTTGCCACTACATGTAGTGAATGACATATTGCCAATTTTTTGTTTCTCTAAAGCTGACTTAGCTTTAGATTTTTTTTTCTTTAACAGGGTAAAAGTTGATTTTTTTTACCATGACTTTTTTGGCCTGACTTAAGCCCTGGTATATCGGCCTTCATAGATGAAGATGACGGCCTTTCACTGTCATCATGATTGCTGCTGGCAGCTACAAGACTGGTATCTGGATCCTGCTCTCCTGTCATGTGACTGTCCTACATACTCACTGCGGTCTTGCAGCAGTGTTACCAAGCAATTATAGCGTGGCTAACGCACACAACCAACCACACATACAAAAAATTGTTTTGATTTTCTGACTGGTGGTGTGGCTAATATGCAATTACGCGCACACAAAAATTGTTTTTAATTTCACACTGGTGGTGTGACTAACACGCGCACACAAAAAATTGTTTTTATTTTTTCACTGGTGGTGTGGCAGGCTAACACGCACACACCAAAAAATTGTTTTTATTTTCACACTGGTGGTGTGGCAGGCTACCAAGCACACACCAAAAAATTGTTTTTATTTTCACACTGGTGGTGTAGCTAATACGCAATTATGCATACACAAAAAATTGTGCACATACTTTGATAGTTCCACAACCCCCCACAGCCATCAGGCATCCAGTTGTCTAGCGACCGGCGCAGAGCCGCTGGCCGGAAGTGTCCTGACATCCTGGTCTCCTGGCAATGACCGGGATGCTCAGCAAGGATGAGCTGCGGCAGCTCATCACACAGCGGCGGCTCGTAACAGATATAGGATATGCCACTGATTGCAGGCCAGCATAATGAGAGGCCTAGATGTTCACCTCAATAATCTAAGTTGAACTTAGTTATAAATTAACACTCTGGAATTTGAGAATACAGCGTGAAGGTTGCCTGAGAAGTGCCTTCATCCATTGCAACTAGTGGGCATGACCAGATCCCACAGAGATAAAGATGTGTCCTCACACATTTAGCATTAATACGCAACGAGGTGCGAGATGCCTGGCTCATAATATATACAAAGCACAATGAAACTTGCATGCAAAAAGCCACAGCAGATGCATCATAGCACTTTGTACTTCGTATACAGTTTCATAGACTCGATTGCACACAGAAATACAAGTTTTGCATATCAAATGAATCTGCACAGTCCCCTGGTGCATCCTTGTCACATTGCTGTGCAACCAAGACTCATTTTCATCTAAAAAGATGCAAAAAAGCCTGGCACTAGCAGAGTATCACAGAGCCTGGCACGCGGAGAGGGGCTGTTTGGTGCAACTGCGGCAATGATGAATGAGGACACATCTGTATGCTTAGAGCTGCCTGCATCGTAGGTCGCAGCGAAGAAAATTCATCCATCATTTTAAATATATTGTTTGTCGCTGATGGCAACATAATTGTTGCATGTGTTTTAACCTATTTTAAATCACTGTACAAGTGACATTTCTTTAGTTGCACATTTTGGATAATTACTGTGCTTGAACTGTATTTGTATTTTTAGCCATTAGAAATACTGAATTCAATTGAGGTTAGACCACAGTGGACTTTACTGAACAATACAAGTAGCCAGATTTCAGACTAAAACTCAGCAAGACATTGTTTTATTTACTCAATTTTAAATAGTGCTGATTTTATAAAATTCATGCTAATATAAAAAGCAAAATTATTCCTTCAGACTTAAGTTACTAAGAAAGTGAAAATTGTATACAGAAGCTATTTGGCCAGCAACAGATTTTATTACTTAGTATTTGACATCCATTATTTCATTACAAAGGTTAATTTCAGAGATTACCATCACTTGTCACAAACATAATAGCATATATTTCCTAATGTGTCTGGCAGACATTTTAAAAAGAATTAAAAACAATAAAACATATCTAATCTTTTTAAGTCACATTTCAATTTAAAATAGAATTGAAATAGATGACAAAGAATATTACATTTATTAATTCTGGTGCTAAGGGTCAGAAATTTTTGACACAGCTTCTGAACAGTGATTCAGCAGCAGATGCAATTGTGATTACAGACGCAGATCGAGCGATTGTTTGCCATTGCGCATGTGTATAAGTCGTACTGGGTGTGCGTAGCAATCTCATTGTGATTACTGATGCACAGAAAAATCCATCGCAAAGTGAGTGACATGCTGTCAGTGTTTGGGAGTGGTGACAAGGGGTAGTCAGAAAAACGCAGACGTGTCTGTCCATTTGACATCGTTGACCACTGAATTTGCATACGCAGCATGAGAGCTCTCTGTATGAGGAGACTTGTAGTGTTTGCAAGTGGTCAGACTTGTAGTAAATGCTGCGTGACTGCCCAACGTGCATTGATGGTACCGATGTTTACGCAGAAGAGTGACATTGGATGGATATGAGAGGGCAGCAGTGGGCTCTTAATGTCGACTGTGATTTGGCCGGCATTAGCATATTTTAGCAACTGCGATCTATAGGTGATTGCAGTTGCGACTGCATTTGTGTCCGCTGCTGAATCAGGCACAGTGTCTGCCCACTCCCCTAGAAGTCAGAGAATAATTTAAAGATAACACCACTCAAAATGATGAAACCTATTTAAAATCATTATTCCAGATAATAAAACTCACTGGAATTTCTCCAGATAGCCAACCAAGACTTCTGCCTGATATCAGGTGTTATAAACTCAGAAACACAATAGACCTGATTCTAAGATGGGCACAAGCTGGTTTGCAGATGCATCTGGCAGATATCAGCCGACTATGGGCCTTATACAGAGGTGCCTGATACAGAGGTGCATGCAATTTTAATGTTGGACGGAGTGGAGTGGGTTCTTTTGCCACTGTGCATGCGTCAAAGCTGCACTGTGCACTGTGCACGTAGTGATGGAGTAATGATGGTGGTCTCAGTGAGGACTTCTTTGCAAAGTGAGTGACAAACTGTAGTGAGCATTTGGTGGAGGTAACAGAGGGTGGTTAGACAAATACAGGCATGTCTGGACCATTTTCTGGGCATGATCTAGTGAGCCTCTGCAAATTCTCTTGCAGCTACAGAACCAGAGCACCTTAGGAGAGCCCCTCCGTCTGAGACAGCATAGGCTCACTCAATGTTTCCGATTTTCTTGATTTCCGACGCAAGCGTTGGATGCATGCATGGTGCTGGAGGTGGGCGTCTCAGTGCACAAGACATCAGCTAAGTCATTAGCATATATTCACAAATCTGCTGCATACAGAGTTGCATCAGCAATTTCGCCCATCTCTGATTCAGGCCCTATGCACACAGATAGAGATCGCAAGTGTGGATGGATTGATTGGACCAATTTTCCATGACATGAGCATTTCTGGGTGGCAACTGGATGGCAACCATGCGAACACTCAGAACTGCTCCGTCTAGTGGGAGAGTCATGGGAGTATAAGCCAACTTCAGTAACGTGAACAGAGATGGGATACATGTTTCAGACTGATCTTTTGCACCACGCATTGAGTGGACATATCCAAACACTAATGCTGATGGTGGTGGTTGCAGATGGAAAAACAGTGTACGGGATGGCATGCCACATGCAGATGGATCGATGTTTGGCACAAACTGACATATTCTTTCATTAGCCTAAACTAGTAAGTAGGCTAGAGCATTCTGCCGGGCCCAGGTACAGAGGGGGCGTGGCCTAATCGAGGGAGGCATGGCCACACCCCCTTGAACAACAACAAAAAATAATAAAAATAATGCGCACCAGGGAGGGGGGCGCTGTGAGCCCCTCAGCCCATCGCCACAAAGCCAGGGGGGGGCGCGATCAGTGTGATTGCTCCCCACCACAGGCATAGGAGACTGCTGTGGCTGCTGCTCAGCAGCCTCAAGCAGTCTCCCACTGCAGCTCAGCACACGCTGTGTGCTGGACTGCTGTGAGCGAGGGAGAGGGGGCGGCGTCGGACTGGGCCCCTCAGGAAGCCTGGTCCAGGGTAATTTGTACCCCCCCTCTCAGCGCCCCTGGCTGTGGCCATACAGAAGAGCACCCATAAATGCATACAACTCAGCCCAGTGTTGCTTCAATTGGACAGATTGATTGTGAATCAATGATCTTTCGTAGGGTAATGGCATCCTGGTGCTTTAGTAGGCTATACCATAACCGTGTTGGCAGTACAAATTTAAACATTTTGGTAAAGCCTAATTTTTTACTTATTCTGCCAATGTGGTTACAATGGTTTAACTAACATTAGTATTGTGTTGGATTAGTGAGCTCAGTATCACACTGATTGTCGACATTGTGACTGTCAGATTTATGAACTACCTCCCAAGCTATACGGACTGTTTGGCCAACAAATTAGCATACATAGAATTGTGTCTTAAGTATTAAGTATTAGTTGTGCACATTCTTCATCTCACATACAATAGGTGTTAAAGTTTTTCATTAACAAATGACTCATATTTATCCCATATGTCTTCCATCTGTGTTTACAGATTATGGGCCTGATTCTGAACTGGGAGTAAAGCAAAAAAGAGCAAGTAATATCCAAAGAGAAAAGCGAAAAAGAAAGGTGCGCTGGTGTCCCACCAATTGTATCCTGGATTCAGAACGGCAGCTACCACAGTGGGCTCTGCTCCCCACAGTAAATGGAGATAATAAAAAGATATGCAGTAGAGTGATTCACCATATTATTCCTAGGTGATCATAAAACATTAATTCCAATTCTAAACACTTAAAATAAATAATAAGCTAAAAAGTGTGGTCAATTGTAACATTTGTCCTAAATACAACATCACAGGATCTAATAAAAATTTCCCTGCATTCATTGATTACAGTATATAGGTCTTAATGTCTGTGCAGACGTTTAAATATTGATCTATTTATATGATATATATGTAGCTATTTATTGCTAGCAATAATATACTTAGGCTTTGCGCTATTGATTTAAATAGCACTTTTTAGCTTATTATTTTAAGTGTTTAGAATTGGATTTAATGTTTTTTTATCACCTAGGAATAATATGGTGATCAATCTATTACATAATAAATTTATTGAATTCTCTACGGCGCTGCACTTTTTTATATCCATTTTACACTTGAATTAATAAATGATTGAAAAGATGCGCAATAAAATATGAAGTGCTCCTTAAAAGAATACACAGGAGTATACACCCATACAATACTCAGAGATTACATAAAATAAAGTGGAAAATGTGCAAAACTTCTAAAAGCGCTCTCCATTTAACATGTTTATAACATAATGCACCAAAGTGTAGAGCTCACAAAAATAATAATCACCATAAATACAATGGTTTTAATCTATGATGAGAAGTTCCAACCTCTATAATAAATATTTCCACCTTGATGGATCAGTCAGAATGACCAAGTGTCCGAAACGCTTTAAGAGGGGCTCATCTGGTGGACTTCTGACAGCGCCTGCAGTGTGTGTTCTCTAAAGTAGGACCTGAACATCCGGAGTGACGGTCCTATTATCCCTTGCATACATCTGGGACAGAGACTTACATTCTGACTGATGCTTGCTACTGCTGCAGCTATTTGCCACTGGATTAAGTTACAATCTTCCTTTTACTGATCTATTGTAAGTTAGGGGTGTGCACCGGCCACTTTTCGTGTTTTGTGTTTTGGTTTTGGATCTGGATCTTTCTTCGTGTTTTGGATCTGGATTGGATTTGCCAAAACCACCCTTCCATGTTTTGGGTTCTGGGTTTTGTGTTTTGGATCTGTATTTTTTTGAAAAAAAGCATAAAAACAGCTAAAGTCACAGAATTTGTAGGTTTTTCTGCTCCTATGCTATTATTAACCTCAATAACCTTAATTTCACTCATTTCCAGTCTATTCTGAACACCTCACACCTCACAATAGTGTTTTTATGTCCAAAAGGTTGCACCGAGGTAGCTGGATGACTATGCTAAGCGACACGAGTGGGCGGCACAAACACGTGACCCATCTAGGCGTGATACTGCAGTGGCAGACAGGATGGCAGGTTGAAAAACTAGGCCCCAAACTGTACATAATGCAAAGAAATAAAAGAGGTGCAAGATGGAATTGTCCTTGGGCCCTCCCACCCACCCTTATGTTGTATAAACAGGACATGCACACTTTAACAAACCAATCATTTCAGCGCCAGGGTCTGCCACACAACTGTGGCTGAAATGATTGGTTTATTTGGGCCCCCACAAATCAAGCTGGCAATTAATCTGTCCCTGCACAAACTGGCTCTACGGAGGCAAGATGTCATCCTCATCCTCCTCATCCACCGATTCCTCACCCTCTTCAGTGTGAACATCCTCATCCTCACAAAGTATTAACTCGTCCCCACTTGAATCCACCACCACAGGTCCCTCTGTACGTTCTGGAGGCTGGTCTCCCTGGAAGAGTTGATAATTCATTTTGATGAACATCATCTTCTCCACATTCTGTGGAAGCAACCTCCTACGCCTTTCGCTGACAAGGTTCCCGGCTGCACTAAACACTCTTTCGGAGTACACACTGAAGGGGGGGCAACTCAGGTAAAATAGAGCCAGTTTTTACAGGGGCCTCCAAATTGCCTCTTTTTCCTGCCAGTACAGGTATGGACTGTCTGACATGCCTACTTGGATGCTGTCACTGATGTAATCCTCCACCATTCTGTCAATGGAGACAGTATCATATGCAGTGACAGTAGACATGTCAGAAATTGTTGCCAGGTCCTTCAGTCCGTACCAGATGTCCAAACTTGGTCCTGCCTGCCCTGCATCACCGCCAGCGGGTTGCTTAGGATACCTAAGTTTTTTCCTGGCAGCCCCAGTTGCAGGAGAAAATGAAGAAGGAACTGTTGACGTGTCACGTTCCGCTTCAGCTGACAGTGTGTTCACCAGCAGGTCTTTGCACCTCTGCAGGCTTGTGTCGGCCGGAAAGAGACACACCACATAGGCTTTAAACCTAGGATCAAGCACGGTGGCCAAAATGTAGTGTGTCTGATTTCAACAGATTGACCACCCTGGAATCCTGGCAAAGCGAATGAAGGGCTTCATCCACAAGTCCCACATGCCGAGCGGAATCGCTCCGTCTTAGCTCCTCCTTCACTTTCTCCAGCTGCTTCTGCAAAAGCCTGATGAGGGGAATGACCTGACTCAAGCTGGCAGTGTCTGAACTGACTTCACGTGTGGCAAGTTCGAAGGGCTGGAGAACCTTGCACAACACGGAAATCATTCTCCACTGCGCTTGAGTCAGGTGCATACCCCCTCCTTTGCCTATGTCATAGGTGGATGTATAGGCTTGAATGGCCTTTTGCTGCTCCTCCATCCTCTGAAGCATATAGAGGGTTGAGTTCCACCGCGTCACAACCTCTTGCTTCAGGTGATGGCGGGGCAGGTTCAAGAGTGTTTGCTGGCGCTCCAGTCTTCGGCACGCAGTCGCTGAATGGCGAAAGTGGCCAGAAATTTTTCGGGCCACCCAAAGCGTCTCCTGCACGCCCCTGTCGCTTTTCAGAAAATTCTGCACCACCAAGTTTATTGTGTGAGCAAAACATGGGACGTGCTGGAATTTGCCCAGATGTAATGCCCGCACAATATTGGTGGCGTTGTCAGATATCACAAATCCCCAGGAGAGTCTAAGTGGGGTAAGCCACTGGGCGATGATTTCCCTCAGTTTCTCTAAGAGGTTGTCGGCGGTGTGCCTCTTACTGAAACTGGTGATACACAGCGTAGCCTGCCTTGGAACGAGCTGGCGTTTCTGAGATGCTGCGACTGGTGACGCTGCTGCTTTTGCTGCGTAAGGTGATACATCTACCCAGTGGGCTGTCACAGTCATATAGTCCTTAGTCTGCCCTGTTCCACTTGTCCACATGTCCGTGGTTAAGTGGACATTGGGTACAACGGCATTTTTTAGGACACTGAGGACACTTTTTCTGACGTTTCTGTACAGTCTCGGTATTGCCTGCCTAGTGAAGTGGAATCTAGATGGGATTTGGAACCGGGGACACACTACCTCCATCAATTGTCTAAATCCCACTGCACTAATGGCAGATACCGGACGCACATCTAACACCAACATAGCAGTCAAGGCCTCAGTTATACGTTTTGCTTCAGGATGACTGCTGTCGTACTTCATCCTCCTCGCTAAGGACTGTTGGAGGGTCAATTGTTTAGTAAAAGTAGTGGTGTTCCTACTTCCTCTCTGGGATGATGAATGACTCCCAGCAGCAGCAACAGCAGCAGCGGCAGCAGGAGGCGTAGCAATGCAGGATCCTCCGGAGGAATCCCCGATAGGAGAGTCAGTCATGCCAGTGACATGGCCTGCAGGACTACTTCCGATCCTGACTAAGGAGGAAATTGACGAGGAGGGAGTTGACGGTGTGGTTTGCAGGCACTTGGATACAACAGGACAACGGGATTTAGGTGTCCCTTTAACTGCTTACGGTCTTAGCCAAAGTTTCTGAACTTGACAGTAACTTATTATGAACGCGCTGCAGGTGCCGTATAAGGGAGGATGTTCCTAGGTGGTTAACGTCCCTACCCCTACTTATTCCACCTTTACATAAGGTACATATGGCAAGACAGTTGTTGTCCGGATTTGGATAGAAATATTGCCAGACCAAAGAGGTGGAATGTTTGGTCTTCTACCCAGGCATGACCGTGATGGGCTTTTTCATCCCACGGACAACAACTGTCTCCCCCGGAGCCTGATTTAAACAAACCACATCACCATCAGAATCCTCCTCGCCAACTTCCTCCTCAGCGCCAGCTACACCAGTATCCTCATCCTGTTGTACTTCAACAGTGACATCTTCAATTTGCATATCAGCAAGTGGACTGTGGGTGCTCCTTTCAGCACTTGCAGGGGGCATGCAAATGGTGGAAAGAGCCACCTCTTCCCGTCCAGTGCTGGGAAGGTCAGGCATCGCAACCACCACCACACTTGGACTCTCCTTGGGGATTTGTGATATCTTCTTAGAAAGCACAGTTCTTCAATGTGCTTTTGCCAGCTTAACTCTTTTGATTTTTTTAGTGGGAGGAGGGCTTCCATTGTCATGTGAAGCTGAACCACTAGTCATAAACATACTAGGGATCGACCTTAGCCGTTCCTTGCCACTCCGTGTCGTAAATGGCATATTGGCAAGTTTACGTTTCTCTTCAGCTGATTTAAATGTTTTTTTCAAGGTCATTTTCCTGAACTTTGTCATTTGGGATTGTATGTGCCCTCTATTATGACATTGGGCATCGGCCTTGGCAGAAGATGTTGATGGCATGTTATCGTCTATGTCATGACTAGTGGCAGCAGCTTCAGCACTAGGAGGAAGTGGTTCTTGATCTTTCTCTATTTTATTTTTATCGGAGAAAGTTTGGTCCTCCATTTATGTTATATCGATTTGATATATACGTGCGGCTAAACACAGAAAATATTTTTTTCTTTTTGCTGGAGAGTAGTGCACTTTGTGGGTTACACCAGCCTTTAAGAAATGAGCCAGCCGGCTCTTTACTTATGGGACACAGGCGCACGCTTGGCGCTGCTCCTTTGTTGATGCACGTGCGGCTACTGCGCACACAATTCACAAACACAGAAATTAATTTTTTTTTTGGTTTGGACTGGAGTGTACTTTGGGGGTTACAGCACCCTTTAACGGTCAAGCCAGCTGGCCCTTTACTTATGACACAGGCGCATGCTTGGCACTACTTTGTTGATGCACGTGCGGCTACTGCGCACACAATTCACAAACACAGAAAATAATTTTTTTTTTGGTGTGGACTGGAGTGTACTTTGGGGGTTACAACACCCTTTAACGGTCAAGCCAGCCGGCCCTTTACTTATGACACAGGCGCACGCTTGGCACTACTTTGTTGATGCACGTGCGGCTACTGCGCACACAATTCACAAACACAGAAAATAATTTTTTTTTTGGTTTGGACTGGAGTGTACTTTGGGAGTTACAGCACCCTTTAACGGTCAAGCCAGCCGGCCCTTTACTTATGACACAGGCGCACGCTTGGCACTACTTTGTTGATGCACGTGCGGCTACTGCGCACACAATTCACAAACACAGAAAAAATATTTTGTTATTTGGTTTGGAGTGAACTTTGGGGTTACAGCACCCTTTAACGGTCAAGCCAGCCGGCCCTTTACTTATGACACAGGCGCACGCTTGGCACTACTTTGTTTATGCACGTGCGGCTACTGCGCACACAATTCACAAACACACAAAAAATATTATTTTTTTAGCACTTGGGGGGAGCACCCCTGATGGACAGAGCACCCCCTGGACAACACTACAGCACCCCTTTAGGACTGGGACACTGCACAGGACTTTGGAGTGGACACAGCCCCTATGGAGAACTGACTGCACAACACAGTCCAGCCAGCCCCTATGGACTTTGAAGTAGTGGACATAGCCCCTATTAACAACAGCAGCACAGCACAACACAGCCAGCCCCTATGGACTTTGAAGTAGTGGACAACAGCAGCACAGCGCAGCACAGCACAGCACAACACTACTCTGCACTACACTACACTACACAGCCCAGCCAGCCCTAACTCCCACCCTCCCTCTTCACTGTCCACAGCCGAGTGAGAAAATGGCGCCGACGCGGGTACCTTATATAGGATCCAAAACCCGCGAGACTCGGGAGGCGGGATGATGACGTTTTGCCTCGATTTCAGATCCGAGTCAGGCGGGAAAAGTCGAGCCTGACTCGGATCTGCCTCGGATCGGGGGGGCTCGGGGGGGGTTCGGATTTCAGAAATCCGAACCCGCTCACCCCTATTGTAAGTACATCTTTGTAATTAAAAATATTGTTTTAAAAGACAATGTGCACTATTATCCTATTCCTTTCTTTTGTGTCCCCCTATGCTCCTACTGCTGGCTAGAGCATAAGGGAGGGTGGGCACTTTCTTCCACAGATCCATCAAGGTGGAAGTATTCATTATAGAGGTTGGAACTTCTCATCCTTGATTAGAACCATTGTATTTATGGTGATTATTATTTTTGTGAGCTCTATACTTTGGTGCAGAGAGATTTAAACTGGTCACACGTGATGGGTCGCAATGACCATCATATACTGTAGCGTGAATCACCAATTCATTTATTTGACCGGTCACATCTTCCCAGATGATGTGCTGCTCGTCAGATGGGATTATGAAATGTATGATACAGTCTGGTGACATTATCCCTGTAATGATATATTGTGTCATCGTATGGCATACAGTACCTTGTAGTGTGTAAGTGGTCCTGATATTTCATTACATCATATTGGACCATTGCTAGATCTACACGTCATTAAGGTATGCACCTACTATAACAGCAGCGCAGGTGTCGGGCATCTGTGAGCAGCTGCATGGAGACTCAGACCACACACCAGTGTCTGGCTTCAGCGGCAGTGGCCGTAGCAGCGGATCCCTCCCCCTCTCCTATCTGCACATGGGAGCCGCGGGAACTGAGACATGGTGGAGGAGGAGTCCTATTGGAGCTGCATAGAGAAGCTCTGGTCTGGCGGAGTCAGCGCTGTTCAGTGGAGAGGCTGGAGAAGAAGTGCCTGGTCCCAAGGTGACTGCACTAACCTCTGTGTGAATGTGGATGTATGTGTGTGAATATATGTGTGAATGTGTGTGTGTGTGAATGTATGTATGTATGTGTGTGAATGTGTGTGTGTAGGGCATCTAGTAATTTGAATGTGGTAGGGCAGAGATATTAATGTCAGTGGGGGAGCTAGGGTCTCAGGACCTGATTCAAACCCGCTTGCAAGTGCTGGACGCTCGCAAGCAGGTCGATGTTGCCCAAGTGTGCATGCGCATGACGGAGGCGGCTCCGTCGTGCGCATGCGCGAGACCCGAATAACGATGGCCAAGCCGTCATTATGGGTCTCGCACCAAAGGGGGCGTGCTGTCGATGGTGATTGACAGCACGTCCCCTTTGGTGGGCATGCCGGGGGCGTGGCTGCCCAGACGGAGGAGTTCCCATGGGAATGCCTACCGTCTGGGGCCGGCCCCACTGACATCACTAGCCGGCCCCACTGACATCACTAGTTCACTAGTTTGGCTCTGATAGAACTAACGCAGGGTCTCGTCGTAAGCATGATGGTCGGGATGTCTTGACCTTCGCGACCATCATTTTGGCCGCTTGCTATAGCTGTGGGTGGTCACCCACAGGTATGTGAGCGGCCAGAAGGCCGCTCCAAAAAGGAGAAGGGACGGCCCTGATTCAGAGCGAGCGCTCTGTCAGAGCGTCCGGCTCTGAATCAGGGCCTCAGTTTATAGGAATATATACACCCACAGGTGGAGTTAGACAGGCTCTTTGGGGCAGGCCACGCCCCCTCAACGGGGCATGGTGCATTCTGCTGCAATCTCCCTGAAAGTATTTTTCAAAAGGCAAGTATGCCTACTATAGCGTTAGATTTGTGAGGGGGGTGTCTAAACTAAAATTTAAATAGCAGTTAAAAATAAAGCTGGCCAGCATTTCAGGGCCCCTTGCATTGCGCTATGATTTGTCCAGGTGTAAATTTACTTGCTCTTTTTTGCTTTAATCCCATTTGATCATTATCCATGTGGGTGCAAGAACATGGTTTTCTAGAGAGTAATCAAATATATCTGCAAATATAATATTCACATACAATCTAGTTATGGTGAAGGCAAGCAAGAATATTTATCCAGGTTTCTATTTCTGCAGTTTCACCTATGCTTTTCACATTATACTGTACTTTCAGCATTATAAAGAAAGTGAAGTTTTAGTTATTATTTTTTTTAAAGTAATTTATGTTAACTGGTTATTAGGTTTAAAAATGATTGTTTTCCTGATGAGTATTCAAGCCAGAGATGTATTTATAGATAAACTGCTGGGACATCCAGGGAAAAAAATGGTCATTAAATCCTTCATGATGAAAATCAGCCCTGCAGATTTTAATGGTCAGATTGCTTTTGAAACTACTGATCTACACTATTTGATCTTGTGAGGGGAACAGCTCAGAGAGATCATTACTACTGCCCTATTAAGGCGAGGATTGCAGCAGTAACAATCTCTTTGCTGGTTTTATGGTATTTATTTAGAGAACATTATTGTAGGACTAGACAAGCTGTTTCAACATACAGTAGGACAAAGCAGACAACACAAGAAAATAAATATATGGTTGCATTTGCTTTAAATCTCCTTGCTAGTTTTCTGGATGTGGGCCAGTTCCACTACTAGAGAGTGAAACTCAAATCACAAAATACAACAGAACACTATTAATCACAAACCTACAGTACAAGGTGCTGAGTGAAACTTCACAGTCTGTCATATTTCATCAGTGTTGACTGTAAATCCTGCGACTGATCATTAGCTCCTAAAGTATAACCTATACGATAACATAAAGTTGAAACCACACATACTAAAAACAAAATACATATAAAAAACTAGTTATACAATGTAAATAAATCAATTGACTTTGAGTATTTCTAAATAGCACCAATAACAATAACTGGAAAAAAGGGGTCCCTTATATGGACTGCCAGGGGTATTCCAAAACAGATTGCAACATTTATATAGTAAAAGTGAATAGTATAGTTGGTTACTGGCTGCGACGTCCTCCAAACAATGGGCCTGATTTGGATTATTGCTGATGGACACATACACAGGATCTGTACTGGGCATGTGCCGATCGGTGTATGTGATGACAGATGTAGTGCCCCCCAAGCTGCATCATGATTGACAGGCTGCGGCCATTTGGGGAAAGGGAAGCATGTTCGAAAACAGGGGCATGTCATCCCCATTTTCTATCCTGGCCGAGAATTTCATGGCCATCCTGAGTAACCTGAGGGTTACTTAGATGGCCAAAGTTCACGCAAGTGATCCCGAAGGCTGTATCCTTGGATGCAGCAGCAGAGCACAGAAGCCGGAAAGAGGCATTTATTTAGACAAGACGCCTCCTGTGGCATTGCCATATTATTGCACAGCTGCTGTTGCACAAAGTAACAGCAGCCGTGCAATACTGTTACACTCTGAATCAGGCACACTATCCTGCAGTGTCCTCCACATATAATGATCCCCCCTCAATTTGGAAATTAATGTAGAAATAAATTGTACTGATGGTGCTGGATAGGTTTAAAATAATATTCTATTGTTTGTTATGTAATGTTGTTAATATACATAAACTAGAGATTAGTGGGTTCGGATCTCAGAGAGCTAAACCCACACGAATTTTGAGATCCGGGGCAAGAACCGAACATGCGGTCCATTCCTCCGCTTGCCCCGGATCTCAAACTGAGGCAAAACCATAGAGACGAAATATCGTGGTTCACGAGCTTTCATCTCTATATATAAGGGACCACGTGGCGGCCGCCATTTCACTCCGGCTGTGGAGACTGAACAGGGAGGGTGGGTAGTGTAGGGCTGGGAGGTACTTACCTGTGTTGGTGCTGTGCTGTTGCTGTGCTGTCTGCTGTGTCCTGGGCTGGTGCACTGCTAATCCATCTGGTGCTGTCACTGCTGTGCTGTCTGCTGTGTTCATCTGAGCTGGTACTGTTGCTGATCCATCTGGGCTGGTGCTGTGCTGTCTGCTGTGTCCATCTGGGCTGGTGCTGTTGCTGATCCATCTGGGCTGGTGCTTTGCTGTTGCTGCGTCCATCTGGGCTGGTGCTGATCCATCTGGGCTGGTGCTGTGCTGTCTGCTGTGTCCATCTGGGCTGGTGCTGTTGCTGATCCATCTAGGCTGATGCTGTGATGTCTGCTGCATCCATCTTGGCTGGTGCTGATCCATCTGGGTTGGTGCTGTGCTTTCTGCTGCGTCCATCTGGGCCCAAGTTCTGGACCCCCCCCCCAAAAAAAATTGTCTTTTTATTTATTTTCTGTGTGTGCGTGTTAGGCTTAGCCACACAAGATATAGCAATGCAACCTAGTGCTGCCCGACTCCAGTCGTCATCAATCTGTGCTCTGGGCCCAAATTCTGGATGTGAATTTTTTTTTTAAAAAGTGTCTTTTTTGTCTAATATTTGTCTTTGTGTGTGTTAGTCTTAGCCACACAAGATATAGCAAGTCAGCAATGCAACCTAGTGCTGCCTGACTCCAGTCGTCATCAATCTGTGCTCTGTGCCCAAGTTCTGGACCTGAATTTTTTTTTTAAAAAGTGTCTTTTTTTGTCTAACATTTTTCTGTGTGTATGTGTGTGCGTGTTAGGCTTAGCCGCACAACATACCGCAAGTCAGCAACGCAACCTAGTGCTGCCCGACTTCAGTCGTCATCAATCTGTGCTCTGGGCCCAAGTTCTGGATGCGAAAAAACAATAAAAAAAGTGTATTTTTTTGTCTAATATTTGTCTTTGTGTGTGTGCATGTTAGGCTTAGTCGCACAAGATACAGCAAGTCAGCAACGCAACCTAGTGCTGCCCGACTCCAGTCGTCATCAATCTGTGCTCTGGGCCCAAGTTGTGGATGCAAAAAATAGATTAAAAAAGTGTCTTTTATTGTCTAATATTTTTCTGTGTGTGTGTGCGTGTTAGGCTTAGCCGCACAAGATACAGCAAGTCAACAATGCAACCTAGTGCTGCCCAACTCCAGTCATCATCAATCTGTGCTCTGGGCCCAAGTTCTGGATGTGAAAAAAAAATAAAAAAAGTGTATTTTTTTGTCTAATATTTGTCTTTGTGTGTGTTAGGCTTAGCCGCACAAGATACAGCAAGTCAGCAATGCAACCTAGTGCTGCCTGACTCCAGTCGTCATCAATCTGTGCTCTGGGCCCAAGTTCTGGACCTGAAAAAAAAAAAAAGTGTATTTTGTTGTATAACAATTTTCTGTGTGTGTGTGCGCGTGTTAGGCTTAGCCACACAAGATACAGCAAGTCAGCAACACAACCTAGTGCTGCCCGACTCCAGTCATCATCAATCTGTGCTCTGGGCCCAAGTTCTGGACCAGAAAAAAAAAGTGTGTTTTTTTGTCTAATGTTTTTCTGTGTGTGTGCATGTTAGGCTTAGCCGCACAAGATACAGCAAGTCAGCAACGCAACCTAGTGCTGCCCGACTCCAGTCGTCATCAATCTGTGCTTTGGGCCCAAGATCTGGATGCAAAAAATAGATAAAAAAAGTGTCTTTTATTGTCTAATATTTTTCAGTGTGTGTGTGCGTGTTAGGCTTAGCCGCACAAGATACAGCAAGTCAGCAATGCAACCTAGTGCTGCCCAACTCCAGTCATCATCAATCTGTGCTCTGGACCCAAGTTCTGGATGTGAAAAAAAAATTAAAAAAGTGTATTTTTTTCTCTAATATTTGTCTTTGTGTGTGTTAGGCTTAGCCGCACAAGATACAGCAAGTCAGCAATGCAACCTAGTGCTGCCTGACTCCAGTCGTCATCAATCTGTGCTCTGGGCCCAAGTTCTTGACCTGAAAAAAAAAAAAAAAAGTGTATTTTTTTGTATAACGATTTTCTGTGTGTGTGTGCGCGTGTTAGGCTTAGCCACACAAGATACTTCAAGTCAGCAACGCAACCTAGTGCTGCCCGTCTCCAGTCATCATCAATCTGTGCTCTGGGCCCAAGTTCTGGACCTGAAAAAAAAGTGTATTTTTTTGTCTAATGTTTTTCTGTGTGTGTGTGCATGTTAGGCTTAGCCGCACAAGATAAAGCAAGTCAGCAATTCAACCTAGTGCTGCCCGACTCCAGTTATCATCAATCTGTGCTCTGGGCCCATGTTCTGGATGCGAAAAAACAATTAAAAAGTGTATTTTTTTGTCTAATATTTGTCTATGTGTGTGTGCGTGTTAGGCTTAGCTGCACAAGATACCGCAAGTCAGCAACACAACCTAGTGCTGCCCGACTCCAGTCATCATCAATCTGTGCTCTGAGCCCAAGTTCTGGACCTGAAAAAAAAGTGTCTTTTTTTGTCTAATGTTTTTCTGTGTGTGTGTGCATGTTAGGCTTAGCCGCACAAGATACAGCAAGTCAGCAATTCAACCTAGTGCTGCTTGACTCCAGTCATCATCAATCTGTGCTCTGGGCCCAAGTTCTGGATGCGAAAAAACAATAAAAAAAGTGTATTTTTTGTCTAATATTTGTCTTTGTGTGTGTGCGTGTTAGGCTTAGTCGCACAAGATACTTCAAGTCAGCAACGCAACCTAGTGCTGCCCGACTCCAGTCATCGTCAATCTGGGCCCAAGTTCTGGACCTGAAAAAAAAAAAGTGTCTTTTTTTGTCTAATGTTTTTCTGTGTGTGTGTGTGCATGTTAGGCTTAGCCGCACAAGATACAGCAAATCAGCAACGCAACCGACTCCAGTCATCATCAATCTGTGTTCTTGCCCCAAGTTCTGGATGCGAAAAAACAATTAAAAAGTGTCTTTTATTGTTTAATATTTTTCTGTGTGTGTGTGCGTGTTAGGCTTAGCCGCACAAGATACCTCAAGTCAGCAACGCAACCTAGTGCTGTCCGACTCCAGTCATCGTCAATCTGTGCTCTGGGCCCAAGTTCTGGACCTGAAAAAAAAGTGTCTTTTTTTGTCTAATGTTTTTCTGTGTGTGTGCATGTTAGGCTTAGCCGCACAAGATACAGCAAATCAGCAACGCAACCGACTCCAGTCATCATCAATCTGTGCTCTGGGCCCAAGTTCTGGATGCAAATTTTTTTTTTAAAAAGTGTATTTTTTTGTCTAATATTTTTCTGTGTGTGCGTGCGTGTTAGGCTTAGCCACACAAGATACTGCAAGACAACAACATAACCTAGTGCTGACCGCCTCCAGTCGTCATCAATCTGGGCCCAAGTTCTGGATGCGAAAAAAAAATAAAATAAAGGGTATTTTTTTGTCTAATTTTTGTCTGTGTGTGTGTGCGAGTTAGGGCCGTATTCAATTTGAGGTGTTAAGTCCGGATTCGCGGTAATTTACTGCCGATGACGTCATTATCGCCTGTTTTAGTTTTCCTCCGTATTCAATTTGAAAGACTTTCCGCCTACGCGTTAAGTCAAGGCAATGTAATAGGCGGTAAAGTATCGCCTATGAATGGCATGCGTTAAAAAGTGCAGAATTGGGGTTTTGGGGTGCAACATTTCGGGAACCCCCCTTCAAGCCTTCAGACAGTCCCCCAAAGGTAATCTGTGTCAAAAAATTTTTTTTTTAAATTAAGCGCACCCCAAAAATTGACTTTGAAAAAGGGGGTGAAAAAAAAAGAAAGTTGGGGTACAAACTTAAAAAATAGTGAACTTTACTCTGGGGGGGGTCCCCAAGCATTGTTTTGATTGTAGGTGTTTGCGGCAGGTGGTTTTTTCACGTTTTTTTAAGTCACTTTAGCAACTTTAAAATATGCTGAACCCCATTTTTAAGTACCCCAAATGTGATGCCCATAGTTGTTTTGCCCCCCCAAAACTTCTAAATGCTCTTCTGCATCACCTTATTCAAAGCCGCATTTATGCACCTGCAGCAGCTATTAGAAACCCTGACTTCCTTCAGTAGTTAAAAATGGGGGTACCCATAGTGATCCCCCATGTCTACACATCTTTAGGGGGTCCCTAGAATATTTCCCAAAAATTCCTGTTTTTTTTTAACCTGAAAAAAAATAGTAAAAATTTACAAAAAAATGACATAAGGTCCCCCCCCCCCCAAAAGCAAAACCAGCCCCAGGCTTGCCAGCCAGTGATGGTTTCTAAAAATACAGGGACCAAAATGTGTAGGGTTCCACCGCAGGGCCGTAGCTAGGGTAGTGTGGCCGGTGCCATCGCACAGGGCACCACAGGTCAGGGGGCGCTGTTTGGGCCTGTCAAATTTCTGTTTATTATCATTCTTGCTTGTAGCTTCATCTCATTTCATCCTCAGCATCTCCTGGCCTCCACTATCTCTTCCCTGATCCTTCCCCATGAAGCCATGGCCCTTTTTTGGGTGCATTATGTCCCTTTGAAAAATGAGGGGGGGCGCCAATGCTCTTTCTGGCACAGGGCACCAAAAAGTCTAGTTACAGCTCTGTTCCACTATATTTTAGAAACTAACACCAGGCTGCAGGGACTAGTGCTGGTTTAAAATATAGGGTCAAAAAAGAAGTGGGGTACCCCCTATATTTAAGACCAGCACCAGACCCAACCGACTGGGGTGTAATGCCACAGCCCGGAGACCCAATCACTGAGGTGTGAAACAGTGAAAAAAGTGAAAAAAGGTACTTGCATACACTCGGATTAAATGTCCTTATGTTTAAAATTTGTATCCAAACAGTTCCAGAAGCAATAGTGTCTATTTCTGTTGGTAACAATTGGTTACTGAGTAAGGTAAATGAGCTCAAGGCAATGTCCCGATGTAATGGAGAGCAATGCGGGATATACGGAGTCACTGCACAGCCCCGTACCAGCCCTTTATGGTGTAAAGGTATATGTCTCACATCCAGGTGGGGGGACAATCACCTGGGATAAATACCTGTATTGTCCCTGGTGTGGTCACCGGGTGGAGCTGGTAGATGAGAGGCTCAGGCAGCATTGCGGTCAGCGGTGATAGTCTGTGCCGTGGGGGGCAATCTCTCATGTTGGGAGATGTAGGACGTCCCTGGGTTCTGTAACAATAAAGCGGCAGTGAGTTCAATAATAGCTCAAATGACTCACTGTGTGGTCAAGCCGGGTGCAGGGTAAGTTCGGCGGCTGTGGCCTGCAGAGCAACTCGCCTGGAAAGCGGGCTCTTCATACAATAGTTGTATGTCCTGGAAGCTCCGTATGTGCAGTATCTCCTCCTTTTTTTTTTTTTTGCCGGTCACTACTGGAAATCAACAGGATATCCCGTGTAGATTGAATACTCAGTTCCAAAAAATGCAGGTGTTAGCAAAATGGTTTTTGATCAGCCACCCTTCAGCGAGTGTTTAACGTGTTTCCCTATGTATCACAGCTTTGTCAGAGGCAATGAGACCATTACATCGGGACAATGCCTTGAGCTCATTTACCTTACTCAGTAACCAATTGTTACCAACAGAAATAGACACTATTACTTCTGGAACTGTTTGGATACAAATTTTAGACATAAGGACATTTAATCCGAGTATATGCAAGTTCCTTTTTTCACTTTTTTTTCACCCTTCAGTGATATTATTATATGCATAGGCTATGACTTTTTAAATATATGTGGGTACCCATAGTGATAAGTAAGACAGCTCTGGAAAAACCAACTATGTGCCCTGAGAAATCTAAATCACAAATCCCAGAGGAGAGTGCAAGTGTGTCCACGGTTACCATGTGTGAGCCAGACCTAAATACTAGTGTACTGGAGGATCCTCCAAGTTCCAACATTTGTGTGCCCTCTGTAAATGTGGGGTAGGGCAGTCATCATCTTGTAGACATAGTCAGTGAGGATGCTTCTGTGGAATTGCACATGAAGGAGGAGGATATTTTGGTAGTTGAAGGCACTAAGGATGATAAGGATGTTGATGAAGATGTTGGTGAGGAGGATGTTGATGCCGAGGATGTCCTTTGTGTAAGTAAGACAACAGCTGTTGCCCAAGGATTGAAAAGCCAAAGCCCATTGTTGTCATGCCGGGCAAAAGACAAAAAAATCCACTTCTCATGTGTGGAATTATTTCCACCCCATTCTGGACAACAGTTGTCAAGCCATATGTAACCATTGCAAAGTAAGAGTAAGTAGAGGGAGAGACCTAAACCTAGGAACCTCCTACTTGTTACATCACTTGGAGTGCATTCATCAAATATCAAAGTGTATGTCGCCAAGTTCCAAAACTCAGAAAGTAACAAGTCCAGTGTTACCTACATGCTCCCTCTCTGTGGGATCCAAGCGCCTTCGATCTCCAACACCAACACCTGCATCATCAACATCTTCATTCATCATCGGGAGTAGTCCTGCTGAATCCAATGTTGTTATTCGAAGCATGATTGACTCCTCTCTGATCCGTGATTCCTCAGAAGGATCCTTGATGACTATGCCTGTTGCTGCTGCTATTGCTGTGAGTGGATCTTCATCCCAGAAGCCAGGAGGAAGACTACTTGTAGTGTATCCTCCAAAAAACAATTAACTGTCAAACAATCGTTTGCAAGGGCAAACAAGTATGACAGCAATCACCCAGTTGCACAGTGGATTACTGACGCCATAACAGCTATGCTGGTATTAGATGTGCATCCAGTATACGCCATTACCGCAGTGAGTTTTCAACAGTTAATTGAGGTCCTGTGTCCCTGCTACCAGATCCCTTCTAGATTCCACTTTGCTAGAACAGCAATTCCGAGTCTGTATAAGGACCTTATTAATGCCCTCAGAAATGCTGTTGTACCCACTGTCCACTTGACCACTGATATGTAGACAAGTGGGACAGGGCAAACTAAGGATTACATGACTGTGATAGCCCACTGGGTGGGGTGTATTGCCTACAACAGCAACAGCAGCAGCAACATCTACCAAAAGACAGCTGATACTGAGGCAGGCTACTCTTTTATTATTATTATTATTATTATTATCCTTTATTTATATGGTGCCACAAGTGTTCCGCAGCACCTTACAAAGTACATAAACAAGTAATTTGACAACTGACTTACAGTAAAAAATAGGACAAGGACATGGATAATAAACATTGATACATAAGTGACCATAACACCTAGATATGCAACAGAGCGTAAGCAACCAAGTGTTAGGTGCCCTGGCGGGGGGTAAGAAGTAGGTGAAAGTAAAGTAAGGAGAAGCACAAGAGGGTAGAGGCCCTGCTCGTAAGAGCTTACATTCTGAAGGGGAGGGGCAGACAAACAGGTGTGACACAGATGGGGTAAACGGAGGAAGGAGCATGTTGCAGCAAGTTAGGATGGGAGCTGGAAGGCTTTGATGAAGTAGTGGGTCTTGAGAGCCCGTTTGAAGGATTGTAAAGAGGAGGAGAGTCTGATAGGGAGAGGGAGAGAGTTCCAAAGGTTGGGAGCAGCACAGGCAAAATCTTGGAGGTGGGAGTGGGAGGAAGTAATCAGTTGTCATGAGAGGTGGCGTGCATTGGTTGAGCAAAGAGGGGAGCTGGGAGAGTGGAGGGAGATGAGGTCAGAGATGTAAATGGGAGAGGAATGGGTGAGGGCTTTGTAAGCAAGTGTGAGAACATTGAATTAGGTTCTAAAAGGGAAGGGGAGCCAGTGGAGGGCTTGTAGGAGAGGGGAGGCAGATGTAGAGCATTTGGAGAGGAAGATGAGTCAAGCAGCAGCAATGAGGACAGACTGGAGAGGAGAGAGATGGGAGTTGGGGAGACCAGATAGGAGAAGGTTACAGTAGTCCAATCTGGATATGACCAGTGAGTGTATGAGGGTTTTGGTGGCATCCTGGGTGAGAAAGGGTCTAATCAGGACTGTGAGAGGCTCTGGATATGTTGTTCGTAGGCGAGGAAGGAGTCCAGAATAACTCCAAGACAGCGCACTTTGGGGCTAGAAGAGATAGCAGTGCCATCAATTGTTAAAGAAATAGTGGAAAGTGAGGTTATGTTGGAGGGTGGAAAAATGATCAGCTCAGTCTTAGACATATTAAGTTTAAGAAATTGCTGGGATATCCAGGAAGAAATAGCAGAGAGACAGTTGGAGATACGAGTGAGGAGAGAGGGGGAGAGGACAGGGGAGGAAAGGTAGATCTGAGTATCATCAGCATAGAGCTGATAATGGAGGTAAAAGAGCTGACAAGTTCACCTAGAGAGGATATATAGAGGGAGAATAGTAGAGGTCCAAGAATGGAACCTTGGGGAACACCTACTGTAAGAGGCTGTGGTGGGGAAGAGGAGTCATGAGAAGAGAAGGACCGGTCTGAGAGGTAGGATGACAGCCAGGAGAGTGCAGTGTCACGTAAACCAAGGGAGTGAAGGATTTGCAGCAGGAGAGGGTGGTCGACAGTGTCGAAGGCAGCAGAGAGGTCAAGGAGAATAAGCAGAGAGTAGTGGCCCTTGGATTTGGCAGCAAGGAGGTCATTTCTGACTTTTGTGAGGGCAGTTTCAGTGGAGTGGAGAGAACGGAAGCCAAACTGAAAAGGATCAAGAAGGGAGTTGGAGGAAAGAAAGGTGGTAAGGCGTTTGTAAACAACATGCTCAAGAATCTTGGAGGCAAAATGGAGGAGAGAGATGGGATGGTAGTTGGAGAGAGTGTTGGGATCAAGGGTAGGTGTTTTTAAGAATGTGAAAGACTATCGCATGTTTGAATGCAGAAGGGACAGTGCCAGATGAGAGGGAGAGATTGAGGAGGTGGGCAAGATGGGAACAGGCACAAGGAGAGAGGTAGCAGAGGATACATGAAGGGATAGGGTCAAGGGGGAGGTAGAAAGGGGAGAGGACCGGATGAGAGCCATGACTTCCTCTCTAGATACAGGGGAGAAGGCTGCAGAGTTGGTGAAATGGATGGAGATGGGTGATCAGGGAAAGAAGGAGGTGAGCAGGGGGACTGGTGGGATGTGATGTCCTGACGTATGGAATCGATTGTGGATGTAAAGTAGGTAGCAAAGTCAATGGCAGTGAGTGGGGAGGGGAGGCAGGGAGGGGGTGAGAGAGGAGGGAGTTGAAGGTGGTGAAGAGATGCTGGGGATTTGAGGACTGGGAGGAAATGAGGTTCTTGAAATAGGACTGTATAGATAGGGAAAGGGCAACACTAGGATGAGAGCATAAATTTGAAGTGGAGAAAATCTGCCTTAGAGCGTGATCTTCTCCACTGTCGCTCGGCGGTTCTTGAACACTTTTGCAGATATCTGGTGCATTTGGAATGCCAGGGTTGTAGTGTGGATCTGCGAGGGTGAGTAGTGATTGCCGGTGCAACAGAGTCCAGAGCAGAAGTAAGGGAGGCATTGTATAGGGAAGCAGCTTGTTCAGGGCAGGAGAGAGAGAGGATAGGGGAGAGAAGTGAGTCAAGTAGGGAAGATAAAGAAACGGCATTGATAGCCTCAGAGAGAAGGTGATGATCAGAGAGGGAGAATGGGGAGTTGGAATAATTAGAAATATTACAGCGGTGAGTGAAGACTAAATCAAGTGAGTGCCCACTCACATGTGAGGGTGAGGAGGTCCATTGTGAGAGACCAAATGAAGATGTGAGGGTAAGGAGTTTGGAGGCACAGGATTCTGTGGGGATATCAATTGGAATATTGAAGTCACCAAGGATAATGGAGGGGAGGTCAGAGGAGAGAAAGTGAGGGAGCCAGGAAGCAAAGTTGTCAAGGAACTTAGAGGGAGGGCCAGGGGGATGGTAAATGACAGCTACTCACAGGTGTACTGGTTGGAAGAGGTGTATAGCATGAACCTCAAATGTAGAGAATGTAAGGTATGGTTCAGAGGGTAGGAGTTGGTAGGAGTAACCTGGGGATAGAAGGACACCCACACCACCACCATGGTGACCCCCAGGGCGAGGGGTGTGAGAGAAAGTGAGGCCCCCAGAAGAGAGAGCTGCAGGGGAAGTGGTGTCAGAGGGTGAAATCCAGGTTTCAGTAATGGCTAGGAGATGCAAGTTTTTGGATAACTGGTTTCACTAAGAGGCATACCGCTGAGAACCTCTTAGAAAAATTCAGAGAAATCATTGCTAAATGGCTTATCCCACTTGAACTCTCCTCGGGATTTGTGATTTCGGACAATGCCACCAATACTGAGAGAGCGTTACATGTGGGCGAATTCCAACACATCCCATGTTTTACTCACACAATTAATTTGGTGGTGCAACATTTTTTAAAAAATGACAGGGGTGTGCAGGAGATGCTCTTGGTGGCCTGCAAAGTATCTGGACATTTTAGACATTCTGCAAACACTTGTCGAAGATTGCATGACCAGCAGGTACTGCTAAATTTGCCCTGCCATCAGCTGAAGCAAGAGGTAGTAACTCGATGGAATTCTACCCTCTATATGCTTCAGCAAATAGAGGGACAGCAAAAGGCCATCCAGGGCTATACAACAGCCTATGACACAGGCCGTGGAGGGGGAATGCACCTTACTCAAGTGCAGTGGAGAATTATTTCCGTGTTGTGCAAGGTTCTCAAACCCTTTGAACTTGCCACACGAGACGTTAGTTCAGACACTGCCAGCTTGAGTCAGGTCTCTCCCCTCATCAGACTTTTGCAAAAACAGCTGGAGAAACTGAAGGAGGAGCTGAAACAGAGTGATTGCACAAAGTATGTCGGACTGTTGGATCAAGCCCTTGATTCACTTCACCAGGATCCAAGAGTCATCAATCTATTGAAATCTGAAATCTGAAAAATATATTTTGGCGACCATTCTGGATCCTAGGTTTAAGTCCTACCTTGTGAGCTTTTTCCAACAGACCGAAATCTAAAACTGTGCAAAGAGCTGTTGGTAAACAAATTGTAAGCTGCAGCCGCACGTGAAACGTCATAATTTCCTCTTTCAGTTTCTGCAGCTGCCAGCTGCCAGGAAAAAACTCAATGGTCGGGCCTGAGAGAACTGCCTACTAGTGACATGTCTTCTACCATGACTATGTGTGATACGGTCTCCATTCACAGAGTGGTGGAGGACTATTTCAGAGATAACATCCTAATAGGCATGTCAGACAGTCCCTTTTAGTACTGGCAGGAAAAAGAGGCAATTTGGAGTCCCATACACAAACTTGCTTAGCATTACTTAAGTTGCCCACCCTCCAGTGTGTCCTCTGAAAGAGTTTTCAGTGCAGCTGGCAACCTTGTCAGTGATCGGCGTAGTAGGTTACTTCCTCAAAATGTGGAAAAGATGATGTTTATTAAATGAATTACAAATTCCAAAAGGAAGACCTCTACCAACAATTACATGAAAAAATTACAGAGGCGCCTATGGTGGATTCCAGTGGGGACAAATTAATATTGTGTGAAGAAGAGGATGTACACACTGATGGGGATGACGAGGACGACGATAACTTGTAATGTAAAGTCAGTTTGTGTATGGGATCATTTTCATTTCCATGTCCAATGCACATTGGCAGCTTGTTTTATGGGGGTCCAAACAAACTAATAATTTCAGCCACAATTGGCAGTCCTTGTCACTGAATTGATTGGTTTGTTTAACTGTGAATGTCCTGTTTCATATACAACAAAAGGGTGGGTGGGAGGGCCCAAGGACCATTCCATATTGCACCTTTTTCCTTTCCATTATGTGCTGATTGGGGCATTGCTACCTGACATTTTAAATTAATGTTATTGTTGGTTTAGGAACCAATGATTTGTTTTTAAATTAATTTATTAGCAATTTTACAGCCAGGGGCTGCACCAATGAATTTCTTTTTATTAATTATTCAGCCAGGGGCTGCACCCAATGAATTGTTTTTTCATTCATTTATTATCAATTTTACAGCCAGGGGCTGCATCAATGAATTGTTTTTTAATTAATTTATTATCAATTTTACAGACAGGTGCTGCACCAATTATCAACTATCAATTCTTCAAACCTCAAGGGTATCCCAACCATCATCTTTTTACAGTCCTCAACTCTATTAATAATTATATCAATCACTTTTGAGCCAGCATGCTGGATGCAACCTTTTGGCCCTTTAACTAGATGAAAAAAATCAATATTGTGAGCTATGAGGTTATCAAAATTGACTGGAAACAAGTGGAAATAAATGTTATTGAGGTTATTAATACTGTAGGAACAAAAAAAGCCCCATTTTATGTGATTTTAGCTGTTTTTTTATTTTTTAAGAAAAAATCAAGATCCAAAACCAAAACACGAAAACAAAACACCAAGGTGAGGTATTGGCAAAACCAATCCAGATCCAAAACCAAAACATGGGGGTCGGCGCACACCCCTAACAAAAATCTATGTAGGACACTGTTCATCTGCAAGTATATATAAACATTTAGATTTTCTACTAGTTTCTGAGGAGATATTTATTATATTTAATAGTGTACTGTAACTACGTGTCATTCAATAACCAATTGCTCTGCCCCACAATATTACACTATGAGTTTGTCTTTCATATATAGTTCTATACGCATTGGAAACTTAGAAGGTGTGTAGTTCAGAAAGTCCATATGAAGACTTTCCATATTTAGACCCACCTGTGCCACACTTAAGTTAAATGCTGGTAGTAAAGCTGGTATATTACCTGTTTCTCTACTATATGACAGCAGTAATTATGAGAGTTGGATTTAATTCAGACTTTAGATAGCTTGATGATACAGCCGGAGTCCTATAGGGGAAATAAACTTTAGTTTGGTAGCTTGTGTGGCATATGAAGCTACCTAGGCCACAAAAACAATGACTAATAGTGGTACTTGGATATCAGTGGCATCCAGATAAATGTCTGTCTTACAGGTGAAATGTTTCTATGTTTTTCTCTCCCATTCATTGACTGCTGATATGTGTCACAACCAGGATTTCTTGGCATGGTGGTCAGCGGGTGTTACCGGTGCGGATGATATGGCGGGGAGCTGGTGCCTGGCGAGGAGCATTGGCTGTGTGCGGTCCTGTATGGGCATGTTGTCGCTCTGTGCTGGGTAGGCCTGGCGGTGTTTCCGTTCTGCTCTGGCATGGACACCGCCATCTTGCTTTCACCCATGTGACCTAATTCCCCAATCCTGGCGTGTCACATGCTCACTCTCTGACCACTCACAGCTGTGCGCTGGGTATAAAAACTCAAAATATGCTCCAAACGATCATATATCAGGTGCACTTTAATAAAATTAATTACAAACAGTTGATTCAGCAGCTCTCAAGAAGGAGCGTTTGGGGACACTCCACAAACAGAAATAACAAGCAATATCACAATAAAGTAATATGAATGAGAGCGCTACAGTATAATCAATATTTATTAAAGCATTTATTATTCTAAACAGCAATTAGCAATAATAAAAACAATAAAGTGCATAAAGCCTATAAGGCTCAATCATATAAAAATATCAAGAGATATATGATCTATACCAGCTATACAAAAAAAGAAAAAAAAGAATCTTTTTAAAGGAAAAAATCATCCATAATCAGTTCAATGAACAATTATATTCCCTGTTAAATGGCACAGTGATGATTTATTTGCAAATCCAGGTATCCAGCGATTTAATTAGGAGTCCTGAAAATTGAGTGAAAATTGTGCATCTAGTATCTGTATACGAGTGTGTATGATGTACGTATTTAGTTATCTAGTATTTGTATGTATGTACCTATGTAAATGTGTATCTGTATATGAGTGCATATATATGTAACTGGTATTTGCATGTGTGTATGTTTGTAGTTGTACCTATGTAATTGTGTTTCTTTATTTGTGTATGCATATAGGTATAAATATATGTATATATATATATATATATATATATGCATGTATATTTATATGTGTGTATGTACAGTATAAATAAACAAGAGTCAGCATGTTTTCTGATAGAAAAAGGAAAATATATGTTTCTATGTATATCTCGGTACAGTGTACCTATGTACCTATGTATCTGTGTATATATGTGTCCCTATGTATGTTAGGGTATGTATGTTTATGTATATGTGTATCTATGTAATAAACCAAATACAGTATAAAAGGGAATATATATGTGTGTGTGTATCTATGCATACAGTAGGTCTATGTACCTCTTTATATATGCATCTACAGTAGGGGTGGGCACCGGCCACTTTTCGTGTTTTGTGTTTTGCTTTTGGATCTGGATCTTACTTCGTGTTTTGGATATGGATTGGTTTTGCCAAAACCACCTTTACGTGTTGGATGTGTATTTTTTTTAAAAAAAAGCATAAAAACAGCTAAAATCACAGAATTTGTAGGTTTATCTGCTCCTATGCTATTATTAACCTCAATAACCTTAATTTCCACTCATTTCCAGTCTATTCTGAACACCTCACACCTCACAATAGTGCTTTTATGTCCAAAAGGTTGCACCGAGGTAGCTGGATGACTATGTTAAGCGATACGAGTGGGCAGCACAAACACGTGGCCCATCTAGGAGTGACACTGCAGTGGCAGACAGGATGGCAGTTTGAAAAACTAGGCCCCAAACAGTACATAATGCAAAGAAAAAAAAGAGGTGCAAGATGGAATTGTCCTTGGGCCCTCCCATCCACCCTTATGTTGTATAAACAGGATATGCACACTTTAACAAACCAATCATTTCAGCGCCAGTGTCTGCCACACGACTGTGGCTGAAATGATTGGTTCGTTTGGGCCCCCACAAAACAAGCTGGCAATTAATCTGTTCCTACACAAACTGGCTCTACGGAGGCAAGATGTCGTCCTCATCCTCCTCATCCACCGATTCCTCACCCTCTTTAGTGTTGTGTACATCCTCATCCTCACAGAGTATTAATTCGTCCCTGCTGGAATCCACCACCACAGGTCCCTCTGTACATTCTGGAGGCTGGTCTCCCTGGAAGAGTTGATAATTCATTTTTATGAACAGCACAACACAGCCAGCCCCTATGGACTTTGGAGGAGTAGACACAGCCCCCTATGGACAACAGCAGCACAGCACAACACAGCCAACCCCAATGGACTTTGGAGGAGTGGACACAGCCCCTATGGACAACAGCAGTACAGTGCAGCACAGCACAGCACAACACTACACTGCACTACACTACACTACACAGCCCAGCCAGCACTAACTCCCACCCTCCCTCTTCACTGTCCACAGCCGAGTGAGGAAATGGCACCGACGCGGGTACCTTGTATAGAGTCCAAAACCCGCGAGACCCGGAAGGCGGGATGATGACATTTTGCCTCGATTTCAGATCTGAGTCAGGCGGGAAAAGTCGAGCCTGACTTGGATCGGCCTCGGATCGGAGGGGCTCGGGGGGGTTCGGATTTCAGAAATACGAACCCGCTCACCCCTAATCTACAGTATATGACTATACACTATATAACTATCTATACATGTACAGTATGTATGTATATGACTGTCTGTTACAGCCCCTCCCTCATTATTGCTCTCTCAGAGGGGGTAAACCCTCTCCAATGGTCAGGCACATGGCGCTGCATTCCTGTCATTGTGGCCCTGCCCCCTGCATTTTACAGTCTGTAGGGCCAGGATGATGCAATTCAATGTAAATCGCATCATCCCAACCACCAGCTGCCCTCTTCTGTCAGGAAGTGGCTGGCACCAGGAGACTGGCTAACTGTTGGGAGACCAGAAGACCCCCCCAAATCAAGGACTCACAGGGACCTTCCAGGAGAGTTGGAAAGCATTGTGAGTTCAAACCTGCTTCTTTGTGCTGAAGGTACTCACAATTGCATATTACCATTTTTATTGCATAAGCTATCTATCAGGGATAATGCACTATTGCACCTAGCATTTTTTACTTTCACATTTAATGAGTTGATACTGAGGACTACGATTATGAACAGCACATGTGCAGTACTACTCTTATTATTTTTTGTGAATATCATTGATGGTAGGGTGGCACCATTGTTTGTTATTCTGCTGGCAGTCAATCCATTTGTGCTAAGTATGTTGCCATAGATATGCAGAAGGGATGTGTGGCACATACTGTTTTATGTTTGTGGGCGGCGTGCGACTATAGCACATAGGCTTGGGAAAGCAGGGGCGGTTGAGTGAAGCTTTGGCTTGGGTGTCTAGAGACCTAGCACCGGCCCTGATAAAAGGGAGTTCAGAGCTCCCTTGCATTGCCAGTGCAACGTGTTTCTCAGCGCAAGCTGAGAGAGAGTTCCTGAGCTTGTCTGTCTGCCTGTTGGATCTCAGCCTAAGCCTGCTTCACCTGACCTGCTCCTTACCCTGCTGGACTTCCACTGCCTTCTCCCACTGCCTCCTCCTTTTGCCTTCCCCATTGCCTGAGCACCTGTGTCAGCTGTTACCCTGTACCTTGCCTCCACTTGCACCTTCCTCTGGACATTATTTTCTTCAGCCACAATTCTTTTCAGCCTCATAAGACCTGGAATACTGGACTACCTTCTGTTGTCGATGCCTGGACTTTTTCCCTTTGGCTCACTACAGTTCCCAAGTGCACTTTAGTGCTATACCCGGACTTTCTGTTTTACCACATTCATGTCTGTTAAGCCACTCATTAAAAACTCCACATTTATTTTTAAATCTGCCTCAGTGTCTGCTCCTATTACCACCCCAGGTCCACAACAAAACCAGAACCTCACAATATGTCAGGCTTGTACCTCCGTTGGTCTGAGTTCCTAATGTTGATATCTAATAGGGGATCTTGTGCTGAATGCACTCTATTGCTGCAGCATGAACGAACCCCGCTGCATGTGGCTCTTGTGACTTGCAAGAGTAATTTATAGCTTTTGTGGGTGGTCTACCACTTTCTCCATCTATTGGATTGGAAGCTGGAACAGGTCTTGCTATTAAGCAGTTCACATAAATTTGCAGAGCACATTTTCTTAGTGACTGTTTTTATAGGCGAATTAGCGCCACCATCATTTTTTGGAATGAACCTCACTGTAACCGACTCCTGTACCTTATGAGGATATTCCATAACTGTAGTTTTGTCTAAAGTCATTCAATGCATTTCACCCGTAGCCTTCTTCTGAAATGGGGAATGTTTCAATTTAATCAGTTTAAATGCCCAATTCAATACTGCACTCTTTTTTCTCATTGATTGCATTCAAAATGCCATGTGGGTCACAGTTCACAGTCAAGTTCCTGTGTCCTAATTTGTAGTATGGTGGAGTGTGTTCTCATTAATCCTCTCCCTGGCAGAGCTGTTTAGATGTTAAAAGTTATATGTCAAACATTATTGCTGAGGCAGAGCTGAAATGACTTCAGTCTAAAATAATTTACATGTACTGCGATAAAGCTGCCAGAACATGCATCTTATGTGAAACATTATTGTTCTGGCAAAGCCACTGGGACATGAGTTATATGTCGCACATCACAGCTGTGACAGAGCTGCATGGGCATGAGTTATATGTTGCACGTAATAACTGTGTCAGAGCTGCATGGGCATGTTATATGTTACACATGATAGCTGTATATTTTTTGATGAATTTCATGGTTTCATGGTCTCCTTCTCTATATAAATTTGCAGATCCAGAAATTCAATTTTTTCCTCACTAATATTGGCTGTGAATTCAAGGTTAAATGGTTTTCTATTAATTTAGGGGCCTATGTATCAAAGCTTGATGAGAGATACAATTGTGAGATAAAAAGTTTTAACCAATCAGCTCCTAACTGTCATATTTCAAACACAGCCTATAAAATGTAAGTTAGAATGATTGGTTGGTGATTTATATCTGACAATTTTATCTCCTTTATATTCTTCAAACTCTTTGAGAATCCTTGTGTCCCCAGTCCAGATGTAGATAACCACAGAAAAAAGAAGATTCCCTCCAGCACACTGCAGCAATATTAGCAAAAATACTACATAATAATAGAAATTCAGAGGTATTGGTTGCATACATTTGCAAATATATTAATAAAGCGCCGGGCCAGCATCAAGGCTCCTCTATACTGGCCTCCCTAACATTAAGGGGTTCACGTCTGAGGCACAGAGCAGCCCAAAAGAACCCAGCCAAGGACCACTACTAGGGCATGACATTAAAAATGGAAGAAAGGTGATAGTGAAGTGTGAAGTATAGATGTGTTAAGATAATCAATCAATTCAATTGGATCCCTCTCAGTAGGAGCATCCTGGAAAGAAGCCCATAGGCTTCTATTGTGTACAGCCGCCTGAAGGTGGAATTACCCACCAGGACGAAGCACAGGAATGCATCAAATTCTGGTGCTTTGTACATTTGGGATATGTAGTTAAACCCCCCAAATTGCATTTTCAGGGCTTTTACCACATTTCCCCTTTTAGTACTTCCTGCCCCAAATCTTTTAAGTTCGTATGTAGTGCTTACCAGTTGTTGCATGTTTTTTCCTGATGGATAGATGTGCTATTGGGCTTGTTCTAAAAAAACTGTCTATACAATAGTCAGTGTCCCAGTCATTCTCAATATTTAATATTTATCTCATTTTCAATTTTGGACACTAATTTTCAGGTATTTTGTATCCTGCTTTCTTCTGAAATTATACTTTCCTTATAACTTCTCTATAGTATTGTTTGCCTTGCTCCATTTTTCTTTGTCTTCACTGAATTCTTTATTCATCCCTCTTTTTACTTTCCCATCTCGGTTATGCAATGTGTTTTGGGTGGTTCCCCAAAGTACTCAACTTATTTCCCTGTGGGCTATTCCATTCATATCTATTTGTTGGTAACGGTGTAGCATGTATCCTTTTGTACCTATAGTCAGAACCATAGTTTGGACAGTCAATTCCTTTTCCATAATATTCTTTTGTTGCCTTAAAATCAGATATAAAAAAAGATATGATTTTTCATTGTTGCTGTCCATTTCCCATTTTCTCTTATTAATATCTAGGTGATCCTAGATGTTCTTCATGGGTGGTCCCGCTTTTTCCTCTTGTTGAATTCTCAACTTCTTAGCCCAATTTTTATGGTCTTGTTAATTATTCTCCATATCCCTTCTGAACTTCCATAACTTTGTGGTGATGATTTCATCTTCCATCTTTTGTAGTTTATTCATAGTGAGTTCTTCTAGATCCTTTAAATCTTCCTGATGGTTAATAGGTGTACATACCTCAGTTATAGTTTTAATGTCCATATCAATTGTTTTTAGGAATTTTTACCTATCTTCATGAATAATACTCATCATGTTATAAGAACAGTTATCCAGGGCATTATTCTATTTCTTCTTGAACTAATGAATCTTGACACATGTGTAGTGCAACCCAGAAATGCACAGATCACAGATAATCGCTCAACTGCATAAATATTTGCATTGTGTCCATCTCTAAATAAGGCCCAATATGATCATTCTATAAACAAACAATAATAATGGGGCAAATCAAATGCATGTTGTGCTTTATACAAGGCTAAACAGTAATGGTGGATGGGATCTTGTTACATAATTGCATAGAAACTAGATGTCCATTTGACATGACAGTTAATGGGACTATACAAATCCTAGTAGAGTATCTAACAATATTTGAGAAATTGTAAATAGAAAGCATATCTTGTTAAACTAAAAATACTGCTTAATTACTGATTTTAAAACAAATTATTCATGTACCAAATCAGAGACCAATGATTTATTAATAAGAGCTTTTATTCACCAGCTCAGCACACTGTCTTCTAAAACAGTAAGTTACATACTAAATTTTGCCTGTCATGTAAGATTGATTGAAAAACCTGAGATCTTAGGCTGGAAAATTAGTAGTCTAAAGTGCATCAGAATGAATTTCCCTCTACCATGTTCCTACATGAATAAGCAGCCATAAATCATACTTTGTTACCCAACAATCTTTCAATACATATCTAACCTGTAATAGTGATATATGTGAATAATAAAATTATATATATATATATATATAGATCAGAGAAGGTAGCACTCATTCATAATGCAGAGGGGTGCACGTTCCTAAACAAAACATAAACCACTAACACTTCCTGAAGCAGCAAAGTGTAAAAACTAGCAGTCACGTTTAGTAGGTAGAAATGTTCCTTTATTCACATAGTGATAAGTAGCAGCGCTGCAACAGCCTAACATCCGTTTCAACTGTAATGTCAGTTTTCCTCAGGGGCTAAACACACACTGCCCATAGCTCCCTCTTATAGCAGAAATAGGCACCAGCTGACAACAATCTCAATCAATGCTGACAGAGACCCGCCCGAGCCTCCTCTGTGCTCATTGGATACCGGGTGTCATGTGAGTAGGAGAGGCCTTGAATGTAAACAAACCCCGGTGTGCAGTTAAGCTCTGGCTGTAAGCATGTGTGTGACAGCACTGCCGCAGAGAGATGATATCAGACAGGGTGAAGAAAAAGAAAAGAAAGAAAATAATTCTGAAGGACATCTAAGAGAGAACTTGCAAGATAAGTTTTTCCAGAAAACAGAGGAACTTTTTACAGGAAAGGAAGAAGTACACAATTATAGACAACCCAACCAGAATCTAGATACCCAAGGAAGAGAATATATTCAACTAATAAATATGGAGAACAAGAAACTCATTTTAGCTGTTTAGAGGATGTATCAAACTTTAGATGGAGTCAAAGATTCAAAAATAGGAGGTCTTCTCCAGAAAATTATAGACCCTTTGTTTATAGAAAAGATAGAATCCATAAGAAATTCCGAAGAAAAGGATCACTCAAGAGATAGGAAATGATGAAGTCTCTCACCTAAGAACAGAATACAAGTTTCTTTCAGTAGGAGGAGAAATAAAGAATGATATGAGCCCACTTACCATCAAGATATGATATGGAAGCTTTTTCAAATTTCCCTGAGAGGAGACATAGGAAAGACCATACAAGATATTAAAAAGATGGAACATCTAGATATGAAAATTCTAATGGTAATCCCCTACAAATTATTGAAAGAACACCTAGGATACAAAGAATTTTCAATTGAACAGATGAAGAGATATCTAGACCCCTAAGAATTCATAGGGGTTCATCTAGATATTCAGATTTAAATGAAGAGATAAGGAATAATCCTACAACATCACAGATAAACCATATATTGGGAACATTCAGGTCCTCCAAGTCTCCGGAACTCCCTTCTCCTTTTTAAGAAGAAGGGACAGTAAGGGAGACTTCCCCTTTTCTAGAAGGAAGGTGGACATGGAAAAGTCAACGACTCAGGAGGAATCCAAAGATAAGACAAAGAATGTAAAAATGTCATATCTAAGAATTAAAAAAAAGCCAAAGAAGAAAAAAATTAAGAAAACAAAACGAGGGTGTAGATCAGGGATGAAAAAAGTGAACCGCATGTGAATAGCGAAAAGAAGGAGACACCACTTCTGGATACTATATATGTCTTCAACCTCAGCAGTTGTATTTTATCCAAGGAGGAAGAGAGGATCTTAGAGAGGTTTAAAATATGCACCAACTTCGAATATGGACCACTATTAAAAGTTTGTGGACACCCACAAATTTATAAGAAAAATTAGTCTGAGGAAATTTTTTGCTATGAAAGAAAAAGATAATGGAAAGAAAGAAACACAAGAAATAAAAGATGAGATCAATCAGAATAAATATAAGAAGAAATCCACCTTTTTGTCCGACCCATATAAAAGGCAACTTCATAGATACTTTTTCCAAAGTGGTACTAGAAGAACTAGAGACCATGAAAAAATTTAAACTTGATTAGATTCAATTTAATGAAAAAAGGAAAGAGAAATGATCAAGAATCTTGGGGAGGATGAATCCATAGTTATTAAGACCTGCGATAAAGGGGGAGGCATTGCCATTATGGACAGAGAAAACTACATCAAAGAAATAGATAGGCAATTGTTGGACACCTCCACATATACTAAACTTAAAAGTGATCCCACTCGGCGGATCAAAGATAGCTTCCATAAACTCCTAAATGATCATCTAGACAGATGAATATGATTACATAAATATCGAAAACCCCATAATCCCTACTATGTATGTGTTACCCAAAGTGCACAAAAGCACCACAAATCCCCCCGGGGAGACCCATAATAGTGGGAATGTACAGTTTAACATCCAATTTGTCATTTATAGATGGAATTTTACAGCCGCTGGTAACAGCCAACCCTTCCTATTTGAAAGACACAGGAGACATCTTGATGAAGATAGAAGATTTTACTTGTACAAATGAAATTTAGTTGGCTTCTGCTGACCATCACTTCTTTATACACTTGCATATTACATGAAAACGTCTAGAAGCCGTGAAATGGTCCTTGGAAAAAACAGAGTTATCAGCAGAGAGGAAATAGTTTGTACAGTCAGCTATTAAGTTTATTTTAGAAAACAATTATTTATTTTTTTATGGTGAATTTTTCCTTTAATGCACAGGTATAGCAATGGGGACTAAATTCACCCCAAGCTAGGCCAACCTTCTTCATGGGTTTCTGGGAAGAGACTTATGTCTATAGTGGCGTAGCTTGGGGCGTAATCCTCATTAAATGGTATCATTATATTGATGCTCATTATATTGTTGATGTGGTACTGCTATGGAAAGGGACAGAAGACAGTCTTATCAAATTTTTCTAATCTCTAAACACCAATGACATAAATGTTCATCTCACCTTGACATATAGTCAAATTGGAGATTAATTTTTTGGATTTGACCATCTATGTGGAGGAAGATAGGATCCACACAAAAACCTACAAGAAACCTACTAACACAAACTCCTTTATTCCTACAGATAGTCAACACCACGCACAGTGGCTCAAAGGAGTACCAAAAAGTCAATTTCGAAGGGTAAAACAAAATTTCAGTAAGGAAAATGTATGTATGTAGAGACCAAACAATCCAGATGAAAAAACAGTTCATGGTTAAAGGTTACAATTTGGAAAAATTGAATGAAGCAATAGAAGAAACAGAGATCAAATTTGTATGGTGACAATAGGAGTAGCAAAAATGTCATCTGCTACAAAGGGACCCTATACTACGAGAAGTAATCCCAGATCATCCTACTTTTATATATCGAAAATCAAAGAATTTAAAGAACCTTTTAGTTAAAAGCATGTTACCTTTACCATCAAAAAATCTCATACAAACAAAAGGTTTCCATGATTGTGGGATGTGCATGGGCTGCAGACATGTTAAACACAACAACACTAAATATACAGAAATAAATGGCGTTGATTTTAAAATACATGACTTTGTGATGTGCAACACCTCCAATGTAATTTACTTTGTGGAATGTACATGCGGCTTGACCTATGTGGGATGGAGTACAAGACTTTTAAAAGTGAGATTGTCTGAACACATAAGGAACATTAAAAAAGGACTTACCACTCATTCCTTATCCAATCATTTTAAAGTTGAACATGGTTGCTCAATCCAATATATCAAAAGATTTTTAGGCCTTCAACTCGTGAAAGCATCCTGGAGAGATAAAAATGTTGAAAAAAATCTAGCAAAAACAGAGATGAAAGATATTTTTAAACTCAAAACCTCCATCCAAAAGGCCTCAATCAGGATTTTGAGTTAAAATGGTTCTTATGATTTTATTTTCTCTTATCAATTCTATATTTCATCATTTATGGCTTATTTTAATTATTTCCCTAGGGGTTTTATGGTTTCATAAATGGTTTATTCATGCTGCTATATTTTCATGTATGCTGCTATATGTTTTTAGGGTGATACGTTATTCATGTGCAAATGATGCTGCTTTTTGACACATTGATTATGGTTTTAAATGTCTACTTTTGTGCTACTTTATGTTTTTATGTCATTAAGGTGCAAATACTGTCAAAAACTGATACATTAATTTTGTTCAATAGAGTCATCTAAATTGATCACATCCCCTGGACATATGGAGACACTTTGAGAAGTTGTGTGAGTACTGGTATGCATCCTGTACTAAAGTACCTTTTTTCCTGTGGTAAAGACTATGCTATATATATAAAGGTATACACCCTGCTCTGCTTATATAAGCGTAAGTTTAGGTGTGTATACACATCTTTTGACAGACCTTTTGGTAAAGATACCATTATAGATGCATACCCACCTTTGACTGAGTGAGTTGGGGTATGCCTCACCATTTTCCTATCACTTTTGAAGTAAATTTATTTGTACCAATATATAAAGAATGTACTACACATTGCTGTCATATATACTCCTTTTCTCTATGTTCACGGAGTCCTATATGTTGGAGAGAAAGAGAGAACCATAGAATGGGCACATAAAGTCCTACTATTACGGATAAGTATATCAATATTTATTCTTGTCACTACCATTGCCATAGTGTGACACGGCGAGCAGCGCCTTCTTTCAATCCTTTTTATAAACCAGATACTGTATTAGATCTTCAGGGAAAAATCTTTGTTGAAAGGGCTGCAGCTCACTATATTTGAAGCGCCAAAAAGTTTTTCCTTACTTCCCCCTTTTTTAGACAACGGCTCAGTCTAGCTAATCCCAAACAATGGAGAAACAGCAGCTAATAAAGCAGTACTAAAGTAACAAACCTGCTGCAACAAGGCTAACTGGAGCACCACTCAAGTCACTGTCTGCCTACTTCTGAACTGTCCCTGTTAAACAAAGGACTATCCTTTGTGCCCACTTTGTCACAGAACAGTTTTGCGTGGCAAGCAGATATGTACAAATTGGGGAGACAATTGCTTCTCAAAGATTAATTTTTTCAGAAGAGCAAACCAGCTTTGACGATGGGGAGGATAACCCCGACTGATCAGGATCCAAGCAAAGTATTGTAAGCAGCTAGCAAATTTGATCCACCCTCACTTAATCCCTCTATACAGACCTTCATGAGAGTTCTGAATAGAGACACGGTACCTTTTGTTGAGCAACAAAAGATATCCCATTATAACATTACCCAGGAGGAGAGGTTAGCCATTAAATCGCAAAAGGACGATGTGAATCTGGTTATCCGGCTGGTGATAAAGGTGGTGGCATAGTGCTCCTGGTGCTATAAGAGGGATCTCTGGGCAGTGAGTGTTTAGCCCCTGAGGAAAACTGACATTACTGTTGAAACGGACGTTGGGCTGTTGCAGTGCTGCTGCTTATCACTATGTGAATAAAGGAACATTTCTACCTACTAAACGTGAGTGCTGGTTTATAGACTTTGCTGCTTCAGGAAGTTTTAGTGTTTTATATATATATATATATATACAGCGGAAGGTCCGGCTCTCCCTTATGACATACAACAGCGTCGGGTGCCCGCACAAGGTAAGATACACAGCGTATAGAGAAGGTGGTGCAGCACTCCAGGCATCTTGGAAATGAAGAACTCTTATGCAGCATATGTGAAAAAGGCAACGTTTCAATGCCGTTTATTGTGGCCTGACGAAAATGCCACAATAAACGGCATTGAAACGTTGCCTTTTTCACATATGCTGCATAAGAGTTCTTCATTTCCAAGACGCCTGGAGTGCTGCACCACCTTCTCTATACGCTATATATATATATATATATATATATATACACACAACTCCAGTTATGGCGGCACTCAGGTAACAACAAAGACACGCAGTCGCAGGTGTAAACTTCAATGGTTCGATGCCAGTTTTAATGCATCATCATCAGGACATAAACAAACAGTAAAAAAAGTACCTACCTTTATACCATCACCAACACCTCGTGCATGCCTCCAGCTTCTGGAACCCGGTGTATTGCGCCCACCAATGACTTCAACACCCTCGGTCCATTGCCGTGGCTACAATAATAACAACCATAGCAACATGTGGTGTCATAGGGAACCAATGTAATCCAATTGCAATACCAGACTCTAATATACTAAATAGCCCAATTATGCATAAACATTGACAGACATGAAAAAGAGTATCTATAAGAATTACATATGCATATAAAAATGATCTGTTAATACGATTTATAGGAAGAATTATTAAAATATATATACATAATCCCGGAGTCTCACAACATATGTTCAACCTCCGAAATAAACATTTAGATATTAAGCTACATCAGCTACTATTATGAGTATGTTAAACATTTATTACACAATAAATAAACATAAGCCAGATAGGCTATACTGTAGTGGGCAAACCACTTCTATCATATTGCACCATCGATCTACGCAATAAGATCATAAGAAGATCATAAGAAGCAGTGCAAGCCCAACCCATCATTAAGCCCCCTGTGAACAAGGGTCCCCAATCTATGGATCCATCTCGACTCACACTGCAACAGTTGCCTAGAGCAGTCAACAAGGATTTTAAACAACTTCATTACCAGAATTAGTTTTATTAGAGCTATTTGAACACTTCTACATTGATCCCCAGTGTTAGTGCATCTTTTTTGGGGGGTAAGGCTGATTTCCCCAAGTGTGACAGCACTTTCCACCTGCTCTGCATTCACCGCATGGCGTTTTTGCTTGTTTTGGAATTGAATATGGCGGAAAGCGGGGACGCACATGATAAGTTTTCGCATCCAAAAAATCCGGCAGGCATAACTTTTTTGTGGATGCAAAACTAATTGAATACGGCCCTGTGTACTACAAACATGTTCTAAGGGCCTGATTCAGAGCTGAACGCTCTGACCAGAGCGCTCGCTCTGAATCAGGGCCGTCCCAGCTAAATTTGGAGCGGCCTCCTGGCCGCTCGCATACCTGTGGGTGCTTATGCGAGCGGCCAAAAAGATGGTCGCATGGTCAAAGACCATTGCGACCATCGGGCTTGCGACGAGACCCTGCGGTAGGGTCTCGCTTCCGCATGCCCAGGAGTGATTTTGGCTCTATCAAAGCCAAAATCACTCCCACTGACATCATTACTGATGTCAGTGGGGCCGGACTCAGACGGTAGGCATTCCCATGGGAACGCCTTCGTCTGGTAGTCACGCCCCCGGCATGCCCACCAAAGGGGGCGTGCTGTCAATCAACATTCACAGCACGCCCCCTTTGGTGCGAGACCAGGAGCGACGGAGAGCCCGTCGCTATCTAGGGCTCGCGCATGTGCACGACGGAGCTCCCTCCGTCGTGCGCATGTGCAGTGGGGCAACATCGACCCGTTTGCGAGCGTTCTTTGCTCGCGAACGGGTCTGAATGACCCCCTAAGAACCTTATTTAAAAACCTTGGAGTTTATTATGTATATGTAGTTAATCAGTATTCTTAGGCCCTCATTCAGAGCCGTACGCTCTGAGCAGAGCGCACGCTCTGAATGAGGGCCGTCCTCCATAACTGTGGAGCGTCCTCTTGGACGCTCGTATAGCTGTGGGTCACCACCCACAGCCTATACGAGCGTGCAGTTTGATGGCCGCGATGGTCTTGACCATCGCGACCATTGAAACTGCGAGCCGGAGCCTGCGGTTGAGGTTTTCAACCGCAAGGCCCGGTGTGATTTTGGCTCAATCAGAGCCAAAATCACTCCCACTGACATCACTAGTGATGTCAGTGGGCCGGCTTCTGATGATAGGCATTCCCTTAGGAACGCCCCCGTCAGGGAGGCACGCCCCCGGCACGCTCACCAAAGGGGGCGTGCTGTCAATCAACATCGACAGCACGCCCCCTTTCATCAGACACAACGAGCGAAGAAAAGTCCTTCGCTCGTCGCGTCTGGCGCATGCGCACGACGGAGCTCCCTCCGTCATGCGCATGCTCAGTGCAGAACATCGACCCACTTGCGAGCGGACAGCCGCTCGCGAGTGGGTCTGAATCAGGCCCTTAGTGTTTAGAGTGCGCATCTGCATTTTTCCCCTATTTCCTCTGCATTAGAACTACAGGTCTCGGCATGGTAGCACCTCCTATTATGTTAAATTAGGATGTGCAACTGATGTATGTGTGTATTTACAGTATGTACACTTAAAGATGAGACCCCTTCTCCTGGGCTAGCACTCCTCCCACCTGCTTCAAGTGATTTTAATTAGTGTAGGTCCTTTGCATTGCAGTACACACATTTTATGGTCACTATAAGAGGTAAGTCCTAGATAAATTTATATAATGTGTCAGTATTAGGGATTTTAGGGATCCACCTGATGAGGCTCACCATGACATGGTCGGTGGGCAAACATCTGAAAACTAGGGGTGTGCACCGGCCACTTTTTGTGTTTTGTGTTTTGGTTCTGGATCTGGATCTTTCTTCATGTTTTGAATATGGATTGGTTTTGTCAAAACCACCCTTCCGTGTTTTGGGTTCTGGGTTTTGTGTTTTGGATCTGTATTTTTTTTTTAAAAAAGCATAAAAACAGCTAAAATCACAGAATTTGTGGGTTTTTCTGCTCCTATGCTATTATTAACCTCAATAACCTTAATTTCCACTCATTTCCAGTCAATTCTGAACACCTCACAATAGTGTTTTTATGTCCAAAAGGTTGCACCGAGGAAGCTGGATGACTATGCTAAGCGATACGAGTGGGTGGCACAAACACGTGGCCCATCTAGGAGTGACACTGCAGTTGCAGACAGGATGGCAGTTTGAAAAACTAGGCCCCAAACTGTACATAATGCAAAGGAAAAAAAAGAGGTGCAAGATGGAATTGTCCTTGGGCCCTCCCACCCACCCTTATGTTGTATAAACAGGATATGCACACTATAACAAACCAATCATTTCAGTGCCAGTGTCTGCCACATGACTGTGGCTGAAATGATTGGTTTGTTTGGGTCCCCACAAAACAAGCTGGCAATTAATCTGTCCCTGCACAAACTGACTCTACGGAGGCAAGATGTCATCCTCATCCTCTTCATCCACCGATTCCTCACCATCTTCAGTGTTGTGTACATCCTCATCCTCACAGAGTATTAATTCGTCCCCGCTGGAATCCACCACCACAGGTCCCTCTGTACATTCTGGAGGCTGGTCTCCCTGGAAGAGTTGATAATTCATTTTTATGAACATCATCTTCTCCACATTTTGTGGAAGCAAACTCCTACGCCTTTCGCTGACAAGGGTCCCGGCTGCACTAAACACTCTTTCGGAGTACAGATTGGAGGGGGGGCAACTCAGGTAAAATAGAGCCAGTTTGTACAGGGGCCTCCAAATTGCCTCTTTTTCCTGCCAGTACAGGTACAGACTGTCTGACATGCCTACTTGGATGCTGTCACCGATGTAATCCTCCACCATTCTGTCAATGGTGACAGTATCATATGCAGTGACAGTAGAGTTGTCAGAAATTGTTGCATGCTTGGCGCTGCTCCTTTGTTGATGCACGTGCAGCTACAGTGCACACAATTCCCAAAGAGAGAAAAAAAAGATTTTTTTATTTTTTGTGGAGTGCACTTTGAGGGTTACACCACCCTTTAACAGAGAGATGCACGCTTGGCGCTGCTGCTTTGAGGATGCACGTACAGTGCAGACAATTCACAAACACAGAAGAAAATGTTTTATTTTTGTTGGAGTGCACTTTGAGGGTTACACCAGCCTTTAACAGACAGACGCACGCTTGGCGCTGCTGCTTTGAGGATGCACCTACAGTGCACACAAATCACAAACACAGAAAAAAAAAATATTTTTTGGTGTGCACTTTGGGGGTTACAGCACCCTTTAATGGATGAGCCAACCGGCCCTTTAATTATGACACAGGCGCATGCTTGGCGCTACTTTGTTGTTGCACGTGCGGCTACTGCGCACAGAATTCACAAACACAAAAAATAATTTTTTATTTTGTTTGGAGTGCACTTTGGGGGTTACACCACCCTTTAACAGATGAGCCAGCCGGCCCTTTACTTATGGGACACAGGCGCACACTTGGCGCTGCTCCATTGTTGATGCACATGCTGCCATAGTGCACACAATTCACAAACACACAAAAAAAAATATATATATTTTTTTGAGTGCACTTTGGGGGTTGCAGCACCCTTTAACGGACAAGCCAGCTGGCCTTTTACTTATGGGACACAGACGCACGCTTGGCGCTACTTTGCTGCACGTGCGGCTACTGTGCACACACTTCACAAACACAAAAAAATATTTTTTAATTTTGTTTGGAGTGCACTTTGGGGGTTACAGCACCCTTTAATGGTCAAGCCAGCTGGCCCTTCACTTATGACACAGCTGCACACTTGACGCTACTTTGTTGATGCACGTGCAGCTACTGCGCACACAATTCACAAACACACAAAAAAAATAATAATTTTTTTTGGAGTGCACTTTGGGGGAGCACCCCTGATGCACAGATCACCCCCTGGATAACACTACAGCACCCCTCTAGGACTACAGCCTTTATGGGACACTGCACAACACAGTCCAGCCAGCCCCTATAGACTTTGGAGTGGACACAGCCCTATGGACAACTGACTGCACAACACAGCCCAGCCAGCCCCTATGACAGCAGCACAACACAGCCCAGCTAGCCCCTATGGACAACAGCAGCACAACACAGCCCAGCCAGCCCTAGCTCCCACCCTCCCTCTTCACTGTCCACAGCCGGAGTGAGAAATGGCGCCGATGCGGGGACCTTTTATAGAATCCAAAACCCGTGAGATCCAGGAAGGCAGGATGATGACATTTTGCCTCGATTTCAGATCCGAGTCAGGCGGGAAAAGTCGAGCCTGATTCGGATACGACTCTGATCGGGGTGGCTCGGGGGGGTTCGGATTTCAGAAATCCGAACCTGCTCATCAATACTAAAAACCATGTTAATTGTTGGAGTTCATTATATATATTTTGATAATCAGTATTCTTAATGCTTAGACTGTTCATCTGTATTTTTAAATTTTTTGTCTGGATTAGAACTACAGGTCTCAGCATGGTAGCACCTCTTATTATGTTTAAATGAGGATGTGCAGCCCAGCTCCCCATTTATCCTATGGCCTCTCCCCCCAGCTCCTTCTCACCTATCTCTTCTGTCTTCTGTGGCTTCTGCCAGTGAGTACAGGCCACATGTTGGCGGTGGCCCGGAGCTCTCAGCTCCCAGGGCTCTGCAGTGCAGACACAACAGGGAGGGATCTTAATAGATTCCTCTTGTGGCTGCATAGGTGTCTTTATAGTGGATGCAAGGTGTGCAGTGCACATGGGCCCTTGGCATCCAAAGGGGCCCACAACGCACACCCTGCACCCATAGTTAATATACTTACCTCTCTGCAGAGTCCGATGAGCTGCTCCGCAGCACCGGACTGGCACTGCAGTGCAGAAAAAATCACTGGAATAATGGCGGCGCACATTTTTCCAGTAACTTGCGCACGTGTAGAAAAGATGTCCCCAGGAAAAAAGGCACAGACACCATTTTCCAGGAGGCCCGCACATGCACAGTAGATTCTTGCATGAAGCCAGAATCTACAGTGATCAATGAGCTGACATAGAGGAAGGGGCCCAAACATAGGCTGCACACAGGCCCCCTCCTCTCTTAAAACACCCCTGGCTGCAATGGCTGGGCTGGCATGTAAATCTTCACAGGCTGCCTGGGGTGCAAGTGGCTTGTGACCACATTGCTTAAATAAATAAAAGCAGAAAACTCAGCACTCACCATTTTTAAATCACTCACCATACTACATAAATAATGGGGTTTTGGTTCATGGATTGATCAATGCATTTAAGCAGGCAGCCCACATCATGGGACTCCATTTATCTGAAGGTCCTAGACTATCTGTCATACTTATGGAAACCTGGTAGTTGCTATCACAGAGTTTAAACTAAAAAAATGTTACCTGGTTCAAAGATCACCTGCCAACTAACTTATGGCTTTTAAAGGCAGGACAGTCACCAAACATAGCTTCTATCATACTACCAAAAAGGCAGCTGGCACAAGTTAATATAAATGAGATTACACAGGGGTGCATGACATGGGTGCATGACAGAGATGCCTACATTCTGGCTGCCCCTTCCGGGAGGGGACAGTACGACCGGCAAAATCGGGGGCATGGCTGGCTGTTGTGGGCAGAGTGGTGGCATGGCCACACACTTGCATCATTTTGGCCCTTCTCCCGCTACACAATGCTGATAATCCCGGCATTGTGAAGCAGAGTGGCGGGGCCAAAATTACACGATATGGTGCAAATCGCATCACAGGCCCCAATGCTCCTGGGGATTCTCATGTAATCACGGGGGGGAGGGGGCAGGAGGAATATTCAGCTTACAGGAGGCTTGCCTGCCTTCCCGGGAGGCCAGGAGTGGCACCCGATTTTTGGGAGGCTCACGACCAAATCGGGAGGGTAGGCAAGTATGGTGCATGAGAAAGCTGTGATCACAAAAAGGTTAATTAAAAATTAACCAAATAAACAGTCAGAAATCCACTGCACCCGCCACTTCCAGATTTGGGGTAAAAACCTGCACTCACCATTCCTAGGCCTGGGGTGCAAGTGGCTTGTGACCATATTGCTTAAATAAATAAAACAGAAAACTCAGCACTCACCATTGTTAAATCACTGAACATAGGGGGTCATTCAGAACCACTCGCGAGCGGTAGTACGCTCGCAAGTGGGTCGATGTTCCCCACTGCGCATGCGCACGATGGAGGGAGCTCCGTCGTGCGCATGCGCGAGACCCGGCGAGCGACGGGCTCTCCATCGCTCCGGGTCTCGCACCACCCTTTGGTGGGCGTGCCGGGGGCGTGCCTGCCAGACGGAGGCGTTCCCATGGGAACGCCTACCGTCTGAAGCCGGCCCCACTGACATCACTAGTGATGTCAGTGGGAGTGATTTTGGCTCTGATAGAGCCAAAATCACTCCTGGCCTTGCGGCTGGGAAACCCAACCGCAGGGTTTCCCTCGCAAGTCCAATGGTCGCGATGGTCATGTCCATCGCGACCATCTTTTTGCACGCTCGTATATGCTGTGGGTGGTGACCCACAGCTATACGAGCGTCCAGGAGGACGCTCCATTTTAATGGAGGAGGGCCCTGATTCAGAGCGAGCGCTCTGGTCATTGCGTCCGGCTCTGAATCAGGGCCATAATACAGAAATAATGGGCTTTTGTAACTGAGTGTGCCTTTCTCCATCAGTCTAGTCCTTTAATGGCCAGTTTCATGGCAAGAGGATTAGCTGAGCTGTTATTTTAAAATGTTTTTCACATATCAAGATACCTGAATCAGTCACCCCTTTCACGACCAGGGTATCTCTCCCCAGGAGCTTGCGGTGCTTATCAGTGAGGATGCTGTGGTGTGGTCCTTCCAGCAGAGGAGCTGGTAGCTGGTACTTGGAGACTGGCGATGGGTGCGTGTGGGGGTCTGATGTCGATGGGTATGCTGGCAGGGGTATGGCTATCGGCATCACCGTGCCATGGTTGTTTAGGCTTGGCCATCTTGCCTCAGGGCATGTGACATAGTGAATCTGTTCTGATGCATCAGGTGATCTGTCCCAGCCACTCACGCTCTGTTGCTGGGTACTTAAGGGGGTATGAAGCTCCCTGTAGTTGCCAGTGCAACATTTTTCACAGGTTGCTGTGAGAGAGTTTCCTGTGCTCCTAAGCCTTGTTCCTGCTCTGGTGCTATATCTGCCTCCTGTTAGCTAAATCAGCTACCATAGATCTCCCAGCACCACCCTGACCAGTCCCACAGCCTCCAGTCCGGTGGTGACTGCTTGGTCTCCCACAGGTTACCCACTCCTTTGTTCTGAATCTGTCATTAACCCCTCTTCCAGCCATTCTACAGGATATCTGACTTTGGCCCTCATTCAGAGCCGCTCGCTAGCGGCCGTATGCTCGTTCCGAGCAAGGTTCGCACATCTGCGCATGCGTACGGTTTTTAGTACGCATGCGCGAACCAGTCAGTGCGGCCGAAAATCATTTGTACGCTATATAGTGAGTGCCTGCTATTTTGAGTGACAGAATGAGGCGTATGTGGGTGGTAACAGGGGAAGGTGCTTGTAAACGGGGGAGTGGAATTCGAACGTAGGCGTGCTTAAAGGTCAAAACGGGCGTTTTAAGGGAGTGCATAATTAATACAGCAGCGTCATTGACCACGTCACTTGTTTTTTTATAACTCAGAACTGCTCGCAAAATAGCGGTTGAAAAAACCAACCACAAGAATAGCGAGCAGTTCATACGCTGTACGATGTACTCGATTAATCGAATAAATAGCGGACATGACATATGGTGCGAGCGGCCAGGGGGTGTTTTTAACAAATAAACGAGCGTATGTTTTGCTCACTCGTTCAGACTTAGAGGTGTGAACAGACTGCAATTTGCGAACGGATCATTTGAATAGCCACCCCTTGTTTTTGAACGAACGACCGCAAATAGCGAATGGCTCTGAATCAGGCCCTTTGTTCTCTCCCACTACAGTTACCTATCATCCACATACCCCGGTTCTAAGTTTATTTACATTAGGACTTTAGTTACTATCTGTATATTTTCATGTCTACTAATATCCATATTAAACAACCAACTTTCTAATTTAAATCTGTCCCTGCTTCCACTCCTGGTTCCACCCAGGGTCCACAAAAATCCCTGTCCGTAACAGTTTGCACTGGCCAGATGGATTCGGCCATTGGACATAAGTCCAGAACAGATTTATTCCAGGGCATAGCAACACGTCTGGAAGGCCTGGAGGCCATGCAGCAACAAATGGCACATTATGTACAGAAAATGGTGTTCTGCCAGGATACATTACAGGCATCGCTGGTTTCCCCTGGCTCTCCTGCAGTTACCGCTATCTCTACCTCGGTGGTCACTAATGTTGGGTCTTCTCCTCGTTTGTATCTGCCTACTCCCAGCAAGTTTGATGGCAACCCTAAACTGTGTTGTGGATTTCTCAATCAGTGCGAAGTGCATTTTATACTCCAGCTTTCAAATTTCCCTACTCCAATAACCAAGGTGGCTTGTATTGTATCAGTATTATCTGGTTCAGCCTTAGACTGGGTTTCTCTGGGAACAATCTGACCCTCTATTGGACAATTACTCAGAGTTTCTAACTTCATTCAGGACGATATTTGATGAGCCTGGAAGAACCACTTCCACATCATACATTATCTTACATCTGAAACAAGGAATCCATCCTGTCAGTCAATACGTTATCCAGTTCCAGACATTGGCATCTGAACTCAAATGGAATGAGGAAGCCCTGACATCAGCCTTCTGGCATGGACTCTCAGATCGGATAAAGGATGACCTAGCCACTCGTGATTTACCCACCAGCCTCAATGACCTTATCTCGCTATGCAATAAAGTAGACCTTTGCTTCAGAGAATGAACTGAGAAGCATAAATCGGAATGCCTAGACCTCATCCTACCCCCTCTCCTGCCTATTCTCCTCCCTCATCTGCAGATGAAGAACCCATGCAGGTTAACTGAACCGTCTCTCTAAAGGGGAATGACAGAGACGTCTCCAAAAGAGTCTCTGTATGTATTCTGGAGAGACTGTTCATCCGGTGGCTTCTTGTTCCTAAATAGTTGCGGGGACACCCAGTTAGGAGTAATTCTTCCATCCCCAAAGAAAAATGATTCTGTCTTGTCTGTAGCCCTTGACATCAATCTCTTTGTTTGTGTCTGCCCTCATGGATTCTGGGGCAGCTGAAAACTTTGTGTCTCTTCAGTTGGTGGATAAACTGCAAGTTCCCTGCGTCACCTTGGACCATGCTATCTCTCTGATTTCTCTCGATGGTAGACCCATATTTAATGGAATCATTTTAAGAAAGACCAAACCTCTCTGGGTTCGAATCGGAGCTCTCCATTCTGAACATATCAGTTTCTAAATAATATCTAAGGGATCCCATGATATCATACTCGGGTTCCCATGGCTACGTAAACACAACCCTAAGATTAACTGGATGACTATGCAGATTCAGTCTTGGAGTAAGGCATGCCAAGGTTCTTGCCTTCTGAAGATTCAACCAGTAAGAAAGATGGTCACTTCTGAAATACCACAAATTCCTTGAGAATGTCAATAATTTTTTGATGTTTTTTCTGAAAAACAGGCTAATGTCTTACCTCCTCACAGGGAATGGGACTGTCCAATCGAATTGATGCCTAGAAAGATGCCTCCTCATGGTCGCACTTATCCTTTGTTATTACCTGAGACCGCTGCCATGTTGGAATACATTAAAGAGAATATGGAAAAAGGATTCATCCAACCTTCTACATCTCCTGCCAGTGCAGGTTTCTTTTTTGTTTCTAAGAAAGATGGAGGCCTCTGACCATGTATTGATTACAGGGGTCTAAATGACATCACAGTTAAAAACAGATACCCTCTACCATTAATTAGTGAACTATTTGACAGAGTCAAAGGATCCACCAAATTCTCTAAATTGGACCTCAGAGGTGTCTATAACCTCATCCGGATTCGTGCAGGAGACGAGTGGAAAACTGAATTCAATACACGTGATGATCACTTTGAGTATCTGGTCATGCCATTTTGGCTTTGCAACGCACCTGCAGTTTTCCAGGGATTCGTCAACAAGATCTTTAGAGATCTCCTATATGTCTCGGTTGTGGTCTATTTAGACAGCATTTTGTTTTTTTTCTTCTTCACCCAATGAACACTGGCATCATGTTAAAGAAGTCGTGTCTCAATTGAGGAAGAACCACCTATACTTCAAATTGGAGAAGTGTGTCGTCAGTGTCCCAAATTTCCCCTTCTTGGGGTATATCATCTCCAGATCAGGGTTGGAAATGGACCCCAAAAAGGTCCAAGCTATACTAGATTAGTTTCAGCTGACATCTCTGAAAGCCATCCAGAGACTCCTTGGCTTCTCCAATTATTACAGACGCTTCATTAAAGGCTTCTCCTTGTTAATGGCTCCCATCACGGCCTTAACTCGGAAAGGTGCCAATCCTTCTTTTTGGCCTCCTGAGACAGCTTTCCAGCTACTTAAACAAGCTTTTTTTTCAGCACCAGTATTGCGACAACCAGATACCAACGGGCCTTTTTTTATTAAAGGTAGATGTCTCATCTGAGGCAGGGGGGGCTGTTCTATCTCAAAGGTTTAAAGACAATAGGATCCACCCCTGTGGGTTCTACTCGAGAAAATTCTCCCCTGCAGAAAAAACTATGCCATTGGCGAACAAGAGCTCCTGGCTATGAAACTGACCTACGAGGAATGGTGGTACCTCTTAGAAAGTGCCCAGTTTCCCTTTACCATCTTCATCAATCATTGCAATCTTCTTTTTAGTATTAAGTATTTTAGTAGTACTTTTTAATGTATTAGTCCTCGCCTGGCTCGTTGGGCCATCTTCTTTGCTCGTTTCTCCTTTACCCTAACATACGGCCCAGGAGTCCTTAATCAGAAAGCCGATGCACGGTAACTCTCATTTTCTGCTGATTATGACTTGGGCATGCTATAAGATACACCTGTATAAGGATCTAAAGTCTTTGCTGCTGTCCAATTACAACTTCTCACTGGAAAGACCTTTGTGGCCCCGGAATTACAGAAACAACTGTTGACCTGGACTCACTCTTCTCGCTTTGCTGGTCACTCTGGCATCCGTAAAACCATGGAGTGCCTGTAAAGGTCATACTGGTGGCCAGCAATGAAATCTGAGGTAACTGAGTTTGTGTCATCTTGTACCCAGTGTGCTCAACACAAATCCCCTTGACTTGCTCTGGCTGGTGAATTAAAACTTAACTTTTCCACAGGTTATCACCCTCAAAGCAACAGTTCCACTGAGAGAGTGAACCAGGACCACAAAACGTTCCTAAGATCTTCATGTGCTCGTCCCAGGACATTTGGTCCAAGTCTCTTTCCTGGGCCGAATTTGTGCACAACGCATTCTACCATTCTTACTCTGGACAATCTCCCTTCTTTGTATTCTATGGTCTTCACCCGAGGGTTCCCAAATTAAGAAACTTGCCTGCTTTTGATGTGCCTGCAGTGGATACTACTTTGCGGATCTTCTCTTTGATTTGGTCTCAAGTTCGGACAGCCCTTACTAAGACTTCATTGCAATAGAAAAAACAAGCTTACAGAAAGCATAGCATGGTTCCTAGGATGCAGGTAAGGGATCAAGTGTGGCCTCCACCTGTATTCTACATCTTCAGGTACCATCTATGAAATTCACCCCTCGTTACATTGGACCATTCTCGATCTTAGAAGTTATTAATCCAGTCTCCTATCATTTACATCTCCCTCCATATTTAGAAATACCCACCTCCTTCTATATATCTTTGCTCAAGCCTTTTATCCTCAACAAATTTCTTCCCATCCTTCCTACTCCTCATAAAGTCCAAACTGAAAAGGGGGTTGAATTTGAGGTGGCACAGGTACTGGATTCCTGCATTTGTCATGGTCACTTGCAGTATCTGCTGGATTGGAGAGGCTATGGTCCGGAGGAATGCTGTTGGACCAGCTCCTAGACTTATCTGTAAGTTTCACCTTGCCGATCCTGGGATGCCAAAGGAGTGTCCTGAGGCCACCCGAAAGGAGGGGGGTACTGTCACGACCAGGGTATCTCTGCCCAGGAGCCTGCGGTACTTACCAGTGCAGATGCTATGGCGTGGTCCTTCCGGGGGGGGATTTGGTACTTGGAGACTGGTGGTGGGTGCATGCGGGGGTCTGATGTTGGTGGGTCATGCTAGCAGGGGTATGGCTATTGGCATCACTGCGCTGCGGGTGTCTGGGCATGGCCATCTTGCCTCAGGGCATGTGACATAGTGAGCCTATTCTGATGCATCAGGTCATCTCTCCCAGCCACTCCCGCTCTGTTGCTGGGTACTTAAGGGGGTTTGGAGCTACTTGTAGTTGCCAGTGCAACATGTTTCACAGCTTGCTGTAAGAGAGTTTCCTGTGCTCCTTAGCCTTGTTCCTGCTCTGGTGCTACCTCTGCCTCCTGTCAGCTAAATCGGCTCCCACAGATTTCCCAGCACCACTCTAACCAGTCCCACAGCCTCCAGTCTGGTGGTGACTGCTTGGTGTCCCACAGTTTACCCACTCCTGTGTTCTGAACCTGTCATTAACCCCTCTTCCTGCCATTCTACAGGATATCTGGATATCTCATCCAGCCATTCTACAGAATATCTGGATATCTCATCCAGCCATTTTACAGGATATCTGGATATTTCATTCAGCCATTCTACAGGATATCAGGATATTTAATTTAGCCATTCTACAGGATATCAGGATATCTCATTCAGCCATATTTACATAATTTCTGGATTTACCTTCAAACATCTCTGCCACTTTTCTGGACATTGACATTGGCCCTCATTCAAAGCCACTCGCTAGCGGCAGTACGCTCGTTCCGAGCGATGTTCGCACATCTGCGCATGCGTACGGTTTATAGTACGCATGTGCGAACCAGTCAGTGCGGCCGAAAATCGTTGGTACGCAATATAGCGAGGGCCTGCTATTTTGAGTGACAGAATGAGGCGTATGTGGGTGGTAACAGGGGAAGGTGCTTGAAAACGGGGAGTGGAGATCCGAATGCAGGCGTGCTTAAAGGTCAAAATGGGCGTTTTAAGGGAGTGCATAATTAATACAGCAGCGTCATTGACCACGTCACTTGGTTTTTTTTAACTCAGAACTGCTCGCAAAATAGCGGTTGAAAACACCAACCACAAGAATAGCGAGCAGTTCATACGCTGTACGATGTACTCGATTAATCTAATAAATAGCGGACATGACGTATGGTGCATGCGGCCAGGGGGCGTTTTTATCAAATAAACGAGCGTATGTTTTGCTCGCTCGTTCAGACTTAGAGGTGGGAACAGACTGCAATTTGCGAACGGATCATTTGAATAGCCACCCCTTGTTTTTGAACGAACGACCACAAATAGCGAACGGCTCTGAATCAGGCCCATTGTTCTCTAACCACTACAGTTACCTATCCTCCACATACCCTGGTTCTAAATTTATTTACATTGGGACTCTAATTACTATCTGTATATTTTCATGTCTACTAATATCCATATTAAAAAAACAACTTTCCAATTTAAATCTGTCCCTGCTTCCACTCCTGGTTCCACCCTTCCACCCCGGGTCATACCACATACCAAGTAACAACACTCTAAGTTACAGTGGGGTGTGGGACGCCCTCCCCCTGTACACATTGGCCGCCAGTATTGATCATCTCATTCATCCCACATTCCCCATCCAAATACCCATAATCCCACTGCCCCTCCCTTTTTTTCCCCCCATTCATTAACTGCAGCTCCACTATCTGTACTGACTGTACCTATTCACAATAAAACCCAAGATTTAACACAACAACAGCCCTTCAGACTCAGATTGTTATTTCCATTTACACTAACTCCTCCTCCCTTGCTCTATTCATCACATTAAGCATCTCTCATTTGTATATATATATATCTATATACCTCCTTACCATCAACAGTGCACAGTCGAAGTTTTGACATATTTATGGATCTACACTCATATGCAATCCCTGATTTAAAGTATCTGACACAGTTGGTGGTTTTGGACCAGGTTAGCTTTGTACCAACTATACAAACCCACGCCGACACTAAGTAAACATTAAACTTGATTTTTCATACTTTAGCCCTCAATGCCAAAAAGAAATTTGATTGGCTTTCTTGTCCTTTAATATTCCAGACATTGAAAATGTATGGTTTCCTTAGACATTATTTTGAAGATTATAGTTGCTCTGTACTCCAGTCCAACATCTTCTGTGTCAAGGAATGGTCTCTGCTATCCTATATTTAGCCTTGGTAATGAAAATAGGCAGGGCTTCCTTCTTTCACTGTTACTCTATGCTCTAAGTATTGAGCCACTCGTGGACAGAATTTGGTGTAACTCTGACATTAGAGGAATCCTGGTGAATAACTCACAATATACATTTCACTGTTGACAACTGATGTGCTTCTGCCCCTCAGAATTTCCCTTCCAATCTTGTTCGGGAATTGGATGTCTATGGAAAGCATTCAGAATAAACAGTATGGTTTTAAAAAAGCCCAGTTTATAGAATTGGTCTTTTACCTTTCCTCCCAAGAACAAAAACTGTTAGAGCTGAACTTTGATTTTCTGTGCAGACCTTTGGCAATTAAATATCTTGGGGGTATTTATGACTAAGCAATATGACCAGATGTTTCAGGCTAATTATATTCCCCTATTCAAGCTCATTAAATGTGATCTGTCTACTATAAGTGGAATTTCCTCTATATCTCCTGGTTTGGTAGAATTAATTCCATAAAAATCACTGTTCTGCCCAAGTTTTTATATTTCTTTCAGCCAATGAGAATATCTGTGCCTACCCCAATCCTTAAACTGGGTACACACCTATAGATTTTCTGTCCAACCATCCAACTTGATTGGTTGGAATTAGGGGTGAGCGGGTTCGGATTTCTGAAATCCGAACCCCCCCAAGCCCCCCCGATCCGAGTCAGGCTCGACTTTTCCCGCCTGACTCGGATCTGAAATCGAGGCAAAATGTCATCATCCCGCCTTCCGGGTCTCGCAGGTTTTGGATCCTATATAAGGTACCCGCGTCGGCGCCATTTTCTCACTCGGCTGTGGACAGTGAAGAGGGAGGGTGGGAGATAGGGCTGGCTGGGCTGTGTAGTGTAGTGTAGTGTTGTAGTGTAGTGTAGTGTAGTGCAGTGTAGTGTTGTGCTGTGCTGTGCTGTGCTGCTGTTGTCCATAGGGGCTGTGTCCACTACTTCAAAGTCCGTAGGGGCTGGCTGGACTGTGTTGTGCAGTCAGTTGTCCATAGGGGCTGTGTCCACTCCAAAGTCATTGTCCAGGGGGTGCTCTGTCTGTCAGGGGTGCTCCCCCCAAGTGCTAAAAAAAAAATATTTTTCTGTGTTTGTGAATTGTGTGCACTGTGGCTGCACGTGCATCAACAAAGGAGCAGCGCCAAACGTGCGCCTGTGTCCCATAAGTAAAAGGCTGGCTCGCTTGTCCGTTAAAGGGTGCTGTAACCCCCGAAGGGCACTCCAAACAAAATAAAAACATTTTTTTTTTGTGTTTGTGAATTGTGTGCGCAGTAGCCGCACGTGCATCAACAAAGTAGTGCCAAGCGTGCGCCTGTGTCATAAGTAAAGGGCCGGCTGGCTTGACCGTTAAAGGGTGCTGTAACCCCCAAAGTACACTCCAAACAAAATAAAAAAATATTTTCTGTGTTTGTGAATTGTGTGCGCAGTAGCCACACGTGCATCAACAAAGTAGTGGCAAGCGTGCGCCTGTGTCATAAGTAAAGTTCCGGCTGGCTTGTCCGTTAAAGGGTGCTGTAACCCCCAAAGTACACTCCAAACAAAATAAAAAATATTTTCTGTGTTTGTGAATTGTGTGCGCAGTAGCCGCACGTGCATCAACAAAGTAGTGCCAAGCGTGCGCCTTTGTCACAAGTAAAGGACCGGCTGGCTTGACCGTTAAAGGATGCTGTAACCCCCAAAGTACACTCCAAACAGAATAAAAAAATATTTTCTGTGTTTGTGAATTGTGTGCGCAGTAGCCGCACGTGCATCAACAAAGTAGTGCCAAGCGTGCGCCTGTGTCATAAGTAAAGAGCCAGCTGGCTTGACCGTTAAAGGGTGCTGTAACCCCCAAAGTACACTCCAAACAAAATAAAAAAATATTTTCTGTGTTTGTGAATTGTGTGCACTGTGGCTGCACGTGCATCAACAAAGGAGCAGCACCAAGCATGCGCCTGTGTCCCATAAGTAAAGAGCTGGCTGGCTCATTTCTTAAAGGGTGGTGTAACCCACAAAGTGCACTACTCTCCAGCAAAAATAAAAAAATATTTTCTGTGTTTGTGTGGACCTTAGCCGCACGTATATATCAATATAACATAAATGGAGGACCAAACTTTCTCCGATAAAAATAAAATAGGGAAAGATCAAGAACCACTTCCTCCTAGTGCTGAAGCTGCTGCCACTAGTCATGACATAGACCATAACATGCCATCAACGTCGTCTGCCAAGGCCGATGCCCAATGTCATAGTAGAGGGCACATACAATCCCAAATGACAAAGTTCAGGAAAATGACCTTGAAAAAAACATTTAAATCATCTGAAGAGAAACGTAAACTTTCCAATATGCCATTTACGACACGGAGTGGCAAAGAACGGCTAAGGACTTTCCCTATGTTCATGACTAGTGGTTCAGCTTCACATGACGATGGAAGCCCTCCTCCCACTAAAAAAATCAAACGAGTTAAGCTGGCAAAAGCACAGCGAAGAATTGTGCATTCTAAGAAGATATCACAAATCCCCAAGGAGAGTCCAAGTGTGGTGGCGGTTGCGATGCCTGACCTTCCCAGCACTGGAAGGAAGAGGTGGCTCTTTCCACCATTTGCACGCCCCCTGCAAGTGCTGAAAGGAGCACCCACAGTCCACTTGCTGATATGCAAATTGAAGATGTCACTGTTGAAGTACAACAGGATGAGGATACTGGTGTAGCTGGCACTGAGGAGGAAGTTGGCGAGGAGGATTTTGATGGTTATGTGGTTTGTTTAAATCAGGCTCCGGGGGAGACAGTTGTCCGTGGGATGAAAAAGCCCATCACGGTCATGCCTGGGCAGAAGAAAAAACATTCCACCTCTTTGGTCTGGCAATATTTCTATCCAAATCCGGACAACAACTGTCTTGCCATTTGTACCATATGTAAAGGTGAAATAAGTAGGGGTAGGGACATTAACCACCTAGGAACATCCTCCCTTATACGGCACCTGCAGCGCGTTCATAAAAAGTTACTGTCAAGTTCAGAAACTTTGGCTAAGACCGTAAGCAGTCCAGGGACACCTAAATCCCTTTTTCCTGTTTTATCCAAGGAATCAGTGGATGAGGAGGATGAGGACGACATATTGCCTCCATAGAGCCAGTTTGTGCAGGGACACATTAATTGCCAGCTTGTTTTGTGGGGGCCCAAATGAACCAATCATTTCAGCCACAGTCATGTGGCAGACCCTGGCGCTGAAATGATTGGCTTGTTAAAGTGTGCATGTCCTATTTATACAACATAAGGGTGGGAGGGAGGGCCCAAGGACAATTCCATCTTGCACCTCTTTTTTTTCTTTGCAGTATGTACTGTTTGGGGCCTAGTTTTTCAAACTGCCATCCTGTCTGCCACTGCAGTGTCACTCCTAGATGGGCCATGTGTTTGTGCCGCCCACTCGTGTCGCTTAGCATAGTCATCCAGCTACCTTGGTGCAATCTTTTGGCCATAAAAACAATATTGTGAGGTGTGAGGTGTTCAGAATAGACTGGAAATGAGTGGAAATGAAGATTATTGAGGTTAATAATTGCATAGGAGCAGAAAAACCCACAAATTCTGTGATTTAAGCTGTTTTTATGCTTTTTAAAAAAAAAATACAGATCCAAAACACAAAACACAGAACCCAAAACACGGAAGGGTGGTTTTGGCAAAACCAATCCAGATCCAAAACACGAAGAAAGATCCAGATACAAAACCAAAACACAAAACACGAAAAGTGGCCGGTGCACACCCCTAGTTGGAATGAAAATCTGGTAAGGTATGAAAGCAAATGACAATCAGCAATTTGCTCCCAAATGCCGGAAAATGGACAAAAACTGCTGTTTGAACAAATTGTTTTGATCAAACATTTAATGAACTTGTCTGAACGACCATTTTCATCTGTTTTCTGGCATTTAGGAGCAAATTGCTGATCATCAGTTAAGCCGGCCATACACGATAAGATTTTTTTATACAATGTGCACGATTTCGATCAATTGCAATGATCAATCATGCATATTGTGTGTGGTTTGGCATACTGTATGACAGCGATGTGCGTTTCCACCGTCGTACATCGGCATCGTAGATCTTATAGAAAAACCATAAGATCTGCGATCCGTCATGCTGTTAAATAGGTAAACGAAGCATCTTGTAAGATGCATCGTTTACCATTCACAGCAGCATTCAATGCATCAGGCTGAATTTGAAAACGTACCGAGGTGTCACATGTTTTCAAATTGCCCTGTGTATGGCCTGCATTACTCTCATACGTTACCAGATTTTCATTCCAACCACTCAACATGTGAATGCAGCTTTAGTACTCTCCAATTACTCTGTGGCAAATTTTTTTAGTTAGGGGAAGATACCTGGAATTTGCAAAGCTTGTCTAACCAAGTCCAATACTAGAGGCAGTATGTATCTGCCCAATTTTTATTAATATTATGAAGCCAATTGAGCCACATATTTGGCTGGCATATAGATTTAAGATGTAAAAAAAGGGTGTACAAAGATTTTCACATATTCTGGGAGATTGTGATCAAAACACATTCCCTTATATTTGTGATAAATATGTGAATTCAGATAAATTACACTTTGAGTACATTCAAGTGAAAAGCTGTATCCACTCACTAAGTAAAACACCAAAACTAAAGGTTCATATACACTACACGATTTGCTCCATGAGTGATATCTTGTAGTGTGTCCCCAGCAGTGAACAATATATCATTCAGTGACATCACTCTCCCTCATCCGCATACTTGCAGAACCTAACAATACCATCAGGTTGTCCTGCAAGTACGGGCGACGAGCGTCAACGACCAGCAGGAGCTCGCATCGCTGGTTTTTGATGGCATATCCACTGGACGATATAATGTACGATTGAACAATAATGATATTGTTATCATTCAATCGTTCATTATATCGTCCAGTGAATACGTGGCTTTAGACTTACATCTTTTAAATGTTTGTGCACGTACAACCCTGGGAAATTAGGTGTCATCTCTATTATTAATTGTGCTATGGTTTCCCCACTGCCCATCAATATGGAAACAATTGACCTTGCTTAGGAAAGATATCTGGTAGTCTACTTGGACTGGGAGGAATGGTTGCTCATTTTCCCCCGAGTAGGTAAGGCCTCTAGTCATATGCCTATTAAAGAGAATGCATACAAAGCTGCATTCCATTGCCTGTCAATGAAACATATCTGTTGGAGGCAGTGTGGCCAAAATTTTACACTTTTCCATGTCTGGTGGGACTGCCTGACTATCTTGATTTTCTTAGATGAGGTAATAGCCCTAATAAATAGAATACTGAGTATAATATCAGACATGTGCAGGTTGGTTTTCCTTAAAAATTAACACACCTGAAATTAGGGGTTCTGAGTCAAATCAAGTCCCAGCTTAGATCACTTTTGTGGTTCTAAGTAGAACCAAGTCCTGGTTCGGGTCTGCTGTAAGTTTAGATTTAGATTTAAAAAACGGATCTCTGTTTTGGATTGCATGCAAACAGGTCAGACTGACATGATTTTAGCAGTTTTTATCATTTTAAAAGCAATCCAAAACCTAAACCAAATCTGATCCAACACATTTGAGTGTGGTTTTGCCAAAACCAAACCCATAACATTTGAGAATGGTTTTGCCAAAAACCAATCCAAAACATGGCGGACCGCGTACACCTCTAATAGACATCCCTAAGGACCTCCATTGTTTTGGTATACAAACCTTAGTTACCAAACCAACCATTAAACTGATCTGACATCTGTTATAAATAGATTAATAAAAAATACTTTATTAACTCTTGACATTCTCCAGGATATCGTTAGCCAACGTCGTGCTGCCCAAAACCTTCAGTAACTGGTAAATATTTTATGTTAAGCTTGAAGGTTACAAAAGATTAGTTACACATTCCACTTAACACAAACACATGCAATGACAACACCAGTCGCAAACACCCCTTTCTATGGCCCTGCTGGAGAACACAAACATCCTGCTGAATATAAAGCTACAGAGGGAGGGCAGGATATCCTAATTAAACTGCAAGTGGTTGACCTGTTAAACCTGCCAAAAATGCAAAAGCTGAAATACTATAACTGAGCAGACAACCCATGAGTCAACTCCTCCCCCAATATAAGACCCTGTAGCTACTCTAGACAAGCCACTATATTTTAATATTTGGCTGTCTAGCACTGGGCCATTCAGCTCCAGATGTCAGAGCCTGATCATATTGTTGGCTTCTTCCTAGAGAGACCTGTCTTTTAGCTTGAGTGTTATTTATACAATTTATTTAATTATTTACTTGCTCTTTTTCACATTCTGAAATGAAATATGGCTCAAAATCATACAAATAGAAAATATAATTTATTTAGTGTAAGTAGAATTTTGAAAAAGCCATTCAAATGCAATTAAAACATTTCTACCAGGAATGTTCTAAGCAATCAGTGCCATATCTCAGTATAGAAATATCTTAATTTACTTAATTTTGTACCTTAACATAGATATTTGTATATTATCTAGAACAACAAAACACATAAATAAATTACATATATAGGCCTGCCAATGCAAATGCATTTATTACATATACACACAAATACAGTATATAGTAGATGTTGCTTAGACTTTCAGTTAATGAGAAAATCACTGAGAAATTAAAATTTAAATTGCCTTTAGGTCTTGGCAGGTCTGAAACGCCTTTAGTGTAACCCCCAGCAAAACTTCAGCAAAGCAGTGACAGCTGTACATTTTCAAGGTATAAATTAATATATATATACAGTATATATACTCCCTAGAGCATTTAGCCAAGTCGGCTGTTGGCTATCTATAAAAAGCGGATATAATTCTAGAGTAAATATGTTCATTATTTTGGTAATAAAATAAATGTTACAGCTCAGGTTTTTAATTTGCTAAAATATTCACACACAATATTCCATGATTTCATTTAGCAAAATATGTTTTTTCTAAGTAGGCAATTTAGAATTTTGCAATCATTCTTTCCATTATTCAGCCAGTGCCACAAGGTATTAGGAAGATTCTGATTTAGCTTTTTTCTCACTGTTTGGAAACATCTAAAAATACTTGATTTACCACTTTATGGAACTATTTTTATCTGGACTCTCAAAATACTATAGTACTCTTATTTTCAGATTTAATCTTGGAACACATGGTCAAGAAATATTAACTTTCTAATAAATAACTTATATGTGACAGTTTCTATAAAAAAAAATCATGTGGCAAAATCAGTCTAATAGTAGTCAAGTAAAATAATAATGAGATAGCAAAGCAGAAGGCAGAAGATTAATATTAAATGTTAAAAAAAAAAATAAAAAAAAATAATAATAATAAAAAAAAATGTATACATATATATATATATATATATATATATATATATATATTCATTCAAATCTTTTCCCTGTCAATATTACAGAATTTAATCTCTACTCTAGAGAGAAATATATATTTTTTAATTAGTTGATTTGGAGGAATCTTGTCACGAAAGAATACAAATTGCCTTGGTACAATCTTAATACATGACTCTCTATGTATTAACATGCATATAGACACAGTGATCTGTGTTTGAAGCAGGGAATGACAATATATAATATTTGGCTAAATAAGGCATCTCTACTAAAAGATTAAAGCAGATTTGATCATGGAGGAGGTGATTGAGTGATGCACATTGATTATTGTCATTACCATATGCATACACCCTAAACCCCTTTCCCCATCAGACAGCGACCAAGAAGAGGTCATTATAAAGGAACGAATACACCACAGATTCCGCCAAATCTTAGTATGTAGACCGAATGGAGTGCAGCTAAAATGACCATATGGGATTATTTAGAGGTGTGCTTTGATAAAGTGCAATTTTCAAGTGAAATATAACACTATCATTTATCCTGATACCTGCATAAGTCTGCTTCTCTCATTAGGCAGTTTACACTGCAGGTCAGACTCGAGGGATACGTTGTCTGTTTGAATAGATGTGCACAGAAGACAAGATCAATGATTCCTGTGAAACATTGCTGCAAACATGTCATATATGCTTATAAATGAAAGCAAGTCATTAAATAAAATGGCTATTTTAAAATAAGCTCAGCAGATGTATGAAGATATTTTTTTTTCACTAAGCTCCTATCCATTGGTCTAACATAAGCAGATATTCAATTGTATATTTCTTCGTTAAAGTTAAACTTACAGGACAAAATATTTCTTTGTTTGATTTTCTCTCATCACTCTTTGGGCAAAGAGTGAAGGTGTAATTCTACAAAAGGGGAACTCTGATGTGTTTAAGGAGTCACCTCTGCAAAAGAGGATCACTGTGTCATGGTTGAGGTATGGTCATACAATAAAGAGATCTTTGTGAAATAGGAGAAGGCAGGGTATAACTAGAACTTGCAGTACCCATAGCAAAGTATATATACAGTGCATCCGGAAAGTATTCACAGCGCTTAACTTTTTCCACATTTTGTTATGTTACAGCCTTATTCCAAAATGGAATAAATTATTTTTTGTCCTCAGGATTCTACACACAATACCCCATAATGACGTGTTAAAAGTTTTTTTGAGATCTTTGCAAATTTATTGGAAAAAAAATCTAAGAAATCACATGTACATTTGTATTAATAGGTTTTGCCATGAAGCTCAAAATTGAGCTCAGGTGCATCCTGTTTCCACTGATCATCTTTGAGATGTTCCTACAACTTAATTGGAGTCCACCTGTGGTAAATTCAGTTGATTGGACATGATTTTGAAAGGCATATACCTGTCTATATAAGGTCCCACACTTGACATGTCAGAGCACAAACCAAGTATGAAGTCCAAGGAATTGTCTGTAGACCTCCGAGACAGAATTGTTTCGAGGCACAAATCTGGGGTAGGGTACAGAAAAATATCTTCTGCTTTGAAGGTCCCAATGAGGACAGTGGCCTCCATAATCTATAAATGGAAGATGATCGGAACCAACAGGACTATTCCTACAGTTGGTCGGCCATCTAAAACTGAGCGATCAGGGGAAAAGGGCCCTAGTCAGGGAGGTGACCAAGAACCAGATGGTCACTCTGTCAGAGCTACAGCATTCCTCTGTGGAGAGAGGAGAACCTTCCAGATGGACAACCATCTCTGCAGCAATCCACCAATCAGGCCTGTATGGTAGAGTGGCCAGATGGAAGCCACTCCTTAGTAAAAAGCACATGGCAGCCCGCCTGGAGTTTACCAAAATGCACTTAAAGGACTCTCAGACCATGAGAAACAAAATTCTATGGTCTGATGAGACAAAGATTGAACTCTTTGGTGTAATGCCAGGCGTTATGTTTGGAGGAAACCAGGCACAGCTCATCACCAGGCCAATACCATCCCTACAGTGGAGCACGGTGGTGGCAGCATCATGCTGTGGGGTTGTTTTTTAGTGGCAGGAACTGGTAGACTAGTCAGGATAGAGAGAAAGATGAATGCAGCAATGTACAGAGACATCCTGGATGAAAACCTGCTCCAGAGCGCTCTTGACCACAGACTGGGGCGATGGTTCATCTTTCAGCAGGACAGCAACCCTAAGCACACAGCCAAGATATCAAAGGATTGGCTTCAGGACAACTCTGTGAATGTCCTTGAGTGGGCCAGCCAGAGCCCAGACTTGAATCCGACTGAACATCTCTGGAGAGATCTGAAAATGGCTGTATACCGATGTTTCCCATCCAACCTGGTGGAGCTTGAGAGGTGCTGCAAATGGGCAAAACTGCCCAAAGACAGGTGTGCCAAGCTTGTGGCATCATATTCAAAAAGACTTGAGGCTGTAATTGCTGCCAAAGGTGCATCAACAAAAAAAAACATTGAGCAAAGGCTGTGAATATTTATGTACAGTATATGTGATTTCTTAGGTTTTTGTTTTTTTTAATTAAATTTGTAAAAATCTCAAAAAAACTTTTTACATGTTGTAATTATGGGGTATTGTGTGTAGAATTTTGAGGACAAAAATGAATTTATTCCATTTTGGAATAGGCCTGTATCATAACAAAATGTGGAAAAAGTGAAGCGCTGTGAATACTTTCTGGATGCACTGTATGCCCCAAAGTTTGTACAGAGGAACACCCTCCTTTCCCCTTCCTTACCCTGCAAGATAGCCTTCAATCTCCACCTCACACTTCATGCTCAAAGTAGACTGCGTTTCCCTTGAAAGGGTGAGCATAGTTCCTATTGCACAATTTATTTATTTTTCATGTGTTTGCATGGTTTCACAAATGTAAAGTGATAACCTTGTGGAAATATTTTTAAAATATGAAAGTATAGACAGCCATGAAAAATTCAACTCAATTGTAAAACACTATAAAATTATCATTCATAATTTATTATACGTTACGTGAAAAGGGGCTTAAATCCGAAGGTGGCGAAAAGTATTAGACATCATCAAATTTAAAATGTATCACATAAAGAAAAATTGTTAAATGCACAGAACAGCTGATGACAGCTTCTGCTCCAAATGAATAAGGAATAACCAATAGTACTAAACATATAAATAAAATAAATAGACACAACTATAAATAATGACATGAGACATAAGTGGCGTGAAAATTAGTCAGCTTTATTATTTATATAAAAGAGTATGGTGGCAGAAAAAAAAGGCAAGCTTGCCATTTGAGACACTTAACTTAACCCAAGTCCACTTCGAAACAACATCTGCATTGCCAATTTCCCTAACAATAACAGCAAAGAACTGATATGTCACCAACTTCCTAACCAATAACACAGATTATTATTATTATTACCAGTTATTTATATAGCGCACACATATTCTGCAGTGCTTTACAGAGAATATCTTACCATTCACATCTGTCCCTGCCCGAGTGGAGTTTACAATCTATATTCCCTACCACATGCTCACAAACATACACACTATGGTCAATTTTGTGGGGAGCCAATTAACCTACCAGTATATTTTTGGAGTGTGTGAGGAAACCAGAGTGCCCGGAGGAAACCCACTCAAGCACAGAGAGAATATACAAACTCCCCACAGTTAGGGCTATAGTGGTAATCGAACCCATGACCTCAGTGCTGTGAGACAGTAATGCTAACCATTACACCATCTGTGCTGCCCCAGATAAAGTTCACCTGGCCAGGTAGAGATGCTGATCCCAGGAGAGGGAAATACAGGATACAAAGAGGCAGCTCACAAGCCAACCACCTACTGTAAACTTGAAGTCACACCCAATCTCTGCCTCCACACAGCTAAAGGCTGATCCATCTGAATCCACACCACAATCCCAAAATGGAGACTACAATGTAAATTACATTTTACACACAATCTGTAACAGATTTGGGGTTTGTTGGCAGTCATGCTTACTTCAACACCCCCTAAAATATAACAATTGTACAAAGTGAGATGTGTATATGTGGTACCAGTAGGCAGAGTGAAATATATATGTAGCACAGAAAATGATCTGATTTGTGAGGAGTTACCATTTTCAGGGTGCATCAGGAGAGCATGTGCAGGAACCATGTGGTCTGAAAATTACTCAGTGATCCCAAAGGGGAGAAGGTTCCCAACTGTGCTGCCTCAAACTATTTTCACTATTGCCTTATTAATAATAATTTTCAATATATTTTATTTCTATAAATTCTGATGTATACATTTGAAATATTAAATTTGGCTATATTCTTTTACTCTTATACACCCTTCTAAATCAAAAAGGATATAGGCCCTCATTCAGAGCCACTCGCAAGCGGGCGCACGTACGTTAGGCGTACGTACAAAAATATTTAAATTCAAGGGCTCGCTCGTATTTTCGATCGCATCTAAAAATCCTCCCCAAACTCAGACGACCCCTCCTCTAACTAACGAGCGTGCGAAATAGCGAGCGTACATCCCCGAAATGGCTTGAAGGGAACGCACGCACAAGTATAAACCAGAAGAGGCCATGTCAGATGTCGATTACCTGCTCCTTTATTCTGCCTACCTCCATCAATCGTATCATGCCAATCAATGTATCAATTAGCTTAATGTTTTTTTTTTTTCAACACAATGCAAGAAACTTTACTCTTGTCCGTGTTTGTGTTTACCCGCAGAATACCTACGGCTTAAACATTCGCTTTTATTGCTCAAAAAACATGTTAGCCACAATGAGACAATTGTTCTATTGCTGTGGATCCCCGCATATTTTCCGGGGTTCATTTCTTTATTTAAATTTGCTTACGCATGTCACTGCATCAAGCCTATCATAACTCTCCAGAGATTTCTGGCCCTGTCGAACACATGACTCATACACTAACCAATCAAATTGCTCCTGTTAATTTCCAAGCTACATTAGCCAATCAGAAATTTTTGCCACACTTTATCAAAAATGAATTTTAAGAAAAACACCATTGCCATCATGAGAGCCTCCGCATTCACCAGGCGCGAGCTGCTGGTGCTAACGGAGGTGCTGGATCGGCGTATCACCAGCCAGCCTCCACCCATCACCAACCGGCAGAAGCGTTCCGCGTATGCGGAGGCACGGGCCCGCCTGCGCTCCTTCGGCTCATGCCGCAACATCGGCCAGCTGGAGCGCAGGTGGTCTGACCTGCAACGGCGAACGCCCCGCTTGCTGGCATGCTTTCGCATGCAGATATTGGAAAGTAAGTGTTATGTATTGTGGTTTTCATGTTTGTCTTTGTGGGGCAATCTGCGTGTGCATGTTTTCATGTCTGTCCTATTTTTTCATTCTCATCATATCTGCGTGTGCATGTTTTTATGTCTGTCCTATTTATTCATTCTCCTCATATCTGCATGACCATGTTTTCCCTCTATTTCTGATATATTCATTCTACTCATCTTTGCATGTTTTTTGTTGGTGGTGGTTGATTTTAAAATGTTATTTGGGCAGGATTTGGCCAGAAACTAACCACAATTTGTTTGACATCTTTTAGGGGGACAGGCAAGACTACGCCGTCACCGTCCGGCCAGACGGCGGTCCCGCCCTCTCTCACCCACCCCCAGCCAACACTCCACCCCAAATAATTCCCCTATTCCCCCCTCCTCCCAAGCCTTCCAAGAGCCTCTCCCGGAACTGTCGGGCCTCCTTCCCCTCCATCCCCCTTCCCCCTCTCCTCCAACCACCCCTCTTCCAATTACCCCCTCCCCGGAGTCCGTGATAACCCCGCCCCGTTCTTTGGGAAATGAAGGCTCCTCCGAGGATGAAGATGGAGGGACTTCGGGATCTGCCGTTTTGGCTACCGGTATGTTTTTATTTTGCGTATTTTTTAACCACAAACTGTTTGTATGTAATCATGTGTCGTTCCTTTATTCGTGATTTTTGGGTTCTTTTTTGGTGATTTAGCAGTTTGCCTTTACCTATTCCTGCTGATTTCAACATACACATATCACACCTGTGGGTATTTCTACATAGGCCTTGTAATTTTTGCAGCACCCCTTTTTTTTCAATTTTGGTTTTGGAGTGATTTCGTTGTGTTTTTGTTTTTTTAATGTGGATTCCCTATTGTTTGATTAATCCACACACTTTTCTCACCCACAGAGGAACAGAGGCGTCGGCAAGAGGTCGAACATTGTGTGGAACACATGCGCCAAAATGTAATTGGGGTGCTTGTGGCCCTTGACCGGCTGTCTGGCATCCTTCGCCAGTATTTTTTTTTTGTTTTTATATTTTTCAAAATAAATTGTTTATTTCTAATATACGTTCTGCCTCATTCGTTTTTTCAAAACCAAAGATAGTTAACCCTGACATACGTAGACTGTTCCTGCAAGGTTTTGCATTTTTTAAAAATTAGAGTGGGTTTTGTATTTGTATGTAAAACACCCTCAAGAAACACATAACAGTAACAATTTAATTTCCCTTTTTGTGTGTAGTGGCAATTAGATATTTCTACATTTTACAGGTTCCTAGTTGGTGGGCAAGCTGCTTAGGCGAATCTTACAAAGCCAAATGATTGGACAGGCTTCCTTTTGGTGTGGGTTGGGAACCTGAAAACATATTTCATTTTTGCTCAACTGGCGTCAGTACTGGATTACCCCTTAGTCAAATGTAAGGTGTGTTAACCTGGTTAAACTTGCTGGTAACGTCCAAAAAAAGGAAGAACATTTAACTCTCCAAACATTTATTCACAACATAACTGAGAAATCAAAGTGGTCACTCACAAAAAAAACACACAGTGAGAATCTCAAATACAACACATACCCAATAAAAAAAAAAACCCCCCCCAAAAAAATCAAGAACTGGTTGAGGAAGGACCATGCCAAAATGATTCCACAAACATGGCGTTGCGATATGGGTTCCAGAATATATTCCCAAAATGAGCAGATCCAGGTTTGGTAAGGGTAGCATGAAGTAGTGAGCGTTGTAGGGCCAAAGATGTTGAAAAAAAGAAAACAAAATTAGATGTTCGCAAACAAACACATACACATTAGGTTAAAACACTGTTTTGTTCAAACTTACCTAAAAAATCTGCCCACCACATCATCGCGTATGGCTCCCCCACATACTGACCTCCGACCAACCTCGGGGGGGCCATCCTCAGGTAAGGCATCCTCTGGCTGCATTGGGACACCACTCCTTATGGCGATGTTGTGAAATATCCCACACAGGACCACAATTTTCGACACCATATCCGGCAAATACATGAGCTCGCCACCAGAGCGGTGGAGGCATCTGAATCGGCCTTTTAAAAGGCCGATACAGCGCTCCACCACTTGCCTGGTGGCTGTAAGTGTGGAATTATACTCACTTTGTGGCCCTGGTGTCGGAGCCAAATATGGAGTGAGCAGCCAGGACATGCAAGGATATCCACTGTCTCCTATGGAAAAGAATTGACAACATCAGGAACACTGTGTATCAAGCTTAACATTGTTATGTACTAAAGGTCTCCACTTACCCAGAAGCCACGCATCACCAGCTTGTAGGTTGGTTAATTTGTGCCATATCCCTGATTGCCGGATGACGAAGGAGTCATGTGCACTTCCGGGTAATTTAGCATTCAGGGACAGGATCTGGAGGGAGGCATCACATACCACCATTACATTCAGGGAGTGATAGTGTTTCCTGTTTCTAAATATGGCCTCCAGCCGGGCTGGAGGCTGAAGTGGTATGTGAGTACCATCCACAACCCCTATGATGTGTGGGAAGGCAGCTATTTGGTAAAAATTGGCCTTGGCCACACTAAGGGCACCCATATCCAAAGGCATTTGAATAAAATGATGGAGGTGCTTGAAAAGTGCCTCCATCACTGCCCTCAGGATCCGGGAAAAGGAGGATTGGGAGATGCCCGCCACTATTCCCACCATTGTTTGAAACGATCCTGAGGCACAGAAATTTAACACCGCCATAAATTGCGTAAGTGGTGGTATTGCTGTTGGACTGTCAATTTGCCGCTCAAGATTACTTTCTATTAATGAGAGAGTGTCTATGATGATTTTGGGTAGCGTCTTAAAACCTCATCATCGGGCATTCCAAAAAGGGTGACACGTGTTCGAAATATCTGGGGCCTTGCATGCCTACGATGCCTACGCCTGGGACGAGATTGAGGTTGGTCGGCTTCCGGGAGCATGGCCAGAACAATCCGCCCCAGATCAACCTGAAATTCAAAGATTTTAAAGTAAGGCTTTTGACCCACCCCAAAACTATATTAAAACAACTTAGCTTGATGATACCATCCATTGCTGCTTACATGCCGGGGTATTGTCATGATACGTCCAAACTGAAAAGAAACACCAAAATTACTTGACACATTTCACTCTGTGCATTTTTGTTTACAAATTTTGTGCTAGACCAAAGTTAAAATATGCCAAACACCCATTTCGCAAAACAGCAAAGCGACATTTAACACAGTACATCAAAATGGGTCGAAATGTTGGCCCAAAAAGCGAAAGAGAAACCACCAAAAAGTTAGAATGATTATTAAGCTGTTAAAAATGCACTAATTAGTTCGCTAATACAAGTCACAAGAGTAACTACTAAAAATGCGCTAATTAGTTCGCTAATACAAGTCACAAGAGTAACTACTAAAAATGCGCTAATTAGTTCGCAAATACAAGATAAAAAATGGACTTACCAAGAGCAAATATATGAGTCAAAAACAAAAGGTCTTTTGGGTCGAAAATAAACAAAATCTAAAATAGAAGAAATTATGTATCCAAAATTAAAAAAAAATAAGAAACACAATGAAACAACAATTGAACAAAAGTTAGACTTCACAAAACTTACCAAATCAAGAAACGAGGTCCCAAAAATATAAACCAACAAAGATAACGGAAAAAAAAAACGCAAATCAAACCAACAAACGAATCTACAACCGCCAACTCCTTTCTACGCAATCAATAAACTCCAGCCAAGATAACCTCCAACAATCCAAAAACGCCACCTCGACTTGAGACACACCAAGCCATAAATAGTGTTTCGTTTCCCGCACAAATTAAGGAGGGATCATAGGGCCGCACAATCAATGATGCGGCCGCAAAATAAGGACGCATGTATAAATACGTCACGAAAACACATTCAAATTCTGTTGTATTTCTTGTTTGGACCTCAGACATGGCGACAGACCAGGGAAAAAATGCCCAAGAGTCAGGCGGTAAGTCTTTCATGCATTTTCTATCAACGATTAATTTGAAACATAAGATTAGGCAAGTTGTGATTTTGTGAATTCTGTAAATTTACACAAATAGGTGAGGAGGATGACATGGAAGAGGCTGCTGGGCCCAGTATTCCGGCCAAAGCGGCCAAAAAAAAAAGGCAGCCACATTTCACAAGAAAGGAGATGAAGGTTTTGATCCAGAAGTGTGTGGACATCCAGGCAGACAGGAATATGAGTGTAAGCCAGAAGTGGAGAATGTTGGAAGAGGTAGCCGTTGCTGTCAATAGGGTGGGTGATTATGTCCGTCTAGCCCGGGATGTCAAACGGCGGTAAGTAAACCCTTGCCCCCCCTAAAAACAAACCCCATTTTAAACCAAAGGATAATGGCTTCCATTTTTTCCCACAGATGGGGCGACTTCAAATATCGCTAAAAACAAAAACTCGCGGACAGGGCTAGGCATGCAAGGGGGACAGGTGGGGGTCCCACCCCTGTGTCATTGGAGTTGACGGATTTAGAAGAGCTGGCACAGGGGTGTGTGCAGCCTGTGGAGGTGTTTGGCGTGTCCAACATGGATACGGACATGCCAGACTTTGCGGCTCCTCATGTTGTCCCAGGTAAATCTTTGGATGTCATCAACTCTGAAATGTTATTGTGCCAATATGTAGATTGTAATGTGAGGCTTTTCTCTTTTTTCCTAACAGAGACACAGGCGGATGAGTCTGCTCCAGAGGGGAGCCTTGGCCGCCGAATTTCTGCTGGCTCTGCAGGGGAGGAACCAGTACATCCGGCTGAGGACCCTGCAGAAGCCAGTCCAGGACAATCCCCCTCGCAGGCAGTGGCCCTCCTCACAGAACTCAATTTCAAATCGGATTCCCATACGGAGATTCTGCAGAGGATGGACGCCAGTCTGCTACGGGTGGCTGAGGCCCTGGAGCAAAATGCTGTGGCCAACGAGACCATTGGTCAGGCCCTGGCGGAAAATACCAGGGCCAACATCTGCATCGCCAATGCCCTGGAGCGGCTCGTTCGCCAGCACATGGTGGAGCCGACCTCCCTTCCTGCCGGAACATCAGGATCCTCCACCTCTGGCACAACATCAGCCAATCCTCCAAATGTGCCTAGCCCTGTGCCTAGTCCAGAGGCCACAACATCTGCCTCTGGACAGGCCAGCCCGATGACATCCCGGACCCGGTCTGGCGCCCTCCCTCCCCCATCCAAACGGGTGAAAAAACGGTGACAGCAATGGTGACTTTTCCCACAATCCTTCTGTGCTTGGCTCATATTCCTTTCGGGTCAAAACTTCCCTCTCCTTTCTTGTGAAATGTTTTTATTTTTTTGATGTATGTTTATGTCAACAGTTATGTTGGGCCAATTTGTTTGATTTGGGAACATATCTTTGGGCAAAAAAGATGTCCCCAAAATTTTAAAAATAACTTTTTTTGTTTGAGCAATAAATTGGAAATTAAACAATGACATTGGATTGTGAAATTATTGTACAAATGGGTTACATTTAATCCTGGGCCAAAAGGCAAAAACTCGGCCCAAAAAAAATAAAGGGCTCTTTAAGGAACGTTTAAAAATTCATATAATTCGGCAAGAGGCACAAATAAAATGGTGCGAAACTGAAAACATGATGAAATTATTGTTACAATAGGCCCTAACCACCAAATTGCTGCCCAAATAAACCCCCCCAAATGTACGCAAATTGACTGTGTCATCCTGACATTAGCAGCTCTGAGTTCCACCTGCGTACATTTTGTGCTATCCCAAAAAACTGATTTCAAAACACATACCAAGCCGGTTCTCAATCCAACACTAATTGCTTTTCTGCCCGCCCGCGATTAATCGCAACAACATTGTGGAGTCCAGGGACGGAGGAGAAGGCCATCGCCAATGTGGTCGAGTAATCCAGACCCTAAGCTGTGCGAGCATTTGGAAGGGAAAGAGGATCATCCAGTGACGTAGGAGTCGGTCCGTACACATTTTACGCTCGCATCTGCTAATGTATGTACGCCCCAAAAACGCCTCGCCACGCCTGCGTTTTTCCATCTCCACCCTCGTCAATACCCTAAAACGCCCTGTTCTGTCAATCACATTTGACATGTCACTTCCTGTACGCTAGTTTAGGAACGAGTCCCAAAAAACTCGCAATCTGCAGTACGCACATGCGCAGTGTTACTCCGACGCATGCGCGGTTATTGAACATCGGAACGCAACGAGCGTACTGCTGTTAACGAGTGGCTCTGAATGAGGGCCATAGTTTTCACAAAGTACTAGTATCTTTCTTCTTCTCTATGGTATTGCTTCCACCTAAGACTTTCCTGTAGCTTGAAACAAGTTATTGGTTTCCTTTCACAAAGGATCAACTTAGGAGACCCAGCACATAACCCTAAACCATACCCAACCAAATGTTATGCACAGACACATATATGCTTGCAGAAACCACCTTGGTATTTTTAATTAAAAGTGGAATAAGGAAATAGTAGTCAGAGTCTATATTGATGCAAGCAAGAACTTTGTATACATGTAAACAAAAAGCAATCTATCACTAAATTACCAAAAAGCAACAATTTGCAGCCAGACAATAGTAAAATGTATAATTATTTGAATGATACAATAAAAGAGCTCTAATATTTCAATGTAACAATTTTAATAAACAATTATAACTGTAACTCAATACAACAAACACCATGCATAATACTATCTGAATATAACAATAGAAATGTTTCAATGAGGACTGAATGTTGGTGCACTTGCTGGGATGTTGGCTGGAACAATTAGACAATTTAGAAGTTTAACTTGAATATTTCAGTTTGTCTTTGATTTTATATATTTTTTTAAATAGTTTCAATATAGATTGATTTGATCAACATAAATATACTCTCATTGTACACAGAGGAGGTGGGGATTGTTCTGCATCTCTACTGTGTGCAGTTTGTGAATGGTAATTAGATCTACACTAGAGCCTTACAATTATGTGCGTTCTCCCTATTAGCATAGGTATTGTGAAGCAGATGAGTAATGATAAGACAATTCTCTGTCTCTTATATGATATTCACTACAGCTCCACTTTTTGTCCCTATACAACAGTTTTAAATAAGCACAGGACTCTATGTATGTGCTGTGGTCAATATGAGAGTCTTGGCCTCTTCACAGCTGAAAGCATTAATTGACTAGGTCCCATCTGGTTTGTTCTCTATTGTCAAACACTCAGACACTTTTGGGTCTCTACAATTTCAATCTCTCATAGCATCTGCAAAGTCTTTTGAATAGTAATAGGGTTTTCCATCCTTCATTGCCAACTGCCACTCTAAAAAGCCATTATATTGCTATGAAACACTGTATACATAGGTGTCTGAATAAGTTGGCACAGGGGGTGCCGCCTCGACACTTCTCCCTCTGAAGGATCATAGGCTACTTCAAACCATCCTTCCTTTGACTTACCTGACCACCCAGATGAGAAATGCATGTCCCAAAGGGAGGGGGGACAGGGTAGTACATGACACGGTGGAGAGGGAAGCGCTGAAGATGTGCCTCCTGTGCTGGTTTCTGCGCATGCCTATGCCTATATATATATATATATCCTCCATGGATGGCACTCCCAATATATGATCACAACAGGTGCAAAAGACAAAGAACAAATAACACACATAGATATACTCACTCAGCCCCCAGGTGTGTCCAGCGTTGTCCGATGCCAGGCGCCGGGGCCCGGTCTAATGACGTCACCCGCCGCCTGCACAGAGACGGCGCATAACCATGATGCACCCCCCAGGGGCGGAGAATGAACGCAACGGGACCACGCCTCAGTCGCCACAGCAATGCACAACTCTGTCACTACAGAAAAAACAAATATTTATGTAGACAATATACTTAATTTTAATGTTATTCTCATCACCCAAATACATAGAATCACCATAAGTGAACGGATGAAATAGCACATATATAATATACAAAAACTTTTTTTACACAGAAAATTAATTAAACTAATATCTAATCAAACTTAAATTACATATATAAAGCACGATGGCCCCACAACACCTCCCATATTGATCTAGCCCACAATTTACTGAACAACAATCGAGGCTGAAGATATTATCTTAAGACCAGAGAAAACATGTAGACTCCTAACATATGTCAAATGATAACTGACATCAACATTGTATATAATATAACTAATGACCCTTGGTCCATTTATAAGAAACAATGTAGACCCAGGTTCTCATTAAGTCCCCTGGGTGTCAACGCATCCAACCTAAAGATCCACCTGGATTCACATTGTAACAGCAGACAGGATCTATCACCACCGCGAGGTGGAGGAGGAACATGGTCTATGATCATATATTTTAATGTGGACAGACTATGACCCCTGGCAAAATAGTGACAAGCCACCAGCTGTTCACTATTACCCATCAGAATGGCAGCCTATATAACTGAATGATGTAATGCCTACGTTCACATAACGTTCTATCCGTCTTGCCCACGTATATAAGCCCACAAGGGCATGTAATTATATATACTATATACCTCGTAGTGCAAGTAACTCTATGACGTATAGTATATCTTTTACCACTATAAGGATGACAGAAGGTCTGACCCGTTGTCAAGGAGCGACATGTAAGACAATTAAGACATTTAAAACATCCTAATTTAGGTTGTAAAAAACCTTCACGGCTATCTTGCTCTAATCTACTGATGTCTGATTTAACAATCCAATTACGAATATTCCGGCCTCTGGTATAACAAGGCATGAGGCGTGCATCATGTAATTTCAAATCCGGGTCTGAACCCACAATTGGCCACAGGCATTTTGCCATACTGCTAACATCTTTACTATAAGGATGGTAATGGTTCACCCACGGAAATTTACGCTCCCCACTATCAGTAGTTACTTTAGATTTCAACAAATTACATCGTGGTAATGCAAGAGCCTTCTCCTTAGCTTGAATCAATACGTCACTAGGATACCCACGTTCCCTAAACTTATTGAACATCTGCTCAATATGCTTAAGGGCTGTTGCCTCCTCGCTACAGATTCTGCGGGCCAGCAGAAACTGCGAGTATGGCAACCTGTATTTTAATGGACCAGGGTGAAAACTACCAAAATGTAAAATCGTATTCCTGTCAGTATCTTTACTAAAAAGTTGAGTAATTAGTCTACCCTCCTCTAATCTCAGCTGTATATCCAAATAATTAACGTCCACTGCATTGATATTAAATGTGAACTTAATAGGACTCTTAGACAAATTGTGCTTCTCCATAAAACACACAAACTCCTGTTCAGATCCAGTCCATATAAGAAAAATGTCGTCTATGCACCTGGCATAGAAAAAAATCCTGCCAGATACATAGTCGTCATGGAAAAAATTTTCTCCTCTGCCAAAAACATATATGCATTGGCGTAGGATGGGGCCACATTCGACCCCATCGCTACGCCAATGAGCTGTAAATATAGTTTGTTATTGGGCAGGAAAAAATTCTTAGTGAGAATCATCTCTAATAGGTCAAGTACAAGATCCACATCTGGGCCTGTATACACAGCACTTTCCATAATAAGTTTTTTTACGGCCACTAGGCCCTCTGTATTAGGGATCACTGTATACAGACTAGTTATATCTATGCTGCATAAAAAACTACCTTCTGGAATCTTAGGTAAACTGTAAACCTTTTTCAAAAAAGAGGTAGTGTCTAACAGGTATCGCGGATGTTCTTTTATACACGGCTGAAGGAGCCCATCCAAATACATTGAAACTGCAAGAAACAATGACCCCCTGGCCGATATAATGGGTCGACCAGGGGGATTGTCAAGGCACTTGTGTATTTTGGGCAGTGTATAGAGAAGAGCCTTGATAGGATGTTTAGGGACCAAGGCATCCCTCAGTTGACTACTAATATAACCATCTGACACCGCAAGATCTAATCTATCAAATAATTGCTTAGAAAACATCACAGTAGGATCACTCAATAATAATTTATAAATCGATGTATCTGACAGTTGCCTATCAATCTCTCGTAAATAATCAGTGGTGTCCTGGATAACAATTGCCCCGCCCTTGTCTGCGGGGCGGAATACCACATCATTATATCTGGACAATTCACGTAGAGCCTTCCATTCTCCACTAGATAAATTATTCCTTTCCTGTAACTGGGAACAAGTGTGTGTAAATTCCTTCACCCCCTGATTGAGCATTCTTGAAAAGGTTTTTATCGCAGCGTTGTTTGATAATGGATCAAAATTGGACTTGGGTTGAAGTTCTCTAATAGATTTAGGGATATCTCCCTTAATTTCCTGAGGCACTTGAGATGCTGCCTTCACACCATTGAAATACTCATGCAGTTTCAGCTGTCTGTTGAGCCTATATCTCTCTATTTCCCATTGCATAGGATCAAAGGAGGTAGTTGGAACATATGATAAACCATGGTTCAATACTCTAGTCTCAGTTTCAGACAGTGTCTGCGACGAAATATTAATTATCGACGATTGCAGTATAATGGGGGTCTCCCCACTTTTCTTCACTCGCGACCGCGTCCACTGTCTGCCCCTCCGGGTGAATTTCTGCCACCTCTTAGGGGCACTGAAAGCTGGATACCTCTCCCTAAAGGGCCCACCATATTGGATCTAGCATTAGAACCGACATCTGAATCACTGGTATTTTGCTGGGATGAATCTGAATTCCCTTGAATGTAACGGAATCCACATCTCCCCTGTTGGCGTTGTGTACTCTGTCCATTATTGATCCAATTATAAACACGATTTTGTTCATAATCCGAGGCGACTTTCGCCATCTTGGTTTTCTTAAATTGGATAAGTTCATGTTTATATGTGGTTATTTGAGTATCCAACTTCTCAAGCCATGGTGTATTAGTATCAAGTTCAAATGCTGTTTTATGTTCTGCTTCAAAGGTGGATAGCTTCTCTCTCACAACTCTGAGCTCACGAGTTGCCTCTTCAATAACAAGAAGCATCAAATCGTAACTGCATTTGTTCAGTATTGCTATCCATCTTTTGCAAAAGTTGGTGTTATGTCTGCCAATTTACGGACAATTCCTAACCCGGAATCCCCTGGGGATACGTTTTTGTTTAAAATAATCACTCAGGGTTAAACTGTGGTAGTGAAAGTCCAGCTCCTTTTGTTTGAGTTTTAACCAATCACGGTATAGATGTTGAAGCGACCTCGTGGCTTCATCCTCACAAAACTGTTCCTTAACAGAATTGCCTCTGGTTCCGAATCAGAAAAAATTAGCGTATTTCCTTGTGTCAATAATGCCATATTAATGGCTTGATACATGCCATCACCATCCCCATCACCCCCTTCTGCCATACTGGAATGTTTGATAATCACTTTTTCCAATAGAGATTAGGAATATTGAGGAGCTAGACAATTAATGTAGAAATAATCCAATGGGTGCCCAAATCAAGTATTGGCAGCTCCTGTAATGATGCAAATACTAATCTATATCCTCCATGGATGGCACTCCCAATATATGGATCACAACAGGTGCCTTCCAATACGGTCAAACCTTGGTCCGAACAAATGTAATAAACCAGTCCGGTGGCACTCTGACAAAACTTTAAACAACACAGGAATGAAATTCCGACGTTTCGGAGCTCACTTTAATGCCCCTTCCTCAAGGTACAAAAGACAAAGAACAAATAACACACATACATATACTCACTCAGCCCCCAGGTGTGTCCAGCGTTGTCCGGTGCCAGGCGCCGGGGCCCGCTCCAATGACGTCACCCACCGCCTGCACAGAGATGGCGCATAACCATGACGCACCCCCCTGGGGTGGAGAATGAACACAACAGGACCACGCCTCAGTCGCCACAGCAACGCACAACTCTGTCACTACAGAAAAAACAAATATTTATGTAGACAATATACTTAATTTTGGAAAAAGTGATTATCAAACACGCCAGTATGGCAGAAGGGGGTGATGGGGATGGTGATGGCATGTATCAAGCTATTAATATGGCATTATTGACACAAGGAAATACGCTAATTTTTTATGATTAGGAAGCAGAGGCAATTCTGTTTAAGGAACAGTTTTGTGAGGATGAAGCCACGAGGTCGCTTCAACATCTATACCGTGATTGGTTAAAACTCAAACAAAAGGAGCTGGACTTTCACTACCACGGTTTAACCCTGAGTGATTATTTTAAACAAAAACGTATCCCCAGGGGATTCCGGGTTAGGAATTGTCCGAAAATTGGCAGACATAACACCAACTTTTGCAAAAGATGGATAGCAATACTGAACAAATGCAGTTATGATTTGATGCTTCTTGTTATTGAAGAGACAACTCGTGAGCTCACAGTTGTGAGAGAGAAGCTATCTGTCAGGGCTCAGCCGGGGATCGGCGCCTGCTTACCGCACCGCCGGCTTCCCCTTTCATCCTGGATGGTCGGTCGGCCTGTGCGACGGTGGGGGAGAAGCTGAGTATTCTCCCCACTTGCTGTGGCTTCCTGGAGGGCTGGTGTCCGGCATCGCAAATCCGGACATGGGCGCCGCCATGACAGTCGGCCCATGTGACTGGATCCTTCTCCCTGATAGGTCCTTTTTCAGCTGATGCTGTGCACCTGTCTAAGGGTTCCCCTGGGTATAAAACTGTTCCACAGGTTATGGGAAATTGCCTGAACAACGGTTGTCTCCTAGCGTGCTTTAGTGAGTTCCCGGCCAGGTTCCTATTCACCCGTACAGCAGCAGTGTTACCACCTTTACCTGTGTGCCTAAACAGCTCTGGTGAATACCCGTGCAGCAGTGTGACCACCTTTACCTGTGTGCCTAAAACATCTCTGGTGAATACCCATGCAGCAGTGTTATCACCGTTACCTGTGTGCCTATACATCTCTGGTGAATACCTGTGCAGCAGTGTTACCACCTTTACCTGTGTGCCTTTATGTCTTTGGTGAATACCCGTGCAGCAGTGTACCCACCTTTACCTGTGTGCCTATACGTCTCTGGTGAATACCCGTGCAGCAGTGTTACCATCCCCACCTGTGTGCCTTACGTCTCCAGTGAACATCCGTGCTACAACATATACCGCCTCTACCCATGTGCCTTCTATCTCTGGTGATGTCTCAAGTAACCGTGAGTTGCTTCCCACTTGAAATCCTTATTGACATTTGATCCTCATGTCAAGGTGTTTTCTATACAGTATTTTAAGGGACTGTTTTGTGCCTAAGCAAGCATATCCTCGCTGGGCCACGGGTGTAGTGTCTCTATCCCTACTGGGCTTGGGTACCTGGTCAGAGGACCGCGACCTGCTCACGGGGTGCAGCTAAGCCCATATCCCAATTGGGGGGGTCACTGGCGAACACCATCCTGTGGGTTAGACTCCGCACCTTTGCCCAGGTCTCGCCAACACTCAAGACCTGTGGATGAGGAGAACGTACATCCAGGCCCCTCGTCTCTGCTTCTTTCCCCAACTTAGGCCCACCACGTACTCTTCTCCAGTTTCAGACGTGACAGTTTGTTCAGGCCAAATGGAGGCTGCAGGATCCCAAGGTACAGGGTCACTGCAAGAGTTGACCTCTCGGATGGACAACCAGGAGGCGCAACAACAACAAGTGGCTCAGTATTTACAGGAGCTCTCGAGGCAACTGGTTTCGATTCAAACCACGTTAGCTTCTATTCTCCCGATTCCCCCGCCTGCGGTTCCTGTACCTCCTCCATCAGTCCCTCCACCAGTGGTTCCTACTCCCAAACCCCGACTACAGCTTGCCACTCCAGAAAGGTTTGATGGCGATCCCAGGCAGTGCCGCGGGTTCATCAACCAATGTGAAATCCAATTCGAATGTCTTCCCCAGAACTTTCCCACGTCTCGGGCAAAAGTAGCATATGTGATTTCATTATTAACAGGAGCAGCGTTAGACTGGGTCTCCCCTTTATGGGAACGGGCTGACCCCATCGTATCTACCTACGAGGAATTCGATTCCGCATTTAAGAGAATTTTTGACGAGCCAGGCCGTTCTGCATCTGCATCTTCTGACCTCCTCCGAGTGCGTCAGGGCACATGGTCCGTGGGGCAGTATGTTTTCCAATTTCAGACCCTGGCATCAGAATTAAAATGGAACGAGGAAGCTCTTAAAGCGTCCTTCCTTCATGGACTCTCTGAGAGGATGAAGGATGAGCTTGCCTCCAGAGATTTGCCAGAATCCTTCGCTGACGTTATCTCTCTCTGTGTCAAAATTGACCTTCGCCATCGGGAAAGATGGGCCAGTAGGGGAAGAGGTGAACGTCTACCAGTCCGTTCTTCTGCTGTTAGTCCGCCTATACCCACTCTAGCTAGTGAAGAGGAACCGATGCAGGTCAACAGAGCCAAGCTCACCCCGGCACAGCACAATAGACGCTTCCAAAATAAATTGTGTATCTATTGCGCTGCACCTAACCACATTCTGAAGAATTGTCCTTTACTTGCGGGAAATGCGAAACCCTGACTGAAGTAGGGAGCATTCAGTTGGGGGTTATTCTCAAGCCATTCCAATTATCCGAGAGTCTTTTAGTAGTGTCGCTTTCCCATAAGTCCAGGACAAGAAAGGTTCACGCTTTAATTGATTCTGGAGCCGCTGGTAATTTTATTCCAGAGAGATTGATTCACACCTTGGGTGTTCCAGTCGTTTCCCTACCTAATAAATTGTTACTGTCTGGTCTAGATGGTAAAACTCTGGTGGGGCTACCCATTTCTTCGCTCTCTCATCCTGTGTCTGTCCAAATTGGGTGCCTACATCATGAAATGCTGGAATTTTTTGTGTTACCCGAATCCTCCTATGAGCTGGTATTAGGGCTGCCCTGGTTGAGAAAACACAATCCTGTCTTCGACTGGGATGCTATGCAAATCCTATCCTGGGGTTCACAGTGTTTCCAAGATTGTTAGACCAAGGTCGTTCCAGTATGTAACCAAGCGACGGTTTCCAACCCGGCTAAGAAGTCCCTTCGACCAGAGTCTTCTAAACATTCTCCCCAGCCGGGGTTGCCCGAGGCTTATCAAGACTTTTCTGATGTATTTTGTGAACAAGCCGCAGATAAACTTCCTCCGCATCGACCTTGGGATTGTGCCATCGATTTGCTTCCCGGGAAAAGTCCTCCACGTGGCCGTGTTTACCCTTTGTCCATGCCTGAGACCGCGGCCATGGAAGAATACATTAAGGAAAACCTTGCTAAAGGATTCATTCGGCCTTCTTCTTCTCCTGCAGGGGCAGGTTTCTTTTTTGTAGGGAAAAAGGATGGTGGACTCCGCCCCTGTATAGACTATCGAGGATTAAATCAAATCACCATAAAGAATCGGTACACTCTACCTTTAATTTCAGAACTGTTTGACAAGGTTCAAGGGGCTCAGGTTTTCACGAAGCTGGATCTACGTGGTGCATATAATCTGATTCGAATTAAAACCGGGGACGAGTGGAAGACCACGTTCAATACCAGAGACGGACACTTAGAGTACCTCATAATGCCCTTCGGTCTTTGTAATGCACCAGCTATTTTTCAAGGTTACGTCAACGAGATCTTCCGGGATATTCTTCATAAATTTGTTGTGATTTATCTCGATGGCATTTTAATCTTTTCCAGAGATTTACATAGCCATCGTCTTCATGTACGGGAGGTATTGTTCCGCCTTCGCACTCATCACCTCTTTGGGCAACTTTTCAAATGTATGTTTCACCAAACTTCAGTACCTTTTTTAGGCCATATTATCTCTGGGGGGAGTCTCCAGATGGATCCTGATAAACTAAAAGCAATCTCTGAATGGCCCCTGCCTACTTCTTTAAAAGGTACTCAGCATTTCCTAGGATTCACAAACTATTATAGGAGGTTTATTCCACACTTTTATACACTGATAGCACCCATTACCTCCCTCACAAGGAAAGGAGCCAATCCTTCTAAATGGTCTGTTCCAGCAGTACAAGCCTTTCAAAACCTAAAAGGTGCCTTTTCTCGAGCTCCCATTCTCTGTCAGCCTCAAATAGACAAACCATTCATTGTGGAGGTGGACGCATCCTCCGTTGGAGTAGGTGCGGTATTATCTCAGTCTGCTGAAGATGGGAAGATGCATCCCTGTGGATTTTTCTCCCGTAAATTTTCCCCTGCTGAGAGGAATTATATTATAGGCGACCAAGAACTTCTAGCCATGCGCCTAGCCTTAGAGGAATGGTGGTATCTTCTGGAAGGGGCCAAATTTCCTGTCACGATTATTACAGACCATAAGAATCTGATCTATCTGCAAACTGCACACCGGTTGAATGCCAGGCAGGCACGAGGGTCACTTTTTTTTTCTAGGTTTGATTTAAAACTCCAGTTTTGTCCTGGTGTGTTGAACAAGAAGGCCGATGCATTATCTCGCTCCTTCATGACTAACTTGGAGGAGGAGGAGTGTTCTCAAGTTCGTTCCATTTTTGACCCAATTGTATTTGCTCCTACTCAAGTAGTGTCCTTGCCACCTGGGAAAATTTTTGTACCTCCTAATTTACGTAAAAACTTGCTGGTTTAGGCTCATGCATCCTTGTTCGCAGGTCACACTGGAATCACCAAGACCTACCTGTTCTTACTTCGATCGTACTGGTGGCCGACCATGAAGAAGGATGTCACAGAGTTTGTCCGCTCCTGTATCAAATGCGCCCAACATAAAACTCCACGTAGACAGATGGTTGGTCCTCTTCATCCCTTGTCTATCCCAACTGCTCCATGGACCCACATCTCAATGGATTTTATTTCTGAATTACCTCGGTGCAATGGACATAACACGGTATGGGTGGTCGTGGATCGCTTTTCTAAAATGGCACATTTTATCCCGCTCGTTGGCCCTCCTTCTGCTCCTCAATTAGCAAAAATTTTTATTCGAGACATCTTCAGTTTACACGGTGTCCCCAGGGAAATAGTCTCTGATCGAGGTGTTCAGTTTACAGCCAAATTCTGGAGAGCCCTTTGTAGTACCTGTGGAATCAAACTGAACTTTTCCTCAGCCTACCACCCACAGTCGAATGGTCAAACGGAAAGGGTCAATCAAGAGCTAGAGACCTTCATTAGGCTCTTTGTGTCATCTTCCCAGGATGATTGGGTGGACCTCCTGCCATGGGCAGAGTTTTCTCATAATTTTAAATTCCATTCTTCCTCTAAATCCACTCCTTTTTTTACAGTTTTTGGTATACATCCACGAGTTCCAGATTTCCAGAAGCTTCCATCTATAGATGTTCCAGCTGTGAATCAAGAGATTCAATCCTTTTCAGTTTTATGGAATAAAATTCACCTATCTCTAAAGCAATCCTCTAGGAATTACAAGAAATTTGCGGACAGGAGACGTTTGACGGTTCCTCTGTTGAGAGTCGGGGACAGGGTCTGGTTATCTTCCAAAAATATTCGCTTAAGAGTCCCGTCTATGAAACTCGCTCAGCGTTTTATTGGTCCATATCATATCATTAAGATAATCAGTCCAGTAACTTATAAATTGGAACTTCCTCATCAAATGAAGATTTCAAATACTTTTCACGTTTCTCTCTTACGACCCCTGGTGCTCAATCATTTTCAGAATTGTTCCCCTAAATTGCCTCAAGTCAGGACATTACAAGGCACTGAATTTGAGGTGGAAAAGATCTTGGATTCCCGGCACAGATTCAACACCCTTCAATATCTCATCGATTGGAAGGGCTACGGCCCCGAGGAAAGGGCCTGGATCAGAGCCTCTGATGTACACGCTCTGCGACTAATCCAGAGTTTTCATAGGCGATTTCCAGATAAGCCTGTTGGGTGTTCAGTGCCGGGGATCGGCGCCCGCTTACCGCACCGCCGGCTTCCCCTTTCATCCTGGGTGGTCGGTCGGCCTGCACGACGGCGGGGGAGAAGCTGAGTATTCTCCCTGCTTGCTGTGGCTTCCTGGAGGGCATCGCAAATCCGGACATGGGCGCCACCATGACAGTCGGCCCATGTGACTGGATCGTTCTCCCTGCTAGGTCCGTTTTCAGCTGATGCTGTGCACCTGTCTAAGGGTTCCCCTGGGTATAAAACTGTTCCACAGGTTATGGGAAATTGCCTGGACAACGCTTGTCTCCTAGCGTGCTTTAGTGAGTTCCCGGTCCAGGTTCCTATTCACCCGTACAGCAGCAGTGTTACCACCTTTACCTGTGTGCCTAAACATCTCTGGTGAATACCCATGCAGCAGTGTGACCACCTTTACCTGTGTGCCTAAAACATCTCTGGTGAATACCCGTGCAGCAGTGTTATCACCGTTACCTGTGTGCCTATACATCTCTGGTGAATACCCGTGCAGCAGTGTTACCACCTTTACCTGTGTGCCTTTATGTCTTTGGTGAATACCCGTGCAGCAGTGTACCCACCTTTACCTGTGTGCCTATATGTCTCTGGTGAATACCCGTGCAGCAGTGTTACCATCCCCACCTGTGTGCCTTACGTCTCCAGTGAACAGCCGTGCTACAATGTATACCGCCTCTACCCATGTGCCTTCTATCTCTGGTAATGTCTCAAGTAACCATGAGTTGCTTCCCACTTGAAATCCTTATTGACGTTTGATCCTCGTGTCAAGGTCTTTTCTATACAGTATTTTAAGGGACTGTTTTGTGCCTAAGCTGGCATATCCTCGCTGGGCCACGGGTGTAGTGTCTCTATCCCTACTGGGCTTGGGTACCTGGTCAAAGGACCGAGACCTGCTCACAGGGTGCAGCTAAGCCCATATCCCAATTGGGGGGGTTACTGGCGAACACCATCCTGTGGGTTAGACTCCGCACCTCTGCCCAGGTCTCGCCAACACTCAAGACTTGTGGATGAGGAGAACGTACATCCAGGCCCCTCGTCTCCACTTCTTTCCCCAACTTAGGCCCACCACGTCCTCTTCTCCAGTTTCAGACGTGACACTATCCACCTTTGAGCAGAACATAAAACAGCATTTGAACTTGATACTAATACACCATGGCTTGAGAAGTTGAATACTCAAATAACCACATATAAACATGAACTTATCCAATTTAAGAAAACCAAGATGGCGAAAGTCGCCTCGGATTATGAACAAAATCGTGTTTATAATTGGATCAATAATGGACAGAGTACACAACACCAAAAGGGGAGACATGGATTCCGTTACATTCAAGAGAATTCAGATTCATCCCAGCAAAATACCAGTGATTCAGATGTCGGTTCTAATGCTAGATCCAATATGGTGGGCCCTTTAGGGAGAGGTATCCAGCTTTCAGTGCCCCTAAGAGGTGGCGGAAATTCACCCAGAGGGGCAGACAGTGGATGCAGTCGCGAGCAAAGAAAAGTGGGGAGACCCCCATTATACCGCAATCATCGATAATTAATATTTCTTCGCGGACACTGTCTGAAACTGAGACTAGAGCTGGAACCGTGGTTTATCATATGTTCCAACTACCTCCTTTGATCCTATGCAATGGGAAATAGAGAGATATAGGCTCAACAGACAGCTGAAACTGCATGAGTATTTCAATGGTGTGAAGGCAGCATCTCAAGTGCCTCAGGAAATTAAGGGAGATATCCCTAAATCTATTAGAGAACTTCAACCCAAGTCCAATTTTGATCCACTATCAAACAACGCTGTGATAAAAACCTTTTCAAGAATGCTCAATCAGGGGGTGAAGGAATTTACACACACTCGTTCCCAGTTACAGGAAAGGAATAATTTATCTAGTGGAGAATGGAAGGCTCTACATGAATTGTCCAGATATAATGATGTGGTATTCCGTCCCACAGACAAGGGCGGGGCAATTGTTATCCAGGACACCACTGATTATTTACGAGAGATTGATAGGCAACTGTCAGATACATCGATTTATAAATTATTATTGAGTGATCCTACTGTGATGTTTTCTAAGCAATTATTTGATAGATTAGATCTTGCGGTGTCAGATGGTTATATTAGTAGTCAACTGAGGGATGCCTTGGTCCCTAAACATCCTATCAAGCCTCTTCTCTATACACTGCCCAAAATACACAAGTGCCTTGACAATCCCCCTGGTTGACTCATTATATCGGCCAGGGGGTCATTGTTTCAGGCAGTTTCAATGTATTTGAATGGCCTCCTTCAGCCGTGTATAAAAGAACATCCGCGATACCTGTTAGACACTACCTCTTTTTTGAATAAGGTTTACAGTTTACCTAAGATTCCAGAAGGTAGTTTTTTATCCAGCATAGATATAACTAGTCTGTATACAGTGATCCCTAATACAGAGGGCCTTGTGGCCGTAAAAAAACTTATTATGGAAAGTGCTGTGTATACAGGCCCAGATGTGGATCTTGTACTTGACCTATTAGAGATGATTCTCACTAAGAATTTTTTCCTGCACAATAACAAACTATATTTACAGCTTATTGGCGTAGCGATGGGGTCGAATGTGGCCCCATCCTACACCAATGCATATATGTTTTTGGCAGAGGAGGAAATTTTTTTCCATGACGACTATGTATCTGGCAGGATTTTTTTCTATGCCAGGTGCATAGACGACATTTTTCTTATATGGACTGGATCTGAACAGGAGTTTGTGTGTTTTATGGAGAAGCACAATTTGTCTAAGAGTCCTATTAAGTTCACATTTAATATCAATGCAGTGGACGTTAATTATTTGGATATACAGCTGAGATTAGAGGAGGGTAGACTAATTACTCAACTTTTTAGTAAAGATACTGACAGGAATACGATTTTACATTTTGGTAGTTTTCACCCTGGTCCATTAAAATACAGGTTGCCATACTCGCAGTTTCTGCTGGCCCGCAGAATCTGTAGCGAGGAGGCAACAGCCCTTAAGCATATTGAGCAGATGTTCAATAAGTTTAGGGAACGTGGGTATCCTAGTGATGTATTGATTCAAGCTAAGGAGAAGGCTCTTGCATTACCACGACGTAATTTGTTGAAATCTAAAGTAACTACTGATAGTGGAGAGCGTAAATTTCCGTGGGTGAACCATTACCACCCTTATAGTAAAGATGTTAGCAGAATGGCAAAACGCCTGTGGCCAATTGTGGGTGCAGACCCGGATTTGAAATTACATGATGCACGCCTCATGCCTTGTTATACCAGAGGCCGGAATATTCGTAATTGGATTGTTAAATCAGACATCAGTAGATTAGAGCAAGATAGCCGTGAAGGTTTTTTACAACCTAAATTAGGATGTTTTAAATGTCTTAATTGTCTTACATGTCGCTCCTTGACAACGGGTCAGACCTTATGTCATCCTTATAGTGGTAAAAGATATACTATACGTCATAGAGTTACTTGCACTACGAGGTATATAGTATATATAATTACATGCCCTTGTGGGCTTATATACGTGGGCAAGACGGATAGAACGTTACGTGAACATATGGCATTACATCGTTCAGCTATACGGGCTGCCATTCTGATGGGTAATAGTGAACAGCCGGTGGCTCGTCACTTTTTTGCCAGGGGTCATAGTCTGTCCACATTAAAATATATGATCATAGACCATGTTCCTCCTACACCTCGCGGTGGTGATAGATCCTGTCTGCTGTTACAATGTGAATCCAGGAGGATCTTTAGGTTGGATGCGTTGACACCCAGGGGACTTAATGAGAACCTGGGTCTACAAGGGTCATTAGTTATAGTATATACAATGTTGATGTCAGTTATCATTTGACATATGTTAGGAGTCTACATGTTTTCTCTGGCCTTAAGATAATATCTTCAGCCTCAATTCTTGTTCAGTAAATTGTGGGCTAGATCAATATGGGAGGTGTTGTGGGCCCATCGTGCTTTATATATGTAGTTTAAGTTTGATTAGATATTAGTTTAATTAATTTTCTGTGTAAAAAAAGTTTTTGTATATTATATATGTGCTATTTCACCCGTTCACTTATGGTGATTCTATGTATTTGGGTGATGAGAATAACTTTAAAATTAATTATATTGTCTACATAAATATTTGTTTTTTCTGTAGTGACAGAGTTGTGCGTTGCTATGGCGACTGAGGCGTGGTCCCGTTGCGTTCATTCTCCACCCCAGGGGGGTGCATCATGGTTATGCGCCATCTCTGTGCAGGCAGTGGGTGACGTCATTGGTGTGGGCCCCGGCGCCTGGCCCCGGACAACGTTGGACACACGTGGGGGCTGAGTGAGTATATCTATGTGTGTTATTTGTTCTTTGTCTTTTGTACCTTGAGGAAGGGGCATTAAAGTGAGCTCCGAAACGTCGGAATTTCATTCCTATGTTGTTTAAAGTTTTGTCAGAGTGCCGCCGGACTGGTTTATTATATATATATATATATATATATATATACGTATATCATACAAACTCGACACTCTCCTGGAAAGTTAGTTCCAAAACACTGCAATAATTTGTCATGCTGACCAACCACATCATGGTCTTCCCTTCTTGTTAATCCCTACACTAACACTCAAGAATATGAGCACTGCTGTGCCTCATTTGTCTTCTTCCATGGGTTTAGGTACTGGCTTAAAGAGACAGAACCACACCCAAGAATATCAGCTAATGAGCACCTGAGGCATAAACTGACATTTCACTTAAATATGGGAAATTGGGATGCCATAGAAAGTGTAACCACAAAATATGTACACAGTGTGATCACATGCCAAGGCACCGCAGAAGGTTGAGTGTAGTGTACTGAAACCAATTGTTTTACATATACAGCGGGTAAAATAAGTATTGAACACATCAACATTTTTCTCAGTAAATATATTTGTAATGGGGCTATTGTAATAAAATTTTCACCAAATGTCAGCAACAACCCATGCTATCCACACATGCAAAGAAATCAAACCATAGATGTCCATAAATTAAGTTATGTGTAATAATGTGAAATGACACAGGGACAAAGTATTGAACACATGAAGAAAGGGAGGTGCAAAAAGGCATGGAAACCCAAGACACCAGCTGAAATCTATCAGTAATTTGAAGGTAATCATGCCCCTTGTCAGTGCAAATTAATATACGCTGGTTCTGTCACAACTGATGACCTATAAAAAGGTGTCTCATTACCAAGGTGTCACACAAGAAACATATCATGATCGGTAAAAGCAAAGAGCTCTCTCAAGACCTTCGCAACCTTATTGTTGCAAAACATGCTGATAGCATTGGTTACAGAATGAATTTTAAACTTCTGAATGTTCCAGTGAGCACTGTTGGGGCCATAATCTGGAAGTGGAAAGAACATCATTTCCCCATAAACCGGCCAGGTGCTCCTCGCAAGATTTTTGACAGAGGAGTGAAAAGTTTTATTAGAAGAGTTGTCCAAGAGCCAAGGACCACTTGTGGAGAGCTTCAAAAAGACCTGGAATTAGCAGGTACAATTGTTTCAAAGAAAACAATAAGTAATGCACTCAACTGACATGGCTTGTATGCCCACTCACCATGCAAGACTACATTGCTGAAGAAAAAAGCATGTTGAAGCTCATTTAAACTTTGCTGCACAACATTTGGACAAGCCTGTGAAGTACTAGGATAATATAGTCTAGTCAGATGAGAACTAAATGTAACTCTTTGGATGCCATAATACACACCATGTTTGGAGGCGAAATGGCACTGCACATCACCCCAAAAACACCATACCAACAGTGAAGTTGGAGTTGGGAACATCATGGTGTGGGGCTGTTTTTCAGTATATGGTACTGGCATACTTCATAACATTGAAGGAAGGATGAATGGAAAAATGTATCAAGACATTCTTGATAAAAATCTGCTGCAGTCTACCTGAATGCTGAAGATGAAATGAGGTTGAAACGAGTTTGGACATTTCAGCAAGACAATGATCCCAAACACACAGCCAAGGACACAGCTCAATTGGTTTCAGAGAAAGAAAATAAAGCTGCTAGAATGGCCCAGCCAATCACCAGACTTGATTCCAATTAAAAATCTATGGAATGAACTAAAGATAAGAGTTCATCGAAGAGGCCCATGGAACCTTCAAGATTTGAAGACTGTTTGTGTGGAAGAATGGGCCAACATCACACCTGAGCAAAGCATGCAACTAGTTTCTCCATACAGGAGGCGTCTTGAAGCTGTCATTACAAACAATGGCTTTAGTAATAAGTATTAAATAAATATCAGTAAGTGTGTTAAATAATTTTTCCCTGTGTCATTTCACATTATTACACATAACTTAATTTATGTACATCTATGGTTTGATTAATTTGCATGTGTGGATTGCATGGGTTGTTGCTGACATCTGGTGAAAATTTCTTTACAATAGCCCCATTACAAATATATTTACTGATAAAAATGTTGAAGTGTTCTACGGATTTTACAAGCTGTATGTATGTAAATATACATATATGTAAAACGTATATATATATATATATATATATATATATACACAGCATGGTGAATTCAACACAATAAACATAGGTCAAATATTTGCATTACAAGGGAAGGTATGCAGTGAAATCAACACTTAGGGTGAAAATCCATGTGTACTTATGATGTCACTGTCCTATCAGTATTTCGTTGGGTATCCTTTATTTTTCAAGACAGCAGCACAGTGATGTGTCATTGAGCCAACCAATGTTTGGAGCTCTTCCTACTTTTTTATGTGGTGCCATGAGACAATTATAGCCTCAATTAATTGTCTGTTATTGGATGGATGCCTCAGATGTACCAGTTTTTTCAAACTGAACCACAATGTTCTATGGGGTTCAGGTCTGGGCTGTTTCCTGGACATCCCAGCACCTGTATGTCATTCTCCGTGAACCCCTTTTTGCATGTTCGTGCAGTGTGGCAGGGAGCTGAATCCTGTTGGAAAAAAAATGGGGCATTATCTGTAAAAAGATCCCTGATAGAAGGTAGAAGTTTTGGTTGTAGGATGGTGTCAATGTACTTTCTGCTGTTCAGTGTGCCATCTATGACATAAAAGTGGCCAACAGCATCTGCTGTCATACATGCCCAGATCATAACACTTGTAGGATTCTTTGTTGTCGCTTGAAAAAAATCTGGATGTACCCCGATGCGACGTCTCACACATTTTCTCCCATCACTACCAAATATCGATATCTTAGTTTCGTCACTCCACTGACCTTCTGTCCATACAATGTGTTATTTTGCCCTCTGTATTCGTTTCTGCCGCTGCTTTTTATTCATCAATGGCTTTTTTCGGGGAATCCTACCTTTTAGGCCAACCTCCGTTAGTCTTCTCCGTTCCATTCTTGAACTGACAAACACACCAGTTGCACTCAGTTTACTGCTAATAGCCGCAGATGACATCCTTCTGTCCCTGATGCAAATTTGTTTTATTCTCCTATCGTCAACAGCTGTTGTGCACTTTTTCCGGCCTTTTACTTGTTTTGTATAGATTGTGTTTCCTGATAGCGTAAACAAAACTTTCGTACTCCTGATGTTGTCACATTCCCACCAATTTCTCTTGCAATTGCTGCATACGAAAGACCATTTTCACTTAACACCACAATCCTGGACCACTCCCTGTAATGCGGTCTTGAAAAATAAAGGATACCCAATGAAATACTGATAGGACAGTAACATCATAAGTACACAGGGATTTTCACCCTAAGTATTGTTTTCACAGCACAACTTCCCTTGTAATGCAAATATTTGACCTCTGTTTATTGTGTTGAATTAAGCATTACATTTCCTTTCATTTGATATATTAATCATTGCACTGCATGAAGTGTAACAGTTTTTATAAGCATTCGAAGTTAAAGCACATTCAAATTTCAAAAAGTGTCGGCAATTTTGGCCACCAGTGTATATACATATATATATATGTATATATATATATATATATATATACAGTGAATGTCCATAACCAAAGGACCAGGCGGCACTCCAACGGACTTATCAAATATACAAAAGTGGTTTATTAAGCCGACGTTTCAAAGTCACAAAGGCTTTTTCCTCAGGGTGTAACAAAAGAAAACATACAGTGCTTACCTTAAATAGTGTATGCATCTAACAGTGACCCAGTCAGAGCTTGTGTCCAGACTCCATCCCGGCGTCGCGGCATGGATGACGTCATGCTCGGCGCGTGTGAACACGCGCGTCTGTAACTTAGGCAACCTGGGACGCTGTCCATACTACTCCGCAGTCTGTCCAACACATACGGTGGCATCTGGGGAGAGGACAACAAGTGTGACATTCATAAATGACAAATATGTCAAGTGTAACAAAACAGTAAGTGACTATGAATATACATATAAACATTAACAATACAACATATTACATGAATGAAAAAATAAAATAAATGTATATACTAAGTGATACAATGGAATAACTGGAGAACTATTAACAATGGATGTATGTTAAACCTTTACATAATAATGGACTATATTACATATAGACAATAAGCAACAGTATTGTACCATGTTAGCATTAAAGAAATACATTCCACGTGATTTTTTCATTAAGCCCTTTGGGATGTATGGTTTCCAAAAGGTGTATTCATCTGGTCTCGACTTGTAACAGCTTTTTTGCTCGATCACCTCCTCTAGCGAGCGGAGGTACATGATCAAATATTTTGTACCGTAAACTAGCTAATGAATGCCCAGATTGTTTGAAATGTCGAGCTACCGGTTGGTCCGACTCCTTACCATTAAGTGCTGTTCTTATTACATTGACAAAAAAACCTTACGGTTTCACATGTCTCATTATGGCTGCTTTGACATGATCTCAAAATTCACAAAACCTATTGAATTTCTGCCACTCAAACTCCAAAAAGCAATGAAATTACGATCATTAAGGCTGACGCCTTAATGGACGTGTTCCTTGCATAATACAGATATGGTATGCCATGACACCATGTGGCTAACTGCAGATTCAGCACTCTCACAGAGTGAGATTGCTGTCACTCACAAAATGGTGGAGCTGCTAATTCACATAATTGTAGCCAATCTGTCCAATGGAGCACTTGTAAATATGAAAATAAATTAAAATGTGCCCCACCCCCCAAAAACAACAACCAGCACTGGGCTTTGAAGACCCAGGACTGGTTGCCAAAATATGGGGGGGAAATGACATAGGGGTTCCCCGTTTTCAGTGCAACCAGCACTGGGCTCTGAGTCGGTCCTGGTTCTGGAAATACAGGGGGAAAAATACATAGGCTCCCCCCATATTTACCAGAACCAGACCCTTTCTAGCAGGGGGGGGGTGATGCCACAGCCAGGGAAGCCCATTCACCGGGTCCCCCAGCCAATAGCATCACCCATGACTGCTAGTCAGCGCAGGCCAGGGATCACTGGGGAGCTGGGACCCCCCAAAAAAGGGATCCCCCTATCCAGGGCACCCCAGGTCCAGGCTGATAGCCCAGGATTATCCCCAGCACCCCTGGGCAGTGGGTGCTGGGTTGATTTTGTTGTGTGGTACATATGAAAATATAAATATTGTCTTTTGCAGTAGTACTACAGGTCCCAGCAGGCATCCTCGCATACTGGCACTTGGAGAACCACAAGTACCAGCAGGCACGGAATTAAGGGCCTGCTGGTACCTATAGTACCCATGCAAAAGAAATATTAAAATAAAAAAACAGACAATTTTTTTTAGGTAATTTATTTTGCCACTCCTTCACCTGGTCGAACGGCAGCCTTTTAGCTCCTTTACATGACTTTCACTTCCCCCAGGACTTCTACAGTGTCTTCATCTGGAGGGCAGCGGCCTTTAAGCTCTTTTCATGGCTGCCACCAATCCAGGGCTTCCGCTGCATCTTCTGTCTTCAGCAGCTCTTCTCTGCTGCCTCCCAGCCGATGGACTGTGAGTGGACGGTGCCTCGCGCTGGTTGTATATAAGCCAGCCATGGGGGTGGGGCGATGACATCGCTAGTCGTGATTGGCTCGCGATGACCATCTTCGATTTTCAAAAATGGTGCTGAGGTGCCATTTTTGAAAAGGGCACGATCGGTTCTCACCATTGAAGTCAATGGTGAGAACAGCTCAATGGCTGAGAGGCGGAAGGCATGCATCTCTCTGCCAATGAGAGCTCCGCACTGGGATTTCTGAACTGAAGTCCCGGGCAGAGCTGTGATTCGAGTAGTAGTGTCCTTAGAGGACACACTAATGTACGAGGTGTCTGCGTAATTGCGTTTTTTTTGCCAAGACCCTGGATTGCCTGAAGAGGACAGATACATGCATAGGAGAAGGTGAGTATGGAATTTTCATTACAGGTACTCCATTGGATTATCTATAGGAGCAGAGGACAGATTGGCTTCAGGGATACTAGTTGAGTATGTGAGATAGTGTGTATGGATGTGTGAGTACATGTGTGTGAGCATGTATGTTTTAATAAAATTTTACTTTTCTATGGTGTGTGTGTTGTGTGGTTTTTAATATTGCTTTTGCTGTGGAACTACAGGTACCAGCAGGCCCGTAAGGCCCCGCATGCTAATACTTGTGGTTCTTCAAGTACCAGCATGTGGGGTAGGCTTGCTGGGAACAGTAGTTCCACAGCAAAAGGCAATATTTTAACTCTTTACTTGCACCACACTTTACACAATCCAACCCAGCACACACTGCTCCAGGGGTGCCGGGGATAGCCCTAGGCTATCAGCCTGGGCCTGGGGTGCCCTGGAGAGGGGGACCACTTTATTGTTCCCCAGGGATCCCCGGCCTGGGCTGACTAGTGGTCAGCGGTGATGCTTCTGCTGGGGGGCCCGGTAAAAGGAGTCCTGTGCTGGTTCTGGTAAATACAGGTGGACCCTACACATTTTCCCCCTGTATTTCTAGAACCAGGGCCAGCTCTAAGCCCAGTCCTGGTTTCGCTGAATACGGGGGATCCCTACATCATTTGTCCCCTGTATTTAACATAACCAGTACTGGGTCTCCAAAGCCCCGTGCAGGTTGTTTTTTGAGGGGCGGGGTCATGCCATTTTTTTTTTAAACACAGAAGCAGGTATCACAGATCTTCCAGATCTGAGCCTGCATTCTGTGTGCTGCTACCTCCCCTGGGTCCTAACTCCTGCCCCACCACTGACCACACTACCACCCACACCGCCGCCGCTAATGCCCACTACCATCCCTGGGTTCTGGCCACAGCTTACACCCATTACCCCCCGACGCCTTTCCCACCGGTCCCGCTGGAACTAATGGCTGCTTCTTTCCCGCGAGCCCACCACCGATAAAACCCGCAAATGATGACCATCTTTGTGCACCCAAGTGAAGCCACAGTGAGTGGAGGAGGCTCCTACTGTGGCTGCGCAACAACTTGAAATTTCCTATCTTTTCAATGGTGCATTCTTGAGGTAATAGTATAAAAACTGTAACTTTCTAATTTACCTGAACCCCAAAAGCACATACCCTGGCTCAATAGCTACCTAATAAAACAAACCCCGTCTAAATTCATCCCCTACCCTGAGTTATGCCTTCCAAAAAATCCCCCATAGAGAACAGCAGAAAAGTGGTCCTTTTATGTTTATGCACTGAAATTTGGCATGCAGCACTGAGCGACAGTTCTACCCGGCCGTACCAAATTTCAACTTGGCACCTCTAAAAGCTTTTGAGGTGTAGCCCCTAAAACACCATGACCCCCCTCCAGAATTCTCTATGGAGATTTCAGTTTTTTAGATACAGCCGTAATATAAGGGCACGACTGTGCCCTTATAATTTATATATATGACCTGCAGCAGGAGAGGCAGACACCAGCTCATTTTCAATTTAAGTGGCTACATTATATATATCTATTTTTGTTAGAGATGTGCACTGACCCCCATGTTTTGGTTTTGGATCTCCCCTGGTTTTGGATCTGAATTGGTTTTGCCAAAATCTCACCTCTGTGTTTTGTTTTTGTTTTTGGATCTGGATTTTTTCTTAAAAACAATTAAAATCACATAAAATGGGCCTTTTATTGTTCCTACAGTATTAACCTCAATAACATTTATTTCCACTCATTTACAGTCAATTTTGACCACCTCACAACTCACAATATTGATTTTTTTCATCTAGTTAAGGGCGCCAAAAGGTTGCATCCAGCTAGCTGGCTCAAAATTGAGTGATAAATAGAGTTGAGGACTGTGCAAAGATGATGGTTGGGCTACCCCTTGAGAATTGAAGAATTGATAGTCAATAGTTGGCGCAGCCACTGGCTGAAGTAAGAAGAGTTGATACTTGATAATTGGTGCAGCCACTTGCTGAAGAGTTGATAATTGGTGCAGCCCCTGGCTGAAGAATTGATAATTGGTGCAGCCCCTGGCTGAAGAATTGATAAGTGGTGCAGCCCCTGGCTGAAGAATTGATAAATTAATTGGTGCAGTCCCTGGATGAAGAATTGATAGTTGGTGTAGCCCCTCGCTGAAGAATTGATAATTGGTGCAGCCCTTGGCTGAAGAATTTATAGTTGATAGTCAAGTCTGGATGCAGCCTCTGGGCTTTGTAGTGGAATACAGAGCTATGAGGCTGGAACTCTTGGCAAGTTGCGGCCATTACAGCCTTGAGGGCTGGTGAGGAGTGACAACAGGTGGCCTGTGGGCAATGAAGCAGGATGCGGCCTTTGGGCCATGTAGCAGCCTTAAGGGCTGAGAACCCTTGGCTGAATGTCACTGTTGTGCGACTTGTGCCGTGTGGTTGACACAACAAGCAGCAATTGGTTCAGAATTTTCTTTAAAAAAAATGAAAGGGGCATGCAGGAGATGCTGTCTTTGGCCATTACAATTTCTGGACATTCATAAACCATAACATTAAAAATGTCAGGCAGCAATGCCCCAAACAGCACATAATGGAAAGGAAAAAGGTGCAAGATGGAATTGACCTTGGGTCCTCCAACCAACCCTTATGTTGTATATATGAAACAGGTCATTCACAGTTTAACAAACCAATCACTTCAGCGACAGGGACTGACACTTTTGGTTTGTTTGGACCCCCCACAAAACAAGCTGCCAATGCACAGTGGACATTGGTGGCAATGATGCCATACACAAACTGGCTTTACAATAAATTAGATGTTGTCATCATCATCCCCATCAGTGTGTGCATCCTCCTCTTCTTCACACAATATGAATTTGTCCCCATTGGAATCCACCATTACAGAGTCAGATACTTGTGTATTTTTTGGACTTAAGTGCTGGTAAAGGTCTTCCTCATGGAATTTGAAATTCATTCTGATGAACATCATCTTTTCCACATTTTGGGGAAGTAACCTCTCATGACGATTACTGACAAGGTTTCGGGGTACGCTAAAAACTCTTTCACTGGAGGGTGGGCAACTTAAGTACAGCAAAGCCAGTTTGTGTAAGGGACTCCAAATTGCCTCTTTTTCTTGCCAGTAGTGAAACGGACTGTCTGACATGTCTTTTTGGATGCTATCCCTAAAATAGCCATCCACCATTCTCTGAATGATGACCATATCAGACAAAGTCACGGTAGATATGTCACTCATTGTAAGCAGTTCTTTCAGGTCCAACCAGATGTAATTAGATTTTTCTGACCGATCTGCATCAAAACAAGCAGTGGGTCTCTTAGCAAAAAAGGAAGTTTTTTCCTGGCAGCTGTAGAAACTGAAGGAGGAGATGCTGCCGTGTCATGTTCTGCTTGAGCTGACAATTTTTTCACCACCAGCTCTTTGCATCTTTTCAGATTTATGTCTGTCGGAAAGAAAGACACAAGGTATGACTTAAACCAAGGATCAAGTATGGTTGCCAAAATATAGTGATCTGATTTCAGGAGATTGACGACCCTTGGATCCTGTCGAAGCAAATGAAGGGCTTGATTTACAAGTCCCATATACTTATTGGAATCACTCTGTTTCAACTCCTCCTGCAGTTTCTCCAGCTGCTTTTGCAAATGTCAGATGAGGGGAATGACCTGACTCAAGCTGGCAGTGTCTGAACTAACTTCACATGTGGCAAGTTCAAAGGGTTTGAGAACTTTGCACAACACAGAAATTATTCTCCACTGCGCTTGACTAAGGTGCATTCCCACTCCCCTCCCTATGTCATAGGCCATAGTGTAACCTTGGATGGCCTTTTTCTGCTCCTCCATCCACTGAAACATATAGAGGGTAGAATTACACTTAGTTACTACCTCTTGCTTCAGCTTATGGCAGGGCAAATTCAACAGTTCTTTTTGGTGCTGCAATCTTCGACACAAAGTTGCTGAATGTCGAAAATGTCCAGAAATCTTTCGGGCCACCGAGAGCATCTCCTGCACGCCTCTGTCATTTAAAAAAAAATGTTGCACCACCAGATTAATTGTGTGAGCAAAGCATTGGATGGGATCGAATTCGCCCACATGTAATGCTCGCACAATATTGGTGGCATTGTCAGAAATAACAAATTCCGAGGAGAGTCCAAGTGGAGTAAGCCATTTGGCAATGATTTCCCTGAGGTTCTCAGCAGTATGCCTCTTACTGAAACCAGTGATACACAGAGTAGCCTACCTCTGAATGAGCTGCTGCTGTTTGCACAGTTAGAGGCAATACACCTACCCAGTGGGCTGTCACAGTCATGTAATCTTTAGTTTGCCCTGTCCCAATTGTCCACATATCTGTGGTTAAGTGGTCAGTGGGCACAATAGCAATTCGGAGGACATTAATACGTTTTTTTAATGCCCTTATACAGATTGGGAATTGCTATTCTAGAGAAGTGAAATCTAGAAGGTACATTGTAGCGGGGACACAGGACCTCCATTAACTGGGTAAAACCCACTGCATTAATGACAGACACTGGATGCACATCTAATACCAGCATAGCTGTTATGGCATTAGTAATCCACTGTGCAGATGGACGTTTGCTGTCCTACTTGTTCACCAATGCAAAGGTCTGTGTGACAGTCAATTGTTTGGTTGAACTTCCCAAGCTACAAAAAGTAGTCTTCTTCCTGGTCCCCTTCTGAGATGTAGATCCACTTATAGCAACAGCAGCAGCAGGCCTAACACTCAAGGATCTTTCTGAGGAACAATGGATAGGAGAGGAGTCATACCTTATGATATTGGATGCAGGACTACTTCTTATCACGAATGAGGATGTTGATGATGATGCAGGTGTTGGTGGTGGATATTGCAGGTGCTTGGATCCAGATAGAAGAGGGAGCAGCTTGGTGACACTGGACTGTTTGTTTTTTTGTCCCCAAAGCTTCAATACCCTTTCTGATTTTATAAATGCACTGCAAGTGATGTAACAGGGAGGAGGTTCCAGGATGGTTAAGGTCCTTACCTCTACTCATTGTTACTTGGCAACAGTCACAAATGGCTTGGCAAAAGTTTTCCGGATTTGGGTGGAAATTATTCCACATATGAGATGTGGATTTTTTGGTCCTTTGACCAGACATGGCAACAATGATTTACAGTTTTTACACAAAAAGCCTCGCCATCAACATCCTCATCATCATCAACATCCTCATGATCCTTGTCATTATCGCCAACTAGATAAATTTCCTCCTCATCCTCCTCGTGCAATTCCACAGAAGCATCCTCAATGTCTTCGTCAGAAGCACACAAATTGTGGAAGGAGGATCCTATTCAATTACAGTATTACTAGAAAGGTCAGGCTCACAAATGGCAACAGCGGACACATTTGGGCTCTCCTCGGGGATTTGTGATTTTTGAGAGCACACAGTTGGTTCCGGTGTCTTACTTGTCTTAACAATTAAAAATTTTTTTGTACCTCTCCTACAAGCAGAGGGGCTTAAGTTATAATTAGAAAAATCAGTCATCATAAATACAGGCCAATGCCTTAGCCTTTCCTTGCCACTTTGTGTAGTGAATGGCCTATTGCCAATTTTTTGTTTCTCTAAAGCTAACTTAGCTAAAAACTTTTTTACTTTAACAGGGTAAAAGTTGATTTTTTAGCCTGACTTTTTGGTCTGACTTAAGCCCAGTGGGCAAAATGGAGCTTAGATACCGCCCATCCCCTCACTGACACCGCTGCCCCCCACTGCTGACATCACTGGCTCCTCCATGCTGCCTACACTGCCAGCACCCCCGCACAGAGGACACCACTGGCAAACCCACACTGCCAGCACTGTCGGAACCCCTGCACTGAGGACACCGCCGGCACCCTACACTGAGAAAACTTCTAGTGCCCCTGCACTGTTGGCACCCCTGTTCTGCTGACACTGCACTGTCGACACTGCCAGCATCCATGCACTGAGGACACTACCAGTGCCCCTGCACTGAGGACACTGCTGGCACTCCTGCTCTGCCAACACCACTGGCACCATACACTGAGGACAGTATGTGGGATCAGACCCTAACTTTATATTTATTGTACTGGGAACACCATCAGCACCCCCACACTACTGACATCGCTGGCACCCCCGCACTGAGGACACTGTTGGCACCCCTGCTCTGCTGACACTGCTGGCACCCTGCACTCAGGACACTGCCAGCACCCCCACACTGCCAGCCCCCAAACTGAGGACACCATCAACCCCTCTGCACTGCTAACACTGCTGACACACCCACACTGAGAACAACACTGACACCTCCACACTGCCCATACCACCAGCACCCATGCACTGAGGATGCTACTGACATTCTCACACTAAGGACACCGCCAGCATCCAAACTCTGTCACAGGAAGTGCACTATTGGTATATCCAACCAACACTGTATCCAACCTGCACTGTATCCAACCCACACTGTACCCGACCTGCACTGTTTCCAACCCACACTGTATGCTGCACTGTATCTGACCCACACTGTATACTGCGCTATATCCAACCTGCACTGTATCCAACCAACACTGTATCGTGCACTATATCAGACCCATACTGTATCCCACATTGTATCCGACCTGCACTGCATCCAACCCACACTGTATACTGCACTGTACCCTGCACTGTATCTGACCCGCACTGTTTATAACCTGCATTTATGGAATGCTGTTTTTATGGTTGTGGAGATTTTGGGGAACTGCTCAACAAAAAGGCTGATTGAACGAGGCTTTACATGGGCACAAAGTGCCAGTCATCAGTGGCCCAGCACCCACAGGAGTGAAAATATGAGATATGGTAAGAACTTACCTTTGTTATCTCTATTTCTACGAAGTCCATAGGGTTCCACAGAATACCTTGGGGTATAGGCGATGGTGGCAGACATCCAGGCACCACAGAGTTAAAAACTTCTCCATCCTCCCAGGATGCACTGGGGTCCCTCTCCTATACCCCGCCCCCGAGCTTCAGGCACTCAGTTTCGTCACAAGCCATAGGCCGCAGGAGGATAAAGAGAGAGAGAAGAAAGTCTGGAACACACAAGAATCACATTCTCACCAGAGGGAGACGGAAAAACCGGTGACCAGAACCACAGCCCATCTGCAGTACTAGTGCAACAGGGCAGGAGTCCTGTGGAACCCTATGGACTTCATAGAAATAGAGATAACAAAGGTAAGTTCTTACCATATCTCATATTTTCTACATCAGGGTCCATAGGGTATCCACAGGATACCTTGGGGATGTCCCAAAGCAGTATCCTTCAAGGGTGGGGACGCTCCTGTACTGAGAGGAAAATCCATCGCCCGAAGGAAGCATCCTGAGAGGCGTAGGTATCAAAAGCATAATACCGTACGAAAGTATGGACAGATGACCACGTGGCCGCCTTGCAAAGCTGAACAGCTGAGGCACCTCATCAAGCTGCCCACGAAGGACCCACAGACCTAGTGGAATGAGCCTTAACAGAAGATGGAACAGGAAGGCCCTCGTGAGCAAAAGCATCAGAGATAGCCAGTCGAATCCATACTGCCAATGTTTGTTTAGTGGCAGACCAACCTCTTTTATGGAAGCCATAAAGGACAAACAAAGAGTCTGACTTCCTATAGACAGAAGTGCGGTCCACATAGATTTTCAAAGCCCGCACCACAGCCAAAGTGGCCTCACCAACCGAAAGGTCCAGTGAAGTAAACTATGGTACAATAATTTCCTCGTTGATATGGAAACTAGATACCACCTTTGGAAGAAACCCAGCACAGTGTCTATGAAAAATTAGAAATGGAGGTCTGCATGAGAGAGCTCCCAATTCTGAAACCCTTCTGGCCGAAGCAATAGGCAGAAGAATACAGTCTGAATGGGTAGCCATTTCAAATCCACTGAGCCCAGTGGTTCAAATGGTGGTTCTTGAAGAGTCTTCAAGACCACAGCCAGATCCCATGGTGCCACAGGTGGAACAAAGTGTGGCTGAATAAGAAGCACCCCTTGCATAAAGGTGCGGATATCAGGAAGCATAACAATCCTATGATGAAACCACACTGAAAGTGCAGACACCTGTACCTTCAGGGAAGCTAGGCGAAGACCCTGGTCTAAACCTGCCTGTAGGAAGGCCAGAACCCTGGACAATCTGAACACTTGAGGAGCATAACCTCTAGTGCGACACCACTGGAAGAAAGCCCGCCACACTCTATGGTAGATGTTGGCAGATGAAGGCTTCCAAGCTCTCATCATGGTGTTGACCACAGAGCTGGAGAAACTTCTGGACCTCAAGAGGGCAGTCTCAATAGCCCCGCCATCAAAGACAGCCGACTCAGGTCCGGATGAAGGCAAGGACCCTGAGACAGCAGGTCCTGATGTTGAGGCAACAACAGCGGAGTGTCCACTGAGAGACCCTGAAGATCCGTGTACCAGTGCCGCCTGGGCCACGCTGGATCAATCAGCAGTAGCATGCCGCCTTCTTGCATGAGTTTGCGTATCACTCGAGGAAGAAGGGAGAATGGAGGGAAGAGGTATACATACTGGAAGGTCCACTTGACCGCCAGAGCAGCCACTAGACAAGCCTTTGCGTCTCTTGTTCTTGACCCGAACATCGGCAGTTTGTTGTCGTGTCGTGAGGCCATGGAGATCTATCTCTGGAAGGCCTCACTGACACACTTCCTGGATGCACCAGGAAATTGCACGGATGTGGAAGTTTTTAAAGATCAATCAGTGGTTTTAAAACAAAAATTTATCTCAAAGGGATATAAACAGAGAGATATCGATGAAGCTATAAAAGAGATGATAGAGATTAATAGAGAGGATCTTTTAGAATCAAGATCAAGAGATAAGGAAAAACCCATCAACCTACCATTTATCACTACGTTCAATAGCTAATACAAAGAATTAGAAAAGATTATCAAAAAGCATTGGCATTTATTAGAATGAGATCAGGTTTTAAAACCAATTATGTCGAAATTTATATACAAAAAAGCTCCTAATATTAAAAATAAAATAGTAAAAAGTGCAATACCACCTAAGAAACTCGGTAGAGTTAAAACCAGTGGATTTCATTGGTGTTGTATGCACGATGTGTAAAAGTCATAGAAACCAGCAAAGTAAAACAGACACATTTGTTTCTAATAAATCGAAAGTACTGTATGAGATTAAGGAATTTATTACATGCAACAGTAAGAATTGTATTTATTTAATAGAATGTGACTGTGTCCTGCAATATATAGGCCGAACATCAAGGTCTTTGAGAGAATGTTGGGCCGAACACCTTCGGAATATAAAAAAGGGATTCACTAACCATTCATTATCTAATCATTTTAAAGAGTGCCATAACTGTGCTACAAAAAGCATAAAAACAGTTATAGGCATTAAACAAGTGACTAACCATTGGCGGAAAAGAAATGGAGATGAAAATTTAGCCTGTTTAGAAATTAAATGGATCTATGAAATGGGGACATTGGTTCCTAATGGGCTTAACAATGACTTTGAACATAAATGGTTTTTATGACATCACATATACATATTGAATTTTATCATTGCATTTTTTAGTATTTTTAATATATTTTTTTAGTATTCATATATGGCTATTGTAATGAGGTATTTCTTTTATATATTTTTATATATTCTCCATTTTTTATATTTTTTATATATTCTCCATGTTTTGTATTCTGTCTTGGTTTTTTAACAAACTGTTTATTTGTGAGCCATGTGTTCCAATTGGATTGTGTCCTCTTTTAATTGAACATATGTTTTAAATTTTTAATTGTGAGTTCCGGTTACCAAGTATGCGTTCCACATAAGAGGAATGCAGAAGTCGGAAGTTGGGTTAGAGGTCTTTTCCAAAGGGAGGAGACACATCCGCTCCGGAGCTTGCGTTCCACGAGTGTGGAACACAGGAACCGGAAGCTCCAGAGCTTCCACTGCACGAGTGTGGAGCGCAGAAATCGGAAGCGGTCTAGGCATGTGACTGGAAGTGTGTACCACTTTGGGAGCCAAGCTAAATATGGATAGGAACAGAATTGCTTGGGTATAAAGCTCCGGAGAGCATTTAGAAGTACGGGACCAGATATAAACTCATGACACCGGAACCGGAAGTGATATAGAGTCCGTTTTTAACTTTATTATATGTTTTTTAGAAAACGGAAAAGCATTATATTGTTTTAAACAGTATGGTATACAGAAATGAAGTATGTGTATAAATTTATAAGTGTTTATTATGTTTTTTGTTATGATTTTGTAACTATTGTGTGATAATCCCTGCACCAATGAGAAACATTCTGGGGGGATATAAGCTTTGTGAGGGTCACTCACATACACCCTGAGGAAGACTCATTATTTTAAGAGTTGAAATGCGTTGGTGATTTATGTGAAGGACCCTTATACCGAAGTTTGATTAACAGCTTCCTGGAAATGCCAGCAGATCCTTATTGTCCATCCCGGGAGACTCTGAGGTTTTTTCTGCACATGCCATTTTGGGTGTCCAGGGAACTGCACCCTAACTATACGGTACGGGGCCACACATATATATTGTTTGGTGACAGAATTTTGTATTTGTGTGGATTCTGGATGAATAAAATTGCCTATATTCTTATAATACTACACTATATGGAGCATTTCTTTTTCTCTTCTATGTGACTTGACGGAGCATCTAGAAATAAGGAATACTCTATGGTGGTCAGAAGAGGAGGAATTCATTTGTCTGTAGATACTTTGGTCTGGAAAATTAGGAATGGACAGACATAGGGATAAAAAGTTCATGTATTAATATTAATATATATACCAATATCCTACTGAAAGGCGCAGAAGTGTACTTTATCTTTGTTTGTATATGTTTGGTGGAGTGTGAGAGACCACTTCAGTACTATACTGCTGCCTTTCTGTTGAAGAGCAAGTGATCATATATATTTTATAGTTTAGCATTTTTTGTCTTGTGAACACTAGCTGCATCATGTTAGGATATAGGGACCAATGGAAAATCTTAATTAAATCAGTCTTTGAGAACAACACCCCAGAGGTTAATAGAGAAGGTATTAAAGAGGATGAAGTAATATACACATTAAAGAAATTGGAACATACCTTATATACGGAAAACCGAATATGGTGGGAAGCAACAACCTTAGAAAAATATATTGCAGAACGAGTGATACCAAAAGGTCTAAAAATAGAGAAAAATGCAGCTTCTAGACATGAAAGTGAAGAATTCTATGTCAGATGGAATAATGTGTTAGAAAATTGTTCAATCATGTTAATGGAACTAATTGTAGAGGAAAGAAGAAAAAATTTGGAGAGAATAGAAGATGAGATAGATGTCTTAACCAACCTTATAGAACCTTTCAGGAAAGTTGAAGAATATCAAAACATGGAAATAGATATGGAGAATAGAATTGTGAGGAAGGAAAAATAAATAATCTTGATGAAAAAAAGTAAATTTTTAAGAGATAGGAATTTTAATAATAAAAGTCAACAATTGAACGAGATGAATGAGAATTTGACAGAGGATGAAGAGGTCCATACTCCAGGGCCTAAGAAATTAAGTTTCAGAGAGAATTCTCAAAGTGAATGTGAGAAAAGTCCAGACAGATACCAGAAAAATTATTATGCAGATCACTCTAGGAACAAATTGCATTGGAACAGGAATAGATATAGTCCCAAAAGATTCAATAGAAATAGATATAAGCAAGTGGAATATGGTGAAATACGGTTTGAGCCATACCCTGGAGGAAGAGAGAGGGGATGGAGAAGGAACCAGAAAGCACCATATAGAGAAAGAGGTTTTACACCTAAAAGAAACATATACTATGTAAAGGTTGAATGGTATCCAGAGAAGGATAGGGAACTAGATCAGATAACTACGAGAAATAGATTTGAAATCTTCCAAGATAATGATTTTTTAGGAAGGACCAGGAAACAGAGAAGGAGGTTTTAGCTGTAAAGAAAACTAAAAAGAAAAAACGGGGTAAACAGGGGAAAGGTAGGAATATGAAGGAGAAATCTAGAAAATGAATGAAGAAAGAAATAAAGAAGGAAATATTATTACAAAAATGTTTAATCTAAGTAAGCATATTTTATCCGAGGATGAAAATTCGGTTTAAAAAAGGGGTTGAAGTTTTCACCTAACAATAAACTCAATAAATTTGAGACTTATTTAGATATACAGAAATTTGTGAGGAAGGTGTCTTTAAAGAAATATTTCCTAAGCCAAAAGGGGGAAAACACTGATAGTTGTGAAATATTTAAACCTAAATCCACCTTCAACCCCACATTTAATAGGGGATGTTTCATAGACAGCTTCAATAAGGCTGTCACTATGGAACTAGAAGAAATTACACCGAAGTGGGGAAAGAATTCCAACATTTCAATAAAAGAACGGAAAGCTTTGGATAATCTTAGTAAAAATGATCAAATTACTATTAATCCGGCGGATAAAGGCAGGAGTATTGTCATTATGGAAACAGTCCTTTATGAAAAAGAGATAATGAGACAATTAAATGACAGAGGAACATACTCATTATTAAGAAATAATCCCGGTGAACGTATTATTAAACACCTTTGGAATTATTGACAGAATATAGAAATGAAGGGATTATTACAGAGAAAGAAGAAAAATATATGATTATTAATAACCCTAGTTTGCCGGTGTTTTATATTTTGCCCAAAGTTCATAAGAGTTTGGAGAATCCCCCAGGACGCCCTATAGTGGCTGGAACCGAAAGTATAACATCTATTTTGTCCCACTTCGTGGACTATCATCTACAGCCCGAAGTGCTAAAAATCAGATCATATATTAAAGACACTAGTGATATTTTAAAGAAATGAAATGACCTAACTTGGGAAAACTATTTTATCCTAGTGACCACAAATGTGAGTAGTTTATTTTCCATCATTGAAAATTCACAAGGGCTAAATGCGGTAAAATATTTCCTAGATAAAAACGAGATGGACCAAAGGAAGGTGGATTTTATGATAGATAGTATATGTTTTATTTTAGAAAATAATTTCTTTTGGCACAATGAGAGATTTTACCAACAAATAAAAGGAACAGCCATGGGCACATGATTTGCTCCGTCATATGCCAACCTCTTCATGGCCTTTTGGGAGGAACAAACCATATGGTCGAATAATAGATTGCTTATGAATATTATTAAATGGTATCGTTTTATAGATGACATCCTATTCATATGGAAAGGAAGTGAAGAGGATTTAAGAACATTCTGTGGAGAACTAAATGGGATTATTTTTAATATTAATTTGACTTTTAATATAAGTACAGTAGAGGTTAATTTTTTAGATTTAGTTTTATATGTGGAAGGTGGGATTTTTAAGACTAAGACTTTTAATAAACCCACAGACAGAAATTCTTATATAGAATGGGGTAGTAACCATCATCCATTATGGTTAACTAACATACCAAAAGGACAGATAAGAAGGGTGAGATGAAATTGCACGGATGTGGAAGTTTTTAAAGATCAATCAGTGGTTTTAAAACAAAAATTTATCTCAAAGGGATATAAACAGAGAGATATCGATGGAGCTATAAAAGAGATGATAGATATTAATAGAGAGGATCTTTTAGAATCAAGATCAAGAGATAAGGAAAAACCCATCACCCTACCATTTATCACTACGTTCAATAGCCAATACAAAGAAGTAGAAAAGATTATCAAAAATGATTGGCATTTATTAGAACGAGATCCGGTTTTAAAACCAATTATGTCGAAATATCCTAAATTTATATACAAAAAAGCTCCTAATATTAAGAATAAAATAGTAAAAAGTGCAATACCACCTAAGAAACTCGGTAGAGTTAAAACCACTGGATTTCATAGGTGTGGTGTATGCACGATGTGTAAAAGTCATAGAAACCAGCAAAGTAAAACAGACACATTAGTTTCTAATAAATCGAAAGTACTGTATGAGATTACGGAATTTATTACATACAACAGTAAGAATTGTATTTATTTAATAGAATGTGACTGTGTCCTGCAATATATAGGCCAAACATCAAGGTCTTTGAGAGAACGTTGGGCCGAACACCTTCGGAATATAAAAAAGGGATTCACTAACAATTCATTATCTAATCATTTTAAAGAGTGCCATAACTGTGCTACAAAAAGTATAAAAACAGTTATAGGCATTAAACAAGTGACTAACCATTGGCGGAAAAGAAATGGAGATGAAAATTTAGCCTGTTTAGAAATTAAATGGATCTATGAAATGGGGACATTGGTTCCTAATGGGCTTAACAATGACTTTGAACTTAAATGGTTTTTATGACATCACATATACATATTGATTTTTATCATTGCATTTTTTAGTATTTTTAATATATTTTTTTAGTATTCATATATGGCTATTGTAATGAGGTATTTCTTTTATATATTTTTATATATTCTCCATTTTTTATATTTTTTATATATTCTCCATGTTTTGTATTCTGTCTTGGTTTTTTAACAAACTGTTTATTTGTGAGCCATGTGTTCCAATTGGATTGTGTCCTCTTTTAATTGAACATATGTTTTAAATTTTTAATTGTGAGTTCCGGTTACCAAGTATGCGTTCCACATAAGAGGAATGCAGAAGTCGGAAGTTGGGTTAGAGGTCTTTTCCAAAGGGAGGATGAGTGTGGGACACAGGAACCGGAAGCTCTGGAGCTTCCGCTGCACGTGTTTGGAGTGCAGAAATCGGAAGCGGTCTAGGCATTTGACCGGAAGTGTGTACCACTTTGGGAGCCAAACTAAATATGTATAGGAACAGAATTGCTTGGGTATAAAGCTCCGGAGAGCATTTAGAAGTACGGGACCGGATATAAACTCATGACACCGGAACCGGAAGTGATATAGAGTCTGTTTTTAACTTTATTATATGTTTTTTAGAAAACGGAAAAGCATTATATTGTTTTAAACAGTATGGTATACAGAAATGAAGTATGTGTATAAATTTATAAGTGTTTATTATGTTTTTTGTTATGATTTTGTAACTATTGTGTGATAATCCCTGCACCAATGAGAAACATTCTGGGGGGATATAAGCTTTGTGAGGGTCACCACTCACATACACCCTGAGGAAGACTCATTATTTTAAGAGTCAAAACGCGTTGGTGATTTATGTGAAGGACCCTTATACCGAAGTTGGATTAACAGCTTCCTGGAAATGCCAGCAGATCCTTATTGTCCATCCCGGGAGACTCTGAGGTTTTTTCTGCATATGCCATTTTGGGTGTCCAGGGAACTGCACCCTAACTATATGATACGGGGCCACACATATATATTGTTTGGTGACAGAATTTTGTATTTGTGTGGATTCTGGATGAATAAAATTGTCTATATTCTTAGAATACTACACTATAAGGAGCATTTCTTTTTCTCTTCTATGTGACTTGACGGAGCATCTAGAAATAAGGAATACTCTATGGTGGTCAGAAGAGGAGGAATTCATTTGTCTGTAGATACTTTGGTCTGGAAAATTAGGAATGGACATACATAGGGATAAAAAGTTAATGTATTAATATTAATATATATACCAATATCCTACTGAAGGGCGCAGAAGTGTACTTTATCTTTGTTTGTATATGTTTGGTGGAGTGAGAGAGACCACTTCAGTACTATACTGTTGCCTTTCTGTTGAAGCGCAAGTGATCATATATATTTTATTGTTTAGCTGTTGTACTGAGGTAGACAGCGAATTAGCCCATGCAGGTTCATGGATGACCTGAGGGGGCGACAACGGGAAACTCTGAGGCACGATTAACTGTTTAAGAAACCCCTGCATGGGACGACACCATAGACTGCTGTGAGACCCCCATCTGGGGACATGCAGAGGTTGTCGTTAACTGGCCCACCAGGATAGTAAGTGCCGCAGCAAAACAAGCCCATTGTAGCTCCTGCACAGGTGTAGTGACAGAAATCGGCCGTGCCACCACAGGCACGCCTTACATAATCCATCAGAGTTACCATCACCCTCTGCCAATGGTACCTTGCATACAGTACACTGAGGCGGAATGGGGAAATCATGCTCACTGTCAGACATACTGAGTGTGTGACCTGGAGCTGTATTTGACCACCGCACTTCACAACAAATTGTATAGTGAGGTATAAATCCCACTTGCAACACCGCACCACGAGGGCTTGTTAGCATAGTAGAAAAACAGGAATAGGGAAAATAGCTGACAGTATGTGAAAGTGAAAGTAACAGACAGCAGCGCTAGCCCAAAGTCACATACAATGCAGAATATTGAAAACCTTGCAGTATCTGCGCTTCATCAACTAACCATACCTCAGCCTGGTAGGAAACATCGCTGCTTACACTGACTTTGCACCGGAGGAGAGGTATGCAGGGGACCCAGACCACGATGCCCGTGTTAACAGCTTCCAGCAGTGTTTATCACATGTATTAAAATGGCCACCGAGGAGCAGAGGGAGGGCTGGTCCAGGGGTGGAGCACATGCAGATGCCTAACCACCTTGTGGAGAGCCCATGTGCAGCGGGGGAGGCGCAGGCTGCTTAGCAGGGAAAGCGTGCTTCCCTGGCATGCATTTAACTCCTTGGATGCTGGACATTTACTGTTTCTGTCCAGTCCTCAGTCCCACTGGGTAGCGGAAAGCGCAGGGATCAGTAGCCTGGTTCCACACTGCAGCAAGTCCCCAGGGAGCCCCCTGCCTGGGGACTGAGGACTGTGCAATTTGGCTGGGACCCACCGCAGGACCTTGCCGCTTACCTGAACCCCCGTAAATCTGGCCACAGTCCGGGGAACTGGGGCCACCACTAGCTGTGACCCCAGTCATCCACCAGCATTCCTGGATCAGTACCGGCGTTCTGGTACCAGCAGGGTGTAGGAGTGATGACATGGACGTCAGTACAAACTGTCCATGTTGTCTGCTCATTAGATATGCAGCCACGGCTGCATTGAAGAACTTCAGGGGCCTGCAGACCCCCACTCTGTACGACAAAAAGTGCCTGAGGGTTGGGGGCAGGGTATAGGAGAGGGACCCCAGTGCATCCTGGGAGGATGGAGAAGTTTTTAACTCTGTGGTGCCTGAATGTCTGCCGCCATCGCCTATACCCAAAGGTATCCTGTGGATACCTTATGGACCCTGATGAAGAAATACAGATTAAGCACTGAGAAATGCGAATAGGCCTGTGCTGGCACATGTTCACTTGTGTAGGGGGCAGTCATGTCTGCTGTTGCTATTTGCACATGGTTTAGGGTTTTTTTGTTTGCTACTTGTTAATTGCGACTACTTGTTTTGAGAAAGGATATTCCCTGCACGATTTTTAGTAAATTTCTGTGTTGTATAGTTTTCTATTGTATATACTTGCAAGTTAGTTTGATTATTGCCAGGGCCGGCTCTAGGGGTGTTCGACCAGTGCGGTCGAATAGGGGTGCCACCCATAGAGGGCGCACCCCTCCCCAACATCCTGATTTCCGCTGGTCCACCCATGGGCTGAAGTGGCCCGCGGGTGGTCAAATCGGAAGGTTGGGGACCCCCACCATAGCAGCTGTGTGCGGCGGTGCTGGACCCTGGAGTCTAAATGGATGCTCCGCGCATTGCTCGCGGCATCCATTCAGTGATGGAGAGGGCTGTGGGAAGCCCAGGTAGTGAGGCTCCTCCACAGCCAGACTTTGTTTATAGGTGTGCCATGTGGGCACGCCTCCAAAATAACGTCACCTAGAAGGCGTGACCTATGGTAATTAGCCCATTCCCCCATTTTCGGTGATGCAGGGGTGCACTAAAGCGAGCCACCACAGGGTGCTCTGACTCCTGGAGCCGACCCTGGTTATTGCTAACACATTACTAATTTGCAAAACATTTGTAAACAGAAATAATTACCTTGTGTTTGTGCCGCTGCTCTGTTGGTTGCTTAGTTTAGCCAGCCAGCCTTTGGCCTATGTTGGTGAACAATATTGTGAGCTGTGAAGTGGTCAAAATTTACTGGGAATGACTGGAAATTAATGTAATTTAGGTTAATAATACAGGAACAAAAAAAGGCCACATTATATGATTTTAGCTGTTTTGAAGAAAATACAGATCCAAAACCAAAACATGCAAGGGTGGTTTTGCAAAACCGAATCCAGATCTAAAACTTTGAAGGAGATACATATCCAAAACCAAAATATTATTATAATAATATTTTATATAATAATATTATATATATATATATATATATATATATATATATATAGTATATTATTTTTCAAGGAGCTGAAGACATAGAAACATCACTTTTAACATTGGTTTAATCATGCACAGGCTTTATATAAACTATAGCTACAAATTCTATTTTGTTCAGATTTGCTGATCTCTAGTTTGCTTTTTTGTTTCAGTTTGAGTACATTTTTTTCACAGCTATTTTTGCATGGGTTGTCTATTTTTTAGCACATCACTGGAATATGTTGGCATTTAATGCATAATTGATAACAATAGACACATACTTTTAGAAGAGAGTATATTTGAATATATGCATTTTATTTGAGAATGTCTCTGGGGATCAAAAGTTGTATATATAAATATGGATATTGTTTTATTATGTTTCCATTTTTGTTCTCTCTATTATTGTGCTATACTGTTTATACTGTACTTCAATCACTTTTGATGGAAAACAGCCTATGACTTTTTTCCCATGGCAACTGTAGCTTTTGGTTACACATAGTGTCCTGTTTAGAGAATAAATTATGTTTGCATGGAATCTGCTTAATTTATATGTATGCTATATAGAGATGAGTGGGTTCGGATCTCAGAGATCCGAACCCACCCAAATTTAGAGATCCGGGGCGAGAACCGAACGTGCGTTCGGTTACCCCACCAGCCCCGGATCTCAAACCTCGGCAAAACCTTAGAGACGAAATCTTGCGGCTCACAAGCTTTCGTCTCTTCTATATAAGGTGTCCCCGTGGTTGTGCCATTTCACTCTGGCTGTGGAGAGTGAACAGGGAGGGTGGGTAGTGTAGAGCTGGTGCTGTCTGCTGTGTCCATCTGGACTGGTGCTGCCTGCTGTGTCCATCTGGGCTGGTGCTGTTTGTTGTGTCCATCTGGGCTGGTGCTGTCTGCTGTGTCCATCTGGGCTGGTGCTGTCTGCTGTGTCCATCTGGGCTGGTGCTGTCTGCTTTGTCCATCAGGGCTGCTGTGCTGTGTCCATCTGGGCTGGTAGCATTCTGCCTGTGTCGTCGATCGCTGCTGCCTCGGTCAGGGGAGCTCTGGGCCCCAAGTTCTGGACCAAAAAAAATAAAAGTGTATTTTTTTTCTGTATGTGCATGTGCGTTAGCCACACTTATTATCAAACAGCAGCAACCTAGTGCTGCCTGTGTCATCAATCACTGCTGCCTCGGTCAGGGGTGCTCCACGCCCCAAGTTCTGAACCCAAAAAAATAAAATAAATAAAAGTGTTTTTTTTGTCTGTGTGTGCATGTGCGTGTGCGTTAGCCACACTTATTATCAGACAGCAGCAACCTAGTGCTGCCTGTGTCAGCAATCACTGCTGCCTCGGTCAGGGGTGCTCCGGGCCCCAAGTTCTGGACCAAAAAAAATTAAAATTAATAATAAAAGTGTATTTTATTTCTGTGTGTGCGTGTGCGTTAGCCGCAACTTGGCAGCCTATGACTTTTTTCCCATGGCAACTGTAGTTTTTGGTTGCACATAGTGTCCTGTTTCGAGAATAAATTATGTTTGCATAGAATCTATTTAATTTATATGTATGCTATATAGAGATGAGTGGGTTCGGATCTCAGAGATCCGAAACCACCCGAATTTAGAGATCCCGGGCAAGAACCCGGATCTCAAACTAAGGCAAAACCTCAGAGACTAAATCTCGCGGCACACAAGCTTTTGTCTCTTCTATATAAGGAGTCCCCGTGGTTGCGCCATTTCACTCCGGGTGTGGATAGTGAACAGGGAGGGTGGGTAGTGTAGAGCTGGTGCTGTCTGCTGTGTCCATCTGCACTGGTGCTGTCTGCTGTGTCCATCTGGACTGGTGCTGTTGCTGTGTCCATCTGGGCTGGTGCTGTCTGCTGTGTCCATCTGGGCTTGTGCTATTTGCTGTGTCCATCTGGGCTGGTGCTGTCTGCTGTGTCCATCTGGGCTTGTGCTATCTGCTGTGTCCATCTGGGCTGGTGCTGTCTGCTGTGTGCATCTGGGCTGGTGCTGTCTGCTATGTCCATCTGGGCTGGTGCTGTCTGCTGTGTCCATCTGGGCTGCTGTGCTGTGGCCATCTGGGCTGGTAGTGTTCTGCCTGTGTTGTTGATCACAGCTGCCTTGGTCAGGGGTGCTCCGGACCCCAAGTTCTGGACCAAAAAAATAAAAATAAATAATAAGTGTATTTTTTTTTCTGTGTATGCATGTGCGTTAGCCACACTTATTATCAGACAGCTGCAACCTAGTGCTGCCTGTGTCGTGAATCGCTGCCCCCTCTGTCAGGGGTGCTCTAGGCCCCATGTTCTGGACCAAAAAAATAGAAAATAATAAAAGTGTATTTTTTTTTTGTGTGTGCGTGTGCTTTAGCCACACTTATTATCAGACAGCAGCAACCTAGTGCTGCCTGCGTTGTCAATCGCTGCTGCCTCGGTCAGGGATGCTCCGGGCCCCAAGTTCTGGACCCAAAAAAATAAAAAAAATTAAGTGTATTTTTTTTTCTGTGTGTGCGTGTGCGTTAGCCGCAACTTGGCAACACTATTGCTGCTTGCTTGGTGACTTTGCTGCAAGACTGCAGTGAATATGGAGGACAGTCACATGACAGGAGAGCAAGAACCACATGTTGTAGCTGCCGGCAGTAGTAATGATGATGCCAGGCCATCAACGTCCTCGTCCTCTATGAAGGCCGATGCCCTAGGGCTTAAGTCAGGCCATGGACATGGAAAAGCAACTTCTTTTACTTTATTAAAGAAAAAAAATCTAAAGCCAAGTTGACTTGAGATAAACACAAAACTGGCAATATACCATTCAGTACACAAAGTGGCAAGAAAAGGATAAGGCCTTGGCCTTTATTTATTAATGGTGGTTCTAGTGACGATAGTCCTTCTGCTTGTTGTAGTAGTGGTGGTACTATAAAAAAAATGAAAGTTGTTAAGAAGAAGACGAGTAAGACAGCTCCGGAAGAGCCAAATTTGTGCTCCAAGAAATCAAAATCACAAATACCCGAGGAGAGTGCTAGTGTGTCCGCGGATGCCATGTGTGAGCCAGACCTTTCAAATAGTGTACTTGAGGATCCTCCTTCCAACATTTGTGTGCCCTCTGTAAATGTGGGGAAGGGCAGTCAACATATTGCTGACGTAGTCATCGAGGATGCTGCTGTGGAATTGCACATGGAGGATGAGGAGGATATTTCAGTAGTTGCCGCTAAGGATGATGAGGATGTTGATGATGAGAATGTTGATACCGATGATGTCGTTTGTGTAAGTCAGACAACAGTTGTTGCCCATGGCATGAAAAAGCCCATTGATGTTGTCATGCCGGGTAAAAAAGACAAAAAAATTCTCATGTGTGGAATTATTTCCACCCAAATCCAGACAACAGTTGTCAAGCCATCTGTAACCGATGCCAAGCAAGAGTGAGTAGAGGCAAGGACCTAAACCATCTAGGAACCTCCTCCTTGTTACATCACTTGGAGCGCATTCATCAAATTCCACAGTGTATGCCGCCAAGTTCCAAAACTAAAAACGTAACAATCAGTCCAAGGTCAGCTACCTGCTCCCTCTCTGTGGGATCCAAGCACCTTCGATCTCCACCACCAACACCTGCATCATCAACATCCTCATTCGTCATCGGAAGTAGTCCTACACCTGTTGCTGCTGCTGCTGTTGCTGTGAGTGGATCTTCATCTCAAAAGGGGACCAGGAGGAAGACTACTTTTAGTACTGTAACCAAACAATTAACTGTCAAACTATCCTTTGCAAGGGCGAACAAGTATGACAGCAGTCACCCAGTTGCACAGCGGATTACTGACGCCATAACAGCTATGCCAGTATCCACCATTAATGCAGTGGGTTTTAGAGAGTTAATTGAGGTCCTGTGTCCCCACTACCAGATCCCTTCTAGATTCCACTTCGCTAGAACAGCAATTCCCAGTCTGTACAAGGACATTAAAAAAACCTTATTAATGTCCTCCAAAATGCCGTTGTACCCACTGTCCACTTGACCACAGATATGTGCACAAGTGGGATAGGGCAAACTAAAGATTACATGACTTTGACAGCCCACTGGGTAGGTGTATTGCCTACAACAGCAACAGCAGCAGCATCTACCAAATGCCAGCTGATTCAGAGGCAGGCTACTCTTTGTATAACTGGTTTCACTAAGAGGCATACCACTGAGAACCTCTCAGAAAAACTCAGGGAAATCATTGCAAAATGGCTTATCCCACTTGGACTCTCCTCGGGATTTATGATTTCTGTCAATGCCAGCAATATTGTGAGACAATTACATCTAGGCAAATTCCAACACATCCCATGTTTGCTCACAAAATTAATTTGGTGGTGCAACATTTTTTTAAAAATGACAGGGGCGTGCAGGAGATGCTCTCGGTGGCCCAGAAATTTTTGGGACATTTTAGACATTCGGCAACTGCTTGTTGAAGATTGAATGACCAGCAGATACTGTTGAATTTGACCTGCCATCAGCTGAAGTAAGAGGTAGTAACTAGGTGGAATTCTATCCTCTATATGCTTCAGCGGATGGAGGAGCAGCAAAAGACCATCCAGGGCCACACAAAGGCCTATGACATAGGCCGTGGAGCAGGAATGCACCTTACTCAAGCGCAGTAGAGAATAATTTGTGCAAGGTTCTCAAACCATTTGAACTTGCCACACGTGAAGTTAGTTCAGACATTGCCAGCTTGAGTCAGGTCATTCCCCTTATCAGACTTTTGCAAAAACAGCTGGAGAAACTGAAGGAGGAGCTGAAACATAGTGATTCCGCTAAGTATATTGGACTGGTGGATCAAGCCCTTGATTCACTTCGCAAGGATCCAAGGGTCTTCAATCTCTTGAAATCAGATCACTATAATTTGGAGACCATACTTGATCATAGGTTTAAGTCATACCTTGTGTATTTTTTTCCAATGGACATAAATCTGAGAAGATGCAAAGAGCTGTTGGTAAAAAAAATTGTCAGCTGAAGTGGCACATGACACGCCATCATCTCCTCCTTCAGTTTCTGCGGCTGCCAGGAAAAAACAAAATTTTCCATACAGAATCCTTGCTGGTCATGCAGATCAGTCACCAAAAAATGACATCTGGTCGGGCCTGAGAGAACTTCCTACTAATAGTGACATGTCTACCGTGACTATGTCTTATATGGTCACCATTCACAGAATGGTGGATGACTATTTTAGGGATAACATCCAAATAGGCATGTCAGACAGTCTCTTTCAGTACTGGCAGGAAAAAGAGGCAATTTGGAGGCCCATACACAAACTGGTTTTGCATTACTTAATTTGCCCACCCTTCAGTGTGTACTCTGAAAGAGTTTTCAGTGCAGCTGGCAACCTTGTCAGTGATCGGTGTAGCAGGTTACTTCCTCAAAATGTGGAAAAGATGATGTTCATTAAAATGAATTACAAATTCCATGAGTAAGATCTCTACCAACAATTACATAAAAAAATACAGAGGCGCCTATGGTGGATTCCAGCAGGGATGAATTAATATTGTGTGAAGAAGAGGATGATGAGGATGACGACGACATCTGATGTTGTAATGTAAAGCCAGTTTGTGTATGGGATCATTTCCATGTCCAGTACACATTGGCAGCTTGTTATATGGGGGTCCAAACAAACCAATAATTTCAGCCACAATTGGCAGTCCCTGTTGCTGAAATGATTGGTTTATTAAACTGTGAATGTCCTGTTTCATATACAACATAAGGGTGGGTGGGAGGGCCCAAGGTCTATTCCATCTTGCACCTCTTTTCTCTGCATTATGAGCTGTTTGGTGCATTGCTGCCTGACATTTTGAATTTGATTGTTTATGAATGTCCAAAATTGTAATGGCCACACTCAAGGGGTCATTCAGACCTGGTCGTTAGCGCCGATGCGCTCGGACCGGGTTGATGGCCCCCCACAGAGCATGCGCACGACGGTGCCGGCACTGTCGTGCGCATGCGTGAGACCCGCTATGACCGACAGTGCCGGTCGTAGCGGGTCTCGATCCAAAGGGGGCGAGCTGTCGATGTTGATTGACAGCTCGCCGCATTTGAAAGGTGGGCCGGGGGGGTGGCAGCCCAGTGGAGGCATTCCCATGGGAATGCCTACCATTTGGGGGAGGCCCCACTGACATCACTAGTGATGTCAGTGGAGAGCTTCCGGCTCAGACAGAGCCAGAAGCTCTCCGGGGCTTACGACAAGGGAGACCCTGCCCTAGGGTCTCGCCGTAAGCCCCGATGGTCGCGATGGGCTATGACCATCGCGACCATCATCGGAGCAGTTGTTAGAGCTGTGGGTGTTAACCCACAGCCTAACGACCGCAACAGAGGTGGGCGGTCAAGATGCAAGCGGCCGCCCAGTTTCTGAGCGACCGCTTGCATCCTCCGACCGCCTCTGAATGAGGCCCTCAGTATCTCCTGTATGCCCCTTTCATTTTTAAAAAATGGCCACATGTTAGTACCGCCCACTGCTGTCGCTTAGTTTAGTCAGCCAGCTAGCTGGATGCAACATTTTGGCCTAGGCCTAACCTAGTTAAATAAATCAATATCGTGAGCTGTGAGGTGGTCAAAATTGACTGCAAATGACTGGGAATAAATGTTATTAAGGTTAATAATACTGTAGGAACAAAAACAGGCCCAAATTATGTGGTTTTACCTGTTTTTATAATTTTTGAAGAAAGATCTAGATCCAAAACCAAAACCAAAACACGCAAGGGTGGTTTTGCAAAACCAGATCCAGATCCAAAACACGAAGGAGATACAGATCCAAAATCAAAAACAAAACCACATCCCTAATGCTGTATGCATACAATATATATAAAATGTGCAAGGTGACATTGCTATGACAGTTATGCTTCTGATATAAATTTTACAGTTCTCTATTACACAATATATATGAATGATAATAAATCATAAATATTAAATACAAACTTTTTCTGTTTTCAATCACAGGTATATATAAATATCTCTTAAATTCTAAACTATTTTAACAAGGTACATGGTATGGAAAAATAAATATTTTTACAGTCATACCCTTAAGAACTTTTAGACAGGATCAAAAGTATTTCTATAAGCTTGAACACCTATCTACAGGAATTAATGCATAAGGCTTGAATTGACTGATCATAATTAAACACCTGTGTAGGTTTGAGAGAGCCCCTTTAAGATTGAAGTTCAAAATTTTACATGTATATTTTGTGAAATTGAAATCATAGGTAGCTTACAGCATGTTAGGAGGTGCTGTTTGGCAAGTTTTATTAGTAGTTGCTGATTGTCAGCACTTCCTCTTGCTTCAGGAATTTTTTTCTTTTCTACTTCCAATTTGTCTACTTTCCTTAATTTATCCTTCCCTTGTTCCCATTTCCTTGTTTAATGCCCTGTCCCAACAGATCTTGCTACAGTGCTTGTCTGACTAACCCAATTTTTGTGCTTCCTGTTTATTGTTCAGTGGTTGACAGGTGTTATTGATTGTTATCCTGTGCCAATTGGTGTCAATAATTATAATATTTATTTGATTCCTTGTTTATAGTTTGTTACTGGTCTAAGCCTATCTGGATCATTGGGCATACTTTTTGTTTTAACTGGTTTGCCATCAGCGCGCTGCAAGCTGTGAGCTTTGAAGCTGGATGTGATTGTGGATGAAGTGAAGCTGAAGGTCGACTCTGAAGTCACTTGTTTTTTTTGCTGTTGCATCATTGTGTTTTAGAGGATCATTTGATTAGATTTAAAGATGCTCAATTTTTTTGGCCAGATGGTGTCCATTTAATGTCAGTGGGTTTATTTTTGTTTATAGATACATTGTTTTCAAGATATTTTGAAGTTGGTTAGTGGTTTAGGTTCTTTCTAATACATATGGTGGCAGTGCTGCAGTATAATAAAGAAATATATACAGACCCCTTTGGTGCAACAAGTGTATAAATGATAGCATAAGTACACCCTATGTCCTGTCACCATCAGGGACCAACAAATAAAAAAAAAATTGGGTATCTCTTTGGGCACCAAACCACTATAGGATTCACAAAACAATACTTATAGTAACAAAACTGTAATAAAGCAGCCTAATAAGGCATGAAGTAGCAGTCTATATACCTCAATTACCTAAATTAATAGGCATGCAGATAGTATATTTTTAAACACAGGTAAATTTTATTATTTCAAACATAAGAATTAGATTACCCTTACATAAAGAAAACAGATTGTCGTCAATAGTCAAATCCCAAAAGTGGGAGTAAATAAAGTTCATACCAGAATAAAATGCAATGTGACCCCTTGACAACCGGAACCCTGGGATCTCTGAAAATTTTTAGGGGTTGAATGAGTGAGTTCCAATGCATTAATTCTTGCCTGCTGTCTTCCCCAATGGAGTCACATAAGCACTATCAAGTTTTGAACTTGAGGAAGAACCATAAGGAGGTCGAAACACGTTGGCAGTGCTTGTGTGACTCCAGTGGAGTCACTTCTAGCCATTTGAAGATTTCTGGAGTTCCGGTGCTGCAGATTAGTTTGGCTTGCTTTAGTGGAAAGAATGTCTATTTATTGTTTATTAGTGGTTGCTCTCTCCTCATCAATTTATAATTTAGTTATTATTGGTGGGAATTGTCACTGTTTGTCCAGGTGTGCTCATATTTTGTTATGGAAAGTTGAATACCAAAAGTTTTATTTGTATGCATGATTTATTGTTGTTATCCTTTTGTTTGTTCTCTGTCATACTAATATTTAATAAACTTAATCATTAATGCAAAAATATATTTAACCTAATTTGAATGCCAACTTCACTTGTTCTTGTCTTTATTTATTAGATGAGTTATAAGGTTTTAGTGTTGAAGGGGTAACTTCAAAAACATTTACCAATAGGGAGTTTATTTATCTGTAAGGCTTGAATTTGACTGAGCATAATTAAACCCCTGGGCTGATTTCAGCAGGACCCCTTTAAGACTGCAGATTGACCTTTTAAATGTATATTTTGTGAGATTGAATAAATTAGTAGTCATTTAGTATGTTCATTGGCATGCTTTAGGCATCTCTAGGTGGCACTTTGGCCACCCCACGGCATTGTGTGATATGAGTGAGCACCGGTCGCACACCTCTAGTTACGGCTCTGCACACACTACCCCAAAGTGTCAAGTAGTTATCATGCTCTTTTCTAAACAATAATGTAACATTAATGTATAAAAGGTTTTTAGTTTGTTGGTTTATAGAAAAGGTACAACACATGGAAAATATCTCTGAATTATGGTGTTTCAGATCTGCCTTCCCCTCTCTGTATTCACCATATACTGTAAGCAAGAAGAAAATGCATCTATGCAGACACTTAGAGTGCCATAAGTTTGTGATATAATTGGTGCTTCTATTATTCATTCATTATTTTGGTCAAATTAATGTCAAATTATTTTTGAGCACAGCCCTGTGCTCTGTGCAGCAGCACCAGTTGCATACTTCTAGTTAGGGCCCTGCACACAATATCGCAAAGTGCCCGATAGTTATTATGCAATTTTCTAAAAAATAATGTAAAGTTAATATAGATCACTGCTGCTACGCTACCGGAACATCCTTTAGACGCTCCTTCCTGGCACTCTGAAGTCCATGTCATCCTCAGGATGCTCCAATTAGCGATGCACTTACTGGTCCTGTTGAACCCACCATTATGACATCAGACACTAAGGGGGCAGGAAGGCACAAGGGGCTATTTAGTCCTACTACAGCACTGAGTGTGTGGAGCAACCTTTCATCATATTTTTAAAGGTAAGTGTTGTTTTATTACCCATAACATATTTAAGAAATGTGGGCCTGATTCAAAGATATACGCAAACCCGATGATTTGCATACATCTCCAATTTTTTGGGGTCTGCACAAGTGCAGATTGGGTCCTGCTATCTCACTTGCAGATCACCCAAGCCACAACATGTTTGTCATGTTGCTGTGTTTGGGGAGCAGAGCTGGGGCGAGGCTGGCCAGTTTTCCTGGAAATGGAGGCTTCACCCCATTTTCTTAGCGGAATGAGACTAGGGTCTGCATTGGTGCATGCAGATTTCCTGACCTCACAGACTGCCAGGAACTGTCCAGACTGAGTAAGTCTCAGTTTGATAAATAAGCGTATAGGGCGCAAATAGGAACATGTGTTTTATTAATATAGAATAAAATATGAACTAGAAAATAAAAATAATAAATCATTTACTCAGCATTGCATTAGTAAAATAATAAATAAATCCATAAAATGTGTAATAAAACTGCTGACGCGGACTTACACCTACATGCATAACATAAATAACATAATAGCACTGAAATGATAAGGATTGATCAAAAAACCAGACTGAGCAAAATATGCACTTGGGTGGTTTAAAATGGCAGTGAAGTAGTTGCTGAAATCCTTCAGTAAATAGTGGTGGTTAAGTCTTGAATAACTAGGAGTTAATATGTTGCGTGGTTGATAAAGAAAAGCTTGGTGGCTTGAGTCTTTAACCCGTTTTTTCTCTGCTTAAATGCAATGAAACTTAAAGAAAAATAGTCAGTGCAAAGCGTGAGTTGGTGCGCTCACCTCCTACCTCCGTTTTCAGTGTTGCCGTCTGCTGTATATGCTGCTGCCTCCATCACGTTGCTTCCCGGGTCTTTGATGGTGAGATGGGGGACCCGTCTAGCGTAGGTCCAGTTGGTATCCCCTAAGCATCAGCCGGATCGTCACTCTCCTCGGCTGTAGGGAGTGAGGGGTAGCCGGTGGTGAGCGTGCACGCCTGTGTCACTGCCGGATCCCTTCTTCCGGGTAGCGTTCCGTTCCGCCAACACGTTTTGCCCGTCCAATCAAATGTGGGCTTCGTCAGGGCTGTGTAATGGTGTCCTTCCCTGGGATTTCCTTATGAAGGCCTCTGATCTAACTCCTCCTTAATTTGTTAACTCCTTGGTTGCCTGTTGTAGCCAAACGGGTGGTGGGTGATTGGTGTTTCTTAAACAGAACATACATTAATAAACCATGTTTGTGTGAATACACCTAGATATACTCCTCCAAACGGTTGTAAACAGGTGATTAGATATTAGACATTATATATAAAAATGCTCAAATGTATAATGACCTATAGTCATTAAAACAATCAATTATATAAAAGGATTTAAACATTAATTGTAGTATTTACATATGGACCTTTTATTGAATAGCTAAAAATAAGGTGCAGTGGATATAACATTTGTATGCTTTATTATATTATAAGTCTCAGTTTATGCAGCCTGGCCAGAGGAGTGATCGCAACTGATGGTTGCAATGGTTGTGATGGTGATCCGAGCCAGCATCTACGGATGCTGCACTCGGTTTGCAGATGCAGCAAGGAATGTATCTCTTTTCTACAGCAAATACTAGAAAACATGGCATGATTGTGTATTTAATCCAAATTTTTTCCTTTTTTTCCTGTTCACTCTCTCTGGGCACTCCTCTGCGTCCTCCTCTTGTCCGCCCACTGCGCCTGTGCAGAAATATACGATAACCCAATATTGCTCGCAGACCCCCCAAGCTGCAGCATGATTGACAAACACAGATTTCCTGGCCTTGCAAGTGACCAGGACCCGGTCAGGTTGTGGTAAGCTTCAGCTTCTGGAGCTTGGCCAAAGGAGCAACAATCATGACCTATTGTCTCTATGGTTGTGATGGTAATCCCAGACTGCGACTTCAGTTGCAGTGTGGAGGTGAAGGGACGATGACGTGATTCTTGCTGAATTACACCATCATGGCCCCGCCCCCACTTCACAATGCTGGTAATATCGGCATTGTGTAGAGGGGTCGGGGTCAGGATGACTCAATCACGCCCCCCACTCCACCCCTAATGCCGGATAATGTCCCTGGCCATGCCCCCTATGATGTGTCACCCCCCACCCCTCACTATGCTGACCTAGCTGCCCCTTCCTGGAGGTGGAGCCTGCGTCAGCAAGCATGTTTGGGCCTGGGTGGCTGGCTGTGTTTGGGCCTGGCTGGCTAGCTGGTTGTGTTTGGGCCTTGCTGGCTGGTTTTTATTAGACCTGGGTGGCAAGTTATGTATGGCTTTGTTGCTCAGTGTAATGTCCCATACTCTCACTAATTTCTGTGTCTTCCACAGGAGTGTCTTCCGGGACGAGGGTGAGCACATACTATTTTTCTGCCGGATCATGTTGCTGTGACTGCTGTGGCAGCTGGTGCTGCTATTAAGGACCTATGGTCCTGTAGCGAAACAAGATAATTATCTTTCACATACAGTATGTTTGATAGAAATGGTTGAACATACAAGTCAGACATTTTTTTAGAATAAAGAAAATATAAAGGGCTGCTATAGTCTATCTTCAACTGAATTTTATCTGCAAACAGTATGGGGTTCAATTTAAACTATGCTAATGAATGACATACTTTGGCACCATCATGACCTGTTACATATTTTAATAGTTAAATATTCCCTTGAAAAATGTTTTGAAAAAAATAAAAGAGATAAAAGTGGTGTTATTTGTAATGAAAAGCATTTACATTGATGTTCAGAAATATGGATAATTGGGCATTTATGATGCTTAAAGAAATGTTAGGTTTATGTATGCAGTATTAACAATTAGTGGCATATTTACTAAATTATTGGGTCCTCGTTCCTCCAGGATGTACTATTTATCACATCCAGGGGAAGGAGGCTCTGATACCAGCCCCTCCCTGCTATGTGTAAAAGTAAAGTAATCGCATTAGCAACGTGATAAATGGTGCTGCTTTTTTAATACATACCTTTTCTATTATCCTAATATTTCAAATGTTTATTTTTGCTTAAGTGATAAACTAGCACAATTTGTTTAAGTAAAAATGGTGAGCTGACATTCCAGGTACTTTGAGGGTATTTTTCGTAATTTAAATACCCCTAAGCATCAATCAGTGATAAGGTAATTCAACACAAACTTGTTCATTGAATATACTACATATCAGATATATTCTTTCATATGGCATAACTAAGGGCCTGATTCAGCAAGAATCGCAATTGCAAAGCTGCATGCAGGCAGCCTCCTGATCCATTATGTATCCGAGCTGTGTTGTCCAACACAGCATTGGATTAGGTGTGAGTGGGTTCGGATTTCTGAAATCCGAACCCCCCCGAGCCCCCCCGATCCGAGGCGGATCCGAGTCAGGCTCGACTTTTCCCGCCTGACTCGGATCTGAAATCGAGGTAAAACGTCATCATCCCGCCTTCCAGGTCTCACGGGTTTTGGATCCTATATAAGGTACCCGTGTCAGTGCCATTTTCTCACTCAGCTGTGGACAGTGAAGAGGGAGGGTGGGAGTTAGGGCTGGCTGGGCTGTGTAGTGTAGTGTAGTGCAGAGTAGTGTTGTGCTGTGCTGTGCTGCGCTGTGCTGCTGTTGTCCATAGGGGCTGTGTCCACTACTTCAAACTCCATAGGGGCTGGCTGTGTTGTGCTGTGCTGCTGTTGTCAATAGGGGCTGTGTCCACTACTTCAAAGTCCATAGGGGCTGGCTGGACTGTGTTGTGCAGTCAGTTTTCCATAGGGGCTGTGTCCACTCCAAAGTCCTGTGCAGTTTCCCAGTCCTAAAGGGGTGCTGAAGTGTTGTCCAGGGGGTGCTCTGTCCATCAGGGGTGCTCCCTCCAAGTGCAAAAAAAAAATTATTTTTTCTGTGTTTGTGAATTGTGTGCGCAGTAGCCGCACGTGCATCAACAAAGTAGTGCCAAGCGTGCGCCTGTGTCATAAGTAAAGGGCCAGCTGGCTTGACCATTAAAGGGTGCTGTAACCCCCAAAGTACACTCCAAACCAAATAAAAAAATATTTTCTGTGTTTTTGAATTGTGTGCGCAGTAGCCGCACGTGCATCAACAAAGTAGTGCCAAGCATGCGCCTGTGTCATAAGTAAAGGGCCGGCTGGCTTGACCATTAAAGGGTGCTATAAGCCCCAAAGTACACTCAAAACCAAATAAAAAAATATTTTCTGTGTTTGTGAATTGTGTGCACAGTAGCCGCACGTGCATCAACAAAGTAGTGCCAAGCGTGCGCCTGTGTCATATGTAAAGGGCCGGCTGGCTTGACCATTAAAGGTTGCTGTAACCCCCAAAGTACACTCCAAACCAAATAAAAAAATATTTTCTGTGTTTGTGAATTGTGTGCGCAGTAGCCGCACGTGCATCAACAAAGTAGTGCCAAGCGTGCGCCTGTGTCATAAGTAAAGGGCCAGCTGGCTTGACCATTAAAGGGTGCTGTAACCCCCAAAGTATACTCCAATCCAAATAAAAAAATGTTTTCTGTGTTTGTGAATTGTGTGCGCAGTAGCTGCACGTGCATCAACAAAGTAGTGCCAAGCGTGCGCCTGTGTCATAAGTAAAGGGCAGGCTGGCTTGACCATTAAAGGGTGCTGTAACCCCCAAAGTACACTACAAACCAAATAAAAAAATATTTTCTGTGTTTGTGAATTGTGTGCGCAGTAGCCACACGTGCATCAACAAAGGAGCAGCGCCAAGCGTGCGCCTGTGTTCCATAAGTAAAGAGCCGGCTGGCTCATTTCTTAAAGGGTGGTGTAACCCACAAAGTGCACTACTCTCCAGCAAAAATAAAAATATTTTCTGTGTTTGTGTGCGCCTTAGCCGCACGTATATATCAAATCGATATAACATAAATGGAGAACCAAACTTTCTCCGATAAAAATAAAATAGAGAAAGATCAAGAACCACTTCCTCCTAGTGCTGAAGCTGCTGCCACTAGTCATGACATAGACGATAACATGCCATCAACGTCGTCTGCCAAGGCCGATGCCCAATGTCATAGTTGAGGGCACATACAATCCCAAATGGCAAAGTTCAGGAAAATGACCTTGAAAAAAACATTTTAATTATCTGAAGAGAACCGTAAACTTGCCAATATGCCATTTATGACACGGAGTGGCAAGGAATGGCTAAGGTCTTTCCCTATGTTCATGACTAGTGGTTCAGCTTCACATGACGATGAAAGCCCTCCTCCCACTAAAAAAATCAAAAGAGTTAAGCTGGCAAAAGCACAGCGAAGAACTGTGCATTCTAAGAAGATATCACAAATCCTCAAGGAGAGTCCAAGTGTGGTGGTGGTTGCGATGCCTGACCTTCCCAGCACTGGACGGGAAGAGGTGGCTCTTTCCACCATTTGCACACCCCCTGCAAGTGCTGAAAGGAGCACCCACAGTCCACTTGCTGATATGCAAATTGAAGATGTCACTGTTGAAGTACAACAGAATGAGGATACTGGTGTAGCTGGCGCTGAGGTGGAAGTTGGCGAGGAGGATTCTGATGGTGATGTGGTTTGTTTAAATCAGGCTCTGGGGGAGACAGTTGTTGTCCATGGGATGAAAAAGCCCATCACGGTCATGCCTGGGCAGAAGACCAAACATTCCACCTCTTTGGTCTGGCAATATTTCTATCCAAATCCGGACAACAACTGTCTTGCCATATGTACCATATGTAAAGGTGAAATAAGTAGGGGTAGGGACATTAACCACCTAGGAACATCCTCCCTTATACGGCACCTGCAGCGCGTTCATAAAAAGTTACTGTCAAGTTCAGAAACTTTGGCTAAGACCGTAAGCAGTCCAGGGACACCTAAATCCCGTTGTCCTGTTGTATCCAAGCGCCTGCAAACCACACCGTCAACTCCCTCCTCGTCAATTTCCTCCTTAGTCAGGATCGGAAGTAGTCCTGCAGGCCATGTCACTGGCATGACTGACTCTCCTATCCGGGATTCCTCCGGAGGATCCTGCATTGCTACGCCTCCTGCTGCCGCTGCTGCTGTAGCTGCTGCTGGGAGTCGTTCATCATCCCAGAGAGGAAGTAGGAACACCACTACTTTTACTAAACAATTGACCCTCCAACAGTCCTTAGCGAGGAGGATGAAGTACGACAGCAGTCATCCTGAAGCAAAATGTATAACTGAGGCCTTGACTGCTATGTTGGTGTTAGACGTGCGTCCGGTATCCGCCATTAGTGCTGTGGGATTTAGACAATTGATGGAGGTAGTGTGTCCCCGGTTCCAAATCCCGTCTAGATTCCACTGCACTAGGCAGGCGATACCGAGACTGTACAGAAACGTCAGAAAAAGTATCCTCAGTGTCCTGAAAAATGCCGTTGTACCCAATGTCCACTTAACCACGGACATGTGGACAAGTGGAACAGGGCAGACTAAGGACTATATGACTGTGACAGCCCACTGGGTAGATGTATCACCTTACGCAGCAACAGCAGCAGTGTCACCAGAAGCAGCATCTCAGAATTTCTCATATTTTAGAGCACAATTATTTTTTATTCGACACCACATATTATTTACAAACACGGGGGACTGCCATGGGAACCAGGTCCGCACCAAGCTATGCCAACCTCTATATGGGCTCACTAGAGGAGGAGCTTATTTGGGGTGGAGGCTTTGAGGTGAACCTGGTCCTCTATGGCAGATTTATTGATGATTTATTTTTCATTTGGGATGGGGATCTCACATCTATTCACAATTTTATGAATCACTTAAATTCTAATATATATGGTCTCAAATTTACTAGCACTATAAGTTCGACACATATCCAGTTCTTGGATATTGCACTATCGGCCCTGGGTGGACAAATACACACTGAAACCTTTTTAAGAAGGTTGACTCCAACAATTTTCTGGAATATGGCACTAGTCATTTAAAGGCTTGGCAGAATAATATTCCAAAAAGCCAATTTTATCGTATTAAAATAAACTGTTCAAGTGAAATCAGTTATCACGAACAAATAGATAAGGTTTATGGAGCCTTTGTGGAACAAGGCTATCCTCCTAGACAGAGCTCTAAGAGAAACCCATAAAAAGAATAGGGAAGATCTCCTAGCTAGTAATAATAATAATACCAATAAAAATAAAAAGAAGACTATAGACAGATGGCAAGAGGAATGGGAAGATTGTTGTCCATTTGTCACACAATACAACACTCATGCTAATGCAATAAAAGAAATTATTAAAAAGAATACAACCATTTTGAAGGTAGATCGAGGTATAGGTCCGATGGTTGGAAGTGGTGTAAAAATTGTCTATAGAAAATCGGAAAGTTTGAAACAAAAATTGGCTCCTAGTATGTACAGAAAGAATGGAAATATGGGAAATAAACATAATGTATATAATAATACGAAGAAAGACACTAGCCAGGATTTGGGCATTCATCTTAATTGGTTACCTGATAAACCAGTTGGTTTTTTCAGGTGTGAAAGAGAAAAATGTATGACGTGTAAGCATGCAGGACATAGAGAAACGGTCTTTCAATCTAAAAGTACATCGGAACTATTTCATATAGAGTCTTTCCTTAATTGTAATTCCAACTATGTTGTTTACATTATTAGGTGTGGGTGTGGTCTTCAGTATGTGGGGCGGACCACACGTACGCTTAATGTTCGATTTTTGGAACATAGGAGGAACATCCTTAAAGGGAACTTAGCACATAGCTTGTCTAGACATGCTTCGGTTTGTGGAGGGAAGGATATCAGTCAAATCAAAGTGGTAGCTATTGAACAAATTCAAAGTATGGATAGTGAGGGGAATAGACTAAATACACTCTGCAAAAGAGAAGCATATTGGATATTTAGACTTAATATGCTGGATTCAGATGGCCTAAATGAGACTATCGAACTGAATAATATTTGATATTTGGGCTCTATATGTAGGTGGGTGATAAAAGTCATAGGCCCTCATTCAGAGCCACTCGCAAACAGCAGTACGCTCGTTGCGTTCCGATGTTTAATAACCGCGCATGCGTCGGTGTAACACTGCGCATGTGCATACGGCAGATTGCGAGCTTTTTTGGTCTCGTTCGTCAAATAGCGTACAGGAAGTGACATGTCAAATGTGATTGACAGAACAGGGCGTTTTTGGGTGTTGACGTGGGTGGAGATGGAAAAACGCAGGCGTGGCGAGGCGTTTTTGGGGAGTACATACATTAGCAGATGCGAGCGTAAAATGTGTTCGGACCGACTCATACGTCACTGGATGATCCTCTTTCCCTTCAAAATGCTCGCACAGCTTAGGGTCTGGATTACTCGACCACATTGGCGATGGCCTTCTCCTCCGTCCCGGGACTCCACGATGGTGTTGCGATTAATCGCGGGAGGTCTGAAAAGCAATTAGTGTTGGATTGAAAACCGGCTTGGTATGTGTTTTGAAATCAGTTTTTTGGGATAGCACAAAACCGTACGCAGGTGGAAATCAGAGCTGCTAATGTCAGGATGACACAATCAATTTGCGTACATTTGTTGGGGTTTATTTTGGCATCAATTTGGTGGTTAGGGCCTATTGTAACAATAATGTCATCATGTTTTAATTTTCTCACCATTTTATTTTTGCCTCTTGAATTTGCCTCTTTATATGAATTTTTAAACGTTCCTTAAAGAGCCCTTTTTAAAAAAAAAAATTTATATTTTTTTTGGCAAGTTTTTGCCTTTTGGTCCAGGATTAAATGTAACCCATTTGTACAATAATTTCACAATACAATGTCAGATTTTTGGTGTCAATTTATTGGTCAAACAAAAAAAAAAATCATGAAAAATTTGGGGACATCTTTGGGGACAGGCTGCACACACCCCTGTGCCAGCTCTTCTAAATCCGTCAACTCCAATGACACAGGGGTGGGACCCCCACCTGTCCCCCTTGCATGCCTAGCCCTGTCCGCGAGTTTTTGCTTTAGGCGATATTTGAAGTCGCCCCATCTGTGGAAAAAAATGGAAGCCATTATCCTTTTGTTTAAAATGGTGTTTGTTTTTAGGGGGGGCAAGTGTTTACTTACCGCCGTTTGACATCCCGGGCTAGACGGACATAATCACCCACCCTATTGACAGCAACGGCTACCTCTTCCCACATTCTCCCCTTCTGGCTTAGACTCATATTCCTGTCTGCCTGTGGCAGGATGTCCACACACTTCTGTATCAAAGCCTCCATCTCCTTTCTTGTGAAATGTGGCTGCCTTTTTTTTTTGGCAGCTTTGGCCGGAATACTGGGCCCAGCAGCCTCTTCCATGTCATCCTCCTCACCTATTTGTGTAAATATTCCGATTTCACAAATTCACAACTTGACCAATCTTATGTTTCAAATTAATCATTGATACAAAATGCATGAAAGACTTACCCCCTGACTCTTGGGCATTGTTTCCCTGGTCTGTCGCCATGTCTGAGGTCCAAACAAGAAATACACCAGAATTTCAATGTGTTTTCGTGACGTATTTATACATGCGTCCTTATTTTGCGGCCGCATCATTGATTGTGCGTTCCTATGATCCCTCCTTAATTTGTGCGGGAAACGAAACACTATTTATGGCTTGGTGTGTCTCGAGTCGAGGTGGCGTTTTTGGATTGTTGGAGGTTACCTTGGTTGGAGTTTCTTGTTTGTGGATAAAGGAGTTGGCGTTTGGAGTTTATTTTGTTTGCTAGATTTGCGTTTTTATTTTCCGTTCTCTTTTTTTTTTTTTTTGGCCTCGTTTCTTGATTTGGTAAGTTTTGTGAAGTCTAACTTTTGTTCAATTGTTGTCTCATTGTGTTTCTTCTTGTTTTTAATTTTTGGATCCATAATTTCATATATTTTAGCTTTTTATTAATTTCGGACCCAAAGACCTTTTGATTTGGACTCTTATATATTTGCTCTTGGTAAGTGCATTTTTTATCTTGTATTTGTGAACTAATTAGCGCATTTTTCTCAGTTTGTATAGTGACTTGTTTTGCGAACTAATTAGCGCATTTTTACTACTTACTATTGTGACTTGTATTTGTGAACTAATTAGCGCATTTTTACTACTTACTATTGTGAATTGTATTTGCGAACTAATTAGCGCATTTTTACTACTTACTATTGTGACTTGTATTTGCGAACTAATTAGCGCATTTTTCTCAGTTTGTTTATTAACTTGTATTTGCGAACTAATTCGCGCATTTTTAAATGCTTATTAATCCTGTAAATTTTTTTGTGGTTGCCCTTTCGCTTTTTTGGCAAACATTTCAACCCATTTTGATGTACTGTGTGCAATGTCATTTTGCTCTTTTGCCAAATGTGTGTTTCGCATATTTTAAGTTTTGTCTAGCACAAAATTTAGAAACATAAATGCACAGAGTGAAATTTGACAAATTACTTTTGTGATTAATTTCAGTTTGGACGTATCATGACAATACCCCGGCATGTAAGCAGCAATGGATGGTATCATCAAGCTAAGTTGTTTTTAATTTTCTTTTGGGGTGGGTCCACAGCCTTACATTCCAATCTTGCCATTTCAGGTTGATCTTGGGCGGATTGTTCTGGCCATGCTCCCGGAAGCCGACCAACCTCAATCTCATCCCAGGCGTAGGCATCGTAGGCGTGCAAGGCCCCAGATATTTCAAACACGTGTCACCCTTTTTGGAATGCCCAATGATGAGGTTTTAAGACGCTACCGTCTTCCTCCCAAAATCATCATAGACACTCTCTCATTAATAGAGAGTGATCTTGAGCGGCAAATTGACAGTCCAACAGCAATACCACCACTTACGCAAATTATGGCGGTGTTACATTTCTGTGCCTCAGGATCATTTCAAACAACGGTGGGAATAGTGGCGGGCATCTCACAATCCTCCTTTTCCCAGATCCTGAGGGCAGTGATGGAGGCACATTTTTCAAACACCTCCATCATTTTATTCAAATGCCTTTGGATATGGGTGCCCTTAGTGTGGCCAAGGCCAATTTTTACCAAATAGCTGGCTTCCCACACATCATAGGGGTTGTGGATGGTACTCACATACCACTTCAGCCTCCAGCACGGCTGGAGGCCATATTTAGAAACAGGAAACACTATCACTCCCTGAATGTAATGGTGGTATGTGATGCCTCCCTCCAGATCCTGTCCCTGAATGCAAAATTACCAGGAAGTGCACATGACTCCTTCATCATCTGGCAATCAGGGATATGGCACAAATTAACCAACCTACAAGCTGGTGATGCGTGGCTTCTGGGTAAGTGTAGACCTTCAGTACATAACAATGTTAAGCTTGATACACAGTGATCCTGATGTTGTCTATTCTTTTTCACAGGAGACAGTGGATACCCTTGCATGCCCTGGCTGCTCACTCCTTATTTGGCTCCCACACCAGGTCCACAAAGTGAGTTTAATACCGCACTTACAGCCACCAGGCAAGTGGTGGAGCACTGTATCGGCCTTTTAAAAGGCCGATTCAGATGCCTCCACCGCTCTGGTGGCGAGCTCATGTATTTGCCGGATATGGTTTCGAAAATTGTGGTCCTGTGTGGGATCTTTCACAACATCGCCAGAAGGAGTGGTGTTCCAATGCAGCCAGAGGATGCCTTACCTGAGGATGGCCCCCCCGAGGTTGGTCGGAGGTCAGTATGTGGGGGGGCCATACGCGATGATGTGGTGGCCCGATATTTTAGGTAATTATTGACCAAACAACAGTGTGTATACCCAATGTGTTACGGTTTTTTAACGTTCATCTTTTTTTATATTAATTCTTGCACCATCTTCTGTTTGTTTGCATAATCTTTGACACTCCCACGATGACTACTTCCTGCTACCCTTCAAAAACCTTTATGTTGAAACTTCGGGAATATATTCTGACACCAATATTGCAACGCCATATTTTTGAAATCATGTGGGCATGGACCTTCGTCAACCAGTTCTTGATTTGTTGTGTGTTTGTTTAGTGTTTTTGGTATGTGGTGTTTTTCTGATTATCACTGTGTGTTTTGTTTGTGAGTGACCACTTTGTATTTTGATTTCTGTTGTGAATAAATATTTGGAGAGTGTAATTTGTTTCCTTTTTGGGCACGTTAGAAGCAAGTGTAAACAAACTCCCAAACGTTAATTTTACCTAAGGGGTAACCCAGTAATGAAGCAAGTGGTGCTAAAATTTAATATGTTTTTGGGGTACTAACCAACACAACAAGGAATCGTGTACAATCAGTTGCCTTCGTAAGATTGTCCGAAGCAGTTTGGCCACCAAATAGGAACCTGAAAAATGGTGTAAACTATCATGTTGACCACCACAAAAAAGGAAAATGACATTGGTACTGGGAGGTGTTTCTTGTGCCTGTTTGCATTCAAAATACAACACACAATCTGTAGTGAGATTCTGTGGCAAACCTTGCTTGAAGAGTCTACTTATGTCAGTGTAAAGAATCTTGGATTTACTCCAAACGCATGAGACAGAGCTTGATTTAAAACTGATTTATTAAGAAACAATTTGAAAAAAAATTAAAAAAAAAACTAATTCCTAAGGAGGACCAACAGATGGTCAAGGCCCTGCATAAGCCCGGTGACCTGCTCCCGCATATGGCCCACACAATTCACTATCTCTTCCCGACGCCTCTGTTCCTCTGTGGGTGACAAAAGTTTGGGGATTAATAAATCGATAATGAAGCAACATTCTAAAAAAACACAAAACAAGCAAACCAAAACTTACAAGCTTGTGGGCCAAAAAAACATTACACGGATAAAACCCAGCACCCCAAAATGTCTAACGGCAAAAATACAAGGGGCCTAAAAAAAGGCACACAGGTGTGATATGTGTATGGTGACATCAGCAGGAACAGGTAAAGACAACCCCAAAAAATACCCTAAGGCGACAAAAAGTGCAAAAGAATGGGGACGACACATGATTACATACAAACAGTTTGTGGTGTCCAAAATAAACTTTAAAAACATACCGTTCTCCAAAACGACAGAGCCAGAAGCCACTCCCTGGACCACCTCGGAGGTGGCTACATTCCCCAACCCTAGGGGCAAGGTGTTTTCGGAATCCTGGGAGGGGGTATTTGGAGGAGGGACGGATGGAGCAGAGGGGAAATTGGGCTGGAGGGGAAGTAGGCCTGAAATTTCGGCCACAGGGTCTGGGGAGGAGGGGGTAATAGAGGAATTGGGGGTTGGAGAGAGGGGCCGGGACCGGCGTCTTGTGTGGCGATGCCGCCGTAGTGTTTGCTGTGCCCCTAAAAAATGACAAAAATATTGTGGTTAGTTTCAACAGGAAACCAAAAAAAAAAAACACAATAGGACAGACATGAAAACATGCACATGCAGATATGACTACAATGACTCAATAGGACAGACATGAAAACATGCACATGCAGATATGACTACAATGACTCAATAGGACAGACATGAAAACATGCACATGCAGATATGACTACAATGACTCAATAGGACAGACATGAAAACATGCACATGCAGATATGACTACAATGACTCAATAGGACAGACATGAAAACATGCACATGCAGATATGACTACAATGACTCAATAGGACAGACATGAAAACATGCACACGCAGTTAGGGCCCACAAGATAAACTTGAAAACCACAGTCCAGAACACTTACTTTCCGCAATCTGCATGCGAAAGCATGCCAGCAAGCGGGGCGTCCGCCTGTGCAGGTCCGACCACCTGCGCTCCAGCTGGCCAATATGTCGGCGTGAGCCGAAGGAGCGCAGGCGTCGACGTACCTCCGCATATGCGGAACGCTTGCGCCTATTGGAGATGGGTGGAGGCTGACTGGTGATCCTCCTATCCATCACCTCCGTCAGCACCAGCAGTTCGCGCCTGGTGAATGCGGCGGATCTCATGATGGCAATGGTGTTTTTTTGACAAAATAATTTTAATAAAGCACCCCAAAAAAATTTGATTGGCTAATGTATTTGGGAAATTAACAGGACAAATTCTATTGGTTAGCGTATGAGTCATGTGTTCGACAGGGCCACAAATCTCTTGAGAGTTATGATAGGCTTGATGCAGTGACATGCGTAAGCAAATTTAAATAATGAAATGAACCACAGAAAAATTGTGGGGAGACAAACAAATAGAACAATTGTTTAATTGGGGCTAACATGTCTTTTGAACAATAAAAGCGAAGGTTTCAGCCGTACGTATTCTGCGAGCAAATACAAACATGGACAAGATTAAAGTTTATTGCATTGTGTTGAAAAAAAAAAAACAATTAAGCTAATTGATACATTGATTGCCATGATACGATTGAGGGAGGTAGGCCGAAAAAACAAGCAGGTAATCGGAATCTGACAGTCCCACTTCCGGTTTGTACTTGTGCGTGCGTTCCCTTCAAGCCATTTCGGGGATGTACGCTCGCTATTTGGCATGCTCGTTAGTTAGAGGAGGGGTCGCCTGAGTTTGGGACGGATTTTTAGCTGCGTCCGAAAATACGAGCGAGTGCTTGAATTTAAATATTTTTTTACGTATGCCGAACGTGCGTACGCCCACTTGCGAGTGGGTCTGAATCAGGGCCATAGTTGGCTAAGGATGATAATAATTGATTCTGAATTGCACTGAGATTGTTGTATAGTGTCAAGCTTGGAGGTTTTCTACTAGGATTATTACACAGTGGTAATACAAATGTTTCAGGTATTTGAGACACATACAGTTAAGTAGACCGAATGATAGCCACTCAATTATTAACCCTGAGACCCTATATGGTTGGAGACTGAGGGTATTTAATGTTGGGTTGGTGGAGTATTGATATATTCCACCAACTGTTTAATATGGATGGTGGTTTAAGGTTGTTTAATATTGTGTAGATATCCTAGTAGAAATAATGATTATATTGATTTTGTAGTGGGTATCGTAAATTATTTTTCTGTATCCATATTGTTTTGAAGGGACTCTCTACTATAGTTTTTGGTTTCAAGAATTTGTCTCTATATGTATGAAATAACATGGTTTTTAACCCAATCCCTTAGGGATATATTAATGATATCAATATACTAAATTGAATAGCACTCAGGTTTTCTCCCATTACCTAGTATTATTCTGATTATTTTATACATTTTTTATTTTTAATATAATTTTCAAAGTTTTTTAGTTTTTAGGGTTAGGATTATTACTATAAGCTATATGAGCAGGCACCTTGGAGTACAATATTAGAACTATAAATAGTATAAATAAGTTATGTATGAATATATGGAATATAGGATGTTTATATCACCATATTATGCATATATAAAATGTTTATCCCGCTTTCAGAGAAGACTGTGGCATGTTAGCAGTTAATTTTTAAGAGGATTAAAAAGCGACCAATCCGGATACTCTGAGAGGGATATAATGGAGCACTAACGAGCCTAAAGCCATCCACTGATGAAACCGCCGTGTCATTGGGCGGAGAAACGCATCAGTGACTCGTGGAACGCATGTGGCACGCATACTGGAAACCAGAAGTTCACCACCGGAAGTGACGGAGCGGTCACCAGCCAGCGTGTAGCAGCATGCAGCAGCCAGTGTACAGCAGCGGCGGAAAACAGATTGTTCATACAGCCTACTGGTTCACCGTGAACGGTTACAAGTGCCAGGATTCAGGAACAAGATGTCCCTCTGCCTGAGGACACAAAGCGCTTCTGCACCACATGGTGCACAAAGTGGTAAAAATCTTTGGCTGATATTGTTTTCTATTTGTGAGCGGGCGATCAGTACCTAAGCATCCTCCCCCTGGGATTGGGGTAGAGGTTAACTGCCACAATATACTACCTAAATGGTTGGATGATAATATACCTATCTTAGGAACTACCTATTTACTAACACTGCAATACTAACACTCAAAACCGCGCTGAATGAGCTGTGCTGCTTTTTCTTTATACATTTAACCCTCTACTAATTGGGTATAAGTGGACCAAAATATCGACAGCTATTGAATCTATGCTGGCAAATTGTGACCAATTATTTCCAATTAATGCTCCGATATTCCAATATATATATATGTCTGTATAAGAGATCTCTATACTAGTCTCTGGAGTGATTTATATATTGATATGTACTAATGTTGTATGGTGGAACCGGTTTCGCATTTTAACAGTAAGGTACTAGTAGCCTAATTGATTGTATCCATCTGTATTTTTATTAATTTTGATATTTTAAAAAATAAGTTTTTGAGATTGTATTATGTGCAATTAAAATAAATGATTTTTTAAATCAGCAGCCACTGCCAGCGCTCCCATTTTCTTTTTTATTGCATCTCAGAAATGCCAGCTCGTTCCAAGGCAGGCTACGCTGTGTATCACCGGTTTCAGTAAGAGGGACACCGCCGACAACCTCTTAGAGAAACTGAGGGAAATCATCGCCCAGTGGCTTACCCCACTTAGATTCTCCTGGGGATTTATGATATCTGACAATGCCACCAATATTGTGCGGGCATTACATCTGGGCAAATTCCAGCATGTCCCATGTTTTTCTCACACAATAAACTTGGTGGTGCAGAATTTTCTGAAAAGCAACAGGGGCGTGCAGGAGACGCTTTGGGTGGCCCGAAAAATTTCAGGCCACTTTCGCCATTCAGCGACTGCATGCCGAAGACTGGAACGCCAGAAACACTCTTGAACCTGCCCCGCCATCACCTGAAGCAAGAGGTTGTGACGCGGTGGAACTCAACCCTCTATATGCTTCAGAGGATGGAGGAGCAGCAAAAGGCCATACAAGCCTATACATCCACCTATGACATAGGCAAAGGAGGGGGTATGCACCTGACTCAAGCGCAGTGGAGAATGATTTCCGTGTTGTGCAAGGTTCTCCAGCCCTTCGAACTTGCCACACGTGAAGTCAGTTCAGACACTGCCAGCTTGAGTCCGGTCATTCCCCTCATCAGGCTTTTGCAGAAGCAGCTGGAGAAAGTGAAGGAGGAGCTAAGACGGAGCGATTCCGCTCGGCATGTGGGACTTGTGGATAAAGCCCTTCATTCACTTTGCCAGGATTCCAGGGTGGTCAATCTGTTGAAATCAGACCACTACAATTTTGGCCACCGTGCTCGATCCTTGGGTTTAAAGCCTATGTGGTGTCTCTCTTTCTGGCCGACACAAGCCTGCAGAGGTGCAAAGACCTGCTGGTGAACACACTGTCAGCTGAAGCGGAACGTGACACGTCAACAGCTCCTTCTTAATTTTCTCCCGCAACTGGGGCTGCCAGGAAAAAGTTAGCAGTCCTAAGCAACCCACTGGCGGTGATGCAGGGCAGGCAGGACCAAGTTTGGACATCTGGTCCGGACTGAAGAACCTGGCAACAATTTCTGACATGTCTACTGTCACTACATATGATACTGTCACCATTGACAGAATGGTAGAGGATTACATCGGTGACAGCATCCAAGTAGGCATGTCAGACAGTCCATACCTGTACTGGCAGGAAAAAGAGGCAATTTGGAGGCCCCTGTACAAACTGGCTCTATTTTACCTGAGTTTCCCCCCCTCCAGTGTGTACTCCGAAAGAGTGTTTAGTGCAGCCGGGAACCTTGTCAGCGAAAGGCGTAGAAGGTTGCTTCCACAAAATGTGGAGAAGATGATGTTTATAAAAATGAATTATCAACTCTTCCAGGGAGACCAGCCTCCAGAACGTACAGAGGGACCTGTGGTGGTGGATTCCAGTGGGGACGAGTTAATACTCTGTGAGGATGAGGATGTACACAACACTGAAGAGGGTGAGGAATCGGTGGATGAGGAGGATGAGGACAACATCTTGCCTCCGTAGAGCCAGTTTGTGCAGGGACAGATTAATTGCCAGCTTGTTTTGTGGGGGCCCAAATGAACCAATCATTTCAGCCACAGTCGTGTGGCAGACCCTGGCGCTGAAATGATTGCTTTGTTAAAGTGTGCATGTCCTGTTTATACAACATAAGGGTGGGTGGGAGGGCCCAAGGACAATTCCATCTTGCACCTCTTTTATTTATTTGCATTATGTACAGTTTGGGGCCTAGTTTTTCAAACTGCCATCCTGTCTGCCACTGCAGTGTCACTCCTAGATGGGTCACGTGTTTGTGCTGCCCACTCGTGTCGCTTAGCATAGTCATCCAGCTACCTCGGTGCAACCTTTTGGACATAAAAACACTATTGTGAGGTGTGAGGTGTTCAGAATAGACTGGAAATTAGTGGAAATTAAGGTTATTAAGGTTAATAATAGCATAGGAGCAGAAAAATCAACACATTCCGTGATTTTAGCTGTTTTATGCTTTTTTAAAAAAAAATACAGATCCAAAACACAAAACCCAGAACCCAAAACACGGAAGGGTGGTTTTGGCAAAACCAATCCAGATCCAAAACACGAAGAAAGATCCAGATCCAAAACCAAAATGCAAAACACGAAAAGGGGCCGGTGCACACCCCTACATTGGATAATCTGCAGACCATAGGCTGGCTGTGTGACCCATGGAGTCCCGCAGCCGGCTTCCCCAGATTAGAGTAAGAGGCTAGGAAATCACCATCAGCCAGTGGAGATCCTGGCCTCTACCCCAAACGGCAGCGACACACCTCCGTTTCAGGAAATGGAGGCCATCGCCACCCCCTCCCCGCCCACAGATGCCAACAGACTGTCAATCACTGACAGTCTGGTGGCAGTCTGCGTGCAGGATTGCAAGCCCGTTCTGCACATGCACAGAACAGGTTGTATGCCTGTGCAGATTCCCAATCATTGGGAATCTGCGCTCAGCAGTGCACGTGCGTGTACTGCTGAATTAGGCCCTAAATACCAAGGAAATCCCCAAAATATAGTAAAAGATGGTACATATTTACATATGTGGGAAATCTAGTAGGTTCCAGATTATTGGTGATTTTTCAGTCACCATAAATTGCGGTGACTTTTGTCTCAAAGTCATCAGATGTAATTGGCGTTGATATTTATCCTTTCTTCTGAAATTGCCATTGGTCTTTAGTGACTTGCAAAAAATGGTCTAATCCACCATTGACTTATTGGAAACATGGTGACTTCTATTATTTTTATTGGTTAGAGCAGAGAACTGACAATTTTGTGTCTTCAGCCCTATATGAGCAGGGGTTGGTGCTTACATTAGTTGTAGTTGGGACTGTGAGGGAGAGCAGGAGGATGCAGCAGCCCAACTTACTTTGGAGGATGGTGGTGAGAAGGGTGAGGAGGGTGAGGAGGGAGGGAAGGCAGGGAGTTAGCCAGTCCCGGGAAAAACAAAAAGTGCCCTTTATATCCACTTTAATAACAAATAGAACTGTGCACTGGTGTCTGCCATTATACATGTGTACAGAATATTGGACTCATTGGCTCACAAAACCTCACTGTCCAGAGAGCATCTGCTATAGCAAGGTATCTATGACAGGTCAGTGGAGAATTGCAGAAAACCATTCTCCAATATAAAAAAGTGGCAGAAAGATAAAATGGGGAGGAAAGTAGACATTTCAGTATGGACAAGAGGTGGCCCCCATTACTTTTGAATTATAACTTCTATGAGGAGGAGCTGAAACAAAATTGTGCCCCTTGAATATAAATGATACAGATAGATTACAAGGACCATCTCTCTCATCCAGTATGGTTATAGCTGCTCTGACAAGCAGCTGTCCCTGTGTTTGCTAACACTGCTACTGATGTAGCAGTGTTACTTACCCCTCCCAAGCCAGCCAACTGAGCATGCATGACCTATGTTCACAGGGCACAAGTGGGTAGGTGGCAGAGGGATCCGCTTGCCTAAAGGAATCAATGCCATCTGAAGAAGGCATTGGTTCCCACAATCAAACTCTTCAGTATTGGGAGCTTGCCGAATACTCTATGGACCATTCAAGCTCCTAATAATGAATGTACCCATTACATAAAAACATGTGAAAACTAGCATTTTTAAATCTAGGCTGTTACATATAATTTAGACAAATCTATATAATCTTAAATATCCTTAATTGTATGTGTAGCATGTAAAATCCATTCTAATATAATATGACATATTACTTTTTTATCTTTGTCTACTGTAAATCAAACACTTGCATAGCAAATGATAAATATGTTTTTTTCTGTAACTAAGGGCCCGATTCTTATGGATCGCTATTGCGATTACACACGCATACGACCGATTGTTGTGTACTGCGCATATGCATGCATCGCAGTGTGCGTGCACAAAGGCACCACTGCGATTGTGTAGAGACCACGCAGACCCATCACAGAGTGATTGACAGGAAGTGAGCATTTGGCAAAACGCAGACGTGCCAGTCCGTTAGAATGTCATTACAGGGGCGTGCATAAATTATCCACTACGACTGTATACGCAGCTAGTGTACTCACTGTGGGCTCGATTCAGACCGGCTCACTAGATGCGTACGCTCGTACCCAGCATATGCAAATTTGAGAAGGCAGGCGATCGCATGGCAAGGCATTAGCACGCCAACTATATATGTATTGGTGTGCGATCGCACAGTGTATGCAGATGCCCACCAGCCTGTGTTAAGACGCCCACTTGCGCACATCATCTCCAGGAAGTGTATGCACCCATTGGTACATCGGATGCGATTGCAGCGCTTGAAGCTGACCATACCCTACCACAAGCACTGCAAGCACTTCAGTGTAAAAAATAGCCAGGTGATGTGGACTATGATGCTGCCTATAATTTATGCACGCCTCTGAAACAGTGATGAGACACTCAGGCATGCCTGCGTTCGCATCTCCACCCCTCCGTTAATAGATGGTCATCCCCTGTCCCACCCACAAATGGCTTCTCCTGGCACTCACTCTGCTTGGCTGTCTATACGCAGTAAGCGAACACTTCCCGACTATGGGTCGTGCATGCGCACTGCGATGTGTACGCATGCGCACAATATGAACAACGGCCAGCTACAAGCGAACGCATCCTAGTGAGTGGATCTGAATCAAATCCTGTGTGCGATGAGATTAGCAATTTCTGAGGAAGGTCAGACCTGTTGTAATTGTGCATGAGGGGATGATGTTACTCGCTGTTGCCGAACTATATGCAGAATTGCAAAGTATTATGGATGTGTGAAATCGGTAGTGGGTGTCTCTATGCTGGCTTTGGGTGTTTCTATAACAGCTTTGCGATTGTAGTCATTACCATATTTTTGCAAACATCGATTTAGATCAATTTAGATCAAATTCGAATTTATTAAAATTAACCTTTAGTATATTTGTCCTAGTGTGGCAAAGCTTCTACTCTATAAGTCCTAAATACTAAACTCAAAATGTTTATACTGTATATACTCAGCTAAATTCCCAAAGACATAATCAGTGTAGCTTCTGACTACATATACAAATATTAATTAAATTCCACCAAGATATTTTGTGCTCCAAATGTCTAAAGAAACTTTATTTATTGTTTGCATTTTTGTGTTAGTTTTACCTTTTCCAAAAATGTTTTTGTTGTTCTGCACTATACCTATTTAAAACCCACCAAGAGATTTAGAGAAAACAACTAATTGGCTGAACTAATAAGCACTACAACACTGTGGTCCCTGACACATCATCCTGTTGGCTTGTTATGGTGACAGTGATGTGGTACATACAAGACTTTAGGTATGTGTATTTTTCACAAGATGATATAATTTATTGCTCAGTGTCTTGCTCCAAAACCAACATCTATTATTAGCCTACACTATTGTCAAGAGAAGGGGAATGACTTACAATTATTTTTTTTTCAACTCAACAGTTATAAGAAACAAACTTTAAAGCATTTGAACAATGAATATGTCTGTCATTGACTTTAGGAATAAACCTTTAAACAGTATGAAATATTTGACTTGTCAAGCACAGACATCAAGAGATGGAGTCATGGCTTTTCTTTAGTGGATAGATATTTTTATGATCATTGCTCAATGCATGGATCTGGAGTGCCAAGGTTTAACAATGCATTTCATACAACACGGAGAGTCAGTAAGGAAAAGAAAAAACTTGGTAGGTAGGTAGCTAGACAGATATTTCCAAAACGGACCTGTTAAATATTCAACTTATTCTGCATTTGGCAGTAAAATGTTGAATTTTGCAATAACAATGTATGGATATTCATTTGCAGATTTGAAAAGTAAAAGTGGAGCTCAAATATTGGATTGAATGAACTTTTCAACTCGCCAAAATTAGCTGTACTCCCACAGAGCTATTATTCCCCAGTACTACTTTCATTAGATCATTTATAGAAGATATACTTATTGTAGCTCTGCTTGAATTTAACTAATTGTAGCATTCTCTGCCTTGTATAGCCTGACAGTATTGTCTGTGTTGCATTTTATATACAAATGTGCGGGTCCGGATTTATGGATTCCGAGTAGAACCAGGTCAAGGATCGGATTTACTTTTGTGACCCGGTTCGAACTGAGTCCCGGTTCAGGTTTGTTGCGAGTTCGGAACTTGTATTTAAAAATCGAACTCAGGTTTTAGATTCAGACATTTTAGCTGTTTTTATTGAATTTTATTAATTTTCAATTGATTTTTATAAATTTTTTTCAGAATCCAAAACCAAAACACTTGAGTGGTGGTTTTGCAAATCTAAAACACGAAGATTAATTCAGATCCAAAACACAGGGGTCTGTGCACATCCCTAGTTTTATACTTACCTTTCCATCTGTAACACTAAGGTAATCTATTTTTAGGAAAAAGTAAAAAAAAAATTCCCTGGAATATTCAGTTGTGTAATGGAGAAGTATTTCTCTGTCCCTAAAGCTGGGTACACATTGGATGATATTTTAAGCGATTTGCCCAATTCGAGCGATCGGAACAACAAATCGTTCAAATTGTCAAGTGTGTACGCACTATGTGCTCTCCCACAGCATTGCCCATAACATCTTCTGGTCGCCCCTACATGCTGCTCGATTTGAGGATCTCGTCAACGATTTTTTGCAAAACGTACAGTATGTATGCACTACCAGATGATGAGGCAATATGTTAACAATGAAATGAACAACGATGCAAAATATCTTGTTTGGTCATTTGGAAGATTGCACAGTGTATATGCACTATATCGTTTGTCTTGGAGTTGTGATGATCGTCTAATGTGTACCCAGCTTACTGTAAGGCACTCCTGGTTTTTTTATATTATTTTATTGTGAAAGCAAATATGCAAAATAAATACATTTACATAGTATCCTGCATATGGAAAAGTATTACCATATACAAAGAATATTAACCAAATATGCAGAACAAATATTGTGACATGGTATTTTACAAAAACAATAGATACCATATAGCTAGCACAACAGCATTAAAGATTAACATATTAGAGAATGAAGTAAAAAAAAACAAAGCCTAATTCAACAGGCAAACTTATGGACCAAAAGGACCAAACTAAATGATGATCCCAGTTCATGATCTCTGGAGAGTCTTGTCATCAATTTTATTTTTAAAAAGCTGTTATAAAGAACAGTGTAAAGTGAAGTAGAGACAATAGTATGAAGGACAGAAGGTAGAGAAACAGAGATAGAGAGTGGGGGAGGGAAATAAGGATATGGGGGAGGGGTAAAGAAATGAGTAGAACCCATGTGTACTTTTAGGTATGTTGAGGTTTTGAGAAGGGCATGTAAGTAACAGCATAGATGAGTATAAACCTAATTTAGACTTCCACTAAACCATAGGAACATCAGGTGAGATTCCTCTTCAGATACCTTGTTGTGTTCTTAAACACTTTCATAATTTGCTCAGATGTGGCTGTAGGCTAATAATCTAAGTACACACCCCATCTGCTATAAAACTTAGCAACTCCTTTTTCAATATCCAACATTGCTGTACGTCTATCAAAATAAAGTAATTCCTGTTTTCCTTTCAGAACGTTTTCACAACATATAGTGATTCCTGTAGTCTTGCTATAAGAAGGTGACAGATGTGCTTTATTGCTGTTTGTGATGGATGTTTTCAATTAACATGCAAATATACCTCTATCCTTTTACATTGTTGTCAACCCCAATACTGATCCTGCAAAATATTATCCCAGGCACATCACTATTACACAGGTATGATAAAAGTGAAACTATTTCATTGCTCCTCTTCCACATCCTTTTCTGACCTTCATACTCACTTTGACCTCCACAGATAACATTTTCTTAAAGTATTTACAAGTGAAGCACTGTGAATTCCTGACACATTAAAACCTAATACCCTCCTCTTGAACAAGATACTTATGAATCCATAAAAACATATTTTAACTCTGTTTGATATAAAATACTAGTTAACCAGAATTATTTCAAAAACCTCACTTAATTAAATGTTGGAAATTTTATTTTTGGTGTAGCTGTAGCCTAGTAATGTGGTCAAGATTATTTTCTCATATGTGTCCAACTGAACTACAGACAATTAGTCACCATACAGACTGCAAATTATGACATACCTTACTCCAGCTAGGCTCCATAAACTTTCTCTAAACTTTTTTTACCTGGTGCTAGAGAAGTTGCCGCTCTAGAGCCAGTCTATCCAACATTTTTTGAACAAGCCCTAAGAATCTCACAGTTTGGTCTACCTGTTAGTAAGTCAGTAAACTGTCAAGTGCCCCCAGCCTTCATTATAGCCATACTACATAAGTAACTAACTAATTGGGATGGTCACGTGAATTTCTAACTTTATTATTTTCAGTAAAAGCACTGATAGCAAAAGCTTTGAAATCAAGTTACCTTTCCTCTTTAAGGAATAGTATATCAAAGATACAATACTACCATGTGATGTGATGGAAAATATACACTGCCTGCTGGTCCCATCCTTCTCATCTAAAGAAATTAAAAGCCTTTGAAATATAATGTTCAAAATCACTCTCTGATCTAATGTCAGTTCTTATAGCTTTTTATTGTGAATGTCACATTCTAATATCTCCAAATCATAAATTGCTATCTTGACAGTTCTTTATAGCTTTATATTGCAAATCGCACAATCTAATATTTACAAATATTAAATTATCTCTAACTTCTGTCCATTCCCTCCATTCTTCCACTTTTCTGCACTTCTCCCCTTTTTAAAATTCAATCAAAAACTATTGACAAGACCATGGTCTAATTCATTTAGTAACCAGCACAGTAGCCATACTGATCAAGATCTGGCCATAATTTCTTATTAGTTCAAGCTTAAATTGATATACCTTAAAGGTTCTTAATTGTGAATGGTGAACCTTAAACATGAATGGTAAACTTTGAACACCTTATGGTGCATACACACGGTCAGATTTTTCCTTCAGATATGAACGATAACGATTTAAAAATCGTTCAGTCGTTCATATCAAAAGGAAAATCTGACATATCTGACATGCCTGAACGATGGACGGTTTACAATGCGCGTTCCCGTTTGTCAGATAACGATATCTGACATCTGATGTGTTTGCAGCCAGACTTGGACGATTCCATTCATTTTAATGCAGTCAAAAATCGTTCAATCGTTCAAATCGTTCAATCGTTCAATCGTTCATCTGACAAATCTGACAAGTCAGACAAATCTGACCGTGTGTATGCTCCATAAGTCTTCAAATGTAAAAAAAAAATATAATACATAATTAATTGATAAAAAATATTTATTATTATTGGTATTATATAATATTGTTTGAAAATAAAAGTATGTTAATGTGAAATTTGAGTGTGAATGACAAACACGAATGGTGAAACTAGAACACAATTTTGAACCTTGGTAAATGCAAACTGTGTGCTAAATGCATATTTAGAACCACAATTCCTAATCTTGGTCAATTAGCAAAGTTTTTGACAATTAAACTAATTTTCAAATGGTTTGATACTTTCGGTCATGTCTAAAGGCAGAATCTGCTTAAGTGTCCTTTAACTCTAGCTCAATGATTCAGTAAATACAGTAACATTAGATAACTGCAAATTGATATTCTTTAAATGGGATTTGTTTTGATTTTGATCCAAAATGAATTATTTAAATGCATTTATGTTTAAATTGCAAGTTACATATACACAGTCAGGCCTAAATTTATATGATGAATTTTTTTTCCCCTAAGTCTTGTTTTCTGTGTCTTCCTCAAGTATTCTGCTACACTATCTAGAGCGAAAGAGAGATGAGAGCATGTTTGAAGTGGAGGGATAGATTATTTTGGAGAGGGATAGGTTGAAATGGTGAACTAAATGCTGATATGTATTTTGGGAAAATGAGTGAAAGAGTTGGGAGGGAATGAGGTTGAGGGAGAAAAGGATCAGAGGAGAGTGAGGACTTTATACTTACTTTAGTTACAAGAGGGGAGGCAACTGAAGGTAGCAAGGAGAATTGAGGAGAGATGGGTGAGGGTGAGCTAGGTCTGTTGAAGTAGATTTATTGATAGATGGTATTGATTTTGCCTTTAATGTAGGTGGCAAAGTTGTGAGTGTCAGGTAGTAGGAAAGGTAAAAAATATGTTAAGTGTGTCAAACAGGCAGCAGAGTTTTGGGACATAGTGGATATGTGACATCTAAAATAGGATTGCTTAACAAGAAAGGTCAGTATAATTAGTGAATATGATTAATTTAATTGGATGAAATCAGTGTCATATTTTCTCATTGGTGCTCAGTAGAATGCATGCAATTTCGCAGGTGACAAGGCTATTGGTTGGATGCTCCATAGATAATGTGTGGTAACTGGGAATTCCTAGTCAAGGACTGGAGAAATTAGTGTTGTAGACAGAGATTAGAACATTCAGGGAGGGCAAAATACAAATGGGGAAGAGGATTATTTCATGTTACCACAAGAGGAACAAGTTATTGAGGAAGGAGATAAGGGGAAGGCAAATGTAGGTTACAGGGTAGAACCACTTAAAACAATTAAGGCAGTGATGTGACTGTAGGCAGGGGCATAGGGAGGGCCATTCCAGTGGAGTGCAAACTCCAGGTGTGAAGGTGTGCAGAGGCACCGCCCACTGTGTACCTGGCAGCTGTCTAAGCTGACAGCCTGCCGGCAGAGGTGGGCTGGGCCAGGGGCAGGGTTCCATGTGCCCCCTGGGCTGCAGCGCCATGCGGGCCGCAGACATCTGTGTCTCTGTGATACAGCTAAACCGGATGGAGTTCGGTCAGCACTACACAGTGACAAACACACTGCCGCTGGCACCGGCAGCTGTGTGTTTGTTTTAATTAGAAGTCAGTTAGAGTCTGTCAGACTCTCATTGGCTACTGCGCCCACTGCCGGAAGCGGGTTTCAGGTAAGTGTTTTTTTATGTGTGTCTACTGGCGGTGGACCACTACTGGGGGCACTACAAGGACGGGACCACTACTGGGGGCACTACAAGGGGGGGACTACTAATGGTGCCACTACAAGGGGGGGGACAACTACTAGAGGCACTGCATCGGGGAACCACTTCTGGGGGCACTGCATAGGGGGGGACCTCCACAGGGGGCACTACAAAGGGGACTACTACTAGGGACACTACAAGTTGAGGGGATTACTACTAGGGGCACTGCATAGGGGGGACTACCACTAGGGGCACTGCATCGGGGGACCACTAATGGGGACTTTATATAAAGGGCAGTACTGGGGGTACTGCATAGTGGGGACTACAACTGAGGTCACTATTTAAAGGGCACTGCATACAGGTTACCACTATTGGGGGTACTGCAATGGGGGAACTACTACTGGGGGAACTATATAAGGAGCACTGCATAGGGAGTACCACTACTGAGGGTACTGCATAGGGGTACCACTACTGGGGGGAACTATATAATGGGCTTACTACTGGGGGCACAAGGGGCACTGCACAGGGGGGACCACTATTGGGGGAACTGTATAAGGGGCACTGCATAGGGGATCACTACTGGGGGCACTACTGGAGACCTGCATAACGGGGACCTCTCCTGGGGCACAAGGGGCACTGCATATGGGCACCACTACAGGGTGCATTGCATAAGGGCTCTACTACAGGGGGCACTGCATATGTGCACCACTACAGGGTGCACTTCATATGGGCACCACTACAGGAGGCACTTTATATGGGCATCACAACAGAGTGCATTGCATATGGGCACCACTACAGGGGGCATTGCATATGGGCACCACTACAGGGGGCACTACATATGGGCACCACTACAGGGGGCTGCCCCTAATCTTTATTTTTACTTACCTTTACATTAATCCCATATGGACCCACCTCCTCGCTGGAACTAGAGGGGTGGGGGGGGCGCGGAGAAGGTAAAGATGGTAAAGATAGGGTAGGTGGTGTAAAGAAGGGAGAGGATAGAAGATGTTGGATGTAGGTAAATAAAATGAGTAAGAAGAATGAAGAGGGAAAACAATGGGAAATACAGTAAGTGTAGAGACAGTGGTAACATTTAAATGTAAAAGTCCAGAAGGAAGCAAATATTTTTAAAGCAGTATAGAGATAAAAGGGGTAGCAGTATAGAAAAAAAAGTCAAATAACATAACTTTGGTTAGATGTTAACCAATCTCTTGGGAAAGAGATCATGTGTCAACTTGTGGAAGAGACAATATGATGACATGCAGTAGCAGACTCATGAGCAGCAGTATGGAGATTACGTGTATATTGGTGGACTATGGAAAATATTAGGGAAATTCTGCAGTAACAATACATAGGATCATAGTGAAATGTAACAAATCTTATTTTTGAAAGTGGCATTACTACTCCCAGGAAGCCAAAACTGCTTATTATGGTGTCAATGGCAGAACTAAAAGTGCCAACATAACGATGTCTGACAGTACAAGCAACTTTAATGCCCAGTGGGGGAGCCACACCAACTGCCATTTCAAATGCTTCCAAACATAGATTGCTGGATGAAGTTACCAGGTACTGTCTGTATTTTGACTCCTTAAATCCTCTCAAATGGTATCCATTTTCCATGTGGATATATATAGATTGGCTTCCATAGTGGATTCATTTTTCAAAGATATATTAGCACACACCAACACAAAAAAAAAATAAAGTTAAAGTACCTTACATGGAGTAGAGAACAAGTAGGTACAGCATGTATCCCTCAACATGTTTCGTCCCTCACACTTTACAGTCAGCTGGACTTCATCTGGAGGATAAATTTGGTGTGTGCTAATAAATGTAAGTAAGTGAGTGCCAAGTTTCTTTATGTAAATGGTGTGGTCACACTTTCTAGGGCACCCTGATTTTCCAAATATAAGTGATAGCTGGAGCCAAATGTGGAAGAGCAAAGCTCAAATTTTTGAGAGTCAGAGTTGGGACTGACCAGTTGGTAAGATCGTGACGTGATAGGTAAGCTGGACAAACTATTGCATTATTTTGGAAGTAACATTCTATGAAATTAAATTAATTACAGTTTTAAATGTAAGTAAGCAAGTGCAGATTTGGTATGACATATATATATATATATATATATATATATATACTATAAGGAGTACCCGGCGTTGCCTGGGATTTTAAGAATGTTTGTTTACACATCATCCTCCAACAAACCTCTCCTTAGGCAGGCCTCACGAAAAGTGTGACAAGCTTCCCCATCCACAATCCTAAGGTCTTTGAAGGAAGTAGGACCTGTAACGGTGTAAAGCAAACTTCAGAGATAGAAGCATTCAAAATTTGTCGGTTGTACAGTGTAAACACAGCCAAGAGCTTCTGTTGCTCTGATACCAGGTTGACTGTGTACTTCCTGGTTGCTGGATTGCACTATGAATTGCACAGCAACTACTTCCAGTTCCTTGTGCAGCTGTTTCCGGCATTCAGGGTCTCCACGGTGTATAAGATTCTTCCAATTGGTTTTACCCTTCAGGGGCTGACAAAAGAATGAACCAGAAGTAGCCTCTGTGTGTTTCATAGTGCGTTCCATAGTGCAGTCCAGCAACCAAGGAGGTAGACAAAAAAGTTTGGATGCCACTGTTGACACCATCTAGTTGTGTAAGGAGTGCATGAGCAAGTATGAATAAAAATTTGTGCTGCAGAGCTGCGTTTTTGCATCCCAGTATACTGTAGTTGCCATCTTTATGGACCTGACTGTAAATCAGATGGATCTCTCCTCATTGATGCAGATATCAATTTTTACCATATTCAGACTCGTAATAAGCCTGGCTTAATATCAATAGTGGTTCCTCAGTGCAGGTTTGATGACTGTGTCGGTAGTGCAGGGGTGTTCTCAATGCAGGGTGCAGGCGATGTCGGCAGTGTGGGAGTGCCAGCGTTATCCTCAGTGCAGGTTTGCTGACTGTGTTGGCAGTGCAAGGGTGTTCTCAATTCAGGGTGCCGGCGGTGTCGGCAGAGAGGGGGTGCCAGTGGTGTCCTCAATGCATGTGTGCTGACAGTGTCGGCAGTGAAGGTGTCCTCAGTGTGGGAGTGCCGGCAGTGTCAGCAGTGTGGGGTCGCTAAGGGTGCCCTGAGTATGTGGGGCAGCATTGCAGGGGTGCCTGCAGTGTCGGCAGCAGTGGTGTCGGCAGCAGGAGATGCTTCCAGTGGTGGTGCCGGCGGTGTAGGCAGCGGGGGTGACGGCGGTGTCAGGCAGCGAGGGATGGCAGGCGCCATCTTCTTTTGCTTCCTGTGTGCATATTAATTGGGTTTAACGCTGATTGGCTGAGAGCTGTGACAGACGGCGTTAAGCCCACAGTACAAAACCTCGTGACATGACAGCGGCATCACAAGGTTTTGCCTCGGGTGAGGGTTCCGGGGCAGGCAGGGAGATCTGAGCTTGGCTGAGAACTGAACCCGCTCATCCCTAATAAATTCATACAGCATTTAAAAGGTACTGTAAACTCCATGCAAGAGCCATAGCAAATAATGTTCTGAGACTTAGATTATATGCTACAGAATAAAATTCCATAATTCCTTAGTATGTAGCAAAATGCATGTTATCAAATCAAATTATGAAATGACACAAAAATAAAATATTAATATTTTTATTATTGACCTTGCAGATGGCCCAAGAAGAATGGTGTACAAATCTGCATCTAACAATAAACCAAACATGACAATGCTTTTTTTCTTCTTTGGTGTTTTAGGTGTAGAACCATGAGAAATCTTGGCCTGTAAAATGTGGGCTAAATCCTTCTCTAATTCCGGACCTGACCTGTAGAGGGCGAATTCTATGCAAAAATTGTGTTTTTTAGTTAATTAAAAATTAACAGTAATTAATTTCAATTTAAATTTTTTTTAGTTGCCTCTGCCGTGTTTTAATAGGCTCGCATGTAAAATTTCATGATCTTGGCTTGTAAACTGTGGATTTGTATAGAAAGACAGAATGACAGAAGGACAGAAGGACACATTTTCATTTTTATATAGTAGATATATATATATATACATGCATACATACATACTAGCTGAAGTATTCAGCAATGCCCAGGTTTAAAGCTTCAAGTTATTAAGTTTTTATATGCTGTCATCCAAATACATCCAGTGGAAAGCCCAGGATAGGCTCCCTGGGTCAAAGTTCTGCCCGTCACACTCCGACTGGGACCCCAACCACTCCTTTAGGCATCCCAAATCAATTGCCATCCCTCTGTGAAGTTTTCATCCAAATCCATCCAGTGGAAGGCCCAGACAAGGCTCCCTTGCTCAATGTTCTGCCAGTGTACACCAACATGATATCCGACCAGGACCCCGACCCCCTAGTACAGATGGGCCCAGCTAGTTTGTTGCTCATGGTGCGCCATTCAGGCCTCCTGTGTTGAACCATGGAACCTTGCGTGATGGCTGCACTTTGGCGTACCGTGGCATTCTTCAACGAAAGATATGCTACGGCATTTGAAACACCGTTTAACCGCTGGGTGGCGAGTTCTTCACTGGTGTAATTTGTACTGAATACCATACTGTTAAGCTGGATAGATATCACATTCACGCAGTGTATTTGCATATTGCATGTTCGCACAACCAATCTTTTTAATATCACATAAGCTCTTAGAACAGGACGCAAATCAGTACACATACTGTACTGTACATTCAGTAGCTGTACAGTAGTGTAATTGCCGTGTTCTTATGATGGTATAACCGATACTATAAATTAATGAGACGCACGCACAGCTTTCAATGAGATGGGATGAACAACTCTCTAATGGTGGGGTATTGTGTATATACATATGTACTAGTATAATATTTTTAAAGGAAGACATTTTTTTTATTATTAAAAACAGCAGCAGGTGGGTGGAGTGCACAAGGATGAGCCTGCTATTGAGAGTGTACACATTCCCTGCTGTAATTCACAGACATCACATTACATACACTACAGGTGTGGTTCTTGACATGGTTGGCTTGTGGGTTAGTAGTTAGGTGATCGCCTTGCAACAGTGCTTGTACCGGGTTCGAGACCTGGAAAATAAAAATGATTATTATTTATTTTTTTAAATCTTCACTAGAGGATTTAGTGATATAGTGGTTTCATGACTTAAGAAACTGGTAGTAGGCTCTGTTTGAAAGAGGGGTCTCTGTATTACAAACTGAGTGTGCGTTTTAAAGTGCAAACTTGCAGCACTGTCAGCACATCAGTGCTGTGGTGGCTGCCAGATCTGGGTGTTGCAATGGGATCTCCAGCACATGCCCAGTGGAGCTGCTCCATACGACAGTCGCGCTATGCCATGGCGTATGGAGGATCATAGCACAATGCATCCCAGACTTAAATACTATAGTGATTTTATAACTTTAGGAACTAGTAGCAGGCTGTTTGAAAGAGGAATCTCTGTATTACAAACTGAGTGTGCGTTTAAGAACGTAAACTTGCGGCAATGTCAGCACGTCGGCACTGTGGTGGCTGTCAGCTCCAAGGGGTTACAATGGGATTTCTGGTGCATGCCCAGTGGAGGGGTTGCAATGGGATCTCTGGTGCATGCCCAGTGGAGCCGCTCCATACGCCAGTCGCGCTATGCCATGGCATATGGAGAATCATAGCACTGCTCTGTTTAAAAGAGAGGTCTCTGTATTACAAATTGATTGTGCGTTTAAAACCGCAAACTTGCGGCAATGTCGGCACATTGGCGCTGTGGTGGCTGTCAGCTCCGAGAGGTTACAATGGGATCACTGGCACATGACCAGTTGAGGGGTTGCAATGTGATCTCTGGCGCATGCCCAGTGGAGTTGCTCCATACACCAGTCACGCTATGCCATGGTGTATGGAGGATCATAGCACTGCGCATGCCCAGTGGGTCGGGAGTCACACACAGTGAAAGTGGGAACTCTGTATTAGAAACTGACTATGCGGTTGAAGTTGCACACTTGCAGCACTGTCAGCGCTGTCCCAGACTTACGGAATATAGTGATTTCATAACTTTACAAACTAGTAGTGGGCTTTTTACAAGAAAGGTCTCTGTATTACAAACTGATTGTACATTTAAAAATGCAAACTTGTGGCAATGACGGTACATCGGCAATGTGTTGGCTGTCAGCTGGGGGGGTTGCAATGGGATCTCCAGCGCATGCCCAGTGGAGCCGCTCCATACACCAATCACACTACGCTGTGGCTTATGGAGGATCATAGTACTGTGCATGCCCAATGTGTCGGGAGTCACACACAGTGCATCCCAGACTTTAACACTATAGTGTTTTCATAACTTTAGGAACTAGTAGCTGACTGTTTGAAAGAGGGATCTCTGTATTACAAACTGAGTGTGCGTTTTAAGATGCACACTTGCGGCACTGTCAGCACTGTTGGCGCTGTCCCAGACTAAGACACTATGGTGATTTCATGACTTTAGAAACTAGTAGTGGACTCTGTTTAAGAGAGAGGTCTCTGTATTACAAACTGATTGTGCTTTTAAAATTGCAAACTTGCATCAATGTCGGCATACCGGCTTTTTGGTGGCTGTCAGCTCTGAGGGGCTACAATGGGATCTCTGGTGCATGCCCAATGGAGGGGTTGCAATGGGATCTCTGGTGCATGCCAAGTGGAGCCGCTTCATATGCCAGTCACGCTATGCCATGGTGTATGGAGAATCATAGCACTGCGCATGCCCAGTGGGTCGGGAGTCACATACAGTGAAAGTGGGATCTCTGTATTAGAAACTGACTGTGCGGTTGAAGTTTCACACTTGCGGTACTGTCGGCGCTGTACCAGACTTAGACACTGTAGTGATTTCATGACTTTAGAAACTAGTAGTGGGCTCTGTTTAAAGGAGAGGTCTCTGTATTACAAATTGATTGTGTGTTTAAAACTGCAAACTTGCGGCAATGTCGGCACATCGGCGCTGTGGTGGCTGTCAGCTCCGAGGGGTTACAATGGGATCTCTGGCACATGCCCAGTGGAGGGGTTGCAATGTGATCTCTGGTGCATGCCCAGTGGAGCTGCTCCATATGCCAGTCATGCTATGCCATGGCTTATCGAGAATCATAGCACTGCACATGCTTAGTGGGTCAGGAGTCACACACAGTGAAAGTGGGATCTCTGTATTAGAAACTGACTGTGTGGTTGGTTGAAGTATAGAGGCCGCTACTAAAGTGATGAAATCATTAGTCTGGGACAGCGCCGACATTGACGCAAGTGTGCAGTTTCAAACAAACAGTCAGTGTGTAATACAGTGCTGTGCATCCCTTTGAAATGTTTTTATATAAAAGTACAGGACTCACACACTTAATGATTTAAAACTTTATTAGTCATTCTTTACTACATCCCTGATTCCATGAGGAAAATGCTGTACTACAGTATATTGTACAGAATAACTGCTTCTGTCAGCCTATCATCGGGCGGTGATATAGAAAATACATTGCAAATCAGACGCATGCGCTGTGTAGTTTAGTAAAAATGACACCTGGTGGACAAAAAGTTGTATTACACGTTATGACTTTTTTTCAGTGCTACACTACGTTCCCTTATGAAACTTTCTAAGTGGCGCGACTCATGGCGTAGTGTGTGGCACGAGGTGCACGGTGTGCTACATGGCATAACAGAGCAACAAACTAGCTGGGCACATCTGTATGTCTTCTGGGATCCAATATTACCACTCTGAAGTTTTCATCCAAATCCATCCAGTAGAAGGCTCAGGACAGGCTCCCCAGGTCAAAGTTCTGCCCAGCATACACCAACAGGAGGTCTGACCAGGACCTCAACCTTCCAGTATGTCTTTTGGGATCCAATGTTACCACTCTATAATGTTTTCATCCAAATTCATCCAGTGGAAGGCTCAGAAGAGGTTCCCCGGGTCAAAGTTCTGCCCAGCATACACCAGTGGGAGGTCTGACCAGGACCCTAACCTCCCTAAAACCTAGCTAGGATCCAACCGCACCACCTCATGTTGGTTTCATCCCAATTTGTGCAGGAATGTTTGAATGCATAACCGGACAGAAAAACAAACAAACAGACAAATGAATTTTATATATAAGATGTTGCTCTGTCGATATGTCACTATGTGGTCTACTAGCTTACTTTTTCGATACTAAATAACTATGTAAGACTTGTCAGCTTTACCTTGAGAGCTGTGGAAAATATTCACAAACAAACTTCTTCTTATACTGTATATATATATATATATATATATATATATGTACAGTATATAACTGAATAAAGGGGGTGCATTAAAAGTATAACAATTTTTATTTTAGCAATCACATCAGGCACTGAAAAATAGCATATAAAGAGAAATGTAGAAATCGCATAACCTGTGCTTGGTCGTGTATGGCACTGTACATGTAAATCTCAGCAGAATTCTTAGATAATCAGTGCATAGGCATATGACTGTATATAGTCATAGGGGTATATGCTCCCCCGTATCTCCAGTGGAGGTCCCCAGAAAAAAAGGAAAGTATATATATATATATATATATATATATATATACATATATGTATATATATATATATATATTTATAGTGAAGCACAGTTTAATCACAGTAAGCAATAAAATACTGGTGTAACATTCTGAACATGGATGGGTATCCCCAAACGTGACTACAAAGGTAGCAATTACTGGAACACTGCAAGAACTGACAATGGACAGTTCTTTACAGAAACTGTGATGTCAGCACATCAGTGTAAGTCACGGACACTCCACTGGATCTGTTCTGGTATGGTGATCATGGAAATCGAGATACCCATGTGTCACCTGGTTCTCCACGTCCGTATCGCCAAAACATTTCAACTCCCATTCTGGAGTCTTTTTCAAGGCAAGTTCTAATCATGCATCCCATCTGGACACTGTTCCAGCCTTTTAAACCCTGTCTATCCAATCGGAACGCAGCCAGCACAGCTGATCTCTATACATTAATCTACTACAAGGTCCATGATCCTTTGCTGCGCAAGCGTAGTCTGAGTCCCCTAGCCTAACGTCATATCCAGAGTTGCCTTCCCATATGTCCATAAACAACTTCATCCGTCATCCTTAGATGTATTATTGCGACACGTCATATCCGGGATTCCCTCATTGGGTTACAGACTCCGTGCCTCCGTTGGTCGCCATGGATACACTATAAATTATAATTTTGTAGTATTTGGGTTACGGAGGTGATGGTACGTATATAGGTCATGGAGTTCAATATACATGGATGGAATGAATGTCCTGGTGGTATATATAATAAAAACCCAAGAATAAAAAAGAGAAAAAAATATGCAATTAAAATACACGGAGTGACATAAATACAATGCGTAATGTCACAATAAACATCATAACATAAAAGTGGTATTCAAGATGGAAAGTGCATATTGGTAAGGTGACTAAAGTGCTTAAAGGTGCAAAACAAGCAATGATGTCTAAAGGGACCATTTGATCTCAAAATTGAGACTTAAACCACCTGGGATTAGGGTGCCCAATTCAAAGATACTTTTCATCTCTGCCTTGGCTAGCTGTTTCGCCAAGTCATTTCTACGCCAATGTCCTGTAATGTTTTGTAGGCCGATTGACACCAACATCCCAGGTGCTCATCCAGCGGCAATCGCATGCAGCAATACACACCAAAAAACAAGGAGTGGCACTCTGGATAAATATAGAAATAATTCAGTCCACAGCTTATGACGGTCATAAGCTGTGGACTGAGTTATTTCAACATTTATCCGGAGTGCCACTCCTTGTTTTTTGGTGTGTGTACATATATAATATACTGTATGTATATATATATATATATATATATCTATATAGTATTATTATTATTACATTATTATATATAGTAAATACTGATAGTGCATGAATGATAATGTACCAGACTGTTAAAAGCAATGCACTGTAGTGAAAACACAATAGTACTGGAAATGCAGTATAATGTAACATATGTATAATAGTTAAGCACATGATGGTGATCCTATCTATATATACTACATTAATGCACTGTACATATCATATGGGACCCTGGTACTGAGCGGCCAGTATCTAAATGAGTCTAGTGGTGAAATACATGCAATTGTTAGCAAATTCAGTTATCTAAGCTCTGTGATGATGTAATTGTAGGTTAGTGAATAAATTCAAAACTACATTGACTGGCAGGAACTACAGTATGTTCTTTATGTTAAATCCCACAACCAACAAGAGGAGGGAACAGGGGTGCATTGTTACCACCCACTTTAATTGGCAGAAGGGCTAACATTGGTATAGTATAGTTTCTATAGAATCATGCCCTACAATAAAAAAAATACTATTTACTGATCTACCAGGTAACAGTATATAATTTGAGTGCATAGTCTGAAAGCTGGCTCCTAGAGGAAGGGGTAGGCCTTCAGGCAGTGGGGCCCCCTGGGGATTTCTCTTGTACTCCTGTGGGCCAATTTGACCCTGTAAAGTGGAGAGTGATAAGGTACCAACCAATTAGCTCCCAACTTCCAGTTTACAGGCTGAAAACTGACAGTTAGGAGCTGACTGGTTGGTACTTTATAACTCCACTTTATCACTCTCCAAGGCTTAGTACATCATCTCCCCCTTACAGCTGCTTCCTGTATTTTTTCTGGCACTTACTGTACTGTAAATTTATGGTTCTATATAATGTTATGTAAGCGGAAAATCTTTTGTCTCCACAATTTCAACATTTTTACACTTGGGATATATGGACAAACTTATTAGATATACTGTACTGTAGTGGCACCTTAGGTTATGTTCACTTCAAATTAATAAAATTACCAACAATAGAAAATCCCTCATTGCTTAAAAGAGCTTATTTTTCAGTCTTCGTGAATAAAACCTACAGTATAAGAACAGCTTAATAATTTTACATCAGTGAAATTCCTTATGCTGTATGACAATCTGTAGAAATATTCATAAATTAGAAAATGAATAATATCAGTAACCATAAAGTATATAGTAGAAAACAAACTTTGGAAAATTTCCAAGGTGCAACAAATGTGCAGCCACCCCTATACAAGAGAGTGCGATGCAGACAAAATTGATCTCTATTTCCTTTTTTTTCTTCTCGACTCCAATCATAAAACACGAAAAACAGAATCAGGTAATAGTATAACCCCCTATGATTAACCAGCAAACCCAGTGAGCATACGCAGGAATATAAATGAAGTGCTCCCAACAGGATCAAGCCACAGTAGGTGAGTGAGCAGGATTCATCAGAAATTGTGATTCTAAAATTTCTAAAATTAATGATTACAGAAACTTCAAGAGTGTGGACCCCATAATGGTTATTTTAAATCCTCTGGCATATAATTCATGCATTCGAGCTGTTTGCAGTAGATATTCTGCCTTGAGGAAGAGCTACGGCAAAAAGCTTGAAACGTGTTGGCTACATAAATTGGACCCTGAGGTCCTAAGGAATGCTATGATAAGAGGAACCCATAACCGAACCACCTTCTCAAGAACTTTTGAGAAGAAGGGTCTGGAACCTCCCATCTCTAATCACGCCACTACTCAATTGTTCCGGTGTGGTTCCATTATCTACTATTGTTTTATTGCAAACCATTTTATATTTATATTTATTTTTATTAAACCTGTTATTCTTTTAATGCACTATGTGCGGATGTTCACATTTTATTGCATGCCCCATGGAGGATGATTTCCTATTTTATTGAGATAATCCATGGTGCTTAAAAAGATCCAAATTACTATGCAATCAAGTCTATCTCAGTAAGCAGGTTACCTAAAGGTCTATATTGAAAACCTGAAAAATATTTACATTTATTTCAGATTGACTAATGTTGCTTTCTTTTTTTTCATACATGGCATCAACATAAGGAAAGTCACCTCATTACTACTTCATATAGTAATGGAAGAGTTATACCTTCTTATATTTATTTACTAGTGACCCTCCCCGGCTTTCGCACAGGAGCAAGTTTGAATTTACAGCGATAGTCTTTTTTTAAACTAAGTCTTATGAGATCGCCTTGTAGATGACATTAGTTATTTTTCCTTCAGGCGTCAACATGAAAAGATTTAGTTTTGAAGTGTCTGTCCCTGTGCTTTATTAATTATCAAGCCAAAGCAGACTCTTACCAGGAATTGGACTTGTTTGACATTAAAGGATCGTTTTTCAGATAAATTAAATAGGAACAGTAAAAAAAGGGAAAAACTTAAACTTTGTATCACTAAACAGGGCTTACATATTTTTTTCTGAAAAACCAGATAATACATATCAATCTGTAAATGGTATAAAATAAAGTCCATCATTGTGATATATCTTTAAAGGTTTAGGCAGAGTAAGCCAAGAAGCGCTTGGACATGCATTTTTTTCACTGACCTGCTTCACTCAAATCGTCACTGCTCTGCTCCCTTTTGTCATACTTTAATGTTTAATACACTCGACCTTCCTTGAGAAATGCTCGATGGAATAGTGAAAATTCCCCCAAAATCTGTCCAGGGGTTCTCAAGATTAGTCCGAACAAACAGACAAATGCCTACCAGGTTCTTTATTTTATACTCCGTATAGATATGTTTATATGTATTTAAACTTAGTCATTAAGGTTTAGCACCTTTAGAGTTTCTTATTTATATTTTAAGAATAACTGAGTTATCCTACTATTTCTGTTAGACTAGTACAGTAAGGCCTTCTTTTGTCTTAGCATAAAACTTGTCAGTCTATTGTCACACATTCTTATTTGTAAGAATGATCTTTGTGTGTAGGTAACAAATATTATAATGTAGCATATAGTGATTTGTTTCATTTAATGAATGTTCTAGAGTACCTGCAAATGCTGACAATGTCAACAACTTGTGTTGGCTGAACATCTGTATAGAAAATCTACGGGGAAATTTACCACAGGGCTGATTTGCCAGCAGTTTCAAACCCACCACAAATCACTGGTGATTTTTACCCTCTAAACTACTTGTTTCTGTTGTAAAATTCTTGTTGGTATAGGAGTGGTGAGGTTGGTAATTTTGCATTAGAGGGTGTAGATGTGCATGGGCAATGAAACCTTTGCATAGTACATATGATCCAGTCACCAGTACTGTTTAACAATAAGACCCAGGTCGTATTGTTAAGAACACTGAAGTCCATCAGTCCTGGTCCAAGATTCCCGTATCAATGGTTTACCAAGTTTATAAAACCAAATACTGTACTATATTGTTTTTATGGGTTAAGGGGAGTGACTGGGTGGAGGACTTATTTATATTATTCATATAAAACAATACTTTTTTTTTTACAATTTACTCCTGTTTATTTAATATATACATAGTATGCATATTTTATACTGTACTGTGAATTGATATTACAAAATCATCAACTACAGCAAATGCCCATTTAAGGCTTGTACAAGATGTTGTACAAAATACAGTACAGTAAAGTTCTGGATACAGCATTCTGATCTTTGTTTGTAATATCCCAAAATGAATACTGTATAATATAGTAATTAATGTTTTAGAAGATAAATTAGCGTGTGTATGGTATTCAATGGTTATATTAGGTATTCAGTATAATATATCAAATGCAACAAGTGACAACACAGGGAACTACTGTAGCTATAGTGTTAGGGTTGAGTAAGTGTGCAGCTTCCCCTGCTAACAGTTGTGACAGGTTTTGAAACTATATGATTATTATTATTATTATTATTTTTCACCTACATTAAAGTTAATAAAACACACATATATACAGTTGTTTATTCATTTTAATGGGGTTTACAGTGTACAGTAAATGCAAAAATCCCATTGAAAATAATGGAAGTGGTTCTAATGAATATGACGTATTGACTTCATGCATTATTCTAACATACGAGATTACATTTTCCTACAGTTCATTTTTAAAGTCTAATATTTATGATAAGGCTTTTTAAGTAAATGCATTTTCAGAGGAAATTTAAGGTTAGACAGATAAATTAACCGGGAAGCAGTTTTGATTAACCATACCTTCATGTTAAATCACTATACCTATTTATCATGTTTTCTTAAATAATGTCACACTTTCTCAGGATTTTCACAGTATGCCATAATCACATTATAACATGCCTACCATTTAATCATTTATGAAAGCAATATTAATAACAAAACATAATTATGGATGGTGGTGCAAAGAATAAAATGAATTAAAAGTATAAATCAGAAACTTTAAAAAGAAGCCAGTCTTCAGCATAATAAAACAAATATTTTATAATTCTTTTATGTCACATACTGTAAAGAACTCCTATAATATTAGGATGTTAAAGTGTCATTTTAAGCCAAATAATCTAGACAGATTTGATGCTACTCTATTTGCAGTTCTCTTGTTGTATTTTTGCTCATTAAAAGTATGACATTTTGTAAAAACAGAAATTAAGGAATAAGAATAAGAGTCAATCAGCACTTTAATTGCTGTTTTTGGTTTACATATTTTTTAGGGTTTAAGTTTCTAAAGCCCTCTCAGAAATCAGCAGTTTTTTCTCTCTTTACTTCCAGTTGCATTAATATACAACTGTTTGACACTTATGGTGGGTTTATGGTAGCTGTTGGAAGGAGTGCTTCTTCCCAGTATCCTGATAAGGTAGACTGACTCAGCATCGCTAGAAACTGCCAGAGAGATTTAGACAGGCCTGACCACTGACATGTGCTACTGCACATGCACGGTTCTCTATGAATCTTTACTCCCAGGGGAGCCCACAAATAAATCTAAATCTAGCCTCTGCCTGCACCACTGCAATGATCAGCAGGGTACAGGCACATATGGGGTCTGTCTGAGGAGATGCTGTGGCTTGAGCGTGTGGCACTGACAGTGGCAGGTATAATAAAGTATTTTGTTTATTGCGGCACAGCTCGCATGATATCATGATGTCACACAGCACTGCACCCATTGCGGGCAAAGGAGTAGCAAGAACACATAGAAGAAGGTAAATTAGTTGTCTGTGTACTTGAATTAGATTGATGAGGAAGTACGAGCTGGAGAGACAGAAGAGAGCTGGAGTGACACTGGTGCACTGGAGAGATGGAAGGGAGTTGGAATGACACTGGTGCACTGGAGAGACAGATGGAGTCTGAGACTAGAGAGACACTGAGGGGGCTAAAGAGTCACTGTGGAGACACAGAAGGAGGCTGGAGAGACAGAAAGGGGGATGAAGCTAAAGAGAACCCAGAAAGTGGCTGGAGATTATCCACAACTGGCAGGATTAGAAGTAAAAAGCTCAAGGACAGTTATCTTCATTTGAAGGAAACATTACAGATAAAAATTGTACCAAAGTAGCAAATACAGGGGCATATATATCAGGCATTGGAGATATATAAAGTGGAGAGAGATAAAATACTAACCAATCAGCTCCTTACTGTTATTTTTCATTAATATTACAATTAAATTGGTTATATTCCTAGGCAAACAGACATCACCCGGACCATGTGATCTCCTACATGAATAGTGAATACTGACTGAATTCACCATCTGCCCAGGGAGGAGCAAATTCTTCAGAGGCTTACCTGACTTAGGAAGCCCCAAAAATGTGCATTTACTAGGCCCCATGATTTCTGTTGCCGAATCTGGTCATATCCTATTTGTTGTTCTACCCTATTCAATAAATCAAAGAACTGGTTAAGATGCATAGTACTGCATGTGGCCAAAGTACATTATACTCTAGTTTAACTTTCTGTCTGGAAGGCTACTCTTCCCAGCATGTCTGCTTGCATTATATAGGTTGTGTCACCCAGTACATTATAACCACTTACTCTGCTAATATTAGCAATCTTTATTTACCATGTATAGTACTAGACCAGGTCCACAAACATGCGTTTCATATGGCTGCCATACACTGATGTATGTTCCAAGACATGGTAAGTGCAAATTGCATAGTGTATTGACCATTCTACTTAAGACATTATACATGAATATTTCATTAAATACTGTTTGAACAATGGACATGGCAATAACTTTTTTTTTTGCAGCCATGGTACATCTAACATTCATGTGGATATATGTGTATTGTGGAAATACTCTCCATAGTGATTAATGGTCTCTATTCTGTTATGAGTCCTAACTACATTTGCATGCAATGAAAGTAACCTCAGTGTACATGTGCACAGTTGTGTATCAACTCTAAAATGAATATTGTTACTTGCATCAATAGACTTTCAGTATCATGTTAACCTATAATTTGTCTAATGAAATTTTAGCAATGAGAAATAGTTAAAAATGATTAGCCTCAAGTGGTAATCAAGAATAAAGATGCAACTTTTACTTGCCGACTGACTCATGGAATTTACTATAGTAGTCCTCAGGCATTTTCTAGGTGAGCAGAAGTACCCCTCTCTGGGCCTTTTGTAGATGCTACTTACCTGTCAAAACTGCTACAAAGTGGCAACATATTGTAGTAATAATTATTAGGTAGGATACTATGGTTTGGAACATTGCGCACAGACTATTAAGCTGGGTTAGATCTCACCTTTGATTTAATAATCAATTTATGGAGCTACTTAAAATCCTTGAGGGTAATATTTTGTAAAGGATGGGGCTTCACTCCCCCAGTCAGGTTTATTCTGGTCATTATCTCAAATCCTTTGATAAAATTAAATTAGTCCTAATTTTTATAAATTGTAGTTCCTCAAATGTGCCATGCAATTGTAGCTAAATTTGGTATTGTACTCATCTTCTCATAGTTTATTCTCCTTTCAAATGTGTTTTGAACACACAAAACAATATATATATATATATATATATATATATATATATATGTTCAATATCACATGCCCAATTCTGGCCAAGAGTAGTCAACTATAGTTTGCGTTTTAACGCTTTTATATTCTACACACAGTTTATTTCACTCCAAAGTACAATTTGCATATACAATTTTACACTAATGCTTTAATACTAACATACAGCAAATTTATACCAATACAGAAATACTGATGTCCCTAAATAACATATATTGCAATAAAATTAAGAATATTGGTACCACGGCTCTGACTAGGTTCCAGCAATCCAACATATTGCAAGGAATCCGTGTCTGTGGTCTGCTTAATGCTGAGTGACAGGCCTGCATCTGATCATCTCTGTGATATGTCTGATCCAAAACACCCTCCCCCACCATGGCTGGTTGGCCATGGTAGAGGCCAAACATCCATTTTGGGGGAGGCTCATCCATGCACTGCTGCTGCTGCTGGGTCTCAGCTCTGTGGGCTGGTGGATTTGCCTTTCCCCAACATTTCTGTTGCTACTTCTGCCCCTAATTGTCCCATGATGGTTGTAGGCATATGAATTGAGGCCTCCCCATCCATTGTGCACAGAGGGCTGCTAGCTCAATCAGCACAGCTTATTTTGCTAGCCATGGTAGCGCAGTGTGTTTTGCTACTACCATGACTCCCTTTTCTTCCCCTGGGGCCTGTGCTACTAGCAGTCACATTGCAAAGGCACCCTCCATCAGTTTTGGCCCCAACATTCTCAGCCGTAGTCGTTTTCCACCTGCAAGCCAGTTTTGCTTCTTTTTTTACCCTGTATACTTATATTATCTACACAGGGCTTGGCTCCTTCCCTCTATTGGTCCTACTCTTTAAACTTATCAACCATTTGCTTCCCCATTTCCATTGCCATGTCTGAAATTTCCTTCATTTGCTGCTTGGTACCCTCAGCTTCTCTTGCTAGCAACAGGCCCTTGCCCCCAGGGCCATCTCTTCAATTGGGGTTGTTGGGCAGTTGCCCAAGGGCTTGAAGCTTGTAGGGGACCACTAACCTGCCCCCTACAGCTGTGAGTACTCACTTCATTCACTTCATTCACCGGCTTTAGACCAGTCAGATAGAGTCTCTATGCATGTGTGGGAGGTCTGATGGGCATGCAGGAGGGTTTCATTTTATTGATCATTTACATTTTGTTACCGTGAATGGGTGTGTAGAGGCCCCAGTGCATTGATTTGCCCAGGGCCCACACTGCTGTTAAGACAACCCTGCTTGCCCCTTGTACCAGTCGCTTTGGTAAGTTCTTTCAGCTGATGTGACCACTACCAGTTAATCATGCTAATGTTCTATTTACTTTAGGCTCTTTGGTTATGGACAGGTGGAGAATGGACTTGGCTTAATGGAATTATACTACAGAGTTGGAAGAAGGTGTTATTGAAGAGTGATGTGTCTCTGGGATTTTGATGCACTAATGCAGTTGTTGGTGAATGAAGGTTCTGGCAGCTTGATGGGCTCAGGGTCAGGACTTTTATTGTGTAAAATTCTGTAGTCTAAGAGTAAGCAGTTGGTCATGGATCTTTGGATAATGCTTGATGCTCACAATGATCTCTGTATATGCTCTTTGAATTTGGATAGTGATTAGCTTCAACTGTGTAGATTGGTGGTGCTGTCTGGTTGTCACACAAGCATTAATTCCCCTAACTAAGTATGAAGTTGTTGTAGTTTTTAAAGGCTATGTAGTTGATATTGTGCTCTAGGCTGCAAATGAAGTGACCTATTCCTTCTGTGTAAGGGTGGTAAGGGTGGCCACATCTGTGGCAATGGTGGGCTGATCACAGGGAGTATTAAAGCTATAGGTAGGTGGAAGTCCAGTTGTTATAGGAAGTACATTGAGCCTTGTGCTTTTAATTGCCAGATTCCTGTGTAGGCTGACCCTCATTCCTCTGCTCACCATTGTTAATTGTGAGGGTTATTAATTCCTCTATCAGCAGGCCTGATTGCTTTCCCCCCCCCTTCCACTTGCCTTTCAGGCACCTGTATTTTGCTAAGATTGCATTTTTTGTATTTGTGCTGATTTGTTGTTATTGTTCTTATGCCTTTTGTTAGCATTGTGTAGAGTTTACTTTCCTCACTCCTTTTCCTCCTGTTGTTCTGTATTAATCTGTGGGATCATTTTTCTGCTTCACAAAGGTTTTGATCATGGGGCATTCTTTAATTTTTTGGGCCCATTGGAGTAGGACTGTGATGGATTTTTCTAATTTCCCTTGGGCTGATGGGGTACTGTCATTTAGAGTTAAGGGTTTGTATAAGTGTAGGTTGTTGGCATTGTTGTATAAGGCAGTTTTGATATCCAGGATCCCTCAGGTTTAGTGATTCATTTGGGGGGCAATAATTGGAGTTATCAGAAGTCTATCAACTTGGCTCTGGCTATTAAATCCTATCCTCAAATCATCTGAAATTGCCCCATTTGGTGCTCTATGAAAAATGCAACTCAATCATGTCATGTGTTTTTTTGCACAATATTTTTACTCAATTTGTGTCTTTTTTGCACTGCTGATGTGATAGAATCACAATATACAGTATGCATACCTCGCACACCACTAGCTGATTTGTGTGCTATAGCTGTGTGTAATAGATGGTAATCTGAGAAAAAAGGCAAGAGACCTAGGATGACAATGGGGGCAACATTTACACCCTTCAAACCACAGAATAGTAAATCCAGTGATTTGGAGATGAAAACCCACTGTATAGCAAATTTCCCCCAGAGATACGAATCATAGAGGACCCTATATCAGTGTTTACACTACAGGATGACTAGATTCCTTTGAGGCATAACATATAAGCAATTAGTAATTAAAATGGTCTAACTATCGTAGGAAATTTTTTAATGTGCAAAATATGCTCCACCTACAGTTCTTATGTAATTTCTGCCTTCATTTGGATGAATGTGCCTGTTTTTATGAGAAAGCAACTTGTGCCATAAGGTAAGCTACAGCAGTTGCAACATTTTGAATGCAATGATGGGAGGAGCTGGGAGAATTGATTGTGTTCCTTAAAAAGTGCAGGCTAGACAGATGACCAGGGGTGGAACTATTGGGTGGAACTACTGTTGTTACTGCTGGTGCAGTGCACCGGGGCCTGCTCCATTAAAGAAACTAGTTGCTGATAACATTGCTACCAGGCTAGTGAGATACTAATAATTAGTCAGACTGACTCATTATAGTTCACTGGTGGACTCCACGGCACTAGATCTGATCTCCTGAAACCTGAGACCACCAGCCGTTCTCATTCCTAGGTTGATGTGACAGTGTGCCATGGAAGGGCTTGGAGCTAACAGACATCAGCAGTTGCTGGTTAGATTAAACTGGTTGTGCGTTGGGTCTTCAACTATGTCTTGGGCATGATAGAGATGATGAATAGGTGTATAAGGAATACTAGTATAATGTGAATAAAGGTCACTACTGTGGCATACTATAAATAAGGGACACTACTGTGGCATACAGAGAATAAGGGGCACTAGTGTATGGCATAATGTGAATAGATGGTACTACTGTGTGGCATGATATGAATAAGGGCACTACAGTGTGGCATAATGTAAAAAAGGCACTACTGTGTGGCATAAAATTAATTAGGGGCACTACCGTGTGGCATAACGTGAATAAGGGGTCAATGCATATTGTTGCTCCTGAACCCAACACTCGCTAAGTTCCACCACTGCACATGTACTTCACTTTCATGCAAAAGTGAGATTTATGTTGCACAACAAAATTATTCCAATGAGATCAAAGGGGAGTAAAAGGTGCATTTACAGGGACAATCTCTATTTAGTGTGTGCATGCGTGCATGCATGAGAGGATATTTTTTCAGAAAAATTATGTATTCTATATTTTTTTGCAAAAACATCAACAGGTAAATGTTGAGATGCCTATATTTTGAATGCAGGGTAAGCCATTGTACAGTATATGCAGTTAACTTTATTATGTCTGGCACCTTCTAACTGCAATACTAACTTCATATTAATTTAATATATGCCTAAAATATCTATAATGCCCTTCTATTTGTTAAAACACGTGTCAACATTTTTACTGTTGACCTTCTGACCAAATCAAAATATAGACAGTCAAAAGGTTGTCATTGAAAATAGAGGTAACTGCACACAGTGAAACCTGCAGTAGAAATAGGTAGGTATACTTGCTTTATTTAGCACAACTAAGCAGGGGATTTGAACTACCATGTTTCTCAGTTATTTAGCACTACTATAACAGGGACTAGCAGCCAGGGCAATAAATTTATGGTGCGGCATATCATGCATGGACAGTTAGTATGTGTACAGTCCTTTAACAGCGGTTCAATGATTTTTTTTATTATGTGACATTTACAGATTTATTACTGTTTGGCTCACATGTTTAGATGACTGTTTGCGCAAGCGCAGTGCTCTTCCCTCAGTTGGTTGCATTGCTATTAGCATCTGTAAGAGGATTGCAAATTAGTATACATATACTAATTGATGTATACTATTGTGCTCTTACTTCAATTATTTTCATTGCTATTAGCATATGTATGATTATTGCAATCAGTATTATGACTAAAAAACATTGACTGTAAACATTATGACTGTCGTCCTTATGAATTGTCTATGTTAAGATTTGTCTATGTTTTAGCTGTTGATCTTTTGACTGTGTCTATGTTTCAAACTGTTGTCCTTTTGACTGGCAACCTTTATTTTTTCAATGTCGAAATTTTGACCTTGTTGACATTTTGACTGTTGACCTTTTGGTTGTCGATGTTTTGACCCTGTCAACCTTTTGACATGTAGGTGTTGACCTTTTGATTGTCTGTATAAATTTTGACTACATCCCTTTTTAGTGATTTCATTTAACATACTGTTTTGAGTTGCATGTATCTTAAGATGTGAACTCAAAATAAGCATACAAACTTGTCCAACTCTAAATAACCCCACAAAATGTTCAAATATAGTAATAGAAAAAATATATTTTTTATACTGAATGGCAGATTCAATAGTTTTTATATTGGTACATATCATGTTCAGCCATATTTACTGCAGTTATGGAACACGTGAACATATTAGTCTTGTTCTGTGATTTCAGAGAATTTTTGATAAAATAAATATTTTTTTGCCATGTTACATCTAGTTTATAACAATCTATTTCTGCATTTTTCTGCTATTGCTTATTCTGAGTTGACTGCTTTTTTCACCTTAATGTGATTTGAAGGTCATCCAAACTGTGTCAATCTAAAAAAATATATAAAAAAATCACTTTTGACATCAATGAAGTGAGTTACCATCTGTGCATATTTGGAAAGAAACTTTTATCATGCTGTTCCCATTTCATATTAGTATATGATTGACAATTTATTTTGAATTCGGTCTAGGTATCTTTACAGTAGACTGGGGCAGAGTGCAGAGACACACACCCTGCTAAATAGTAAACATGTTATTGTCTTCATTTATCAAACTTGTGGTCAATTAATTAGAGAAAGCATAGGAGAGCATCTGGTATTTTCCTATGATCTTATCAATCGTAACTTAGGACCTCACCACAATTAGTGAAATGTTACAAGGAAAACATTAACCTGAGTTCTGTATCAAGATATTTTTATTGAGCCTTACTAAAGCCTCGATTGCTCATTTTGACAGAATGGTAACTGTAATATTAATCTAAGACATATATTAATGTATAAATGTATTTACAGCACGAATGATCTTTTCGCAGAAAATTTTAACTTTATTCATCAATTTAAAAAACTATATATATATATATATATATATATATACATATATATATATATATATATATATATATACACTCAAGAATTTTTTTTATTTAGACACATTTTCCTAAAACTTTTTCATAAAAAGAAAAATATCAGCACAAAAACATGCAATGTCTTCCTCCAGGCGTGCAAAATATTCTTAAGCGTAAAATTCTATAGAATAAAAAATTTTGCTTAAAATAAATGGGACAACCATTGGAAAAATATGCCTTTTTTTTCACCTGAGACCTGGTGGTCTCAGGTGAAGGAAGCACTTATTGTAACTGTAGATAAGTGTATGGATGGTATTTGCCTGCACATGGTCTGGTAAAGTCACTTTGTTGCTGCTTTAAATGCTTTCTTGAAAGTTTAGCAATAAGAGTAGATTAAGTACAAGCTCCTCAGGTTGCTACAAATTAGTTATTCTTCTAAAAAGAACTACAGAAACTACATGAACTTTGGTAGTCTCTTAATGGACAGATACCGGCACTTTACTTTTAATTCACTAGTTCCATAAACTAAAGGTAATTTCATAGAAGAAAACTTCAATAAATTAAATAAATTGTTCAAACTGCAGTTGCAATAATGATATGTGTAATATTTAGGCCAACCTTTAATGATAGATATTGATATTGCTCAGATATTATATAGATAGAAATTGCATAATTAGTAAATAAAATAATCTCTTATAAACTTATTATTTTGTTAATTTACCCATCTCCTCCATGTATGCTGCTGTCTCAAGCTGTCCTCCCATTCTATTTCAATGGCTTCCAGCCTCATAATTCATTATAGACATGGCAAAGTGCTGCATTTGTCAGTGTCTGTTTAAAGCCTAATTTGCATGGGAGCTTTGCCTGTGGTCTGCATTCTCTCACCTTAATTTGTCAATGTTTCATTTCTATGTCAATGATTCCCAATCTTCCTATTCTGCCACATTAAAATATTTTTTTTTCTTTCAGCTTCTGCCTTTTACATTTCACAGTGTTTATTCTCCTTAGGAGGGGATGTAGTGATGTTGCATTGGCTATATATCACCCACAAGGTAAATATACAAACTGGCAAGCAGCAAATAATCTAAAAACAAGATAGTTTTTCATTTAGCATTTGGAGCTAAATAAACCCTGGAGCCTGGGTTACCCTTACCCAAATTCTTGTTCAGATTGGCAGGTCCCAGAAAACACTGATTTGGCCTCTGTTAATATTACGCCTCAAATACTTTTTACACTTTCCCTTTTGACCAGTATCCAAAGACACAATAATATAGATTGGAGATAAATCATGGATCTGTAGGAAGATAATCCACTCTCGCAGAATGTACAATGATGTTTTGTAATGTGCTTTATTAGAGATCTGTTAAAAAAAGAAGCACTATAGCATGGAGGGACAGATATCCATCTTCCATTTGTCTAGAATGTTACTTTTACTTACAGATATATCTGCAGAGAACAATTTATAGAGATTTGAAAGATTAACTATAAGGTGTTCTTCAGTTTCCTTTCCTCAACATCTGAACTACATACCATTAAATAATTCCAAAGGATTTGGCTAAAATTGTATCTGAACATTCCCAATACAGTCATATCAACCATTAAGGGGGAAAATTTATCAAATCTTAAAGATAGATAAAGTGGAGAGAGATAAAGTGCTAACCAATAAGCTCCTTGCTGTCACTTTACAGGCTGTGTTTGTAAAATGACAGTTAGGATCTCAATGGTTGGCACTTTATCTCTCTCCAAGATTTGATAAATCTCAGCCTATGTCATCCTTGCAGTCCTACTCATGGGGTAGATGTTCTAGATATAATATGATGCCATCTGCAGTAGTAGTCGCTTCCTTCGCTTCCTGGCTCCCTCACTTTCTCTCCACAGATCTTCCCTCCATTATCCTAGGTGATTTTAATATTCCTATTGACATTCCCACAGAATCCTCTGCAGCTAAACTCCTTACCCTCACCTCTTCATTTGGTCTCGCCCAATGGACCTCATCACCCTCCCATGTGAGTAGGCACTCACTTGACCTGGTCTTTACTCACTGTTGTGATATTTCTGATTACTCCAATTGCCCATTCCCCTTTTCTGACCATCGCCTTCTCTCTTTTAACCTATCCCTCTCTCCTTCCCCTCCTTTAACTCCTAAGGCTACCATTACTAAGCGTAATATTGAGGCTATTGACACTGTTCCTTTTTCCTTCCTGCTGGACTCTCTTCTCTCCCCTATCATTTCTCTCTCCTGTCCTGAACAAGCTACTTCCCTGTACAATTCCTCCCTTACTTCTGCTCTTGATTCTGTTGCTCCGGCAATAACTACTCATCCTCGCAGATCCACACCACAACCCTGGCATTCCAAATGCACCAGATACCTACAAAAGTGTTCAAGAATTGCAGAGTGTCAGTGGAGAAAGTCACGCTCTAAGGCTGACTTCCTCCATTTCAAATTTATTCTCTCTTCCTACAGTGCTGCCCTGTCTCTCTCCAAACAAACATATTTCAAGAACCTCATCTCCTCCCAGTCCTCAAACCCCCAGCGTCTCTTTGCCACTTTCAACTCTCTACTCTGCCCTTCCCCTCCTCGCCTTCCTTCCCTCCTCGCTCTCTGCCTTCGACTTTGACACCTACTTTACAGCTAACATTTACTCCATACATGAGGACATCATATCCCATCAGACCCTCAGCACTCCTCCCCCTCCTTGCCCTTACCACCCCTCCCCTTTTGTCTCACCAACTCTGACATCCTTCTCCAATGCTTCTGGAGAGGAAGTCATGGCCCTCATCCGGTCCTCCCCTCCTTCCACCTCCCCTCTTGACCCTATCCCTTCCCATCTCCTCTCCCACCTGTCTCCTTCTGCCTGTTCCCATCTGGCTCACCTCCTTAATCTCTCCCTATCATCTGGCACTGTCCCTTCTGCATTCAAACATGCTCTTTTCTCCCCCAATCCCTAACTTACCTTCCAACTATCGACCCATCTCTCTTCTCCCTTTGGCTTCCAAACTCCTTGAGCATATTGTCTACAACCGCCTTACCACCTTTCTTTCCTTCCACTGCCTCCTTGAGTCATTTCAATCTGGCTTCCGATCTCTCCACTCCACTGAAACTGCCCTCACAAAAGTCAGCAATGACCTCCTTGCTGCCAAATCCAAGGGCCACTACTCTCTGCTCATTCTCCTTGACCTCTCTGCTGCATTTGACACTGTAGACCACCCTCTCCTCCTGCAAATCCTTTACTCTCTCGTTTTATGTGGCACTGCCCTCTCCTGGCTTTCCTCCTAACTATCTGATTATTCCTTTGCTGTGTCCTCTCATGACTCCTCTTCCCCTCCACTTCCACTAACAGTAGGAGGTCCCCAAGGTTCTGTTCTTGAACCTCTCCTTTTCTCCCTATATACAGCCTCTTTAGGTGAACTCATTAACTCCTTTGACCTCCAATATCATCTCTATGCAGATGATACTCAAATTTACCTTTCCACCCCTGAGCTCTCCCCCTCGCTCCTTACCCGTATCTCCAACTGTCTCTCATCTGTCTCTTCGTAGATGTCCCAGCGCTTTCTTAAACTTAACATTTCTAAGACTGAGCTGATCATCTTCCCACCCTCTTCCACTACATCACTTCCCACACTTTCATTATCTATTGATGGCACAACTATCTCCACTAGCCCCAAAGTGCACTGTCGTGGAGTTATCTTAGACTCCTCCCTCTCCTTTAAACCACACATTCAGCACCTCTCGCAGTCCTGCCATATTCACCTAAAAAAATATCTCCAGGATTAGACCCTTCCTCACCCAGGATGCCACTAAAACCCTCATCCACTCACTGGTCATATCCAGATTGGACTACTGTAACCTTCTCCTAGCTGGCCTCCCAGTCTCTCACCTCTTTCCACTACAATCGGTTCTCAATGCTGCTGCTCGGCTCATCTTCCTCTCCAGATGTTCTACATCTGCTTCCCCTTTCCTTCAAGCCCTACACTGGCTCCCCTTCCCCTTCAGATGCCAATTCAAGGTTCTTACATTCACCCACAAAGCCCTCACCAAATCCTCTCCCGCATACATTTCTGACGTTCTCTCCCTTCACACTCCTGCCCATCCACTTCACTCAACTAATGCCTTTCTTGCCAACTGATTACTTCCTCCCACTCCCACATCCAAGATTTTGCCCGTGCTGCTCCCTACCTTTGGAATGCTCTCCCTCTCCCTATCAGACTCTCCACCTCCCTACAAATCTTCAAACGGGCTCTCAAGACCCACTACTTTATCAAGGCCTTTTAGCACTCAATCTAACCCACCTCATGCTCTTTCCTTCCTATCTTACCCTTCTGTGTCACACCTGTCTGTCTGCCCCTCCCCTTAGAATGTAAGCTCTCATGAGCAGGGACCTCTTCCCTCATGTGCTTCTCTTTACATTTTCTTCTACTCTCTACTCCCCATTAGGGCACCTAACATGGGACTGCCAACTCCCGGCAGCTTATTGTGAGTGCTTTAATCACTATTTCAGCAATGTATATAAGTCGTGTCCTTGTCCTGCACTGTAATGTACTGTAAGTTACTTGTTTCTTGTTCACCTATTAGTTCTATGTACTATGTAAGGTGCTGCGGAACACTTGTGGCGCCATATAAATAAAGGATAATAATAATAATAATAATAGTAGTCCACTGCTTCTCTGCTATTCCTCAGTAACCTTCATTGTACTGTGTGTAGACATTTATTTATTTATATATGAGACCTTGAAACTTTTCTGTGGATTCATATTGCCCTCTTTATAACAAATGTAACACAAAAACTTAGCAAATTCTAATTAGTGCCAAAATAGAGAAAATGATTTTACTTACAGTATCTCTAGCCAAAATGTAAGTATAATTACTATACTTGTTTAAACACTACTGTAGGTAGCATTGAGTGTCTCCCCCTCAGACACCCCCAGATCTTAGGGGTATATTTACTAAAGTGAGAGTTTTTAGAAGTGGAGATGTTGCCCATAGCAACCAATCAGATTCTACTTAACATTTAACTAGCACCTTCTAGAAGATAATAGCTAGAATCAGATTGGTTGCTATGGGCAACATCTCGACTTCTAAAAACTCTCACTTTAGTAAATTTGCCCCTTAGGCTGAGATGTAATTCTAGGCAATGTGCTGCCAAATATCACCACAATGTTCGGTTGTGCACATTACTGTCAATCATGGTAACCAGTAGTGGCTCCAGGGGTGGGACTGCAGCAAAGTCCAAATTTCAAATAGGGGAGCCACACCAATTGCCATTTTAAACACTGCCAAACAGATGACTGGGACTCACTGGCAGTTGGTGTGGATCACCTATTTGAATTTTGGACTGTGCTGCAGCCCCAACCCTGTTGCTGCCACTGATGGTAACTGATCTTTACTGACTTCCTGTTCACCTGTATGGGGTGCGGTGGCTGGTATAATATCAATAGGCACAGATTTTCGCTTGCAGACGCCTGGACCCCACATTAGCCCTATGGAAACTTGAATTAGCATAAAGTAGTAAATTAGGTTCCTGTGGCTGCCCACAAATACACCACTTTGCATGTGACTCAGAATCAGCCTCTTTTTGTGATCAGAGACAGCAACATCCTCTGCAAGACTGGGAGTGTAGGTCTGGGTTGGGACATCAGAGTCCAGCACCCACTACTGACATGGATGATCAGCAGATGACATCCTCACAGGTAAGAAGATGCCAGCTCTTGGTCCTTCAAGTCAGCTGGCTGCACCTAGTATACTGTGGGGATTCCACCGGGAAAATAAAAATACTCAAATCCCATTTTCATGGACAAAATGTACAGAGCCTACAGCAGAAAAAGAACTTTCACTATCTTGTAATGAGTTAAATACTCATCACACAACCTTTTGGACAATTGTCCCATATACACTAGATCATGATGCTTAAGCCCTTAAGAATGACTAAAAAACTGTATAGAGCATTTTCTTAATTCACAAAGTAGAACAATGGCCCTCTTTCAGAGCCACTCGCTAACGGCAGTACACTCGTTCCGAGCGATGTTCGCACATCTGCGCATGCGTACGGTTTTTAGTACGCATGCGCGAACCAGTCAGTGCGGCCGAAAATCGTTTGCACGCAATATAGCGAGTGCCTGCTATTTTGAGTGACAGAATGAGGCGTATGTGGGTGGTAACAGGGGAAGGTGCTTGAAAACGGGGAGTGGAGATCCGAACGCAGGCGTGCTTAAAGGTCAAAACGGGCGTTTTAAGGGAGTGCATAATTAATATAGCAGCGTCATTGACCACGTCACTTGGTTTTTTTTAACTCAGAATTGCTTGCAAAATAGCGGTTGAAAAAACCAACCACAAGAATAGCGAGCAGTTCATACGCTGTACGATGTACTCGATTAATCTAATAAATAGCGGACATGACGTATGGTGCGAGCGGCCAGGGGGCGTTTTTAACAAATAAACGAGCGTATGTTTTGCTCGCTCGTTCAGACTTAGAGGTGAGAACAGACTGCAATGTGCGAACGGATCATTTGAATAGCCACCCCTTGTTTTTGAACGAACGACCGCAAATAGCGAACGGCTCTGAATGAGGGCCAATATGCTTAAACATTAGAGAAGCAGGACATTTAATATGTTTTGTTAAGGTAATTTGTTTGAAAATATTCAGATTACTGACAATTGGTACTGGGACTTACATTACACTGACAGACTGAAGAAGCAATATGATGTGGATGAGTGGGCCCAATAGAATGTCTTCTACAGTATAGACCTACAGTACAGTATAAGGGGAGGAACATTTATAAAACATGATTTGTTTTATTTTTTATTTACATCTGCATGGCATTACTTTATGTCCTTATTTGGTCCTGCTAAATACCTATACTCTACGTCTAAATAATAATACTTTCCAAAATATAAAACACTGCATAATGTTCCAAACAGAATGTAGTCCAGCTTATGAAATAAATTTGTTTCTTTGTTTGCTTTCATAGATCCACTCTCCTCCCTGAAGGCGCTCATCATCTATCCTTGCTACCATAGAAGCATGATTAAATTGAAGCAATACTATTTTATCTTTGATAAATATATTCCAATATCTTGCAATTAGAGCATTATGAAACATTAATGCTCCAAGTGCTATATAAAATATGAATCATTTTGAGTTGCAAAGGGCTTGTTTTGCATGACAGCCAAAATAGTGTACAGTATTTGTTATGCTGCCATTAAATGTTCTTAAAATCATAGATGAAATATAAATATAAGTATTAGGGGCCTTTTACAGCTATGAGTCAAGTTGCTTTACATTACAATAATATTAGCCAGGAACTTGCAATGTTCATCTTGTGAGGAGCAATAATCCTACAATAAGCTGATTGCAAAGCAAACATAGGGCCTGATTCAGACTTGGGAATAGACAGAGATATCTCTTTCAACTGATCATCTTGGTGAAACCATGCTGCACTGCAGGTGGGGCAGATTTAAAATGTGCAGAGAGAATTATTATAGTATTTGTGGGCTACATGCAAAAGCAGCTAGTATTTACCCCACATGCAAAAAAATGTATGTATTTACACCCCTTGCATTGCAATATGGTTTGTTCAGGTTCACAGTTAAGTGCTATGTCTCTCTCTATTCCCAAGTCTGAATCAGGCCCATAGTATCTTACATAGGCAAATAGAACAGGCAACTGTGAAGATGTACTATAATTCATAGTGACCAATCAGGTGGTAGCTGTCATTTGTCTCCTACTACAAAGTATAAAATAAAAAACAAACATCTGGCTTAAGACACAGTTTACATGGGTAACAGTTCTTTTTTTTGTTGCAATTTATGTTTATTGAAAGCCCACACAAAATATAGTGAACATGCCATAGCTACTACAGAAACTTCAAAACAAACCGTAGTACATTTTGCATATTGTTAGAGAGACAACATTACATGTTGGATCACATTTTACAAACAAACATCACATAATAAGTATAAAAAAACAAATAGGAGAGACAACCATGATAAGGAGAGAAAAGAAAATAAAGATAAAAAGGGGCAAAGGTAAAAGGAAAGGAAAGATCCTCACTGCCAGGAAAGAAGGATATGTATCAGCACAGTAAAATAAGGAATAAACCTGTCAAAACAGTGCACATTACCCTCAAGGAAGGACATCAACCTCTCTCCACTTCACCACCCTTGCCCCCTACAAAGCAATTTGTACTGATCACATTTTTTATATAGGAGTCAGGGGTACAGATCATTGTGAAATCTTGATGGACATGCAGTAAAGGTAGTATAAGATCATGAATAGACATGTAATGGTCAAGTCGAGCAAATCATTCTTTCATGGAAGGGACAGTAGTAGATCGCCAATGCACAAGGGGCACTGAGTATATGTCGCAGTAGACTTTTCTTAAAAAGCACCTGCTGTCTTCGTAGGAGGTTTAAAAGCCAGAAACTAGGGCAAGATGGTAGGTCCTCCTGTAGGATAATACCTGCAATCTCTATTACCTAATCCTAAAACAGGTGTCGTAATGAACATTCCCACCAGATATGTAAAGGAGTACCCAATGCCTCATTATAACTCCAGCACAAATTAGGCACCCCAGCATACATTTTATCCAATAAACTAGTACAACAATACCAATGAGATAAAACTTTATAATGCATTTCTATAACCAACATATTGAGAGAGCTGGAGAATGTGTTACTAGAAATTTCCAGCCAATCTTCATTCCCCACTATTCCCTGCAAATCAACCTCTCAATCCCTTATGAATTTAGGTCTAATGGAAAAGAGGTGATCAATCAGTAATTTATATATAAAGGACAAAGAGTGTGAGGGATAGGAATGGGACATGCACATGTTTTCAAACAGAGTGAGCCCACAGCCATAGGCATTTTTGGGTCCCAGGTCTAAGAAGTCCATAACCTGATGATATTTCAATATCTCCCTATTAGGTAGCTCCCATTTGGCCCGAAGTGAAGGGAAACTCATAACACCAGAGGAGTCAAACAATTGGCCTACTGTCAAGATCCCTCGTAAGTGCCCGTCATGAAACAAGTTAAGCCCTAAGGAAAGGCCGGTTTCCAAACAGTGAAGTTAAAGGGGAGGGGCTAGGTAAGAGAAGTGGTTGGGACCTGAAACACCACCAGCAAGAAATAGTAGGGCCCAGTAGAGGGTGCCGTAATCAAGGTAAGGTATGTAAATATATATGAATCCAAACCCAAGTGCAACTAATAGCAGCCTGATTCAACAAGAATTTCAGGTGTCACCAAACACCAAGTGAATATAACAAAAAGGATCAATGAAAATACTCAGATACAGGCGCTAGAGACCAGATAATAATAAAATAATTAAATAAAAATATATAAAAAATGTGGTGACTACAAAAAAATAATGAAGCGTTACAGTAAAATATACCAATCCTTCCTTTAGATTCTTCCGTCAATTTCTTATTTAAAAGTCCTCGTGGTACCAGATGGAGACGGATATGGTAAGAAAACAAAGGGGAAATGAGAAAAAAAAACAATGTGTGATTCCTGTGATACACTTTCCAATGGTTACATCAATATGGAGAAAATCGATCACTGTATCTCATTTCTAGTATGGGAGGGACATACCCTACTTACTAAAAAGTATTCAGGAAAGTTCTTATAAAGGTATCTTTATATATATATATATATATATATATATATATATATTTATATATGTGTACCATACTCACATCGACCTTCCTATATTTCCTCTTATAAAGGTATCTTGAAGTAATCAGGGCAAGACCGTCACATTGCAAAATATAAAAGGTATTAAATTTATTCCAACACAATGTATAGAAATGGACACCATCCCATCTGGCTTAAATTCACAATAGGCACAATAAGGTATAAAACAGCAAGGTCCCTCATAAGACCACTCCGGTATGGTCAAAGAGAAACCCTGTGGTCCTGAAAGGTGTAATAAGCAGTCCAGGAGGTGACTTATTTTCATGTTTCACTTCCTGGGCTGCTTATTACACCTCAACCCACCGGTGAGATATCTACCTTCAGCTAACAATGCACCTCCTTTGGGTAATGTGGCTAATCAGTATTTCACCTGCGTATCTTCCATTTATGCAGGCTTCTGCTATTGCACCAAGGGATTGACCGATGCATCATTGGATACAATGTTTGTGGTTCCATGTCAACAGCCAGTGAGCATACTGTTCCTGTTCTATCTAGCATATTTAGGATGGGCCCTACAAGTAGAATTGATATATTGCGAAGCAGTTGAGGGGCAATCGTAATGGCAATGGGAGCCTAGTGTTGCACCTAGCGGGAAGGACATTGAGGCACATGGTAGTGTGATGCATTGCTAAAACACAGCCATATTGAGAGAAGTTAGATCAAAAGTTAGGGAAGAGTGTTTTGTAGATGTTTTTCTATTAAACATGAGGACACTGCTAGAGCTGCAGGCCTAGCTACTGAGGAGGAGGGTCGGCAGGGCTACTCTCATTGGCTGGCAGGTATATATATTTTTGGAGCATTATACCTAGAATTTATGCATGTACAGTATGTGACAGCTAAAAGGTAAGTGTAGGAAGCAGAAAGGAATTAAGTTTTGAATTCTGGGGTGAAAGACTTCAAGGTCTGACTCGAGTGCAAGCAGCCCTTTTTGGCCAAGCCAGGTTTCAGTTCCACTGGTAGATGGAAATATTATGCATTTAACATTGCACAGCATGCTAGACAGCAGGCTGTCGGTAACAATGCTCCTGTACACTCTGTGGTGCATGGTATCCTGCCAAAGACTGTAATAGAGCCAGAAATCAGTCAGCTGGCCAGGGAAAATCTAGGGGAGATGCTAAAGAAGGCTTCCTTCCATTTTGGCTTAGCTTCTAAACCCTCAGGGGGCAATGACTTTTTTGTTGGCGTTTTCATTTCAGTTTTAGGTTTACCTTTTGTCGGCCTGTCTTAGTAGTGGCTAATAGATACTTCAAATCCCCTAGAGATTTTCCATGAGTGGTAAGTGCTAAGGTTGATGCTGAGATTCAACAGGGTTGCATGTGTGAACCTTTTTGTTCACAGCATCTGAGGGCTTAAGTATTTCACCATTAGGTGTTGTACCCAAAAAAGACCTGTGAAATTCTGCTTCATTCAAAACTTATTCAACACTTATCATTCCCATAAAAGGGTCAGTAAACAACACCTTTACCAATTTACCAATCACTTGAGCAGGCCTTAGGGATTGTATAGGGTGTTGCCAAAGGTGCGTTGTTGGCAGAAGTGGATATTGAGTCCGCTTTTGGCTACTCCCACTCCACTCTGATTCCTTCAAATACATAGGGCTAACTGTAATAAAGTGTGAATCGGCACCGCTGTGGGAACACATATGAGTATTCCAGTATTTTTAAAGCAACAAGCATGTTAAAGGCAAAACCAAGTCGCGGTCATGACTTGTTTCCCTCCAGCAATATACCTTCACCTTCCTATATTTCGCCTAAAGTTTTTCTGCCGGTTGCTAGGCAATCCGGACACTGCAGGATGTCACGTGTGAACTTCAACACAGAGTAATTGGATCCTTTTCTCATTTGTTCATGCTGACCTTTTGCCGCCTCGCTGACTATAGCGTTTCCTTTTGGATCTCTTGGCTCTGCTGCATGGTCAGTGTTCTGTTCTTGTTCCTAATTCCAAGCGGACCCTTACTTTCCAACATCCACACTGCTCGTCTGGTTTCCAAGCCACATCAATGGCTCTCAATTCAGACCACCAGCTCTCAAGCTACACCATCTGTTCTCAAGCCCCACCACCAGCTCTCAAGCCACATCACCAGCTCTCAAGCCGCACTCACATCTCCCAAGCTACATTGGCTCTTAAAGCCTCACCACCTGCTCACAAAGCTGCATCATTAGCTCACAAGCTGAACCACCGGCTCTCAAGCCACACTGCTGGCTCTTATTCCACACCATCAATATACCAGTTGCATCAAAACCTCTTGCTGTATTAGTCACACTCTATTTCTATCAAGCACCTACTCTCTCACATACTCTTCCTAGGTAATCTGTGTAAACCACTACTACTCCGAGTTTAAGTCCAGATGGCCACCTAAGAACCGATGAATGTGAACAGTTCTATGGGAATAATGGGTGGTTGTTATTGGTGAACGACCTCGCTAGCCTGAGTTCTAGGGGATTTACACTATATGGCCTAGGAAACTGTAACATTATGTTTGGCCATAATTGTTAATATAATTTGTGGCTTAATGGAACAGTCACAGAACCCTGCTCAGGTGCTTGCTGCACAGATTCAAGTGTTCACTCAATAGGTCCAGGAGCTTACTCTTTGAGTAGAGGATGTCCAAACAATGGCAGGTCCTGGTGGTCTTAAGGAACAAAAGATGAATCTGCCAGATCAATTCTCTGGAGATCACAAACAATTCCTCAACTTCTGTGAGAGTTGTAAACTTTATTTCAGGTTACGTCCCACTTCTTCTGGATCTGAGTCTCAGTGGCTAGGCCTGGTTATATATTTACTCCAAGGAGACCCTCAGACTTGGGAGTTTGGGTTATCCTCGACACATGCGGCTCTTCAATCAGTGAACACTTTCTTTACTGCTCTGGTGCTTTTGTACGATGATCCTGATAGAACTGCCTTTTCTGAGTTTAAGCTGCGCTCCCTCAGACAAGGACAAAAAGCAGCGAAGGATTATTCTTCTGAATTTCATAGGTGGCCTGTTGACTCCAGTTGGAATGATCCAGCACTATGCAGCCAATTCTGTCTTGGGCTCTCTAAGGCTATTAAGGATATTCTTGTCCAGCATCCTCCTTCTGAATTTTTGGATGTTCTCATGCATTCCACTATCCGCATTGATCATCATCTCCATGAGCAAAGACTAGAGCAGAATCTTCTCACAAGATCAACTTGGTCTCCCACCTGGCTTCCATCTTTAGATTAGAAGGAACCCATGCAAATTGGTGCCTTTCGCTTACGATCTGAAGAGAGGCACAGGAGGCATTTCCAAAGGTCTCTGTATGTATTGTGGAAACAAGGGACATTCCTTGAGTAACTGTCCACTCAAACCAGTAAAAGGCAAGGCCTAAGTGTTCAGGAAGAGTTACATTTAGGCCTGACTCCAATCACCTCCAAGAATTCCGTTCTTGTTCCTGTCGCTATCCAACTTTCCAATTCTACTTTGGCCACTTCCACATTCTTGGATAGCGGTGCAGCTGGTAATTTTATGTATATCTTCTTTTTTAAATTTCTGGATCTTTCTGAAGTACCTTTGGATCAGCACATTCCCATTTGTTGACTGGATGGAGGACTGGTTGCAAAAGGATGCATCCACCCTTCCAAGTCTCCAGTTGGGGCTGGTTTCTTCTTTGTAGAGAAGAAGGACGGATCCCTTCATCCTTGCATCAACTTCAGGGGCCTCAATAATATAACCATCAAGAATTCCTACCTGCTACCGTTCATTTTGGTCCTCTTCGAGAAGCTATGTCAAGCCACTATCTTCTAAAAAATGTACCTATGGGGAGCATACAGTCTGATCCAGATCAAGTGTGGCGACGAATGGAAAACAGCCTTTAATACACACTCAGGACACTACGAGTATTTGGTCATGCCATTTGGGCTAGCCAATGCCTCAGCGGTTTTGCAAGACCATATTAACAATGTTCTTCATAAATTTCTGGGAGTCTTCATGGTAGTATACCTTGATGACATTCTCATTTACTCACAGTCATTGAATCAACATCATCAACATGTTCGTCTGGTACTTGCAAAAATTGAGAGAAAACCATCTTTTGCTAAATCGGAGAAGTACGATTTTGACATTACTCAGATTTCTTTCTTAGGCTGTATCATATCTTCCCAGGGTTTTTTCATGGATCCTAATAAGATTAAAGTTATTCTGGAGTGGGTCCAAACAACTACCCTTAAAGATAATCAGCGCTTTCTTGTTTTCGCTAATTACTACCAAAGGTTCATCAATTCATTCTCTACTATTGTGGCACCCATAGTGGAATTGACCAAAAAGGGATCTGACACCTTCAACTGGTCAGCCAAGGCTGTTCAAGACTTTGAAGATCTTAAGGCCGCTTTTACACATGCTCCTGTTCTCAGTCATCCTAATCCGGATCTGCCTTTCATCCTGGAAGTTGATGCCTCTGAGATAGGAGCCAGAGCTGTTTTGTCCCAGAGGGATCGTTTAGACAATAAATTGCACCCATGTATTTTTCTCCCGCAAGTTCACCACTGCGGAACATAGTTACGATGTGGGTAATCGGGAGTTACTCACTATCAAATGGGCTTTTGAGGACTGGAGGCACTGTTTGGATGGGTCCAAGCACCAAATTACTGACAATTTATCATACATTGAGTCTGCTAAAAGATTGACTTCAAGACAGGTACACTGGGCATTATTTTTTACCCATTTTAATTACATCATGTCTTTCTGTCCTGGATCAAGAAAATTAAGGCTGATGCACTTTCCAGAAGCTTTGTACCAGTTCAACAAACTACAATTTCCAAGGAACCTATTCTTCCCAATTCTCGCATCCATTTTGCGCTCACCCAGAATTTGGCTGAACTCATACAGGCCTGTCAGTTGGAAACACCTTTGGACAAACCTCCTGATCTTTTGTTCATTCCAGAGAAATTCAGAAAATCAGTTTTTTTGGATTTCCACTCTCGATCAGCTTTGGTCATCCCAGCATTAGCAAGACTCGGGAATTACTCTCACACTCAGTTTGGTGGCATTCTCTGACTAAAGCTGTCCAATAGTTTGTCCTAGCATGTGAGGTTTATGCCTGAAATAAAACACCTTGGACAGACCCTTCAAGTCTGTTGCTTCCTTTCTCTATACCTAAGAAACCCTGGACCCACATTGCCATGGACTCTATTGTCGACTTCCCAGTTTCTGCTTGATGCTCCCTGTTTATTGGAATTACCAATAGCCAGGGGGTGGGAGATGGGCAGGATTGCAGTCAAAGTCCATACCCCTGAGACAGAAAACTGCCCCCATGATGATATTTCTTCCCAGAGAGTTACTGTGAAGTTTCACAATAATGAAAATGCATGCTTTGCAAATTATGTTTATGGTTTATCAGATATTAATGATACAGTAGTGGTGGGAAACACACTGATACTGATAACTAGGGAGCCATCACATATGGCAATGCACAACAGTTTTGCACCCACAACATACAAACTGAGTGGGGAAATGGAAATGTTGTTTGATAACAAAGAGCAATAGAGAAAAATTTGGGATGTAAACACTGTGTTTTGTATTGCAGAAAGACTGATTGTGAGTAGTAGAAATGATCAGACTACAGTGTATTTCCAGATAAGACCTTATCAGTCAATTGTTTTAAATCAGCTTACAGATGCACAGACACCAATAGCAATTACCAGAGCTGACATGTCGATTGCTGAGGAGTTTAAAGCAGATGAATGGATTGTGCATAACAGAGGCATGCAAGATCAAGAAAGATCAAACTTTGATACATGGACAATGGTACGCACAAGAAAGAATACGCTTGAAACAACAAAGCCCTTAAGATGTACCAGTTATATGATCACAGCCGACTGCTGGGCTTGTCAAGTTTAAGCCATTGTTGCCAATGTTACCAGGACTGTATTATAGTGCTGCCTGCACTGATACAGAACATTTATGGACTGTTGTTGCATTAATGCAGCCATCTTTGCAGACTGTCAGGCAGAACACATGAAGAAAAGGAGCTATCCCTACTGCAAATAGGTGGGAGACCAGTACAGATGGCAGAGTTGTATGCCAAATTAAAGGAACACAAGCTACAACTTGTGTGGATCAGCCACACTGACAATACAAGGACACTCCTGGACAGCAGCAGTATTCCAGCCAGTTACACAAAGTTCTATAGTTCTCTGCACAGACAGCTGGGCTGTGTTGCATGGCTTCACCACTTGGATGCTGACATGGAAGCAGAACAACTGGCAAATCCACAGCAAAGTAATCTGGGGTGGCACTGCTCTGTGCATTCGTAGACCTGTGTCCGTGGGCCATGTCAATGCCCACACTGGACTAGATGGCAATGACATTACGGATGTACAGGTTCAAGGCAGAACAGTAGCGATTACCCCTTGAGAGCAAACAGAACTGTACTATCTGGGAGCATGGGTTCATGTGCAGTGAGGCCACAGAAGAGCAAAAGACATGTATACCTACCTGGGCCTAGAGAAAATATATTCCCATGACACAGTTGCTGGCAAGAAACATTGTGGAGAAATGCAAAACAGATCAGCTCTGGAACTACAAGCAAAAGCAAACTGAAGACATGGGCTCTATTTACAGAGGAGAACAAGCAGGACAGCTTTTATTGGCCCTGTGCCCACTGGATGTGGGGGAGTCAATTCTGCTGCACTGCGATGGACACCTACTGTAGTCTTTGTCGCTCGCCCTCTGTACATGCTAATACATATGCCCATAGCCTGAATGGTGAAATTCATCACAGACTCAGCACTGATTGTGCAAAGACTTGGAGAGACAATGCAGAAAACTGTCATGTTTGACAACAAACAATTGAGAAGCTTTAAACAAACACAGAGTACACTGGAGGTTATTTTTTTACTATCCTCAAACAGCGAGTGTGAATGTTTTGCTTAAGGGAACAGTACATTTCAGTGTTGCATATAGCTTAAATTTTATAATAGGATGTATATATCTGTTATTACAGTATAGCAGCTGATTAAGGAAAATGTTTAATTCTGTTTGTTTAGTAAGATCTAGTAAGGGTTAAGGTGTAGATTTTGCTGTTAAGCAAATACACTGAGACAGTTAAGTTGAAAATTATATTTATAGGACTGATGTATTATATTGTATTAAATATTGAGACTCACCCTGTTTTACTTTCTTTTTCAGGATGTGTTATCAAGAAAGATGACGTCCCTCATGTTTATTCCAGGATTGTGATACCAGAAGCTTTCTTATGATATGTACTTCTGTATATCAGAGACTATATTACAGTGCCAATGACAACAGTGAAAGAATGCTAAATTTATGGATCCACCCACAGTGCAAGGGTGGGGAGATGTTGGACCTCATTCAGACCCGCTCGCAAGTGCTGAGCGCTCACAAGCAGGTCGATGTTTAGGCCCTGTGCACGCACAGCGGCCACACTGCGCATGTGCAAGCCCTGTAGCGAGAGAGAAATTCTCTCGCTCCGGAGCTCACTACAAAAGGGGCGGCTGTTGATGGTGATCGACAGCTCACCCCATTTTGTAGGTGTGGCGGGGGGGTGGTTTCACAAACGGAGGTGTTCCTTAGGGAACGCATGCCATTTTGTGGGTGGCCGCACTGACATCAGCAGTGATGTCAGTGGGGAGCTTCCTGCTCGATCAGAGCAGGAGCTCCCTGGGGCTTGCGGTTGCCGAGACCCAACCTCAAGGTCTCATCACAACCCCCGATGGTCGCGATGGTCTTGACCATCGCGACCATCAACCTGGTTGGTCGCTAAAGCTGTGGGTGGTAACCCGCAGCTTAGCTAGCGACCTGGAGGCCACACTTCAAAAGAGAAGCGGCCGCCCACATTCAGAATGAGCCCATCGCATTTTGCGAGTGGCTCTGAATGAGGGCCATTGAATTTACATCACTGGAATCTGGTATGATCTCACACAGGACAATGGCAGATACCAACAAGGACTCACTATGTCCAAGTGTCAGAGGATTGTGTTTGTACATGTTTGTTTACCTGATAATATGTATTATCTTAGTGGTAGAAAGAACTTGATATACATGTCTTCCACATCATAAAGCCAAGGGTCGGACTGTAAGGGGAGAGCAAAATGGCTATTTACAGACATTTTTATTCATTGTCAGAGATTAGGTGGTGTTTTAGCTATATACTGTACATCTGTATTCAGTAGTTTCATTTATGTGTATATATAAATTGTTGTGTCAGGAATAGGTTAGCAATGCCCAAAGGTCATTGTTTAAGTTAAGTAAATAGTGTCTCATTGTTACTAATCCTGAATAAACATGGTGTTACCTTCAGTTAAGCTAAGTACATGCCATAAATAGTCAAGTGTTGTCGGGATGTCCAACATTCATAATTGAGACAACAGTGCTCCCTACTGTCTATTGTTCCCTCTTTCTTTTACTTAATATTTCCAAATGACCGTTGTACTTGTTAAATGCTTATGCATGAGATTCTTCCCTATATAAGATGTAACCTGTCAAAACCTCACCTCCGTGTTTTGTTTTTCGATTTTGGATCTGGATTTTTTCTTAAAATATCATAAAAACAGCTAAAATCACATAAAATTGGCATGTTTTTGTTCCTACAGTATTATTAACCTCAATAACATTTATTTACAGGCATTTGAAATCAATTTTGACAACCTCACAATATTATTTTTTTCATCTAGTTAAGGCCAAAAGGTTGCATCCAGCTAACTGGCTGGCTAAGCTAAGCGACACAGTGGGCGGCACTAACATGTGGTAGTTCAGCTTCCAAGTTCCAACATGGATACATGATGTTATACAGTGTGGGTTGGATACACCAATAGTGCACTTACTGTGACAGCAGTGTCGGCAGTGTGGGGTGCTGGTGGTGTCCTCAATGCGAGAGTGCCAGTGGTGTCCTCAATGCGGAAGTGCCATCAGTGTTGGCAGTGTTGGCAGAGTGGGGGCCCTGGCAGTGTCCTGAGTGCATAGTGCTGGCAGAGTCTGCAGAGCGGGGGTGCCAGTGGGGTCCTTAGTGCTGGAGTGCTGACAGTGTCGGCTGTGCAGGGATGCCCTTGGTGTGGGAATAGTGGCAGTGCAGGGTCGCTGATGGAGTCCTCAATATGTGGGGCAGTAATGCGGGAGTGCTGCATTGTCCTCAGTGCAGGGTGTCTGCAGAGCAGGGGGTACCAGCAGTGTCCTCAGTGCATGTGTGTTGACAGTGTTGACAGTGTAGGGGTGACAGTGGTCTCCTCAGTGTGGGAATGTCGGCAGTGTCGGCAGTGTGGGGACGCTGACAGTGTCCTCAGTACATGGGGCAGCAGTGCAGGGGCGTCGGCAGTGTCGGCAGAGCAGGGGTACCAGCGGTGTCCTCAGTGTGGGGTCCTGATGGTGTCAGCAGTGCATGGACTCCACATCCTCATGCAGGGTGTGGCAGTGTCGGCAGCAGGGGTGTTGGCAGTGGGGGATGCTGCCAGTGGGGGTCGGCAGCAGGGGGTGCCGACGGTGTCAGGCAGCGGGGGATGGGCAGCATGCACCTTCATTCTCCCTCAAGTGCCCATATTCAATGGGCTTAACGCTGATTGGATGAGAGCCATGACAGATGGCTCTCTCAGCCAATCAGCGTTAAGCTCGATCAATACAAAACCTCGCGATCCGACAGTGGGATCGCAAGGTTTTGCCTCAGGTGAGGGATCCGGGGCAGGCAGGGAGATCTGAGCTTGGCTCGGATCGCCATGGATCCCTGAAATTTGGGTGGGTTCAGTACTCTGAGAACCGAACCCGTTCATCTCTAATACTTACTAAAGAGAATAATAAGCAATCTCAGCTCTAAGATAATGACCCCAGAAACCAAGACCAAAAGGTTATGAATATATAAAGCAAAGAACGGGGATAAACAATTTGACATCCTTCTTATAGTTTTCAGCAAGTACACTTTAGTAACCTAACATAAATGCCTCTGGGTAATTTAAACAGCATAAAAATCATAATAGGGTACTGTCAGTTAGCCAATATTGATTGCAGACTATTAAACATTTGAAAGTCCTCTAGATGGGCCAAAGCAATAATCAAATTATTGAGGGGGCAAGGCATGCAACTTAACTAGAGAAATAAGAGATATACTCTCAGTAATACTACTGTAAAACAAATGATAATCAGCCACTTGAAAAAGATAAACTTACAATAGGAAATGTAAAATTGTGTATAGGTATATCACACATTAATTAGAGAATTATACTTAATAAACTCTGTGAACTAGGTGGCATATATACAGAGAGATGGCTCAATATTCAAGTAACAGCATCTCGGTAGTCAAATAATGAGCGTACGTCTAATTCCAGCCAGACAATTGAGTATAATAGTGTATTCATGTTACAGCATCTGAGGGTCCCTGGTCTAAAGATGGAGCATATACAGTGCTGGTACCTTCAAGGACAAAAAATGGTATAAGAGGCCAGTGTCAAAGAGCTAATATTGATCAAATAATTAGTTGGTCTAAACTCAGAAGTATTTACAGCTTTTGAGCTGTCAAAGCTTATGCATGTTGCACTTTCAGATTGGAGAGTCTTTCTACCAGTTACTGCATCCAGTGCCCTAGTTAAACCCACTTCTGATGTCTCAGGCAATACTGGCTCTACCAGGGATCCCAGGGTCTCTACGGAGTAAGAAGAGCTCTGGTTTCCTTGGTAATGAAAATTATCAACTTCACTGAATGTAGGGAAAAAGAACTGCGTCTGCTGAATAGAAATGGGTTAAGGAGAAATGATCCGATCTCCCAACTCATGAGGGTCATCATCAGCAACTGTAATTACACAATTTGCCAGAGACTCCTCTTTAGGAAAAGTAGCAACTAGTTTCAGTGTGATTTTATTTATCCATCTGTCAATATGAGGCAGAAGGATCTGAGCAATGGCTTCTGCCAGCTCAGTAGCAGAAAAGAGGTATGCAGGGAGCATAAGCAGATGAAACTACATGGTTGCCAAGTGGTACTATAAAGCTCAGGTTGTTACAACATTAAAGAGACTGTAATTTAGAAACAATCCCACTCGATGGAGACAAATCCTAATATACAAGTCTATCAACAGAGTTTATAACCATAAACTTCCTTTAATACAAATTGCATATTCCGGCTAAGTTATATGTAAGGCAGTTAAAGAAACTTCAGTCCCTCTAATGTAGAAAAGCAGGTGTATTCATTTGATATAGAAGAGGGTTCACAGAAAGCTTGTCAAGTCCTCAGACAGCCCGAACTTGCCACATAGCTTAGGATTCCCTCACTGGGGTGGAGAAGCAGCACTGCGTACAACTCTCCTAAAGCTCAGGAAAGGAACCACTGGGTCTTGACTCCTGATGACCTTCCTACAGTAGATCCCAAGACAGTCCATAGCTGCCACAAAGATCAAACAGTCTCACAGTTATACTGGAGAGAGGAGAGCTGGCTAGGGGCAAGGAAATAACTCCATGCTGAGCAGTTCAGGGCTCAGAGAATCAGCTCGCACAGCAGGTATGCAGGCACTGCACCAGGCACTAGCAACAGTGGAAAGCAGGGAGAAGATCAGGGTATGGACCAACAGGACATCCCAAACTGCAAGCAGACACCGGCAAGCAAGACTTCACTTTAAGCACAAAGCAGCATGTCCAGTATCTGGCAGGCAGCGTGATCACAGGGGAGAGCATGGAATCACGTCCTCACAGTAGGCAGTCAGGGGAGTAGACCTCCCATGCCCCATGCTGGAAGGTAAAACCCCTCTGCAGCCAGGCTTAGCAAATAGAGACTCCAGGCTTTGACAGTGCAGGGTAAAGCAATCCTCTCTGGGTACCCGATGGTCAGAAGGGAACTCCGTGGTGTCGCACAGTTACACTCAGTCACAGTATGCTATCCTAAGAAAAGTTATATTGGTGAGTAAGGGTAGGCCCAGCCACTAGCAAGGAACAGAGCCTAGTCAGCAGCTAAACGTCCCTATTGTAAGTTTCGCACCACAAATGAGGCAGTCATTCAGGCCATTGAAACACACGGCCGGACTCTGGTGGTAAAAGACCCCTTAGGGACAATATAGGTATGTATCAAACCACCATTACCAGGGCAAGGTGATAGGCTGGAATGTAAAGTGAAAAGTGCCCTAAATACCATGGATTAAGGCAGATTTCAAGATTTCTTTCTGTGGAGAAAGCTAAAAGGTGGCCATGCTTGATGCCCCATCCACCGGAAGTCTCTATTGTATTATATACAATATGCTGTTGTTTCATACAATTATTATTTATTGATTTTTTTAATATGATGCAATCAAAACTGTTTTTACAGTATATACTAGATGTTTTGATATTTTTTATATACACACACTTCTGCAATTTTCATGGGGCTTTGGGACTAATTTACAAATAATGTGGGCCTCCCCCAAAAAATTCACCATCACCTCTGCAATAACCTGTGCCGGTTACACCTATGTTGGGGGACAGAGGGCTCAGGCCCTCCACAAAAGCAACAACTAGTATTATGGAATGCTTGGATGGTCTGATCACATAACAGGGCGATTCACAGCTTTGTGATGCCAGTTCAAACTTGCTCAACTTGGAAATAGGTGAAGGGGGCTTGGACTGCACACCCTAATTTTAAACAAAAGAAGAAGTGCTACCATGCTTAGACTTGTAGTACAATGCAGGGGACAAAGATGCAGGTGCACACTCTTAGTACTTGTCACGCTCCTATTAAGGAGATATCCTACTGAAGAGCTGGAAGTCAAGGGATCAGGTGGGAAAATGAACCAGAGGTGAGGGGGCTGGATATACGTCCTATTATAGTTAAAAAGTGGAAAATAGCCAAATAAAATATAAAAAAAGAACAAGCAACTGGCGCAAGTAGTGAATAGTTGCCACCATCTAAAAAGCAGTGGATTTCCACAAACCACAGAAATAATCAATTGAATAATAAAAAATGCAAATAACACTTACAGTGCTACTACATAGAGATTCTTGTGATGTTTAAATCCCGTTGATCAGTGAATATGGTACGGTTTTATTTCAGCCATTTAAGGATATTGTCTTTATTCTGTCTAATATATTGAAATTTAAGGTAAAAAATTAAAGGCGTTTTTTTTTTCTTATTAAATCAATTGTGGACATACTGCACTATTTGTATTTTTTTTTTGTCCTTTGGATTCTTATTGATGAACGGCTGGAAACATTGACTGTTTGAACAGCAATTGACTGACACCGTTGAATTGTATATTGTCATCCCTTGGAGAGATCAATGGGATTTAAACATCACAAGAATCTCTGTGTAGTAGCACCGCAAGTGTTATTTGCATCTTGTATTATTCAATTGGATATATGACCTCCTCATCCACAAGTACTGGATGTTGGTGCGACCTGACCAAAGGCGTGGAGTCTAAGCTGCTGGGAGGTGTTCACCAGTGACCCCTCTAATCAGGACTTGGGTTTATGCTGCACCTGACAGGCAGGTTGCGGCCCTTTGATCAAGTGTCCAGTACCAGTGGGAATAGAGGACGCAACCACAGACACTGAGAAATAGAATCACTAGATGTACTTGATGATGGTACAGAGTAAACATGCTGTGGCTGGAGTCGCAGCACGAACACTGAGGAATGGTAGCAAGAGATGTACTTGATGATGGTACAGAGTAAACATGCTGTGGCTGGAGTCACAGCACGAACACTGAGGAATGGTAGCATGAGATGTACTTGATGATGGTAAAGAGTACACATGCTGTGGCTGGAGTCACAGCACAGACACTGATGATTACACTAGAAGTAGTTCTGACATGAGGAGCATGGAACCTTGAACGTAGTAATGGCAAGCATACACCAGAAGGAACAATGTTGTACAGGCAACTTCTTGCTGTCCAGAGCCCAGTTATATACCCTAAGGTAGAAGTCCATTGGAGGCCAGTTTCAGCTGTCAGCAACCACACTACCATTGGGTAACAGCTCAGTAAGGTGATGAAGACTGTCATGGCTTTGCCCATGATATCAACCACAGTAACCAAGTCACTGGGCAGCACATGGAAGTCCAATCAGTCCTAAGGCATAATCCTCAGCGTGTCACTCGCCGCCGCACCAGACGTCTGAGCGCTCTCGAAGTCAGGAGAAATCAGCACTGGGGTGAATAATGGCCGATCCTAGGCTGTAACCTGACAGTACCCCCCTTTCAGGGTGGACTCCGGACACTCACAAGCTTATCATTTTTGTGAAATGCCTGAAAAAGTTTAGGATCATGGACATCAGATGCCTTAATCCATGCCCGTTCTTCAGGTCCATATGCATTCCAACCAATAAAATATTGAAGACAATTCAACTGATGCTGAGAATCAAGAATTTTCGCAATCTCAAATTCGACTCCCAGCTGAGTCTGAACTTGAGGCAGAACGTTGAAATTGATTAAGCAAAACATTTCCGATCTGCAAACTTTTTGTAGTTACTGGAAGCCTTTTTCAGAGAGCAGTGAATATTTTTCCACATATCTGCAAATGATCTTACAAGGCTAGTAATGGCAGGAACTTCCATGGGAGGTAGTTCTTCAAAATCTGGTAATCATGGATGTTTACCATACACTGCAAAAAATGGAGTTGAATGCAACGAAGAATGATATCTGAAGTTGTGGGCAAACTCTGCCCAAGGCCATAAATCGACCCAGTCATCTTGAGAGGAAGACACAAAAAGTCTGATAAATGTCTCCAGCTCCTGATTTCCATTTGTCCTTTTGTTTGAGGGTGATAAGCAGAAGATGATTTTAACTTAATCCTGCAGGAAACACAAAGAGCTCTCCAAAACTTCACCACAAATTGAACATGCTGATCAAACACTTTCTCCTTGGGCAACCCATAAAGCCTGAAGATGTCACGGATGAACACTTTGGCCAATTGTGGTGCAGAGGGAAGACCAACCAGTGGAATAAAGTAAGCCATCTCTTTGAGAATCAGTTTACTACCACCCAGATGGTGTTATGTCTATTGGAAGGTGGTAATTCCAAGGAAAAAAACATTGATAGATGGGTCCAAGGAGCATCTGGTACAGGTAAAGGACCCAACCGGCCAACAACTTTATTGCGGGTAGTTTTATGCTGGGCACTCTTGGCATAAGACACAATGAAATTTTGAACATCTTCCTTCATAGTAGGCCACCAGTAGGATTGTTGTAAAAACTTGAAAGTCTTTAGAATGCCCAAATGACCAGCAAAAAGAGAGGCATGGGCTCATGTCAATACATTTTTATGCAGTTGTGGTGCCACAAAGATTCTGCCAGGTGGAGGAGACAAGAGTTGAGTGGGTACAAAGATGAGAGGATCCAGAATTGGGAGAACTTGAGATCGATCTTCCTCCTCTTGTGGAGACAGAAAGGATCAAGAAAGAGCAATAGCTTTCATGTTCAGGGCTCCAGGATTGAATCTTGAAGTCAAATCCAGAAAAGAAGAGGGACCAGCGAGTTTGTCTGGCATTTAACCATTGAGCTGTCTGAAGATAAACAAGATTTTATGATCTGTGATGATAGTGACAGAAAATTTTGCACCTTCCAAAAGGTGTCTCCACTCCTCTAGGGCCAATCGCATAGTCAATAACTCTGGGTCACCAATGGCATAATTGTTCTTGGCTGGAGAAAATTTTTGCGAAAAGAACCCACATGGATGACTCATCCCATCTTCAGCTGTCTGAGACAGTATGGCTCCCACACCCACCAAAGAGGCATCAACTGCCAAAATAAAAGGTTTCTCAAGCTGTGGTTAGCAAAGGATTGGTGCTGTGTAGAATGCTACTTTGAGATTTTGAAAAGCTGCCACTGCTGTTGGAGGCCAATGGGATGGGTTAGCTCCTTTCTTGGTTGAGGGCTGTAATGGGGACAACCAGAGTGGAGAAATTAAAAATAAGGACCTGATTCAGAGCCGGACGCTCTTTAAGAGCACTCGCTCTGAATCAGGGCGTTTTTTTTTTGTTGTGGCCTCCTGGCCACTCGCTAAGCTGTGGGTGACCACCCACAGCTTTTGCAAGTGGCCAGGCGATGGTCACAAATGTCACAAATGTCAGTGGAGAGCTTGGAAGCTCTCCACTGACATCACTGGTGATGTCAGTGGTGCCTTCCACAAATGGCAGGTGTTCCTTCAGGAATGCCTCTGTTTGTGTAGCCACCCCATCTCCTCACCAACAAAACAGAGTGAGCTGTTGATCAACATCAACAGCCACCCCTTTTGTAGTGAGTCCCGGAGCAAGAGAATTTATCTCTCGCTCCGAGACTTGTACATGTGCGAGGCGCATGCCGTGCGTGTGCAGTACCCCACCATCAACCCTCTTGCGAGCGCTATGCGCTCACGAGCAGGTCTGAATCAGGCCCTAAATCCTCTATAATAATTGGAGAAACCTTAGAATCGCTGAATGGCTTTCAAGGAGTTCGGATGAGGCCAGTCCCAGATGGCTCTTAGTTTGTCTGGGTCCATCTGTAGGGACTGTCCATAAATGATGTGTCCCAAGAATGACATGGAGGACTGTTCGAAGAGACATTTGGAGATCTTCCCATACAGACAGTGGTCATGAATGTGGGATAAAACCTCTATGACATGAAGTCAATGGGACTGCAAATTCTCAGAAAAAAATTCAAATGTCATCGAGATAAACCACAACATATTTGTAGAGGACATCCCTAAAAATTTTGTTGGCATACCCTTGGAAAAAAGCTGGTTACATTACACAACCAAAAAGGCATCACCAAATACTCGAAATGACCATCCCAAGTGTTGAATGCGGTTTTCCACTTATCCGTAAAATTGTAAGCCCCACGGAGGTCTAATTTTGTGAAAAAAGATGCCCCATGAACTGTGTCAAAGAGTTCTGATATGAGTAGCAGGGGTTATCTGTTTTTAATGGAGATTTGATTGAGTCCACGGTGATCTATACAGGATCTTAGCCCCCATCTTTTTTTTCAACAAAAAAGGATCCAGCCCCAGCAGGAGAAGAGGATGATCTAATTAAACCTTTGCCAAGGTTTTCTTTTATGTAATCGGACAAAGCAGCTGTTTCCAGAACTGAAAGAGGGTGTAAATGGCCATGAGGTGGCATTTTCCCTGGAAGTAGATCAATGCCACAATCCCAAGAGCTATGGGGAGGAAATTGGTCTGCAGCCTGTTCATTAAAGACATCAGCAAAATCTTGATATGGTTCTGGCAACCGAGGTTCTGGTTTAACTTTCAATTGATCAGAAGTAAGAGGTTTAATAGAAGATCTGGTTGAAACTGATGGGTTCATACAGGAAGCACTTGATACAGACATTAATGAAAACAATTAGAACCCCATGCTAGAATTTGCATGGTAGACCAATTTAATGTAGGATTGTGTTTCTTAAGCCAAGGCAGACCTAAGACTAAATCATAAGAGGTTTTTGGTAGAACTAGGAATTATATAATTTCTTGATGAAGGCATCCTACTTGGAGTGTAACAGGGTGGTTAACTGAAGAAATAACATCTCCAGAGATTATATTGCCATCTACTCCCAAGAGAGCCAGCTTGCCAGGAAGGGAAGTAACCAGTATTCCCAGGTTAAGTGCCAGAGAATCAGAGATAAAATTCCCAGCTGCTCCGAAATCTACCAAGGCTTTCAAATTTTTAGTTCAAGTCTTGTAAAGAATAGACACTGGTAAAAGACTGTCCACTATATGGGATGGCTTGATTAACACGCCCATCTGGATGCTCCCAGAACCAGTTAGGGTCTTGCATTTCCCGAAATCAGAAGACAATTTTTAAGAATATGATCAGGAGCTCTACAATAAAGGCAGAGTTTATTCTGGAACCGGCGGGTTCGCTCGGCCGTGGTTAAATAAGATTTATAGAGCTGCATAGGTTCATCTTTATTTATTGCCAGAGAGGAGGAGTGTGTATTTGGCAAAAACTGTACCTGAAATGATCCTCTCACCCTCTACTAGCCAGCCACTCTCTGTGGTGTAAATCAGTTTTAAAACATAGAGAGATTACTTCAGAAAAAGCTTCTGAAACATCCTGAGAGGCTAACTCATCTTTCATCTTTTCAGATAGTCCATGTAGAAAGGTGGCTTTGACAGCCTCTTCATTCAATTTTAATTCAGAAGCAATCATTTGGAATTGGACTTAATGACCCACAGTACATGTTCCTTGTCAAACTCAAAGTAGATTAGAGGAGGCTGAGGCAGTGCGGCTTGGCTCATCAAAATTCTTTTCAAGGAAGAAATAATATTTTCATAATTAAAAACTAAATGATCTGCCCATTCCCATAATGGGGAGATCCAATCCAAAGCGGTTCCAGTCAGTAATGAAATTATGTAAGCCACTTTTGACTGAGATGTAGGGAAATTCTGTGGCAAACAGTCAAATTGGATCTAGCATTGATTGATGAAACCCCGACAGTGTCTAGGGTTTCCATCAAAGCACTCAGGTGATGCCAACTGAAAAAGATAATTCTGATTCACTGTATCTGGAGGATTGGAAGACACAGACACCATGGGAGAGGTAGTAGGGTGGCCAACGTCAACTGGATGGAAAGTAGTTGCCGGAAAGTTCCTGGAGATATTGAGCCACCTGATATTGTGTTGCCTCCTGATCCTCCATGTGAGCGGTGAGATCTTGCAATGTCTCTGCATCCTGACATCCTGTGGCTTTCATGGGGCCTGTACAAACTGCCATGCTCCTATTAAGGAGATCTCCAACTGAGGAGCTGGAAGTCAAGGTCCCAGGTGGGAAAATGAATTGGAGGTGAGGGGTCTGGATATATGTCCTCCTCATCCACATGTACTGGATGTTGGCAAGACCTGACCAAAGGCATTGGAGTCTAATCTTCTAAGAGGTGTTCACCAGTGACCCCTCCAATCAGGATTTGGGTTTATGCTGCACCCGGCAGGTAGGTCACGGCCTTGTGGTCAGATATCCGGTACCAGTGGGAATAGAGGATACAATCACAGACACTGAGAAATAGAATCACTAGATGTACTTGATGATGGTACAGAGTGCACACGCTGTGGCTGGAGTCGCAGCACAGACACTGAAGAATGGAATCACTAGATGTACTTGATGATGATACAGAGTACACATGCTGTGGCTGGAGTTGCAGCTCAGACATTGAGGAATGGTAACACAAGATTTACTTGATGATGGTACAGAGTACACATGCTGTGGCTGGAGTCACAGCACAGACACTGAGAAATGGTATCTCTAGATGTACTTGATGATGGTACAGAGTACACACGCTGTGGCTGGAGTTGTAGCACAGGCACTGATGATTACATTAGAAATATTTCTAGAAATATTTCTGATATGAGGAGCACGGAACCTGGAATGTAGTAATGGCAAGCATACACAAGAAGGAACTAAATTGTACAGGCAACTTCCTGCTGTCCAGAGCCCAGTTATATACCCTAAGCAAGCAGTCCATTGGAGGCCAGCATCAGCTGACAGCAACCATGCTCCCATTGGGTAAAGGATATGTCAGGTGATGAAGACTGTCATGGCTGTGCCCATGATGGCAACCACACTAACCAAGTCACATGGCAGCACAAGCGTTCCTAAGGTATAATCCCCAGCACATCACTCACCACTGCAGCAGACGGCTGACTGCTTGAGAAGTCAGGGAAAGTTGGCACTGTAGTGAGTAATGGCTGATCCTAGGCCATAACCTGAAAGTACTAAGAACAATGAGAGTTGGAATAATCCTTATAAACTCTATAATTAACATGGAGTATAAGTAAAGTTCTTAGTACATGTTTGGCCAAAAATATTTGCCTATCCACTGTGTCAAGGTGAACCCCATAAGATTGGTTCCTAACATCCCTAATACTATCACATTATGTCAATTTATTTAGGACTTACCTATAATGGTGCCCATAGGAACCTGTGCTTATTAAAAACAGCTAAGGGCAGATGGGTGGGCAGCAAATACCAAGCAGAAGGAGTCTCAGCCTTCAAGTGTACAATATATACAAAAATATAGTGGAATGTCCCCTGTATTGAACTACAAGTCTCAGCATGGTAGAAGCTCTTCTTATGTTCAAAATTAGAGTGTGTAGTCCAAGCCCCCTCCCCCTTTCCACTATATTTGTATATATTTGTTACACATTTGTAATGAAGGTAACTCTGCTTTAGATGCCTCAAAGGTAATCTTCCCATCAAGTTGGTTGCTCATGGCAGCTGATTCTTGTGCAGCTATTATCTCAAAGTTTATTAGGCCTTCTCCAGTAATACGTAAGGCAGGCCCCATTGTTGGCTGTTTGGAAACATGACAGATTTCTGTATTGTCTCAGTCCATAGTTGGAATAAGGCTTGCTGTAATGGAACTTCAGCTCCTTTATGGCTTACAAGTTCTTGCACAATCAGTGCTTTGTCTATGATGAATTGCACACCATTCACACTATGGGTGTGTGTGTATTAGCATGTACAAAGGGGCAAGTTACAAGCACCCAAGAGTAGGTGTCTACCGCATTGCAGCAGAATTTGACTCCTCCATATCCAGTGGGCATAGGGCCAATGAAAGCTATCTGCCACACATTTCCTGCACGTTTTCCTCTGAATATAAAGCCCATGTCTTCGGTTAACCTTCTCCTGTAATTCAACAGCTGACCTGTTTCACATTTCTCCACGTTTTCTCTTCCCATCAACTGTGTCATGGGAATTTCTTTTTTCTGGGCCCAGGCATATGTGCCTTCTGCTTTTTTGTCATCACACTGAGCATGAGCCAATTCTCCCAGATTGTACAGTTCTGTTTGCTCTTCAGGGTAAGCGCCACTGTTCTGCCTTGAAGCAGTGCATTCACAATTTCATTGCCATCTAGTCCAGTGTGAGCATGGCCCACCGACACAGGCCTATGGTTGCATTGATTCCAAACTTCATTTCATAGGGTCTTGCCAACCTAGATCACTTGCCGTGGACCTGCCAGTTGTTCTGCCTCTATGTTAGCATTCAAGTTGTTAGGTCTTGGAACACGGCCCAGTTGTCTGTGTAGATGAACAAAGGGCTTTGGGTTTCATCCAACACCACCATCACTGCTTGCAGTTCTGCATATTTGCTTGATCCACTTTTGTTTCTGTCATGCAACAGTTCTTTTGTAGCTGTTTGGGATACTGCTGCTGTCCAGCAGTATTCTTGCGACTTCAATGTGGCTGATCTATTTGTGAAACACACAAGTTGCAGCTTGTCTTCTTTTATTTTCACATATGACTCTGCCACCTCACCTGGTCCACCATCTATTTGCAGTAGGGTTAGCATCTTTTCTTCACTTGTCTGGCTGACAGTGTGAGTAGATGGCTGCATTTCTGCAGCAAGAGTCCATAAAAGTTCTGTTTTAGTGCAGGTAGCACCATAATCCAGTCCTGGTATCTTTGGTAACAATGGTTTAAACTTGACAAGCACAGCATGCGACTGTGCTATAATAGATACAAAGTAAGGGACTTGTCGTTTCATGCATACCTTTTCTTGTAAGTACCATCGTCCATGTATCAAAGTCTGATTCTTCATCCCTCTGTTATGCACAATCCATTCCTCTGCTTCCACCTCTTCAGCAATCAACATGTTAGCTCTGGTAATTGCTATTGGTGACTGTGCATCTTTCAGCTGATTCAAAACCACTGACTGATAAGGTTTTCTAAGGAATTACACTGTGGTCTGATCTTTCTTACTACTCACAATCAGCTTTTCTGCAATACAAAACACAGAGGGCCTGATTCAGAGCTGGACACTCTGAAAGAGCATTCGCTCTGAATCAGGGTGTTTTGTTTTTTTTGTGTGGCCTCCTGGCTGCTTGCATAGCTATGAGTGGCCACCCACAGCTATTGCGAGCGGCCAGGTTGATGGTCAAGACCATCGCACCCATCGGGGCTTGCAACGAGACCCTTGTGGTAGGGTCTTGTGGCTGCAATCCCCAGAAAGCTTGCAGCTATCATAGAGCCGGAAGCTCTCCCACTGACATAACTGGTGATGTCAGTGGGGCCACCCACAAATGGCAGGCAATCGCTTGGGGACACCTCAATTTGTGAAGCCTCCCCCCGCCACGCCTACAAAATGGGGTGAGCTGTTGATCAACATCGACAGCCGCCCCTTTTTTAGTGAGTCCCGGAGCAAGAGAATTTCTCTCTCGCTCTGGGGCTTGCGTGCATGCAGTGCGGCTGCTGCAAGTGTGTAGAGTCCACCATCAACCCGCTAACTAGTGCTCAAGTGCTTGCGAGCGGGTCTGAATCAGGCCCCGTGTTCACATCCCAAATCCCATTGAGACCTTGTGGTCAATCCTCAAGAGGCGGGTGGACAAACAAAAATCCACAAATTCTGACAAACTCCAACATTGATTAGGCAAGAACAGGTGGCCATCAGTCAGTATGTGGCCCAGAATTTGATTGACAGCATGCCAGGGCGCATTGCAAAGGTCTTGAAAAAGAAGGGTCAACACTGCAAATATGGACTCTTTGCATAAACTTAATGTAATTGTCAATAAAAGCCTTTGATACTTATGAAATGCTAGTAATATTACTTCAGTATACCATAGTAACATCTGACAAAAAGGTCTAAAAACATTGAAGCAGCGAACTTTGTGAAAACCAGTACTTGCGTCATTTTCAAAAAATTTGGACATGGCTGTACACTATTGGTTAAATACTGATAAGAAATCTATAGCAAACTAATGCATACTTATATACCTAAAGACAACACCTTGACGATTTATGGCATGTCTAGTTTCCAGATTCCTTTGTACCACCTAAAGTGTGACCACTATCTAGTGCCTGACACATTCATAAAAGCACTGAACAAAACATGGCTTTCAGCAGCCATTTTTGCTCTCCCATTACACGTCCATCTCTGAATAAGGTCCATAATCCATATCTATAGCACTGGTGCTGGTTAATCAATTTAAAAGAGTGGAGGGGAAGGCAAAACCATTTTATTTATTTAATAATTTATTTTTATAACAAATTGATGATGATGATGATGATGATGATGATGATGATGATTGCAGTATCTTTACTCTAGCAGCTTTAAGATACTGTATATTTAGAGACACACAGATTACATGTTAACCCATTTTCATACAGTTTTATTTAATAACAAATACAATATTGTACTTACCAGGTAATAGAATGTTAAAAATAAATGGTAGAATCTTAACTTTGATTGTTACAGTATGTTCTTGCACTTTCTTTTTGGAATAACTACATGTTCATTTGTCACCTCGAAGAACATGTTCCTTTCCTTCCACCCACTACTTGTCTCTTGTTAAGCCATTTTCAATTAACCATGCTTTATCATTCTAAAACACCATTTCATTATAATAATCTCACTGCTGAACTACAGATCTGTGTTTGAAGAATACAAACTCACTTTCTTAAATTAATAACATTTTCCACAGTATTTTTTCTTCCAAATCTGAACGCTTGTTTCTCATCACTGATTCGATGTCAGCTTGTGATACTGTATCAGTTTTGTTTAATCTAGGATTACCTCATGTTGACAGCCCGTTCCTTTGTGACAAGTCATTATTATCTAGCTGTACCTTTAGCTTTGGATATATCTCAGAATGTGAGTCTAATCAGATACTATTGTATGTGACCTGGAGGCTCCTTTAACTCAGCTACCATAGATCTGAAGTGCTGTCATGTGATTTGTGCTTCTGTCATAACATACTTTCTGTTACTGCTTAACTAAGTTTTGATATTTATTGTTTATGTAAGTCATTTACAAATTGCAAATATGGAACACCTTAGAGAATTGCTTTGTTATGTCATCTCCTTTTTGTGAGCACATACATTTGAACTTGCATTAGTATGGAATCTACACTGCAAATGGCTGGTTGAGGTTGGGTACAGGATCTGGCACTGGCGGTCAGAATCCTAATGCTAGCATGACAGGGTTAGGATACCAATACCTGCTGGTAAGTAACCTAACCCTACCCCTACTCATCAACCCCTACCCTCCCTGCAGCCTAACCTAACCCTCCCCTCTACAGCCTAATCCTAACCCTCCCTGCAGTCTAACCTCCCCCTAGTGCCTAGCCTTAACCCTTCTCCTAACCCCAATACTTACCGTTGGGATGTCTGTGGTCAAGACGCTGGTGCCGGGATCCTGACTGTTTGTCAGGATGCTGGCACCGGGATTCTGGGCGCGGGCATTCTGACAGCCGGGATACTAACTACATCCAGCTGGTTGCTACTGTGCCTAATCTGGATAACCCAATACACTTTACAGAGACACCAATACAGATGTGTGCTTTAAGGAGACATCAATACAGATGTGCGCTTTAAGGAGACACCAAAACAGATGTGCGCTTTAAGGAGACACCAATACAGATGTGCACTCTAAGGAGACACCAACACAGATGTGCACTCTAAGGAGACACCAACACAGATGTGCACTCTAAGGAGACACCAACACAGATGTACGCTTTAAGGAAACACTAATACAGATGTGCGCTTTAAGAAAACACCAACACAGATGTGCAATTTAAGGAGACACCAATACAGATGTACACTTTAAGGAGACACCAATACAGATGTGTGCTTTAAGGAGACACCAATACAGATGTGCGCTTTAAGGAGACACCAATATAGATGTGCACTTTAAGGAAACACCAATACAGATGTGCGCTTTAAGGAGACACCAACACAGATGTGCGCTCTAAGGAGACACCAACACAGATGTGCGCTTTAAGGAGACACTGATACAGATGTGCGCTTTAAGGAGACAACGATACAGATGTGCGCTTTAAGGAGACACCAATACAGATGTGCGCTCTAAGGAGACACCAACACAGATGTGCGCTTTAAGGAGACACTGATACAGATGTGCGCTTTAAGGAGACAACGATACAGATGTGCGCTCTAAGGAGACACCAATACAGATGTGTGCTTTAAGGAGACACCAATACAGATGTGCGCTTTAAGGAGACACTGATACAGATGTGCGCTTTAAGGAGACAACGATACAGATGTGCGCTTTAAGGAGACACCAATACAGATGTGTGCTTTAAGGAGACACCAATACAGATGTGAGCTTCAGTTTGCAGGCAGCAATGCATAAAAATATAAACGTCCAACATTTCATCACCTTGCTCAGAATTTCATGAGTGTGTCTTTGTTACATGAGGAGAGTTGAAAACAGCTGTTGAAGGGATATCACAGCATTACTCTCAGAACATTATAAGTTTTAATATCCCATTTTGTAAATCTTGTATTCATAATATTATTTTAAAGGAATACTAATAAAGATCTATAATTTTAATATGCTAACTTAATTTAGGTTTGTATGACCTATTACTTTCCTTATTATTATCATTTATGCATAAGGTACCACCAAGTTTCTGCATCACTGTAAAGGTGGGTAATTATAGATATATAGCAGAAGTACAGAGCAAGTGCAATACACAACAGCTAACCATAGCATAAGTACAAGGCATACTGTAAGTACAAAAGATTATTATAACACCACAGGGGAGGCGAATGACAGGTACATACAAGATGACAAAATTACATATATGACATATAAAATAGGCATGGCAGGCAGAATAATTTAGAAAAAAAACTGAAAGACAGGCAATGCCCAAATGGATTTAACAGTTATGCAGAATAAAATAAAAGGATGGCCAAAACACATCCAGAACTAATTCTGCATATGACATGACAGACACATGGGAGGAAGACAGAGAGTGGTGTCATGAGATAAAAAGTGGAGAGCCCATTGTAAGAGTTTATATACTAATAGCAGGGGATAATGAGAGACAATAGGAACAATTAAGGGCTGTAGACTATGTAGAATTAACTGTGGAGCAATGGTCTGCAAGATGATGATGATGCATAGATACGGTTGTAGTAGATCAAGGGCCAAGATGTAGCATAGGTAGTTTGAAGAGCAGAGTACGGGCTTCTCTTAATGACATAGCAGTCGCAAATTCCAATTGCAGGATGAGAGAATCACACAGGGAAAAGGACAGTCCAATTTGCAGAAAGATGCACAGCAGTAGTGATGAAGACATGGATTGGACAGGGGCCAGTTACAGAGTTGTAGAGTTATGGAAGATGAAAAGACACAGATAATTATCAGGCCACAGATGGAGCTTCCACATTGCTATAGACCCCAGCAGCATGGTGACATTGTGCTGATGTAGACCAGACACAGTAACTCCAAGACAGTGGCCACCATCTCTTTTATTCCCAGTAGAATCCTCATTTTCTTCATATAGTGGAGAAATTCAAAATGGCTGGAAGGAGCAACACCTCACACAATCAGACAGGACTCCAGTGATATTTTTTCCAGTGAGCCAGGAGAAAAAAGGTGGCTGCATTTGCCTGGACATATCCCCTGCAGATAGTCATACCACAGATCACAGGCTTGTGGAGATCTGAGTCATGCAATTGAGCCTGATGTCTGTGTTCCAAAAGCTGCAAGGCTAGGTGCTAGTGTAATACCCCGCCATTGTGAGGTATCATGCAGTGGTGCCTCAGCTTTCCCCCAACCTTCTGCTGCAGTCACAGAGGAGCTGTGTGCAGTTGAGGATGGTGCTCATCTCCATGGTGTTTGGACCTGGTGCAAGGTATTACATCTGACACTGTACATCACGATACAGCACATGTGTATTTGATCACACAGGCGAAAATTCCCAGCAGCTTTAGTAGCTGCTCAAGAAGCCAGAAGCATGTCACATGGGCAGTGTCAAGTGTTGAGGGAAGTGACAGTTTGAGGCTGATGGCAATTATTAAGGGCAGAGCCTGAGGAACCTGAGCCGAAGTGGACCTGCACTGCTGAGAGGTACTGTGAGGAGTATAGTCATTTGCGAGAGCTGAGAGGAAGTTGTCAGGTCCATCCCACCCAACCTCTATGACAAGCCATAGAAGCCACTCCATATGGGCAGTGGTATAGGCTTACCCTGAGAGACTATGGCATCTATGGGCCTGACTCAGACCCGGACACTATGCTGCGCTCGCTCACATTGAGCGATTTTCCGCAATCAGCACATGCGTATGAGTCGCAATGATTGAGCGCAAACCAGTCAATGCGATGGGAAAGTGCTCGCCCGTAGCCCGCATGTGGGACGCTATTTTGAGTGACAGATAGTGCAGTTTGTGGGTGGTAACAGGGGAAGGTGCTTGTAAATGGGGGTGTGGATGTGCAAACGCAGGCGTGCCCGACTGTCAGAACGGTGTTTAATTGGCGTGCATAATTAGCAAAGTAGTGTCATTACACATATGACTGGGTTGTATTTTAGCCTGAACTGCTCACAATGTTGTGGTGGAAAAAGGCTACCACAAGCACTGCGAGCAGCTCCGATGGCTCTCGATGTTCCCGATTAATCCTACAACTGCCGGAGATGACGTGTGTTGCGAGTGGCAAAGGGGCGACTTTATACAGGTGTGAGCGCATAGTGTGGCCGCTCGCTATTACTTAGTTGGCGGCTTTACGCAACGCAGTGCGAGCACATGATTTAAATAGCTGGCCCCTTTTAGCCAGCGAGTGGATGCAAATAGCTTCCGGGTCTGAATCAGGCCCTATGTACTAAGCCTTGGATAGAGATAAAGTAGATGGAGATAAAGTACCAAATAATCAGCTTCTGTCATTTTCAAACACAGCCTGTAAAGTGACAGGAGCTGATTTGTTGATACTTTATCTCCGTCTACTTTAACTCTCTCCAAGGCTTGGTACATAAGGCCTGATTCAGAGCCGGACGCTCTTTGAGAGCGCACGCTCTGAATCAGGGCATCCCTGTTTTTTTTTAAAGATGGCCTCCTGGCCGCTCGCATTGCTGTGGGTGACCACCCACAGCTTTAGCGAGTGGCCAGGTGATGGTCATGACCATCGCAACCAACGGGGCTTGCGACGAGACCCTTGTGGTAGGGTCGTTCCCGCAAGCCTCAGTGAGCTTTCGGCTCTAATAGCAGGCGTACCTTCGGGAATGCCTCCGTTTGGCCAGCCAACCCCCCTGCCCGCCTCCAAAACGGGGCAAGCTGTCAATCACCATCGACAGCTGCCCCGCTTTGGTGCGAGACCCGTAGCGATGGAGCGCCCGTCGCTGGCCGGATCTCGCGCATGCACATGCCGGAGCTGGCTCTGGCATGCGCAGTGGGGGGCCATCATCCCGATTGCAAGCTCTGTGCGCTCGCGTGCGGGTCTGACTCAGGCCCATAGACCCCTGTTTCTTTTGCTGCTGTTGGAAAGCTAGCAGGAGAGATTGAACCTGCTGGGTGTCTGGGAACTGTCCAGTGCTGTACATGCATACAGTATATCTGCTTGTGAATTAAGAGGTTGGTGATAATTCCTCAATCACTCTACAGGGACAGTTTGTATGATAAAGACTGTTTTTTTTTAACTCAGAGCCAGCTTCACTACAGCATCTCTTCAACACAGAGCTTTGCTTGTTTGCCTTAAAAATAAATTAAAACTTATTTAATTGAATATAGAAAGATGCAGTGATTTATTAATCTGATTTGGAGATCTGCCTCTAGTTATTAGTGCTCAACAGCTAGTTCAGTGACAGTTAAGCACAGTGAACTCCAGGCTTCAGAATCTTCATTGCAAAATACTCAGTGGTCTATTTACTAAGCAGTGTTAGGAGACAGAGTGAAAAGTGATAAGAAAGTGATAAGGTGCCAGCCAATCAGCTCCCAACTTTCATTTCTTAAATACAGCCTGTGAGATGACAGTTGGGAGCTGATTTTCTGGCACCTTATCATTGTCTTATCACTTTTCACTCTGTCTCCTAACACCGCTTAGTAAATAGACTCGTCAGTAACACAGTACTTTTATGAAGTAGTGAGGCAGTTTCACTCATCATCCTATCTTGGGATAACGTTAAGATCTGAGGAAACTTATTTTGCCCCTGTTTTAACAATATGAAAACCTGGTAGTGCTATACCCTAATAATTGAAATAAAAAATCATATACTTCTCTCTTGGAAATCAGCTTTAATGCAAGAGTCCATATATGTGGAGAAAAGAAACAATATGTAGCATAATATTGTATGATAAATGTACAATTTATTAAAAGATTCAGCTATAAAAACCCCTTTAAAGGTGGAATTAGGCTCTAATGGCCAACAATAAAAACACAAAAATATTACAAGCATACATATAACAGTAGGTGGCCCATGGCCTCATGTATACATAAATAAATATGATTCTAAAGTCCAGAAATTAAAACATAAAAATCATAAGCATATGAATAACAGCTGGTGGCCCATGGCCTGCGTACCAGAACCAAGATGTAATTCAGTGTTGTGAGTGCGCCACAGGTAATTCTGGATACTACCTGTAGTGTCTAACCTATGGTTCTGGTCCAGTGCGCCAGGGGTCCCTTTCTGCTGCACTCAGATCCTGCAAGACCTTGACGCATTTCACACAGATGCTCCTCTTCAGAAGGTGATGCAGGTAGTATTTCTTCATGGGTTTAAATACCCTAGAACAGGATATAACGTGCCCTCCCTCTGAAATGTCCCAAACCGGAAGTGACATCATCTGTCACTTCAGATATACACAAGATGCTTTCCCAATGAGGACAAACAGGGAGGCAGCTGGTGTGCAGCGTCTTCATCTCCCCTAATATTCTGCTCAAGTCTTTATGGCCCTATTCACCCTCCCTTTTTCCTTTTTTTTGTATCTCACTTTGCTTTGGGGGTATAAAGTAACCCAAGTGTTTACATCTCAGGTGGCTTTGCCTGGTTGCGCTAAGGAGTTGTGTATATATTTTTTTCTTCCCTGTTTTAATAAGTTAAGGACTACCAGGGGTCTTATTGAGGATATCAGTCATTTCTGCTTAACACTGAACTAACTTTATTTGCCCATTGTAAACATATTTCTGCATCATTCCATTAATACTAAATTCCTGAAGGAAACAAAGTTTACCAACCAAGCTGCAACTATAAGGGGTATATTTTCTAAAGGTCAATTTTAATTGATTTTGATTGATTGAAAATCATTCAAAATCGATCAACATCAATGTGTTTCTGGGGTTAAAATCATACATTTATTAACAGACAATTTTTTATTTCGTTTTTTAAGAATTAGTAAATGTGTGCTTTAGCCCCAGAAACAAAACATCAATGTTGATCAACTTTCATCGATTTTGAAATTAAATGAGATCAAACTTTAGTAAATATAACCCTAAATCTCATCTTTGCAATAACTTCAATTATTTATCCTTATGATAATGATCCTTGCCATAGGAATGCTCAGATAACAGGAAATAGTATACGTAATATAGAGTTTAGCGTTAAATTGTAACATGTTTTGGACTGATACTGTATTATACTTTTTACTTTCATTTTTAAATAAAGCCATCAACTCCTATGTGATAGTGACACCCAATTACAGACACAGCATGCATTATTACATATCATATATTTATTATTGATATATAAAATATATTAGTTCACTCATTGGTCCCAGCCAGACCTGCTAAAATGTGTGTGTATCAGGCTCTGCCCCTCAGGCAGGCAATACCGACAGCAGCTGCCTGTCATTAATGCCACTTTGTGATGGAGGTGCATCACAGATACAAGTGACAAACCCTAGAACAGGGGTGGGCAACCAGTCAGAGTCAAAGGGCCCAAAAATATCTGTAGTTATGTCAAAGAGCCAAAATCATGCAAGCGCTGAAGGGACATATGCAAAAAGGGGTGTGGCTTTGTGTTACCTAGGCCATGCCCCTGGTATGATTTTTGTAGGAGCATGTAAAAGAGCAATCACACAATCACTGTGGAGATAACTATTAAAGGGAAATAAAAAGCCAGGACAATATAAAATATATATATAAAAAAAATCCACATAAAATACACTGCAACATGCCAGATCCACATAAAATACACTGAAAAAGCCACATCCACAAATAATACACTGAAAAAGCCACATCCACAAAAATACATTTAAAAATAAAAAAGATTCACATAATACAATCCAGCCCCCATGTGTCACTCTAGCCCCTCCATGTGTCACTCCAGCCCTACATATGTCACTCCAGTCCCTCTCATGTGTCACTTCAGTGCCCATCTGTCACTCCAGTCCCTCTCATGTGTCATTTCAGCGCCCATCTGTCACTCTAGCAGCCGCCCATTTGTCACTTCAGCATCCCCTCATGTGTCATTCCAGCCCCCATTTGTCACTCTAGCAGACCCTCATGTGTCACAACAGCAGACTCTCATGTGCCTCTCCAGACCCCCCCTCTTTCCACAGGCCACTGCAGCCACCCACATGTCACAAATAAAATGAAAAAACAAATAAAAACCCTCACTGCTCCTACCTTGTTGTAGACTGTGTCACGTAGGTAGGTTCTGGTGTCTGCGACCACATCGTCCTCGCGGTTGCAGTTTCAGTCACAAATTGAGCTTTACCTCCTTTTTGCAGCTTGATGTCACCATGTTGCCCATACATGCCTCCGTGCTGGGCATGTCCCTACACCGTCATGGGTGGGGAGTGCAGCAAGGCTCCACCCCCTTTGCCACAGACTCTGCCCCTTTTCTGTACGGTAGTATAACCATCACATTGGTTATACTATCGAATTGTTGTGATGCGATGGCAACTAGCCATGTCAGTGGCAGAACCTACCTACATGACACAGTCTGCAACAAGGTGAGATGTGATGTGATGGTGGAAGCCTGGGAACCATTCGATGGCGGCAACCATTCGATGGCACCCTTCCGATGTCCATCCCTAATGTGGAAAAACCATGCAGAGGCTGCTGGAAAATGTAGTCCAGGCAACAGACCTGATTGCACAGTTGTGGCCCTCCGATGCTTACAGTTCATGTGCTTGGCAATACCATCTGATAAGATGCAGTGTAGCAGCAGGCACCAAAGTGCTAGTCTTAAAGGGAACGGCTCCCTCTGAGTATGTTAGTGGTGGGGGCCCCTTGGTGGTGGAGTCCCTAAGCTGCAGTCTATTCAGCCTGCCCTTAAATCCAGCCCCGCAATTCAGATCTGACATATTGTAACCATAATTCTAGTGTTCTATGGGTTACTAAACTAGATGTGCCTCCATCAAAGCTAATAGAAGATATAGACAATGGTTTGAGGAGCTAGCTTGGGACAACCCCTATTAGACCTGAATAGATGTGTTACTTAAATTTAACAAATCTATTTTATACAGTATAATCTGATTACTTAAGAAATAAAGAACACAGATGTGTGGTAAAATAACAGAGAGTTCTCTTTACTTTTATGTATCAGGAACTCTTCTTTCCTTGTGATCTCAGTTGAGGACAATATTAAAAGGTTGAAAAGAACAGTATATAACTACAATAGGATGACAATATATTATAATATGAGGCAATATTATATAAGCATAAGATCAATAGCTGTACACTAAATGTTTACATAAATAAATATTACCTGGAACAGTTGTTTAAATACATAAAACTATATTGAAAGCTTACACCTAAAAATTACTACTAATTACATATATATATGTATATATATATATATATATATATGTATATATACTAACAAAACTGGATCAGAACCTCTATATACCCCTGCCTATACCTTCTGAAAACCTTCCTATAAACCTCTAAAAATAACGCTAATTGCGTACACAGTATGACCGCAAATAAAGACAGGAGTGGAATCTGTGGTTCCAACGCACAAGTATTATTCAGGTAAAGTACAGTCAGTTACATGCAATTGATACATACACAATTTAGGCATAAAAGGAATATACATACGCTGCGCCTCCGGACCCAGAGATAGACCTCAGACTAGAGACCCTCAGTACATACAGCATTCAGCATGGACTAAAAAAACAGTATTCGGGCACATGTACAGACCCAAGTACAATATACATACGCTGCGCCTCCGGACCCAGAGATAGACCTCAGACTAGAGACCCTCAGTACATACAGCATTCAGCATGGACTAAAAAAACAGTATTCGGGCACATGTATTTATCCCCCCCAGACTAAAACAGGACAAAGGGGAAATTCCCTGCTGATGTCATTGGTTCCCAGAGGAGAAGCATATGTTACAGCACATTTAACAGACTGGTTCAAATAGACTCCCCCTGCCTCTAACAGCAGGGGAATCTTTCTAGTAACGCCTCCTGTAACATTCCAACTGCTAAACATTTTGTTGCTTGTAAGTTCTGCGATCCGTAACTTGAGTTTGCATGATGCGATCTCTCCACCGATAACACTGGGATGCTGTAAAAAGTGTATGCATCAGAACAAGACCAAACACAACTTGCTTATCATGTATAATACCTTATTTATCAAATACCTTTACTTCTCAGTATTTAAACTAACTAAACCAACTTGAATCATACATTTGATGCTTATTGAACCTTATGAGTGAATATAAAATGTGTGGGTGTTCAGGGTTTGGTATAAGGACGCTAGTTAACTTGGGACAGATGCGTGCGCATAAAGCTACTTTTTCAGCGGTTTCATACAAAGTCTTATGCATTCGCTAATATGCGACTAGTTAATAGCGCTCTTGTGAGTATTATTGTGTGTATGAGAAATGATGAAAGAAGCGATCGCATTGTGCTAATATAAATATCGCCACATGTACTATATTGTGAGTTCACCTAAAATGGTGCTTAGGTGGTCATTCGCAAAATGGCGTCTTGTGATCGCATTTCTAAAATGGAGTCTTGCGGCCATTTGCAAGATTGCGTCGCTGCGATTAAATTTTAAACTGAACTTGTCTCAGCCAATTATTCAGCTTCGACAATACACATAGTAGAGCCCACAAAGTTCATAAATAAAAATAATAGGGTAATAAATATTGGTACCACCGTACCACGTGGTTATTTCTGTCGTTGGTGCACTTAGTATTTATCAGGGGTGGAGAATGGCTTGCATAAAGTTGTATTTTCTTCTTGAAAGAGTTGTAGCTACTCTACAGCTATATTGCTGAACATATAGAGGCTATCCTTGAAGATTAATTGTTAAGAGAACCCCTCAATCTCTTTTCAGTGGATTGCATTAATCTGTATGATTAGCTCTTATTAGTCACTGAGGAATTGGCAGTACAAGTAAATTTTTAGTCTTTGAGTATGTCTCCCATAAGAAGAAGCTGGAGTATATTATAGCTCCTTAATAATAGGTTGATCCTAATTGTAGAATGGAGTCTTTATTGCTTATGCGAATGATGTACGGGTATATGCATACAAAGTTCATCAAGCTTGGGTAAATATGCTGTAAATGTATCAATCCAGCAGAACATGATTTACATGAAATCAGCACAGTGGGCTCCCCCTCCTGTATCCCTTTATCTTTTAACATGTTCATAAAGGGAATAAATGCAATGCTATGTGACAGCCTTCACAAAATCTCAAATGAATGCGAAGTACTCAAAGAAAAACCTCCACCCCAAAGGATGGAGAGAAAATATAGTGATAGTTATAATTGACAGACAGAAATAAAAGACAGTGTCAATAGCAGCTAGCAAACAGTCACACACAATGTATATGTAATATTATTACAATGAAATCTAATTCAACTACACAAACAGGAATGGTAAGATATATAGCCCTGTATACCTTAACCATGGGAGATGTATACAAGGAGATTGACTCAATCCCTCCTGAGACCAACAGTTACAGCAGCACATTGATAGTGGACCATAGGTGTCTCATATACACATGGAGGGTAGGCAGAGCAACCCAGACATGCAAAACTCTTCGTAGGGACTGCATCTGGGTCGGGTAGCAGCTGTCGGGAGAGCGTCTACCTCCCCTAAGCTCACTCAACCAGCTGGGTATGCTGGCCTCATGGCAGCAGAAGCATCAAATGATAAGGCCCTGGTGGTCTAGTGAGGACGTGGACAATCCCAGGCCCTGACTGCAGTGGCTTCTGGTGCATCTCTAACACCAGAAGCAAGTACTACCGCGCGCAATTCCCCATAAGCGAGGAACTGCCTTATCTGACATCTCTGTACATCTGGTTGCAGTCCAGGCCGCAGCATTGCTGCTAGCAAGCTCAGCCGCGACCCACCAGAATCACCAGCCCAGTTATTGGTGTTGCGGCTCGGCGGAGGTAGATGGAGTCGCAGTACACGCGTCTTAATTCAGATGCTTAGTACTGCCAAACCAAAAACCATAGAAATAATATAAAACATAAAATAAAAGCTTAGGACTGCCTGAGTAGTCTCCTGTTACAAAGGTGCAATAGATGCTGCTGCGCTGACTGATAGTGGCTATTGTATTAGGGAGCCTGATACTGAATTCATCTGTAGTATCTCTTGGGTACCGTTTATCTGAACACTGACTTGCCTGTATTAAAAGGATCTGCTTCAGCACTGTCACTCAGCTGGATCTCTCCAATTCACTTCCCTCAGTCCTGCCTCCTGCTGCAACAGGCTACTGCAACACAACAAGTCCCAGAGGCTGGGTCAACCTCCGGAAGCTTCTTTTCCACTTCTCTGGCAGTAATGGGCTAAAAGGCATCACCTGAAACCTGCACCTTAGTCAAAGTCTGCAGCATTGTTTTCTCATCCGCCTCCTCTCTGTCTTGCTCCCAGGTACGTAACCGCTCTCCAACTGCTGCTGTCTAACTGTCACTTCTAACTGTTTCTCATCAGCAGAGCAGGTGGCATTTTCTTCCAGCATCTTCCCTGGCCTGAGGGTTTCTAGTGATTCCTGTTTCATAGTCCAAGGCATAAACATATATACTTATATATAAGACCATATTCCAAGGCAGAAACATATATTTATATACACTACATTTACAGCTATTACAATACTAACAGCACTTAATCTACTGTATAACTGTTAACCCTAAAGGGGTTACAATATGATACAAAATACAATCTGCATCTTCATGGTTAAAAACAGTTTATGGCAAATATTCAGTTGAAATTTAGTTCTGCAAATTATGACTTTTATTCCAACACATAATGGAGAGAATGAAGTTTTAATTAACATTAATAGCATCAGGGCCACTTTGATATTCTTTAAACTATTGAACTGAACAAAGCAGATGTCAGAAAATATGGCAGTAGTAATGTCACTCTTCCCCTGGTGAATAATTAGTATTTAAGTATCTTTTTACAGTAAAAACAAACATCACATCAAGTTCAGAAGCTTTAAGAGTTCAGCAGTTTCCCTCTATGACAAGCAGAATGTTGATACTAGAACTAATTACATTTCTTGTCTCAGCTACATCACAACACATGTGTTTGCCTTGAATGTAAGGGATGCTGCCATAAATTAACCTTTGCCATCAAGTTCATAGGGTCATTAATCAAACCGATAGATAGAAGAGAGCACAAGTGAACATTTAGCTTCTTCTAGTGATCTCAGAATCAGGTTTGTAGCAAGAAAGTAAAATATTTTGCTTGTTGCTGTTCATGTTATGTTTTAATTATTAATTGTTGAGACGTGTGCTCTGTTCTGTCTAGTCAGATGTGACAGAGGCCCTCATTCAGAGCCGCTCGTAAGCGGCCTTACGCTCGTAGTCATCCGATGTTGTTAAACCAAGCATGCGTCAGTGTAACAGTGCACACGTTCGTCGAATAGCGAACAGGAAGTGACATGTCAAATGTGATTGACAGAACTGTCCGTTTTGTGGCGGTAACGGGGTTGGAGATGGGAAAATGCAGGCGTGTCAAGGCATTTTTTGGGCGTACATAAATTATCTGATGCGAACGGCCAATGTGAACGGAACAAGTGTTACGTCACTGTCTGATCCACTTTCCATTAAAACTACTCGCTCAGCTTGTGGTCTGGTATTCTCTACCGCAATGACGATGGTCTCTTCGTTCTTCCCGTGGCTCATCGATGGTTTCCCGATTTATCAATTGAGGCCCCAAAAACAATCAGTTTTGAATTGCAAAAATGCTTGTAAGGTGTTTAGCAAATAGCCTTTTTTTAGTAGCAAAAAAACGAACGCAGGTGAACTACTCAGCTGCTAATTTATGGGTTAGACAATCAATTAGCTTACAAATTTATTTTCAATTTGCGTGTTTTTGCCAAATTTGTTTTCTTCTTTTTTTAGGGCAACAATATTGTACGCTTGTTTGTTGTTTTTCTTCATTTTTTAGGGGCCAAGAAAACAATCGTCCTTTTGTTTTTTTGCTAAGTGTTAATTAAAACTCATAAATTGTTTTTAACCCTTGGTTTTTTATTCAAAAATAATGTTTAGATTTCCGTTGTATTGTTTGTAATTTTGTTTGCGGGATTACCTTTTAACCAGTTTTTGAATAAATTACCAATAGAATTGTGCAGATTTTCAACAGTATTTTATTTTTTGTTGTTTTTTTTAAAAAAATTTTTGGGGAAATAATAAAAACTTGATAACGTAAAAACAAATAACAAATGATTTTAGAAACACACAAACAAAATAAGTGGCATTTGAAATCCACAAACAAACACAATTAATAAAAAATTCACAAGAAAGGAGAGGGAGGTTTTGGGCATTAAGGAATATGGGGCAAACACTGAGAAGGATTATGGGAAAATTAGCCAGTGCTGTCATTGTCTTTTGGCCCGTTTGGCCGGGGTAGGGAGGGAGGGAGCCTGAATGGGTCCGGGATGTCCTTCTGCTGGCCTGGCCAGAGGCAGATGTTGTGGCCTCTGGACTAGGCATAGGGCTAGGCATATTTGGAGGGATGGCTGTTGTTGTGCCAGAGGTGGAGGGTCCTGATATTCCGGCAGGAAGGGAGGCCGACTCCAACATGTGCTGGCGAATGAGCTGCTCCAGGGCATTTGCTATTCGCACGTTGGCCCCAGTATTTTCCGCCAGGGCCTTAGCAATGGTCACGTTGGCCGCAGCACTTTGCTCCAGGGCGTCCGCCACCCGTAGCAGATTGGCGTCCTTCCTCAGCAGAATCTCGGTCTGCTGATCCGTTTTAATATTGAGATCAGTGAGGAGGCCCACTGCCTGCGAGGGGGAATGCCCTGGACTGTCTGCCACAGGGTCCCCAGCCGGATCTACTGCTTCCTCCCCTGCAGAGCCAGCAGAAATTCTGCGGCCAAAGCTCCCCTCTGGAGCAGACCCATCCGCCTGTGTCTCTGTGAGAAAAAAGAGAAAAGAGTAACATTATAATCTAGATATTGTCCCAAACACATTTCTGAGTTGTTAACATTACAACATTTACCTGGGGCAACATGAGGAGCCGCAAAGTCTGCATGTCGGTATCCGTGTTCGACATGCCAAACACCTCCTCATCCTGCACACACCCCTGGGCCATCTCCTCCAAATCTGTGAGCTCCAGTGACACAGGGGTGGGACCCCCACCTGTCCCCCCTGCATGCCTAGCCCTATCAGCCAGTTTTTGCTTAAGATGATATCTGAAGTCGCTCCATCTGTGGGGTAATAAGTTGGTATTATTCCTGCAGTATTTGGACCTGTAAACTCTTTTTACTAAAATGTAGTTTTCACGTATCGTTTTGCGTTTGATCTCCCGGGTTGAACGTTCAAGATCACCCACCCTATTGACACCATTGGCTATGTCATCCCACATTTTCCATTTCTGGCTTGCACCCATATTCCTTGCTGCCTGTGGCAGGTTGTCATTTCACATTTGCACCATAACCTCCATCTCCTTTCATGTGAATTGTGGTTGCCTTTTTTTTTTTGTTAAGTTGGCCTACTTGGCCCAGCAGCCTCTTCCATGGCATCCTCAACACCTTTTTTTAAAATGGGAATAAAATTTCTAATGTAAAATGTTTCCAAAATTATTGTTAAACATAATCCTTTTGCCCAAAAAAGAGAAATACTTACCTGGCACCTCTTGGCCAGTGTTTTGCTGCTCTGTAGTCATTTTGGACTTTCAGGTCTCACTACAGCAGACCGATTTGGGTTTTCAGTGACGTTTTTATATATGCGACAGCATTATTCGGCCGCATCATTGACTGTGTGCTCCTATTGTCCGTCCTTAATTTGAGTGGGAAAATAAAGACTATTTATGGCTTGGTGTGACTCGAGTCGATGTGGCATGTTTTGATTGTTGGAGGTTTTGCATTGGAGTGGATTGTTTTTTTCGAACTTCTTTATTTTCTGTTGGCTTTTTTTATTGTTTGGCTATTTTTATTGGATTTTTTGAGTAAGTATTTTAAAAAACCACCGTAAAACATAATCATCAATAGTTTACAATTTTTTTTATTTTTTAACAGTTATTTTGGCATTGCCCCAGTGACGTTTTTGAACTTTGGGATATTTGTCTGTTTTTGGTAAGTGTTTTTGGTTTCATGAATTTACAAATTCGATGTGTTGGTCTTAGCATATGTTTCGCTAAGTAATGTTGTTTATTTTCAGGGAACAATCATGTCTTAACACTAAATATAGCGTACTATTTTGCCCACTAATGTGTCTTGATTTAACTGTAAAAGTAGCGTACTATTTTGCGAACTAATGTGTCTTGATTTAACTGTAAAAGTTGCGTACTATTTTGAGCACTAATGTGTCTTGATTTAACTTTAAAAGTAGCGTACTATTTTGCACACTAATGTTTTTAGATTTTTTCAGTGTAAAGTCATGACTTACCACTAAATGTATCGTACTATTTTCTGCACTAATGTGTGCTCCCTTCTCTATTTTTTTTAAATTAATCTTAAACATATTTTCTACTTTTGAAATGTAGGTTGTTCTGCACATGACACGGCCCAGGCCTGTAAGCATCTTTGGATTTCTTAGAAAAGATAAGTATATTTTTCTTTACACATTTGTCTAAAACAATAACTACCTGGCTTACCATTTCAGGTTGATGTTGGTCGTATTATATTGGCCATGGTTCCAGAACCCGACCAACCTCAACTTTGTCCCAGGCATAGGCCTCGTAGGTGTGCAAGGCCCCAGATATATAGAACACATGTCACCCTTTTTGGAATGCCAGATGATGAGGTATTAAGGCGATATCGTCTGCCGCCACAAATCATCATAGACACTCTCTCATTAATAGAGAGTGATCTTGAACAGCAAATTGACAGTCCTACAGCAATACCACCACTTACTCAATTAATGTCGGTGTTACATTTTTGTGCCTCAGGATCCTTTAAAACCACTGTGGGAATAGTTGCAGGAATATCCCAATCCTCCTTTTCAAGGATCCTGAGGGCAGTGATGGAGGCCCTTTTTAAACACCTCCATCATTTTATTAAAATGTCATTGGATATGGGTACCCTTAATGTGGCGAAGGCAAATTGTTACCAAATAGCTGGCTTCCCACACATCATAGGGATTGTGGATGGCACTCACATACCACTTCAGCCTCCAGCAAGGCTGGAGGCTATTTTTAGGAACTGCAAGCACTTTCATTCACTGAATGTAATGGTGGTATGTGATGCCTCCCTCCAGATCCTGTCCCAGAATGTCAAATTCCCAGGCAGTGCACATGATTCCTTCGTCATCCGGCAATCAGGGATTTGGCACAAATTAAACAACCTACAAGCTGGTTATGCATGGCTTCTGGGTAAGTTGAAACCTTCTGTTGAAACCAATGCAAAGCTTGTTACACAATGGTTCTGATGTTTGTTTTTATATTTTCACAGGAGACAGTGGTTACCCTTGCACGCCCTGGCTGCTCACTCCTTATTTGGTTCCCACACCAGGGCCACAAAGTGAGTATAATTCCGCACTTACAGCCACCAGACAGGTGGTGGAGCGCTGTATCGGCCTTTTAAAAGGCCATTTCAGATGCCTCCACCGCTCTGGTGGCGAGCTCATGTATTTGCAGGCTATGGTTTTGAAAATTGTGGTCCTGTGTGGGATATTTCACAACATCACCATAAGGAGTGGTGTCCCAATGCAGCCAGAGGATGCCTTGCCTGAGGATGGTCCCCCCGAGGTTGGTCGGAGGTCAGTATGTGGGGGGTCATACGTGATGACATTGTGGCCAGATTTTTTAGGTAATTATTTTCCAAAATTAAGTTAATTGACACAATGTAGACATGTAAGATTTTAATGTTCAATTTTAATTTTTTTTTTTTCTTTTATTCCATAAAATGACCATAAAAAACGATGCCTACTACCTGATCCGAAAAACTGACTTCATGTGGACACATTGGATATAACTTCGGGAACAATGATTTCTTCGCCTCATTTGTGGAATCATGTTGGCATGCTACTTCTTCAAACAGTTCCTGATTGTTGTTTTACTTTTGTTGTTTTGGGTGTGTTTTGGATTTTTGGTGTGTGTTTTCATTGTGTGAATTGATTGTGACAAATCACTTGGTGTTTATTATTTGTGTGCATTAAACTTTTTTTTACCATTAAACAAACATTTCCTGGGTAAATTACAAGCAAGTGTAACCTGGTCAAAAAAAGGCAAACTTGCTTATTGTCTAATCCTGTAATGTGTTAAATTGTAATCTTTTTGACCCTGCTTTGTGGCTAAAAACAAACACCAAAGGTGAATCAGTCTGTTTGCCAATGTAGGCCTAAACAGGTTTGGCTTAATTTTTACGTTACCCCCAAAAAAGAACACACTATTGTTGCTGTTAATTCTATAAACCTATTGGTATTGTTAGGTGTTTAATGTGCCAGCTTACATACTTACTTGAGCTTTATACAATCCAATTTTCATTACTTATGGTAAAATAGTACACTTATGTAAGGTTCCACACTCTAAGATTTACAGACAAGGAATGAGACTTAAATAAATCAAAATATATTTAATTTTTTTTAAATTTTTTTTGGTGAAAACAAAAAAATTAGTGGCGAAGGAGCGCCAACAGATGATCCAAGACCACTAGCATGCCAACTACATGGCCCCTCAAGCTCTGCAATCCGGCATACATTTCTTCATTCCGCCTCTGGTCCTCTGTGGGTTTAAAAAATGTGGGGATTACTAAAATGACACCTTAATTTATATGTTACCAAACAATTTAAAAATCAGACTATACCAAAAAACGAGAATAATAACATCTACAAAACAAAAGTAATGCCAAACTCAAAGATTGTTGTAAAAAAGAAAAAAAAAATTGACATCAAAATTCAACACAAAATAGGGACAACTATGCAAAAATACTACATTTGTTGTTACTGTAAACAAGAAAGACACAAGTATGAGTGTTTGGACAGGTGTCATATGTGTAAGGGGAAAACATCCTAGACATTGTTTCACAAAGATATATATCCAAAACATTAGAACTACTTTACAATTTTGAACTGCACAGGCAAAAGGACAACATCACCCAGTAAAAAAGAAAAAAAAAATTGACATCAAAATTCAACACAAAATAGGGACAACTATGCAAAAATACTACATTTGTTGTTACTGTAAACAAGAAAGACACAAGTATGAGTGTTTGGACAGGTGTCATATGTGTAAGGGGAAAACATCCTAGACATTGTTTCACAAAGATATATATCCAAAACATTAGAACTACTTTACAATTTTGAACTGCACAGGCAAAAGGACAACATCACCCAGAAACCAAAAAATGCAAAAGCAACCATAGTTTAAAAGGGAAACATACCGGGCCTAATGCTGCCTGGGCCAGGTGCCCCAAAATTGTCCTCCCCAGAGGTGGGCAAGTGCTGCACGGAGGGTGGAGGGGTGATTTAGGAAGATGTTGAGGGTGAGGAAAAGAGAGGGGGGGGTGGAGGGGAGGGTGAGGAAAAGAGAGGGGGGGTGGAGGGGAGAGTGAAGTTGGAGGGATGGGAATGTGAGGAGAGGGAGGGGCCATTTGGGGAAGAGTGGGGAGAGGATGTTTGGGTGGGAGTGGGGGAGAGGGGACGAGCCCGACGTCGGTGATGTTGGAGACGTCGTAGTCTGCGCTCAGCCCCTAAATGATGTTGAAAAATTTATATTATTACATATTTAAAATTTTTAATCCCAAATTTACACACAAAAAACAAAACAAAACAGGGCTATACGGGAAACATGCACACGCAGGTATGTCCAAAATAAAGAAACAGGGCTATACAGGAAACATGCACACGCAGGTATGTCCAAAATAAAGAAACAGGGCTATACGGGAAACATGCACACGCAGGTATGTATAACAAAAAACAACAGGGCTATATGGGAAACATGCACACGCAGGTATGCTTACATTTTAAATTTTCTAAAAAAAAACACTTACTTTCCATGATTTGCTGACGCAAATTGGCCAACAGGCGTGGGCATCGGCGCCGGAGATCGGACCACCTCCTTTCCAACTGTCCGATATTTTGGCGGAATCCGATCCTACGCAGGTGGCGCCGCACCTCTGCGTAGGCATGCCGCTTGCGGAGGTTAGTGATGGGGCACTTGGAGTTGGTTAATCTCCGGTCCATCACATCAGTGAGGACCAGGAGTTCTCTGTGACAAAAAGCTGCGGCTGTGTCTCCTCTCGCCAGCCAGTGCCATCAACGGCAGCTTCTTAAAATGCAGGTTCTCTCCAGGGCCGGATTTCGGGGGGCCAGGCCCTATGAAGCTGCTTAGGTTGCCTAGCGGAAAATCTGTCCCTGCCACCGTGCCACCACAGCTGGTGGCACTACAATTCTCACTGCTACCACTGCATGTACCTGCAGGTGCACACTACAAACACCATATGGTGCCTGCATTATCCCACTCCTGACTAGATCTGGCATGTTCCTGCATTCTGCTGCCTTAACCCTGTGTTGCCTCACATCCTTGGTTAAACAGTTCCTGGTTAAGCTATTGATCACGTGGACTGACCTCCTTCGCTGACACCTATCAACATAGGTTCTGCCAATATCAAAAGCTAACCATACCTAGATTACAGTTTTCCACAATGGGTATATAAAACTAGGGTATTCATTTATTTGTGGAGCTAAATGCATAGGGATCCATTCTGCAGCACATTGTCTTTTATTTTTCTGCACTATATTCTCCTTTTTTAGAAAAACAAAAAAATCTCTCTCATATGATGTACAGTATTGATGAGCTCAGAAAAACAATCTCCACTCCTGGTTTGTTTCAATGCCAAGCTAATAATGAATAAATCTCATATACTATATATTTACACATAGCACACAACCTTTACAAATCATAATAATTGGGGCTTTGCTCTTTGGGACACAAATCTATAGGAAGAGTACTTTGTCTAGTTCCAAGATATATGATGTAGGCAGTTTACAATGGTTTTGAAAAAAAATATAAGCAGGAGCATGGAGAGCAGGGGGAGTAGGTACAGATTATCCTCTCCTGGGTCTCTATAAGGGTCTGGGAGTGACACCTGTGGTGACACAATCATGGACCTCTATGCATATGCCATAGTACTGTAGACATAAGGGGGAGTAAACATGTCCCCTCCAGTAGGCACACCTTGCAAGCACCATGGCCTCCCAAAGTCTCAGCAGCCCTGAATGTAAGTGCTGGTAAACCCTCACTGTACCACTATGCCATATTAGTCTATCTGGCTATTTGTGGCATATTTTGCAGCTGTTCAACATTGATCTGAGCAAATATATAGTATTGAATTTGCATTGCATACTACACAGATGGGCTGAGAAGAAACCAAATTAAAATTTGTGAATTGCATAATGCTGGAATTAGACAAAAACTAACATGACATACTGAATGTAAAGAGGCAGGTTTCTGCAAGGAGCAAAAGGATGGGCCCAATCAATTATTTTATTACATTGCATGTGGCATTTGTAATGAGTATTATACTGTTTGGAGATTTCTCCACCTGAGGGACACCACTGAGGATGTCTCCCGATAATTAAGAATTCAACTCGCAGCAAGTTGCAGCGGTGAATACTTGATTACTTGTGCAAATCAGTATTGCTCCAGTGCAGGGGCAGCTTCCCCTGAAGAGCAGCTGACCCCATGATCAGTAACACTGCTACAGAGGTAGCAGTGATACTTACCCGTGCTGTGCCGAGATTCTGCACAGCTGCAGGTCAATCACTGCGTAGGTAGTAGAGATATCTGCTCAGATCCCTCTTCTCAACCTCAGACCTCCTTCACATAGGAATGAGCAAGGTGTCAGGAATGAACACTATCTGCTGATGCCTGCAAGCAAACTCTGAAAACTTTAAGTTGTCAGAGTTTGCTGAATACTAAATGGCCCTATCGTGCACATAATAATAAATGGGTCCATTATATAATACATGCGGCAACTAGGGCCGATTCTAGACATTGTGGAGCTCAGGGCGAAAGTTCCCAGTTGCGCCCCACCCTCCCTCCCAAAAAAATAAAGAAATAACTTTTTTTAGATGACATTCCTCTGTGTGCCCTTCCAGAAAGGGGGCGTGTCCTTGTGGAACATCCCCAATTCATCACACTCTGGGGCATGCCCTGCATTTACGGAGGTGCTGGGCATCCCCCAAGCTCTCTCCCCATGTGCAGTAATGCGCCTTACACAGTTATGCCCTTTATAACACATTATGCCACACGCAGTAATGCCCTTTATAACACATTATGCCACACACAGTAATGGCCTTTATAACACATTATGCCACATGCATTAATGCCCTTTATATCACATTATGCGATACACAGTAATGGCCTTTATAACACATAATGCCACATGCAGTAATGACCTGTATAACACATTATGCTATATGCAGTAATAACCTGTATAACACATTATGCCACATGCAGTAATTACCTTTATAATACATTATCCCCAATTCAAATTACACCACACAGTAGTCCCTTATTCATGTTATGACACACAGTGGTGTCCCTTTCATACAATGCCCAAATTAGTGTCCCTTATACACAAGGCCCACAGTAGTAGTGCCCCTAATACAATGCCCACAGTAGTAGTGCATGCGCACTAGGGCACCATCGACCCACTTGTGAGCACTCAGCACTCGTGAGCGGGTCTGAATCAGGCCCAGAGTATATAACTACATGGACCTTGTGACAGGAATTGTACAAATAAGAGTACTTGTTTTTATCTTGATTCTGTCAATAAATACACTTTGATTTGTAAGAACACTGTCTTTATTGTATATACTGTGAGTGGTATCTCACAATTTAACTTTGGATGTCTTTTCATTAAATTCAAGTTCTAGAAAATTATATAAGCTGCAAGTTTCAGAATTTTGCACAAATTAATGCAAAAATGCTTTCAGTTGGTTAAAGCTGCTGTTGCATTAAGGAGATGGGAAGTTTGTATTTTCTGTTCAATATAAACTTCAGCTTCTGGGAAACCTTGTCCCCCAGACACACACAAAGGAAGGGGAGAAATACAATACAGATACACCAAGAGGAGACAGTGGGCCTGATTCAGAGCCTGACGCAAAACTGTGTTCGCCCGCAGTAGGTACGACCATCAAAATGTCAAATCAAGCACTCGCACATGTGGTCGCTCATAGCGAGTCTTCCACCCCATATTTCCCCAACCCCTCCTCTAGCTAACGAGTGTCCGAAATAGCGAGCGCTCTACTTGTTTTTTGTTGATGGTTGCGCTCGCACAAGTACTACCGGAAGTAGGCCTGTCATTTGTCCATTGCCTTGATTCTCGTTTGGCAAACATCCGTGAATCGATTGGTGCCAATCATTACCTTAATTTACTTAATTGTTGGTCGAATGTTTTCAATCTTGTTTGTTTTTTGAAGCCTGTAATTTCGAAAAATTTCTGCTTAACCACATTAAGGGACCCCATATCCAATGGCATATTAATAAAATGATGGAGGTGCTTAAATAGGGCATCCATTACCGCCCTCAGGATCCTTGAAAAGGAGGATTGGGAAATTCCCACAACAGTGCCAACTGTGGTCTGGAAGGATCCTGAGGTGCAAAAATGTAACACCGACATTAACTGTGTAAGTGGTGGTATTGCTGTTGGATTGTTAATTTGCCTTTCAAATCATCCTAGACAAGAGTGTCTAGGATGATTTGGGGTGGTAGGCGATAACGCCTTAAGACCACATCATCAGGCATTCCAAAAAGGGTGACACATGTTCTAAACAGCCTAGGAGGATGTTCAGGTTTGTCGGGGTCGTGGACCATCGCCACTATAATTCGCCCAACATCAATCTGAAATGTTAGACAATGTAGTTATTTTTTAGAAATTTAACAATGTGAAAATATACTTATCGTTTTTACACATTAAGAAGAATTTTACAGGGTTAGGCAGTGACTTCTTGAAGTAAACCTACGAATTAGATTTTCCATATAAATAATGTAAAAATGTACACAAAGTAATGACAGGCTAAGGCTAAAATATAAATAATGCATGCACTACACAGATGTTGTTATTCTAGGATTGTACATGAAAATTGTAATGTACGCTTAAGCCACAGACAGGAGATTAACAAAATATACGCAATACAGGTTACAAAATAACGCTTAATGGTACGCTTAAGCCACAGACAGGAGATGAACAAAATATACGCAATACAGGTTACAAAATAATGCTTAATGGTATGCTTAAGCCATAGACAGGAGATGAACAAAATAAATGCAATACAGGTTTCAAAATAACGCTTAATGGTACGCTTAAGCCACAGACAGGAGATGAACAAAATATACGCAATACAGGTTACAAAATAACGCTTAATGGTACGTTTAAGCCACAGATAGGAGATGAACAAAATATACGCAATACAGGTAACAAAATAACGCTTAAAGGTACGCTTAAGCCACAGACAGGAGATGAACAAAATATACGCAATACAGGTTACAAAATAATGCTTACTACTGCACTTAAGCCACAGACAGGAGATGAACAAAATATACGCAATACATTTCAAATTTATCATTAAAAAAAAAAACATTTCCAAAAAAAAATGTTTTTACGTACACCTATCTGCATAGTGTGACCCCTTAAATAAACATGAAAAATTAATCAAAATAACAGGGTCTAATGTATGACAAAAAACACTTACCGCACAAAGACGATAACACCAAAATAAACGAGATCCACAACACCAAACTTAAAAAAACAAACCTCAATAAAAGCAAAGTAAACACGTATTAACATTAAAAATGCTAAAAATATTTGCTAGTTATAATCGACCAAAAATTCGTTCACAAAAACTTACCTCAACAAAAAGAAAAATTTGTGAAAGAAAAAAACCCCAAAAATGCGAAAGAAAATAACCAAACAAAACAAAACTCGCCAAAAAACCACCAAACTCTCCACCAACAACCACAACTACTACTCCGACTAACTCTCAAACGCCAACAACTCCAACGACAACCACTACAAACAACCTACCCCAAAACAAGGCCACAAAAAAGCCTTAAATAGACCGAACTTTCCCGCTCAAATCAATGATGCACAATAGATGCGCCTGTATAATGCACACACATTTATAAAAATGTCACGAGAGCTCGCAATGGGTCTGCTGAATTCAAGGGTTTAATCATGTCCACTGAACAGCAGCAAAGGCAAAATCCAGGACCTCACAGTAAGTAGCTCCAAAATTAAAGTTACCACCAAAAAAATAAATAAATAATGTTTTTTTTTTATTTTTTGAAAGGTGTTGAGACTGAGAATGAGGAGGCTGTGGGGCCTAGTACCCAGGCCAGGGCCAAACGCAAAAGGCAGCCACAATTCACAAGAAAGGAGATGGAGGCTTTGGTGCAAAAGTGCATTGATAACCTGGCACAGGCACCCCGAAATATGGGTGCAACCCAGAGATGGAAACTGTGGGAGGAAATAGCCAGTGCTGTCAATGGGGTTGGTGACTTTGTCCGTTCAACCAAAGAGGTCAAATGCCGGTACGTAAATGCTGTAACCTATTTCCAAATTTTTATTAAATTATGAAAACATCTAACCATACATTTTTAAACAACAGATGGAGCAACTTCAAATATCGGCTAAAACAAAAATTGGCAGATAGGGCTAGGCATGCAGGGGGGGACAGGTGGTGGGCCAACCCCTGTGTCATTGGAGCTAACAGATTTGGAGGAGCTGGCACAGGTGTGTGTGCAGGAAGAGGAGGTGTTTGGCGTGTCCAACATGGACACAGACATGCCAGACTTTGCGGCTCCACATGTTGCCGCAGGTAATTTAGTCAAAAATGATTGAAAAACTTGTTTAAGTAAATTTACAAATGTACTAAGATTTGTATTATCTAACTTTTTCACACAGGCACAGAAGAGGATGAGTCTGCTCCAGAACTGAGTTTTGGCTGCAGTAGATCTGCTGCCTCCGCAGGGGAAGAAGCAGTATATCCAGCTGGGGACCCTGTGGCAGACAGTCCAGGGTCTTCCCCCTCACAGACAGTGGCCTTTCTCTCAGATCTCAATGAAAAAACAGATAAGAACACCGAGATTCTGATGAGGATGGACGCCAATCTGCTACGGGTGGCGGACGCCCTGGAGGAAAATGCTGCAGCCAATGTCAGAATAGCTAATGCCCTGGAGCAGCTCGTCCGCCTGCGCATGTTGGAGCTGGCCTCCCTTCCTGCTGGAACATCAGGGCCCTCCACCTCTGGCACAACATCAGCCATCCCTCCAAATGTGCCTAGCCCTATGCCTAGGCCAGAGGAAACAACATCTACCTCTGGCCAGGCCAAGCGCACGACCAGACAAAGTCATGCTCCCTCCAAAATCAAGCCAAGCGGGGGAAAAGGCGTTGACAACACTGGCTAATTCCCCAAAATTCCATCTCTGTGTTTGTCCCATATTTTTGCACCCCAAAACCTCCCTCTCCTTTCTTGTGAATTGTTTTTTTTATTTAATTACTTTGTATTTTTGCAAATGTAAAAAATTGCATTTTTTGCGGAACAAAAAACAAACATAAAAAAAATTGATTTGAATTTTAAAATAAAATAAAAACAAAAATAAAAAATTGTGTGTCATTTTCATTATCAACTGGCTAAAAGGGACTGGAACAAACATACTTAAATACATAACAAAGGTCATATACTAAAAAAAATATGAAAAAATAAAAACATCAGGTAACAGGTAAGTAAACAATAACACAAGCAAAACAATTAGTAGCTGATTGTCTTTCGGTATTTAAAACAAAACGAAAATAATATTTTACAAAAAAAGTAGATTGGTGTTGGGATATTAAAAAACAAAAGAAATCTGACAACAACATGCGTACGGAATATATCAAAAATATCAAGCATTTTTAACATAAGTGAAACATTTATTTGGTGATTGCTGTGATTTCAAAACACAAACAAATAGGGACACAACATGCATTCTAAATTTAGCTAATAAATCAGGGCCATTGCAAATCACCTTCTAACAAGTGAACCAATTATTAGGTGATTGGTCTTGTGCCTTCTTAAGGAGAATAGCAAAACATCGATTTGCTTAGGGAGCTACGAAGAGACCATCGTCTTTGCGAGATCCAATACCCTACCACAAGCTGAATGAGCAGTAATAATGGAAACTGGATCACACAGTGACGTATCAAAAATACCGTCCAAATTGGATGTTCGTTCAAGATAATACATGTACGCCCAAAAAACGGCTTGACACGCCTGCGTTTTCACATCTCAACCCCTGTTACCACCCATAAACGGAACATTCTGTCAATCAAATTACATAGGTCACTTCCTGTTCGCTGTGTATACGAGCGAAAGAAAAATGACCACAAAGATACGGCCGCACATGATAACCGGACGCATGCGTGGTTTAAAAAAATCGAATGCTTATGAGCGAATGGCTGCTTGCGTCCGGCTCTGAATCAGGCCGAGAGTTTTACAGCAGGATGATCGATACATAAACACTGGGGCAGAGAAGAACACAGAGCTATACAATTAGCTACACAATGAGGGAAGCACTAACTAATCAGGAGGAGGAGGAGTAGAGGTCAGGGGGTACTGCGTAATTTCAGAGCTTTACCTCCTATTAAAACAGAGGGCCTGATTCAGACCCACTTGCTAAGCAGCGATTGCTCGCAACCACAACGAGCAATCATATGCAAAACCAGCGAATGCTCGCAAAACACAATGCAAAGAGGTAAACGCCCAGCCAGAATTAAAAAACACCCACCGTAAGCTGCGAACAAGCAACACTTCTCTGCTTGCGATACATTCACTGCTGACGTCTGCGGACTCATCATTCCACATCCAATATATCGAAACCACACGCAGGACATTTGCTGCCATACTATGTAGTTGCCTGAGCAAATGATGTGTGTCTGCTAATAGCTTGTTATGTGTATGTAATTATAGTTAGATTGCATCTTTGATCTTCTTTAGCTATATTTTTTATTTTAAACTTGCTTTGACTATTTTAGTGTTTTGTTTTTACTTTAAGAAACACACATACGTCTATATATTTCTCTCTCTTTTTTTATTTTTTTTATTTTAGTTTATTATTAATATGCAATATATGTATATCTGTAACATATAGTCATAAAAATATTAAAAATTCTCTCTCTGTATCTCTCTCTCTCTCTCTCTCTCTCTATATATATATATATATATATATATAAAATGTGTCCTCAATCAGCTCTTGACTCTCACTATATAGGCTTGGTTTTCAAAATATAATTTTGGATTACAATGTTTGCCAATTTGGTTCCATTTTTTTTTTTACATTTGATTGAACAGTGTATGTAACAATGTGTATATATAGGTGCACATTTAGCAATGTTTGGTTTGGCTATGCATTTAGGGCCTGGCCGTAGTATCCCAGATATGGGAATTACCTGCTGCGTTCACTATGTAAATAATTTTTTTGTTATTTTAATACGACAGACATACATCCACAAACTGTGTTTGTGGTAGTTTTTGTTTAAATTATTAATTGATAAATGTGAGGCTTAAACCGTAACAATAGCTATTATAATATAATAAAATCTATTGTTCATAATTAAAGTTTAATTTTTTACATTTTTCAAATAGGTAAAAAACAAACAAAAAAATCTCAAAACAATCATAAAGTCCTACTGATGCGGGCTAGAGACTCCCCCACATTTGCCACACACTGGCCCATCTCTTCCAGCTCCCTCCATATTATATTGGCCAAGCCTTCCTGTGGCACATCTGAAAATAAAACCCAAAATTTGTGTTATTTTATTTTTGTTTTTTTTTTCAAATAAAAAAAACTGTATATTCCATCACCCATCCATGCTTCCTATGATAAACCCAGAACTGCAAGCTATGTGACAGTGCTGGCTTTGGAAAAGCTGCTTTTTTTTTGGAAAACACCATCTGCACAATTTAACTGATAGCAATATTCACATTTGAAAAGTGGCCTGTAGGCTGTTTTTTTTTTTAAATACAATTTAACACACGAACAAGCTTGTACAGTGAAATGGCTCCATTCAACATACATGTTGTAATGTTTTTTAGGTAAATGCAAACGTGTTTTGAATGTGTGTATGCATGTAACTTCAGCCGCAGGTCTTTCCTGGGATGGTTACTGTGATGAGACCACCCAATTAGACCTTCCCGAACTTTCGGGAGAGGAAGCTGGTCCAGGGGAGGAATTTTAAGAATGGAATGGTTCTGGGGTGGCAGGGGAGGGAGGGGAGGACCGGTGGGAAGAGTGAGCAGGAGATGGAGGGGAGAACTGGTGGGAAGGGTGAGCAGGGGATGGAGGGGAGGAATGTGGTGGGAAGAGTGATCAGGGGAGGGGGGAAGGGAGGAATGGGAGGAATGGTGGGAAGAGTGAACAGGAGAGGGGGTTTGACGACCACGCCCTCTTCTGGCTCATCTGCGTTGGCCTAAAAGATAATGGTTTTGAAATCTGAAATGTGTTATGAGTTGCAAGAACTATAGTAAATGTTTAAACAAGTCACTTTAAATGTGTGTGTATCTATTTTTTTTTTCTATCCTAATCAAAATATTCCAAAATATATCTCTTCATTTACATAATACAGTGAATAAACAAAATGGCTGCTCCTTGAAAAAAAAAGCCTGCAAAGCCTTTCATATTACAACAGAAACAATAATATATTTTTATCTTTTAATAAAAAAATAGTAGTGCAAACGCATGCATTCACAGTGCAAAACAACTTATGCTGCAAATTAAGGGCACTCAAGTGGGCCAGAAGGTCCGGGGTACGACGGCGGAGGTCAGACCAATGCCTCTCAAGCTGCACTATGGTGCAGTTGCAGCCTATGCGGTGCAGCCTATGTGGTGCCTCCACGTATGCCCACATCTTTTGCTCGTTGGTCATGAACGGCACTGCAGGCCCCAGGTGCCGGTCCATGACACTTGTCATTATGCTCAGCTCCCTATGGGTGAAGCTTGCGGCTCTCATGATGGCAATGACAAATATTACAGTGTGCAAACTTTATATAAACTATGGTGCATTCTGATTGGTTGGCCCCTCAAAAATGGCAGATGAACACAGGACAGTTGTTAATTTACTAAATCTATATGAACATAACACCTTCCATACAGCATGTGTCTCACCTAATCTCGCAGCTGGCATATGCCTGTGCGGCATTTTGTACACTCCCAACACTCCGCAGTTCCTCGTGAATGTGAGTGTAATTTGGAGGGGCAGTTTTATAGGCGTGTGTTTGTGTCAGTTGGTCGCATGTGCACTGCGTAGGGCACTGCGTGGGAGTGGTGCACAATTTCAGCTGCATACTCACATGCCTTTAAATGGCAATGCCTGGCTTTTAGGTTTTTGCAGTCATGGATAATCAGGACTGCAGTCTGTCTGACTGCATGCAGGAGATACACGATTTTCTGGACGAATTTGGATTGGAACTAGCATTTAAAAATGTAGATGTGGACACACTTGCAGATGTGGGTGTGGAAAGTGTGCCTGTGCCAACACCAGATGTTCCTCCTCCACCTCCTACAGACACATCACCTCCAAATGTGTCTTCCCCATCAGATGGCAGGATACAAGCTCAAATTATTACTTGCATGGTTACGGATACCCTCATCCATGAGGCACTAACCAGATTATATCTTGGGCATGACATTCCATTAGAAGCTTGTGGAGAGATCTGGATGGAAATAACCAAGATCATCAATCTGAAGCATTCCACTCATTATGATGTGTATTACCTTAGAAGAAGGTATATAATTTATATTTTGTTTAAAACTATTTAAAAATGGTTTCTGAATTTTGGTGTTTTTTCAGCAAAAATATAAGTCAAACGAAGTCTATTTTGTAGTACCAATGTTGTATGCCCAATGTTCAATATATAATTTGTGACATAGCAAGATGTTTTTTAACAAAAAACATAAAAATAAAAATCTTATTAGATGGGGTGACCTTTGCAGCTGACTCCAGAGAAAGATCAATTTACGGATCCAACACCTTAATGGGCCAGGGGGTCCCCTCCCTGACAGCTTGGCTTTAACCCAAAAAGAAAAACATATGTTGGGGTCCTTAGAATGGAGGTTATTATCAGACACCCAATTACTCCATCTGGTTCCTCGACAAGATGTCCAACATGCTGTGTCTGGTAATTATTTGCATACACCTGTCTCTGTATCTGTCTATTTATGTGTAAAGTATAAATACTAATTTTTACTTGTTCATTTTTAAATGACCTGTCATGGATCAAAGGCTGCAGTCGGATGGGGTGAGGGCACACCCTCCATCAACTGTGCCTCCCCCATCCACCACTGCCACCCCTGCAGAAGTCATAAATGGCCTTAGGGTTGCAGTGGAACGGCAATCTGAAGCCATTGAGGCAGTCCAGGCCAGCATGTTGGAGCAAACCTCCATTCTTAGGACAATTAGCCAAGATGTCAGGGGGATGAAAGAACAACTCACTGGCCCAAGACAAGGTGTGAGTGAGGTGGACCAGTGCCCTGCTGTGGCTGGAACGAGCTCCAAGCAGGATACATGACAGTACACCTGGATCCGTAAATTGAGATCTCCAGAGTTGGCTGCAATCTTGGATTATTTCCACCCAGAACTTTATGGAAGTTTATGCTCAAAAATTAGATCTGGTTAGTGCCCCTGGAAACCATACAAATAATAATTTGACCTTGTATCTTGCCATCATATGTGCCATACATATTTGGAGTTGATTTCTGATTTGTAGAAGGTGAAGGATAGACATTTGGTGATGGCACAAAAGTCACAACCCACATTTGCAAGTGTGTACCCATTCCAAATTCGCCCCAGTTGTCAAGAAGGTACCATGAAGGCTGGTGGTGGTTCCATAGTGTGGGGTGTGTTCAGGTGGCATGGGTTGTGTACGCTAGTCCAACTGAAAACCTCATTGATTGTTAACCACTATATTGCATTGCTTGATGACCATTTTTAGCCCTTCATTGACTTTCTGTACCCCCACAACAATGTAATATTTCAGCAGGATAATGCACCATGTCATCATTCCCAAGTTGTCTAGAATTGGTTTGAATTCTGGAGAGTTCCAACAAGTGGTGTTACTACTGTGTTTGCCCAACATGAACCCAATTGAGCATTTATGGGATATGGTGGAGAGGTCCATTTGCACCACCCAAAATCCTGTACCTACTAATATCAGGAAGCTGGCATGGGTCAACATCCCTCCAGTTGTCTTCTGTCCACTTGTGGAATCAATGCCATGCCAAGTTGCTATACTTTGCCATGCTAGAGGGGGTCCTACATTATACTAGGCATCTATTCCATTACTTTTGACACTTAATACTTCCCTCTCTCTACCACCTCCCTTGGTGACCTAATCAACTTCCTCAGTTTACAATACAACCTATATGCTGATTATATGCACATGTATTTCTCCTCCTCAGACCTCTCCCCCTCCACACTTCCTCTATTTTCTAACTCAGGGGTTCCCAACCACAGTTCTCAAGGCACACTAACAGTCCAGGTTTTAAGGATAGCCATAGCTAAGTACAGGTGACTTAATTAGTACCTTAGGTATGTTGATTTAACCACCTGTGCTTAAGCATGGATGTCACTAAAACCATGACTGTTAGTGTGCCTTGAGGACCTAGGTTGGGAATCACTGCTCTAACTGTTTCTTCTCTATCTCTTCCTGAATGTCCCTGCGTTTTCTTAAACGCAACATATACAAGACTAATCTCAACAATGTCATTCTCTCACTCGCTAACACTATCCACTCTCCTATACTTCAAATATGATGTATGGGTGACATCCTTGACTACTCTCTCTCCTTCACCACTCACATTCTTGCTATCTCTAAACCTGCCCCTTTTACCTCTGCAAAATCTCCAGAAGCATACACTTCTTGACCCTGCAGGCTACTAAATCTCTTACTCATACCTTTGGAATCCCCCACCTGGACTATTGTACTCTCTTCTCTTTGTCTCCCCCACCTCTCCCTTCCAAAATCTGTCCTCAGTGCTGCTGCCCTGTCTGATTTTCCTATCTCAGATTTCTGATTTGACTTCTCCTCTATTGCAACTCTTCACTTCTGCTTTCAAGATTTCTCCAGTGTTTCTCCTGTGCTGCTCCCCTCTTCTGGAAGTCACTTCTCCATCAGATTGTCTACCATCCTGCAGGGATGCAAATGTGCTCTGAAAATAAACATGTTCATTAAATCCTACAAACCCTCCTCACACTCTTAATACTCATCCACCATCCTCCCACCTCATCTTTCCAAGTTAATGCTCAAACCTTCAGACTGCAAAATAGGGCCCTGCATCTTTTTGGTTCTCAACCCAAATTATGCCGATCTCCAGTCTGTATCAAGGTTGGTTTTGCCGTTTAGATGATTAGCACTTTTAAAAATGGAGAAGACTTGTCAGAATCTAGCCTATGCCTGCAAGTTGTAGGCTATTCAATTTCTCCTATAGTCTGTGACTATGATACTGTCTGTCTGGCATGTGATCGCATTTAGCTTCTCCTAAGAATTTTGTATCTCATTTTGTTGTACCAACTTGGTATTTGCCGTGTTATGTCTGATTTAATCCTGTTACATTTATATTAATTTTGTATTCTCATTTAATCATTTATCATTTACCTTACAGTCTAGCATACCATTTATAGTGACCTTAAAATGAATAAATTGCTAAATAATAATTAGTAATTATATATATATATACATATATATATATATATATATATATATATATATATACTGTATACATTGTATAAACAATAACACATATATTCTCATGCTTGTGTCTTTAGCTTTGTTTTGGTTTTTGCAAATAGAATTGTCATTTTGCTTAGTGATTTAATAATACTTGCTTCAGTGATGGAAAAAAAAGAGCAGTACATTTATTGGCGTTGCAGTTGCTTTCAGGAATGATCTGCTGCTGAGCGCAGATTACTAAAACAGGCGGCAGCAGTTGGGGGTATCACAGTCACTGAGCTTTTTATGTCCCATTAGGAAGTCATTTCAAGAGAAGTATATATTACAACCATATGGGACCAGTCAACGATGCTGAAGTCAAAATGCAAGGCAAGAGCTGCTTAGGCATTCAACAACTATTTTTCTTTTATTTGTTCTTACTTACTGGATCACTCATTTACCACAATTTTCTTTAACATATTAAAATGAAAAACTCATCCCAAAGACTGCATGGTGAGACTAGCTCAACATGGTTTTCTAGCTTTAACTATTTTTCTTACACTCATTTTATTGATAAAATTACTTACAGTATGTATACTTGTATATTAAGTAACTTTTCTTTTTGGAATTGAATAAATATAAACAAATGTGCAAAGCATTATTAATGAAGCCTACTGTGCAAGTATTTATTTATTGATCCAATCTTATTTTCCTGGCTGTACTATCCTTCAATTTACTAAGGTTTCTAGGTAAGTTTGTGGCCTCTGCCAGCACTCATATACTGTAAGCTCAGATGACTCCTCACAGTCGCAGAAGCAGTAGTTTGTGCCATTACCTTGCTTGACTATCAGGATAGCAGCTGCTACAGGCCCACCGGCTGAGGAGGGCACAGACTGCTCCAAGAGAAATGGTACAGCGTCCATGACTGGCATGGGGCTTAATGGGTTCTTTGCCATGAGACCACTGGTCATTTGAAACCCCAGAATGCCATTTGTCACTCCAGAATTAATTTCTTGTCAGAGGAAATGAGATCTTAATTTTCCATTCACCTCTGAGCACTAAGTGCAGAACAAGGTACAATGGAGCTGCAAACATACGTGGCTGACATACAGTAACATTAATGATGTGTAGGAAAAGTCTCCATCCCTAGACACTGTACATTGGACACATTTTTCTACTATAGTTAGACCCCTGGCTTACTTGATTTCTATATGACATATCTGGTTGCACACAGAAACTCCTGCCACTAGAGCAAAGAATGATGGGACAATGAATTTGAGTGAAACCAGCCTATCCCACTGATTAAAGCAGTTTCAAACTTGCATACTATACTCAGATTTAAAAAAAAATGGAAAAAAACCCAACATGAGTAATGGAGACAAATAGGACCTTATATTCTGTAAACATAACTAGAAGGTGCCATTTCAAAAATATGTTGTGCTGCAAAGAAGCAGGGATACAGAATGAGAGGTGTACAATTGGTGCTGCTGTGAAGGGTGCAAGGCAGAAGGAATGGCACAGTTGCTGCCCCAAGCTGGTTCTGTAATGCATGATGGTATGAGCATCTGGAGTGGGGGATTTCAGTTCCGGATGTCTCTTCGGGCAAATGTAAAATGTGCATACAGTTGCAATGTTGGAAAGGGGACAGGTGCTAAGTCAACTCTAGGAGGTAAATTTACTAAGAGTAGGGTTTGCTATCATTTTAAAACTGATGGGCCTCACCAGTGGTTTAGGAGAGCAAAATACAGGTGTTACTAAGCATCATTTATTTACAGTGTTTTCAAAACTGGTGTTGATGCCAATTGGTATAAAAAAATCACAAATGTTGAAAATGGAGCACACTACTGTGCAGACTCAATCTTACTCCTCCAGGGAGGCTTCATTTCCTGTTCCAGATGGCCAGCAACCTACTACACATTCATGACGCCATCTAAAGTGACTGTATATGAGTGCCACAGTAGGAGACAGCTGTCTTCAATTTAGCTTTTGTGAGTGGTGCATTTACATGCGACCCATAATGTCTTCCAGAGACTCTGTAGTGCTAACTGCTACCTTCATACACTCACAGACTGGAGATCTGTATCACACCCCACTCTATCCTACCAGTGTATGTAACAGTGTGTTTGGCTGTACCTGCTTTATCTCCAATAAATCACCACACTGGTTAAGCAGTTAGGCTGTTCATACAGAAGATTCAGGGCATCCTCTGGTGTGCAGGAACTCTGCTACACCTACAAGCCTGTACACTAGGAGTGTGCACCGGCACTTTTTGTGTTTTGTGTTTTGGTTTTGGATCTGTATCTTTCTTCATGTTATGGATCTGGATTAGTTTTGCTAAAACCACCCTTCTGGGTTTTGTGTTTTGTGTAAAGATGTGCGCCGACCCTTATGTTTTGGTTTTGGATCTGGATCTCCCCTGGTTTTGGATCTGAATCTGGTTTTGGATTTTTTTCCTTGGTGTTTTGTTTTCTTGTTTTGGTTTTGGATCTGGATTTTTTTTCTAAAAAAAACATAAAAACAGCTAAAATCACATAAAATGGGCCTGTTTTTGTTCCTACAGTATAATTAACCTTCTGCTTCATCTAGTTAAGGCCAAAAGGTTGCATCCAGCTGGCTGGCTGGCTAAGCTAAGTGACACAGTGGGCGGCACTAACATGTGGCAATTCAGCTTCTAATTTCCAACACAGATACAGTGTGTTATACAGTGCGGGCTGGATACACCAATAGTGCTGGCTGTGTTGGCAGTGTGGGGGTGCCAGCGGTGTCATTAGTGCAGGTTTTCTGGCTGTGTCGGCAGTGCGGGGGTGCAGCGGTGTATTTAGTGAAGGTTTGCTGGCTGTGTCAGCAGTGCGGGGGTGTCAGCAGTGTCTTTAGTGCTGGTTTGCTGGTTGTGTCGGCAGTGCGGGGGTGCAGCGGTATCTTAGTGCAGGTTTGTTGGCTGTGTCGGCAGTGTGGGGTGCCAGTTGTGTCTTTAGTGCAGGTTTGCTGGCTGTGTCGGCAGTGCGGGGATGCCAGTGGTGTCCTCATTGCAGGTTTGCTGACTGTGTTAGTAGTGTGGGGGTTGCTGGCGGTGTCATCAGTACATGGAATGGCAGTGCTGCAGTGCTGCAGTGCTGGCAGTGTTCTCAGTGAAGGGTACCGGTGATGTCGGCAGTGCGGGGGTGCCAGCGGTGTCTTTAGTGCAGTTTTGCTGGCTGTGTTGGCAGTGCGGGGGTGCAGCAGTGCAGGGGTGTTCTCAATGCAGGGTGCCGGCGGTGTCGGTAGAGCGGGGTGCCGGCAGTGTCCTCAGTGCAGGTTTGCTAACTTGATTGATTAATTTGAAGTCCTCTGTTATCAGAAATAGTACTGGTACCCCACAGGGGTGTGATTTAAGCTCACATTTATTTTCATTGTTAGCCCATGACTGTATTCCCCAGGCTAGTACAAATTTATTTATTACATTTGTGGATGATACGACTGTTGTGGGTCTTATCAAGGACGGCAATGAAGAGGTGTACTGTGATGTGGTGGCTATGTTGGTTAAGTGGAGTGATAACAACAAATTAGTTTTAAATTTGAAAAAACTAAAGAGATGATCATAGATTTTAGACGGCAGAGTAGCACTGACTTGCTACCCCTAACTATTGAATACTTGGTGGTAGAGAGAGTTAAAGATTTAAAATTATTGGGAACTGTTATTTCTGATGATTTGACGTGAACCTTAAATATTAGATCTATGGTGAAGAAAGCTCAATGGCGCCTATTTTTTATTTTAAGGAATTGGGTGCTGCAAATTTAACTAAGGTAAATTTGGTTAGGTTTTATTGTTGTGTTACTGAAAGTATATTGACATACTGCATTACAGTCTGGTATGGCAATAACACTAAGGGTGTTCGTAAGCTCTTGGAGCAAGTAGTACGTACAGCTGTGAGTATTATTGTTGTGATTTGCCGTCAATTGAAGACATTTACATTGAAAACTGTCATTATTTTCAATGTAATAGCATTGTACAAGATTGTTATCATCCCAACCATTGCATTTTTTCCTTCCTTCCATCAAAAAGACGGTTCAGGTGCATAAAAGCTAGAACATCTCGATTTAAGAAAAGCTTTTCCCCATCTGTTATCATCAGTCTTAATCAGTAGTCTGAAATGACGAAATCTGAAAATCTATCTATCGTTAATAAACACTGGTGTATTTTAATACGTCTTTTAATATTTGTAATGTATATTTTGTGTATGTCAATGTAATATTTTTGCCACTCTTGCGCATGACCATGCCCCTTTGACGGGGTACATGTGACACTTTGCAACACTTTGCACACCTTTTCAGTACTTATTTTTTCCAAATTTTTGTTGTTAAAGTAATTAAATTATTGGAAAAATGAATAAACGTTAAGTTTCCAATTAACAATTTTATTAGAGTGCGCTTACTTTTGAGAGCCTTTTCTTTTCCTGCTTCAGAGTGTTCCATAATTACAAAATGGGACCTGCGGGCAGATGCAGATGATGAAGAAAAACAAAAAGGTGGGTGTATCTGTGTGAGCGCTGGGTTAGGGCTATGAATGCACTCTATTAATGAAAATGCTGTTGTCTGTGGTGATCACAGAAAAGGTTTACAAAATCAAATAAAAGAAATAGTCGGATGGTCCTGATTGAAACCACCCATACACTCCCTGGTATACAATGTTGCAAAAGTCCTCGCTCAAATGGAGCAATAATGAAAAACAATGTTCTCACCCTTGATAGTGGTTGCGGTGGGCTAGCTTCCTTAGCTGTAGGTCCTGGGCTTATAGCACGGCACCACCGCAACATGCAAATGGGGGGTGCCCAACTGGGAGTGATGGTGTGTCCAAAGCAGTCCTAGTAACAGAGGTTGTCCGCACTTTTTTTTTTAATGCGTTTTGGAATAGTCCTTCTTCAGGAGCCTTACTTCTCATTTTTTTGGGTTTAAATACCCATCCTCATTAGTTTCCATTCGTTTCATTTCCTACTTGGCACTCTGCAGGCACAACGTCCATAACCGGAAGTGACCTCTGCGTTCCAACGATCCACTTCTGGTACGGAAACATGCGTTCCACCTGATGAAATCTCGGAGTGAGTACTACCTGCTCTCTCATACAAAGGGGCAGATGTATGCCAATCAACATCCAATACAGAGGCCTGCATTCCACCTGGTAACATGTGGAATATGGAACTTCCTGTTCTCTCGTGAAAGGGAACAAATACACGCTGTTTATAGGTTCCCTTTAATCTTCTCAGGAACATTGAAATTTATCTCAGGGAATGATGTTTGAAACTCAGTAGATAATTTCTTATCCATCTCCTCTAAATATCTATCTACTGGCGTACTTTTTATTCCCGCAGAGTCTTACCCTATACCAGAGGAGGGAATTTGGTGGTATCATCATAATTCATAAGGATATCGTCCTCATTCATTCTGATAACATGAAAAAGATATGAAATTGAAAATGATTAATACTAATATATGGTAAGAACAGACATGTAGCATAAAATCCATGGAAAATACTAAGAATATTTAAAAGGAATTTGATATATAAAACCAGGTGGTTAAGAGTATGAATGACAAATGTATAAAACACTAAAAATGATCAGTCTACAAACTATTTGACCTCAAATTCTACATTATGACCATTTGGACTTAAAGTGTCAAGATTAAAAATCCATCTCATTTCATTCTGAGCCAGTTTCTTTTCAATATTTCTATCTTTCCAATTTCCCTTAGCTTGTTGGATTCCTAAAAATCTCTTTATATTTCCCTCACATTTGTTATGTTTAAGATGGAAATGGTCTGATAGCGGATGTGTTGTTAATCCTTTTCTTATATTGTATACTGTATATGTTCTGCGGATCTGATTTCCAAACTCCTGGAAGTTTTCCCTATGTAAATCAGAGCACATGAACATTCCAACAAATATACAATATTTTTGGAATGGCAAGTTATAAAATCTAAAATCTTATATTTCTTTCCCTTCACCTCAAATTCCGTGGTTTTCTTACTGGGGCTATTTTTAAATATGGTTCTGCACATGAGGCATGAACCACACCGGTGGAAACCTTTATTTCTTTTGCTAACCACTCTTTTTTCGGATAATGCACTTTTGACAAGTTTGTTTTTTAAGAAAAAGCTTTTTTATATATAAAAAGCAGTTTGTCTGGTAATTGTTTTCCTATTATCGGATCATTGCAAAGAATCCTCCAGTTTTTTTATATTATCTGTTCAACTTTTTTATGATGGGCCCCATACAGGGATATGAATGCCAATTCATATGTTCCAGCACTGTCGGGCTTCCGCTGCTTCGCACTCTGCTCTTGTCGGGCTGCCGCTGATGGCCGGCGGTATATCATACCCATTCCGTACAAAGAGATGTGTGTGGTCAAATGTAAGTAAAGTCAATAAGTGGATATAGATACTATTTGACATGCATACAGTAAATGATTTTAAAAGAATGATAATCATGTACTTCATCATAGAGAACTATGAAGTAGCAAAGAAGATTGCAGACTACAAGTGAATCAAATTTATTACATACTCAAGAGATCTCTATATCTTTGAGATCTGATAATGGTGGAGAATGCCTAAACAGAAAGGTGGTACTCTTCTTGAAGAAATATGGAGCATCAATTGACCATTGCCTATACTCCTGTGCAGAACGGTGTCAGTGAACAAGCAAACCATACACTAATAGCAGGGCCATCTTAGCAGCAGAGTAGGACCTGGGCAAAGCAATGCACTTGGGGCCCCTACCCACCCATTCACAGGGATAAAAATGTAAATGGGTATTAAAATTAAACCTTTAGATTTAGTAGTACTTTCAAAAATATCAATGTTTAAACATAATGTAAAGTGAGGATTAATCATTATAAGCCTTGAAAAACAGAAACATTTCAACATATAAATGTTAATTGGTAAACCGTATGAATTAATGAATGATTTATTTATTATAAATCAACATGAATGTTTGTGAATTTTTTTTTTTAGAATTGTTTTATATTTAGCAAGAAGTCAATAGTCTTCAAGATATAATTTTCCATGCACATGAGTGAAAGCCAGTTCAAATGCTGCTGCCCTATTGTCCTGTGAAGTTGATTCTTTATAAGTTCAGGGGTCTATTTACTAAGCAGTGTTAGGAAGGAGACAGAGTGAAAAGTGATAAGGTGGCAGCCAATCAGCTCCTAACTGCCATGTCACAGACTGTGTTTGAAAAATGACAGTTGGGAGCTGATTGGCTGGTAAATAAACCCCTAATCTTGAAAATGAGCGTTAATCTGTACAGTTGGTCACCATTGTGCACATAAACATTCTGAGTGTGTTTTTAACATTGGGAAAATTAGATTTTAAGTTGTCTGAAATTAGTTTGCTGTAGAAAGCAGCGAGAGTCTCACATGCTTGCATTCATTTACAATAGCCAGATGCGCACACTTTTTGTTTAGCTCATCTGAACCAATTGTTTTTAATTGACCAAGGAAAAACAGATTTTTGGGATCTATTCAGCTTCCCTACAGTCAGAATCCTGATGCGCTGCGGGATCCCAATGGGTCAATTGCAGACAACTTTAAATGTTAAGTATTAAGGTTAGGTTTAGGCTGTGGGAGGGGAGGCTTAGGGTTAGGCTGCATGAGGGATAGGGTTAGGCTGTGCAAGAGGTGGGCTAGGGTATGCTTTAGAATACTTACTGAAAATCTCCTGTATGTTCACCGTCAGGATCCCGCTGTTGGCATTCCAACTCCCTGGATCTTGACCATCGGAATGCCCTTCCCAACCCAGATTTGCAATCCATGAATAATCCATAAGCTTCTGCACGTTTGTCAGGTCAGAGTTCAAACAGGAAGAAATGTTTCCACCTTGGTTATCTTCTCCTAAACCATCATATTAGTAAGAAAAGACTTTGCTTTTGTTCCTGTTTCTTCACATCACTATAATCCAAATCTGGACACCCACTGTTGGCCTTCAGTTCATCACTGAATGTATCTCTAATTTCCTGAAGATAAGCTTTCAGAGACTCAAGAAGATTAATGTCACATCTTCAGACTATAGGAACATTTGTTTTGTTAAATCTTTGAGAATCTAATTCCACAATATTGTTAGAAAGCTTTTTCCATGTTCTCCATTCTCTCACTTAGGGGTCTATTTACTAAGCCTTGGATGGAGATAAAGTGAACACATATAAAGTACTAGCCTATCAGCTCCTAACTGCCATGTTACAGGCTGTGTTTGAAAAATGACAGTTCGGATCTGGTTGGCTGGAACTTTATCTCCGTTCACTTTATCTCCATCCAAGGCTTAGTACATAGATTCCTTAATCCTTCTGCCTCTCAACTTGTGTTCACTTCTTGGTGTCAGTTGATATAGAATCTAATGCATCTTAAATTTTTCAAAAACCTCATGCAGAGTGTGGACAGCAGCAACATGCGATGACCCATCTCGTGTCAGACAGACGCTGTACTACAACATGATCCTTGGTGACAGAACATTCCATTGATGTGTAAAAGCCGAGAAAAAGGATTACAAATGCTGAACAAAGTCAAAGAAGGATATGACCTGCAGAGAATACTCTGCTGCTTTTAGTCCCACCAAGTTCAGACTGTGGGCCTGATTCAGCACGGTTCACAAATCTGCAATCGTACTCACCTGCTCGCTGTGAAAATAAGCAATTGAATGCAATCGCAGTGCAATAACAGCACTATACCAAGATGCCTACCACTGTATAAAGCCATCAACTTCCCATTACATACATCTGCAAGTCAGCAAAAACATCAATAAAATCGAGTAACATCTGACCCATATGCACAGTTGTGGTTGAGCTGACCCTGACTCACAAACTGTGAAACTTCCTGTCACCATGTAGACTTAATTATGTATGCCCCTGAAACAGAATTCAAATGAACAGGCATGCCTGTGTTCCTTTGACCACCCCCCCTCCACACCCAAACAGTGCTACCTGTCAATCATTTCTTTGTGCTGCTGCCTGTCTGCTGCATTCGCATACCTGATCACAGTGCCTGGCTTGTGCACGTGTACTGCGATGCAAATGCATGCGCAACAAACATCTGCTGGTTACATACCATACTGGGACTTTGCTACAAGTTCAGAGGATTGATGGTGATATATGAGATGTAGTTGAAAAGCTGGTGGATGGGATCCCCGGCGCCAATATATGAACGCTGGAATCCTGACCGCCGGCAAAATGCTGATGCCGCTATCCTTAATGAGATCAGGATAGCGGCGTCAGCATCCCGACTGCCAGAATCCCAAATGTCTGGACGCTTGGTAAGTATCACTATGAGAGTTATGGTTTAGACACCCCCAGGGGGGGAGATTAGGGTTAGGCTTCCCTCAGGGAGGGTTAGGGTTAGGCTATGGGGAGGGGGGGTTAGGAACCCCCGGGGGACGGTTAGGGTTAGTCATCCCCAGGAGGGTTAGGTTTAGGGTTCAGGATGGGGGGGTTAGGGTTAGGCACCACCGGGGGGAGGTTATGGTTAGGCACTAGGAGGGGGTGGTTAAGGTTAGGCACCACTAAGGGAGGGTTAGGGTGCAAGAGGAGGAGGGTTAAGGTACTCACTTCCCCTGTTGGGATCTTCAGTCATTGGGATGGTTTGGCACTCTTTTTTTTCTCCAGAATTTAAGTACCTGGTGCCCTTGTATAGCAATTAATAGAAGGACTGTGTTCAGCTGTATCGGCACAAACATTATATGGCACTCCAGGATTTTATCCAATGCAGATTTAGTTCAGTGTTTCTGGTCTTCTAAAGCCCCATTATCAGGAACAATCAAATATACAAAAAGCAGGTTCTTACCTTATATCCCCACCGCATGTGACCAAAAACTGGTCTGGAACTGCCAGAGCCAGGTGCACGTCACCAGAGGGCACTGGACATGACATGATGACGTCATTCTGCTCACCTCTGGAGTTTGCTATGGCAATCTACAATGCATCTCCTGCTTATATCTATACAGGTTGAGTCTCCCATATCCAAATATTCCAAAATACGGAATAATTTTGGCATGACTGAGATAATGAAACCTTTGATTTTTGTTGGTTCAATGTGCACAAACTTTGTCTAAGTCACAAATTATTAAAAATATTGTATAAAATCACCTTCAGGCTGTGTGTATAGTGTGTATATGAAACATAACTGAATTTTATGTATGTATACAAAGTTTGTTTGAGCCACAAAATGATTGAAAATATTGTATAAAATGACCTGCAGGCTGTGTGTATAAGGTGTATATAATACATAAATGCATTCTGTGTGTATATTTGTGTCCCATTCTCAAGATATATCATTATGATATGCAAATATTCCAAAATATGGAATATTCTGTTATCCAAAATGCCCCTGGTCCCAAGCATAATGGATATCGGAGACTAAACCTGTATATATATAAATCCAATGTAAGAACGGCACTCACAAGTTGTAAATAGCCAGCATGTTGGGGTGCAGGTCTCAGGTCGCCCGACGGAGTTCATCCACGGGCAGCCAAAAATATATTCAATAAATAGAGAGAGCACTCGCCAATCTTCATAGTGTAGGCAGACAAATTTAATAACTCACATCATCAGGACAAGTTCAAACTATATAGTTAATATAGTTCTGCACTCATGCCTTCATCCAATTCCACTCACTGGGGTGCTCCCTTTTTCTTGGACCAAGTCCAGATATCAGCGCACAAAGATGTACCACACATTGAATTGCGTAGTCACAAGGGCACTCACCAGATTTAGTTAATAAATATCAAAATTCATTATTTTTCATCTGTAAAAAAACAGGCAAATCCAGGTTGCATTTGACAAGAAGCCAACGTTTCCGTCTAAGGATAGACCTTTTTCAACTCTTGCAATCCATATTCAGTATATCAAAAAGTCTGTTATAGATTCAACAGAATTCATAGCAACTGCACTCTGCAACAACCCTCATCAAATGCCTCAAGCCAGGTCCCACATACTAATACCCCTCCTCCAATTCTAGACCTTAGTCAAACAGAACATCCGTACATCAGTCCATACTAATATACAAAGAGACAATGTACTCACATTGGACACAGATGCCATGCACCACTCTGGGTTCCGTGTCTGCCACTCCTTGTCCCACAGCATGCACAACTAGTCCTCAAGCCAGGGAATTGTCACCTGAGTGCCTACAGCATCGTAGCCCAGTGCCCCATTCCTGGACCACTGAACTCAGATGCCAGCATCAGCACAACCACGTGGTAAGCAGCTGCCGCGCATGTGCAGTGGCAATGCGTCCCATCCCTGAAATGCAGACCGCAGGGCATACGCACTGCAGTCCATTGAACTAGGCTAAATGCAAATAATGGAGACCTACTTAAAGAGCCTATGGTATCACAACCCAGCAACCCATCACTGGATCACTGAGCCTAAGTACCAACTGCGGCATATCAAATATGTGGTTTATGACCGCTGCACCTGCGCAGTGGCCAAGCATCACATCCCCGAAATGCAGACCACATGTCATGCGCACTGCAGTCCACCCCACTCCATTATGTCAAAACACAATAAATCAGAAAACGATATTTGAATTCTCCAGTTGGAACATAGCACCAGGTTCATGTGTAGTAGATGATATCTCCACTATAGACTTACTTTTTTAGGGTAATCCAAGTCTTGGAACCCAGCTACCGTGACATATGTCAGTGATATTGTACCAACAAAAATACATGATATATAGACACCAAATAAAATAAAAATTCATGAGAGACAATACAGAAAAAAAATGTGAAAATAGAAGAAATATTGTTTGTATATTTACATCCTTAACCTCAGGCTGTAATCAATCACTAAAATAACCTAATCTACATCAGGACAGAGTAGGACCACTCTCACACTGATACCTACTCACTGATGCCATATAGGCAAGGAGCATAGATTAGACAATATGTGCAAATGCCCATCAGATGCCACACTACTTATCTCCTCATAAGAACTAATATACCAGTAGAGTATGCATATTCAGACAACCTATATAATTTCTATATCCTACTTGCATGGAATATAAACATATCCCTATGGCAGAAAAACTGACAGGGGATTAAGGCCCTGATTCAGACCCACTCGCAAGTGGGCGTACGCATGTTCGGCGTACGTTAAAAAATATTTAAATTCAAGCACTCGCTCGTATTTTCATACGCAGCTAAAAATCCGCCCCAAACTCAGGCGACCCCTCCTCTAACTAACGAGCGTGCCCAATTGCGAGCGTACATCCCCGAAATGGCTTGAAGGGAACGCACGCACAAGTACAAACCGGAAGTGGGACTGTCAGATTCCGATTACCTGCTCGTTTTTTCGGCCTACCTCCCTCAATCGTATCATGCCAATCAATGTATCAATTAGCTTAATTGTTGTTTTTTTTTAACACAATGCAAGAAACTTTAATCTTGTCCGTGTTTGAGTTTACTCGCAGAATACGTACGGCTGAAACCTTCGCTTTTATTGTTCAAAAGACATGTTAACCCCAAATAAACAATTGTTCTATTTGTTTGTCTCCCCACAATTTTTCTGTGGTTCATTTCTTTATTTAAATTTGCTTACGCATGTCACTGCATCAAGCCTATCATAACTCTCAAGAGATTTGTGGCCCTGTCGAACACATGACTCATACACTAACCAATAGAATTTGTCCTGTTAATTTCCCAAATACATTAGCCAATCAACATTTTTGGTGGTGCTTTATTAAAAATATTTTGTCAAAAAAACACCATTGCCATCATGAGATCCGCCGCATTTACCAGGCGCGAACTGCTGGTGCTGACGGAGGTGATGGACAGGAGGATCACCAGTCAGCCTCCACCCATCTCCAATAGGCGCAAGCGTTCCGCATATGCGGAGGTACGTCGACGCCTGCGCTCCTTCGGCTCACGCCGACATATTGGCCAGCTGGAGCGCAGGTGGTCGGACCTGCACCGGCGGACGCCCCGCTTGCTGGCATGCATTCGCATGCAGATTGCGGAAAGTAAGTGTTCTGGACTGTGGTTTTCAAGTTTATCTTGTGGGCCCTAACTGCGTGTGCATGTTTTCATGTCTGTCCTATTAAGTCATTGTAGTCATATCTGCATGTGCATGTTTTCATGTCTGTCCTATTGAGTCATTGTAGTCATATCTGCATGTGCATGTTTTCATGTCTGTCCTATTGAGTCATTGTAGTCATATCTGCATGTGCATGTTTTCATGTCTGTCCTATTGAGTCATTGTAGTCATATCTGCATGTGCATGTTTTCATGTCTGTCCTATTGTTTTTTGTTTTTTTTTTTGGTTTCCTGTTGAAACTAACCACAATATTTTTGTCATTTTTTAGGGGCACAGCAAACACTACGGCAGCATCGCCACACATGACGCCGGTCCCGGCCCCTCTCTCCAACCCCCAATTCCTCTATTACCCCCTCCTCCCCAGACCCTGTGGCCGAAATTTCGGGCCTACTTCCCCTCCAGCCCAATTCCCCCTCTCCTCCATCCGTCCCTCCTCCAAATACCCCCTCCCAGGATTCCCGAAAACACCTTGCCCCTAGGGTTGGGGAATGTAGCCACCTCCGAGGTGGTCCAGGGAGTGGCTTCTGGCTCTGTTGTTTTGGAGAATGGTATGTTTTTAAAGTTTATTTTGGACACCACAAACTGTTTGTATGTAACCATGTGTCGTCCCCATTTTTTTGGACTTTTTGTCGCCTTAGGGTATTTTTGGGGGTTGTCTTTACCTGTTCCTGCTGATGTCACCATACACATATCACACCTGTGTGCCTTTTTTTAGGGCCCTTGTATTTTTGCCCTTAGACATTTTGGGGTGCTGGGTTTTATCCGTGTAATGTTTTTTTGGCCCACAAGCTTGTAAGTTTTGGTTTGCTTGTTTTGTGTTTTTTTAGAATGTTGCTTCATTATCAATTTATTAATCCCCAAACATTTGTCACCCACAGAGGAACAGAGGCGTCGGGAAGAGCTAGTGAATTGTGTGGGCCGTATGCGGGAGCAGGTCACCGGGCTTATGCAGGGCCTTGACCATCTGTTGGTCCTCCTTAGGAATTAGGTTTTTTTTTAAGTTTTTTTCAAATTGTTTCTTAATAAATCTGTTTTAAATCAAGCTCTGTCTCATGCGTTTGGAGTAAATCCAAGATTCTTAACACTGACATAAGTAGACTCTTCAAGCAAGGTTTGCCACAGAATCTCACTACAGATTGAGTCTTTGAATGCAAACAGGCACAAGAAACACCTCCCAATACCAATGTCATTTTCCTTTTTTGTGGTGGTCAACATGATAGTTTACACCATTTTTCAGGTTCCTATTTGGTGGCCAAACTGCTTCGGACAATCTTACGAAGGCAACTGATTGTACACGATTCCTTGTTGTGTTGGTTAGTACCCCGAAAACATATTAAATTTTAGCTCCACTTGCTTCATTACTGGGTTACCCCTTAGGTAAAATTAACGTTTGGGAGTTTGTTTACACTTGCTTCTAACGTGCCCAAAAAGGAAACAAATTACACTCTCCAAATATTTATTCACAACAGAAATCAAAATACAAAGTGGTCACTCACAAACAAAACACACAGTGATAATCAGAAAAACACCACATACCAAAAACACTAAACAAACACACAACAAATCAAGAACTGGTTGACGAAGGTCCATGCCCACATGATTTCAAAAATATGGCGTTGCAATATTGGTGTCAGAATATATTCCTGAAGTTTCAACATAAAGGTTTTTGAAGGGTAGCAGGAAGTAGTCATCGTGGGAGTGCCAAAGATTATGCAAACAAACAGAAGATGGTGCAAGAATTAATATAAAAAAAGATGAACGTTAAAAAACCGTAACACATTGGGTATACACACTGTTGTTTGGTCAATAATTACCTAAAATATCGGGCCACCACATCATCGCGTATGGCCCCCCCACATACTGACCTCCGACCAACCTCGGGGGGCCATCCTCAGGTAAGGCATCCTCTGGCTGCATTGGAACACCACTCCTTATGGCGATGTTGTGAAAGATCCCACACAGGACCACAATTTTCGAAACCATATCCGGCAAATACATGAGCTCGCCACCAGAGCGGTGGAGGCATCTGAATCGGCCTTTTAAAAGGCCGATACAGCACTCCACCACTTGCCTGGTGGCTGTAAGTGCGGTATTAAACTCACTTTGTGGACCTGGTGTGGGAGCCAAATAAGGAGTGAGCAGCCAGGGCATGCAAGGGTATCCACTGTCTCCTGTGAAAAAGAATAGACAACATCAGGATCACTATGTATCAAGCTTAACAATGCTATGTACTAAAGGTCTCCACTTACCCAGAAGCCATGCATCACCAGCTTGTAGGTTGGTTAATTTGTGCCATATCCCTGATTGCCGGATGACAAAGGAGTCATGTGCACTTCCTGGTAATTTTGCATTCAGGGACAGGATCTGGAGGGAGGAATCACATACCACCATTACATTCAGGGAGTGATAGTGTTTCCTGTTTCGAAATATGGCCTCCAGTCGTGCTGGAGGCTGAAGTGGTATGTGAGTACCATCCACAACCCCTGTGATGTGTGGGAAGCCAGCTATTTGGTAAAAATTGGCCTTGGCCACACTGAGGGCACCCATATCCAAAGGCATTTTAATAAAATGATGGAGGTGCTTGAAAAGTGCCTCCATCACTGCCCTCAGGATCCGGGAAAAGGAGGATTGTGAGATGCCCGCCACTATTCCCACCGTTGTTTGAAACGATCCTGAGGCACAGAAATGTAACACCGCCATAATTTGCGTAAGTGGTGGTATTGCTGTTGGACTGTCAATTTGCCGCTCAAGATCACTCTCTATTAATGAGAGAGTGTCTATGATGATTTTGGGAGGAAGACGGTAGCGTCTTAAAACCTCATCATCGGGCATTCCAAAAAGGGTGACACGTGTTCGAAATATCTGGGGCCTTGCACGCCTACGATGCCTACACCTGGGACGATATTGAGGTTGGTCGGCTTCCGGGAGCATGACCAGAACTATCCGCCCAAGATAAACCTGAAATGGCAAGATTGGAATGTAAGGCTTTGGACCCACCCCAAAAGAAAATTAAAAACAACTTAGCTTGATGATACCATCCATTGCTGCTTACATGCCGGGGTATTGTCAAGATACGTCCAAACTGAAATTAATCACAAAAATAATTTGACAAATTTCACTCTGTGCATTTATGTTTCTAAATTTTGTGCTAGACAAAACTTAAAATATGCGAAACACACATTTGCCAAAAGAGCAAAACGACATTGCACACAGTACATCAAAATGGGTTGAAATGTTTGCAAAAAAAGCGAAAGGGCAACCCCAAAAACATTTACAGGATTACTAAGCATTTAAAAATGCGCGAATTAGTTCGCAAATACAAGTCACAATAGTAAGTAGTAAAAATGTGCTAATTAGTTCGCAAATACAAGTCACTATACAAACTGAGAAAAATGCGCTAATTAGTTCACAAATACAAGATAAAAAATGGACTTACCAAGAGCAAATATATAAGAGTCCAAATCAAAAGGTCTTTGGGTCCGAAATTAATAAAAAGCTACAATATATGAAATTATGGATACAAAAATTAAAAACAAGAAGAAACACAATGAGACAACAATTGAACAAAAGTTAGACTTCACAAAACTTACCAAATCAAGAAACGAGGCCAAAATAAAAAAACCCAAAAAAGAGAACGGAAAATAAAAACGCAAATCTAGCAACCAAAATAAACTCCAAACGCCAACTCCTTTATCCGCAAACAAGAAACTCCAACCAAGGTAACCTCCAACAATCCAAAAATGCCACCTCGACTCGAGACACACCAAGCCATAAATAGTGTTTCGTTTCCCGCACAAATTAAGGAGGGATCATAGGAACGCACAATCAATGATGCGGCCGCAAAATAAGGACGCATGTATAAATACGTCACGAAAACACATTAAAATTCTGGTGTATTTCTTGTTTGGACCTCAGACATGGCGACAGACCAGGGAAACAATGCCCAAGAGTCAGGCGGTAAGTCTTTCATGCATTTTGTATCAATGATTAATTTGAAACATAAGATTGGGCAAGTTGTGAATTTGTGAAATCTGAATATTTACACAAATAGGTGAGGAGGATGACATGGAAGAGGCTGCTGGGCCCAGTATTCCGGCCAAAGCTGCAAAAAAAAAAGGCAGCCACATTTCACAAGAAAGGAGATGGAGGTTTTGATACAGAAGTGTGTGGACATCCTGCCACAGGCAGACAGGAATATGAGTCTAAGCCAGAAGGGGAGATTGTGGGAAGAGGTAGCCGTTGCTGTCAATAGGGTGGGTGATTATGTCCGTCTAGCCCGGGATGTCAAACGGCGGTAAGTAAACACTTGCCCCCCCTAAAAACAAACACCTTTTTAAACAAAAGGATAATGGCTTCCATTTTTTCCCACAGATAGGGCGACTTCAAATATCGCCTAAAGCAAAAACTCGCGGACAGGGCTAGGCATGCAAGGGGGACAGGTGGGGGTCCCACCCCTGTGTCATTGGAGTTGAGGGATTTAGAAGAGCTGGCACAGGGGTGTGTGCAGCCTGTGGAGGTGTTTGGCGTGTCCAACATGGATACGGACATGCCAGACTTTGCGGCTCCTCATGTTGTCCCAGGTAAATCTTTTGATGTCACCAACTCGGAAATGTTATTGTGCCAATATGTAGATTCTAATGTGAGTCTTTTCTCTTTTTTCCTAACAGAGACACAGGCGGATGAGTCTGCTCCAGAGGGGAGCCTTGGCCGCCGAATTTCTGCTGGCTCGGCAGGGGAGGAACCAGTACATCCAGCTGAGGACCCTGCAGAAGCCAGTCCAGGGCAATCCCCCTCGCAGGCAGTGTCCCTCCTCACAGAACTCAATTTCAAATCGGATTTCCATACAGAGATTCTGCAGAGGATGGACGCCAGTCTGCTACGGGTGGCTGAGGCCCTGGAGCAAAATGCTGCGGCCAACGTGACCATTGGTCAGGCCCTGGCGGAAAATACCAGGGCCAACATCCGCATCGCCAATGCCCTGGAGCAGCTCGTTCGCCAGCACATGGTGGAGCCGACCTCCCTTCCTGCCGGAACATCAGGATCCTCCACCTCTGGCACAACATCAGCCAATCCTCCAAATGTGCCTGGCCCTGTGCCTAGTCCAGAGGCCACAACATCTGCCTCTGGACAGGCCAGCCCGATGACATCCCGGACCCGGTCTGGCGCCCTCCCTCCCCCATCCAAACGGGTGAAAAAACGGTGACAGCAATGGCGACTTTTACCACAATCCTTCTGTGCTTGGCTCATATTCCTTTCTGGTCAAAACTTCCCTCTCCTTTCTTGTGAATTGTTTTTAATTTTTTGTTGTATGTTTATGTCAACAGTTATGTTGGGCCAATTTGTTTGATTTTGGGACTGATCTTTGCAAAAAAAAGATGTCCCCAAATTTTTTATTAATTTAGTTTTGGTTTAACCAATAAATTGACACCAAAAATCTGACATTGTATTGTGAAATTATTGTACAAATGGGTTACATTTAATCCTGGCCCAAAAAGCAAAAACTTGCCAAAAAAAAATAAAAAAATTTTGAAAAAAAGGGCTCTTTAAGGAACGTTTAAAAATTCATATAACGAGGCAAATTCAAGAGGCAAAAATAAAATGGTGAGAAAATTAAAACATGATGACATTATTGTTACAATAGGCCCTAACCACCAAATTGAGGCCAAAATAATCCCCCAGCAAATGTATGCAAATTGATTGTGTCATCCTGACATTAGCAGCTCTGATTTCCACCTGCGTACGGTTTTGTGCTATCCCAAAAAACTGATTTCAAAACACATACCAAGCCGGTTTTCAATCCAACACTAATTGCTTTTCAGACCTCCCGCGATTAATCGCAACACCATCGTAGAGTCCCGGGACGGAGGAGAAGGCCATCGCCAATGTGGTCGAGTAATCCAGACCCTAAGCTGTGCGAGCATTTTGAAGGGAAAGAGGATCATCCAGTGACGTATGAGTCGGACCGAACACATTTTACGCTCACATCTGCTAATGTATGTACGCCCCTAAAACGCCTCGCCACGCCTGCGTTTTTCCATCTCCACCCCCGTCAACACCCAAAAACGCCCTGTTCTGTCAATCACATTTGACATGTCACTTCCTGTATGCTATTTGACGAACGAGACCAAAAAAGCTCGCAATCTGCCGTACGCACATGCGCAGTGTTACACCGATGCATGCGCGGTTATTCAACATCGGAACGCAACGAGCGTACTGCTGTTTGCGAGTGGCTCTGAATGAGAGCCTAAGTTCATTAAGTCCCCTAGGTGAAACAGTGTCAAGATGACTGATCCATCCACTTTCTCTTTGGTGCAATTTCCTTATGCGATCACCCCCGCGCAACAGGGGAGGTACCCAGTTGATAATCCCACACTTGAGTGATGAAATCTGGTGGTCTTTCTCAATAAAGTGTCAGGCTACAGGCTAATCAGTTCAGTGGACTGACATGCACATGCCCTGTGGTCTGCGTTCCATGGATGGGGCGCATTGCCACTGCACATGCATGGCAGCCATGAACCACAAGGTTGTGTTGATGCTGGCGTCTGAGCTCAGTGGTCCAGAAATGGGGTACCCCCATTTCAGGAACCTTTTTTGTGGTGGTCAACATGATAGTTTACACCATTTTTCAGGTTCCTATTTGGTGGCCAAACTGCTTCGGACAATCTTACGAAGGCAACTGATTGTACACGATTCCTTGTTGTGTTGGTTAGTACCCCGAAAACATATTAAATTTTAGCTCCACTTGCTTCATTACTGGGTTACCCCTTAGGTAAAATTAACGTTTGGGAGTTTGTTTACACTTGCTTCTAACGTGCCCAAAAAGGAAACAAATTACACTCTCCAAATATTTATTCACAACAGAAATCAAAATACAAAGTGGTCACTCACAAACAAAACACACAGTGATAATCAGAAAAACACCACATACCAAAAACACTAAACAAACACACAACAAATCAAGAACTGGTTGACGAAGGTCCATGCCCACATGATTTCAAAAATATGGCGTTGCAATATTGGTGTCAGAATATATTCCTGAAGTTTCAACATAAAGGTTTTTGAAGGGTAGCAGGAAGTAGTCATCGTGGGAGTGCCAAAGATAATGCAAACAAACAGAAGATGGTGCAAGAATTAATATAAAAAAAGATGAACGTTAAAAAACCGTAACACATTGGGTATACACACTGTTGTTTGGTCAATAATTACCTAAAACATCGGGCCACCACATCATCGCGTATGGCCCCCCCACATACTGACCTCCGACCAACCTCGGGGGGCCATCCTCAGGTAAGGCATCCTCTGGCTGCATTGGAACACCACTCCTTATGGCGATGTTGTGAAAGATCCCACACAGGACCACAATTTTCGAAACCATATCCGGCAAATACATGAGCTCGCCACCAGAGCGGTGGAGGCATCTGAATCGGCCTTTTAAAAGGCCGATACAGCGCTCCACCACTTGCCTGGTGGCTGTAAGTGCGGTATTAAACTCACTTTGTGGACCTGGTGTGGGAGCCAAATAAGGAGTGAGCAGCCAGGGCATGCAAGGGTATCCACTGTCTCCTGTGAAAAAGAATAGACAACATCAGGATCACTGTGTATCAAGCTTAACAATGCTATGTACTAAAGGTCTCCACTTACCCAGAAGCCATGCATCACCAGCTTGTAGGTTGGTTAATTTGTGCCATATCCCTGATTGCCGGATGACGAAGGAGTCATGTGCACTTCCTGGTAATTTTGCATTCAGGGACAGGATCTGGAGGGAGGAATCACATACCACCATTACATTCAGGGAGTGATAGTGTTTCCTGTTTCGAAATATGGCCTCCAGTCGTGCTGGAGGCTGAAGTGGTATGTGAGTACCATCCACAACCCCTGTGATGTGTGGGAAGCCAGCTATTTGGTAAAAATTGGCCTTGGCCACACTGAGGGCACCCATATCCAAAGGCATTTTAATAAAATGATGGAGGTGCTTGAAAAGTGCCTCCATCACTGCCCTCAGGATCCGGGAAAAGGAGGATTGTGAGATGCCCGCCACTATTCCCACCGTTGTTTGAAATGATCCTGAGGCACAGAAATGTAACACCGCCATAATTTGCGTAAGTGGTGGTATTGCTGTTGGACTGTCAATTTGCCGCTCAAGATCACTCTCTATTAATGAGAGAGTGTCTATGATGATTTTGGGAGGAAGACGGTAGCGTCTTAAAACCTCATCATCGGGCATTCCAAAAAGGGTGACACGTGTTCGAAATATCTGGGGCCTTGCACGCCTACGATGCCTACACCTGGGACGATATTGAGGTTGGTCGGCTTCCGGGAGCATGACCAGAACTATCCGCCCAAGATAAACCTGAAATGGCAAGATTGGAATGTAAGGCTTTGGACCCACCCCAAAAGAAAATTAAAAACAACTTAGCTTGATGATACCATCCATTGCTGCTTACATGCCGGGGTATTGTCAAGATACGTCCAAACTGAAATTAATCACAAAAATAATTTGACAAATTTCACTCTGTGCATTTATGTTTCTAAATTTTGTGCTAGACAAAACTTAAAATATGCGAAACACACATTTGCCAAAAGAGCAAAACGACATTGCACACAGTACATCAAAATGGGTTGAAATGTTTGCAAAAAAAGCGAAAGGGCAACCCCAAAAAAATTTACAGGATTACTAAGCATTTAAAAATGCGCGAATTAGTTCGCAAATACAAGTCACAATAGTAAGTAGTAAAAATGTGCTAATTAGTTCGCAAATACAAGTCACTATACAAACTGAGAAAAATGCGCTAATTAGTTCACAAATACAAGATAAATAATGGACTTACCAAGAGCAAATATATAAGAGTCCAAATCAAAATGTCTTTGGGTCCGAAATTAATAAAAAGCTACAATATATGAAATTATGGATACAAAAATTAAAAACAAGAAGAAACACAATGAGAGAACAATTGAACAAAAGTTAGACTTCACAAAACTTACCAAATCAAGAAACGAGGCCAAAATAAAAAAAACCAAAAAAGAGAATGGAAAATAAAAACGCAAATCTAGCAACCAAAATAAACTCCAAACGCCAACTCCTTTATCCGCAAACAAGAAACTCCAACCAAGGTAACCTCCAACAATCCAAAAATGCCACCTCGACTCGAGACACACCAAGCCATAAATAGTGTTTCGTTTCCCGCACAAATTAAGGAGGGATCATAGGAACGCACAATCAATGATGCGGCCGCAAAATAAGGACGCATGTATAAATACGTCACGAAAACACATTAAAATTCTGGTGTATTTCTTGTTTGGACCTCAGACATGGCGACAGACCAGGGAAACAATGCCCAAGAGTCAGGCGGTAAGTCTTTCATGCATTTTGTATCAATGATTAATTTGAAACATAAGATTGGGCAAGTTGTGAATTTGTGAAATCTGAATATTTACACAAATAGGTGAGGAGGATGACATGGAAGAGGCTGCTGGGCCCAGTATTCCGGCCAAAGCTGCAAAAAAAAAAAGGCAGCCACATTTCACAAGAAAGGAGATGGAGGTTTTGATACAGAAGTGTGTGGACATCCTGCCACAGGCAGACAGGAATATGAGTCTAAGCCAGAAGGGGAGATTGTGGGAAGAGGTAGCCGTTGCTGTCAATAGGGTGGGTGATTATGTCCGTCTAGCCCGGGATGTCAAACGGCGGTAAGTAAACACTTGCCCCCCCTAAAAACAAACACCTTTTTAAACAAAAGGATAATGGCTTCCATTTTTTCCCACAGATAGGGCGACTTCAAATATCGCCTAAAGCAAAAACTCGCGGACAGGGCTAGGCATGCAAGGGGGACAGGTGGGGGTCCCACCCCTGTGTCATTGGAGTTGAGGGATTTAGAAGAGCTGGCACAGGGGTGTGTGCAGCCTGTGGAGGTGTTTGGCGTGTCCAACATGGATACGGACATGCCAGACTTTGCGGCTCCTCATGTTGTCCCAGGTAAATCTTTTGATGTCACCAACTCGGAAATGTTATTGTGCCAATATGTAGATTCTAATGTGAGTCTTTTCTCTTTTTTCCTAACAGAGACACAGGCGGATGAGTCTGCTCCAGAGGGGAGCCTTGGCCGCCGAATTTCTGCTGGCTCGGCAGGGGAGGAACCAGTACATCCAGCTGAGGACCCTGCAGAAGCCAGTCCAGGGCAATCCCCCTCACAGGCAGTGTCCCTCCTCACAGAACTCAATTTCAAATCGGATTTCCATACAGAGATTCTGCAGAGGATGGACGCCAGTCTGCTACGGGTGGCTGAGGCCCTGGAGCAAAATGCTGCGGCCAACGTGACCATTGGTCAGGCCCTGGCGGAAAATACCAGGGCCAACATCCGCATCGCCAATGCCCTGGAGCAGCTCGTTCGCCAGCACATGGTGGAGCCGACCTCCCTTCCTGCCGGAACATCAGGATCCTCCACCTCTGGCACAACATCAGCCAATCCTCCAAATGTGCCTGGCCCTGTGCCTAGTCCAGAGGCCACAACATCTGCCTCTGGACAGGCCAGCCCGATGACATCCCGGACCCGGTCTGGCGCCCTCCCTCCCCCATCCAAACGGGTGAAAAAACGGTGACAGCAATGGCGACTTTTACCACAATCCTTCTGTGCTTGGCTCATATTCCTTTCTGGTCAAAACTTCCCTCTCCTTTCTTGTGAATTGTTTTTAATTTTTTGTTGTATGTTTATGTCAACAGTTATGTTGGGCCAATTTGTTTGATTTTGGGACTGATCTTTGCAAAAAAAAGATGTCCCCAAATTTTTTATTAATTTAGTTTTGGTTTAACCAATAAATTGACACCAAAAATCTGACATTGTATTGTGAAATTATTGTACAAATGGGTTACATTTAATCCTGGCCCAAAAAGCAAAAACTTGCCAAAAAAAAAAAAAAAATTTTTGAAAAAAAGGGCTCTTTAAGGAACGTTTAAAAATTCATATAACGAGGCAAATTCAAGAGGCAAAAATAAAATGGTGAGAAAATTAAAACATGATGACATTATTGTTACAATAGGCCCTAACCACCAAATTGAGGCCAAAATAATCCCCCAGCAAATGTACGCAAATTGATTGTGTCATCCTGACATTAGCAGCTCTGATTTCCACCTGCGTACGGTTTTGTGCTATCCCAAAAAACTGATTTCAAAACACATACCAAGCCGGTTTTCAATCCAACACTAATTGCTTTTCAGACCTCCCGCGATTAATCGCAACACCATCGTGAAGTCCCGGGACGGAGGAGAAGGCCATCGCCAATGTGGTCGAGTAATCCAGACCCTAAGCTGTGCGAGCATTTTGAAGGGAAAGAGGATCATCCAGTGACGTATGAGTCGGACCGAACACATTTTACGCTCGCATCTGCTAATGTATGTACGCCCCTAAAATGCCTCGCCACACCTGCGTTTTTCCATCTCCACCCCCGTCAACACCCAAAAACGCCCTGTTCTGTCAATCACATTTGACATGTCACTTCCTGTATGCTATTTGATGAACGAGACCAAAAAAGCTCGCAATCTGCCGTACGCACATGCGCAGTGTTACACCGACGCATGCGCGGTTATTCAACATCGGAACGCAACGAGCGTACTGCTGTTTGCGAGTGGCTCTGAATGAGGGCCTAAGTTCATTAAGTCCCCTAGGTGAAACAGTGTCAAGATGACTGATCCATCCACTTTCTCTTTGGTGCAATTTCCTTATGCGATCACCCCCGCGCAACAGGGGAGGTACCCAGTTGATAATCCCACACTTGAGTGATGAAATCTGGTGGTCTTTCTCAATAAAGTGTCAGGCTACAGGCTTATCAGTTCAGTGGACTGACATGCACATGCCCTGTGGTCTGCGTTCCATGGATGGGGCGCATTGCCACTGCACATGCATGGCAGCCATGAACCACAAGGTTGTGTTGATGCTGGCGTCTGAGCTCAGTGGTCCAGAAATGGGGTACTGGGCTATGATGCTATAGATGCACAGGTGACGTTTCCCTGGCTTGAGGACGAGTTGTGCATGCTGTGGGATGGAGAATGGCAGACAGGGAACCCAGAGTGGTGCATGGCATCTGGGTTCATTGTTGCATACATTGTCTATTTGTATGATGTCTGGATGTTCTGTTTGACTAAGGTCTAGAATTGGAGGAGGGGTATTAGTATGTGGGACCTGGCTTGAGACATTTGATGAGGGTTGTTACAGTGTGCAACAATTCTGTTGAATCTATTACAGACTTTTTGATATACTGAATATAAGCAATAAGAAGAGGTCTCAAAGATTGAGGTTTAACAACAAAAAGTTTTTTGATACAGTCAACTCAAGTACCGCAGCTTCCTCCTCAGACACCGATAGTTTGGAACAGGAAATGCAACAACTTTTTTTAGGACCGCGTCCTCTGGTGTAAATGGAGGAGACACAGGTCACACTAAGAAGCACAGGCCGCACCCGAGGCGAGGGGGTGGGGACCAGAAGAGGAAGAAGGAGGAAGACTTAAGATCAGTCTTTAATTTATCATCACAACAACTTGATGAGGCAGAATTAACCCTACTTTCCAAATGGTTATCTTTTGTCCCACTGCAAGGTTTGATCAAATTGAATGGTCTGTGGACCAGTATAAATTCGGACAGAAATTAAGATTATATGAATTTTTTTTGGATAAGCCTAAAATATCAGAGGTAGGATTTGTCAAAAGACCATCAACATTTGACCCGCCCATGTCCAATGCAAGTATTAAGACTTTTCTAAGAATGACCCATATGGATGTATCCACCACTAATGAGAAGAAATTTCATTATAACTTGTCTGCCCATGAAAGGGTAGCATTGAAGCACCTATGTGAGGATAAAAATTTGGTAATTAGACCAGCAGACAAGGGTGGAGCAGTGGTGGTCCAGGACTGGGTCGATTATGATCATGAGATCACTAGACAATTATCTGAGGGTGATACCTATGAGAAACTGTCATCGGATCCCGTTAAAGCAATTAAGAATAAAATTGATCTCTCTCTTTCTGTGGGTTTGTCAAATGGCTGGTTGGATGAAACCATTTTTAAATTTTTGACTGTTGATCACCCAATTTGCACAATAATGTACACACTGCCTAAGATACACAAGGCACTCACTAGACCACCAGGGAGACCCATCATCTCAGCTCACGGATCACTGTTACAGCCCATTGCGAGATTTAGACCAGATATTACAACTCTCTGGTGGCTTACATTCCTAGTCACATCAAGGATACCAGTGACTTTCTTGCCAAATTGAACTTAATTGAATACCCTGGCAATGATGTCTTGCTGGCTACTATGGATGTGTGTTCACTTTGCACAATTATACCCCACAGTGAGGGGCTGAATGCACTACGTGAAGCTTTGATTAAACAACCACAAACCACATTCCAGCTCCAAATATTCTTGATCTAGCTAAGTTAGTGTTGGATAACAACTACTTCATGTACAACAAGACATACTACATGTAATGCCTAGGTACTGTGATGGGATTCAATCTGGCACACAGTCGAAACCGGATAACTGGCAAAGACAGAATCTGTTTGCAATTGGAATCTGCGCAATGCTATCTTGTAAAGGGTGACAAGACTCCATCTTAGAAATAAAATCTCACAACACTGTTTTGAAAAAAGGTACATAGTCAGCCTTCCTCAAACACAGGCAGACAGTATTCAACACATAAACAACAACTTATTAGCAGTTGGAATCCTATACAAAGCCCATCCTGGAGAAAATCCCTATACCATAACACAACACAATATACTGTCGTGCTAAGAGCATTTTTACATAAGAATATATGATCTGTGGCAATTGTAATGTAGCCTAGCTATGGAGCTACACAATTGAGTCCATCCCCACAACCAAAACAAGCAGAATAAAGAGTGGGGCTCCGACTGCACTGCTGGGAGCCTCCACCCTGTATGAGAACTAAATTCAGTGTATAAACACATTTTGCAATTGCAGTTTAAAAACATCAGAAAAATGTATGTGTGCTTGTGTGTGTATATATATATATATATATATATATATGTATGTATGTATGCGTGTGCATGTGGCCCATCATGCATGGACTTATGTGTATAATATCACACACAGACTTATATTTGAAAAGTAGCAAAATTCCCTGCAACTCATACACACAATGTTAAACAGAACACAGTCAGCTTTTTTAGTGATCCTTCCCAAAATCATACTGGCATGGCCACACACACACATAGATGCCCTTCCAGCTTAGTGCTACTCACTGAGTGCCCCACCGCCCCTCAGACGCACAACGCAATTCAGTGCTGTTTCTCCCCGCATACATACATTTAAAAGCAATGGTCCCGTAACGCAAAAAGGATAATTATTACTTGGTTTAAACGCAATGTCAGTATATAAAGAAATGAATGTTTTCTGTAACTATGGCTTAGTAAATGACAATTGGACTGTGTTTGGTGCCATAATGATCTACTCTGTTTCAACAGCATTCCGGTGGCATCAGTGAGAAGATCAGAACATGCGGCTATGAAATATGAATGTTAGAGAGAATAACTTCTTGAAATGTTGTATGCCATAAGTTTAGACTAGATTTATTATGCAGCGGGAAAGTGGACACAATCAGGTTGTTGGAGGCTTGGTTGTGTCTTTGCACTGACCTATGAATTGTACCCTAACGGAAGAAGCATGAGAGGAACCAATGAGAACCTGCCAACGTAATCTATTGTATTGCTTATCCCAGTACGGGTATATATGTGAGTGCTCTGAAACAAGATGCCAGTTTGCAGTGTTCCTGTTTATGCTGTCGGCGGAGGTCTCAATCTTGATGCCGGTATCTGGTCCCAGAGCGCACGTGTATGTATACTGTACTTGGGGTCTGTATAATTTCCTTTTGTGCCTAAATTGTGTTTATGATTTATTTGCGCTTATTGTACACAGATCATAGCGTGTAACTGACTGTACTTTTACTTGAATAATACTTGTGCTTTGGAACCACAGATTCCATGTCTAAGTCTTTATTTACTGTATGACTGCATACGCAAATTAGCGTCATCCTTAGAGGTTTATAGGAAGGGTTTTAGAAGGTACAGGCAGGGGTATATAGAGGTTAATTTTAATATCGTCAGATGGGGGCTCATCGAGTGAAGTCACCTACCTACTCACATGGCACATACGTCTAGCAATATCTCAGCAAAGGGTGGAGTGGCCACATACAGGGTTTTCCTGTAACCGCTTTGTGCTGAAAGATCGCTATCCATTTTCATGTGAGCAAAGGAAGCTGACTAGAATCCAGGGACAAGAAAGGAAAAAGTTTGTTTTTCTTTGTTGATAGAACCTAACATTTAAAAGGGGTGCCGCAGTATTGAATATGCAGCTGAGTCACAGCTTTGCGCACAGCAAAGACGCACTTTTGCGTACACAGTTAAAAAGTCATTATACAGGTGTGTGGTAGTCACATTATTGTGTATGCGGCTGGTCGCACAATAGTGTATACGTACTTCCGGTTCTGCTGCCACGTGTGTTGAACAAAGGCGCAGAGTTTTTGTTTTGTTATTGATAGCTAGCATTGTTGTAAGTATCTCAATTGGTGTTGCCATAGTCTGGGAGAGCGTTTATTTTTCTGCGCAGGAAAAGAGTGTGTAATAGTGAGTATTTGTTGTTTTAGGGTGTAACACGGTTCCTAAGGTTAAGGGTATTGTATGACCCTTAAGTACTAGGCGCAGGGGTCAGCCTAGTAGCTCGGTAAGTAGCTTACCGTTCTATACACATCAGCAGGTGTACATGTCGTCTTTGTTGTAGGGACCGGCTCTCAGTGTGATTACAGTGTTCAATAATTAGGTTGGGTTATTTGAGCATTGTAGTTGAGCTGCACTAGGATAGTGTGATTGTGAACTGAGAGATAATAGGTGAGTGAAAGCATCTAGAAATAACTTTCATAGGTGAGTGAAAGCATCTAGAAATAACTTTCATAGGTGAGTGAAAGCATCTAGAAATAACTTTCATAGGTGAATGGAGGCATCTAGAAATTTCATCCATAGGTTTGCTGCTGTTGAAAGCGCAGCTCTGGTCGGCACGACATATTATGCATACTAAGTACGGTGCCAATGCAACCAGGTATTGTGATTTATGGTTTAATATGAAGAGGAAGAGTGTTAGACCATTTCCCAGAATTGGTAGTTCTGATAAGGATGTATTAGATAATGTCCGGGATCACATCAGTTTGATGCGCTCCCGAGAGAAAAAGGTTAAGTAATTTGAATGTTTAAAACTGTGGCAGCATGAAGGGGATGCGTGGCTTAAAAATGTGCAAACGACGCAAACTAGCGCCATGAGCACATTGCCAGAAAATATATCCGCGACGCTAAATTGCAATACGGGCAAGCCGCAAAATGGCACGCACATGCGGCAAGGTAGCATCGTGGAGAGTATTGCCAGCAGTTCATGCTCACCTCCCCCACCTTATGTGGATGGAGGTGTAAGTACCAAAAATACCCATAAAAATGTAACAAGCAACTTGTACCCTCTCTTAAGCAACTATAAAGAAAATGTTCATGATGCGGATGATGAGCCTATTGTAATGTCTGCCATTTCCCATGCTGTGCAGATGATAGATGCTGCATCACCACAATCACGGGTGGTGCCGCCATCTACATCAGTAACAGCAAGGGAAGTGTTAACACACTCTGCACCAGTAGAGGAAGTTGTTAATACCATACATAGCAGCAGCAGCAGATTAAACCCCCAGCCAGGTAACCAGGTCAGAGGTAGCAACTCTGCCGGTCTGCATCCCATTCGGACAATAACTGTTCCAAATGGAAATGCAGATGCGAACGGTGTAGTGCCCACGAGGGAAGTAGTAATGCAATGTTCATGGACAAGAGCAGAACTAAATTCCATCATAAATGATTTCCCCGATCCCAAAAAGGAACTAGCCAAATGTCAAAGATTTTTGAGAAATTTGGGTAGTTCACATGAGCCCACTAATAAAGATTGGCGTGTGGTGTTAAGGGCCCGTCTGCCACACAATACCGATGTGACAACATTTATCACGGATTGTGTATTGGATGGTGACGTTCCCTTAACAGACCAAGTAAACCAAGGTAACATTTCCCGCATTGTAACCCAATTGGGTATATATTTTCCAGTAGAAGTTAACTGGAACAAAATTTTCACAATTAAGCACCACAGGGGAATGATAGTCACGGTACTCATGGACGGTCTGAGAGACGACTTAAAGACTCGGGCTCAGACCTCACAGCCTGGCTGGAGGGGACTTACAATAGATAACCTCATAGAGTCTGCCACAGAACATGATAAAAATATCACAAAGAAGAGAGAGACCCAGGGTGAAAAACTAATGGCTGCCAGTATCCAAGCTCTGGAAGGAATGACTATAACATCACAGCCAACCTACACACCTGCACCCACACACACACCTGCACCTGAACAATTACACGTCCTCACCAATCCCACACCACAGCAAACACATCCTTACCTCTCATATCATACACAACCACAGGTCCCATACTCATATCCCCCACAATATCCTTACCCATACCACCACCTTTCCCTCTTGCTCAAATCCCACAACAATCATTTCATCCACCCCATTCAAAATTATGTTTTAACTGTCACCAAGTGGGACACGTAAGTAAGTACTGCAAAGTGAAGAACACCAAACAGGAACACGAGTTTCCCATGGGTTCATAGGTAACCCCAGTATCTTCTCCCAGGCCTTATATGACTGTTTACAATCTTTTCAACCTGCCAATGTATCTGTTCTAATATAAAATGTGGACGATTTATTGTTGTATTTTAGGTCATGTTTAAATTATATTAAACTGTTGTGCTTTGTCTCCAACTCACAGGACACAAGGTTGCTAAGGATAAACAGCAGCCATGCCAGGCTAAGGTTGAATACTCGGAATGTTATCCAACCCAGTGGCCCAGACATTATTTAGAGCAGTAGCTATTAATAACAAGATTTAATTGCAGGAACCTGTATGCAGACACTATATCCCTAGAATTATTAAAAATGATAGGGGGACTTATTTTACAGGTGATATTTCCAAGAACATGTGTAAGATGATGGGTAACAACGCTAAGATTATCCCAGACTGTCTTTTCCTTTATTTGCCCCCCCCTTTGAGATACTGTTCAAACAGGCAGCCTCATGTGAAAATATGATAATGAGGTTACTGTGCAGGGTCTCAAGAATATGAATGAGAATAACCGAAATTGAAAGTGTTATTAACTAACATGTCTAATGCAACCTGTCATGATGTCAAATCTGGAAGAATTTGTTATGATCCAAATTTTTTTTAGCTCAGGTTGTTTGACTGATCGGTGGAAAGGTCCGTATCTGACAATACAGCATCCTCAAAGGGTGGATGAGGAAGATACGTGGGTCCATTCCACTCACTATAGGGAGGTTAACCAACCGGTGGAGATACAAGGCAGAGACAAGGCTGATAACATGGACCTGTCGATTGCGAGCTTGTGCCGGAAGGATTAAAAAGGTGACGGTGAGATACCTGAGCTAAAGAAATGTGTAGATCAGTGCTTCCAGCAATGTAGTGGTCTGCTGTGGTCATCCTAGTTCTTTTTTTTCCAGAGTTTTTGTCATGATGATCTGTTTGGGGATACTCAGTGTCTGTGATGTAGGACCGATAAAGGAAATGTGAGCTGATGGCAGAGCTGATGGAGTGGATTCAGGAGGAGTGCAATGCCAATCAGGGGAGTTTCTGACCAATTTTAGTATTGTAATTGTTATGTTATTTGGGAAGAATACTTCCAGAAGTTATGACCCTCACACATGATTGAAATGCTTGGTATACATGAAAACACACCATCACCATATCTTCACACGCAATATGAACACAGAGGCAAGAGAAATATGATATCTGGGAACGTGCATAAAGCCACTCAGTTAATTAGTGAGACAACTGGCTTTCAAGTTTTAGTCGCACTGGATCACACCAGAATTGCTCGGGGTACATAAAATTTTAGATATATTCAGGAACTTGCTAAATTGATGGATAATATCACAGAGATGTACAATGACACATTCAGGTATACAGGGAGAGAATTGCAAGCGTATAAGAAAGAACTGCTCCAACACAGGTTAGTGTTGAATTATTTAACTGCTGTTACTGGAGGGTATTGCGTAACGTTAGCCACCCAATTTGGAGTAAAATGTTGCACTTATGTCACCAATGATACCAGCGACCCTAAGAAGGTGATAGACCGGAAGATGGATGAGATTCTGCAGCTAAAGTGGGAATTCCGGAAGAACCATAATGCTTCATTGAATGAAATGGAGGTGCAGGTAGAAGAATGGTTCTCATGGTTGAACCCTGTGAAATGGTTCTCCGGTCTAGGACAGTGGGTCCAGAAATTGGTTGCTATAGTGGGTAAACTTCTGATCCTCATAATCAGTGTCATCTTAGTGATTGGCTTGTGTGTGAAATGTGTTCCTAATTTGTTGAAGTGTAGGAAACAAACTAGGGCGAACCAAGACATGGAGATGGTGGTGATAAGCAATAGAGATATGGGAAAAGAATTGTATTACAACCCTGAATTAGAAAATACCCTATAATAATGTGGTCTGAATTTGAATGGTTGTGCATAAATATATCATTTATGTTATTTAAAGTCCTCTTAGGTAACGCAGTCCCAATCCCTTTTTCCAAACTCCCTTTATAGGCTAGATGAGTTCCCACATCCTGCCAATGATCCCTTAAGGATCCGCAGATGGCGTATAAGGGTTGTTTTACCCACCAGGAGACGCATTATCTAAATGGTTCAAATGACCAAACTGTTTCATACCATAATAATATTGAACAGTATATTTTCATGCATGGCTAAACAGATTCAGAACAAGTTGTGATAGCGCTTGATTGGCTATCAAAGGGTGGACTGATGAAACCGGATAATTGGCGAAGACAGAATCTGTTTGCAATTGGAATCTGCGCAATGCTATCTTGTAAAGGGCGACAAGACTCCATCTTAGAAATAAAATCTCACAACAGTTTTAAAAAAAGGTACATAGTCAGCCTTCCTCAAACACAGGCAGACAGTATTCAACACATAAACAACAACTTATTAGCAGTTGGAATCCTATACAAAGCCCATCCTGGAGAAAATCCCTATACCATAACACAACACAATATACCGTGGTGCTATGAGCATTTTTACATAAGAATATATGATCTGTGGCAATTGTAATGTAGCCTAGCTATGGAGCTACACAATTGAGTCCATCCCCACAACCAAAACAAGCAGAATAAAGAGTGGGGCTCCGACTGCACTGCTGGGAGCCTCCACCCTGTATGAGAACTAAATTCAGTGTATAAACACATTTTGCAATTGCAGTTTAAAAACATCAGAAAAATGTATGTGTGCTTGTGTATATATATATATATATATATATATATATATATATATATATATGTGTGTGCATGTGTCCCATCATGCATGGACTTATGTGTATAATGCCACTCACAGACTTATATTTGAAAAGTAGCAAAATTCCCTGCAACTCATACACACAATGTTAAACAGAACACAGTCAGCTTTTTTAGTGATCCTTCCCAAAATCATACTGGCATGGCCACACACACATAGATGCCCATCCAGCTTAGTGCTGCTAGCTGAGTGCCCCAATGACCCTCAGACGCACAACGCAATTCAGTGCTGTTTCTCCCCGCATACATACATTTAAAAGCAATGGTCCCGTAATGCAAAAAGGATAATTATTACTTGGTTTAAACGCAATGTCAGTATATAAAGAAATGAATGTTTTCTGTAACTATGGCTTAGTAAATGACAATTAGACTTTGTTTGGTGCCGTACTGATCTACTCTGTTTCAACAGCGTTCCAGTGGCATCAGTGAGAAGATCAGAACATGCGGCTATGAAATATGAATGTTAGAGAGAATAACTTCTTGAAATGTTGTATGCCATAAGTTTAGACTAGATTTATTATGCAGCGGGAAAGTGGACACAATCAGGTTGTTGGAGGCTGGATTGTGTCTTTGCACTGACCTATGAATTGTACCGTAACGGAAGAAGCAAGAAGAGGAACCAATGAGAACCTGCCAATGTATTCTATTGTATTGCTTATCCCAGTACTGGTATATATGTGAGTGCTCTGAAACAAGATGCCAGTCTGCAGTGTTCCTGTTTATGCTGTCGGTGGAGGTCTCAACCTTGATGCCGGTATCTGGTCCCAGAGCGCATGTGTATGTATACTGTACTTGGGGTCTGTATAATTTCCTTTTGTGCCTAAATTGTGTTTATGATTTATTTGCGCTTATTGTACACAGACCATAGCGTGTAACTGACTGTACTTTTACTTGAATAATACTTGTGCTTTGGAACCACAGATTCCATGTCTAAGTCTTTATTTACTGTATGACTGCGTACGCAAATCAGCGTCATCCTTAGAGGTTTATAGGAAGGGTTTTAGAAGGTACAGGCAGGGGTATATAGAGGTTAATTTTAATATTGTCAACCCTCATACGCAAACCTATATATTTCGGCATATGAGGTGAAGTACATCATTCCAATGTATAGATCGAATATAATCTTTTTTAAGCATTTTATAGACAATGTGTTTCTGCTTTGGAAGGGAAGTATTGAGACCTTTAATAGCATGGTGGATACCTTAAATGGATTACCCCATCTGGTGAAGTTACATCAGTGGTTGATATGACTGAGATACACTTTTTGGATGTGACATTCTTCAAATTTGGAGGAAAGTTGTCATCAACATTATACCGAAAACAAATGGATCGGAACACTATCCTACATGCACGGAGTTTCCACCCTCCAGCGCTGAAGAATAGTCTCCTGAAAACGCAATTTCTCTGAGTACTTTGGAATAATTCAGACTATGGGATCGCAGACAAACAATTTAGAGAGATAAGTGAGAGATTCATGGAGCGTGGGTACACAAGGAGGGCAAAATGAAGGAGTCAAGTCGCCTGGGCCAACAAGAGTGCCAAAGGGTGGTCGTATGATCTTTTCTACTAAATTTAATGATAGGGCAAATTTAACAAGGAAGGCATTGAACACAAGATAGCCCCAATTAACTACTGATGCCACACTAAGCATGAAAGGGGTACCACCACCAATAATGGCATTCAAAAGGAACCCCAGTTTAAAGCAGTTGTTACTAATATTACAATAATTTATTTATTTAATTTATTTCTTAACAGTTTCTTATATAGCACAGCAAATTCCATTGAGCTTTACAATTTGAATCAACATTAACATTTTACTGGGTTGTAAAAGACAGACAAACATACATACATACAAGACACGGTAAAAGATATACATAAAGGTAAGAGGGCCCTGGTCGCAAGCTAACAATCTTACAATCTAAAATGCACCTGAGACACAAATACAAAAATAACTGTACCTGAACACAAGCATTCACCCAAATAAATGAAAAAATACATGACAAGCCGAAAACATCACGATATCATAATACAACTGTACCTAAACAGCATACTAGAAAATACAAAAAGGCAAGCTAGAATCAAAAATATGCTGGACTCAAACACTCATTGAGCCCCATCGGGGCTATTGTATTAAGGTGGTAAATCCAAGTAGCCTCCAATTGCAACAATTTCTTGCTACGGTCACCACCCCTAACCATGTGTGGTACATGATCCACTAGCTTATAATGCAAAGTGGCCAAAGAGTGTCCAGCTGCCAAAAAATGTTGCGCGACTGGCTGGTCACAAATTGTACCTTCTAACACTAGTCTGATAGCTGACCTGTGCTGTGCTGCCCGCTCTCTGAACGCACATATGGTCTTGCCCACATATGCTAGCCCACATGGGCACTTGATGACATAAACAACAAACGTACTTGTGCAAGTCAAAACATGTCTGATAGATATTTTGGAACCTGAATGTGGGTGTGTGATGTACAAACCTGCCTCATATGACAACACGTCATACAGCCAGTGCACCTATAACCTCCTGCAGGTCTAGACAAAAATGCTTGGTGTTAACTAAACATCTGCAAAAAAATATGGTAGTTGCTCAAATCAGCTTAATTGCATAACACAGGTGCTTGTAAAGGGCGGGGTTTACACTGAACACAGAAAAAAAGAGATTTGCCCCCAGCACACTGCAGCAAAAACAATTCTTAAATCCTACATGATAATAGAGATTCAGAGGTATTAGTTATATACATTTGCAAATATATGAATAAGCGCCTGGCCAATCGTCAAGGCTCCTCTATACTGGCGTCCCTAACACTAAGGGGTTCACGTCCAAGAAGCAAGGCACCCCAAAAAAATTCCAGCCAAGGGCCATCCCCGGGGCAACACACAAAAAAGGGAAAAAGGTGATAGTGAAGTGTAAAGAAAAGATGTGTAAGGATAAATCAATAAGTGTTAATGAAATGAGAAAGAATTAAAATAACATAAATAATATACAAACAAATAGAGAAGTGATAAAAGTATTCTTTGTGAATTAAATGGTGATGCCATGAGAAAGGTCCAGTCAGAACCCCCCCGGGGGCCCCACTCCCAAACGCTCACCTCAAAATAATTATTGCTACATAATGGTAGCACCCACTCTGGGTCATATAATTACAACTGGTGTACTGCATGATAACAGTACATATATAAGCTGAGAGCTAACTTACCTTGGAGGTACCCCAAAAAACCTCCACATGGCACTGTAAATATCAGCACATCCTCCTAATGCTGACTTCCTTCATGCCTCTCCAAACTGCAAAAAAATATGATAGTTGCTCAAATCAGCTTAATTGCATAATACAGGTGCTTGTAACTAAACATCTGTCAGTAACATCATTCCTGACAAGCCAATCATGGAGATTCCTACCACGCTTATGGCAATTAATAAGATGTGTGCTGTACAAAGAGGGGATATTGGAATCAGTACTAACCACATACCAGAACCTCTTAGAGGTTTTGTTAATAATGGAACTAGCTGGAGAAAAGGTACTCACAAACAGGAACATGGACATCTTAGATTGAGAAGCTACAAGTTACTTATTAAGACAACTATCCTTTTGCTTTGTAGCATCTAGATCACTCCTGGAGTAACCCCTGATCAAAAATTGGGAGAAAGGCAGACCCTTCTTCATGGCCAACTCTGTGCATGCAGCAAAGCGTTCATGTCAGTGGGCTTACTATTAGGGATGTGCAGGCTCGGTTCTACTCGGTTCCGTTCGGTTCTTTTTACCGAATCTTATTGGCTATCCAAAACTCGTGACAGCTGAAACCCAATAAGATCCGGTAAAAAGAACCGAACGGAACCGAGTAGAACCGAGCCTGCACATCCCTACTTACTATACAGGCAAATGCTTTGGCTGTCCTTGTTTCTAGAGATTTTAACATCTAAATAGTATATATCTCTATCAGGGACCCCCCCATGTTTTGGTTTTGGATCTGTATCTCCTTCAAGGTTTTGGATCCAGATTTTGATTTAATGTTAAGATGTGCAGATTTGCCTGTCGGATACAGCATGTCTGTGTTTGCTAGCTGCTGGATTACTCTCCTGGACTGATTGCACTCCTGTGATTCTCTCTGCCTGTGAGAGCGGGAAACTCCTGACTGCAATCCAGCTGATGAGTTAGGTCCGAGCTACATAGATCATGTGAATGTACTATTCTAGTCATTTAGTGCTGATCATTCTCCCTTCATACCGCCAGTGTGCAGCATTGTCAGGACATCATATGCAACCAATCCCCCAGCTCTCCACCTCCTCATTTGTCGGATCACCCCTCCCCATCCATTTTACTAACTCTGACATCCTTCTCCCCTGCATCAGGAGAGGAAGTCATGTCCCTCATCAAGTCCTCCCCCCCTTTCACCTCCCCTTTCACACTATCCCCTTCTGCCTTCTCCGCTACCTCTCTCCTTCTGCCTGCTCCTATTTTGCCCACCTCCTTAATTTCTCCCTCTCATCAGGCAATGTCTCTTCTGCATTCAAGCATGCCCTTGTCTCCCCCATTCTTAAAAAAATGTGCACTTGATCTTAAGACTAACTACCAACCCATCTCTTTCCTCCTGTTTGCCTCTAAACTCCTTGAGCGTATTGTTTACAATGGTTTTACTGCCTTTCTTTTCTCCCACTCCCTCCTTGACCCTTTTCAGTCTTGCTTCCATTCTCTCCACTCCACTGAAACTGCCCTCACAAAAGTCAGCAACGATCTCCTTGCTGCCAAATCCAAGGGCCACTACTCTGTGCTCATTCTCCTTGACCACTCTGCTGCATTTGACACTGTGGACCACCCTCTCCTGCTACAAATCCTGTGCTCCCTTGGTCTACTTGATACTGCCCTATACTGGCTATCCTCCTACCTCTGACTGATCCTTCTCAGTTTCCTCTTATGACTCCTCTTCTTCCCCACAGCCTCTTGCATTATGTGTTTCCCAAGGTTCTGTTCTTGGACCTTTCATATTCTCCCTCTATATGTCCTCTCTAGGTGAATTCATCAGCTCTTTTGACATCCATTATCATCTCTATGCTGACTATACTCAGATCTACCTTTCCCAGCAATTTCTTACACTTAATATGTCTAACAGTGAGCTCAATGTCTTCCCACCCTCCCACATATCCTCATTTCCCACTATTGCTTTATCAATTGATGGCAAAACTATCTCATCTAGCCCCAAAGTGTGCTGTCTTGAAGTTATCCTGGACTCACCCCTCACCTTCAAACCACATATCCAGTACCTATCTCACCCAGGTTGCTACTAAAACCCTCATACACTCACTGGTGATCTCCAGTTTGGACTACTGTAACCTTCTCCTACAGTATCTAGCCTCCCCAAATCTCATCTCTTTCCTCTCCAGTCTGTGCTCAATGCTGCTGCTTGGCTCATCTTGCTCTCCAAACATTCTACATCTGCCTCCTCTCTCCTCCAAGCCCTCCATTGGCTCCCCTTCCCTTTCAGAACCCAAGGTTCTCACTCTCACTTACAAAGCCCTTACCCAATCCACTCCCATTTACATTTCTGATCTCATCTTTCTTCACTTTCCTGTCTGCCCTCTTCATTCAACTAATGCATGCCACCTTTCATGCAACTGATTTCTTCCTCCCACTCCTGTCTCCAAGATTTTGTCCATGCTGCTTCCCACCCTTGGAACTCTCTACCTCTTCACCTCTCTACAATAATTCAAACAGGCTCTTAAGACCTACTACTTCATAAAAGCCTGCCAGCTCTCATCCTAACTTGACGCTACATGTTCCTTCCTCCCTGTCTACCCCATCTGTGTAATGCCTGTCTGTCCCTCCCTTTTAGAATGTAAGCTCTTATGAGCAGGGCCGTCTACCCTCTTGTGCTTCTCCCTACTTCACTTTCATCTACCTCTTACTCCCCACTAGGGTACCTAACATGTGGTAGATTATGCGCTGCTGCTTATGTGGGTCTTATGGTTGCTAATATAGCAATGTATATCTTTCTTGTTCTGCATTGTATTTTATTGTACTGTAAGTCACTGGTCACCTATTTGCTTATGTACTTTGTAAGGCACTGTGGAATACCTGTTGCACTATATAAATAATAAAATAATAATAATAATAATAATAATAATAATAACTGTCTAAAACATACTGCACTAATGGCAGATATTCTACACACATCTAATACCGGCAGAGATGTTATGGTGTCAGTGATCCACTGTGCAACTGGATGACTGCTGTCATACTTGCTCCCCCTTGCAAAGGATTGTTTAACAGTCTATTGTTTTTTTGAACTACTACTAGTAGTCTTCCTGGTCCCCTTCTGGGATGAAGATCCACTTCCAGCAGCAGCAGTAGCAGGCATAGAGCTCAAGAAATCTTCTATGGAATCCTTGAGCACTATGGGAGAACTTAGTTAGCCTTATCAAATATGTTTTATGATTAATACACTGCACTACCACTTACAGTGTCACAATATTTTTATGAATAATACACTGTGCTACCACTTAGTGTGACAATACCTTTATGAATAATACACTGCACTATCCCTTATAGTGTCACAATATTTTTAATAATAATTCACTGTGCTATCCCTTAGAGTTTCACAATATTTTTTATGAATACACTGCATTACCACTTACAGTCTCACAATATTTTTGATGAATAATACACTGCGCTACCACTTACAGTGTCACAATGTTTTTTTAATAATACACTGCTTTTTAACTTACAGTGTCACAATACTTGTATGGTATTACTGACCAACAGTGTCACAATACTTGTATGAATAATATTACACTGTGGTATTACTGACTGACAGCATCACTCACAATACTTTAGGAATTATACACTGCATAATGAACCTACAGCTTCACTCACAACATGGCCAGCAGCATCACAGTACTTTGGATAAACAGGGAAGGGGGGTTTGGCATACTGGTTCACAGTGTGGGGTACAGCACAAAAAAATATATATTTTTTTATTTCATTTTTTTATTTATTTTTTTAACATTTAGTTTCTTTTTTTTTACAGCCCATGGACAGACAGCACACTGGTTGATCAGCACAACCCTGGACAGCACATCGCTGGATTGACAGCACAGCACACCCCTGGATTAGCAATGAATGATAAATGACACAGCCCCCTGGAAAGAGCACAGCACACCCTGCCTGGATTGGACAACACAGCCCAGCACAGCAAACCCCTTGATGGGCAACACAGCCCCCTGGACAGAGCCGAGCACAGCACACCCCTGTATTGGACAACACAACACAACCCCCCTTGTATGGAGCACAGCCTGACAGCCCGGGACTCAGCAAGCAAATGACTCCGATCACCACTGGGAGCAACATATATACAATACAAAACCTGTGAGAATCCGAAGCAGGATGATGACATTTTGCCTCGTTTTGAGAATGACAATAATTGACAGTCTACTGTCATTTGTGGGCGGGGAGGGGATGGCGACAATCTCCGTTTACTAAAACGGAGGCATGTTGCCGCCATTGGGGGAGAGGGAAGAAGACAGGATTTTCTGGCCTCTTTTGGGCATCTGTGATGGCCAGCTTGTGTGACACCATGGTCACTCAGCCGGCCGAGTGACACACAGATGATTCGATGCTGCATCCAAGGACACAGCTCGGATCAGTGGTGCATGCTGGAGGAGTGATGCCTCCTGCTGCATTACCATATTACAGCTATCGCAGTTACTGAAATGTTCTGCGTCCTTAGTTTAATCACACCCCCCCCAAGATGGATAGAACATAGGGAAATAAACAGACAGTTTGGTTGTTGAGTATAACAACTAAGGACAGTTATCAGAACCTGCATGTCATATATGGAAATGCATATAAAAATACTGCACAGGGCATATTTTACCCCAAAACTAAAATTTATTATAGGAGAAGCACAAGACTCAAACTGTTACAAATGTAAAACCCCGGATGCAGATATTATGTACTGCTTATGGTCTTGTTCTCAAGTCTATTCTATTCTGTCACACTGGATCTCATCAGAACCTATCCCCATACATTTATTTCATACCAAATTCTCCTTTTTATTTTTTATGGACTGGACCGAAACTTCTTTGTACAAAGAGAAAATGACAGAAAGGTTTTTTGATGTTTGGCTGCCATATGTTCTCACACTTTCTGATGTTATAAAGGAAGCATTGCGAAGATGTTTCAGTTTAACAACATGGTATAATTTGGAAGTCTTGTCCACAGGTGTACCATTCTAATAGATTTAAATGGTTATTATGTGTTTTGTTTTGCATTTGATGGGGTATAATGTGGATAATTTTTTGTCAATGTCTCATGGTTCTAAAATATATACCTTCTAATCTATTCAGAATGTTTAATTTACCCGATATTGTAATATTTATGTATTTTGTCATTTTTGTCAATCTGTCAATAAAAATTTGTTGAAAGAACCTTCATGTCAAATTTCACCTAATATGCATCTCTGTTTGTGCAGAAATACAGTAAGAGTCTCTTACTTAGCTCCTAAAGAAAACCTGGTAGAATAACTGCATATAATGCTGTTTCAGCATCCCACACCACTATCCATTTGCAGCACACACTCACTGGCTGATGAGCTTTATAGAACCCACTTTGCTCAAGATATTCCAGTACTATTTTCCATGTAACAATGAGTACGGCTGTACCTACTATACTTTAATAAACCAACACCACTGGTTAATTAACTGGGCTGTTCATAGTTCGAGTCATCCTCTAGTGTGTGTTTACATAACTCTGCAATAACAACACCTGCACACACATCATATCAATGGCATATCTATACTGGGTGCAGATAGTGCAGTGCATACTGGCCCCTGGGTCCAGGGGGCCCACACAGCACACCCTGTAACCATATATTGTTATAATTACCTCTCCGCAATCTTCAGAGCATGCGCTCCAGAGCAGGAAAAATCACAGAGAAAATGGCAGCATCATTCCAGAATCTGCTGTGTTGCCAGAGAGGAGGGGTTCTGCACCGAGGGCCTGATTCATTACTGATCGCAACTGCGATTACACACGCAATCGGCCGATTGTTGAGTCCTGCGTATGCATATGCATCGCAGTGAGCATGCACAAAGATTCCACTGTGATCGGGATTGCGATCGCAATGATTACAAAGACCCATCGCAGAGTGATTGACAGGAAGTACCGGTTTGGGGTGGTGATGGCGGCGGAGGTCAACGAAATGCAGGTGTGCCAGAGCATTTGAATGCCATTTCAGGGGCATGTATAAATTAGCCATTGTGATGCCAAACACAGCTTGGGGTTTCACTGCATGCGATGAGGTTAGCAATTCCTGAGTAAGGTCAGACCTTACACCAGCAAGTGTGCATGAGGCTGCGATTGTAGTTGATGTTACTGATGGTTTTGCAGTTTTGATAAGTATTACGGATGTGTGTAAGGTAAAGGGGGGGTCCTTATGTTAGGCTTCATATGGCATTGCGATTGCAATCATTAGCATATCTTCGCAGTAAGACTGCATGTGTGTAATCGCTATTGTGATTGCAATAGCAATCCTTACTGAATCAGGCCTTGAGTCTGCAGACAGGCCCTCTCCTCTATTAAAATGCCCCTGTATCATATATAACATTTATCCTTACCCAGTCTCTTTGCTGTTCTCCTGTTGTCTGCGACAGTCTCTCCTTTTTTGCCAGCCTCTTGCTCTTACTTTTTCTGTCAGCATCTCTCCCTTTCCTATGTTTGTACCACTCTCTCCCACTCTGTCTTGACATGTGTTGTGCAAATCTCTGTCTCTTTGTGTGTGTCTGCTCCTTTCTTTCCGTCTCTTTGTGTGTCTGTCACTCATTTTGTATATGCATCTCTTCTGGCAAACTGTTTTTCTTTGCTCAATCTTTTGTGCTTGTGTGTCTCCTCATGTTGGTTGTGTGGGTTGTGTGGGTTTGCCCTTTTTTTGTAAGTCTATCTTTTTCCTCTATGCCGGGGTCGGGGCATCGTGAAATCCAATATGTTGGATTTAACTGATTTGCCGAACCCGACCAAAATATGATCCGGATTTAACATGAAGAATTGCACAGATTACCCAACAGATTGGCAAGTTTAAAATGTGTGAGTTACTGCTAAACACTCACATTTTCTAAACTGTCACCCTATTACATTTGGCCCTAATTGTCTAATTCTCCTGTGCAGAGCACTGTGGTATTTAAAAATACTGTGTAAATGTGCAATTTCTTTTTCGTGCAAAGACTAAATGTTAAATACATTTGTTAATTTATAATTATTAAAGTTTGTGGTAAAAGTAGGTAAAGAAATGTAAATATAATCAAGTGGTGTGGTATTATTATACTGGGGATACATTGATTATGTCGACTACATAATGTCAACATATAATGTATGACAACAGATTACATGTCGACATGACTATTATATCGACATGCACAATATCGACTTTTAACATATTGGCAGTGCCATAATATCTAACGCTAATCCTAACCCCAACGCTAAGATTGATATTTTCGCTAGGTCATCATATTATATGTTGATATTTTGTTCATGTCAACAATTCCCAAATGTTATGTTAGCTTTGAAAATTTTAACCATGTCAACATCATTACTTTAAACATTCTGGAGACTTTATGAATGACGACATAGTGAATGTTGACATAGTGAATGCATATCTTATACAGTTTTCAGTTATATTTAACAGTTTTATTGGCTTCATCCAAAACATTCTGGTGTCTTCATGAATGACGACATAGTGAATGTTGACATAGTGAATGCATACCTTATAAAGTTTTCAGTTATATTTAACAGTTTTATTGGCTTCATCCAAAATATTCTTTCTTGATTGCCAATTAACTAATACACTAGGGAGGATGAGTTTGTCAATATTGACAAAGAATTTACAGTATATTGTATTAAGCTGATTTGTATATCAACAAAAGATGTACAGTGCGCTTTGGCATCATGCAGGTGTATTCCCAGTATGATACATATGTTTACATTTTAGCAAATTATAGTCTGAACCCCACACCAACCTAACACTATTAAAATTAACTAACCAGCTGTGCAATAGATGTGGAATTGTTTGGAGACAGCAACACTATGTGCAATTGAATTCAGCAGCATGCTAGGGACTCCCTACCCATTATCCACTAGTGATAGAATACAAGAGAAGAGAACTGAGTAGTCTAAACAGAGGATAATTTAGACACAGGAAATCTGGAGCAATTGCCATGGTCTGCCTTTCTCTGCTATCACTCAGAGTGTATAAGAGCAGAAAAATTAGCATTGAGTAATTAACAATACTGCAACATGATCCCTATGTTCACTTTAATACTATCCTGTTGAAAATATTCCTGCAGGCATAGTTTTCTGGAGAACTTTTGTAAGTTGATTTTCCACTTAAAATCATTGTGTATATTGGTGGGGATGAAGCTTAGCCATTTGTTTAATACTTGCATTTCCGTGGTGCTCAGAATCCTATAAGAGAGATTATATATTAGTTCTTCCTTCTGTTGGTGCCTCTTCTGGAGCCTTTTGTTCTGGCCACCCCTACGGGTGTACGTTCTGTTACTCTTTGTTCAACCTCTTCCCCTGTTGCCCCTAAAGAGAACACCGGGGCTCTGGTTGTATCGTCGGGTTCTGGTAGTGCAAATTCGCTATCACTGTTAGATGATTGCACCTCTCTATTTTGATTTTAATGTCTCTGTTGCAAACTCTGTCTAGAGGTAAATGGAACACGTCTCAAGTCTAGGCCCTTCTCCTCCCTTTAACCACCTATACACACGGTTTTCTTTGTAGTCAGACTTCACTATTTGGTGTTTATTTTTCTTAAATCTGATTAATTCCTTTTTGTAGAGGCTGACAGGGAGCTTACTCTTACTAGGCAGAAGATTGAAGCCTTGGAAATTGAATACAAATGTGCATTGGAACACGATACAACACAAAATTGGTATCACAAAATACAAGTTCAATGTGATAATTACAAAAAGGAACTAATCAGATTTAAGAAAAATAAACTCCAAATAGTGAAAGCTGACTATGAGGAAAACTGCATGTATAGGTGGTTAATGGGAGGAGAAGGGCCTAGACTGAGACGTGGTATATTTACCTCTAGTCAGAGTTTACGACAGAGACGTGAAAACCAAACTAGAGAGGTGCAATCATTTAACAGTGATAGCGAATTTGCACTACCAGAATCTGATGATACAACCAGAGCCCCGGTGGTCAACAAGGGAAGAGGTCGAACAAAGAGTAACAGAACGTCCAACCGTAGGAGTGGCCAGAACAAAAGGCTCCAGAAGAGGCACCAACAGAAGGAAGACCTAATATACAATCTCTCTGATTCTGAGCACCACGGAAATGTAAGTACTGTATTAAACAAAGGGTTAAACTTCATTCCCACCAATATATCCAATGATTTTAAATGGAAAATCAACTTACATAAGTTCTCCAGAAAACTATGCCTGCAGGAATATTTTCAACAGGATACACAAACGCAAGATGACAATGTGATTAATAAACTCCTGAATATGAGAAGTTGGTCTAATTTTGATCCAGTGTCCACTAACTCGTCATTAAAGACTTTCATGAGATTACTCGATGATCCGTTGAACCGCTGTAAAGCGGCATCCCACCAAATACATTTTAATTTATCCCGCAGTGAAAAGAAGGCACTTCAAGATCTCAGCCAATATAAAGACATCATCATCCGGCCGATTCAGAATCTAACAGATTACATGAAGGAAATGGAACGTCAACTGAAAAGTTGAGTTGTGATCCCACATTGCAGTTCAAAAGGGAACTTGATGCCATTCTCCTACAGGCTAAAGAGAATCAATACATTTCCGATAGAATCTGAAAGGCACTTAGGACCTGATTCAGACCCGCTCGCAAGCGTGTCGATGGTCGGCCAGTGCGCACGCCGCACGTGCACGAGCCCATGAGCGAGTGAGAACTTCACTTTGACCTGTAATCTTTTGTGTGTAGTGACCAGTTTATCTAAACTGTAATATGTGTTACTAAGGATACTCCTATTTTGTCTGCTGTGTATAAATTGTACCACACTGACCCTGAAAGTCAGTGCATTCAGGATTGAAGCCTTGTGCTGTGACAGCCGTGCATGCATAGTGTAAGGGAGCGGTACTCTATTTATTTCTTTGTGCTAATAAAACTTTTGGACTTTGGAACTCCAAGTAAGCATCAGCGGACTTCAAATTATTTTACAGTAACACTTCCTTAACCACTTAACTGACGAATTCTATTTCCAAAAACCGCTCCAAAATTGTCGGTTTCTTTTATGATTGAATTAGGTCAAGAATATAATTTTAAACTTACCCATCACTATTTTATTTGAATTTTTTTTTTAAAACACAGTATACCATAACAATAGCGATTTTTTATGTTATACTGTAGTGATGGCCATTGACATCTGTACCATTGATCGTTCAACCATCGTTAGAAGCCATCAGTTGTTTAGCGATTGGTCGAGGAGATCGATGTAGACCACAACTGCCGATGTTTAATAAACATCGATTGAGGGTTGCCATCGATGGTGCAACATTGATGCCCACCAGCAATGGCAAACTACTTGTTTTCAGTCAGACCATCGATGGTTTGCAAACCATCAATGGTCGGTTGCCATCCCTAATCAGAGGCTCTGCAATATCTATCTATATATATCGAACATATATATACATACATACAGTATATATGTACACACACATATATATATATATATATATATATGTATGTATATGTGTGTGTATATATATATATATATATATATATATATTTAAACACACACACTATATATATATATGTATATATATATATTAGGGGTGAGCGGGTTCGGATTTCTGAAATCCGAACCCCCCCGAGCCCCCCGATCCGAGCCGATCCGAGTCAGGCTCGACTTTTCCCGCCTGAATCGGATCTGAAATCGAGGCAAAACGTCATCATCCCGCCTTCCGGGTCTCGTGGGTTTTGGAACCTATATAAGGTACCCACGTCGGCGCCATTTTCTCACTCGGCTGTGGACAGTGAAGAGGGAGGGTGGGAGTTAGGGCTGGCTGGGCTGTGTAGTGTAGTGTAGTGCAGTGTAGTGTTGTGCTGTGCTGTGCTGCGCTGTGCTGCTGTTGGCCATAGGGGCTGTGTCCACTACTTCAAAGTCCATAGGGGCTGGCTGGACTGTGTTGTGCAGTCAGTTGTCCATAGGGGCTGTGTCCACTCCAAAGTCCTGTGCAGTGTCCCAGTCCTAAAGGGGTGCTGTAGTGTTGTCCAGGGGGTGCTCTGTCCGTCAGGGGTGCTCCCCCCAAGTGCAAAAAAAAATAATATTTTTTCTGTGTTTGTGAATTGTGTGCACTGTGGCTGCATGTGCATCAACAAAGGAGCAGCGCCAAGCGTGCGCCTGTGTCCCATAAGTAAAACGCCAGCTGGCTTGTCCATTAAAGGGTGCTGTAACCCCCAAAGGGCACTCCAAACAAAATAAAAAAATATTTTTTTTTGTGTTTTTGAATTGTGTGCGCAGTAGCCGCACGTGCATCAACAAAGTAGTGCCAAGCGTGTGTCTGTGTCCCATAAATAAAGGGCCAGCTGGATTGACCACTAAAGGGTGCTGTAACCCCCAAAGGGCACTCCAAACAAAATAAAAATATATAATTTTTAGTGTTTGTGAATTGTGTGCGCAGTAGCTGCACGTGCATCAACAAAGTAGTGCCAAGCGTGCGCCTGAGTCCCATAAATAAAGGGCCAGCTGGATTGACCACTAAAGGGTGATGTAACCCCCAAAGGGCACTCCAAACAAAATAAAAATATATAATTTTTTTGTGTTTGTGAATTGTGTGCGCAGTAGCTGCACGTGCATCAACAAAGTAGTGCCAAGCGTGCGCCTGTGTCCCATAAATAAAGGGCCAGCTGGATTGACCGCTAAAGGGTGCTGTAACCCCCAAAGGGCACTCCAAACAAAATATTTTTATTTTGTTTTTGTGAATTGTGTGCACAGTAGCCGCACGTGCATCAACAAAGTAGTGCCAAGCGTGCGCCTGTGTCCCATAAATAAAGGGCCGGCTGGATTGACCACTAAAGGGTGCTGTAACCCCCAAAGGGCACTCCAAACCAAATAAAAAAATATATTTTTTTGTGTTTGTGAATTGTGTGCGCAGTAGCCGCACGTGCATCAACAAAGTAGTGACAAGCGTGCGCCTGTGTCCCATAAATAAAGGGCCGGCTGGATTGACCGCTAAAGAGTGCTGTAACCCCCAAAGGGCACTCCAAACAAAATAAAAAAATATATTTTTTTGTGTTTGTGAATTGTGTGCGCAGCAGCCGCACGTGCATCAACAAAGTAGTGCCAAGCGTGTGCCTGTGTCCCATAAATAAAGGGCCGGCTGGATTGACCGCTAAAGGGTGCTGTAACCCCCAAAGGGCACTCCAAACAAAATAAAAAAATATTTTCTGTGTTTGTGAATTGTGTGGGCAGTAGCTGCACGTGCATCAACAAAGGAGCAGCGCCAAGCGTGCGCCTGTGTCCCATAAGTAAAGGGCCGGCTGGCTCATTTCTTAAAGGGTGGTGTAACCCACAAAGTGCACTAGTCTCCAACAAAAATAAAAAATTATTTTCTGTGTTTGTGTGCACCTTAGCCGCACGTATATATCAATATAACATAAATGGAAGACCAAACTTTCTCCGATAAAAATAAAATAGGGAAAGATCAAGAACCACTTCCTCCTAGTGCTGAAGCTGCAGCCATTAGTCATGACATAGATGATAACATGCCATCAACATCGTCTGCCAAGGCCGATGCCCAATGTCATAGTAGAGGGCACATACAATCCCAAATGACAAAGTTCAGGAAAATGACCTTGAAAAAAACATTTAAATCATCTGAAGAGAAACGTAAAATTGCCAATATGCCATTTACGACACGGAGTGGCAAGGAATGGCTAAGGTCTTTCCCTATGTTCATGACTAGTGGTTCAGCTTCAGATGACGATGGAAGCCCTCCTCCCACTAAAAAAATCAAATGAGTTAAGCTGGCAAAAACACAGCGAAGAACTGTGCGTTCTAAGAAGATATCACATATCCCCAAGGAGAGTCCAAGTGTGTTGTGGTTGCGATGCCTGACCTTCCCAGCACTGGATGGGAAGAGGTGGCTCTTTCCTCCATTTGCACGCCCCCTGCAATTGCTGAAAGGAACACCCACAGTCCACTTGCTAATATGCAAATTGAAGATGTCACTGTTGAAGTACAACAGGATGAGGATACTGGTGTAGCTGGCGCTGAGGAGGAAGTTGGCGAGGAGGATTCTGATGGTGATGTGGTTTGTTTAAATCAGGCTTCGGGGGAGACAGTTGTTGTCCATGGGATGAAAAAGCCCATCATGGTCATGCCTGGGCAGAAGACCAAACATTCCACCTCTTTGGTCTGGCAATATTTCTATCCAAATCCGGACAACAACTGTCTTGCCATATGTACCATATGTAAAGGTGAAATAAGTAGGGGTAGGGACTTTTACCACCTTGGAACATCCTCCCTTATACGGCACCTGCAGCGCGTTCATAAAAAGTTACTGTCAAGTTCAGAAACTTTGGCTAAGACCGTAAGCAGTCCAGGGACACCTAAATCCCTTTTTCCTGTTTTATCCAAGGAATCGGTGGATGAGGAGGATGAGGATGACATCTTGCCTCCGTAGAGCCAGTTTGTGCAGGGACACATTAATTGGCAGCTTGTTTTGTGGTGGCCCAAACGAATCAATCCATTTCAGCCACAGTCATGTGGCAGACCCTGGCGCTGAAATGATTGGTTTGTTAAAGTGTGTATGTCCTATTTATACAACATAAGGGTGGGTGGGAGGGCCCAAGGACAATTCCATCTTGCACCTCTTTTTTTTCTTTGCAGTATGTACTGTTTGGGGCCTAGTTTTTCAAACTGCCATCCTGTCTGCCACTGCAGTGTCACTCCTAGATGGGCCACGTGTTTGTGCCGCCCACTCGTGTCGCTTAGCATAGTCATCCAGCTACCTTGGTGCAATCTTTTGGCCATAAAAACAATATTGTGAGGTGTGAGGTGTTCAGAATAGACTGGAAATGAGTGGAAATGAAGGTTATTGAGGTTAATAATTGCATAGGAGCAGAAAAACCCACAAATTCTGTGATTTAAGCTGTTTTTATGCTTTTTTTCAAAAAAATACAGATCCAAAACACAAAACCCAGAACCCAAAACACGGAAGGGTGGTTTTGGCAAAACCAATCCAGATCCAAAACACGAAGAAAGATCCAGATCCAAAACCAAAACACAAAACATGAAAAGTGGCAGGTGCACACCCCTAATATATATATATATATATATATATATTCACACCCACATATATATATACTCATATATATATATACATATATATACATATATATATAGATATATATATATATATATATATAATTTTATTATGGCCTGGCCCCTTATAAAAATGGGCATTATGGGGGAGGAGGAGGAGCGGCTGAGGCCGGAGGGAGTGGCCAGGGTATCTAGAACAGTGGCAGCTGCTAGAGCCGCCACTGCTGTTGCTACATGGCCAGTGATCACTATGTGATCACTGCCGGAGCCGCAGCGGGAGAGTGTCCCGCTGGCGGCCTGGACACATAGCACAGCGGTGGCTACCAGAGCCTCCGCTGCTGCTTCTACTCAGCCAGTGATCACTAGTGATCACTGTTGTGCTGGAGCTACAGTGGGAGGGTGTCCTGCTGGCGGCCTGGCTATTTAGCAGCAGCGGCGGCGGCTACCAAAGCCGCGCTGCTGCTGCTTCTACACAGTAATCACACTGATCACTGTGTGTTCCCGGAGCTGCAGCGGGATGGTGTTCCGCTGGTGGCTCCGATACATAGCAGCAGCGGCGTCTACCAGTGCCACCGCTGCTGCTTCTCACTGAAGGGGGTGGGGCCGGCCGGCCTGCCCGATCACTGCTGGCCACAGTGATCGGGGTCACAGTAGCAGCCGGGGCTACATGAGCCCTGGCTGCTTCCTCTATTGAAGTGTCACTGGGAGGGCGGTGCTGACGGTGCCCGATCACTGTGGCCAGCAGTGATCAGGACACAAAGGAGGGGGAGCCACGGGTGTAGAGGGACCAGAAGGTCCCTCTGATATAGACGGCAGTGGGAAGATTAGCTTCCCATAGCCGCCTAGTGGCCATTTCTGACTGGTCGTATCAGATACGTCCATGTCAGGGAAAGCCCAGTCTGGTGTGGTCGTATCTGATACGGCCGTGCCAGGCAAGTGGTTAAGGACACTACACACTTGCTGAATTTATTAAAATGCACAAATGACATCCCAGATGGTACATCATTCTGTGTTATAGATGTGTGCTGTCTATACACATCCATACCACATGATAGTGGCATGGCGAGTATGGAAGAATTCCTTAGTTCCAACCAAGTCAGCGAAATGGATCATAATTTGCTCCTACAACTATTAAATCTGACGTTACAAAATAATTACTTTTTATATAATAATTAATTCTTCTTGCAAAAGAATTGCTGTGCGATTGGGTCGAATGTGGCCCCATTGTACACCAATATATATACATGTTTCATCAAGAAAAAAGCATTTTCTTAAATAAACCAGGCATTGCTGAACATATTTTTCTATACAAGCGGTACATAGACAATTTGCTCATGTTATGAACAGCAGGGGTGACATCCTTCATCGATCTAATGGAAGGTCTAAACAACCCAAATCAGGAAATCAAAAATTCATGTATCAATATAGTGAGATGGATATTAATTACCTTGATGTGAATACTAGCATCAACCAACATGGGATTAAAACAGAGGTGTATTCTAAGGCAACAGGTAGGAACACCATGTTATTGGCATCCAGCCACCACCTCAGATCTCTAAAAAAAGGGACTTGCCAGATCTCAGATGATGAGGATCTCACGCATTACCATTGACAGAGGTAAATTAAGTGACGAGTTGGTCAAGATAATCAACATATTCCTCCAACGGGGATAGATCTTATATTACTGAGGGCACAGAAAAAGGAAGTGATCAGCATCCCGAAAGACAAATTACTACAATTTATAAAGAAAGAAGATAGAAACATCATGCCCTGGAAAAGTGAATACACATTAGTCAGTCCAGTCATTATCCATGCCACCATAGAATTGTGGCCTATAGTCTCCATAGACACCTTTCCTTAAACATAAGAGACCTCTGGCTCACTTTACAAGGGGTAGGAATATATGGGACATGGTTGTCCATACGGACATATCAACTCTAACAAAACACCAAACGAGAGGGGTACACTTAAAACCACCAGGATGTAACACCTGCCCCAATTGCCTCATGTGCAGGTATATGGAAATGGGATCCATCTTTAAGATCCCACATTCTGGTAGAGAGTATAAAATCAGACACACCTTGCCTTGTAACTCACTCTTTGTGATCTATATCATATGTTGTCCTTGTGGTCTCTACTAGATAGGACAAACTACGCAATTATTCAAAGAACAAATGTTGTTGCACCATTCAGCCATCAGAGCAGCACTTGAAGGGAAGAGTATGGAACAACTGGTAGCCAGACATTTCTGTGAAGCCGGACACAAGCTTTCAATGTTGAAACATAAAATTATAGATCATGTACCACCATTATATCGAGGAGGAGGAGGTCATGCCAAGAAATTATCCAGATTGGAATCTAAATGGATTTTTGAATTTAGGGCCTGATTCGCACGATGTGTATGCAAATTGGGTAGGCAGTGCTATTGCACAGCAATGCATTAGCACGCCCAGCATTTCTTAGAGAGTGATCACATTTTATGCAGACACCCACAAGCCTGTTTTAAGATGCCCACTTGTGCACGTCATGTCCAGGAAGTGTATGCAACCATAAGTACATCGGGTAACATTGGATGCTATCGCAGCGCTTAAGGTTGACCATACCATGCTGCAAGCACTGCGTGCACTTCAGTGTAAAAACAAACCAGGTGACGTGTACTATGGTGCTGTCTTTTAATTATGCACACCTCTAAAACGCTGTTGAGATGCTCAGGGACACCTGCATTTGCACCTCCACTCCCCCATTTTTAATGGCCAGCCCCTTTTATCACCTACAAAATGGCTTCTCCTGTCACACACTCTGCTGGGCTGTCTCTGTGCAGCGAGCGAATACATTGTGAACTTTCGCTAAGTTATGTGCACGCGCACTGCGATGCATACGCATGCGCACTATGCATACACACTGCATACCATCGGCAGCAGCGAGAGTATGCATCTTAGTGAGCGGGTCTGAATGAGCTCCTTAATACCATCATGCCCTGTGGTTTGTACGAGTAGATGCCGTGGAATTTTTTTTTTATAAGTTTATTGATATTTTTGTATCATAGATTTTTTTCCCCCAACATTATAACCTTCTACAAAGTCCTTTTTCCTAGATATGGCATTAGATCTATATGCCTGGGTCCATCATATTATCATTCTTTACACTATCATTTTTTACATGTATTGTTATATCCTGCACCCGGCTACCCAGTATATGTTACAAATGATCTAGGGTAACTATCCCTGTACAAGTATCTGCTCCTTATGCACAGTAACTGTTTCTATTGATCAATAGGGATAAGTTTTGTACTGTTATGATTAGGGGTGTGCACCGGCCACTTTTCGTGTTTTGTGTTTTGGTTTTGGATCTGGATCTTTCTTCGTGTTTTGGATCTGGATTGGTTTTGCCAAAACCACCCTTCCGTGTTTTGGGTTCTGGGTTTTGTGTTTTGGATCTGTATTTTTTTGAAAAAAAGCATAAAAACAGCTAAAATCACAGAATTTGTAGGTTTTTCTGCTCCTATGCTATTATTAACCTCAATAACCTTAATTTCCACTCATTTCCAGTCTATTCTGAATACCTCACACCTCACAATAGTGTTTTTATGTCCAAAAGGTTGCACCGAGGTAGCTGGATGACTATGCTAAGCGACACGAGTGGGCGGCACAAACACGTGACCCATCTAGGCGTGAAACTGCAGTGGCAGACAGGATGGCATTGAAAAACTAGGCCCCAAACTGTACATAATGCAAAGAAAAAAAAGAGGTGCAAGATGGAATTGTCCTTGGGCCCTCCCACCCACCCTTATGTTGTATAAACAGGACATGCACACTTTAACAAACCAATCATTTCAGCGCCAGGGTCTGCCACACAACTGTGGCTGAAATGATTGGTTCGTTTGGGCCCCCACAAAACAAGCTGGCAATTAATCTGTCCCTGCACAAACTGGCTCTACGGAGGCAAGAAGTCGCCCTCATCCTCCTCATCCACAGATTCCTCACCCTCTTCAGTGTTATGTACATCCTCATCCTCACAGAGTATTAATTCGTCCCTGCTGGAACCACAGGTCCCTCTGTACGTTCTGGAGGCTGGTCTCCCTGGAAGAGTTGATCATTCATTTTATGAACATCATCTTCTCCACATTTTGTGGAAGCAACCTCCTACGCCTTTCGCTAACAAGGTTCCCGGCTGCACTAAACACTCTTTCGGAGTACACACTGGAGGGGGGGCAACTCAGGTAAAATAGAGCCAGTTTGTACAGGGACCTCCAAATTGCTTCTTTTTCCTGCCAGTACAGGTAAGGACTGTCTGACATGCCTACTTGGATGCTGTCACCGATGTAATCCTTTAACAGACAGACGCACGCTTGTTGCTGCTGCTTTGAGGATTCAAGTGCGGCTACAGCCCACACAATTCACAAAGACAGAAAAAAAAAAAGAATATTTTTATTGTTTGTGGAGCACACTTTGAGGGTTACACCACCCTCTAACAGACAGACGCACGCTTGTCGCTGCTGCTTTGAGGATGCAAGTGCGGCTACAGCCCACACAATTCACAAAGACAGGAAAAAGAAGAAGAATATTTTTATTCTTTGTGTAGCACACTTTGAGGGTGTCACCACCCTTTAACAGACAGACGCACGCTTGTCGCTGCTGCTTTAAGGATGCAGGTGCGGCTACAGCCCACACATTTCACAAAGACCGAAAAAAAAAGAACAATATTTTAATTGTTTGTGTAGCACACTTTGAGGGTGTCACCACCCTTTAACAGACAGACGCACGCTTGTCGCTGCTGCTTTAAGGATGCAGGTGCGGCTACAGCCCACACAATTCACAAAGACAGAAAAAAGAAGAATATTTTTATTGTTTGTGTAGCACACTTTGAGGGTGTCACCACCCTTTAACAGACAGACGCACGCTTGTCGCTGCTGCTTTGAGGATGCAAGTGCGGCTACATCGCACACAAGTCACAAACACATAAAAAAAATAGTTTTTTATTTTTTGGAGCACTTTGAGAGTTACACCACCCTTTAACAGACAGACGCACGCTTGTCGCTGCTGCTTTAAGGATGCAGGTGCAGCTACAGCCCACACATTTCACAAAGACCGAAAAAAAAGAACAATATTTTAATTGTTTGTGTAGAACACTTTGAGGGTGTCACCACCCTTTAACAGACAGACGCACGCTTGTCGCTGCTGCTTTAAGGATGCAGGTGCGGCTACAGCCCACACAATTCACATAGACAGATAAAAGAAGAAGAATATTTTTATTGTTTTTGTAGCACACTTTGAGGGTGTCACCACCCTTTAACAGACAGACGCACGCTTGTCGCTGCTGCTTTAAGGATGCAGGTGCGGCTACAGCCCACACATTTCACAAAGACCGAAAAAAAAAGAACAATATTTTAATTGTTTGTGTAGCACACTTTGAGGGTGTCACCACCCTTTAACAGACAGACGCACGCTTGTCGCTGCTGCTTTAAGGATGCAGGTGCGGCTACAGCCCACACATTTCACAAAGACAGAAAAAAAAAGAACAATATTTTAATTGTTTGTGTAGCACACTTTGAGGGTGTCACCACCCTTTAACAGACAGATGCACGCTTGTTGCTGCTGCTTTGAGGATGCAGGTGGAATCTAGACGGGATTTGGAAAGGAGGACACACTACCTCCATCAATTGTCTAAATCCCACTGCACTAATGTCGGATACCGGACGCACGTCTAACACCAACATAGCAGTCAAGGCCTCAGTTATACGTTTTGCTTCAGGATGACTGCTGCCGTACTTCATCCTCATCGCTAGGGACTGTTGGAGGGTCAATTGTTTAGTAAAAGTAGTGATGTTCCTACTTCCTCTCTGGGATGATGAACAACTCCCAGCAGCAGCAACAGCACTAGTAGGAAGTGGTTCTTGATCTTTCCCTATTTTATTTTTATCAGAGAAAGTTTGGTCCTCCATTTATGTTATATTGATATATATACGTGCGGCTAAAGCGCACACAAACACAGAAAATATTTTTTTATTTTTGCTGGAGAGTAGTGCACTTTGTGGGTTACACCACCCTTTAAGAAATGAGCCAGCCGGCTCTTTACTTATGGGACACAGGCGCACGCTTGGCGCTGCTCCTTTGTTGATGCACGTGCAGCCACAGTGCACACAAGTCACAAACACAGAAAATATATATTTTTTTGGTTTGGAGTGTACTTTGGGGGTTACAGAACCCTTTAACGGTCAAGCCAGCCGGCCCTTTACTTATGACACAGGCGCACGCTTGGCACTACTTTGTTGATGCACGTGCGGCTACTGCGCGCACAATTCACAAACACAGAAAATAATTTTTTTTTTGGTTTGGACTGGAGTGTACTTTCGGGGGTTACAGCACCCTTTAACGGTCAAGCCAGCCGGCCCTTTACTTATGACACAGGCACACACTTGGCACTACTTTGTTGATGCACGTGCGGCTACTGCGCACACAATTCACAAACACAGAAAATAATTTTTTTTCGATTTGGACTGGAGTGTACTTTGGGGGTTACAGCACCCTTTAACGGTCAAGCCAGCCGGCCCTTTACTTATGACACAGGCGCACGCTTGGCACTACTTTGTTGATGCACGTGCGGCTACTGCGCACACAATTCACAAACACAGAAAATAATTTTTTTTTTGGTTTGGACTGGAGTGTACTTTCGGGGGTTACAGCACCCTTTAACGGTCAAGCCAGCCGGCCCTTTACTTATGACACAGGCGCACGCTTGGCACTACTTTGTTGATGCACGTGCGGCTACTGCGCACACAATTCACAAACACAGAAAATAAATTTTTTTTTGGTTTGGACTGGAGTGTACTTTGGGGGTTACAGCACTCTTTAACGGTCAAGCCAGCCGGCCCTTTACTTATGACACAGGCGCACGCTTGGCACTACTTTGTTGATGCACGTGCGGCTACTGCGCACACAATTCACAAACACAGAAAAAAATTTTTTTTTTGGTTTGGACTGGAGTGTACTTTGGGGGTTACAGCACCCTTTAACGGTCAAGCCAGCCGGCCCTTTACTTATGACACAGGCGCACGCTTGGCACTACTTTGTTGATGCACGTGCGGCTACTGCGCACACAATTCACAAACACAGAAAATAATTTTTTTTTTGGTTTGGACTGGAGTGTACTTTCGGGGGTTACAGCACCCTTAACGGTCAAGCCAGCCGGCCCTTTACTTATGACACAGGCGCACGCTTGGCACTACTTTGTTGATGCACGTGCGGCTACTGCGCACACAATTCACAAACACAGAAAATAATTTTTTTTGCCTCGATTTCAGATCCGAGTCAGGCGGGAAAAGTCGAGCCTGATTCGGATCGGACTCGGATCGGGGGGGCTCGGGGGGGCTCGGGGGGGTTCGGATTTCAGAAATCCGAACCCGCTCACCCCTAGTTATGATATGTGTCTCACCCGCATTTTGTGGACACCGGCGCAACGCTCGTGGCTGTCCAGGACCAGAGAGGGAAGAGTGCAGGAGTAGGTGAGGGGTTTTTTAAAGTAAGACTGTTTTTATATTTGTATATGTTACCTAGACAAAAGAGTGCAGCTTCACTCTGAAATATTGGCTTTGCTGTAACATGATCTGAATACAGCTATACACTTTTCAAAAGACCTGGAGTGCCGCCTTTTATTTTCTATATATTTTCTATATATATTTGTAACAAGTCCCAAGTGCCGCACAGAAGATACAGTAAAGGGGATGGGGAGAGGCTGCACAGTGAGGCTGGAATATAGGGAAAGGGATGGAGGGAGAGGTGGAGAGGCGGCACAGAGGAGCTGGGATACAGGTGACAGGATGAGGTGATAGGCTAAAAGTTTGCTTAGGAACCTTGCCCGGCCCTGCATAATCCTTCCACTCTAGTTTTAAAGTGAACATAGGGATCATGTTGCAGTATTGTTAAGTACACAATGCTAATTTTTCTGGTCTTATGCACTCTGAGTGATAGCAGAGAAAGGCAGACCATGGCAATTGCTCCAGACTTCCTGCGTCTAAATTATCCTCTGTTTAGACTACCCAGTTCTCTTCTCTTGTATTCTATCACCAGTGGATAATGGGTAGGGACTCCCTAGCATGCTGCTCAATTCAATTTCACATACTGTACTGTTGCTGTCTCCAAACAATTCCACATCTGTTGCACAGCTGGTTAGTGCATTTTACATGTATGTTGTATCCTGCACCCAGCTACCCAGTATATGTTACAAGGGTTCTAGGGTAACTATCCCTGTACAAGTATCTGCTCCTTATGCACAATAACTGTTTCTATTGATCAATAGGGATACGTTTTGTACTGTTATTATTGTATGTGTCTCACCCGCATTTTGTGTATATACTTTTTTCAGCATTCTGCTAGGATGCTGCTGCCGATTTCCATGGCAAATAGCGGAGTATTGTGGGATTGATTACGTCATCCATGTTGGACACCGGCACACAGCTCGTGGGTGTCCAGGATCGGAGGGGGAAGAGTGCACAGTAAGTGAGGGGTTACTTAAGGTAAGACTGTTTTTATATTTGTATAGGTTACCTTGACAAAAGAGTGCAGTGTCACTCATGAAACATTGGCTTTGCTGTAACATGATCTGAATACAGCTATAAACTTTTGAAAAGACCTGGAGTGCCGCCTTTTATTTTCTATGTGTTTGTACTACTACACCTAGGAGGGCACCCAGGCAGCTGTCATTCTATTTAAATGGAGTGCTGATCCTGGAGAGTGTATATATATATATATATATATATATATATATATATTAGGGATGTGCAGGCTCGGTTCTACTCGGTTCCGTTCGGGTGTTTTTACCGAATCTTATTGGGTGTCAGCTGTCATGAGTTTTGGATAGCCAATAAGATTCGGTAAAAACACCCGAACGGGACCGAGTAGAACCGAGCCTGCACATCCCTAATATATATATATATATATATATATATATATATATATATATATATATATATATAAATTTGTAAGTAAAGTACAAAATTGTAAGTAATTAATACATCCCCTTAACAAGCTCCAATGACACATTGCTACAGCTACCCTATCCCCCCTTACACACATAACTTAGCCCACAAATAACTTCTCTATACCTAAATATTATATATACCCCATAATGGTACTACACCCCTTTCCTACATAATATTACTACAAAACCCACCTCCCCAGATTATATTAATACAACCAAAGATACTATTACTATGCACCACAACCCCCTGATAACAATAAAAACAACACCACCCACGGATACTGCTTGACAGAGGTTCTGTAGTCTCCTCCCAGTCATACTCCACAGCTGCAGGGGAGAATAGGGACACATACAGAAATTCATTGGACCAGAGGAGAAGGAAGGGATGGGGTCTCTGCAAGAAGGGGACAGAGCCTCTGTAAGGGCTGAAGAAGGGATTTATACACATCGCACATTGGTGGCTGGTCCCAGGGGAGTAAGCAGCCACTATGCATAGAGGGAAGGGGGCAGGCATCTGGCACTGCTGTTGCTGGCTGTGGTTCACCTGAAATGTCATACTAGCAGCTGGTAAGTGCAGTGGCGCTGTGACTGTGACTGCGGCTTATGCAAACCATGGAAACTTCCAGCATGTAGTAAGTAGGGGTGTGCACCGGCCACTTTTCGTGTTTTGTGTTTTGTGTTCTTGTTTTGGATTTGGATCTTTCTTCGTGTTTTAGATCTGGATTGGTTCTGCCAAAACCACCCTTCTGTGCTTTGGGTTCTGGGTTTTGTGTTTTGGATCTGTATTTTTTTTTTTTAAATGCATAAAAACAGCTAAAATCACAAAATTTGTGGGTTTATCTGCTCCTATGCTATTATTAACCTCAATAACCTTAATTTCCACTCATTTCCAGTCTATTCTGAACACCTCACACCTCACAATAGTGTTTTTATATCCAAAAGGTTGCACCGAGGTAGCTGGATGACTATGCTGAGCGACACGAGTGGGCGGCACAAACACGTGGCCCATCTAGGAGTGGCACTGCAGTGGCAGACAGGATTGCAGTTTCAAAAATTAGGCCCCAAACAGTACATAATGCAAAGAAAAAAAAGAGGTGCAAGATGGAATTGTCCTTGGGCCCTCCCACCCACCCTTATGTTGTATAAACAGGACATGCACACTTTAACAAACCAATCATTTCAGCGCCAGGGTTTGCCACACGACTGTGGCTGAAGTGATTGGTTCGTTTGGGCCACCACAAAAGAAGCTGGCAATTAATCTGTCCCTGCACAAAATGGCTCTACGGAGGCAAGATGTCGTCCTCATCCTCCTCATCCATTGATTCCTCACCCTCTTCAGTGCTGTGTACATACCCTTATGTTGTATAAACAGGACATGCACACTTTAACAAACCAATCATTTCAGCGCCAGGGTTTGCCACACGACTGTGGCTGAAGTGATTGGTTCGTTTGGGCCACCACAAAAGAAGCTGGCAATTAATCTGTCCCTGCACAAAATGGCTCTACGGAGGCAAGATGTCGTCCTCATCCTCCTCATCCATTGATTCCTCACCCTCTTCAGTGCTGTGTACATACCCTTATGTTGTATAAACAGGACATGCACACTTTAACAAACCAATCATTTCAGCGCCAGGGTTTGCCACACGACTGTGGCTGAAGTGATTGGTTCGTTTGGGCCACCACAAAAGAAGCCGGCAATTAATCTGTCCCTGCACAAAATGGCTCTATGGAGGCAAGATGTCGTCCTCATCCTCCTCATCCATTGATTCCTCACCCTCTTCAGTGCTGTGTACATCCTCATTCTCACAGTGTATTAATTCGTACCCGCTGGAATCCACCACCACAGGTCCCTCTGTACCTTCTGGAGGCTGGTCTCCCTGGAAGAGTTGATAATAAATTTTTATGAACATCATCTTCTCCACATTTTGTGGAAGCAACCTTTCGCTGACAAGGTTCCCAGCTGCACTAAACACTCTTTCGGAGTACACACTGGAGGGGGGGCAACTCAGGTAAAATAGAGCCAGTTTGTACAGGAGCCTTCAAATTGCCTCTTTTTCCTGCCAGTACAGGTACAGACTGTCTGACATGCCTACTTGGATGCTTTCACCGATGTAATCCTCCACCATTCTGTCAATGGTGACAGTGTCATATGCAGTGAAAGTAGACATGTCAGAAATTGTTGCCAGGTCCTTCAGTCCAAACTTGGTCCAAACTTGGTCCAGCCTGCCCTGCATCACTGCCAGCGGGTTGTTTAGGATACCTAAGTTTTTTTCTGGCAGCCCCAGTTGTGGGAGAAAATGAAGAAGGAGCTGTTGATGTGTCATGTTCCGCTTCAGCTGACAGTGTTTTCACCAGCAGGTATTTGCACCTCTGCAGGCTTGTGTCGGCCGGAAAGAGAGACACTCCATAGGCTTTAAACCTAGGATCAAGCATGGTGGCCAAAATGTAGTGGTCTGATTTCAACAGATTGACCACCCTGGAATCCTGGCAAAGCTAATGAAAGGCTTCATCCACAAATCCCACATGCCGAGCAGAATCGCATCATCTTAGCTCCTCCTTCACTTTCTCCAGCTTCTTCTGCAAAAGCCTGATGAGGGGAATGACCTGACTCAAGCTGGCAGTGTCTGAACTGACTTCACATGTGGCAAGTTTGAAGGGCTAGAGAACCTTGCACAACACAGAAATCATTCTCCACTGCGCTCGAGTCAGGTGCATACCCCCTACTTTGCCTATGTCATAGGTGGATGTATAGGCTTGAATGGCCTTTTGCTGCTCCTTCATCCTCTGAAGCATATAGAGGGTTGAGTTCCACCGCATCAAAACCTCTTGATTCAGGTGATGGTGGGGCAGGTTTAAGAGTGTTTGCTGGTGCTCCAGTCATCGGCATGCAGTCGCTGAATGGCGAAAGTGGCCCAATTTTTTTTGGCCATCCAAAGTGTCTCCTGCATGCCCCTGTCGCTTTTCAGAAAATCTGCACCACCAAATTTATTGTGTGAGCAAAACATGGGACATGCTGGAATTTGCCCAAATGTAATGCCCACACAATATTGGTGGCATTGTCAGATATCGCAAATCCCCAGGAGCGTCTAAGTGGGGTAAGCCACTGGGCGATGATTTCCCTCAGTTTCTCTAAGAGGTTTTTGGCAGTGTGCCTCTTACTGAAACTGGTGATACACAGCGTAGCCTGCCTTGGAACGAGCTGCCATTTCTGAGATGCTGCTACTGGTGACGCTGCTGTTGTTGCTGCGTAGGGTGATTCATCTACCCAGTGGGCTGTCACAGTCATATAGTCCTTAGTCTGTCCTGTTCCACTTGTCCACATGTCCATGGTTAAGTGGACATTGGGTACAACTGCATTTTTCAGGACACTGAGGACACTTTCTGACGTTTCTATACAGTGTCGGATCACCTGCCTAGTGAAGTGGAATCTAGATGGGATTAGGATCCGGGGACACACTACCTCCATCAATTGTCTAAATCCCACTGCAGTAATGGCGGATACCGGATGCACGTCTAACACCAACATAGCAGTCAAGGCCTCAATTATCCATTTTTGCTTCAGGATGACTGCTGTCATAATTCATCCTCCTCGCTAAGGACTGTTGGAAGATCAATTGTTTAGTAAAAGTAGTGGTGCTCCTACTTCCTCTCTGGGATGATGAATGACTCCCAGCAGCAACAGCAGCAGAAGTAGGCGTAGCAATGCAGGATCCTCCGGAGGAATCCCGGATAGGAGAGTCAGTCATGCCAGTGATATGGCCTGCAGCACTACTTCCAATCCTGACTAAGCAGGAAATTGATGATGAGGGAGTTGACAGTGTGGTTTGCAGGTGGTTGGATACAACAGGGCAAAGGGATTTAGGTGTCCCTGGACTGCTTACGGTCTTAGCCAAAGTTTAGGAGGTTGATAGTATCTTTTTATGAATGCGCTGCAGGTGATGTATAAGGGAGGATGTTCCTAGGTGGTTTATGTCCCTACCCCTACTTATTTCACCTTTACATATGGTACATATGGCAAAACAGTTGTTGTCCGGATTTGGATAGAAATATTGCCAGACCAAAGAGGTGGAATGTTTGGTCTTCTGCCCAGGCATGACCATGATGAGCTTTTTTATCCCACGGACAACAACTGTCTCCCCTGGAGCCTGATTTAAACAAACCACATCACCATCAGAATCCTCCTGGCCAACTTCCTCCTCAGTGCCAGCTACACCAGTATCCTCATCCTGTTGTACTTCAACAGTGACTTCTTCAATTTGCATATCAACAAGTGGACTGTGCTCCTTTCAGCACTTGCAGAGGGTGTGCAAATGGTGGAAAGAGCCACCTCTTCCCGTCCAGTGCTGGGAAGGTAAGACTTTGCAACCGCCACCACACTTGGACTCTCCTTGGGGATTTGTGATATCTTCTTAGAACGCATAGTTCTTCGCTGTGTTTTTGCCAGCTTAACTCATTTGATTTTTGTAGCGGGAGGAGGGCTTCCATCGTCATGTGAAGCTGAACCACTAGTCATTAACATAGGGAAAGACCTTTGCCGTTCCTTGCCACTCCGTGTTGTAAATGGCATATTGGCAAGTTTATGTTTCTCCTCAGATGATTAAAATGTTTTTTTTAAGGTCATTTTCCTGAACTTTGTCATTTGGGATTGTATATGCTCTCTACTATGACATTGGGCATCGGCCTAGGCAGACGATGTTGATGGCATTTTATCATCTATGTCATGACTAGTGGCAGCAGCTTCAGCACTAGGAGGAAGTGGTTCTTGATCTTTCCCTATTTTATTTTTAGGGGACAAAGTTTGGTCCTCCATTTATGTTATATTGATATATACATGCGGCTAAGGTGCACACAAACACAGAAAAGAAGAATTTTGAAATTTTTTTGGAGTGCACTTTGTGGGTTACACCACCCTTTAACAGACTTATGACACAGGCGCACGCTTGGTGCTGCTCCTTTGTTGATGCATGTGCAGCCACAGTGCACACAATTCACAAACACAGAAAATAATTTTTTATTTTTGATGGAGTGCACTTTGGGGGTTACACCACCCTTTAAGAGATGAGCCAGCCGGGTCTTTACTTATGGGACACAGGCGCACGCTTGGCGCTGCTCCTTTGTTGATGCACGTGCAACTACAGTGCACACAATTCACAAACACAGAAAATATTTTTTTTATTTTGTTTGGAGTGCCCTTTGGGGGTTACAGCAGCCTTTAATGGTCAAGCCAGCCGGCCCTTGATTTATGACACAGGCGCACGCTTGGTGCTACTTTGTTGATGCACGTGCGGCTACAGCGCACACAATTTACAAACAGAAAAAAAACATTTTTTTTTGGAGTGCACTTTGGGGGAGCACTCCTGATGGACAGATCACCCCCTGGACAACACTACAGCACCCCTTTAGTACTACAGCCTTTATGGGACACTGCACAACGCAGTCCAGCTAGCCCCTATAGATTTTGGAGTGGACACAGCCCCTGTGGACAACAGCAGCACAACACAGCCCAGCCAGCCCCTAAGGACAACAGCAGCACAACACAGCCCAGTCAGCCCCTATGGACTGAGTGGACACAGCCCCTATGGACAACAGCAGCACAACACAGCCCAGCCAGCCCTAGCTCCCACCCTCCCTCTTCACTGTCCACAGCCAGAGTGAGAAATGGTGCCGACGCGGGGACCTTTTATAGAATCCAAAACCCGCAAGATCCGGAAGGCGGGATGATGACATCTTGCCTCAATTTCAGTTCCGAGCCAGGCGGGAAAACCCGAGCTGGACTCAGTTCCCGGCTTGGATCGGGGGGCTCAGGGGGGTTCGGATTTCAGAAATCCGAACCCGCTCATCCCTATTAGTAAGATAAGGATATCTCTTTCAGAGATGTCCTAATTACTGTTCTGACAGCCTCAGTGCCGCCCCTCAGGTCCCAGCACCCTAGGCAGTTGCCTAAAGCTGTATAATGGTAGCACCGGCCCCTGGATTATGCATTACATAATTTAGAAGGGTTTACTGTTCTGTTATTCAATATCTAGAACAATTTGAATGCGCTATGTTGAATGGTAAATTTATGTTTATTCAATATTTCTTTCAATTATGTATATATTATTATATAACTGTTGTGAGGGATAACTCTACCTGATTCAAGTGTCTTTTAATAGTTTACAAATGTTAATTTGCAATAATAATGGTATAAGTAATTGTATGTTTCAGAAATTTTAAAGAATTTGCTCCAACTGACATATGTATATACAGTACTAGTGTCCATTGGGGTTTATAAAACTGTTGTGAGCTTATATTAATTTTCAGAACAATACTCCAGAATTTCAGAAACACTACAATTAAATGGTATCTAACCTTGGAATTCTTATTTATTAACAGTGTTTTACTGTATATAGTGCTCAAATATTCACAAATCAGTCCCTGCCCCAGTTGAGCTTACAATCTTTACTCCCTACCACATGTACACGCACATACATATATACTAGGGTTATTTTTTTACAGAAGCCAATAAACCTACATATTTGTTTTAAGATTGTGGATGGAAACCACAGTACCTAGAGAATACCTAGAGAAATCCTATGCAAACAAGGAGAGCACATATAAACTCAACATAGATAGGGTTGTGGGTGGGAATTTAATCCAAGACCAATGCTGTGAGGCAGCAAGCTAACCATTGTGCCCATTATTTTTCCTTTGGATGTAGTTATATTAAATATTAAGGAATTTGTATATAAAAATACTATTGTTATAGGCATATACATATTTTCTAGGATGGCGCCATTTGAGATTCATTACAGATAATTGTGCTGAGAATTTTATATAATAGATCCTATACATGTATTTTTAAATACCACTGTTTTGGTGTATAATTGTTGTGTTTTATGATGCGTTCTTTCTGTCAAATCCGTACTACTAAGAAGTAAAAAGGTTATGCATCTTTAAATGCTTTACCCATCACATCAATCTCTAAATGTTATTTTGTGAGTGTGTCTGATACCTAAAAACACAGCAATTGTGGTTTTATTTTCTGGTCTTAGAACTCTGCCTTAAACTGTGAGCATCCATCCATTTTTATCACATTCTCATAAAATAAATATGAAAGAGGCTTATTCATCCAGAAGCAGAAATACATGAGTTGCGTTTCTTTGTGTTTTCAGTGCTTTTATCTAAAAATACTCCTGAATGATTCATAATTATATGGGTTATTATTCACATGCATTTGGTAACAGGCAACAATTTTCCTATTTATTTAGTCACTAAGAAATGTTCTTTGTGCTACTTTTGAGTTAATTTTCTTGACTATATATATATATTATTTATATATAATACAGTATATAATATATTACATAGTAGGATGACATTGCGCTGGTGTACTAAATCTGCTAAAATAAAATGAAAAAGAATGTAAAGGATAGAGTAGTTGGTATCGTATATAACCTATGCTCTGCCTGAGGCTTCCCGTTCTATGCTGTCACAAAGGTGAATTTTTCCTATATGTATGGGGACCTTGCTGACCTCCCTCATTCATTCCAAAACTGCCTGTCACCACAGCTACTGTCAGGAGGAACCATGCCATAATTGATCTGTGAGTGACCTAATTACTGCTAACTGGTTCCTCTCTACAAATAAGAAGCTCTTAAGGAAAACAAGCTAAACAAGGTCATTTAGTAATGTAAACAATAAGTTTTAGAACATGGATGAAATGTGAAATCTGAGAGGGGGTATACATGCCTCAAAATGCCAAGCATCTAGTATATAAGATTTAATGAATGACTAGTAAAAGTATCAAGTAATGTAATTATTGAAATATGTATTATGAAATCTTGGGGTTTAGATAATGAATAAGCTTATGTCCGCCTCCTCCCTCCTAATCACCCATATAAAATGTTGGCCTTTCTAGGAAACTAAGGAATTCACAAAATATATACACTAATAATAAGCGCTAGTGCTACTAATAATTCTCATATAAATATATATATAATTTTATCCAATACAAGTTACTCACTAGTCTGCAGCTACTTAGAATATGAGGAGTTGAGTCTCATAAGATATGTATATAGAATCATCAAGTGAAAGAAAGCGCTGACTTCAGAGAGTACACAAACAGATGAGTAAAAATCAAATAAATGATAACAAATTCCAATTATTTAATTACCAAGATAAAAATGTCATAATCTCTCTATAGAGATACATACATTATAAATACACAACTATAAACATTAATCAATCAAATTCACCAATGATGTTAGTACAATGTTGATGAAAAACACCTTATAGCCACAATCTCCTATTTATGCACTTCACCCTGAAACACAGTTCCTTGTCTGAAGAAGGTAAAAAATTAGCCTTAATGGACACATTACAGCATGGATCAGATGTAATAGTCAGGGTGTATAATGGGCAAAAAAAGCCCTAGTGGTACTAGTTAGTGAAAACTTGGAACAAATTCCTTCAGATAAAGGCTTATGGTGTGTTATTATATTGCAAAGAGGACATGTCTCTGTGCCCTAATAAATCCACAAATATCCAATAATGAAAATTCCATCAGTGCTTGGCAGATCAATGAGGCATTTTAGCAATATTGCAGAATCATGTTACACACAAATCTGCAATACCCATGTCATGTTCTGCTATGATATAAAATTACTCCACAGTGTTGACTAATAGTCTTTGGCCGTGCACGGCTCTCTATAAGTATGTTTACTCAGATCTGAGTTACTCATGTGGTGTGACACTATGCTTGTGGTGGGGGAACAAGGACCCAGTAGGTGTCTATGTCTCCAAATCTACTCACACCACTGCCTCGTATATCCTCCCCATCTCAGGGTCTTCCTCGTACAATGCTCCTCACCATGGATAAGTCCGGTGTGCCTGGGTGTGTGATCCCAAACTGCAGGATCTTACGCTGATGCTGGTATAACACCAATATCCCACATGAACAGGGTGTGTCAGCAGTTGAATATTTTTTACAACAGGATCCACATATGTCTGACCTTTCACAGGATTTTGTATTATCAGCACTTAAGTTTATATTACAGCACAATTATTTTTGTTTTGATTCATGGTTTTTTATACAGATGCACAGCACAGCGATGGGAACCAGGTTCACTCCGAGCTTTGCCAACCTCTATACGAGGCACTTTGAGGAGCATTACATTTGGGGGGGCGGGTTCGGAGTGAGCCTGTTTCTATAAGGGAGATATATAGATGATTTATTTTTTACTTGGGATGGGGATGCACAGTCGATAGTACAGTTTGTAGATCACTTAAACACTAAAGATGTTGGTTTGAAATTTACTAGCAATTGGAGTGAATCTGTTATTAATTTTTCAGCTATCACAGTTAGGATCGAAGAGAATAATATTTGTACCTCGACTTTCAATAAAAATGTGGACTGTAATAAATATCTAAATTACAAAAGCTGCCACAACAAATGCTGGAAACAAAACATTCCAAAGGGGCAATTTCTGCATCTCTAAAGCAATTGCTCGGACTTTGAAAGGTTCTTAGAGCAATCTGAGGCTCTCTATGGGGCTTTTCAGGAGCAAGGATACCCAAAAAAACTATTAGATGGGGCACTAGAGGGAGCCATTAAAGCAAATAGACAAGAACTCCTGAAAATCAAGCCATCCATAAGGTTGACAGGGATAATAAGATCCCAGATACAAAAAGTAAGTCCATGGCCTTTATCACAAAATACAATGCATCTGCTCCCAAAATTAGGAGAATCATAAATAAAAATTCTGCCCTTCTAAAAAGGGATAGACTAGTAGCAAAGGACTTTGAAGGTGGAAACAAAGTAGTCTTTAGAAAAGCGGATAATCTGAAGACCAAACTAGCACCTAGTTTACTTTAAAAACAAGCGAGTATTCCTGGAGGAGAATCAAGCATGACATGGTTGGCTCCTAAACCAAAACTTCTTTTCAAATGTGGACAAAATAATTTTTATACATGTCCATATGCGGATCAAAAAAGTGATACCGTGGTTTCATTTACTGATAAAAGTACATTTAAGATTGATTCCTTTATAAATTGCCAATCTAAATATGTGATATATGTGATCACATGTGGCTGTGGCATACAATATGTAGGCCGTACTATACGGACCCTGAACACCAGATTTTTGGAGCATAGACAAGGTGTTTTGAAGAATATAAATCGAAGACATGTTATTAGTATAATTTCTCATTAAAAAACATATATGTATTTAGATCTTTAGCTTGTGATGTTAAGTTGGATTTATATGTATATGTCCTTTTTTTCTCTTTCCATTTTCTTGGCATTAAATTTGCCACACATGTACAGTGTCATTATCTGTGGATACTGACGCATGTATGTCCGCAGAGTGTTATATTCTGTCTTAGTACACACATATGTGATTCGGTCAGTGTTAAATATATTACTTATGTATTGGTATCTTTTTATATTCATATGTGTTGTGACTTATATAGATGCACTGTATTACCTTCCATAATGTGTCTATGTGCACATTCTTTATTTATTTTCTACAATACTTTTTAGAATGGTATTAATATAAAAGGTTATTTTAGACCAATGTTTGGATAATACATTGTTTAGATTAGTACCTGTCATATTGATTTTTACTTACCTCATATATACATATTAAAATAATAACAAAAGAATCTTTAATATAGCCATTTGTTTCCCTAAAATTGTGAAGATATAAAGGGGTAAAAAATGTTTTAGGAGTGGAACACTCTGGATTGGACAGACCCAGTATAAATAGATGGCTCACCACAAAGGGTGTTACTTCTGATGAAACAGCCTCCTTCATATGGCTGAGAAATACGTCAAGCCCACCCCCCTTTTTTTTTCTTCCAAAGTGACATTTGCTGGAAGACTTGCTCCATCTCATACTATCTGCTCCCGGGGACTCCCGCACCACATTACCAGCTATCACGTGTCAGGCCATCATGTGTCCAGACATCAGTTTAACCAGCGTCAGCGTACGCTTCTGCAGTGCGGGATCACACACCCGGGCTCCCTGGACTTATCCATGGTGAGGAGCTTTCTACAAGGAAGACCATGAGATGGGGAGGATATACAAGGCAGTGGTGTGAGTAGATTTGGAGACATAGACTCTTACTGGGTCCTTGCTCCCCCACCACAACGCAGTGTCACACCACATGAGTAACTCAGATCTGAGTAAACATACTTATAGAGAGCCGTGCACGGCCAAAGACTATTAGTCAATACTGTAGAGTAATTTCATATCACAGCAGAACGTGACATGGGTATTGCAGAATGGGGTGCAACATGATTCTGCAATATTGCTAAAATTCCTCATTGATCTGCCAAGCACTGATTGAATTTTCAATATTTGAGATTTGTGAATTTATTTGAGCACAGAGACATGTCCTCTTTGCAATATAATAACATACCATAAACCCTTTATCTGAAGGAATTTGTTCCAAGTATTCACTAACTAGTTGATCACTAGGGCTTTTTTTGCCCATTATACACCCTGACTATTACATCAGATCAATGCTGGATTGTGTCTCTTAAGGCTGCTTTTTTACCTTCTTTGACAAGGAATTGTGTTTCAGGGTGAAGTGCATAAATAGGAGATTGTGGCAATATGATGTTTTTCATCAACATTGTGCAAACGTCCTTGGTGAATTTTATTCATTAATGTTTATAGTTGTGTATTTATAATGTATGTATCTCTATAGAGAGATTATGATATTTTTATCCTGGCAAATAAATAATTGGAGTTTTTTATCATTTATTTGATTTTTACTCATCTGTTTGTGTACTCTCTGAAGTCAGCGCTATCTTTCACTTGATGATTTAGGAAACTCTGATTATGAGTAACACCCAAAAGCGCAAAGCGCATTCAGCTGCATCCATTGGGGGTCACCCATTTGCAACTTTATGCAAATGATGCTACAAACCCTTCCCTTGTGTATATCTGTTTGTCCGAATGTGCAATGACTGAGAAGCCCACTTTTAGCATCCATGCATACTGTAATAGTGATCGGTGTATCCTTATATGCCACCATCAGCCACACCATCGAAACTTGCCTATGATAGGTGCAGTTTTTCTGGCTGACCGTGGCCTCCTATCCCTGTGTCTGTGCATATTGGAATGCAGCAGTTTGCATTGACACACCTGCAACACTCCCATAATACGACCACTAAATGGATTATTTTTGCGTGCACTACTAGTCATCATCCTGGTAAGCCCATCACTTAGCTGCCACCCTACTGGCACACTATGACCCCATCATTACAACACCTTTGTGCATACATTCAGTGTAACTTATGCACCATAGGGAGTTTCAGAACATTTTGCATCAGCAGTTGCAAACTCAGCTACTTGAACCATACTTGCCAACTGTTTACTTTGGGGGGTGGAGGAAGCCGATATTCCCACCAATTATCTCTGCCCACTTCACTAGGAAGTGGGTGGGATACGGTATTTTGGTATACTCTTCTGGGGGTGCGAGGGGCACAGTAAGTAACGTCAACATCAACATTGCATGCGGTTTGCGTGCAACTCAGAATCAAGCCCTAACACTTGTTTATGAACAATTTTCTATGCTAAGCAGATGAATACCAATCACAATAGATAATTTTTGTTATTATAAAAGAAATGTTACAAAAAACATGTTTAAAAGATTTATATAAAAAACAGCTTTGGGTACAATATTAGAAAATCAGCAGCAATAAAATTGCATGCTAAAAAATATTATGTCATTATTAGGGTGCCACTTGGCTTATACTAAGGGAGCTGTGAGGCAGTTTGTTGCAAGTTCAGGGCCAGTTAAACATTTTACAATAAAACTTGTGTGTGAAAAAACAAACAAACACGCACCTAATTGAATAGCAAAAAAACTGCACCTGCAGGAGAAACCTCACAGGTGTTAGTTTTTTGCTATCCTCGCACCCAATTGAATATGCCCCTATGTATGTCCATGAGTGCTATGTGTGAGTATGACATTTTTGATACTGTACTCTTAGAGAAGCCTCCTTCCACCATTTCCACACTCTCTGCAAATGTGGGGATAAGCAGCAGCATAAGCAAAGATGGTAACTTTGGGGTACAATGATAGAAAATCAGCAGCAATAAAACTTTGTGTTAAAAAATATAATGTCGTTATTAGGGTGCCACTCACCTTATACTAAGGGTGCAGTAAGGCAGTTTGTTGCAGGTTCAGGGCCTTCAGGCATACAGTAGTTAAAAATTTTACAATAAAACTTGTGTGCTAAAAAATATAATGTCATTGGATCAGTTGATAGAAGAGCAGGAATAGCAATCTAGTACTATTGCTGCTGCTGCCAGCAGTCATGTTAGTACTTCTACATCTACTAAAGGTGGTCCAGGGAAAATATAGGGCATCAGAAATCTAAACAATATTTCACAATGTTAAAGAAAATATCACCTCTAATAAAGTTAAAATTTACTGCCGAAAAAAGTAAAATTGCCAACATTCTATACACTACATGCAGTGGAAAAAAAAGGCTCAGGCCATGGCCTTTTTTTGCAAGTGGTGGTCCTTTACTGATGTTACATGCAAAAGAATGGACATTGCGGAAGTAGGGGCCAAACACAGTCAGGCATCTTCTGAAACCTCACATGCAACACCTTTACTAAAGTGCAGGTTTTTAAAAGTGGAGATGTTGCCCATGGTAACCAATAAGATTATACTTAACATTTATATAGCACCTTCTAGAAGATAATAGCTATAATCTGATTGGTTGCTGTAGGCAACATCTCCACTTCTAAAAGCTCGCACTTTAGTAAATATACCCCTAAGTCTACATGTGTCAATACTAAAATAGGCAAATCAGTTCACAACAACAAATCTAAGGCTAAAGAACAAATTGTGTTCACAAACTTCACAAATCTCTGAGGAGAGTCTAAGTGTGTCCATGAGTGCTATGTGTGAGTCTGACATTTTTAATACTGTGCTCTTTTAGAAGCTTCCTTCCACCATTTTCACACCCTCTGCAAATATGGGGATGAGCAGCAGTAAAAGTAAAGATGGTGACTTAGAAATTGAGGATGCAACTGTAGAAGTGAAACAGGATGAGGGGGATATTTGTGCTTTTGACACTAATGAGGAAGTTGATGATGAGGATGTTATTTGTGTAAAAGTGAATCATCACCAGTGGCAGCAGCTCTTGCCCATGATAAGAATCAGGGCATTGTTATGCCTGGGCATAAAATGAAAAAAAACACCTCTTTCATGTGGAATTCTACTTACCCAAATCATGACAACATTTGTCAAGCTATCTGTGCCGTTTGTGAAGCTAAGTAGAGGTAGGGACATTAACCATCTAGGAACTTCCTCCATGATGTGTCTTTTGCAGTAAGTTCATGCAAATTATATTGGAAAATCTAAAAAATCCTGTAAAATAATAACAACCACAAGCAGTTCAGCAATAACTGCCAGCAGCATGGATAGATCCCAGCACATGAAATCTCCACTGCCAACACCTTCAACATCAATCTCCTCATTATTGATCAGAGGTAGTCATTCTGCATCCAATTTGTGAAAAGCTAACTGATTCCTCCCCTATCAAGAATTTGCCAGAAGAATCCTTGTGTGCTAGAGCTGCTGCTGCTCGGGGTTGTTCTTCATAACAGAAGGGAACTAACAAACAAAAATTGACTATGAAACAATCCTTTGCAAGATGAAGCAAGTATGAAAGCTGTCATCCTGTTGCACAGTGGATTATTGAAGCCATGATAGCTAGCATGATATGCTAGCATTAGAACTGCATTCAATATCCACCATTAATGCATGTGGTTTTAGACATCTTGAGGTCCTGTGTCCTCACTACCAATATCATCTCAATTTCATTTTACCAGAACAGCAATTTCTCGCCTACAGCAAGATGATAAAAAAATAGTTTTTGCCTAGAAAATGCTATTTTAGCCACAATCCACTTAGCCACAGATATTTGAGCAAGCAGTACTGGTCAAACTAAAGATTACATGACTGTGACATTCCACTGGGTGGATGTATTGCCTTCAAAAGCAGCATCTAACACACAATGCCAGCTCATTCACAGGCACGTTACTCTCTATCACCAGCTTCACTAAGAGGCATACTGAAGTAAACCTGTTAGGAAAACTCAGTGATAGCATAGCAATATGGATTAATCTGCTTGGACTCTCCTTAGGATTTGTAATTTCCTATAATGCAAGTAACATTGTGAGAGCATTACAACTTGATGAATTTTAACATGTCCTATATTTTGCCTACATAATAACTTGGTGGTTCAGAATTTTTTCAAAATTAATGAGGCATGCAGGAGTTGCTGTCTTTGGCCCGCAACATTTCTGGCCATTTTCAGCATTCAGCAACTACATGTAGAAGATTGCAGTGGCTGCAATAATATTTAAATTTGCCATGCCACCAACTGAAGCAAGAGGTAGTGACCAAATGGAATTCCACCCTTTATGTGCTTCAGTGAATGGAGGAACAGCAAGAAGCCATCCAAACCTACACAACAAGCCATAACATAGGGAGAGAAGAGGGAATGTACCTAAGTCCAGCACACTGGACATTACTCTATGTTTCATGCAAGCTACTGAAACCATTTGAAGTAGTAACTAATGAATTGACACTGCAAGCTTGAGTCAGGTGATTAATAAAACTACTGGAAAAGCAGCTAGAGAAACTGAAGGAGTAGATGAAACAAAGTGATTCCACCTTGTATGTTGGACTTGCAGATCAACTTCTTTATTCACTTGCATTGTTTAGTGCAGTGTGGATTTATTCATTGATTATTTAAATACATATTCACTAATATTTGATGTTCATTTGTGTATTTTTATGAATTAATTTTTTTATGTTTAAAGAATACACAGTATAAACTTTATTAGTTTTAATTCTTTTGGGATAGTGTAGGGTCTTTTTGCTGGGTTGGAAGGTCAGATGAGAAGGGCATCAATATTGGTGGAAGACAATAACATCCTGCCATCACTGGCAAAACAAAAAAAACTCTTTGATGTTTGAAAAAAAAGTATTTATGTTTAATGCTCATCCTTAGCCCTCAAGACTAAATTATTATATAATTTAAATAAAGTTCTCTACTACTGTCTATGTGGGGCAATTTAAATCAATAGGTTGGACCTTCAGGTTAATCAGTTACATGGGTAATCCTATCCTCAAATTGCACCAAATAGCCTCATTTGGTGCACTACAGGCTTGGCGAGTTAGCTGTATCAAGCATCCCACCATAGACTTTTTCCACAAAATATGCATCTTATACACATCACTAATGCAACAAAAGTACAATTCATGAATTCCTTGAATACTGGCGCTGGCATTTCATGTAGCTTCTGTGCACAACTCATTTGCAAATCTGGGTGCCAAGACAAAAGACAGAGGTCCCATACAAGTGCAATGACTTGTGCCATGTATTATGCTTAATCTATGACTTTATACAAATGTATTTGTGACAAAAATACTATTCCTAATTACCTAGGGCACTATTACCCTCTATAACTTGCACATGTCCTCTGTAGACTCCGGGATTGTGCCTGAGTCTACTGCATATGCACTGATCTCTGAAAATGGCGTGGGTGCACATATCTCCAGAAACATGGTTCCTGCAGCATGTTCCCAATGATATTTGCAGCAACAACAGAAAAAAAGTATTATGAATGGGTGCAGGATGTATGGTGTGGGTCTTCCTGGACCCTGGAGCCAGTGTGCACTGCACACTCTGCACCCATTATACGGCCATGGTATGAGGACACATCTGTTTCCCAATTATCAGATTGGTTGATTCTTCAACAAAATAGAATATACAGATGTATCCTCATACACCTTTTCTGCAGACATGTCAAACAGTCTCTCTTGGCGCAACAGGTTCCGTGCAACTCTGATATTGTCTGACATCTTTTTTTTTGTCTTTTTTGTCTGAAAATGCATCTTAGTTACAATATGCTGGGCCAGGAGAATATGCAGAATTTGATATGCAACACTTGTATATCTGTGTAAGACTGAGTCTGAATATATATATGAAGGGCTAAGATGTAGCAGCTCCTCACATTGCAATTAAGAAGCATTTTCAGGCAAAAAAGATGCAAAAATTATGCCCATCTCTATCAGAGTCGCATAGGACCTCACTTGCACCAGTTGTCTCACACCACATGTCGTGATGAGGCTAGATGTATGAAGACTAATTCTGTAGTCAAAGACACTCTTGGTTAAATCCACTCAGTGCTAGATTGCGCTCTTGAAGAAGAATCGCTGTACTCTGCATTTATCCATATATATATATATATATATATATATATATATATTGTGGCAGTATCAACAGAGGTGGCACTGGTGAGCAGCAGATTCTGTGTGGGGCAGGGGAGATCCGCCCACACAGACTAGAAAAGCATTGTGAGAAGATGCCTAATTGCTGCCTTGTGGATAGAGCTCAGGTGTGGGCTGATGAGAAGGCAGACCAGTCAGGCTGCTGTGGGAAACAATCTATGTGGGATTGTGGCAGCCAGAGAACCCAGTGAAGCTGAGCAAGCCATTGGGGACCAGGAGGCCTGTGTCTGGACCTTGCAGAAGGCAAGGGGGACCACATACTCTCGGACTGTGTGACATTGGAGCAGTAAAGCTGCAGGCTGAGAAAGCCAGGGCTTATTTCTGTATGAAAAAGGGGAGGGCACCAGGACTGTTATTGGCAGACTAGCTGCACCATTGATATAGAGGGTTCAAGAAGTGAGCTAGTACCCTAAGAGAGGGCTAGGTTGTTTTTTATTTTCCATTCTCGTTTCCTGACTATCATGCTGAAGTAAAGCACCATTTCCTTTATTTTACTGGAATGCCATGTGTGGACCCTCATTCAGCACCTAAACGCTGCACCAATCCACCCTCTGCCGAGCTAATTAACCCCAAGCCATCACAAAATATATATATATATATATATTAACCATTTAGGTCAAAATTTCAAACTGAGGAGAAAATCTTCTTTTTAGAAGGGTTGGGTTGAATTCAGTATTTCAACTAGGGATGAGCGGGTTCAGATTTCTGAACTCTGAGCCCCCCGATCTGAGCCAGGAACCGAGTCCAGCACAGATTTTCCCACCTGACTCGGAACTGAAATAGAGGCAAAATGTCATCATCCCGCCTTCCGGATCTCGCGGTTTTTGGATTCTATAAAAGGTCCCCAGGTCGGCGCCATTTCTCACTCTGGCTGTGGACAGTGAAGAGGGAGGGTGGGAGCTAGGGCTGGCTGGGCTGTGTTGTGCTGCTGTTGCCCATAGGGGCTGTGTCCACTCAGTCCATTGGGGTTGACTGGGCTGTGTTGTGCTGCTGTTGTCCATAGGGGCTGGATGGGTTGTGTTGTGCTGCTGTCATAGGGGATGGCTGGGCTGTGTTCTGCAGTCAGTTGTCCATAGGGGCTGTGTTCACTCCAAAGTCTATAGGTTCTGGCTGGACTGTGTTGTGCAGTGTCCCATAAAGGCTGTAGTCCTAAAGGGGTGCTGTAGTGTTGTCCAGGGGGTGATCTGTCCATCAGGGGTGTTCCCCCAAAGTAGCGCCAAGTGTGCACCTGTATCATAAGTAAAGGACCAGCTGTCTTGTCCATTAAAGGGTGCTGTAACCCCCAAACTGTACTCCAAACAAATAAAAAAAATATTTTTTTCTGTGTTTGTGAATTGTGTGCACTGTAGCCGCACGTGCATCAACATAGTAGCACCAAGTGTGCACCTGTGTCATAAATCAAAGATCAAGGGCTGGTTGGCTTGTCTGTTAAAGGGTGCTGTAACCCCCAAAGTGCACTCCAAAAAAAATAATAATAATTTTTGTGTTTGTAAATTGTGTGAGCAGTAGCCACACGTGCATCAACAAAGTAGTGCCAAGCATGCGCCTGTGCCATAAATCAAGGGCCGGCTGGCTTGTCTGTTAAAGGGTGTTGTAACCCCCAAAGTGCACTCCAAAAAAAAACAAATTTTTTCTGTGTTTGTGAATTGTGTGCGCAGTAGCCACATGTGCATCAACAAAGTACTGTAGCGCCAAGTGTGCACCTGTGCCATAAGTAAAATGCCAGCTGGCTTATCTGTTAAAGGGTGGTGTAACCCCGAAAGTGCACTCCAAACAAAATAAAAAAATAATTTTTTCTGTGTTTGTAAATTGTGTGCGCAGTAGCCGCACATGCATCAACAAAGTAGCGCCAAGCATGCGCCTGTGTCATATATCAAGGGCCGGCTGGCTTGTCTATTAAAGGGTGTTGTAACCCCCAAAGTGCACTCCAAAAAAAAAATATATTTTTTCTGTGTTTGTGAATTGTGTGTGCAGTAGCCGCATGTGCATCAACAAAGTACTGTAATGCCAAGCGTGCGTCTGTGCCTTAAGTAAAATGCCAGCTGGCTCATCTGTTAAAGGGTGCTGTAACCCCCAAAGTGCACTCCAACAAAAATAAAAAAATATTTTCTGTGTTTGTGAATTGTGCGCACTGTATCTGCACATGCATCAACAAAGGAGCAGCGCCAAGCATGCGCCTGTGTCCCATAAGTAAAGGGCTGGCTGGCTCATCTCTTAAAGAGTGGTGTAACCCCCAAAAGTGCACTCCAACAAAAATAAAAATTATTTTCTGTGTTTGTGAATTGTGTGCACTCTGGCTGCACGTGCATCAACAAAGGAGCAGCGCCAAGTGTGTGCATGTGTCCCATAAGTAAAGGGCCAGCTGGCTCATCTCTTAAAGGGTAGTGTAATCCCCAAAGTGCACTCCAACAAAAATAAAAAATTATTTTCTGTGTTTGTGAATTGTGTGCACTGTGGCTGCATGTGCATCAACAAAGGTGCAGCGCCAGGCGTGCGCCTGTGTCCCATAAGTAAAGGGCCAGCTGGCTCATCTCTTAAAGGGTGGTGTAACCCCCAAAGTATACTCCAAAAAAAATTTAAAATTCTTCTTTTCTGTGTTGTGAATTGTTTGCGCTGTAGCCACACGTCCATCAACAAAGGAACAGCACCAAGCATGCGCCTGTGTCATAAATCAAGGGCCGGCTGGCTTGACCGTTAAAGGGTGCTGTAACCCCCAAAGTGCACTCCAATAAAAATTCAAAATTCTTCTTTTCTTTTTCTTGTGTGCGCCTTAGCCGCACGTATATATCAATATAACATAAATGGAAGACCAATCTTTGTCCCCTAAAGATTAAATAGGGAAAGATCAAGACCCACTTCCTCCTAGTGCTGAAGCTGCTGCCACTAGTCATGACAGAGATGATAAAATGCCAACAACATCGTCTGCCAAGGTCGGTGCCCAATGTCATAGTAGAGGGCATATAAAATCCCAATTGACAAAGTTCAGGAAAATGACCTTAAAAAAACTTTTAAATCATTTGAGGAGAAACGTAAACTTGCCAATATGCCATTTACGATACAGAGTGGCATGGAATGGCTAAGGTCTTTCCCTATGTTCATGACTAGTGGTTCAGCTTCACATGACGGTGGAAGCCCTACTTCCACTACAAAAATCAAATGAGTCAAGCTGGCAAAAGCACAGTGAAGAACTGTGTGTTCTAAGAAGATATCACAAATTCCCATGGAGAGTCCAAGTGTGGTGGCGGTTGTGATGCCTGACCTTCCCAGCACTGGATGGGAAGAGATGGCTCTTTCCACCATTTGCATGCCCTCTGCAAGTGCTGAAAGGTGCACTGACAGTCCACTTGCTGATATGCAAATTGAAGATGTCACTGTTGAAGTACAACAAGATGAGGATACTGGTGTAGCTGGCACTGAGGAGGAAGTTGGCCAGGAGGATTCTGATGGTGATGTGGTTTGTTTAAATCAGGCTCCGGGGGAGACAGTTGTTGTCCATGGGATGAAAAAGCCCATCACGGAAATGCCTGGGCAGAAGACCAAACTTTCCACCTCTTTGGTCTGGCAATATTTCTATCCAAATCCGGATAACAACTGTCTTGCCATATGTACCATATGTAAAGGTGAAATAAGTAGGGGTAAGGACGTAAACCACCTAGGAACATCCTCCCTTATACGTCACCTGCAGCGCATTCATAAAAAGTTACTGTCCGTAAGCAGTCCAGGGACACCTAAATCTCTTTGTTCTGCTGGATCCAAGTGCCTGCAAACCACACTGTCAACTTCCTACTCATCAATTTCCTCCTTAATCAGGATCGGAAGTAGTCCTGCAGGCCATGTCACTGGCATGAATGACACTCCTATCCGGGATTCCTCCGGAGGATCCTGCATTGCTACGCCTACTTCTGCCGCTTATGCTGTTGCTGCTGGGAGTCGTTCATCATCCCAGAGAGGAAGTAGGAACACCACTACTTTCACTAAACAATTGACCCTCCAACAGTCCTTAGCGAGGAGAATGAAGTACGACAGCAGTCATCCAGAAGCAAAACGTATAACTGAGGCCTTGACTGCTATGTTGGTGTTAGACATGCATCCGGTATCCACCATTAGTGCAGTTGGATTTAGACAATTGATGGAGGTAGTGTGTCCCTGGTTCCAAATCCCATCTAGATTCCACTTCACTAGGCAGGCGATACCGAGACTATACAGAAACATCAGAAAAAGTGTCCTCAGTGTCCTTATGCAGTTGTACCCAATTTCCACTTAACCATGGACAGGAAGACAAATGGAACAGGGCAGACTAAGGACTATATGACTGTGACAGCCCACTGGGTAGATGTATCACCTTATGCAGCAACAACAGCAGCATCACCAGTAGCAGCATCTCAGAAATGCCAGCTCGTTCCAAGGCAGGCTATGCTATGTATCACCGGTTTCAGTAAGAGGCACAGTGCCGACAACCTCTTAGAGAAACTGAGGGAAATCATTGCCCAGTGGCTTACCCCACTTAGACTCTCCTAGGCATTTGTGATATCTGACAACGCCACCAATGTTGTATGGGCATTACATCTGGGCAAATTCCAGCACATCCCAGGTTTTGCTCACACAATAAATTTGGGTGTGCAAAATTTTCTGAAAGTGACAGGGGCGTGCAGGAGACGCTTTGGGTGGCCCGAAAAATTTCTGGCCACTTTCGCAATTCAGTGACTGCATGCCGAAGACTGGAACACTCTTGAACCTGCCCTGACATCACCTGAAGCAAGAGGTTGTGAAGCGGTGGAACTCAACCCTCTATATGCTTCAGAGGATGGAGGAGCAGCAAGAGGCCATTCAAGCCTATATATCCACCTATGACATAGGCAAAGGAGGGGGTATGCACATGACTCAAGCACAGTGGAGAATGATTTCCGTGTTGTGCAAGGTTCTCCAGCCTTTTGAACTTGCCACAAGTGAAATCAGTTCAGACACTGCCACTTTGAGTCAGGTCATTACCCTCATCAGGTTTTTGCAGAAGAAGCTGGAGAAAGTGAAGGAGGAGCTATGATGGAGCGATCCCGCTCGGCATGTGGGACTTGTGGATGAAGCCCTTCATTCGCATTGCAAGGATTCCAGGGTGGTCAATCTGTTGAAATCAGACCACTACATTTTGGCCACTGTGCTCAATCCTAGGTTTAAAGCCTATGTGGTGTCTCTCTTTCCGGCTGACACAAGCCTGCAGAGGTGCAAAGACCTGCTGGTGAAAACACTGTCAGTTGAAGCGGAACATGACACATCAACAGCTCCTTCTTCATTTTCTCCCGCAACTGGGGCTGCCAGGAAACATCTTAGGTATCCTAAGCAACCCGCTGGCAGTGATGCAGGGCAGGCAGGACCAAGTTTGGACATATGGTCCGGACTGAAGGACCTGGCAACAATTTCTGACATCGCTAACCAAGGGAAGGGAAAAAGGGAAGTGTAGTTCGAGCACAGGATCTAATTTGTGATTAATCAGACATTCATAAATTCATCCACAATTATCATGGTTATCTCCCAATATGGGTCATGAAAAATAACATTGGTGGAGGTGCTCCCCTTGAGAGTATAAATATAGATGTAGACAAAAAGAAGAAAGAAAACTCTCTTTTTAGGGGCACTCTTGTAGATTATAACTATCACAGTTCCATAAAAAGTAACTTTTATTAATTATATATTAAAATAACATGTGCAGGTATAGGCCTACTCAGACCCAAAATGTATTAAACTGCCAAGGGGCAGAAACAGTACTGATATATACGTACAAGACAGGGAGTGAACAAACACTAATACATATAGACGATACAAAAAAACACACAAAACATGAAGCTAATTATAATATCTTAAATATTGTGAAGTCAGGTGAAATATTGCAGAAAGTATATAGTTTATCAGTGGTGATAAAATTATCACCCTTAGGTCAAATGACCTGGACTACCTTATAATAGCACAGTGGCTGTTCTAAAAATTATACAGCAGACATCACTAGTATTGTGAAGGCTCTTGATCAGCAAGTGTATATGTATATGTAGACCATAGAAATAAGAAATAATATAAAATATAAATGTGGATCGTAATGAAGGTCCTATATACAGTGATCGGTTTGGGATATTGGCCCCATCCGAGAATATATTCATATGTAAAAAGATGGCTAAGGTCTGTAAATACAGATCCTGCCACAGCTTCCCTCAAGATTAGCCCCAGGTACTAGCAGACAGTGCAGTAAAGACAAAGTATAAAATGTTAGACCACTCCCTGATATGGATACTGTCTAATCAGCAGCTGCTGCATGTCATTAATAATAATGGTATATCAGTGAATGACATGTGAGCGTGCTGTATTGCTATCCCAGGGATGTGAATAAGTGAAATGAGTATCTGCTTTTGGATCTGACTCAAAAGACGGTCCTGATGTGCATACGTATATACATAGTGCAGGAGCCTCCTAGGGCCAGACTCCAATGAGAGTGCCCATAGAAAATAGATAGATAGTTATATTTAATGCCTGAAATAGCAGAGCACAAAATCGGGTTAGAAGCTGCTGACAGTCACATATCATGCGATGGTGGTGACTGGTGAGAAGCATAAACCACATATGCAATGATAAGAAATCGCAAGATAAGATAAAGTGACGGTGGGATTAATACAGGGTGAGCAGCGCTCTGTTACCCAATGGTATAGCAGGGTCTCCTGCTCTCTCATGTAATCAGATAATCACCACTTGCGCTGGAGGTAAGAGAAGAGATATAAAGTACCTGGGTGTCCTCAAATGGAGGGAGCCGATATCACCTGAGTGGAGCCTGCTTCATATAGAGCCTGTGTATGTGCTGCTGCCTTGAATCCCGCTGTGCACAGCGGGACTCGCGGGACTGAGACGCGCGTTTCACTCTGCTTCCTCAGTCAGATGCCGGTAAGTGTGAATTGTACACAGAGTATTTACTCTGTGTCACGGCCAATCACTAGGCGAAATGCCCTTTCTAATGAATGTAACGTGTTTACTGATTGGTCGAACTGCCGTTTTCTACTATTGGCTGGTTGTTGCCTGGGAACCTATGAAGCATCAGAGGGGGGGAGGTATCTAGTAGTACTTGAAGCGATGGATCTCTAAATAGATAGCTATGTATGACATGCACCAGCGCTAATAAATGTAAGTGCAATTAACATGCACATATGGAAAATCAGGACTTTTTAAAGTCTAATAGGTAATCACAATAGTATTCAGTAGTATCAAGGATTGTTTCCAAAAAAGATAAAAAATAGTTAGTAATGGTCAGAGGGGTATATACATATAAGTATATAAAAGTAACATAGGAGAAAGATGAACATTTATTAATAGAATAAATATTATAAGTAGATAACACAAAATATAGAGATAAAGATAAAAATAAAAAAATAAAAATAAAAATAAATATAAAAATAAAAATAAAAATAGATTATAGTAATAATAAAAATTAAAAGTAAAATAGTAATAAAAATAAAAATAAAAAATAATAATAAATAAATAAAGAAACAAATATAGATTATATATATGATAAGATAATAATATCACTACATAGCTAAGTAATAATATTGTGGGTGGTAATGATAAAATAATATTTGTGTAATCTAAAAAGTGTTCTGAATAGTGAAATATGCAGATAATTAAATTTTGTATAATCTTGAAAAATTGATATTAAATAAAGGTAATAGTGATTCAAGTGTAAAAGGCATCTAAAGGAGAAATAGTAACCTTAAAGTGTGAGTGGAAGTGAGAATGTCTATGTCAGATAAAGTTTTGCATCATAGATGTTAGTGAAAATAAAAAGATGTGTTGTTTGTAAGTGTACTTAAAAATCTGGTAGGCTGCTGTGATAATCAATAGTACACATAAACAATTTTATACGAGAGAGAAACTTCCGTTAGCATAGCGGATTGGAAAAAAGGTCATATTGATGATCCTATTCTCATAAAAAGGTACTGTAATTGATTGTTTCATTTAGCCCATTGGGGCTAACAGTATTGAGTAAAAAAGTCCACTTGCTTTCCCGTTGGAGTAATGTTTTCATCAAGTCTCCGCCTCTTACCCCCAATTTGATGTGTTCAAGACCGAAGGCTTTTAGGTCTTTTGTTGTTCCGTTGTGGTGTTTCATGAAATGTCTGGCAACAGAGGTGGGTTTTTTAATTTTGATAATATCGTTCCGTGCATTTTTAATATTCCCCACGTGTTCTAAAATTCTTTGTTTTAGAATTCGACTGGTCATGCCTACATATCTTAGGTTGCAGGTGCACTCCAAACAATAGACCACCCCCATGGCATCACAGTTAATAAATTGTGTAAAGTTGATATTGTGGCCATATCTATCGGTTATACTATTCTTCTTAGTGATATATTCACAAGCTTTACATTTGCCACAGGGAAAGGTTCCTTTTAATTTTGTTTGTCTCTTTTGGTTACCTATGAAGTGGCTAGTAACCAGTTTATCTCTAAGGTTTTGAGATCTGCGCCAGCTGAAAGTGGGTCTATTCTCCAGAGACTTTTGTAAGTCCACGTCAATGAGTAGGATATGCCAATGTCATGTGACAATCTTTTGAAGTTCCTGCCATTCATTGCAGTAATTTGTGATGAAGCGCACTTGTTTTTTAGTTTGTTCAGGTTTTTTATTAGCAAAGATGAGAGTTTGTCTGTTGATTGTTAATGCCTGATGTTTGGCACTTTTGATCTTTTTCTTGCTGTAGCCTCTATGTAAGAGGCGATCTGCCAAGTCTTGACTCCTCAGTAGGTAGATTTCATCAGTTGTGCAATTTCTTCTGAGTCTAAGAAATTCGCCCTTAGGTATGTTCAAAATAGTAGGTGGAAAATGGGCACTTTTGCTATGAAGAAGACTATTAGTGGCTGTCTCTTTCCTGAACAATTCCGTTTGTAAATGTTTGTCCTTGTTAGTAAATAAGTGGAGATCCAGAAAGGTGGCTTCACTTTCACTGATGGTATATGTTAATTTGAGATTAATTTGGTTATTATTCAAATTCTGAATGAAGGTAAGTAGTTCACTCCTCGTCCCCTGCCATATCATAAGGATATCATCTATATATCTCAGCCAGGTGGTTATATGGCTGGTATGATGTTCATTTATCTCGTTGAAGACGATCTCTCTTTCCCACCATCCGAGGAACAGGTTGGCATATGTCGGTGCACATGCTGCACCCATCGCTGTTCCCCGGATCTGAAGGAAGAATTTATCATCAAATGTAAAGAAATTCCTATGTAGAATAAATTCCAATAACTCCAATAGGAATTCCTTGAAGTTATCCCTTTCTTCCATTTGGAGGAAATATCTGATCGCAGCAATTCCAGTGTCATGTTGGATACTTGTATACAAAGATTCAACGTCTAGTGTAACTAGAAGTTGGTCATCTTCCAATTGTATATCGTGTATCTTCCTTAGAACATCCCCAGTGTCCTGAACGTAGGATGGTAAGGTCTCCACATGATGTCACAGTTGTTGGTCCTGAAAGACACTGGCTTGTTCCGATAGTCCTCCAATTCCAGAGACGATTGGTCGTCCAGGGGGGTTATTTATATTCTTGTGAACTTTTGGTAACATATAGAAAGTAGGTGTTTTTGGTTTGTCCACCAGTAGAAAATCATGCTCTTGTTTGGTGATGACACCTTTTTTGTAAGCTCCATTAACAAGTTTGTGGAATAGTTGGTTGAACAATTCAGTTGGGTTGAATATCATTTGTTTGTAACAGGTTTTGTCCAAGAACTGCTTCTTTTAGGTACATTTCTTTTGGCCAGAGGACTATGTTTCCCCCTTTATCTGAGGGTTTAATCAATATATCATCCCATTTGTTCATTGTGTTAAGTGCCCTTCTCTCATCCTGATTAAGATTGTCATCCGGATAGTAATTCTTTTTATCTTTCTGTGCTATATCCATATCACGAGACACAAGGTCCAAGAAAATTTTGACCTCTGGACATATAGTTTCAAGTGGTGTGAAAGTACTTCTCTTCTTGCAAATATTCCTCCGTGAGGGTGGATTTGTAATAGGATTCTCTATCAACTCCGATGTATCCATGAGTTCCTCAAGATCCCTCAGTGCTTGTATTTCTTCATCCGTATGGAGGGATGAGTCCTCAGGGAAGGAGTCACGGGTATCTATCATGGGATTATTCTTTTCCTTGTTAGAAAAGAATTTGTTTAGTAGTAATTTACGTCCAAATAAGCGTAAATCCTTTTCCCATGTAAATCTATTGAAGGACATGTTTGGAGAAAAAGATAGTCCCTTTCTTAGTACCACCATTTCTGTGGTGGTGAGACATCTTGAGAATAAATTTATAACTTTGAGATTGGATGTACCCCCTAATTCTTGTTGCGAGTCCTGGAGGACTGTCTTTGGGGTATAGGAGAATCCCATGTCCTTATGTCTCTTCCCCTTCTTATGGCCTCTCCTCGTCCTCCTTTTTTTGGATGAAAGCCCCTCGCACTCCTGCTTTCTTCTAAAAAAGGGAATGTATTTCTTTGAGGTGATAATGTGAGGTCTTCCGTCCCAGAGGACTCTGTTTTGGAGGAACTATAGGTAGATTTTTTATATTCCCTGTTGGTGATCTGTTGTTTCCACTTAAAGATGTTGCTGTGAGAGAAGTCCCTTTTGTCTCTAATATATTTGTTTCTTTTCCTTTCTATAAGTGTCTCTTCATAGGTATGCAGATCTTCTTTTATTTTTTCAAATGAACTTTGAAATTTAATATCCTTTTCCCATTGTTCAAGTGTTTTTCCCAGAGTATCAACTTCCTTGTCTATTTCTTCTAATACAAGGAGGTTGTGTTTAAGTAAGATATTCATTAATTCATGGGAACACTTTAGGAGACAGGCTTCCCAGTCATTTTTAAGAGTATTGGTAGCAAGTTCAAATGTCGGGAAGATTTTTGGCCTTAAACCACGGGGAACGATTTTTTGTTTTAAATAATTCTCTATTGTAGTTAACTCCCAATTTGTCCTTGTTTGTTTTTGAGTAGGAAATTCAGTTTTTTCAAATCATCATCCCAGTTGGATTCATGGGATACATCTACTAATTCACTGGGAAATATATTATTTAATTCCTCAGTGGTTTTGCGTTTAGAACTTAATTCATTTTTAAGGCTAAATGCCATAATATTTGTGTTCCCTCCGTAAGAGGGTAACAGTATAGTAAATGGGTCAGAGAAAGCCTAAGTGCAATGTTTATGTAAAGTCCACTTAGATGGAATTCAAGTTTACAAATATTTATCCGTGCGTCGAAAAGTAGAAACTGGGGTAACCCAGCAGAATTGTATCGCTAACCAAGGGAAGGGAAAAGGGGAAGTGTAGTTCGAGCACAGGATCTAATTTGTGATTAATCAGACATTCATAAATTCATCCACAATTATCATGGTAATCTCCCAATATGGGTCATGAAAAATAACATTGGTGGAGGTGCTCCCCTTGAGAGTATAAATATAGATGTAGACAAAAAGAAGAAAGAAAACTCTCTTTTTTGGGGCACTCTTGTAGATTATAACTATCACAGTTCCATAAAAAGTAACTTTTATTAAAGTCTCTGCCTCTTACCCCCAATTTGATGTGTTCAAGACCAAAGGCTTTTAGGTCTTTTGTTGTTCCGTTGTGGTGTTTCATGAAATGTCTGGCAACAGAGGGGAGTTTTTTCATTTTGATAATATCGTTCCGTGCATTTTTAATATTCCCCACGTGTTCTAAAATTCTTTGTTTTAGAATTCGACTGGTCATGCCAACATATCTTAGGTTGCAGGTGCACTCCAAACAATAGACCACCCCCATGGCATTACAGTTAATAAATTGTGTAAAGTTGATATTGTGGCCATATCTATTGGTTATACTATTCTTCTTAGTGATATATTCACAAGCTTTACATTTGCCACAGGGAAAGGTTCCTTTTAATTTTGTTTGTCTCTTTGGGTTACCTATGAAGTCTGATGACTCATAGGTTCCCAGGCAACAACCAGCCAATAGTAGAAAACGGCAGTTCGACCAATCAGTAAACACGTTACATTCATTAGAAAGGGCATTTCGCCTAGTGATTGGCCGTGACACAGAGTAAATACTCTGTGTACAATTCACACTTACCGGCATCTGACTGAGGAAGCAGAGTGAAACGCGTGTCTCTGACCCGCGAGTCCCGCTGTGCACAGCGGGATTCAAGGCAGCAGCACATACACAGGCTCTATATGAAGCAGGCTCCACTCAGGTGATATCGGCTCCCTCCGTTTGAGGACACCCAGGTACTTTATATCTCTTCTCTTACCTCCACGGCAAGTGGTGATTATCTGATTACATGAGAGAGCAGGAGACCCTGCTATACCATTGGGTAACAGAGCACCGCTCACCCTGTATTAATCCCACCATCGCTTTATCTTATCTTGCGATTTCTTATCATTGCATACGTGGTTTATGCTTCTCACCAGTCACCACCATTGCATGATATGTGACTGGCAGCAGCATCTAACCCAATTTTGTGCTCTGCTATTTCAGGCATTAAATATAACTATCTATCTATTTTCTATGGGCACTCTCATTGGAGTCTGGCCCTAGGAGGCTCCTGCACTATGTATATACGTATGCACATCAGGACCGTCTTTTGAGTCAGATCCAAAAGCAGATACTCATTTCACTTATTCACATCCCTGGGATAGCAATACAGCACGCTCACATGTCATTCACTGATATACCATTATTATTAATGACATGCAGCAGCTGCTGATTAGACAGTATCCATATCAGGGAGTAGTCTAACATTTTATACTTTGTCTTTACTGCACTGTCTGCTAGTACCTGGGGCTAATCTTGAGGGAAGCTGTGGCAGGATCTGTATTTACAGACCTTAGCCATCTTTTTACATATGAATATATTCTCGGATGGGGCCAATATCCCAAACCGATCACTGTATATAGGACCTTCATTACGATCCACATTTATATTTTATATTATTTCTTATTTCTATGGTCTACATATACATATACACTTGCTGATCAAGAGCCTTCACAATACTAGTGATGTCTGCTGTATAATTTTTAGAACAGCCACTGTGCTATTATAAGGTAGTCCAGGTCATTTGACCTAAGGGTGATAATTTTATCACCACTGATAAACTATATACTTTCTGCAATATTTCATCTGACTTCACAATATTTAAGATATTATAATTAGCTTCATGTTTTGTGTGTTTTTTTGTATCGTCTATATGTATTAGTGTTTGTTCACTCGCTGTCTTGTACGTATATATCAGTACTGTTTCTGCCCCTTGGCAGTTTAATACATTTTGGGTCTGAGTAGGCCTATACCTGCATATGTTATTTTAATATATAATTAATAAAAGTTACTTTTTATGGAACTGTGATAGTTATAATCTACAAGAGTACCCCTAAAAAGAGAGTTTTCTTTCTTCTTTTTGTCAACAATTTCTGACATGTCTACTGTCACTGCATATGATACTGTCACCATTGACAGAATGGTGGAGGATTACATCGGTAACAGCATCCAAGTAGGTATGTCAAACAGTCCGTATCTGTATTGGAAGGAAAAAGAGGCAATTTGGAGGCCCCTGTACAAACTGGCTCTATTTTACCTGAGTTGCCCCCCCTCCAGTGTGTACTACGAAAGAGTGTTTAGTGCAGCCGGGAACCTTTTCAGCGAAAGGCGTATTAGGTAGCTTCCACAAAATGTGGAGAAGATGATGTTCATAAAAATGAAATTATCAACTCTTCCAGTGAGACCAGCCTCCAGAAAGTACAGAGGGACCTCTGGTGGTGGATTCCAGCGGGGACAAATTAATACTCTGTGAAGATGAGGATGTACACAACACTGAAGAGGGTGAGGAATTGGTGGATGTGGAGGATGAGGATGACATCTTGCCTCTGTGGAGCCAGTTTGTGCAGGGACACATTAATTGCCTGCTTGTTTTGTGGGGGCCCAAACGAACCAATCATTTCAGCCACAGTCGTGTGGCAGATCCTGGCGCTGAAATGATCGGTTTGTTAAAGTGTGCATGTCCTGTTTATACAGCATAAGGGTGGGTGGGAGGGCCCGAACACAATTCCATCTTGCACCTCTTTTTTTTCTTTGCATTATGTACTGTTTGGGGCCTAGTTTTTCAAACTGCCATCCTGTCTGCCACTGCAGTGTCACTCTTAGATGGGCCACATGTTTGTGCCGCCCACTCGTGTCACTTAGCATAGTCATCCAGCTACCTTGGTGCAACCTTTTGGACATAAAATCACTATTGTGAGGTGTGAGGTGTTCATAATAGACTTGAAATTAAGTGGAAATTAAGGTTATTGAGGTTAATAATAGCATAGGAGCAAAAAAACCCATCAAATTCTGTGATTTTAGCTTTTTTTTTGCTTTTTTTCAAAAAAATACAGATCCAAAACACAAAACCCAGAACCCAAAACACGGAAGGGTGGTTTTGGCAAAACCAATCCAGATCCAAAACATGAGGAAAGATCCAGATATAAAACCAAAACACGAAAAGTGGCCGGTGCACACCCATAATTTCAACTGCCTTGATCTAGATGATGACCAAAATCACTTTTTAATTTCAAATAGATTCTTTTATACCGTTTTGTTTAAGACACAAGAGGAGGAATGTAGGTGGCTTCAATGTTTAATGTCTTCAGCAGTTGAAAAGTACAAAATATCTGCTGCGCAATTGTGCTTAATCCAGAGGTCAATTTCCAGATGCCAAAGTTGTTAAGTATAATATGCAAATGGGGTCTTAAAGGGCACACAGATGGTGTTTTTTACAAAATGGGTATATTTTTCTTAAAATTGAATGTATAAGAAGTAACAAATATTGTAAACTTGAACGTATTTAATGTGTAATAAATTGGATAAATAGATTAAAATGATAACATAAATGAATAAATAGTCATTTAGACAGACATGGATATAAAATGAAAATAGCAGCAGTAAAACAAATGGATGCTCCGTGTGCATTCAAAGGTAACTCAAATAGATGTATACCAGATAACAATTAGAGTAATGATCCACGGAGTATAACACAGTTATGAATAAGAAAACATTGTTAAAAAACCCTATTGATTGGTTTGCAAAAATAAAATTCGATAGATAAAAGAATAAGTTTATGCAGTATCCGTAGAATAAGGGGAGTTCTTTAAGAATAAACTTTAGATGTCATGAAAAAAAGGTGGAAATTGATAGGTGAAAAAATTGTCCTGGGGTGCGCGCACCTCCTACCTTACTCTGTGTTGATATTCCAGCTGTTGAGGGTAGTGTAATCAATAGTGGATAAGGAACTAATCATTGTAACGTTGCTGCAGTAAACTGTTTTATCCCATCCTGGTCAATTCCTGTGTTCAGTGGCTATTGAACATGCAGGTGATCCGGATCATTGTCCCTGACGAAGCCCGACCGGGAGAAACGCGTTGGACACACCCACCTCACATTCATTCAGCTTTGGCTCTCATTTCATCACTGAACTTGAGACCACACAGGAACTGAGGGAGCAGAAAGGATGACCGCGAGGCAAGAGCTCTGCCAGATGGGACCACTTTGACGGCAAAGCCGCCGCTACCATCACCCCGCTGTTCTTAGTCACCTGCATGTTCAATAGCCACTGAACACAGGAATTGACCAGGACGGGATAAAACAGTTTACTGCAGCAACGTTACAATGATCAGTTCCTTATCCACTATTGATTACACTACCCTCACCAGCTGGAATATCAACACAGAGTAAGGTAGGAGGTGTGCACACCCCTGGACAATTTTTTCACATATCTATTTCCAAATTTTTTTCATTGCATCTAAAGTTTATTCTTAAGGAACCCTTTATTCTATGGATACTGCATAAACTTTTTCTTTTATCTATCGAATTTTATTTTTGCAAACCAATCAATAGGGTTTTTAACAATGTTTTCTTATTCATAACTGTGTTATACTCCGTGGATCATTACTCTAATTGTTATCTGGTATACATCTATTTGAGTTACCTTTGCACGCACACGGAGCATCCATTTGTTTTACTGCTGCTATTTTCATTTTATATCCATGTATGTCTAAATGATTATTTATTCATTTATGTTATCATTTTAATCTATTTATCCAATTTATTACACATTAAATACGTTCAAGTTTACAATATTTGTTACTTCTTACATATTCAATTTTAAGAAAAATATACCTATTTTGTAAAAAACACCATCTGTGCACCCTTTAAGACCCCATTTGCATATTATGTCTATATCCCAGTGATCTAGGAAAGGATCACTAAGGTCTGTGGCAGCCAAAGAGTTATACTAAACCTACCATTGTTCTCCTCCTACCCCTTTTATACTTTTTTTCCCCTTCCCTGTTTCCCATCACAACTAAGGAGATAGCGCAGATACATTTTCATTCTTCTAATACAAAGTTGTTAAGTATTCAATTGCTCTAACATGAACTTAACATGAGGAGTTCATATTGGATCTGGTACTTTATTTACCTTTCCATTTTGCCAACACTATTACTTCGAAGAAATACAAACAGTAATAGAGATGACATTGGATGGATAAGCACCATAAGAACAACAAAGCAGAAGGTTTGCCTGAAAGCAGCACCAATGATCTGACACATTTGACCAAGATGAAAAGGTGTGGTTATCATCAATCAGCAGTCAAGGATAAAGATGGGCATATCTGATATTTGAAAAAGTAATTTAACACGGGGGCAACACCATGTAAATATCCAGTTGATGATAGTGAGCATCCTTGTTTTGGACTGATTGTATTCATGCTCTGGGTCCACACTACAGGGCTAATTTGGGGTCACACGTTGCTTCGACCACTTTAGCGATATTTGCCGTAGTCACATATACAACTTTATGTTTGTGCTAGTATTATTACCATTTATTTATGTGGTGCTACAAAAGGTCTGCAGCACCTTACAAAGTACAAAGACTGACAGTATGAACAGAAAACACAGTAACGAAAGTGACATACAATACAGAACATTGCAGAACAGGGACATTGTTTATAAACATTGCTGTATCAGCAGTCATAAAGCTTGGGTGCCATTGTAGGCAGTGGGGAGGATATGGTGGTTGAAGCAAGGGAAAGCAAAGCATATGAGGGAAGAGAGCCCTGCTTGTAAGAGCTTACAGTGTACTAATAATTGCGGCACTGCTGCAATTATTATGTAGCCATCTCGCCGGGAATATTTTATTTTTAATGAAAATATCCCCGCTATGTACCAAGAGGAACTCACAGGGACAGCGGTTGCGGTAACTGCTGTCCCTGTGAGTTATATCCCCGGCATTTAGGATAAGTCTTTCACAGAAGTGAAAGAGTTCCCCGGGGGAAGCTGACACTATGCATACGCAACAGTGTCAGCTTCTGGAGCAGGCAAGGGTCTACGGGTGAGAGATTGAACAATCTCTCTCCTGCCCCTGTAGCTCCCATAGGCTTATAAAAGTTGAAGATGGTGTAAACTATTGGGACTAAACTCCAAAAAGCTTTGCTTTTTGGAGTTTGGTACATAGGGGTCAGATTGTAGTCCCCATTGATAATAATTGGGCCTGCAATCTGCAGTGCTAATTAGAGTTTGCCGGAGATTTATGTAACATCTCCTGCATTGTTCTATTAGTAGATAGGAGTAATACATAAAATGATGCAGAAACTGCAGTTTCTGCATAATTTTATGTACAAATCAGCTTGATACATATGCCCCTAAAAGTCCTTACCTGGTGTACAAGTTTACATTTGAATGTGAAAGGGCTGAGATGCCCACTTTGTGTTTCTTTAGATGAAATAATCCCACTCGGTGCATCTTTAGACACAGCAATCGGTCACACCATCAAGACTTGCAACAGCCCCATGCTAGGTGCAGATTCTCCTTTAGAGTATGGCCTCCACTGCAAGCAATTAAGCTTCTGAGTTCGCAACTTGATATGCAACACTCCCATTACCTGTTCATCAGACAGTGCATATCCATGATTCTGAATAGCCACCTCACAGTCACTGCCCTGGAATGCTCAATACATTTCTGAGACCATGTGTCTCAATCACTACTGCTACTCTGTGTACACACAGTGTAACGATGCACACTATTTCTTTTTATGGAAATTTGCGCACACACAGCAGCTAAACATTGCTCATCTGCGTGAACATCGACACTGTTATGGGCCTGTCCTGAAATTTCCAAATTTTTGGTATTTAGTGGTAGACTATGATAACACAGGAATATGTGTACTGTACACATGCCTTCAGCAATTCACAAATATATGCATGCTTATGTATTTCACTATTATTTTGATTACAATTAAGAGTGTATAGAAATGTTTAAAATTATATTCGGTATTAGTATAGTTGTGTGAGATGCAGCTGGGCTGCATTTGTCGAATGGTCTCAGGCCTAGAGAGGATTAAGGCACTCCCTTCCCTCTCTAAAGTACATAAATGTGTCTCTGTTGCATCAGTAATTTTGTTTAATATTTTTTCCAAAGGTATATTACATGATATATTAATAAGTATATAGAGATTAGTGTCTATTTCTATGCATGTGTGATTAACTGTGGAGATATGTATAAGTTAGAACTGTTGTAAGCCATTTTGTTCTAGCAGTAAGAATTGTAGCTTTAAAATGTCAGTATTTAGCGTGCACAAACTAGGAAGCAGCAAGTCAGATTTAATAAACAAAAAGAGTTAAATCAGACAGCCTTGGTCTGCAAGAAGCAGCAGCTGAAGGCTACATGGGAACAAAAATTGAAGATAACATATTATATTGTCAATATTATGATTAGGACATATAACCAATTAAAGTCTAGCACGTATGAATATTAATTAAATTCATATTCGCCATTTTGAATGTTTTGGGGGTATGGATAAATTATAGAATAAAGTATTGAGCAGAGACAGGGGGAGGTCAGTCGGGGAACACTCGGAGGAAGTAGCACAAAATGAGGGTGCCATTGCCATATGTATGTATGAAATTGGCTGACAATGGGTGTCACAAATTTATTTTACAAGTATTCCCTACTGCTGCTAATATAAATTAAAGTGTTTTTGTTGTAACTCTGCATTGGCAAAATACATGTATAATTATGCTGTCTCTAAGTAAAAGAATTGTCATTTATTTTAGAATCTGTATTTGTGTGAATTATTTCATTATCTTTTATAACAAGTAAGGTTTATAAATAAATCTAGAACACATCACGTTATCAACTGTATTATAGAAATGGGAGAACATATTCCTCTTCATCATCCAGGGATATGTAAATATGGGATTTACATGGGGCACTCTATGAGTTCTGTGCTCCAGAAAAACATTGACAATCTATATATTTGCAAAAGTTTATGTAACTAGTTGGATGGTTTCTGTGATGCCCTCTTCCTCTGAATGGGTGGCCACAGTTAAGTCAACTCTTGGTCATGAGATATTTTTATATTATAGCAGAAAGTGTCTCCAGAAATGTAAAAAAATATGGTCAAGATGGCAAGTGTCTTCATATTCTTTGGAATGTAGTCACTCTACATGACTTTAGTGTCTTAGTTGACTGTGAGCACCCAAGCATTATTAACTAAGCTATGATGTATTGCACAATTACACTCTGGGTTTACATAACAATTTGTAATATATTTGTTTCAGTGTCAATGTTATATTCTCCTCAACTGTGAATTTTTCAGCTCTACAGCCTGTACTGTAGCATGTCTTTACTATATTTATGCTCTTATTGAAAGTGCATTTTACATGCTGTAATGACTGTTCAGAAATAAATGAATGTTTATAAAATTTGAATAAAACTACTCAATTTAAAAATGATATATGAGGTATTCCACAATATTTTGTGTTTTTATAGTAATCAGTGGTCGAAGTCGGCCTCTACACAGCAGTATACTGTATTGTGAATTCTCTTACTGCATGAACCACTTCTTAATTTCCACTTCAAATGCTGGGAAAAAATTTAAAATAATTTCTATCCAGGGCAAAAAAAATAAGATAAAGACAGAAAACTGTGGTAATTTGAAACTTACACTGTTCTGACAGAAAAATTAGTTTGAACACCTTTGTCAGAGCTATTTTATAGATAAGTCATTACAAATTATTATTTTATTTCTAATCAAGACAAGGTTAGTAATAAAAGTTGTATTTGTAAGTATTTAAAACATACAATTTACTAACAATCAAACTAAATTTGATTTAAGCCGTTAATTTCTATAACGGTCACTGAAAAATAAATACTGTATCTTTAGACATTAATGGCAAATTACATTATTTTTTTACCATGTTTAGATTATCATAAATTTCAAAAACACAATGGTCATTTGAGTATGTGGTTTTTCTTTTTTCTTTTTGTGTTTATTTGTTTTTCATCGCAATGCTGTTTTACATTCTCTTCAATTTCCTTATATTTGAAAGATACAGATGTACAATATTGCTACTGAATTTCTCTGTGATTTCAAAGACAAAAACAAATGTCAAAAGAAATTTTATTTTCATTAATAAAATACATCATGCACAATTTATATAGATTTAATCTCTGAACATTCACAATAAATATATATATATATACATATATATATATATATATATATATATATATAAGTTTTCGGTTGATTAACTTTTAAGCAGAGTGGGGGAAATGTATCAAACCTTCAAAAGTTGGATTAGTGGAGAAATTGCCCATAACAACCACAATATTTATCAAGTACATTCTATCAAATGATAATGCTTGTTGGTTGCTAAGGGCAACTTCTCCACTGGATCACATCTCCATTCTGATACATTTTCATAAATTTAATTTGATTATTTTTCTAGTTTTAAATTGTATTATTGACAGCAATTTTGTCAGAGTGAGTTTTTTCACTATAAACAAGTGCTTTGAGTATTGCTAGTGATAACATTTAATGAATAGGTATTTAAAAGTAGTGTCTGTCATAAGGATCAATAGTTACCATTTAATTATTCAATAAATGTGTATTTCTTGTTTTAAAGTAAGTGGATCATGCTGTAATTTTTGATAGAGGGAACATTGTAAATACAAAAATGGGTGTACAATATATGTACAGGAAGACAATTATTTTTTGTTTATTTATGTAAACAAGACCTGTTCATACTGTACAGATAGAACAGATTGTTCTAATGTTATAATTAGGAATAACAGTTTCCTCTTGTTTGACAAACATTATCATCGTATCTGCAATGTCTACAGTATCTATTATTGCAATGTGCTATGACCATTAAGGCAGCAAAATATGATAAAAACAATATACTGTGGGTACAAAACTTGTGCATTCTGGCCTTTGAAAGCAATTATTATAAAAAATAAAAGTGGAAAACATTTACTGTATTTAAATCACTAATATTGCCCTTTGTAGATCAAACAAGTTACTATGCTAGTATGTATTAATTGTTTCCTTTTTGTGCCATAACAATGATTTGACAAAAGTTTATTTTACTGTACCTTGCTTCTTCACACTATGGGCCTGATTTATCAACTAGTTTTATCACTCACAACGAGTGATAAAATTTGTTGCATATGATAAATGGTGATCAAGCCAATCAGCTCCCAGCTGTCTCTTTTCAGACAGATGACAGTTAGGAGCTGATTGGCTGGAGCACCATTATTATACGCAATGAGTTTTATCACTCATCGTGAGTGATAAAACTCATTGATAAATAAGGTCCTGTATGTATTATTTATCCTGCCAAAAATACAATGTGTATAAAATCTCATTATAATTCCAAACATATACATGATACCTACTAATACTGCATTTTAAAAAAACAATACCAAATTAATTATTACAGTCGCTGTCAATCATTTATTTCTCAATTAGTATAAAAATTCCAACATATGTGTTTGCTTATTTGTAGCTGAATTTTTTAATGAAATTAATGTATCTTCACATTTTATCACCTGGTTTCTAGGAAAAGGCAATTCAATCTTGTAGAACTTCTTATAGGCAAAGATATGCCTATGTAAATGGAAAATCCTACAGTTTGTTCCCTCTCTACACAGTGCTTTAACTTCCCTCAAATACCCAAATGTAAACTTTCTCTGCCTGGCCATGACAGTATTCTACAAAGATAATTTACTTAGAGACCAGTAAATTAAGTATTTCTTAAAAAGAAAAGCCACTTTTTGATGTTATTGTATTCTACAAAGATAATTTACTCAGAGCCCAGTAAATTAAGTATTTCTTAAAAAGAAAAGCCACTTTTTGATGTTATTGTGGATTAATAATATGCTGTACATGAAATTCCTGAAGTACATATATTTAACTAAATACTGTATGTTCACCATTATCTGTTACCAATTTCTGTAGCAAGTTGCCATGTTTGGAGGGAGGTGTTTCTCTAACCAAAAACTATTGCCTGGATTCATACACAGGAGGCACAGTTTCTTTTTCCACAGAAGTTAAAAATGTTCCAGTCTTAATTTTGTCAGCTGTATGAGGTCACTTTAGATCACTGTCCTAAATGGTGTAGGAAGAACATCAATGGTCTGCATAGGGGCATTGACATAATAATACATTTCACCAGGCTCTTGCTTAATGTTACTAATGAAATCTGTATTTTACCTCTTTATGTTATATCTGAAAAATTCTTGGTGTTAAATGATTATCTTAAAAAAAATTACACTAAGTGCAGCCACACAGACTCAGGACCTCATTCAGACCTGGTCGCATGCACTGAGTGCTCGCAACCAGGTCGATGGTTAGGCCCTGCCCACGCACAGCGGCCACACTGCGCATGCACAAGCTCACTACAAAAGGGCCGGCTGTCGATGTTGATCGACAGCTCGGGCCATTTTGTAGGCGGGGCAGGGGGGTGGCTACACAAATGGAGGCATTCCTGACGGAACGCTTGCCATTTTATGGGCAGCTGCACTGACATTGGCAGTGATGTCAGTGGGGATCTTCCTGCTCGATCAGAGCAGGAAGTTCCCTGGGGCTTGAGGTTGCCGAGACCCAACCTTAGGGTCTCTTCGCAAGCCCCGATGGTCACCATGGTCTTGACCATCGCGACCATCACCCTGGTCGGTCGCTAAGCTGTGGGTGGTAACCCACAGCTTAGCTAGCAACCAGGAGACCGCACTAAAAAAAAGAAGTGGCCGCCCTCATTCAGAGAGAGCGATCGCTTCTTGCGACTGCCTCTGAATGGGGGCCTCAGTCTTTTTCCCTGCAGGAGTGAGCCTAATACAATCATAGACGGCTGGCAATTGACCAGCTGGCTGCATTTAAATATAAATATAATAAATATAGATAAAAAAAATGTGGGTGCAAGGAATGAGATGAGTAAATCATCACTTTTCCTTAATTTGGTCTTGAATTATTGGGAGATAAATTATTTAGCTAAGTCCATCCATTGAACTTAACATATCTTTGGTTAAATTAATGTTTATTTAAATTATTGTCTTTAAAATAGATGACACTCTACACAGCCGGGTGATAATGACTTTATAAAAGCTACATAAATAATCTTAAACAGAAATGAGTGAAATATTATGAAAATATTAACTAATTAGAAAATATGTAAATTAAAAGACTATAATAATAAGGTAACATGTTTTTTTTTAGATTTTTCAAGGAGTAATGTTTATGTTTTTTTCCCTTTCATTTTACAATAAACTTTTTATACAAGTTTACATTCCAGTTAATTTTGGAAAAGAGGGACAGATTTTATGAATGTATGAAGTATATATGTTTACTACTATATTGTGATTATGAGTCTCCATTATTTTGGCATTTTACATACACTTAATGTACCAGTTGCATACATTCATCCACCTTACAAGAAAAATGGGATATTATATTAACTACAGTATGTACACTTTTTTTCTGAATAATAAATTGTTTAATTTAATATGCATAAGAATTGTGCATTTATCTTGAAAACCGCAAGCTCTTACCAAAAAAAGACATTTAGTTATAAATATTTTAAATAGTTTAAATACATATTTCATACCAAGAATATAAAAATAGCATTTTTTTCAGATAAATAAATTAAGAGGTTTCATTAAAATGACAAATAACGTGCAACAACTAACCACCATCTACCAACGCTATTTGGTTGATTGTCTAGGAGATGACATGCAGAGATAATTGTCCTTAGGTCTTCTCTGAACTGACAAATAGACAGCAGGAGTCATAGTTACCTGAAGCAAGCATTGACAGTGCTATTGTTTGTAAATGACAGTCAAACTCTCACGAAAGAGCTTTTGCTTTGTGATACAATAAATCCCTATGACATATGTGGTCATGTGTTCTTTTGTATATGACTTCCAGCTGTTCTGACCCTCAGGCTTTCCAGTCTGTAGCAAAAGTCTGGCTCACAGACCAGTAACTTACATAAGCAACAAAAACACACCCTCCACACATCAAGATAAATATGGAAAGGTACTGTGCTTTTTTGGGGATTAAATTCCATTTTCTATTATAGTTTTATGTAAACCAACTTTGAGCGTGTTTTTGTAGTCTCATGCATTGATTTAGACAATGTTTCTGCTTCTGCTGAATATTTATAATCAGTTATCATTATACATTTATGGCTTTGTCATCTTTATATTCTATTGTACTTTTAACAATGTCATGGGGGAACTCTTCTGTAGACTGTCCAGACATTCCAGTTGTCCCTTCTATATCCCAAGAACCTGGCAGGTTTTCAAGGCTTAGTGAACTAATGGCTCCTTGGCTGAAGCCTTCCTCAGATCTACTGGGCAGCACAAGTTGCAAAGAAGTGTCAGAAGATGAACACATAGATGGAGAAAGAGTTGCAGAAATAGACTGCAGAGGAGTTAATGTCGTGTCCGAAGGAGGTGATGTGCTCTTCAAATATGGAAAATGCTCTGCCTGAATAACTTGATAATGTGAAGGAGAATATCCAAGGCCTGAAGTATAATAGTATTCACCTTCCAATGATGTTTCTATATTTGATACATTTCTTTGGGGGCTGCTACCTACACTGGATGGATCCATGTTCCACAGGTCAGATACAACTGTACCTTGACACAGTTGTGTTGGAGTTCCAACCAATGTCTCCCCTTGTCTTTGCATGTATGGTTGATTTGAGGTCCAAGTCATTCTAGTCTGTAATTGTTCCATTGGGGAACCTATCGTAGTTCCCATTTCATCTAAGACGGTGCCATATGTTGAATAGTATCCAACTGGTCTCTGTGCTGCCAACAAATTTTCTAAAATATTCATGACGATCTTCATATCTTTGCCCATCTGGGATACTTCTTGGGTTAAAGTACTGACCTAGAACATTAAAATAATATCATATTAAGATGTGAATATAGATTTCAATTATGTATAGGTAATATGTGTATATCATTGCATAATGTTCAGAGCATTGTTTTTCTTAAAATTTGCTCCATAAATATGAAATCATACAGTGATTAACCTCTGAGGTAAAACATTGTTTAACTATGGGATCTTCTGTTTGTATCATGTATTAACTTTTCAAATGAAATCTTTTGTGGGCATGGGGTTTCTTTATATAGCAGCACTGTATTATACATCACAATACAATTTAATCATTCACATCAGTCTCTGCGCTCATTGGAGCTTGCAGTCTTAATTCCCTACCACACTTGGGTCAACAGACCTACCAGTATGATTTATTTTAGTGTATGCAATAGATATTTGAGGGAACCCATACAAACACAGGGAAACATTCAACCTCAACACAAATAAGGTCCTGGTTGGAATAGACCCCATAACCCCTGTATCAATGCCAACTACTGAAACACTGTGTTGCTAAAAGAAAGGATGCCTGTGTACACAAGAAGATGAAGTATTCGATAACTCACTTTTCATTATTAACTGTAATATATTAAATATCTCCTGGAATAAGCTATATACAGTTTAGGATCTATATAGATTTACACTACCTATTATTATAATAATTTATTTTGTATAGCACCAGTATATTCTGTTGCACTTTGCATTTGGGAATAAAACAGTAATAAAGTGAGACTGGAGGGGAGATGTATCAAACATTCAAGAGAGATACAGTAGAGAAGTTGCCTGTAGCAGACAATAAGTTTCTAACTATTATTTATATAGCACAGTCAAAAAAATTACAGTAAGAAGTTAATTGGTTGCTATGGGCAACTTCTCCACTTTCAAAGGTTTGATACATCTCCCTCTGTGTAATAACAGACAGACAAAGAGGTAAGAGGACTGTGCTCGCAAGCTTGCAATCCACATGTTGCAAATTCAGCCAGGCAATTGGCAAGGGTCCTTGGTGGGCTATATGATCCAGTTACACAATGGGGTCAGAACGTTGTGTAAGTGTAGAAAGAGACCATCTGTAAAGTTATGTGTGATTTGTTGAGTGCAGGTAACTGGGTAGAATAGCTTCTGAAGGTTATGTGGAGGTATTAATATTAAGCTATGTGCGCACTATGCAATCCGGCCTACAATACAGTATATCGGTATGTCGTGAATCTGAAAGATATAGCATGTGAATCTTATAATGTGTATGCCCAATCACATGTGCACGGTGGTTGTTCATCACAACGGCTCATCTTCTGTGCTGCACAGCAGATGAGATGATGCAACGAACTATGCCATGCTGCTAAAAGCAGCATGGAATGAAACATCTCAAAGTCATACACCGGATCACGTAGTGTGTATAGCTGACACGTTATATCATTTCATCGCGTCGTGCCATCGCTGGGTGCACACATTGTAGAGTGTACACCTATCTTTACATTCTCACTACAGCCATAGCATTATGGCATTACCTGACTAACTACATTTTAAACTATACGTTGATTACCCACCTTACCTGTCAATGAAACTTGGATTAAGCAAGATTTCCATTTATTTTTTGATTATACAACTGTTTGAGGTCACTTTAATGCCACTAGTTGGATGAAAATAAATAGAGCTATTTGTAAAGAATGATGTTACTCTGTCATGACAGTATTTCCTCATTATAAAAATAAACTCAGCTGTCAGATTCACAGATAATGTGACAGGTACATTATTTACTGGCATTCAAAGTTACAAATGTCACCAATTAGCCTGAATAATATAATTGCTTAGTTGATCGGATTTTGATACACATTTGACAGTTGAATAAACTGATCTGATGTTAGCTTGTAGGAAATATTTTAACTACAATTTTAGTGGTCATTAAAATTGAAGTAAAGATTTTATTTTAATAAAATGAGGATACTAGCCATTTATTTCCATGCAGATTCTGGTGCAAAACAGCTGCCTTTTCCTGTGCATCTATTATCCCTCCTAAAGTACAATGCAGGCTTTTAATGGGATTAAGTAGGCCTTAAGCACTAACTGACACTGATATGTACCATTATGCCTGTGTGCACATGATATTAGTGAAGAAATAGTGATGAATGTGCAGAGATTCTCACCATTCATATTCAAACTGACCATTATAATTATCTTACTAGTTTCCCTAAAGGGTCTATTTATGGCTACCTGAATATAATTTGTAATCATTGCATATTGCAGCAATAAAAAATAATTTATCAATATACTCATGCCGGGACAGCGACTCCAAAAAGAGCCTGTCCTGGTTAAGGGTCTTTAGTAAAGTGATAGCGATCTGACACGACATACTCACTGCAAAAGCATTCCTATCAGGCTGTGCAAGTGCAGTAAAAAATGAATAAACGCAGGGGGGAAGATTATGGATTCAGCTGGGCAGGTAACAGATAATCCTCATTTGGTGATGCACTCTGCTTAAGACAGACAGGCTAACACCATCACAGGATGCATAACCAAGTGCAAGTCACCAGTACTAATTAGATATGTTTCTAGGAACAGTAAAATACAGGGCAGTGCTAATTTAATTTGCAATGTGATGTCTGGTGGAGGAGCATAATGCCCAACACAGAGAAAGGGCATTATGTCCCTCCAACATAAATATAATTAATAAAAAAAAATGTTCTGCACATTCAAGGGCGTATCTATAATGGGTGCAGGATGTGCGGCGCACATGGGCCCCTGGGTCTGGGGGGGGCCACACTGCACACCTTGCACCCATATTTTTTAATACTCTCTGCAGTCCCTTGTCAGCTGTGGCAGCGCTGCACTTAATGCCTGGAAAATGGCCGCCGACACTATTTTTCCAGCATTCTGTGCATGCGCAGTGGGGAAATTGCCAGGAAAATGGACGCACCATTTTCCCAATGACCTGCGCATGCGCAGTACACTCTGGGCACAGACTAGTACCCAGAGTCTACTGCTGTGGTCAGTGCACTGTCAGCCACCGGGGAGAGAGGAGGGGGCCCCGTACAGGGAATGCACACAGGCCCCCTCCTCTCTTAAGATGCCCCTGTGCACATCCCTGCGCACAGTCTTCCCTATGGTTATAAACACACCTCTTGGATGTTAGGTATGGAAAGAACAGCAGGATCAATTGACCATATGCAGGGATTGAGAACTTCCCACACATTCCATATTAACATTTCAGGTTACATGACCATGCACTGTACATACAGGAAGACTGTGTGTATAGGATTGGAAATCACACTTATGCAAAATACACAAACTGGTTACAAAGAAACTTTTCTCACATTGATGAAAAGACGCAACTAGACAAAAGAAAGAGCAACAACAGCCAACACCATACCCTCCAGAAATTCCAAACATATACTTGCCTACTCTCTCAGGGTGGCTGGGAGGCTACCGAAAATCGGGTTGCGCAACCAGCCACTCAGAAAAGGGTTAGTCTCCCGCACCCCCCTCAAACAAATGAAGATGGGACTATGGAATATGTAAAATGTCTGATCTACTGTATCTAATACAAAGAAATACATATATTCACTAATAAGGGCCATACTCAGGGCCGTAGGGAGGACTGCTGCCTCCGCACAGGGCAGAATCCTCCAAGGTCACTTGCCACAAACTGCCAGGCTCCGGAGGTCTGCATAAAGATACCTCCTGTACTGCTTGGCGCTCGCAGAGCAACGTCGATGAAGATCCCTGCCCTCCACCCACCCCTTGGATGTAATGGTATGTGCTCAGGGGGAGGGGGAGGGGAAGCGAGAGGGGTGGCAGTGCAGCACATAATAATGTGACCTTATAGAAAAGTAAAGATGGCCAAATGCATAGCACTTGCTCTTATTGTCAAATGTATTGCTTTTCTGTGCAAATCCTATCAATATACAAATGAAAGTGTTACAGTCATTGTTTTTAAAATTAGATCATAAATCTAAATCACTAATTCAATCGATTTCATTATGCACACATATTGATTATTTAACAATTCATTAACTCAGGGCTTGATTCAGTACCGATCATAAGTGCATCTACGTACACAGATCGAGTGATTGTTTGCCATTGTGCATGCGTATAAGCCACACTGTGCGTGCACTGCGATGGCACTGTGATTACGGATGCACAGAGGAATCCATTGCAGAGTTAGTGACAGGCTGTTAGCGTTTGGGGGTGGTGCGTGGGAGTGGTGGCGTGCCTGTCCATTTGAACGCCATTGCTTGGGCGTGCATAAATTAGCCACTGCGATTGCATACGCAGTTTGAGAGCCCACTGCATGCAAAGAGACTTGCAGTGTATGTGACAGGTCAGACCGGCTGTAAATGCTGCATGACTGGTTGATGTGCGTCGATGGTACCAATGTTTACGCAGAAGAGCGAGAGTAGACGGATGTGAGAAAGCAGTAGTGATTCTTTATGCTGGCTGAGCTGTGGCAAGCATTAGCATATTTTAGCAGCTGCGTTCCATGAAAATTCGCAGCTGTGATTGCAATTGCGATCCGTACTGAATCAGGCCCTCAATCAGATTGAATGATGGGATTGTAAAGTGTGTAGACAGCGTAAAAGACATTCCTCAGCTCTGTATTAATGTTTTCTTATATATAAAAATAGAATGTTAATGTTAATATACATATCTACAAAATCTCCTAAAGTCTGTCCCATCACCAACATGCATTTTTGCACCTGTGATGCACCCTGCCTACGGCTACCGCTGCAGTAAGCAGTGGGTCATAACCTAGCCAGAGAGCATGGAGGACCCACTAGGAATGGGTAAGTATGCAGCTGTGGGAGGAAGGGGGCAGGATAGAGTGTTGGGTGGAGCAGGAGGTGGACTGAGGTGACTGCATATGCTGGATTCAATATACTAGTTTATGATTAAAAAATATTGCAGCATATGTCATATATTGTACTTTTATTTCTTTTTGGGATAGAAAGATATCACCCAACTTTAATATAAGGGAACTTACTGAATGCATCTGCTGCCTTTAATTTGCCAGTATTGGTCTTTTGAGCATATTGCCTGATGAAGCAGTCTGTTGCAACGAGAAATATGTTGTAAATATGCACGCACCTTTTCATGTGAGAACACCGTTGTTTTTATTAATTGTATAATTCATTTTGTCTATAATGTTTTAAACTGTGGATTTTTATGTTGCTTTATATATTTTATTGGTTCAGAAGCAGTTATTTGCAAAACTTTCTCCATATTTTTATATTTGCATTTATTTTTAGTAGGGATGAGCGGGTTCAGATTTATGAAATCCGGACCCCCCCCCCCCCCGAGCCGAGCCGGGAACCGAGTCAGGCACGGGTTTTCCCACCTGACTAGTACCTGAAACCGAGGCAAAACGTCATCATCCCGCTGTCGGATCTCGCAGGTTTTGGATTCTATAAAAGGTCCCCGCATTGGCGCCATTTTTCGCTCCGGCTGTGGACAGTGAAGAGGGAGGGTGGGAGTTAGGGCTGGCTGGGCTGTGTTGTGCTGCTGTTGTCCATAGGGGCTGTGTCAATTCCAAAGTCCATAGCGGCTGGCTGGACTGTGTTGTGCTGCTGTTGTCCATAGGGGCTGGCTGGGCTGTGTTGTGCTGCTGTTGTCCATAGGGGCTGGCTGGGCTGTGTTGTGCTGCTGTTGTCCATAGGTGCTGGCTGGGCTGTGTTGTGCAGTCATTTGTCCATAGGGGCTGGCTGGGCTGTGTTGTGCAGTGTCCTATAAAGGCTGTAGTCCTAAAAGGGTGCTGTAGTGTTATACAGGGGGTGATCTGTCCATCAGGGGTGCTCCCCCCAAGAGCAAGAAAAACAATTATTTATTTCTGTGTTGGTGAATTGTGTGCGCAGTAGCCGCACGTGCATAAACAAAGTAACAGCGCCAGGCATGCGCCTGTGTAATAAATCAAGGGCCAGCTGGCTCGTCTGTTAAAGGGTGGTGTAACCCCCAAAGTGTACTCCAAAAAAAATTTAAAAATATTTTTTTCTGTTTGTGAATTGTGTGTGCAGTAGCCGCATGTGCATCAACAAAGTAGCAGTGACAAGCGTGCACCTGTGTCATAAATCAAGGGCCTACTGGCTCATCTGTTGAAGGGTGGTGTAACCCCAAAAGTGCGCATCAAAAGAACATTTTTTTTCCCTGTGTTTGTGAATTGTATGCACAGTAGCCGCACGTGCATCAACAAAGTAGCAGCGCCAAGCGTGCACCTGTGTCGTAAATCAAAAGTCGGCTGGCTCCTTTGTTGAATGGTGGTGTAACCCCCAAAGTGCTGGAAATAAAATAAAAAAAAATGTTTCTGTGTTTGTGTGTGCCTTAGCCGCACTTGCATCAATATCACATGGAGGACAAAAATTTGTCCAATAAAAATAAAATAGGGAAAGATCAAGAACCACTTCCTCCTAGTGCTGAAGCTGTTGCCACTAGTCATGACATAGACAATGAAATGCCATCAACGTTGTCTGCCAAGGCCGATGCCCAATGTCATAGTATAGGGCATAAGAAATCCCAAATGGCAAAGTTCAGGAAAATGACCTTAAAAAATAAATTTATATCATCTGAGGAGAAACGTAAACTTGCCAATATGGCATTTACGACACGGAGGTGCAAGGAACGGCTAATGTTCTCCCCTATGTTCATGACTAGTGGTTCAGCTTCACATGACGACGGAAGCCCTCCTCCTGCTACAAAAATCAAATGAGTTAAGCTGGCAATAGCACAGCAAAGAACTGTGCTTTCTAATTCTAAGAAGATATCACAAATCCCCATGGAGAGTCCAAGTGTGGCGACGGTTGCGATGCCTGCCCTTCCGAACACTGGACGGGAAGAGGTGGCTCCTTCCACCATTTGCACGCCCTCTGCAAGTGCTGGTAGGAGCACCCACAGTCCACTTGCTAATATTCAAATTGAAGATGTCACTGTTGAAATACAACAGGATGAGGATATTGGTGTAACTGGCGCTGAAGAGGATGTTGACGAGGAGGATTCTAATGGTGAGGTGGTTTGTTTAAATCAGGCACCGGGGGAGACAGTTGTTGTCCGTAGGATGAAAAAGCCCATCACTGTCATGCCTTGGCAGAAGACAAAACATTCCACCTCTTTGGTCTGGCAATATTTCTATCCAAATCCGGACAACAACTTTATTGCCATATGTAAAGATGGAATAAGTAGGGGTAAAGATGTTAACCACCTTGGAACATCCTGCCTTATACATCACCTGCAGCGCATTCATAAAAAGTTACTGTCAAGTTCAGAAACTGTGGCTAAGACCGTAAGCAGTCCAGGGACACCTAAATCCCTTTTTCCCATTGTATCCAAGCACCTGCAAACCACACTGTCAACTCTCTCCTCGTCAATTTCTGCCTCAGTCAGGATCGGAAGTAATCCTGCAGGCCATGTCACTGGCATGACTGACTCTCCCATCCGGGATTCCTCGGGAGGATCCTGCATTGCCAACTGCTGCCGCTGCTGCTGTTGCTGCTGGGAGTCATTCATCATCCAAGAGAGGAAGAAGGAACACCACTACTTCTTCTACTAAGCAATTGACCCTCCAACTCTCCTTAGCGAGGAAGATGTAGTACGACAGCAGTCATCCTGAAGCAAAGTGGATAACTGAGGTCTTGACAGCTATGTTGGTGTTAGACGTGCGTCTGGTATCTGCCATTAGTGCAGTGGGATTTAGACAATTGATGAAGGTAGTATGTCTCCAGTACCAAATCCCATCTAGATTCCACTTCACTAGGCAGGCGATACCGAGAATGTACAGAGACGTCAGAAAAAGTGTCCTCAGTGTCCTAAAAAATGTATTGTACCCAATGTCCACTTAACCACGGACATGTGGACAAGTGGAACAGGGCAGACTAAGGACTATATGACTGTGACAGTCCACTGGGTAGATGTATGGCCTTAATCAGCAACAACAGCACCATCACCAATAGCAGCACCTCAGAAACGCCAGCTCGTTCCAAGGCAGGCTATGCTGTGTATCACCGGTTTCAGTAAGAGGCACACCGCCGACAACCTCTTAGAGAAACTGAGGGAAATCATCGCCCAATGGCTTACCCCACTTAGACTCTCCTGGGGATTTGTGATATCTGACCAATATTGTGCGGGCATTACATCTGGGCAAATTCCAGCACGTCCCATGTTTTGCTCACACAATAAATTTGGTGGTGCAGAATTTTCTGAAAAATGACAGGGGCAAAGACTGGAGCGCCAGCAAACACTCTTGAACCTGCCCCGCCATCACCTGAAGCAAGAGGTTGTGAAGCGGTGGAACTCAACCCTCTATATGCTTCAGAGGATGGAGGAGCAGCAAAGGCCATTCAAGCCTATAGATCCACCTATGACATAGGCAAAGGAGGGGGTATGCACCTGACTCAAGTGCAGTGGAGAATAATTTCCGTGTTGTGCAAGGTTCTCCAGCCCTTCAAACTTGCCACACGTGAAGTCAGTTCAGACACTGCCTGCTTGAGTCAGGTCATTCCTCTCATCAGACTTTTGCAGAAGCAGCTGGAGAAAGTGAAGGAGGAGCTAAGATGGAGCGATTCCACTTGGCATGTGGGACTTGTGGATGAAGCTCTTCATTCACTCTGCCAGGATTCGAGGGTGGTCAATCTGTTGAAATCAGACCACTACATTTTGGCCACCGTGCTCGATCCTAGGTTTAAAGCCTACGTGGTGTCTCTCTTTCCAGCCGACACAAGCCTGCAGAGGTGCAAAGACCTGCTGGTGAATACACTGTCAGCTAAAGCAGAACGTGACACATCAACTGCTCCTTCTTCATTTTCTCCCGCAACTGGGGCTGCCAGTAAACAACTTAGGTATCCTAAGCAACCCGCTGGCGGTGATGCAGGGCAGCAGGACCAAGTTTGGACATCTGTTCTGGACTGAAGGACCTAGCAACAATTTCTGACATGTCTACTGTCACTGCATATTATACTGTCACCATTGACAGAATGGTGGAGGATTACATTGGTGACAGCATCCAAGTAGGCATGTCAGACAGTCCGTACCTCTACTGGCAGGAAAAAGAGGCAATTTGGAGGCCCCTGTACAAACTGGCTCTATTTTACCTAAGTTGCCCCCCTCCAGTGTGTACTCAGAAATAGTGTTTATTGCAGCCGGGAACCTTGTCAGCGAAAGGCGTAGGAGGTTGCTTCCACAAAATGTGGAGGAGATGATGTTCATCAAAATTAATTATCAATTCTTCCAGGGAGACCAGCCTCCAGAAAGTACAGAGGGACCTGTGGTGTTGGATTCCAGCAGGGACAAATTAATACTCTGTGAGGATGAGGATGTACACAACACTGAAGAGGGTGAAGAATCGGTAGATGAGGAGGATGAGGACGACATCTTGCCTCCATAGAGCCAGTTTGTGCAGGGACAGATTAATTGCCAGCTTGTTTTGTGGGGGCCAAAACCAACCAATCATTTCAGCCACAGTTGTGTGGCAGACCCTGGCGCTGAAATGATTGGTTTGTTAAAGTGTGCATGTCCTGTTTATACAACATAACTCCCAAGGACAATTCCATCTTGCACCTCTTTTTTTTCTTTGCATTATGTACTTTTAGGGCCTAATTTTTGAAACTGCCATCCTGTCTGCCACTGCAGTGTCACTCCTAGATGGGCCACGTATTTGTGCTGCCCACTTTTGTCGCTTAGCAATAGTCATCCAGCTACCACGGTGCAACCTTTTGGCCTAAAAACAATATTGTGAGGAGTGAGGTGGTCAGAATAGGCTGGAAATTAGTGGAAATTAATGTTATTGAGGTTAATAACAGCATAGGAACAGAAAACCCCCAAAATTCTGAGATTTTAGCTGTTTTATGCTTTTTTCCAAAAAAATACAGATCCAAAACACAAAACCCAGATCCCAAAACACGGAAGGGTGGTTTTGGCAAAACCAATCCAGATCCAAAACATGAAGAGTGATCCAGATCCAAAACCAAAACACAAAACACAAAAAGTGGCCAGTGCACACCCCTAATTTTTAGTAGGTTTAACAATGGACATATTATATTCTATCTATCTGTCTGCCTGTCTATCTATCTATTGACAGGATGGACAAGCACACCCTGGTAGATGATGAAAAAATGCTACATTTATTTATGAAATACACCTCACTTGTAAGAGCCCAACGTCTATTTCAATCTATATGATTCTCCTCAGAGGCACAGTATTACTTTAACCTTGGCTTTTTGGTCCAGTACCAGAAAAAAATAAATAAATAAATAAAAAAAATATATATATATATATATATATGGATTTGTAATAAGTCAATGATGTCAGTAACATGAGCAACCTGTTTGGTACCATATAGAAGTTAATAATTAAACATATAGGGCAGTGGTTCCCAAACTGGGTGCCTCAGGACAGTTACAGGGGTGCAGTACCAAATAAAATTCTTTTTAGTTAATGTGATAGGCAAAACCCGTGCTAATTGCTGCCAATCAAAACATACTGTATATAGACAAAAAAAAGCCCTGTCAACCACCACATAACTTTACCTATGGGTGTCATATAAGCACAATTTACTTCTTTAATTTTTGCTAAATTTCTCAATAAAAAACGTTTGGCCCAGGGGTGCTATGGATAAAATGCTGATACTCTAGGGTGCTGTGATTCGAAAAAAGTTTGGGTACCACTGATATAAGGCCTGATTCAGAGATGTACGCTAATGCCACCATGGCTTCACAAATTCAAGCCACTGTGTAGAAATATGCAAATTAGTAGATTATCGGACTTCTGAGTATCTCACTGGTCATGCAAAATGGCCTTCGGGAACTGAGACGTTGCATTTGGGATCAGAGTAGCAGGCTAAGACATGCCCTGAAAATGGTTGCGACATGCCTGCACTCACTCCACCGTTGCTGCCCACAAACGGTCCCTGCCTGTCAAATCACTTTGCGAAAAAATCCTCACTGCAAGTGACAATAGCAATGAAACTTCACACATGCGCAGTGTGACTTAGGCGCATGCACAGATCACTGATAATCGCTCAACTGCGTAAACATTGGCATTGCATCCATCTCTGAATCAGGCCCATAGTGACTAAGACCCCCATTTATGAACGAGTTTTATCACCAAAACAAGTGATACATTTCACTGTGTATGATAAACGGTGCTCCAGCCAGTCAGCTCCCAACTGTCATTTTTCTAACAGTTGACAGTTGGGAGCTGATTGGCTGGAGCACCATTATCATACAGTGACATTTATCACTTGTTTTGGTGATAAAACTCGTTAAAAAATGAGGCCCTAAGTTGATAAAATACCCTGAAAAAGGCACATTTTGCTTAGCTTGCAGAACTGACCATATTGCTAGGAAATTGTCCATTCTCACAAGTGATCTTATGATAATAACCCTCCATTGTCTACAAGACATATTATCATTACTTTTAGAAATTATTTTAAACTTCTGAAAATGCTTACGAAATTGAATGAGAATAAGGAGACATTATACCTCGTGGTTGAGTCGAGAAATCTGTTGTTTGGTTTCTTCTGCTGTTATAAACAGAATTGCTGGGTTGAATTCCGAAAAGTCTGCAAACAGAATTTAAAATAATCAGATTAATCCAGGAAATAAATACATTTTTGGTTTTATAATGTAGCCTTCTAGAAAACAAAATTGTGTCCACCCATCATGTTATCAGGATGTTAATTCCAATTTGCAGGTCAGTTGTTAGGTATTTCCCTGCTGCAAGCACTGGAGGCAACAAGGGCAGGCAACAAGAGAACACACATGGGTGCACAACACAGGCAAAAGAGAGAAATCAAACAAATAAATGGTGCCCTGACTTACAAAAGTGCAAATACCATGTTCAATACAACAACAGTATAATAAAATAGTTTTACTTGTATTCATTAAAAAATAATAATAACAGTACAAATTCTCAGGGTGATATACTCACATACAATATCTAACAAAATGAACAACTAATAAACCAGCCGTCTGATACATTAATCTTACATTCAGTAACATATAGTAACTTAATAGTATGAAGAAGTTTATTGTTAGTTGTTATTTGTAATGATAAACCAATAGTGTCCAGTGGTGACTGACTGACCCCATTCAGCAAAAGGCAGCATCAGGATTCACTACATGTTGCTTTTACAGTGACAGCTGACCCTTTGCAAGCCGCTCCGTGCTGCCAACCCCTTCTTCCACCCGTGCAAAAAAAAAATTACACAGAAAAAAAATGCACTGGATGGCTTCTTTAGGCCAGCCGCCGCTGCGGTACCCTGGTGACAGCGCCGTGGCATTCCAGGGAGCTGATGCGCACAGTTTGGGAACCACTGGCCAAGAGAGAGGGTATCTCACGCACAGACTATGACCAGGGGTGTGGCCATGCCCCCTATACTGATTCCAAACTCTCAAAAGTTGGGAGAAATGTGTGATCACTGTATTTAAATGCATTATAGTCAGTATGAGGTTGAAAAACAAGGGAACATATGTATTTTATTTATATTATTTACACAACATCAACATATTTCATATTGCTGTACAATTAGATTACTGTATTTGAACCCATCAGTTCCTATGAAACCAGAGCTCATAATAATTTTCCCTGTACTGTATAGAAGAAAACCATGTGAACTCTGCAGTCTCCATGGCAAAAGGGCCCAAGTATGGGTTGAGCCCAAGGCAATAGTACTAACTACTGTGCAACCATTTTTTTTATTTTGTTTGAAACATTTTTTCATCAATAATGGCACATCTCTGATGGAGCACCTTTTGTATGGAGATGCTAATAGATTCAATTTAAACTACTACAAAATGTGTCGAAAAGCAAGTAAGATATCTTAAAAAAAGGGTGTGGTACAAAATGTCAACAGTCAGTATGTTGACATGGATGTTATGTCAACTTGTGAGATGTCATAAATTCAACATTGTGCATGTCGACAGTCAGCATGCAGACATAACATGTTGCTGCTGTTAGAGCCTTAACTCTTTCCTTACCCAAAACCTAAGTTTAACTCAAACCCTAACCTTAACTCAAACCCTAACCTTAACTCAAACCCTAATCTTAAACCTGTAATGTCGACATTTAAACCATGTAGACATTCTGGTGAATTTAATGACGGCATACCTAAAAAAAAATATGTTATTTTCATGCTTTAAGTATGAAATATTATTATACAATGTTTTGCATTGAAAATCATGAGTCGTACGCATTTGGTGGTACTTTACATATAGCCTCATGCTGCTGTGAAACTAGAATGCCCTAATAGCCAAACTGTATCAGGGCATGCTGGGATGCAGGGCCGGCGCGATGCAGTTATCCAGCCCCGAAAAGCAGGGAAGTGCCGGGCTGGAGATGCAGTGCAGTTGCCTTCTCCATTTGCTGGGCACCCGCCGTGATTTTGTTACCAGCAGGCACCCAACAACTCCTTCCCTGCAGCCGGAGGCTGGAGCTTAATTACTCCATATCCCACAGTGGGTGTAGGGAGAGACATCATGATGCCTCTCCCACACTGCTGAGCATGAGGAGTTGTCAGATGGTGGATGGCACAGGGGTGGGACCTCAGGTAAGTACAGTGTTGTGAGTGTGTCTGTGTGTCATTATGTGTAAGGGGATCTACTACTATGGGCATTATAGAAGGGGCACTATTACTGTGGCAATTGTATAGGGGGCACTACTACTGTGGACATTGTATAGGGGGTACTACTACTGTGGGCATTACGCATAAGGGGCACTACTGCTATGGGCCTTATGTGTAAGGGGCACTACTACAGTGGGTATTGCGTGTAAGGGGCACTACTACTGTGGGTATTATGTGTAAAGGGCACAACTATAGTGGGCATTGCATAAAGGGCACTACTACTGTGGGCATTGAGTGTAAGGGGCACTACTACTGTGGACATTGTGTTTAACGGAACTACTACTGTGGGCATTATGTGTATAAGGGGCAGTAGTGTGGGCATTGTGTATAAGGGGCACTACTGTGTGTCATAATGTGAATAAGGGATACAGCTATATGGTGTAATGTGAATCAGGGGCACTATGTGAGGTGTAATGTGAATAAAATTGTGCTACTGTGTGACATCATTTGAATTGGGTACTGTTATGTGGTCACATCCCTTTCTTGCAAGACCACGCACCCTTTTGTGATGAGTTCCTTTAGATCACACTGTCCCTTTATGAAAAATGGGAGGAGAGTGCCGAACACCCTAACACTGGCCCTGCTGGGATTTGTAGTTCTATGGCAACTAGAGGGGATGTAGTTATAATGCCGATGCCCGGGAAGCCATCTGATGGAGTTCCGGTGTTGAAATCCCGACATAGGACTAAAGATAGGTGTCAAAATCCCAGCGCCTGTCTTTAGCCTGACAACGGAATCCTGACAGATGGCTTCCCGAATGAAGGTAAATGGGGACTTGTTTAGCATTAGTCACAGGGGTGGGGGGGTTAGGTTTAGCACCCCCAGGGGGAGTTAGGCTTAGTTACCCCCCTGGTGGAAGGTTAGGGTTAGGCTAGTGGGAGGTTAGGGTTAGGAACCTTGGGAGGGTTAGGTTTAGGGTGTGGGCAGGGGGGGTTAGGTTTAAGTACCCCTGGGGGGACTTAGGGTTAGGCACCACCCCGGGAGTGTTAGGGTTAGGAGGGGGATTCTGACTGTTCGGTCTTCCGACAGCGGCATTTCACCTGGTGGCTATGCAGCCACTGGGATTACATTCCCAGCCCCAGCTAGAGGGCTTCATGTTGAATAACCCAGTACTACATTGCCAATTCAAGAAACTGACGGTGTATACTGAAAATCAGTGTGGCTGCATGTATCCTGTCCACAGTTCTTACGTCTGCAGCCACAGCCGTCATCAGTACTATCGGCCTCATACTGGGTGCAAAAGTTCCGCCCACATACTGTGTCCACTGACAGAAGGATCAATTCACGCTAGCAAACTCCATCCATGGGTTGAAGTATGATTTGGTACATACGCAGTGGCTATTTCTTTGTTGCATGCGTAAATTGAAATCTGCAATAATCACCTGCATTTGCACTTGCATCTGCATCAGCCCTTATGTTTTAAGTTATCACTGCCTTACTTTTCTAATGAAGTACAGATGTAAAAAAGGAAAGTATTATTATTTTGTTCTTGCTTGATTATGAGGTTCTTCATTTGGTCCTCATGACTAATTTATGTGTTTCCTTGATGACAGAGCAATGATAGTACAAGGTTCATATGCCAACATGCACTTACAGTATATAAAAAATAAATGCGCATACAGTACTGTATGTTGGCAGCGATTGGAAAAGAAAGATTTCTAATGTCATTATTTACATGTAATAACATATGCATAGTAGTATTTATAATTGTACATGTAAACAGTATGAAGAACATTGGATAGCTGCTGTCAGCCTGTCTGTTCTCTCAATGATCTGAAAATAATTGAGTATTTAGACAGGCTGACAGCAGCTATCCAATTACACAAACACATCAACAATAAGAAAGATACAGCAGGAAGGTCACACAGCGGTAAAGAAGTTACTTGCCGGTAGTTGAGTTAATGAATATGTTCTTGGGAGAGATTTGACAAAGCATCATATTGCTGCAATATATGTGTTATTGAGGAGCCTCTTTTAGCACAACATAACATGCTGTAAAATGTTTTCCCAACACACTGAGGTCTAAACACTAAAGGAACAACACCGATTGACTTGTGTGTTCCCATAACCAGAGCTACTGTACACTGTGAAAGCAAACTAAAGAAACCTATACATTTAGTTCTGTGATCATTTACACTGACTCAGGCGCATTCTAATATGTATTACAATGAGCAGCATTTCCTAAATGTTAGTTGGATTTGGCTTTGCTGTTGGAGTCTTTAACAAGGTAAAAAAAAAAAAAAATGTTCTCTCTATTTTAAAGATAAACTTGATACTTTAGCCAAGAGATGAAAGACATTGCAGTGGAGTTTTGAGCAGATCTAATTTTGTTCCTTTTCTCAGAGGAACCCGGATGCTAAGAAGCGTTCGCTCGTAGCTGGCCGATTTCCGCATTCTGCGCATGCATATGCATTGCAGTGTGCATACCAGTGTGAAAGATCAAGAAGCGTTCGCTCGCCGAGCATAGACAGCCCAGCTGAATGAGTGACAGGTCAAGCAATTTGTGGGTGGTAACAGGGGCAGGCCACTAGAAAATGGGGGAGTGGAGGTGCGAACGCAGCCGTGCCTGAGAGTCTTTACGCCGTTTCAGAGGCGTACATAATTAACAGGCAGCGTCATTGTAAACAAACAAAAAATGGCAGCTGCTCAATCAATCTAGCAGTACTTTTCAGGTGATGAAAGGGAGGGGTCATACCAAGTAGAAAAAGGGGGGGTTAACCCCCTATTGTTCCTCAGGACACTGAATTATACTTAGAACAATATATGAGACTATATGGTAATAGAAATTCAGAGATATTAGTTGCAACTAATATCTCTGAATTTCTATTGCCATGTCATTTTTTCACAAATATTTTAACCCCTTTTTCAACAGTTATTAACTACTCACATACATCTATACTTTACACTGCACTGTCACTCTTTTTCCATTTTTTGTGTGATGCCCTGGGAGGGTCCTGGGCTGGAGTGGACATTTTTTTGGGGTGAACCCCTTAGTGTTAGGGACTGCTAGTGACAGAGAAGCCGTGACATGGCCTAGAAGCCTCCCATGTATTTGCAAATGCATGCAACTAACATCACTGAATTTCTATTACCATATAGTCTTCATATATTGTTGCAAGTATAATTCAGTGTGCTGAGGAACAATAGGGGGTTAACCTCCTCCCCCCCTTTTTCAGCATCATTGTACACATCACCTGGTTGAATTTTACACTGAAGTGCTCGCAGTGCTAGCAGTAGGGTATAGTCAACCTCAAGCGCTGCGTTCGATTCCGATTGTACCTGATGTACCGATGGTTGCATACACTTCCTTTAGATGACGTGCACAAATAGGCGTCTTAAGACAGGCTGGTACGCATCTGCATACACAAAGCTCTGGCATTTCAATAGTTGATTTTAATTTTTGCTTCACTGTTCCAATCTATGGGCTGATTCTAAGTCGTTGGATCTCTGCTCACGGATGAAAATGGTGAGTTTTTGCATGCAGCCAATGGGCAGATGCAAATTTACGCAATTTTATACAACTCAGCCATATGGAACTTGGCTGGCTCTGTCTTTCATTATATAGGGCATTTCATTGCAGCAACGGGGTGATGACAATGCATTCGCACATAACCGCCCTGACTTATGGGAGTGTCTTGGGATTGGCATGAGCTTGCATCAAGATCTCTGTGTGAGTCATGTGTATGGGGAAGAGAAGCCGGTCTCTAATGGAGCTCTTGCACCTAGCACCTAGCATTTCCGCTTGCAGACGCACAAACCTCTGCATTAGTCGTACAGAATCTTGCATAAGGTGATATATTATGCTTCCACATCTGCCCTCAGTTACAAACCTTTGTGTGTGATTTATAGTCAGCCCCTATAATGTATATTTACTAAAGCGGGTTTTTAGAAGTGGATACGTTGCCCACAGCAACCATCAGGTTCTAGCTTTTATCTTCTATAAGGTGCTAGATAAATGTTAAGTAAATTCTGATTGGTTTCTATGGACAACATCTCCATTTCTAAAAAACCCGAACTTTGGTAAATATCCCCCTATATAATTATGGTCTCCATTAGGCATCTTTGGGAAGTAATAATATAGAAATAAAGATGGGATGCACAATGTGTCAATTCATCTGGGTAGAACATTAATAATTTGGGTGGAATAAAATAGATAAAGTGAATTCTGCAGGGAACACTTATGGGCAAATTCTGCCAGGGAACCTTGTGTAATTCTGCACCCATATGAAGAATTATGGGGATATTCTGGGCAGCAGATATTAATATTTTGCCACAAAAATTGTTGTTTCTTCATTGTTGCTAACAAGACAGATGGAAAGATGCATTAGGCCAGCTCTTTCTATTATTACTAACAAAAAATTGAATCTGCAAAAATACTATTTATTTTCAAATATCAATTAAGAAAATTACAGGATATCTCACTGTTTAGTAAGGTCACAAAGGTACATGGTGGGGGAATGACACCCCCAATGCATGTTGTTATTGTTTCAGGTTCTGCACTGTCCTTTCGCTGCCATCTCCTTACTACTTGTTGGTACTCTCTTTGCCAGCCTGTGGACATTCATCTACATTGGGTTAACACCACTCCCACTCCAAGGTATTGTCTGGATGGGTATTTACTCTGGCTGCTAACTAGCGTGGATCACAGATCTGATACATGGGGGGGACTCAGGAACCTATGGGAGGCTGCATACAAACTGCAGGAGTTCCACAAGAAAGGACCATTTATATGACCAATTAACTGTTTATTTTTCCATGAGCCCCTGGGTCCAGGGAGGCCCACATCGCACACCCCGACCCATATTTTACTTATCACTCCGGAGTCCCACATTGACGTCGGTGTCAACTGTGTAAAAAAAGCCTGGAAAATGGCAGCCGTGGTCATTTTCCCGGCGTTTTGTGCATGCACTGTAGTGCCCAGAGTCTACTGCTGTGGCGCTGAGCTCAGTGCGCTGCCGGCCACCGGAGAGAGGGGAGGGGCGCTGCTGGCCACCGGAGACTGCACACGGGCTCCCTTCTCTCTTGAAATGCCCCTGGTTCTGTTTATGTCTCATAAATTGGGATAATTAATCAAACACAATATTAGAAAGGTTTGCAATAACCTTAACACTAATAGATCTGAATACTTGAATAAGTTTGAGGAAAGATAAGCACCCTGTTTAGTGATGGAATATTGCTAGTTCACCAGGGGTTAAAGGAGAGGAGGGGGCGTAGCCAGGAATGTGCCCATCAAAATAGTAGCCTATGGCAGTAATAAGGGGCAAGGCCCATACTATTCATTATAAATAGTCTGGACAAGAAACAATCTTCCTCTTTTTCAGTTTTTGAACCCCACCCACCCACCAGTCTAAGCTGTTTTGTATGTAATTCTTGAAATGTTGTTGGATTGTGCAATTTTCAATTTTCCATCTTACAGGTGTAGGTGCAGCCTGGCGGTAAGCAGTGCTCTTGGGTGGCCTATTATAGCGTAAGAGTACCTGGGTAGCATTTGCCTTTTGATAGCGGCAAGTTAGGGGAGGACCGGGCCATCATCTTAGGGAGGGGTCAATGCTATGCCAATTAAGGGTGAATGGTTCTACCTCAGGCCAGTTTGCGCTGGGTGGGGATCCGCCTTTTATTTAGTAAAATATAATGGTCAGGCTGTGGCCTTGGAGCACTGTTTTTTACTGCCACCATCTTTCTAATTACAAATCGATCAATAAATTTTGGCTGTGTCCTCTTTTAATTCCACATAGGTGTCCATGTGGTTATTTCTAGTTAGTAGTTAAGTGAGTGAATAAGCATGATGTAAGATTCAAACAACAGGTGACTTAATTTACTCAACACACCATTTCTATAAAAATGTTTGATACATTTTACATGTATTATTATTTATTTATTATAAGTTATTTGAGTATTATTATTGTTGCTTATAATTATTATAATGCATCTGTGAAAGTTTTGCTAATATTTTATTTCTATTAATCGATATTAAAATGCATTTACAGTATATTTTTGGCACTTCTGAGCTTTTAGTATTATTGTTTGGAGTATAAAGTGAAGGTTTTTATTGTTATCCTAAATATAATAGAAAATTGCTCCCTTTTTTTCATTAACCTGCTGCTAACTCCTTGGTGATAAAGTTATTTACCATATCAGTTATTAATACTTACATTGCACCAGGGTGAATTTTTGGTAATAACGTTTTATTGTATAACAAATGAAGGCTTACATTTTTCTGCTAATTTAAAGCTGGGTACACACCATGCAATGGTGTGACCCAACGACAGTCTGATGCGATGTAACAAATACATCTTGCACACCACACACACTATACGATCCGGAGGTTGGCGATGTGTTGTTACATGCTGCATATAACTGATCCTCGTAGTTCATTGCATCGTCCCATCTACTATGCAGAACATTAGATGCGATGAACAACCACCGTGAACGACGGATCAGGGGTACATTCTGTACGATTTGTACAATATATTGTTATGATCCGCGTATTGGGCAGCACAGATGGTGTAATGGTTAGCATTACTGACTCACAGCACCAGTAGCGGATTAACCGCTAGGCAACCCAAGCGGCCGCTTAGGGCCTGGCGGGTCCCTGGGGGCCCGCAGACAGGGCTGTAGAACGGAGGTTTGTCATATTATTGTTTTGCCCGGCAGACTGTCAGCACATTGATTGGACAGCTGCCGGGTGCTGCTCTATGTCTCTTCACTCTAGTCTACCCTGCTCTGCTGTGCTGCATGTGACCAGTAACGTCACACGCAGAGAGAGGAGCGGAGCCTAGAGGAGGCTGAGGTGCCCTCCATGCTGACATTTGGAGAGTGTATATTAGAAGGTGAGTGCCATTGCCTGTTGGGCCACATACTATGGTGCTGTGGATGGGGGGGGGGATTTGTCCACCTGCTATAGTCCGCAGGGCAGAGGGGGTGTTTGATGTCTCTATCACCCTCCTGCTCCTGCTATAATCTCTGCAGGATGTGGGGGAGGGGAGGGTGTTTGCTGCAAGCAAATAAAGACTGTCTTGTGCTGTGTGAATGTGTAATAAATGAATGTCTGTGTCAGTACATGGTGTCAGTGTGTCAGGCTTGCCTACCCTCCCGATTTGGTCGGGAGCCTCCCGAATATCGCGTGGCGCTCCCGACCCCCCGGAAAAGCAGGCAAGCCTCCCGGCTGCCGCTAACCCCCCCCCAGACTACTAGTAAAAGCCCCCGCTGCCGGGGGGCCCGAAGACGCGATTCGAGTCATCTTGGCTCCGCCCCCTCCTTTTTTCCAGCATTGTGAAGAGGGGGCGGGGCCATAATAACACAATCGGGCAGTCACGCCCCCGGCCCCGCCCCCAAAACGGCATCATAGCCCGGCCACGCCCCCCACAGAATACAGGCATTCAGCTCTCTCCCGGAAGGAGGGAGCTGAATGTCGGCAAGTATGCAGTGTGTGTGTGTCAGCCACTTGGTGGTGTCAATAAGTGTGTGTGTCAGTACATGTATGTGTATATATGCGGCTATGGGGGCAGTGTGTGTATGTATGGGGTCCGTGCGTGTTTGCGGCTATGGGAGCAGTGTGTGTGTGCGGCTATGGGACAGTGTGTGTGTGCAGCTATGAGAGCAGTGTGTGTGTGCGGCTATGAGAGCAGTGTGTGTGTGTGTGTGCGGCTATGAGAGCAGTGTGTGTGTGTGCGGCTATGAGAGCAGTGTGTGTGTGTGCGGCTATGGGACAGTGTGTTTTTGCGGCTATGAGAGCAGTGTGTGTGTGTGTGTGCGGCTATAAGAGCAGTGTGTGTGTGTGTGCGGCTATGAGAGCAGTGTGTGTGTGTGCGGCTATAAGAGCAGTGTGTGTGTGTGTGGCTATGGGACAGTGTGTTCTTGCGGCTATGAGAGCAGTGTGTGTGTGTGCGGCTATGGGGGCAGTGTGTGTGTGTGTTCGCGGCTATGGGGGCAGTGTGTGTGTGTGTGCGGCTATGAGAGCAGTGTATGTGTGTGCGGCTATGAGAGCAGTGTGTGTGTGTGTGTGGCTATGGGGGCAGTGTGTGTGTGTGCGGCTATGGGGACAGTGTGTGTGTGGCTATGGGGGCAGTGTGTGTGTGTGCGGCTATGAGAGCAGTGTGTGTGTGTGTGTGTGGCTATGGGTGCAGTGTGTGTGTGCGGCTATAAGAGCAGTGTGTGTGTGTGTGCGGCTATGGGGCAGTGTGTGTGTGAGGTTAAGGGGCAGTGTGTGTGTGCGGCTATGGGGGCAGTGTGTGTGTGCGGCTATGAGAGCAGTGTGTGTGCGTGGCTATGGGGGCCGTGTGTGTGCGGCTATAAGAGCAGTGTGTGTGTGCGGCTATGGGGGCAGTGTGTGTGTGTGCGGCTATGGGGGCAGTGTGTGTGTGTGCGGATATGGGGGCAGTGTGTGTGTGCGGCAGTAAGAGCAGTGTGTGTGTGTGTGTGTGTGGCTATGGGGCAGTGTGTGTGTGCAGCTATGAGGGCAGTGTGTGTGCGGCTATGAGGGCAGTGTGTGTGTGTACGGCTATGAGGGCAGTGTGTGTGTGCGGCTATGGGGCAGTGCGTGTGTGTGTGTGCGGCTATGGGGCAGTGTGTGTGTGCAGCTATGAGGGCAGTGTGTGTGTGCGGCTATGAGGGCAGTGTGTGTGTGTGCGGCCATGGGGCATTGCATGTGTTTGTGTGGCTATGTGGGCAGTGTGTGTGTGTGCGGCTATGAGGGCAGTGTGTGTGTGTGCGGCTATGAGGGCAGTGTGTGTGTGTGTGTGTGGGGCTATGAGGGCAGTGTGTGTGTGTGTGTGCGGCTATGGGGCAGTGCGTGTGTGTGTGTGCGGCTATGGGGCAGTGCGTGTGTAAAATTGCATGCTGTTGAGGGAGTAGGGCCCCAAATTGATATCTTGCTTAGGGCCCTATGAGGTCTAAGTCTGCCTCTGCACAGCACTGAGGTTGTGTGTTCAATTCCCACCATGGCCCTAACTGTGTGGCGTTTGTATATTCTCCCTGTGCTTGTGTGGGTTTCATCCCACACTCCAAAAATATACAGGTAGGCTAATTGGCTCTCAACAAAATTAACCCTAGTGTGTGAGCATGTGGTAGGGAATATTGGTTGTAAGCTCCACTGGGGCAGAGACTGATGTGAATGGCCAAATATTCTCTATAAAGCGCTGCGGAATAAGTGTGTGCTATATCAATAACTGGTAATAAATAAATAATAAATAAATCCGCGTTTTGTACTATATATTGTATCGTGTGTACCCAGCTTAAGTCTCTGTTTAAGATTATTATTGCTTAGATGCCACACACAGTCATCAACAGTTAGGAGGTTTAATAGTTCAACTGAAGCACCAACATTTTTTCAGTTTGGAACTTCTCCTACTGTATACAGTATGTGTGTTAGAAGTAACAACACACATCTCTATCCATGATACTTCCCCCCTGTATGGCAGATAAAGATACAGTTCTTTCTTATCAGTCTTTTATTTACCATCACTCAGCTCCCCATAAAGAAATGTTTTGATGAATCTGTAGAGCTATGTATCCATGCATCTATCCAGTCCTTCTTGTGTACTATATGAAATATAGCACAATACAGTCCATTAAGAGGCAGGATTGCTGCATGCATACACTGATCTCCAGACTCATTCAATAATATTCTTACAGTCAGCTACATGAACAGCAGGTCATGTGCAATAATCAGTCCCATACATGAAAATAAATAATGACTCTTTTGAGATGGGTTAAAATAAAGGTGAGGATAGTGTTTAATTTAAGTAAAAAAATTTATTAAACCCCATAAATTTAATTTATCGATTACTATCATTTCACCTGTACAGCTTGAATAATGCACTTATTTCCAGATACTCAGAATAAATAATTATATTTATATAACATATAGACAAAGAAGTAGCTGCTTTTCAATGTGTCATATTAAAGAAAGATAAATTACGTTTGCTGATCCCTTTGCATAATTTTCTATTTTTTACTCAAGTATATCAGATATCTATGATAATGCATCAAATGAAATTTCCCATGTGTGGTACAATTATGCTATGAGATACATTTGGGTCATTGAGCTGTCATATTACCTATAAAGTGCACTATTTCAATTTATATCAATGAGGATATTTCATTTGGAATGGAACATAAATGATTCTTTGTAAAAATTACTGTGAGGGATTGCCATATAGCTAATTCATATTGTGAAGTGTAAGAGCAAAATAACTCTTGAATTTAAAAAAAATATATATTTTCGTTTCCACACAACAGTAGATAAACTACAATAATGAGCAATATACAAAAATTATACCCTTGTTTCAAGCACATTCATCTTTTATGTAATGTTCTCAGCATAACTTTATGCAGCCTTTGGAAGGTCTTGCGGCAGCCATGGTCACTAATACAATTTTATTTGACAAAAAAAACCTGGTAAACCTTCATGGAGATGGAGAGCAGCCAGCACTATGGCTATTAGGAGTACTGACTGCTTCTTTTCGATGTATTCTGAACAGCCATTGGAGTTCATAATCAGATCTGGTTAGTGGCAGCAGGAGCAACAGGAAGGTTAGTAAAGCTGATATATGTTTAGTGGAAAAATGGCTGCTTTGTTGAGCATGGAGAGCGCTACAGTGCAGACTCCATGTTGATCCTCCAGGGAGTATTCATTCCCTATGCCAAGATAGCTACCGACTTAAGTAGAGATGAGCAGGCCTGCTTCTCAGAGAACTGAGCCCACTTGAACTTCTGGGATTCGTGTGGATCCGAGTCACAACTCTGATCTCCCCACCTGCCCCAGATCCCTATACGAGGCAAAATCCCAAGATCCCGCTGTCGTATCTTGCGCTGTTGCCTCGGTTGCCAATTATCAAAATCCCATTGAAGTCAATGGGCTTGCTGTCTGTCATGGCTCTCAGCCAATAAGAACTTGCCTAAAGACTTCACTGGACACAGGAAGGAAAATATTGGCCACCCCCGCACTGAGGAAACTGAGGAACCCCCACACTGAGGACACTGCCGGCACCCCCACACTGAGGACAATGCCAGCATTGCCGACACCACCATCACAGTAAGTGCACTATTGTTGTATCCAACCCACACTGGATCTGACCTGCACTGTAACCCGCACTGTATCCGACCTGCACTATATTCAACCCACACTGTAACCTGAACTTTTTCCGACCTACACTGTATCTGACATGCACTGTATCCAACACATACTGTATCCAACCTGCACTATAAAATGCATTGTTTACGACCCACACTGAATCCTGCACTGTATCAGACCTGCATTGTAAACTGCACTGTATCTGACCCACACTTTATCTGATCCAAATTGTATCCTGCACTGTAACTGACTTGCACTGTATCCAACCCTCACTGTATCCAACACTGTATTCGACCTGCACTGTAAATTGTATTGTATCCGACCCACATTGTATCCTACCCACTGTATCCGACTCGCACTGCATCCAACCCACACTGTATCCGTCCTGCACTGTATCCAAATCACACTGTATCCGACCTGCACTGTATCCAACTCACACTGTATCCCCCACTGTATACTTTTAGATGTATCTATAACAGTGAAGGAGTCAATGCATACAGTATTTTCACATGTATCCAGATTTGTACGCATTTCTGCAGATGGACCCCTGTTATCTGTATGTTTGGTTTCTTAGCCGTCAACATTATCAATGAAACCTTGCACCAGCTGTATCATTTTGTTCAAAAGATGCATCAGAGAACAAGCATAAGGGCAGATCTGCTTGGACTGCAATTTTGTTGAGACTCTCGCTGAATTTGCCCATGTCTGAGTACCCCATTATATTCCAGTTACACTCCTTCAACCACAAATTAGGATGTGACTGAATTGTGTAGGACTCAGCATAGCTCTGAAGCATGTGCAGGGCCGATAGTCACAAATATGCAGATGGACTTTCATTCATCTCCTTAATCTATCTGCATGTTGAATGGTGAGGATAATAATTCCTGTTTGACCAAAATGAAAACAACTAACACATTTTTATAAACTGACACAGCAGAAGTAAAAATTCAGGGCCTGATTCAGACCCGCTCGAGAGCGCTGTCCATAGCAACCAATCAGCGCCTATTATTTTATAGACTGCACTTTATTAATGCTACTTCAAAGCTGATTGGTTGTTATGGGCAAATTCTACACTGGTTCACTCTTCCATGCTTTTCACTGCTTGATACATAAACTCCTTAGTCTTATTAGTACACCAAAGTCTGTACAATACGGTCCACCATGTGGCCAAAGTTGTAAAAGACGACACAAATCGTTGAATCGGCAGAGTCTTCCTGTGTAATTTACCTTATTATTTAAATTATCCACACTTGAAATTGTAAGTAAACCAAATTACCTGGTTGCTGGATTCTGCTCTAGCACGATGAAAGGATTGAGACCTATGTGTTTGCAAATTACAAATTGTTAAACATACAGTACCTGCAACATTTTGATTCAATCGTGCTTGTTGTCTCATCTGGTAAGCTTCAAAGTCAAATGCTTGGCCTTCATCATTGCCGCGGTTATCTTCAATCCCATCAACAACTCTGTTAAATGCAAAATATTTTTATTGATCTTCTTAGGAGTGTAGTGTGCAATATAAAGAAAGTCTGTGTAATTTGTGACAGTTTTTACTTTTTAATGCAGTATCACAAGTCTATGTAATTTATTATTTAACAGTTATTTATATAGTATTGTCAGAAGCCAGTTAACCTGGGAGGAAGCCCATGCAAACATGGGGAGAACAAACACACTCCACACATACAGTGCCTTGGTTAGGAATTGAATGTATTACCACAGATCTTTGAAACAGTAAGATTAACCACATCGCCAACCATTGGACAACAATGTATGAGAGCTATTAAACACATTTCCAGACAGGAGCGTATCTATAATGGGTGTAGGGTGTGCGGGGAACACACGTCCAGGAGGGCCCCGCACCGCACACCCTGCACGCATAATATTACTTACCTCTCCACAGTCCCACATCAGCGCGGGGGGTCCGGTGCTGTAAAAACGACTGGAGAATGGCAGCGGCGGCCATTTTCCCATCGTTTGCGCTTGCGCAGTACAGGGTAAATAGCCGTAGCCATTTTCCCGGTCACCTGTGCATACATTGTAGACTCTGGGCACACTCTAGTGCCCAGAGTCTATAACTCCGGTGCTGGCCGCGCACAGCTCAGTGCACTGCCAGCCGCCGGGCAGAGAGGAGGGGCCAGTGTCGGAGACTGCACATGGGCCCCCTCCTCTCTAGAATCGCCCATGTTTCCAGATAAGGCTTTATTGTCATTTGAAGCATTAAGCTAAGATGTATTATATTACATTTAAAATAACCACAATCTTACAACACACTGCCTCTAGAACTCTCCTCATTAAATTGGGGATATATTTACTAAGTGGTGGTAATTCAAACCACTGATTGTCTGCGATTATGGACACAGGATTTAAAACAACAATAATATTAATTGGAAAACCAGGTGTACTGCATTTTATATTATTGCAATTTTAAATTCTACGGCCAGAACCCCTGACAATTACTGTTGCTTAGTAAATATACCCCTTGGTGATATTTCAAAGTGCTGTCATCTCCAGCTATGAGATCCTGTCTACGCAGAGGACATTGTTAGCAAGTTTACTCATATATTTATTTCTTTATAACAGCTTATAACAGCTTCCGAGACAAAATATTCCATACAAGTACTATAAAGTAAATATGTGTAATTTAAAGTGTTTAAAACATAAGCAAACAAAGGTGAATGGGGAGTCAAATTTCCCTTAAACCCTCCCTCCACCCTTCCCATATCACTCCTTGCCAGTGGCTCAAATTGCTGTAAATACATTAATAGCATGTCACACTCGTGTGATTTGTTTGTGTACCTGAGCTGTAGTCACTGGTAGGCAAGGGTTCAGAAGTGTGGACCGTGCAACTGGGAGGTAGTTTGGACTCATGGAATGATTACTGATTGGTTGAAGATAGACCAGTATCTGGGAAATTGGCTGAGACCCAAGTCAAATCTAACACACTGGTGGTTTTCACCAGAGACCCCCATAAGGGGATTTGAGCTTAGCTGCGGCCGAGGTGCAGGTCGCGGTCTCCTGCTTTCGATTCCGAATACTGGGTGGAGACTGAGACAATGAGGAACACTCTCGAAAGGGATGTATATGTCTTGACTGGAATGGAACCGAATAGGATTCACCAGAATAGGACCGCACTGGATTCTCCGGAATGGGATCAGACTGGAAACACCTGGATAGGACCCGACTAGAAACACCGGAATGGGACCGGGCTGGATACACCGGAATGGGACAGGACTGGATACACCGGAATGTGACCGGACAGCATTACTGCCATGGGACCGAGCAGGATTACCATGCTGGAACCAGATGGCAACTATAGCCAGCGGTTAGATGGGAATCTACACTGAGGAACAGAGAATTCTGCAGGAGCTCAAATGGTATCTCACAGCTAGGCTGAAGACAAAATGACACTGGCAACAGTGCTGGGAACTTCCATAATTACCCAGAGATTGGGTAGTAGCATCAGGTGATGGCAGATTGGGATTCCATTGGCTGTGAGTTAGTCACCTGATTGGAAGCAACATGGCTGAGCCCATTTCTGATATTGGAGGGAACTCAGGCGTGGAGCACACTGTGGACATGCTGAAAGAATGGCAAGCACTAAAGGACTGGAAACAATTCCCATGATCTCTGCAGTTCAGGTCCAGCATATCAACTGGACTGCGACCAAGAGCATAACTACCATAGGTACAAGGGGTGCAGCTGCTATGGGGCCCATCTTCCTTGTCAAAGTTGCATGTGTTATATACATTTGTCACCATTGGGTGATACATAGGGGCCCTTACTTTTGCTATTGGGCGTTCAAATACCTAGTTACGTCCCTGATTGCGAAACTGTGCTTATAATCAAGAGTTTGCAGATCTCACAGACAGAGAGGTTCTCTGGTGCACAATCAGTCCAGAAGGGGAATCCAGCAATTAGCAACACAGACACATGCTGCCGTCTGCATATTGAACAGACCTCCCAGGCAAATCCAGATATCCTAGCCTGCAGAGCAGGTGGCAGAGGTAAGTCACAGGAAACATTAGTAATATATGAGGGAAAGAAGTCAGGATCATGACATAGCAGTAGTATATAATGTGATTATATTAGAGCTATGGTCAGAATATGCAGTATAAGGGACAGAATGGTGCTGCTGCATTTGCCCAGTGGCAACAACTTTTTCTATTAAGTTTGCTGTGTATGTGAATCTGGGCACTCAATCAGTGCACCAGACCAGAAAGCATCTGCCAGCAAGAAGAGACAGACATCCTAACATAACATGGGAGAATGTGTTTTTAGGAAGCTCAGTTCTATCTCTCACTTGTAATTCTATGTATATATACTTATTAAATATTTAACCTTTTTATGTTTCTCCATTGCACCACAGAGCATGGTAATTGGATTGTAGAATGGTACTCACATCCACAAAATAAAAATACCCATTCCACTCAGATTTGCTGGCCCTACTGCTGCATCTAATGACTTAAAACGATCGCTGACCCTTTACATGTCTACAATCGAAACAATAAAAAAACATCTATACTTTACACTGCACTGTCACTCTTTTTCCATTTTCGTGTGATGCCCTGGGCTGGATGTTTTTTGGGGTGCCCTGCACCCTGGATGTGAACCCCTTAGTGTTAGGGACTGCTAGTGACAGAGAAGCCATGACATGGCCTAGGAGCTTCCCATGTATTTGCAAATGCATGCAACCAATATCTCTGAAGTTCTATTACCATATAGTGTTCATAAATTGTTGCAAGTATTATTCAGTGTGCTGAGGAACAATAGGGGGCTAAACTCCCTCCTTTTTCTACTTGGTATGACCCATCCCTTTCATGCACCTGAGAAGTGCTACCAGATTGATTGAGCAGCTGCCTTTTTTTGTTTGTGGTCATGAGATGCATGAATGAGCCAGCATTAGCATGGCATGCTGGTTCTAGTAGTGCTAGTTGGAGTTCCCAGGGGTGACTCCCAGGTCAGCTGGCTCTCAATTTGGATGCATTTATGTATGTGCCTTTATCATGAGACCTTTCATTTGCCAAAATATATATGTGCCTTTATTATGAGGCCTTATAATTGGTATATATTACATTTGGGGTAAGCGTTTGGGCGTAGGGCCCCTGAGGCTACTCTGGCTGGGCCTCCTCAGGGCATCACCACTTAATACAAATAGTTACTTTTCACATCACCTTTTATGTTTTTTTTTTATTCATGTAATTTTTTCACATATATTTTAACCTCTTTTTCAACACTTATTAACTACTCGCACACATATATACTTTACACTGCACTGTCACTCTTTTTCCATTTCCGTGTGATGCCCTGGGGGGGTCCTGGGATGGATGTTTTTTTTGGTGCTCTGCACCCCGGACGTGAACCCCTTAGTGTTAGGGACTGCTAGTGACAGAGAAGCTGTGATGTGGCCTAGCAGCCTCCCATGTATTTGCAAATGCATGCAACTAATATCTCTGAATTTCTATTACCATATAGTCTTCATATATTGTTGCAAGTATAATTCTGTGTGCTAATAATTTACAAAAGATTACTAAAAGTAATAGAAACAATGGGCATAATAGTTTTAATATGTCTAAATTAGCCACAAAATAGAAAAACCTATGTAGTCTATTTCACCATAGTGTATGTGTAGTAGATGTTGTAAGAAATATAGATTGTAAGCTCCACTGGGGCAGGGAGTAATGTGAATGATTAAATATTCTCTATAAAGTGTTATGTAATATGTGTGTGCTATATAAATAACTATATAATATATGTACATTCTGTATATGTACAAGAACAGGTTTAATATAAAAACACATATTATGTCCAGATACAATGAAACTTGTAAAGATAAAGTACTTGTAGTGATTGCAGCTTACCATGTGATGAGTTCCAGTCACTATGTTACTATATGGTATGAGCCCAAACCAATGGGCAATTAAATTCAGAGCAATGCTGGCGATGTGCAGTCAAAATGGTGAGCTAATGCTTGTAACGCAGCATATTGTGAGCACATCGATCATTTTACCTTGTACCCCGAAGCATTGTGCAGTATAATGAGCGATGATGGATTACAGTACAAATGTTGGCAATGTCAGGACCTAACATTGCTCCAAATTGAATATGCCCCCATATGTCACAGAATGTCACCTTGTGAGTTGGGAAGTCTGCATCTAACGTTCTCCTTGTTATAAATATATTAACCATTATTTAATAACACAGATAACATTATTAAATATGGCACAGTGATAGAAGTGTGATTCACTCCTGAATTATTATAATTATTATCTGTGCAACCCATAATTCTCTACTATAAGCTAGCAAAATAAAAATATAACGATTGCAAATATTGTCATCTTTCAATGTACTGTCATATCCAACTGTGGAGAACTGAGCATATCATTTACCAAGCATGAGAGTACTCCATGGTTCGCTGACAGTGTAATTATTTTGAGGCCTGAGGCAGAGAATGACCATAAAGCAGTTTGTACTATAGAATTTGCCTACTGGTCCTTATTTGACTGTGTATGCAGAGAACATATATATCATGAAATGTGTATATATGTTTAGTATAACTAAATATACATTCTAAACATATACTAATGTTCAAGTGACATCTTTACAATCTGCAAGGCTATATAAATGGAATAAGAAAAAATAAGCAAATTTCACATGTGGAAACCCAATAAGGCTGTCTCACTATGATATATGGTGTCGTATATTATACAGAGACAAATGACTCTCCCTTTGCTCAGTCTATTTTAGTTTAGCTGACATTCTTCCTTTGCCTTTTATTTGTGAAAGTTGTCAATCACTTGAGGATGGAACCATTTACTTGTGAGTGCCTACGGCAGAAGATCCTCGACAGCTTATTATTTATTTATGAAAACATTATTATATAGCACCAGTATACTCCACAGTGCTTTGCAATTAGGAATAAACACAGTAATAAAACAAGGCTGGGTATTAACAAATAGACAATGATGGAAGAGGGCATTGCTTGCAATCTATTTCTTGCTTGTCAAGACTGAGAACAAAAGGCAACATAGATAAGATGGTATTATTAGTTCCAAGAACCATTCAATTCCTATGACTGAATATGGCTCAATCTGATGTCTTTGCTTTTCCATGCTGTTTTTAATGTTAGTTAATTTAACCTAAGTTGTCAACTGTACATTTGAGATGGAGGAATTTAAATTTCCCCATTCCAACTATCACAATTAAATGGGGAAGTGAGATATAGAAAACATCTTCCTCTCCAGTGGCAGCACAGCTCTTCAAACACTTACACTAGCTAGAAAAGGAGAGCAACTCACAAATATATTTTTGCTTACTGAGAACCATGTTTGACAGTGGTTTAAAAACTATACATATCGCCGGCAAAGATTTGTGACTTAAAAATGTAACTGCTGGAAATGTGTTGTGGTTTAAAAAGGTTATAACCACCGCTGCTTTAGGCAAAACCAGTGGAAAAACTATCTGATCTATAAGAATGATACCACTTTTACACCTCAATTCCGGGTCTGACATGGAGTTGGAACAAGGTTACAATCCGGATCAGACCCGGAACTTAGCTGTTGCCGACCCAGGATATTCCTGAGTCGGCGTCATTCACTCTGGAGCCGGGTCTGCATAGACCCGGCTTTTCCAGCGTTGAAGTCGATGCTTGGAGATGACGTCATCTCCAAGCGCCACTGTAGCCAGACCAATCGGCCGGCATGTGGTGCACTCCAGGTCATTGTGACCCGGAGCTCGCCATTCACACTGCAGGGTTTCACTCGACCCGGCGATTCACCCCCCCCATTTTACACCAAGGAGCTACCTGGGTTAACCCTGCAATAACCCGGGTTTTAGCTCCGGTGTAAAAGGGGTATGTAAGAAGAGGCACAATATACTTATTAACTATGAGGGCTACCATCGTTGAAACAATATATTTGTGCCCCCTATAACTTTTGTCCAGATTTTAGTCACACATAGGGGCATATCCAATTAGCCGCGGGGCGGGATTCAATTTAGTGGGGATTTCCCGTGCGCGAATCCCCGCTTTTGGACAGTACCTCGCACCTCATGTTGGTGCAAGGTAAATTCCGCGCGTATATGCCTTTTACTGCCTCGCGGGAGAGGGTTTAACACACTGTTTCCGCATTTCTCGCGGAAACAGTGTGTTCCCGCGCGCGAGAGCTGTATTAACGGTGCGGGGAAAAAGCAATTTTATTGAATAGCTTAGCCCCGCGCCGCGGGACTTTTGAGCCTCAATTACTCGCGGGAGAAGTCCCGCGGGTAATTGGATATGCCCCATACTGTATTGACTCTGACCATGATTTCTGGGAACCGGCGTGATTATTGCGAGATAGTCATTAGGTTTATAGTAGCAATTAGTTTAAAGGCAACCAGGTTCTAGTTGATAAATAAAAATAATTGTTTAATCATACCTTGTTATGAATTAATTAACCTGGAGTTAACAGCAGGCAAGGCAAGAGCTAATTGCAGGAGCAAACAGGTGCTGGTGTGTACTAGAGTCTGCAACTGCGAGACTTGCTAGATGATCTGAAGAACTACAGACTTACAATACACAGACACAGTTTTGGTGAATAGTGTTGAACCTGCAATGTTGGATATGGATTTGATTGTGGCAGGCGAGCTACTCAGGATGCAGGTGGGAATAATGTTTGAACCTGCAATGCTGGATATAAACTTGGTTGTGGCAGACCAGCTACTCAGGATGCAGGTGGAAGTTATGTTGAAGCTGCAATGCTGGATATGAACTTGGTTATGGCAGGCCAGCTACTCAAGATGCAGGTGGGAATAGTGTTGAACCTGTAATGCTGTATATGGACTCTATTGTGGCAGGCCAGCTACTCATTATGCAGGTGAAAGTTTGTAACAGAACCAGTACTTGATATGGTTGAACTGACAGGTGAATGAAGGTTGGAGTTTGTAGCAGAATCAGAACTTGAAATGGTTGAACTGGCAGGTGGATGCAGGTTGGAGATTGTAGCAGAACCAGCACTTGATTTAGTTGAACTGGCAGGATGAATCCACTGGTACATGCTGGGACTAGACACAAACCGGAGGTGACACAGAAGGTAATCTGGAGGGTCTTGGCAAGACACAGGCACAGAGCTGGGATGGACATGGGAACAGGGCAGAATCCAGCAGGACACAGGAGTAGGACTGGCAGGGACAGAATACTGAGGACTTAGTCGGGGAGCAAAGGTAAACAATGGCAGGATACTGGACACAGGAACAAAGGTTCAAGAGCTAGGTAGTGCACAGTGTGCAGCAACCATGTAACATCCACTAGGTGCAGAAACTTAGTAATATCACCGGCAGGCAGGAACTGACTTGAATCCATAATGAAGGGAGAGGTCTCCAGTGATTGGTCCATCAGGATGAGGTCATGTAACGAGACTACCAACAGGTGAGTAGCTGCAGGTAGCAGTCAGAGTCCAGGTAGCTAGGATAGTGACTGAGAGCCAATCAGGCAGAGAGCCACAGCAGCACATGTAACAGTACCCCCCCCCCTTTGAGGGTGGACTCTGGACACCCCAACAGGACTAAGAGGAACTGAAAACAAGAAAACAAATGGACAAGGCAGACTCAAAATTTACATTGAGACCTTCTTTCTGCAAGATTGCAGAGGTCTGAGTATGGTAAGTCCAAAAATATTGTCAGAACTGATGGTACCCTCAATCAAAGGAATTTCTTCGGCTTCAGAGTTGTAATCAGAGTTAGAATCAACATCCAAAGGAAGGATTACGGTGTTCTTTTCAGAGACAGATGGTACCGGAAAAAAAACATGATTAGATTAGGCACAGGCAGAATGTCCAATAGCCTGGACAGGTATTGGACAGAATAGATCAGATTTGTTCAAAACTCCTTTACAAGATAAGGACAAAGAGGCAAAGCCAACAGTTAACTTCCTGGTTTGAAACCTTGAAGAAGATACCACTGTGCTGTGATTGACCTAAGACTGAAAGTCCTCAGAAGCCTGGTTCTTATGAGCTTGACTGTTTTTGTAGGTGCGTTGGTTAATTCAATTTTTTCTGAGCTCAGTGATAGGCAGTTCTCTGGCCGACAAGGCAGAATTTCCAGCAGAGTCAGAAAGGATTATGGGCCTCATTCAGACTTGGGAATAGAGTGAGATATCTCTCTCAACTGTGAACCTGAACAAACCATATTGCAATGGAAGGGGTGTAAACACATACTTTTTTTACATGTGGGGTAAATACTGGCTGCTTTTGCCTGTAGCCCACAAATACTGCACAGCTTTAATATTACTCTACAATTTAGATGTCAGTTTGGAAACACTCCTCCCAATTCTAAATCTCTCTGCACATTTTAAATCTGCCCCACCTGCAGTGCAGCATGGTTTCACCAAGATGATCAGTTGAGAGAGATGTGTCTCTCTAATCCCAAGTCTGAATCAGGCCCACCAAATATTCTAATAACGGCATTATTGAAAGCTTGTAAATCTTGAAGAACAGGATAATTGGACCGAATAAGTGGCTTAACCCATTTCAAAGCCTCCCCTCTGAAGGACATAGTCAAGCATCTTATGTTCTCAGCTGGAGTAAGAAGTGGAGCTACTTCTAGACACTGAAGCATCAGTTAATGATATTGTTCTAATTTTCCATTGAAAATGACTAAGTCAGGGTCTTGATTTGGAACAATGGATTGAGAGTCTTGAGGATGCTGTGAATTCCCTGCTGAAATAACTGGTTGGTATTTTTTTCCAGACTTTACAGGGTGCAGTGCCCCTCCCAGAACTGACAGGTTAGAAGTTTTTTTCAGAAAGTTATTGTTTAGAAGTCTTTTCAGAAGCTAGATATTCAGAAGTCTGTTTTGGAGACAAAGTATGAACCACCCCTCCTGTGGTTTTGACTGGAATAACTCCTTCAGGAAACTCAGCAAGATCTACCCGTCCTGGGGTCTCAGATAGAATCTCCCCCTTTAGTGAACTTAGCAGGATCTACCCCTCCTGGGGTCTCAGATAGAATCTCCCCTTCAGGGAACTTGGCAGGATCTACCCCTCCTAGGGTCTCAGCTAGAATCTCCCATTCAGGGAATTTGGCAGGATCTACCCCTCTTCCTGGGGTTTCAGCAGCAATCTCCTCTTCAGGGAACTTGGCAGGATCTACCCCTCTTGGGGTCTCAGCTGGAATCTCCTCTTCAGGGAACTCTACAGGAACTAGCCCCCTTCCTGGGGTCTCAGCTGGAATCAGTTCCTCTCCAGGGGCTGCAGGACTAGACTTGAAAACAGATGCCCCTTCTAGGGCTTTAGGATTTGACACAGAATCAGATACCACTCCAGGGGCCACAGGACTAGACATGAAGACAGATGCCCTTTCTGGGGCTGCAGTCAGATGTCTTTTCTAAGGCCACAGAATCAGATTTCCCTCCTGGGGTAGACAGACCCGATATTGTTCCTGGAACTGGAGACTTAGATACCCCCTCAAGGAACAGGACATCATCCCCATTATTGGGGGTAAGTATTTCAGGCTCCCCTTCTGGAGTTGGTACTTCAGGCAAGGCAGGCATGGGTGGACCCTCTCGGACCTCTGGCAAGGCTGACACCTCTTGGACCTCTGGCAGGGCAGACACCTCTCAGACCTCTGGCAGGGCAGACACTTCTCTAATCTCTGGCAGGGCAGACACCTCTCAAACCTTTGGAAAGGCAGACACCTCTCGGACCTCTGCCTAGGCAAGCAGTTCAGATTTAAAGAAATCTGACAGAACTTAATTCTGTGGTGCGAAGTTGATCTGAGGAAATGCTTGGTTGCTTCCACCAAATTCGGTTCTCAAAATTAGGCAAAACATAATTTTCCCGGAAATGTTGTATCTCATATGTTTTGGATTTCATATAAGTCCCTCCCTCATGATTTCTGGTGCCATTTAGGATAAGACAGTGCATGGAGAGGCTTGTTGGCTGTAGCTGTGCTGCAAAAATGGCCATTGGGGAGAGATGTAGGTGAAAAGAATGGAAAAGAAGGCATCTATAATTTGTGTGTCTGTGGGGGTCAGACACTATTACAAGCAACCACCTGTGTATGTTTGAAAATGAGCTGCACTTATTATTTTCAAAAGGTATGCACCTAAAGTATATAGTGTGCATATGAGGGCAGAGACAGTACTGTGATTTCAAGTTTAGCTGCTCAAAGATATAGTTTGCTCAATGTACATGTCAAGGTAAGATAAAGAACACACATTCAAGCCAGGGGCGTAACTAGAACTTTGTGGGCCCCATAGCAACATTTTTAAAGCCCCCCCCAGATTAAGTTCTACACCAGTGTGTGTATGGCTAGTGTGCACAAGAGGCGTGGTTAGTGTTATAGGAGAATTCTATTCCCAGCTCTGTCTTTTCCCAAGGGCCTCTCTCCCAACCCCCTCCTTTCTCTTCTCAGCCAGCTGAAAGACCAGTTGTCTCACACACACATTTGATCAGAAGAAACAGATCACTACCCCCACTTCCTGTGGCTTAGGTTTCACCCAATGTTCATATATATGAATGAACAGAGACTGTGGACACATGTGTTGGAGACTACTGACTGAAGAACATCTAAGCCAGTCCAAGGACAATAAGTATTATTATTATTATTATTACTTACACTGAACTATTAGGACATACATATATATGTAAACTGTACTGCGTAATCATATTTTGATAAAGTTAATATTATACAGAGAACTCTGTGGGTATTTTATGTTATTTCATGTGGTGAAAGGACTAAGGGCTTGATTCAGACCCGCTCGCGAGCGCTGAGCACTCGCAAGCGGGTCGATGTTACCCAAGTGCGCATGCACACAACAGCAGCTGCTCCGTCATGCGCATGCGCGAGACCCGAATAACATTGGCAAGCCATCGTTATGGGTCTCGCACCAAAGGGGGCGTGCTGTCGATGGTGATTGACAGCACGCCCCCTTTGTTGGGAGTGCCGGGGGCATGGCTGCCCAGATGGAGGCGTTCCCATGGGAACGCCTACCATCTGGCGCCGGCCCCACTGACATCACTAGTGATGTCAGTGGGAGTGCTTTTGGCTCTGATAGAGCCAAAAGCACTCCAGGGCTTGCGGCAGCGAGACCCTACCGCAGGATCTCGTCGCAAGCCCGATGGTCGCGATGGTCTTAACCATCGCGACCATCATTGTGGCCCCTCGCTATAGCTGTGGGTGGTCACTCACAGTTATGCGAGCGGCCGGGAGGCCACACCAAAAAGGATGGCCCTGATTCAGAGCGAGCGCTCTGTCAGAGCGTCTGGCTCTGAATCAGGGCCTAAGAGTTGTAAAGCAAGGAACAATATAAGAAAGTAAAGGGGATATAATTATCCTTTTACATTGCTTTCATGAGGTAGGCAATGCCTCATATTATTCTGCTGCAGGAGGGTATTGAGAATTTCCCAGCAAGTGAGGATCAGGCGCTGAGAGTCATTAATTAATTAAGAGAAAGATTTGAGCAATATTGATAGAGAAAGGAAAATTTGTATGCTCAAATCTCAATTGTTAGAAAAAGAGAGATATTATAAAGAAGTTGATAAAGAGTTAGCAGTACTATATACAGATATTAATGAATTCAAAGATAAAGGAGCATCCAATTAAGCTTTAATTGTAGAATAATTTAACCAACAAAACCCAAATGACAACAAATATGCACAAAACTATAAATTATTTATCTAATATGCAGTCTAGAAAACAAGTCTGTGTAACTGAAAATAGAGGCAGTGAGATGGGAAACATGGGATATTTTATGCCCATACTTACCTCTGAGGGTGTAATACCCCCAGTGGGTGACCCCAGGTACCCTGTATCATGTACATGCAATTATTTCCCATCACCCACTGGGACTAAGGGCTTGATTCTAATGTTCAAGAACAAGTTGATGACCCTGTTTTTGGATTCAGCAATGGATGGGAAACAGTACAGTCTGCTCATTTTCTCCATACATGCCACAGTAACAGAACTGGATTGCACACTTCCTATAGAAATTATAGCATGGAGAAGATGCAATTCCTGTTAAACATTCATAAGGATATCCCAAAGTATGACCCCAGCATAGACCCTTTTACCTCTTGTGATATTTTTGAAGGACATTGCAAAACATTTAACGTTGCCCCAGAATATCGCATGGCATTGTTTAAATTATGTACACCCACTCACCTTAACCAGAGGTATGCCGCAACTGGGAAGATTACTCCCCAAAATTTTACATTTCATGATAAAGAAGAGAGACTTTCTGCTCTCATGAAATTGGCAACAGGTCATTGGGAAGTAACCCCAGATATTCTATCTAACTTTAAACCCACCATACCTAATAAGTCTTTGTAAACCTATGTGGTAGGTTTGAAGCCTTCTATAGGAGGGTATAGGAGGGTGACAAAAGATCACAGTATGGAAGTCCCACAAGGCATGATACACATGTTTGTGGAAAGATTTACGTACATTGACACAGCAATTTGCTTAAGTGTGGCAAAAGAGTCAACGCTTGCAGATGCAGCAATGGTTATAGAAGATTACAGGCAAGATTTATTGAGAAAAAAAAGATCACTAATAATCAAGGAAAAAGTTATGGTAAACGGCAGATCACAAGATGGCTGATACACAACTTATGGTAACACATACAGGCAAACACTTCTTACTCCTACAGCTCCACCACAGGAGAAATGGGGTAAGGTTTGTTGCCATGCATGTTTAAAGTACAGACACATACAACATAATTGTCCACAAGGGACACACAGAGAGTATGTAAACAACCTGGGCAATAATAATGGATTAAAAAAGAAGCCTTATTATCACAGACAGGTAGAAGACCCAACTTATGTTAACCCACATACTCAAACACAGATGCAGCGCATAGACCAGATGCAAAAATGCATTGCACTGGTGGGTACACACACAGGATAAGTAGAATAACTGACCCATGTGCAGCCACATACATTGGAACCTCTACAAAAACAAACACAGAAATGCCTAGAGCATGTGAACAACTGCACAATAGAAAAAGCCAGTGATAGTAGTTCACACAACAGACATCCGTACTGGAAGTCTGGTGCAACTAGATTGACAGTTAGGGGTTCCTAAGGATCTAACTCCAATATGTGATCTCATATTAGATTCCTCAGGTAGACCCCACATAACGGCCAGAATAAAAGACAAATTATTGAAATTCAAGCTTGACACTGGAGGAGAAATTTCAATCACCAATGTTGAACATTATTTACAGCCAGACAGTGCTCAGTGTGTGGTGATTTAATTTGATCACCAAGGAGGGGGTGAATTGATGAAGTCACTTTAGAAATCAGCAATGACCTCACATTAAAAATCCCAAAGTGGTATTACTCCGGCTCTGATAACATCTTTGGAACTGATGTAATGACACAGAATGGGTGGATCTTAGATTTAGTGAATTGCATGTTATGGAGAGGCGTGAGAAACTCAAAGGTCTGTGTGATAAAGCAACATCAATTGGGACCACCCATAAATGCAATTGATGACACTGCTAATATGGTAGTACACAAATGGCCAGATATCTCTCACAATAGAGACCTTTAACCAACTGTGTACCAATACCCAGAACTATGAGCCCAAGGAAAAAATTCATGTGGAAAAATGGTTGATAACCAAGTGGACATACAAGATCCAGATCCACCACCTCAACATCAATATAATTTCCCCCCTGAAGCCATGGAATCAGATATAGAAGCTGTGACTGATTTAGAGTCAAGGGGGTGGTCATAAAGGGGAATTACAAGTGCTATAATCCATTATGGCCTGTTAGAAAGAAAGAGACAAGTACCTGGAGACTTACCATTGATCTCAGAGTTTTGAATAAGTACAGCCCAATGTTGGCACAAGTGGTTGCAGAAACACCAGACATATTGGCAAGAATAAATGGCAAAAGCCAAGTATTCTCTATCATTGATGTAGCCAATGGTTTCTTCTCAATATCATTGACTGAAAACTGTCGTTACAAATTTGCATTCACTGTGCAAGGTACACAATACATGTTTTGTGCATTTTCCCAAGGATTACACAGCAGCCCCACATATTTTCATTGGGCACTAGCAAAAGTGTTGTGTGTTTTCGTGACCAGATTGCCTGTTGCAATATGTGGATGATTTACTCCTCCATACAGAAATTATGGAGGAGCACTTAACTCTTCTACAGGAATTGTTAGGCCTCCTTTTTCATGCAGGGCTCAATTTGAGCACTCATAAGGCAAACCTGGTTAGGTCAGAGGTCATATTCCTAGGGGTTAAAATTTGTCATTGGACAAAAGGTATAATGGCTGCCCGTATTGAAGCAATGGTCAATTTTCCCAGGCAGGGCACTCTACAAGACTTATGCAGGTTCTTGGGGGTTGCAAACTTCATGAGGAAGTTCATAGAGGATTTTGCAACAAATGCAAAGCCCCTTTATGAACTGCTAAGAGGTGAGGAAACTTCATTAAAAGACTGGGCAGAAACACAGGAAGCGGCATTTTCTACCCTGAAAAGAGATCTAGCCACTCCACACCCAGAAGGTGAAATGGTCATTCAGGCCCATGTTGGCCCAGAGTCTATATCAGTAGTCCTGCTACAACAAGTAGGATCTGTGAATAGACCGCTAGGATATTTCTCCAGGCTTCTTTCTCCAGTAGAAAGAGATTTTGATGAATGTGCTAAACAACTGACTGCAATCCATTACACTGTCAAAGTGATAGAACATATTGTAGGTTTCAGACCACTGGTGGTGCAGACCCCTCACTCTTCATTGACCCTTTTACTTTGGGACATGCTCCCTGGAGTCTCCCAGCAGAGGTTTGGGAGATGGATAATGGAACTGAGTGGACATAACCTCACCATAAGCCACAAAGCCAAATATAGAAGGGTTCTTCTTGGTTAACAGCCATACCCACAATAATCATGAGTTTTAAGGCTTTGGAAGCATCCACCAAAAGAATCACTCCATTTGAGCGCATGACAGGTTGCAAAATTCCACTTTGTTTCCCTAATGAGCCACAATTGTCAAATCCCATTAAAGATGCTGTCATGAGAGATCTGTTCCTGCAACAGGTGCAAGATAATGTCAAGGGACTGTTGCCTTATGCAGCTGCATAAACCTTATCTACAGGGGGAGACACCTATGCCATCTGTAGGTGATTTATAATGGTTAAAGTTTCCCATAAAACAGGTCCTTGGGATGCAACTGGGAAGGGCCATATCAAGTTCTTGAAGTCATGGGTGATACTATGCTAAAAGTACAAAGACCATTGACAACTAAAAAAGAATCTCAAAGGAGGCGCAAGGTATTCTGGGTACATATTGATCAGGTGAAAACCACATGTGTAATTTCCACTCAATAGAGATCACACACCTTATTAAAAAAACCAAGGAAACTTTTTTTGACACATTTTTTTTTTCTGTATATAACAATTTGTAAATAAATTTTTGAAAGAAATCTGTATACTCATATTTTTTGTTTTCTCTCTCTTGCAGGCCAATGAGAGCAGGTTGTCTAAAAATGGTCTAATATTTAAAAAGGTTCCACAGGATTATTTTCTGTTATTAGTAAATTGATTGGGTACACCTAGCTTGTGTATTTGGAAATGGATAGGAAGAAGTTACATATTGATATACCTGCATTATGTATACTAACATTTCTTTCTATTTTCGCAGTACATAGAAAAGCAGGGCAGATTTGATCAAAGAGCCCAAGACATCTCTAACACACAGATTATTGACAGGAGAAAAAAAGGGGTATTTCATATGGGTATTTGAAGGATGAAAATGTAGGATTTCCCAGATTAGTGATATTTTGGAGATTTTTATTGGTTATAAGAACAAATTAGAAAAGCAAAGGCATTGTTGGAATCTGTATGCCACTCAGTGGAGAAAACAATGTAAAGTTTAGTCTGTAACACTTGCAAATATTAATTATATGTGATTTTTGAAAACTCCAGTATGGAGCAGAAAATAAATAAAAAATCATAGAGGATGGGGAGGGAAAACTAATACTCTGAGGGAGAAATCCCGAGGAGGCCTTCTGTTTTTCATCCATATAGGGAAATGAAGCCAACAACAGGATATCTAAAGGCTGCAGGTGGATTGGATGGAAAAGAAGACATCAGAGTTGGTAAGAAAGACGGGGACATTCAAAAGTACTGATATTTCCTTATTTCTTACTTAGATGTTGATGAGGCCCAGATATAAACAGACAATATTTCTGGCAGATGACTGCATGGACCCTAAGATGATCGGACGGGACACAGATTGGAAGGACCATGTCACAGATGATCCAAACCAGATGTCCAAAGATAACTACACCCCAGAAGTGCCCCCCACCTCATTTGGCGAAGAAGATAACATCAAAGAAACAACTATAGGTCTTTAGTTTTAAATGTTTAGGAAATGGCCTGTTGCTTATATAGGAAGATTGTTTTTGTCTTTGTATAAATATGCATAAATACAAAAAAAACATGTTTTTTTTTCCATCAACCTATGTCGTAGGAGAGAAACGTTGCTTCTCAACCCTTTCATTACTTCTTACTCTGAACTGTTAAAAGTACATTGTTCACCTTCTTTGATCAGATATACATACACACACTAATATGGTGGCATAGTATACATATGTCAGTTAATCTGTTAAGGACAGGCAACTCCCATCCTTGTTAAAGGAGAATTCTATTCCCAGCTCTGGGCAAGATTTACTAAGCGGCAGTTTGACTGTGGTTTCTATTCTATTCTAAACCCCGGCGGTTTGGTGGCGGTTTCTATTCTATTCTAAACCCTGGGGGTTTGGTGGCGGTTTTGCAGCAGTTTCTAAAAGACAGCCCTGTTCTATTCTATTCTAAAATGTGTTTTGACTGTGGTTTGGCAGCGGTTTTGCTTTCTGCAGATTTACTAAGGCCAAAACCGCTGCAAAACTGCCATCAAAACACATTTTAGAATAGAATAGAACAGGGCTGTCATTTAGAAACCACTGCAAAACCGCCACCAAACCCCCGGAGTTTAGAATAGAATAGAAACTGCCACCAAACCGCCTGGGTTTAGAATAGAATAGAAACCACCGTCAAACCGCTGCTTAGTAAATTTTGCCCCTTGTCTTTTCCTAAAGCCCTCTCTCCCAACCCCCTACTTCCTCTGCTCAGCCAGCTGAAAGACCAGTTGTCTCACACACACATTTGATCAGAAGAAACAGATCACTACCCCCACTTCCTGTGGCTCAGGTTTCACCCAATGTCCATATATGTGAATGAACAGAGACTGTGGACACATGTGTTGGAGACTACTGACTGAAGAACATCTAAGCCAGTCCAAGGACAATAAGTATTATTATTATTATTATTATTATTATTATTATTACTTACACTGAACCATTAGAATATACGTATATATGTAAACTGTATTTTATATATGTAATAGATAATATTGTTTTGTAGTTAATTGTAGCACAGTTATATAAGCACTGTGTAATCGTATCTTGATAAAGTTTTATGTTATTTCATGTGGTGAAAGGACTAAGGGGTACATTTTCTAAGATGGGAGATTTATTAAGAAGTGATGTTGCCCATAGCAACCAATCAGATTCCAGGTATTATCTTCTAGAAGATGCTAGATAAAAGAGAAGTAGAATCTGATTGATTGCTATGGGCAATATCACTTCCTAATAGAACTCCCATCTTGGTAAATTTACCCCTAAGAGTTATAAAGCAATGAACAGTATAAGGAATTAAAGGGGATATAATGATCCTTATATAGTTAGTATTGCCTATCATTTTGATGCATTATCATGCTCAGTCTATAATTTTCACATACCCTCATCATCTTCCATCATAGCCATTAACCCATATATATATATGTATGGGTTGGGTGCGGAATCCCTGTGGTTGGAATGCCAGCAGTCAGAATACAGACAGTGGCATCCTGACAACTGCAGTTAAGTACCCTAACATTCTCCCCCACAGCCTAACCCTAACCCTCCCCCTAGTGCCTAATCCCTAGCCTAACCCTAACGTCAAGCCTAATACTTACCATCGGGATGTCAGCAGTTGGGATTCTGACTATCAGCAACCCGACTGCTTGGATGCCGATTACATCCCATATGTGTTGTATATACATACGTTTTATATATATATGTACTTATATATCTACCTGTACATATATTTATATGCATGTTTGTGTGTGTTTATATATACATATATATATATATATATATATATATATAGTATATACATATATATACATTACTGTATATAATATAATATATATATAATACTAATGGGCTGACAATGACAGGCAGCCACTCACTAACTGTTTCAGATGCTGCTCCACACTTACTGCAGCCCTGCTGCACCACACCATCCTCTCCTCTCCCAGTCCCTGACCGCTGCCCGGAGCAGAGAGACTCATCAGATGATGATGTAATCATCTCGCGAGGCCTTCCCAGTAGCTCTTCAGTGTCACTTCAGGGGACAGTGATGGAAGCACAGTGTCTGTGAGTATACTCCCTCCCCCATCCCGGCACGGCCGCCCGCCAGCTCTATCGCCACGGAGATTTAATAAACAGTGGGGGGAAAGGCTGCACGGAACAGGGGGTTGCGCTTATTGGGCCTTCAGGCCCCCCAGCCGCTGGGCCTCATAGGAAGCACACCCTTGCACCCAACACTAGTTCTAGCTAGCAATCTGCACAGGCTCCTCCTGCTTGTGTTTGAGTCTGAGCTGTACTTACTGTGTACACATATGAAGGCTATACATCTTGTACCTTAGGGGCAAGAGACAGTACTGTTATTGAAATACTGCTCAAAAGACAATAGGAACAGAAAGGCAAAACCCTTTGTAGGGGCAGAATTAATGTAGTAAACAATGTTATTAAAATATAACTTTTAATAGTTTGTTTAAAAAGATATATGTTGAGAAATCCACAAGACATACACATAAACACACATAAGGGACGTTAACCATCTACCTGTTTAATCATTTGCAGAAAGTTAATTAAAGTTGTTTATCAAAATCTCGAAAATCATATATAATAACAAGCAGTCCAGCATCAGCTAACAGCAGCATGAATAGATATCAGCACTTGCAATGTACACTACCAACGCCTTCATTATCAACCTCCTCATTAGCGATCATAGGTAGTCCTCCTGCATCCAATTTGCAAAGGAAAACTGACTCCCTTAACGCAACCCAGGATTCCCAAGAAGAATCCTTATATGCTGGAGCTGCTGCTGCTGCTGGGAATTAATCTTTATTACTGACGGGGGCCAAGAAGAATAGTAGTTTTAAACAACTATTGTCTGTGACAGCCTCCATCCTGTTACAAACCTGATCACTGAAGCCATGAAAGCTACAGTATGTTAGCATTAGATCTGCATCCAATATCCACAATCAATGAAACTGGTTTTAGCCAATTAGTTGAGGTCATATGTCCACACTACCAAATTCAGTTTGAATTATATTCTATTATAATTTTCCAGAAAAGCAATTCCTCACCTCTACTGGCACTTATGCTGCCTCTTGATATTGCCATGTTGCACTACTGTGTGTGTGTGTATATATATATATATATATATATATATAGCATATAGTCCGGCACTCCGTGAAGGTAAATTACTTAGCTGGTTGCCTGCACACATTCAAATTCACAGACCTCTCATCCGTGCGGCACTCAACGCGATAAAATACACTGCAATCATAGCTTAGGTATCAATGTTTCAATGTAATTGGCATTTTCATCAGGACATACAGGTATATTACACATGTCTTACCTTATATCTGAACACCCAGTGAAAGACCAGCCTCGCTGCAGTGGGACCACACACCCGCCCGGCGGCGCTAAACTATGACATCATCACGTAGCAACGTGTGTCCAACTGTGCACCATCACCATGGTTACAGATAATCAAACAGAGAAACACACAGTACAATTGCTAATGACAGTGGCTAACGATACATGAATCAAAGACTTACAAAGACAAAGCTGCAGTAGAGGTCAACATATAACAACAAATGAAGCACGCATCTAACAGCTACAGCTAGGGACTAAGTACAACAGGCATAAGTAATGCTAATACAACATGTATGCAATTTATACCAATCAGGCAGTTATATATGCATTCCAAAGACAATAAACTAGCAAGATAACGTCACTGCCATGCAATACATGTGGCAGAATGAGATGTATAGATCAATACATTATGAAACCCCACCTGATCCATGGATAATCTAAATAATTAAAACATTACATGAAAGCTCCTAAGCCCAATTGTTCATTAAGGCCTCTAGGGGCCATTGTGCACAGTCGATGTATCCATCTAGTTCAACACTGCATGAGTTTACATGACCTATCATCCCCCCTGATAGATGGGGGAATGTGGTCAATCATCCTATATTTGAGGGTTAATAAAAAATGGCGAGCACTGGCGAAATGTCTCTCTACTAGTTATTCACTACACCATTGTTGATGGCCGATCTTATTGCACTTCTGTGAGCTGCCATTCGCTCCTTAAATAGCCTTTCCATTTTGCCTATGTATGATAGGCCGCACGGACAAATTATCTGATAGACAATAAAGGATGAATTACATGTGAGTTTATGACGAATAAAATATTTACGTCCTGACAGAGGGTGATGGAAAACATCCTCTGGAATAAGGTACATGCATGTGCATCTAAAACAACCTAGTTTACCAATGCCGACTTTATCCGCCCTGGGATCAGGACTTGATATGTCAGTTTTTACCAGTATATCACGAATGCTGCTTCCTTTTTTGTAGCAGGACATAATGCATGTATTTTGCAAATTTAGTTCAGGGTCAGTTTGAATAATGGACCATAGTTTTTTGGATATTTTATTAATGTGACTACTATGTTGGTTATAGTTGTTCACCCATGGAATCATAGCTGTATTCTCTTTAGGCATATTACAATTAAGTGCAGTGTCCCTATCCAAACTCAATACCTTTTGTTTGACACTGACCAGGTGTTTAGCGTCATAACCTCTATTGATGAATTTATGAACCATATCGTTCATCTGGGATTCAGCCAGTTATATCCATATTAATTCTCAAAATTCTTAATAATTGAGAATAGGGAAGGCCCTGGATTAATGGCCTAGGATGGCAACTATCTGAGCATAGAAGATTATTCCTATCCGTGTCTTTGGTGTAAAGGCTTATAGAGACAATTCCATTACTAATGGATATCCTGACATCTAGATAGTTAATATCCTCATTACTAATGCTGTATGACAACTTAGCAGGGCTATCGCCCCTGTTGTGTGTTTCAATCAAATCAATCAGCTCTTTTTTTGGGCCCTTCCAGAACACCAATAGGTCGTCTATATATCGCACATAGAATCCTATTTTCTGTGCAACCTCAGGTTTATCAAAGAACAACATTTTTTCAACACCAAACATGTATATGTTGGTGTACGATGGGGCCACACTGGACCCCATAGCACAGCCAACACACTCCTCCCTTATCAGCTGGCCGAAAGATCAGGTCATTATTCTTGGATAACTGGATGATTGCAGAATGTTTTTCCTTAGTAAGATTGAATCATGTGCAGGACATGCCTTTAATGGTGTCATCGACTACGCTTTGTAGTAACCTCATATACGTTCTGAAGGAAGGATTTGAAGATAGGGGGTCGAACGATGACTTGGGCTGTAACTTCTATAGTTTGGGGGGGTAGATGAGTGGCCTCTGTATTGATGAATGAGGGGTTCTTAGTGAAATATTCTTTGAGTTTCAATTGTCTATTCAAAGAATATTGTTCTACTTGCCACTGCAGGGGGTCAAATTTGACAGTAGGTACAAAGGATAGACCTTTGTTTAACACTCGTGTTTCAATCTGTGTTAGCTGGTAAGATGAAAGATTGACTATTAGGTATTGCGGGTTATCGAAGGTTTCTTTCCATGACCTCTTCCATTGCGTTTGTCCTCCCCTTCTGGTATGGCATCTCCACCTCCTCCTTCTTGGGATCTGGTGGTAACCCCTAAAGGGTATTGTTTATGTCTTACACTGCCACTGCCCCTTGGTCTGTCATAGTCACTGTCCGAAGTTTTATACTCATTAGATGAATCAGTATCTACTCCTCTCATGCAGTTCATTCTGAAAAAAGGTTTCCTATGATCTCGATCTTTTGCAGTCCACCAATACACCATATTAGTTTCATAATAAGTGTCAACTTTAATTTTTTTCTCTTTTTTAAACTTGATGAGATCACGTCTATAATTGTGGATTTGGGACTCCAATTTATTTAGCCATTTAGTGTCAGTGTCCTGTTCCAAAGTGACTTTGTGCAGAACATTAAATTGAAGAATCCTTTCTTTGACTGAGATAACTTCTTTAGTAGTATGCTCAATAATAAGTAACATCAAGTCAAATGAGCATTTATTCAAAATAGCGACCCAGCGCTTACAAAACGCTGGGTCATGCTTGCCAATGGTGGGGCAATTCTTAATTCTTAACCCCCTAGGGATTTTCTTAGCTCTGACATAGTCACTTAAAGTGAGGCCATGATAAAAGTAATCAATTTCACGCTTTCTGAATTTAAGTATTTCATGATAAAGATCTTCACATGAAGTAGGTTGTAATTGATCCACCAAATCAGTTTTGAATAATATCGCCTCAGTCTCTGAATCAGAGTATGTGAGAATCAACCCTCAAATATAGGATGATCGACCACATTCCCCCATCTATCAGGGGGGGTGATAGGTCACGTAAACTCATGCAGTGTGAAACTAGATGGATACATCAATTGGGCACGATGGCCCCTAGAGGCCTTAATGAACAATTGGGCTTAGGAGCTTTCATGTAATGTTTTAATTATTTAGATTATCCATGGATCATGTGGGGTTTCATAATGTATTGATCTATACATCTCATTCTGCCATATGTATTGCATGGCAGTGACGTTATCTTGCTAGATTATTGTCTTTGGAATGCATATATAACTGCCTGATTGGTATAAATTGCATACATGTTGTATTAGCATTACTTATGCCTGTTGTACTTAGTCCCTAGCTGTAGCTGTTAGGTGCGTGCTTCATTTGTTGTTATATGTTGACCTCTACTGCAGTTTTGTCTTTGTAAGTCTTTGATTCATGTATCGTTAGCCACTGTCATTAGCAATTGTACTGTGTGTTTTTCTGTTTGTTTATCTGTAACCATGGTGATGGTGCACAGTTGGTCACACGTTGCTACGTGATGACGTCATAGTTTAGTGCCGCCGGGCGGGTGTGTGGTCCCACTGCAGCGAGGCTGGTCATTCACTGGGTGATCATATATAAGGTAAGACATGTGTAATATACCTGTATGTCCTGATGAAAATCCCAATTTAATAGGCATTGAAACGTTGATACCTAAGCTACGAGTGCAGTGTTTTTTATTGCGTGGAGTGCCGCACGGATGAGGGGTCTATAAACTGGGTGAAAAAAAGGCAATTGGGAGCCCCTTCTTCAAACTACCTATGGTGTACTTAAGATCACAAGCCTCCACTATGCATTCTAAAAGAGTGATTAACACAGCCGGGAACATTATTAGTTTTCATCATAGGAGATTACTTCCAAAAACTTCAGAACAACTGGTGTTATTTAAAATGAGCTGAAAATTGTATGAGGAATACTGTTACATTGCTGCCAAATGCAAACAGAATCCCTAATGCTGGATTCCAATGACACTGACACTGTAACATAGCATTTTGCATGCAGATACACCAGCAGTCACTTATAGAATATAGACATGCTGCATATCATGAAGCTGCTTGTGCTACCTATTTGCTTTGCTGTGCAAATAAGATGCATTTGATGGTAAAAAGTCACACAAAAATACTTACATAGTATGGCATGACTAGAATGGCTGTTTAATGCGCAAGGAGGCTACATGTATGAGGACAAATCTGTACAGATATGAAATGCACAGATTGACTTCAAATAAAAGAAAAGGATAAAAAGTCAGAACCCTAAATTGTTTTACTCTGAGGTTTAGGTGATCGCCATGGAGGAGACCAAATGAGGCAGAAGATTGGACCACTCCTAGCACGAAGCTACTCCCTTAGAGTGAAAACCAAGTAGTGTGGGTTTCTGATCCTTATAGTCCCACAGCCCACTCTCTCAGCAGCCCCCACCCTTTCTAGGCTGAAAGGGGCTGCTCTCTTGTTCTCACAAGATCTGTGTAGATGCAAATTAGGTTGTCTACAGGAACACTAACGTCATATAACTCCCTGCTTAAGAAATGCATTTTATGGCAGGAAAGTTGAATGGAGGAGGCTGATAAGCTGACACTCTACCAGCATGTTTGTCTGTGTCCAGGGTTTGAACAAGGGCCCTCTATTGTGAAAAACAAACACTGGGACAGATGTATGAACCTCTGGAAGTGATAAAGTGGAGAGTGATAAATGACGAGCCACTCAGCTCCCAACTGTCATGTTACAGGCTGTGTTTGAAAAATGACAGTTGGGAGCTGATTGGTTGGTCGTTTATCACTCTCCACTTTATCATTTCCCAGAGCTTCATACATCTGTCGCTCTATTTCCAAGGAAGTGTAGTGTTCAAAAGATACGCAATGCAGACACAGTTTTGAAACTAGCAATTCATACCAAACAGACATTCATAAAATATACATTTTGTGAGAACTATAATAATTCAACTCATGGTCACAGCCAGGTTATTACTCATACTATCGTGAGCACAGTTTACCCAGGGCACACAGAATGCATACAGTCATGACACGTGACTTTGAGAAATCATAACTCATGGCAACGGCCATATAGCGGTTCACATGTTTTTTCAACAAAGAAATGTTGGATCATTTTAATATATCCTTATGTCTTCTTTGATGTTGAGTTATATCTATTTTTATGAAAAATTTAAATCTGAACAAATTTAAGGTAACATGTATGCATTTGTAATTATTTTATAGGGGATGGTTGACAAACAGGTACAGGAGGTTAAAAGACTCCAAGCCTCACATGTTTATTCAGATTAGGGGTTAAGTAGAGAAAATTACAGGTCTTTCATAAATGCATAGTCATTGAATATGGTGTAGCTTGTAGAAGTATATCCAGTAGTAAAATAGCACAATCTCTAATAACAAACAGGTCTATTTTTTAATTGGAAATAATCCTTTTTTTTTGGAAATAGATCTTCTCCCAATACATCAAAGGGTTACCTTTATAGAACCTGCAGAAAAAAATAATTTGCCAGGTTTCTTCAGTAAAAGATTCTCCATACAAAAATCAGGGAAGCAAGAAAGGATTGTGGTGTACATGCACTTTCACAATCTTCTTACTGTTGTCACCATCTCTGAATGACAATAGCAGAGACAGATAGAAAAATATTCTAATTTCTTTTTTTTTTTCATAATAGTTTTTATTGAAAGTTTAATACAAAGAAATGGGGATACAGAAGGAAAAAGAAGGGAAAAGGGGTAAGCCAGACATATAGCATATCACAATATAAATCAATCGATCTTGGTCCTTGTACATATAATTGATACTTAAACTTTTTAGGACAAGAAAAATGTTTTATAAAACACTTCACAACACATATAGACAAAATACTAAATATTCAGTTAATGGAGCTACCCCGGATCTGCGTGAGGTGAACAGAGAACACCGGGAACAACCGGAACACTATAAATGGTGGAATGGCCTTGTTTTTCCCTATATTCTCCCCATTTAAACCATTTCATATGGATGGAATTGACGGAGGAGGAGTATTTCTCACCTGTTGTTTCAAAAACAAAATGCTTATGGATCTTGTTTTCTATGATTGTGATGTTGGGGAGAGAGGCTGTCTTCCACCCCTGAGCAATTGTAGCTTTTGTAGCAATCAGCACATGACCCATAATATATCTCTCGCCACGTGATAATTCCCCAGGATAGAAGTGGAATAAGGCAACTAGAGGCTCCGCCTGAATAGTTACACCAACTATTTTACTAATCATAAAAAATACTGCATTCCACAAGGGGCGAAGTAGAGGACAGGACCAAAAGACATGAAAGATGTCTCCCACCAAACCACAACCTCTCCAGCAATATTGCGAGACAGAGGGCCAGATCTTATGCAGCCTTTCAGGAGTAAAATCTGAAGTAATTTGTAATACATTTCTGAATGGTTGATACATTTGGATATAGTAAAACTGGAACGAAAAATAAGATTCCAGTCCTCATCAGAAAGGTTCACAGCCAGATCCCTCTCCCACCTAAGCCGACACGGAAGTTTCCCTTTTTTTTTTAACATTAACATTATCTGATACTGATACCAGCAAGATATACCACCTTTGTGATTAGAGGATCGTAGGCGAGTCAGCAGCAGTGATGGGAAGGCAGGTTTTTTAAGTGGAGAAGGGAGGTGACTGTGCAACCAATGTCTCAGCTGTAAATATTTATGAAAGTCCTGCCTCGTTAAACCAAATTGCGTTTGAAGGGACACAAAAGAAGCCAAATCCTCCCCCGCGAATACATCCCCCAAAGAAGAGAGGCCCACCTTCGCCCAGGAACCTAAGTGCATATCAGGGATCAAATTGGCTATTGATCGGAGAGACAGATTAGGAGAAGGCAGGGAAATCTCTTCATCTAAGGAAACACAGGTATGCCAACATACTATTGTAGTCTGGACTGCTTTACAGAATCCCGGTCTGAAGGAGATTTCAGAAGAGGGCAGCCAGAATAGATCAGGAAGGGGAAAGGGGCGCATAAGTTCCCTTTCAATAATTACCCAGGGTTTGGGAGAGTCTATTATGAACCAGTCCCTGGCCTGGCTAAGTATACATGCTGAATGGTATCTCTCCAAGTCTGGGAAGGCCACTCCGCCTGTCTCCTTAGAGAGGGAGAGGGTATTTCTCGCTATTCTGGGTTGATTCCCCTTCCAAATATATTTAGTTAGTATTTGGTAAAATTTGTTACATATGGATTTGGATAGGGGTCTAGTAATGGTCCGAAATAAATACATTAGTTTCGGGAGCAGCACCATTTTTGCAGCCGCAATCCTTCCTAGCCAGGACACCTCATGTAGCATCCATTCTTTTGTTAAAGTTTCATAAGCTTTCAAGAGGGGCCCAAAATTACAATCAATAAGATCATGGTCTCAAGCTAGATGCACCCCCAGATATTTGAGGGACCTAGATTTCCATGTATATCTATACGTCTCCTGTAGTTTCTCCAAAATTACAGTTGGGATGTTAAGAGGGAGGGCTTCTGTCTTTGCTGTGTTGAGTTTGTAAAAGGACACTGCTGCGTATTGATCCAAAATGGCATGCAATGCTGGAAGGAGTAAACACAGTAAAATATCATCTGCGAATAAGTTTATTTTATGGGAGAAACCTCAGAGCAAGGGACCATGTATGGATTTGAGGGTTCTGATCATCTCCGCCAGAGGTTCAATGGCAAGCGCAAAGATGAGTGGCGAAAGTGGGCACCCCTGACGTGTGCCGTTGGTTATGTCAAATTTGTCAGATAGACAACCGTTTACAAATACCTTCGCAGAAGGGCAAGTATATAGGGCCGAAATGGAATCTAAAATACCTCCCTGGAAACCGAAACTGTGTAAAACCTTCATCAAATAACCCCAGTGCAGGCGGTCAAACGCCTTTTCGGCATCAAGCGATAGGATCAATAAAGGCTCCCTACGGTAGTCATAATATTCTATAATATTGAGAACTCTACGTGTATTGTCTGGGGCTTGCCTGTGCATCACAAATCTGACCTGATCCGGTTTAATGAGAACCGGCAACAGCCAAGACAGGCGACTAGCAATCACTTTGGCAAACAACTTGACATCTGTGTTCAGCAAAGCAATAGGTCGGTAATTAGCTACAGCATTAGGGTCTTTGCCGGGTTTTGGTATGGCAATTATACGTGCCTCCAGCATTTCTTCAGGGAATTGCTTAGATTCCGTTGCTTCACCGAACACAGACAACAAAACCGGAGCCAGCTCAGCTTTAAATGTTTTGTAAAAGTTGGCAGAATAGCCGTCCGGACCTGGAGCCTTATCTGATTGCATTTTACTAATGGCTACATCTATTTCCTCCAGAGTCCAAGGAGTGCTAAGGGACAGACAAGCCTCAGAAGACAATTTCGGGAGAGAAAGCCCACTCAAGAATTGCTCAATAAGGGCTGCCGTTGGTTGGGCAATATTGGGGTCATCTTTGAGGTTATAAAGTTGCGCATAATAGGTTGCAAAAGCATTAGCTATCTCTACAGGGTCCGATACTTTAGCCCCATGGTGATTGTAGATTCTCTGTATCTGCCCCCTAGCCCTTCGTCCACGTAATTTATTAGCCAACAGTCGACTTGCTCGATTGCCAAATACATAGAACTTTTGATTTAATCTGGCAATATTACGCTGTACTTCTCTAAGTGAGAAGACATTCACCCTTTCTCGAGCATTGAGGAGTTGTTTATATAATATTTTATTAGAGGGGTCTGCTTTATGAGCTTCTTCAATTTGCGCTGCCTCAACTTCCACTTTCTCATACTGTTGTTTATATTCTCTCTTAAGCCGAGCCGCAACTTGAATTGCTGAACCTCTAATAACTGCCTTCAATGAGCACCAAAAGTTAAATATGGAAGTTTCTTCCGGCTTATTGGTACTAAGAAAAATAGAAAGAGCCTCCTGAACTGCTTTATGAGCCTCCGGCTGAGTCAACAGGTGATTACCTAGTCTCCACGGGCCCGGGATTACTCTCCTATTCCCTATATCCCATTTAACAAAAAGGGGGGAGTGGTCTGACCAAGTCATGGGAAGAATATTGATACTACTAATAGATGATAAGGTCCATCTATCACATAGGGCCAAGTCTATCCGGGAATACGTCCTATGGACATTCGAATAAAAGGAATAATCTCTTACTGTAGGGTGTTTTGCTCTCCAGGCATCAAACAACCCGTGCTCTACTAAAAGCTGCTGGAAACCCTTAGAAAACTCCTGTGGTCTATTTGAACGGGAAGTTGTTGAATGGGATCTATCCATGGTTGGATCCAGGACCATATTAAAGTCTCCGAGGAGCAATAATGCTCCCTTAGAGTGTTTTTGTAAAGTCAAACAGAATTTTCTACAGAAGGCCAATTGCCCTGTATTTGGAACATAACATGAGACAATAGTAACCTCAACATTATCTAGTAATCCCACTAGAATTAGATACCTTCCCTGTGGGTCTGCATATTTTGAGGTTAGTGTAAATGCGTAATGTTGAGAAATAAGGATGGCTACTCCTGCTTTCTTTTGAGGCCCATTAGCTGTGTAGCAATGAGGGAATCTGATGTTATTAAATCTTGGAGGGGCAGACTGTTGAAAATGCGTCTCCTGAATCGCAACAATGTGGGCTTTAACCTTAGAAAAATACCGCAGTGCTAAATTTCTTTTTTGGGGAGAGTTCAATCCTTTCGCATTGATTGATAATAAATTAACCATATCTATACAGACAAGGTGTAAAATACTGTGCAGTGACCAACATCAAAATAACAATCCTGGGATTGCAAATCTGGCTGGGGAAAAGAGAAACACATAACGGGGTAACATAGATAAAAAAGAAAATAAAAAGGAAAAAAAGAACAGCAGACATTAGAAGGGGTATAAGAGAACATAAACGACCCCACTTGGAGCCAACAAGAGTCGTGTAAAAAACTACGACTCTTAGGAATTTGTGATTGGGGGGTAGTAGCCTATCCCCGTCACCCATAAACGAAACAGTTAATTAACACTATAAATAAACCAAGCATATAACCATATCTTTACATACAAACGAGATCACTCAGGCAATGCAATTATGTGAAAAAGATAGCACGTAGTTTCAGCCTCCCCCCCGAATTTACGGGGAAGGGGCAGGAAACATTACCCGTAAATAAACAGTACCCAAGTGTAACCCCCTAGGAGAACATGGCCATACAAAACTTGGTAACATATAAAAAAAAACGTATCCAATGATACATACAAAAATTTAAATAAGTAACTGGCCTACTTGTAAATGAAACATATACTAGAATTCGAGTAAAATAATACAGTGAAAATGCATTATTGCCACTCTGAATAGACTAAGACATTCAAAATACTCACAAAACTTTCTCAGACTATATATAGTAGCATACAGCAGAAAGAAAATTATAATGTGTACTTATGCTTGAAATCCCGCTATAGATCAGTCTTTCTGCAGGTTTTGATTGGATGAAGAATCAAAAGAATTTCCAGCAATGTTCCACCTAGATAGGGTTTTCCACCCTTCATCCAGGTTTGTAATTATGACTGTGGAACCATCACGTGACACTAGGAGTTTGGTAGGAAAACCCCATCGATAAAGTATATTAGCTCTCCTGAGGGCACTAGTAATTGGATAGAAGGAGCGTCTCTTTGCCAATGTTGCTTGAGAGAGATCACCAAATAATTGGAGGCCTTTCAAAGCCGCTGCTGATTCCTCTGAAGGTCTAGCTGCCTTCAATAATGCCTCCTTCATATGAAAGAAATGCATCCGCATTAATACATCCCTAGATGCACCCTTCGGAGCACTTCTGGCTTTTGGGAGTCGATGAATGCGATCAATAAGAAGGTCATCTGATCGCGCTTCAGGCAGGAGCTTCCGAAATAAATTCAACGTAAATTCGTGGAGACCACTATGGGGAACAGTTTCAGGAACTCCTCGGAGTTTAATATTGTTGCGTCTTGATCTGTCCTCCAAATCTCCGACTTTCTCCCGAAGAGCAGTAATTTCAGTTTGGAGAGACTCATGCTGAACTATGAGGTCATTGTGTGACCCGACTACCTCCTCCATTTTATTTTCAAGGTTATTTGTTTGATCACCGAGGTCGTCAATTGACTGTTGACAAGCTTGAAGAGTAGCACGAAATTCCGCAGCAACCTCTACTTTAAATTGTGAGAGGAGTAGTTTCATGGTGCCGACTGTGAGAGAGTCACAATCTTTAGGGGAACTCGGTGCAGAATCGGTATGAGTGGGGGAGGAACTTGCATTAGATGGAGTAGTCAATTTAGTTTTCTGGGGAGCCAACGTCTCCATCCCGATAGCTTTAACAGTTTGAGGAGAGGGTTTGAAAAAGGCTATTTTTGAGACAGATTTAGAGACTTTAACTTTTTTCGGGCCCATAGTAAAATCCAGCGTAATCTCTCACGATAAAAAAAAATAAAGTGAATAAAAATGGGTATCACGTGAATGTATGTTCCACTTAACTCAGAAAAGTGTTAGGCCATTGAGATATCAGGGTGACAGGACAGAGAATTTAATCATCAGGCATAGAGAACTGCATTAGTGTACCATGTAATATACTTTTCGGCCACCAGAGGGAGCTCACACCTCATACAAGCTCTGTTTCTATGGGGAATATTGCAGAAAAAAAAAACCAAGATGGCGTCGTCCCGGGGCTCCGGAGCCCAGCGTCCCCCACACTGTGGTCTTGATATGGGGAACTCCCAACAACTTAGGTAAGTCCCCAGGGTACCTTTAGATATGTGTCTGCTGCCCCTGAGCTTGAAGGCAGCAGGTGGACACTCGCGGCAGCGCAGCTATGGAAGTCGGAGGGCCTCTGAAATCTAGGTCCCGGCTGCAGGGTGGAAGGTAGGCCGCAGCACTCGGGGAGGCAGGGAAGGTCACCCAGGCACCGCAGACACCTCTGCTGGCCTCTCTCAGGGTGAGAGACGCAGGGGAAAGTAAATATTTGGCAGTAAGATGCCTTTAACCTGAGCAGTAGGCAGTTTTAGAGAAGGGCTATCAGGAGCTCTTAAGCCACACTTCCGTCCCTGATGGCTGCCAGGCCACGCCCCCAAAATATTCTAATTTCTATTTTTAAACTTTATTTTATAATTGTTTGGGTAAAGCCAGTTCATGTGCCAACAGTATGTATTAATTTTACCAATAACACCTTGCTACATCTTCATACATAAATAACTAAGAGTGAAGATACTTATAGCAATTATTATATAGGATAATGCAGCTCCCAGCTCAACCTGTTATCTACTTCTCTATATACTCCTTCCATAATATGTTGCTGCATACATAAATGGTGGTGGTCCAGTGCAAATTATATCTATTTGTGTTTAATGACAGGCCAAATTTTGCCAGCCGTCTCCATGAAACATTTACCTCCATATTTAGTGAATACTAAATAGGAACATACAAATTGTGTTTAATCTCTAGTATCCCTGATAACCTCAATGCCTACTTGGTCCTTAAGTTTTCCAAATTTAGGATAGCTCATGCATGTTTAAATACCTCTTTATATTAATTAATATAATCCCTCTGTATATTAATTTTTATCAACCCTTTTGGGAGACTCTTTCACCTATTTATCCACTACCTTGTCAGTAAATTAATTGTTCTTCAAATGTCCTATTTACTAATTAAACTATTGAATTAACTGCACAATTAGTAAATATTACAATAATCTGAAAACAGATTAATTATAAATATATTAGGGTCAATTGTACTCACAGACAGCATTGTTTATTCATATGTGCTATAACTGCAGGGTCAATGTTTATTGTATTAAAATAGAGGAACTGAAGACTACATTGAATTATGTCCTTATATCATTAAAATGAACAAAATGGTCTAAAGAGGACTTCAAGCTCTTTAAAAATTATTAGTGAAGTGCATGATTCACAAGCAATGGTGGAACTGCATGAGTGGTGCATCAACAGCAAAGAGTACATCAAGAGCAAACAAAACCTAAGGTTGTGGAGATTCTCAGAATTGTTTATTACTTACAGTATATTTTTTTATTTAAAAAGTATTATCCATAAATTTCCTGAATAAATGTAGGTAAGGTGAAGCAGTGAAGATCATCCTCTTCTAACATATTTACAGTAAATTATTGTGACCAAAGGGTTAAATGAATCTCTGAAATGTTCTTGGTTATACATTCCATTTATGGTAAACATTGTCATAGGGAGGATGTAGTGAGTTATATCAGGTATTGAGCATCCACTGCTCTCACACTGGCATGCACAGAAAGATGTATTGTATGTCTTATCCTATTGTCCTTGAGTGTATTTATATGAGCTGATGCTGATTATTTCTTGCTTATGCCATACACGTGTTTTTCTCTCTATATTACCTTACTAAGTAATTACAAATGCTCGTGGTGGAGCCAACATTCTATGAAAAAGATAGTCAAATAAAGTATGTGGTAGCCCCACATGGGAACAAGGATATACAGTGCATCCACAAAATATTCACGGCGCTTCACTTTTTCCACATTTTGTTATGTTACAGCCTTATTCCAAAATGGAATAAATTCATTTTTGTCCTCAAAATTCTACACACAATACCCCATAATGACAACGTGTAAATAGTTTTTTTGAGATTTTTGCAAATGTAATAAAAAAAAACAACTAAGAAATCACACGGACATAACTATTCACAACCTTTGTTCAATACTTTGTTGATGCACCTTTGGCAGCAATTACAGCCTCAAGTCTTTTTGAATATGATGCCACAAGCTTGGCACACTTATCTTTGGGCAGTTTCGCCCATTCCTCTTTGCAGCACCTCTCAAGCTCCATCAGGTTGGATGGGACGCATCAGTGCACAGCCTTTTTCAGATCTCTCCAGAGATGTTCAATTGGATTCAAGTCTGGGCTCTGGCTGGGCCACTCAAGGACATTCACATAGTTGTCCTGAAGCCACTCCTTTGATATCTTGGCTGTGTGCTTAGGGTCATTGTCCTGCTGAAAGATGAACCGTCGCCCCAGTCTGAGATCAAGAGCGCTCTGGAGCAGGTTTTCATCCAGGATGTCGCTGTACATTGCTGCATTCATCTTTCCCTCTATCCTGACTAGTCTCCCAGTTCCTGCCACTGAAAAACACCCCCACAGCATGATGCTGCCACCACCATGCTTCACTGTAGGGATGGTATTGGCCTGGTGATGAGCAGTGCCTAGTTTGCTCCAAACATAATGCCTGGCATTCATGCCAAAGAGTTCAATCTTTGTCTCATCAGACCAGAGAGTCCTTCAGGTGCATTTTGGCAAACTCCAGGTGGGCTGCCATGTGCTTTTTATTAAGGAGTGGCTTCCATCTGGCCACTCTAATATACAGGCCTGATTGGTGGATTGCTGCAGAGATGGTTGTCCTTCTGGAAGGTTCTCCTCTCTCCACAGAGGAATGTTGTAGCTCTGACAGAGTGACCATCAGGTTCTTGGTCACCTCCCTGACTATGGCCCTTCTCCCCCAATCGCTCAGTTTAGATGGCCAGCCAACTCTAGGAAGAGTCATGGTGGTTCTCAACTTCTTCCATTTACGGATGATGGAGGCCACTGTGCTCATTGGGCCCTTCAAAGCAGCAGATTATTTTTCTGTACCCTTCCCCAGATTTGTACTTCGAGACAATCCTGTCTCAGAGGTCTACAGACAATTCCTTGGACTTCATGCTTGATTTGTGCTCTGACATGCACTGTCAAGTGTGGGACCTTAAATAGACAGGTGTATGCCTTTCAAAATTATGCCCAATCAACTGAATTTACCACAAGTGGACTCCAATTGGGCTGTAGGAACATCTCAAGGATGATCAGTGGAAACAGGATGCACCTGAGCTCAATTTTGATCTTCATGGCAAAGGCCATGAATACTTATGTACATGTGATTTCTTAGTGGGGTTTTTTTTTATTAAATTTGAGCAAATCTCAAAAAATATTTTTACACATTGTCATTATGGGGTATTGTGTGTAGAATTTTGAGGACAAAAATGAATTTATTCCATTTTGGAACAAGGCTGTAACATAACAAAATGTGGAAAAAGTGAAGTGCTGTGAATACTTTCCAGATGCACTGTATCATACTGTCCAGGTTCTACAGACTATAAATACTGGTGTTTTGATGACAAAGGACTCTCTGGAATACTGTATATTGAATTTCTGATGGATAGTTCATGCTGAAATACAAAGCTAAGTAAATAAAAACAACATTTATTTATATTTATGTTTGTCTATTTCTTGTGGTGAATTACAGTATATCAACTTGGATGTAATGTGACCTCTAGTATCATAAATGGCACTGCTCTCAGGAGATAGGAGATATATTTGCATAAGAAATGTATATTTGTAGGAGTAATATTGGTTGTTGTGTTCATTGATTGTTATCATATTAGGACTAAAACCTTGTTTGATATTAAACTGTTATTAATGTATACATCATAGATAATATAGAAAATAGACAGTACAGTTATAAATATGTTTCCACACTTATTCAAAAGAGGGGGATATAGTCAAAATACATCTGAATATTTTCCTGCAAGTCCTGGGGCCTGGACTCTATGATTCAGACAAGCCACAAAATATGTGGCACCAGTGCGCTTGGCCAACCCCTGCCAGGTGGTGGTGACCTTGACTTTACATGCTATAGTTCTACCCAACAACGGTAGGGTAAATGTTAATCGCCTGTGTCTGGGCTATGATGAAGGAGATGGAAACTTAAAACAAAGTTGAAAAGGATTGTATAAACCTTAAAGAGCAGCTGGCTCTGTTCAGAGACCTCAAAAGACAGAGCCCACGGAAACATCTACTTGCTTGGATGTTAAAGTTGTGTAAGAAGTAGCAGATGGTATGTTTATTACAAATAATGAAAGTTTAGTATTAGGATCATTGTGTAATGATCCAAGAGTAAGACTGTGACCAGATGCATTTTGTTAGAGGCTCCATAGGTCATAGGCTCCAAAAGGATATGATCACCCATCAGTTCTGGTTCCAAAACAGCTAAGACTCGATATAGCAGTGGGCATGTATTGGATAATTGGGATGTGTGTCAGTCCTCAATAGATTTAGATAGATCTAGGATACAACACATTTAGGTTGCTGTTATAGGTTTAGGAGATATGCAGACATGGGCGGCCCATGTTCAATGCAGACTACAAATTTGTAAAGGACCCTTTTTTACCATTGATGTATTGGCATCTGAACTACCCAATCCTATACTATGTTTGCAATGAATCCGGTAATCAGAGGTAATACAAAATAGTCACCAGATACATACCTCCACCAGCAGAACCAGTCAATCTGAATACAGAATTCAAGGTGGATTGAAAGAACTTAGTGAAACAGTGTAAAGCTAGCCATACACTAGAACTATATTGCTCCAACACGTCAAAAATGGCTGTAAACTTTTGGTCCAACTTGTTGGTAAAATCAAACATGTTTGATTTTGCCCAAATAATCATTCTAGTGTAGGGGGAACTTTCCCCCCAACTGAATGATAAGTAGGCAGACACTGACAGGTAGTGTCCGTCTACTTCTTCACCACTGTATGCTGGCTGTGATGCCCCTTACAGCCCGGGATCCCTGTCGCTGGTAGTGGCTCAGCGGGAGGAGAGGATCAGCGCTGCTGGTGCTGCGCTGTCTCTCTCCAGGTCCTCATGGTCAGTATTATTAAATGAGGATCCCCACCAGAGCTACCAGGGGGTACTATTCTCAAGTCCCTATCTCCCTTAGAACCGGAGATATGACCAGTCATAGTGGACCAACTTAGGCATCCAGCAGTGCACTAAGTTCGGGTAAGTGCACAGCTGGAGTCCTGGCTTGGAAGTGCTATATATCAGGCCCATAATCTTGGCCAGGCAGGCCACTAATACCATATAAAAGGAAAGAGTCAGGGCTACCAGAGGATATCTTTTGGAGCCTCTAACCCCTTTAGAACTGGAGATATGACCAGTCAAAGCGGTACAAGTTTCTCTGGCCAGCAGTTCCAGAGCTGTCACACACAGCAGTCATTGGGAATTAGTGCAAAATCCAGCATCCTCAAGAGTGAAACTATATGGCTTTATCCCCAAGTGGGGGACATGGATACAGAGGAGGATTAATATTTGCCATATTAAGAGGGCTGGCTGGTTCCCCTCCTGTGCTTAATAGTTGATTTTTCAACTGGACAATGCTGTTTTTCCAGGTCCCAGGCTTTGAAATTATATAGGTTCGGCCCATGATCTCTGGCAAGCACCCCCTGTAACCACTGGAAAAGGAGGGGCCAGGGCTAGCCCCCATAGAACCAGAGATATGACCTGTCAAATAAGCAATGCAATGAGGTGCAGTGCAGTGAGCCCAAGAGAGATGAGGTGCATGCAGGGGGGTTACCACACAGATCCCCCCGGGACATAACTGCAAGCAGACATGACATCCAAACACTGTCCACCTACTTCTGTGACATCACAAGTTGGAGAGAAGTTGGCTGGTCTGGTGAAAAATGTGGCTGGTTGGCTGGTGTAATTGAAAAAGTTGTTTTGATGTGTGGAGCACTGTTTTAGTTGGACAGATAAGTTGGACAGTTGGATGTTTTAGGGAATGTTGGTCTGATGTATGGCCCTGGTAGCTGCTGTGGTGTTCTAGGAAGCTGACAGTCCATTTAGCAACCCTGTATACCCTGTGAAGAAACCAGATGGAAGCTACAGAATTGTTATGATCCCAGTGGTCAGGATGTCAGCATTCAGAATGCTGGTGCCAGAATACCAATAGCAGTTAAAACACCGGTGCCAGCATCCTGACTGCTGACATCCCAAAGGTAAGTATTGGGGTTAGGGGGAGGGTTAGGGTTAGGCACTAGGGAGAGGGTTATGCTGTGAGGGGGATGGCTAGGTTTATGCTGCGGGGAGGGTTCGGTTTAGGCTGCAAGAAAGGAGAGGTGGGTTTAGAGATAGGGTTAGGGTTAGCCTACTTACTGGTAGGTGTCAGCATTGTAATGCAATCAGGATGCCGGTGTCTATATTCTGAGTGTCAGGATCAACATGCTGGTAAGTGGCATGTATTCATTGATTTGGCTAATTCTTTCTTTTCTATCCAAATTGCTCCTGATTGTCAAGATCAATTTGTATTTACTTTGGATGGACAACAGTACACATTGATCACAGGAGATTTATTCATAGCACTACAATCTCTCATGGATTGGTTGCTAGCGACATGCTACCAATGTGCAAACACAAGGCCTCCCACTTTCATTATGCTGATGACATCATTGTTTTTGGCCTACAGTGGAACAAATTGCTGCTGACCTCAAATTTGTTAATAAATTACATGCATAGTCGGGGGTAGATGGTGAACAAAGACAAGGTTCAAGGTCCAAAACAGACTGTAAAGTTTCTGGGCATATTAAGGTCTGGATAGCACAGAACTATTCTTCAACCTGTATCGGACACTATCCAGCTATTGCAGTCCCCAAAAGCAAATTAAAATAATTTATAAAATCTTAGAGTCTTTGACAAAATGTCCCCTCTGGTGGATAGAGAAAATCATCCATTGGATTTTGATCTAAGCAGTTCTTACCAGTGCAGAAAAGATATTCCCCACTAAAGAGTCAATTGCTGGCAGCACAATTAAGCTTCAGTCTGTAAAAATAAGAACTGATTTACCAATTGCTGGCTGTGTCAAGCAGGAGACCTGGAGACTAGGAGACAGTTGTGGCACAAAAGCCAACTTTACAGAAATGAAAGTGGTACTTGTCAGAAAGATGAGGAATATAATCACAAGAACCATCTGCAATCAGCACGCAGTTAACTGATATGATTTAGTTTGAAGCCACTGATATTGAACTTCCCCCATTCAAATACTGTAGGAGGAGGACCAGTGAATGTAGCGGGAACATATGCAAACTAATAATAGATGACAAGAAATTAGTAGTTCATTGGTGGATCCTCCCATTTAACCACCAAAGGCTGAGGTTGGACAGCAGCAGCATACCAACCCATTGAAAAGGCTATACTACATGAAACAGAAAGTGGTGGTTCAAGTCAATATGCATAGCTGAAAGCAGTGGCTGTGTGCATTGAAGAAACAACAGGTTCTGTGATCATTGACAGTTGAATTATATAGAAAGGACTGACCACATAGATTTACACACTGAGGCAAGATGATTTGCAGGTCAAAAGCAAGCCTATTTTTGGAGGTCCTGATCTTTGGGAATACATCTCATTTCATAGCACCAACTGAGTAATAGAGTAAAACACATGGATGCTCAGACTATATTGACCAACAATGAATTTGTGGATTCCCTAGCACAAATGCATAGATAAATTTACAGCAGAAGATAAGTGTGAGCTCTAAAATCTGGGACAATGGGCTCATGCCCAATCAGGATAAAGATACAGTAAGCTGAAAGTACCTATAACTGGGTCAGAATGAAAGGGATTTCTCTTACTTAGCTCCTAGCAAGATACATTGTATGAAAGTGTGGTAAATGTCAGCAGCTAAATCAATGCAATGTCCTGACAGAAGATCTGGGATCCATATATTGGGGAAAAGTTTGGCAAATGGACTTCATTGGACGCCTCTCTACAGGAAGACTACAATATTGCTGTATAGCAATATGGATATATTTTGGAGTACTGGTAGTAAATCCTACAACACATGCAAACAAGAAGCTACACTGAAATTGCTAAATGATATTTGCACCCATTCTGGTACCCCATTGGTGGGGTCAAAGACACAATGAAGATCATTTCACAGGAGCAAATATTTGGGAGTGAGCAGCCACCAATCTTGTATACTGAATGTACCACATTCTTCGATATAAATAAACAATTTAAGTCATATTATACTGTACTACACTCTATACACACATATTCATAAACAAAGCTTCCAACAAGTGATAAATAAGGATAGTTAAGGAAGCAACTTCAAAAGTTAGCATCCAAACAACCAAAAAAATTTATTAATGAGTTAAACAAAGTAGCAATTACATGCTATTTACAACCAACTCTCAAAACAGAATGGCCTATGGAAGTATACTGTAACAAAAGAAATTTTCACAAAATATATACATTTCAATTAAGCATCTACAGTCAGGGGCATAACTAGAATGTTGTGGGCCCCATAGCAAAATCTTGAAAGGCTTCCCCCCCATTGGCACTGAGAGGTAATAAAACCCCACACATTTGCCCCAACATGAAAAAAACATCCTCAGTACTGCAGGGCTATACTGCTCTATACCCCCTATTGCTTCACATCCCTTTATACTTCTCTACATCCTTCTATACTCTTCTACTTCCCTCTATACTGCTCTATGCCAATCTGTGCTCCTCTACATCCCTCTATACTGCTCTATACCCTTCAATGCTCCTCTACATCCCTCTGTACTGCTCCACTTCTCTCTATGCTCCTCTACATGCCTTTATACTGCTCTGCACTCCATTTGATGGAATTTTAATTAAAGTGTCTACTATGTGGTTAGAACCTGGGACCTTACACTGCAGCACTGAGCAGCAACAACTCCTTGGTGGGAGAGGGTTCCTGGGCAGCCACTTGCCTCCACTTGGTGGTAGAAAGCATCATTATAAAACCCACGCTCCTGCACACAAGCACACACAGTAGAAACAGCATGGACATGGACATCTGCTGGCTAGCTCTAACAGCAGTTATCTTTGTAAATAACTCAATGGCCTCATGGGGTTTGTAGTTTATCTTTAACTGTATGAGAGTCTGAGCAGTAAAAGATAAACTAAAAATCCCATGAGGTCACTCTTCTTCCTTCTCTGACTGGCTGTGTGCCTTGAGCTTGGGCAGACAGGTGACTCCAGGTTGCCCAATCCATGTGAGACAGGCAACCCGGGCCCCATAGCAGCAACACACCTTGCACCCACAGCAGTTAGGCCACTGCCTACAGTTCTCCACCATAAACTAAATAAAGATCTTAAATTGGTACAACCTTACATGCCAATTAAATTACTAAAGCAAGATTTTAAACTCCTTGCACAAATACTTATTTTCATATTCCAAGTACTCATATGACATTTATTAGCCCCACAACAAGTGGGATTTGCTTACATGTGCCACTTTAAAAATGTAATCACAACTACACAACCAGTGTTAACTTAAACCTCTAATAATAAATCTTCACTACACATACTCAGCTTGGATACAGAAAAAGCAATTTCATAAAGTCTCAAGGATTAATTTATAAAACATATTTTAAATGCCCCCAAGATTTTTTAAAATATGATCATTTCTGCCTTCTTTCCTTTAATCTATTAAAATATATACAAAATACTGTATTACAAAATACATAGTTTCCCTCCTTAATCATATATTAAAAACAAGGAAAATATATTGCTATAGACAGTGGAGTTTGTTAATGATGGGAAACAAGACCCAACTTAAGTGGATCAAATAAGTAAACTTATAAAAGGCTAAGAAAAAAACATCCATAAGGAAAATCAAGTCCAAGGCTTCTTTGAAAATTTAGAGTTACATTTAAACTTTCTCTATCTCAACAATCAAGCAGTAAAATAAAAATTGCTTTCAATACACAAATTAGTGTGTTACTAGAATACTTAAGAAGACATGCCACAAGGAATATGTAATTTACTTCACATACAGTAGAATGAGCTGTGCTGGAAGATTTTTACTAACTCTTCCACTTACGGCATAATACCCAGTTGTGGATTCAAGGGGGGACCGGTGCATGTGACCCCTCCCCTCCCATAATATTGTGGCACATTGTTTTATTGTGTAATGACCAGCATTTGGACTTTAGCTCTGCAAACATTTTATTAAATCTAGTGATGGATTGAAATGAATGGTATGCAGTACACACCTGGGACTTAAATCTGGTGGTCCAAGGCTTGTAACTGTTGGAAGATGGAGCATTAGATTCTTTTCCCGTCTTCTGCTGTTAATATGGGATTCGTTTTCCATCCTCGTCTTTGCAATGTTTAGATTAGACGATTTCATTGGTGACTTAAATGGAGCATTTCCCGAAAAAGGTTTCAAATTGATCCCTAGAGAGCTATTTGAAGATTTCTTATATTTAGATGTTGTGTTCCTTGTACGTATTGGTGAAAGCTCCTCCTCCCCTGTATCATCATCATCATCTTCCACAATGAACGATAGCCTTTTATTTATGCTGCCATTTCCCCTGGGTTCTGTCTGAAAATACAAAATTTAGCATGTTAAACTTTTTTGTGTTTTACAGTCATTTTATATTTTTCATTTTAAAGGTTAATGCCATAACACTTTAAAATGACAGAGTAGTTAAATCAAACAATATTGGCAATTACATGTAAGATATACTACGTAAATGACTTTAAAATTGCAATACTGTTTCAATTCAGGAACTATAAAGACTAATATATAGGATATAAGTTTATTATTTTCCGGTTACAATCCACAGATTACTAGCCAGCATAGTTTTTAGAAGTTATTTCTTCAATTTTGTACATTTAGCCTTTAGCACAATGTGTTTATTGCAGTATATATCAAATTCCGTTATCAGTATGAGGGACAAATGACTTTAGAGTCATTAAGGGACAAAAAGCAGCAACTTCTTCAATCAGCTTTTACAGATTTCTCAATGAACTCAACTCCTTCACTTGGCTAAAGAGGGTCAAACAAATGAGAACCCATTATTAATTACTGGCCGATTATATCTCTAAGTCTCACTGTGAGTAATGCATCTATATGAACATTACAATGTGAATTATGTTAAGGGTAACCTTATATACTGATAGCTGAACCTGTCACTTAATACGCATATTATTTAATATAATGAGAACAATTTAAGTTAAGGTAGCTATAAAAGTATTTTGTTACATGTTGAAAAATATATTTAAACATTTCAATATCCTACATTCATTATTATATTTAAGATTGTACAGTATATAGACTTCTCCGGTGTGTGTGACAAACAAGTATATCCACAAAATAAACACAATGATGGTTACTTTTAAACATTGCTAAAATGTGAAAGCTTGAATTAAAACTAATGTTTTAGTTTATATTCATTCTCTAACTTGCACTAGAACAGTGGTGAAAACTTAATGAGCTGGGGGCCCACTAAATGAGTTTTAGTAAGCCATTACGGCCACACACAGAATATTTTACCAGTAAAATTGGTGGAACAAACAAACAGGTATAGAGTTTTGCATAGCACAGGGAAATCACAAGAGCGGATGGTGCTTAACATATTGACATACCACAGTACAGGAATAAACAGAGATACAGATCAACAAAGGGCAAACACACACAGGAAAAGGTAATCCCTAAGGGTGTAGGTGAATACACTGTGACATAACAAATGGCAAAAAACAATAAATTGAATCCCTGCAAGAACAGCATTCAGATGACTCTGTTGCACTCACCTTGCAGACTATGGGGATCAAGAAGAGGAGAAAAATAATACTGTTCACTCTGTATTTCCACCTGAGTCCCCTGACAGGTAAGAGGGGATGGGTGGGGGGAAAGCGGACCTGGACTCCCACCTGGCCCTCCATCCACCCCGAGCTAGGGTAATTAGTACATTCTCCCCCCATCTTGTCACCTCTATACAGGAGCGAAACCGGTTAGAGGATCCAAAGCCCTATGCGAATGCACAACTGGACAATTGTTATCTTAGTGCATTCGCTCCTTTGCCATCGCTGGGACTGGTTGCCATATACTTTTTATTGTTGTTGTCCACTTGGGGAATCCTCCATACCATCTGGAAAATAGAGGCTACTGGTGTCCACTTCCAGCATCAGCATCTGTGGTCCAGGCCCACTCCCGCAGGTGGATACATGGGCGGCGTGCAATTGCAGCCGCTGCACCTCTCTTTACAGCACGGGGAGTGTTCAGGACTGGCTATTTCCGCACAGCATATTGAGTGCTGACTACTAACATTAGTGGAGAGCGGTGATTATACAAGTTTTCATATTTCCAATTGTATTTTCATCTGTGGCTTAGAACCAGGAGCAATATCTTATGAATATATGGACTGAGTCCTTTTAAAAGCACACTGTTATTCACATTAGACATGGAGATCTTGATAGAGTCATTGCGATTATTATAGTTGTATTATTGGTTGTATATATTTTTTTATATGCGGTATTTATGTATGTGTTACATGTCTAAATATTGATGTTTACATTAAGGCTAGTCATATTCTAGTCTGAATAAATATACATTGCATATAAAATATACTAATAAATTTATATGTATTTTTTAGTGAACATCAGACCCCCTGATTATTCTATTTTTATTTTATAATAAATGGTGTCTTATTAGTGCAAATAGACCTTTCTCTCTGTATGCCCCTGCATAAATGCAGTAAACCAATAACACATTCCCTCCACCCCTTGATTTGTCTAAACTTTTAACAGATTTCACCTACACCTAGACACATACAGGTTGTGGAGTAGTGGGAGGTGGTGGGCCAATCTGGATGTCGTGTTGAAGGTAGGAAGTACAAATTGTTCCAAATTACAACTTTTTTCAAAATTGTTCTTGTGTGAAGGTTTATTCTTCTGATGCAAAGTATATCAGACACTTTAGCATGAAGTTAACATGTAAATCAACACATGCAATAAAGGTAAAATTTCTGAAAACTTGCCAGAAAACCACTGTTTTCAAATACAAATGAATGTAAGTCGCTATCCTGATGTTTTTGATGTACTGAATGCAAATGGCGCTGATGTAATAAGTTCCTGAAAATAAACCAGAAACCAGTGCCAAAGAATAGAGGTGGTTATGACAGGCAAGATAGCTACAATTGCAGCTATCTGGCAGCCACCTTGCTATTTTTTTTTTTAATAAATAAATAATAAATAAAAACCCTATAGTTCCCTGTATCCAAAGTGCTACTAACATTAACACTTTAATTCTAGACTGGTAGCTTAAACATCAAGGGTCATGGGGGGTGGGCAACTGTGTGGATGACAAAAAACAGCATTAGGCTCTGATAGGCTCGGCTTGGGTCACTCTCATGCGTACTGTTCAGTACTGGTGCCTCCATGATCCACCACTTATTGACAAACCTCAGATCTCTTGCATATTCTGTCATGTCTTCTCATTTATTTCCTACATTAGGAAAATGTTACCAGCTGTATATTTGTGTCATATTGTGACTTCCTTTTCTAACTGTAACTGTACAACAAAACCTTTATGTAGTTAAGCATGCTTTACTTAGAACCTATGTTCTAAGTGAATGTTGATGACAAATGTTAAAACATATCCTCCATCCTGACATAAATCCAACAGGTATGACATTTATGTCTTTAATATGACACATTTAATCATTTACATTTCTATTCCTTCCCTTTCCATCACTAGTAGATAATATAGAAGCTACAGTAATACTGGTCCTTCCTTTTCTCCAAATGACACCATTGTTCACAGTGACACATTAAAGATTCTAAAAGGACTGAATGTTCTTCACATAAATATTCACAGTCTACCACCTAACTTAGATGAACTGCTTGACACTTACTGCACCAACATAACGTCATATTATTTACAGCAACGAATCCTAAAATTGGTGATGCATCACTTGCCATAAATGGATTTTCTATTTTTAGGAAAGATAAGACTAAAAGTAAGAAGGTTCTCTGTATTTTGGGCTGAAGAGTAATGTTAGTGTAATGAGGGGTGGGGGCATGTACTAATTACCAGGGCCCAAGCTAGTTGGAGCGGCCTGGTGGGGTCCCGGGTCCACTGCCCCCTTTCTTACCTGTCAGTGGCTGCAACCTCTCTCCCCAGCCCAGCACCTACTGCTGTGTGCTTGGCTGTGGTGGGTTCAGTGAGACTGCTGAGCATCAGTCTCCTGTGTCTGCATGATGTGGGGGGGGGGGGGGAGTGATCACACTGATCACCCTACCCCCTGGATCTGCCCCTGTCTGCAGGGTGCATAGCACTGTGAATACATTTTTTAAATTCTTTTGTAGGGGGTGTGACCACTCCTTCACAATTAGGTCACGTTCCCTACAGTACCCAGGCCCTTACTGAAAATGTCAGTCAATCAATATTGCTGGCAACTATGAAATGCCTAAAGCCTCCCTTTAGCATCTAACTTTTATGAAACATTTTCTGGGTAGATTTCTTTCAGGACCTTGATTTTGCATTTGAGTATTTGTTCCAGTAACTCTGCAATGTCCTTTCACTATTCTACAGTGCCAGAGGGCATGGAGCTTATCCTCTTCCAGTGGACACATAAGATCTTATACCCGTTAGAAATTCTAGAAAAAACTTGTGTAAATGAAGGAAGTTTAGCAGCTTTCCTAATGATCCTCATGATTGCAGAACCGTCCTCATTTTGGTGCGATAGTCCCACTTTTTGGAAACTGTCATTCCACCCTCCAATTCGAGGGCCTCATTGTCCTGCAAGGTGGGGTGGGGGAGATTGGGAGGCGGCAGGTTGGGAGGAATTTCTCTGGTATGTGCACAGCATTCAAACACTGTAGAAAGAGGCAGCTACTGTATAGAATACAAAATAAATAAATAAAAGTGAGGTTCCTTTGTGCAACTGACACAGAAATCAAATAGTGGCAGATTTAGAGGCCACTTCACATAGATACTGATGATGTTGAAAACACTGTCTTTGCTATGAACTTGAAGATTGCCCACTTAAACTCTTCTCTTTTTATTTCAGTTCAAGCCCTATTAGCCACCAACAATTTTCTAATTAAAAAATAAAATGGCTTTTAACATGATTTTTTGCCAGATGGTAATTATCGAGCTATCCAATTAAAGCCCATTTTTTTATGAGAAAAGTGTCCCATATTCCTGAGAAAACACACAGAGTCTGTGAAACCTGTGTGTTTTCGCCATCGTGGACAAAAAATGGGTTTGACTTAGGGGATTTCGTTTCACCTGCCTGATGCATGTGAAACACAATCCCAGATTTAAAATTAGATAGCCTTGTCGGCAGTAATTAGCTGTGGCAAACAGCCGTGGCTAATAGGATACCGGTCTTAGGGGGTCATTCAGACCCGCTCGTGAGCAGCAGTACGCTGGCAAGCGGGTCGATGTCCCCCACTGCGCATGCGCACGATGGAGGGGGCTCCGTTGTGCGTATGCGCAAGACCCAGAGAGCGACGGGCTCTCCATCGCTCCGGGTCTCGCACCAAAGGGGGCGTGCTGTCGATGTTGATTGACAGCACACCTCCTTTGGTGGGGGTATCGGGGCGTGCCTGCCAGAAGGAGGGGTTCCCATGGGAATGCCTACCGTCTCAAGCCGGTCCCACTGACATCACTAGTGTCACTAGTGTGGGAGTGAGCCAAAATCACTCCAGGGCTTGCGGCAGCGAGACCCTACTGCAGGGTCTCCATCGCAAGCCCGATGGTCGCGATGGTCTTGACCATCGCGACCATCATTATGGACGCTCGCTATAGCTGTGGGTGGTAACCCACAGCTATGCGAGCGTCCATGAGGACACTCCAAAAAAAGGTAGGAGGGCCCTGATTCAGAGCGAGCGCTCTGGTCAGAGCGTTCAGCTCTGAATCAGGCCCTTAGTGTAGATACAGGTTGAGTCTCCCATATCCAAATATTCCGAAATACAGAATAAGTTTGGCATGACTGAGATAATGAAACGTTTGATTTTTAATGGTTCAAATTACACAAACTTTGTCTAAGGCACAAGTTATTAAAAATATTATATAAAATTACGTTCAGACTGTGTGTATAAGATGTATATGAAACATAAATGAATTTAATTTCTGTACACAAACTTTGCTTGAGTCACAAAATTATTGAAAATATTGTATAAAATGACCTGCAGGCTGTGTGTATAAGGTGTATATAACACAAATGTATTCTGTGTGTAAAAATCAACCCTTGCTGTCTGTCATTTATGCTGTGGTTTCAGTCAAACTTGTGGGAGATCTACTATATAGTTTATTGATTTTTCATTATTCAACAATTGATTCTTAGATCCCCTTTCATAGTTATACACCAATGGCAAGTGAGAGTTTAGCAAGTAATTTTACTATATTTTAGACAAGAATAGGATTTGATAACCAATTACAGGTGAACATTATTTAATATATCAACCTATTGACACCCTGGTCCAGTTAAATGATATATTCCAATCTACTCTCAATACATTTTACTACAGTATATTATTCTAGAGGCAATAACAAACATCAGTGGACCCTGCGTTTTTATTGTGTATAGTTCACATTATCACAATTTATTTTTCTTTTGCACTAACACGTATATTGTCAATTTATATTTGTTTTATTTTAGACCTATGTGTATTTCACTGTTTTATCCCTCTTGCTTTGAGAAGATTTTAAGACAATAGTTAATAAAAGTTATATTTTAGTGAATCAACTTTCTCTGTTCGCCCAACAATACAACCCCGTTCTTTCCTCCCCTAACTTCATGATTACATTTTTTTGTCTAGGGCTGCACCCCCATACTCAGATGTACGACTGATTTGATTTGATTTGGGGCCTTACGATTACACACAAAATTAGTGTGCAGATACTTTCCCCTTTTTCCCAGTCCTTTTCATTGTTGTACTATAGGTCAGAGGTAAAGTACTGCAGGTGTGTGTTTCTAGTGGTGAGAGCCTTCTGTGTGTCTTTATTTCTTTCTGCTCCTTTTCTTTCTGGGTGCCAATGGGCCTTACAATCAAGACTAAGGTTGCAGTTTCCACCTGGTATAGCAAGCACTCATAGGTGAAACTCAGAATATTAGGCCAAAAGTGCCAATGATGATCTCCACTCTACCCTGAGGAAACATACCTGTTAAAGTAAGGTATTCCCACTGTATCAAGCAGGGACCTTACTGATCCCTTGTCCTGTTCTTTACTTTTCTGGTCCATTCCGCATCTGTTATCTGTACCACTCTCAACTAAAGTATCATCCACTCAAGGTACTTTGGTGCTGCGACTACTGCCCCTTGCAACATTACATTTTCAAGAAGGAAAGGCTAAAGATGGGATTCTAGTTGAATTCATCATGGACTTTTCTAGAACTGAAACTTGGCATCAATAATGATTATGATTTAGAGCAAAACTTTTTTGAAAAGAGAATGTAAATGAAAGAACTTGGAAGGTTATGGAAGAGAGCTAGAGGAAAAGTTTTGCTTCCTGGTGGTACCAAGCAAATTTGCAAGAGATATGAATCTAACCATGGTTTAGCTATAGGAAATATGGCTACAAAAGTGAAGTGCTAAGCAATCCAGAATGGGAGTTTATTTGTTCCGACATAGGGCCTGGTTCAAAGATGCACTCAACACAGCAGCGAAAATATGCTAATGTCTGCAAAGATCATCTGAGCATAAGGACGCCCACTGCTGCCTTCTTACCTGCATGCGATGACGCATACCTGTGTAAATATCGGTAACATCGCCGTACATCTGCGGCCATCTTGGCCTTGAAGCAGGTCTGACCTGCTGCAGCCTTGGGAGCTCTTCGGACATGCAGAGGTGCATATGCACTCGCAGTGGCTATTTTATGCACACCCATGTAATGGCATTTAAATGGATAGACATGCCTGCGTTTCTCAGACCACCCCCCTCACCACCCCCAAACGCTGGCAACCTGTCACCCACTCTGCGATGGATTCCTATGTGCATCTGTAATCGCAGTGTGAATGCTGCACACGTACAGTCCGACTTATACATGTGCACAATGGTAAACAATTGCTCCATTGCATGTGTTATTGCCTTTGCGTCCCTCTTTAGATCAGGCCCATATTGATGTTGCACTGAATTTTGCTCATCAGAGAAATTCAGCATAAAGTGCTGTGTGATAAATTTAAGAAAATCAACACTAATTCAGCAATGAAAGTAGCCTTGGGGGTCGATTCAGACCTGCTCGCTAGATGCGTTCGCACGCTAGATGCATATGCAAATTTTGGCATGGCAAGCGATCGCATGGCAAGGCATTAGCACGCCCACTATGTCTTGGCGTGCGAACGCTCTGTGTTTGCAGATGCCCACTAGCCTGTCTCAAGACACCCACTTGCGCACGTCCTCTCCAGGAAGTGTATGCAACCATCAGTACATTGAGTACCATCGGTAGCGAACGCAGAGCTTGTGGCTAACCATACCCTACTGCAAGCACTGCGAGTGCTCCAGTGTGAAATACAACCAAGTGACGTGTACTATGATGCTGCCTCTTAATTATGCACGCCTCTGAAATGGCGTTGAGACGCTCAGGCAAGCCTGTGTTCGCACCTCCACTCCCCCATTTCTAGCGGCCAGTCCCTGTCACCACCTACAAATGGCTTCTTCTATCACTCATTCTGCAGTGCTGTCTATGGGCGGCGAGCGTACACTTCCCGATCGCTCGCACTAGTTTGCGCACGCGTATTGAGATGCATATGCATGCGCAGAATGCAAACAATCAGCTGGCTGCGTGCGAACGTATCCTAGCGAGCAGGTCTCGATCAGGTACTTGGATCCAACACCAAATATTGACAGTCATGTATCAAAAAAAGCGCCACTATGGAATGATCCGTTTCATGAGCAGGTTATAAAATCATTAATTTACGTGTATGAATTGAATATGACAGTAACTTTAAGCCTGCAAAAATACCAAGACAGTGTCTTTCAATTTCTTCAGTAGATACAAAGTTTATAGGCCAAAAACTTGTTACAACTAGTAAGACTCCAACCCAAATCCATTTAATAAGGAAATAATTATTTTGCAAACTGTACAGTGGCCCAGAGAATCAGGAAAGAAAAAAAACTACACTTCAATCACCTTCAGAAAGGCTGAATATGCCATAGCTGGGAAAGGAAAAGATGCCACTATTATAATTTTTGAAAGTGTATTTTCCAGGAAGTTGAAATTATAATTATGTGTCCACTGATAACCAGCCTAATCCCATAACAACAATGAGCCCGATATAGCCAGTTCATAATATGACACACAGTTTGCAGCCTCCTCTCTCCAATGACACTAATCCAGTCACCATGTTTGATTTATCAGTCATGTGTGGTCTACCAAGTATTTGGCCTTCTACATTCTTTGTTTTGCTCTACAGAGACTTGGCTGTCAGCAATTAGAGCACCCTCTCCTCTCAGGGCACTCCAGGTAGGAAGGGGGGGGGGGTTCAGGGTGCTGACAGCCAGGGTTCTGGAGACCATTACATTAGCAATATGCAGCCTTCATTTTTATTATTTTCATTTATTATTTATTTAAAATGTAACAGTAAGGGATGTGAATCCATGATAACTGCACAGACAATGGCCTTTTTGAAAACTATTCCAACAAGCAATCTCATAAAAGGATGGATGGATTTGTCCTTGGACCCTCCACCCACACCTTTGATTTTAAAAAGGGCAAGTAATTCTAAAATTTACAAACCACCAGACACTTCTGCTGTAAGAGAGGGGCTGAATATGTTTTTTTATTACAGGTAGTATTTGTTTTAGAGGATTGTCCCCACAAAAGAAATATAAAGTTTAACATTACTTTTTTTTGTTCTTGTTGCAACTTGGTGAACTGACACAAACATCCTAAAATTGTTTTCAAATTAAAATATTACATATACTTTTTTTATTTTTTGCCTAGGGCTCAGTGGTCATCTTTGACACAGTTGACATTGACAATTTCATCATCGTCATAGGCATCACTGATGTCAAGAAGATCATCATATTCTTTCCCCAATATTAGTTCATTCCCACTGGAATCTAGACTTGCATATCCATGATTTGAAAGATGACTATGGTGTTCCCCAAACAATTTGTAGTTCATTTTGATGAACACCAATTTCTCTACATTTTTGTATAGTTGCCTCTTACATCGATCGCTCGCAATGTTCACTGCTATGCTAAACACACTTTCAGAGTACACTCTTTAAGGGTGGGCAACTTAAGTACTACATGGCTAATGCATACATTCTGCTCAAAATGTCCTTCTTCCTCTAGACAATCTGTGATACTAATTTGTGTATTGACAGTAAAGTATGAGATGCGTTAGAGTTGTCACTATCAAAATTGGGCATTTTATTTAAACAACCTTTTGAGTCATCATCTGTGAATTTCTGAGTTTTTTTCCTGGCACTACTACTAGTACTAATAGTAGCTGTCGAAGCCGGATAATTGGCTGAGACAGGATCGGTGTAAAATTAGATCGGGGTGACGCCATTTTGCGACTGGCCGCACAGCACCATTTTAGTGAAACTTGCCATTATAAGTACATACGGCAATGCTATTATTTAGCGTCGTGCCATTCCCACGCAATGGAATGAAGTTAAAGGTCCTCAGCATACAAATACAGACAGTCATTAAAACATAAAATTATTATCCCTACAAAACACATACCATGGTGTACTCCACAAAACACATAGTCGCACAACGCTAACTAGCATCTTTTCCCAATTCCCCAATACTTACACACTGCACACTTACATAAAAGGTTCCCTAGCATTAAAGTGTAATATCCAAGGTTTATTCAGTAATTATTAATGTTGTATAATAAAGGTTATTTGATATCTAAGGTTTAGTACATGGTAAGCAGACCGTGTTTGGTGTTGTACTGATCCACTGTGTCTCCACAGATTTCTGGTATCATCGGTGAGAAGATCGCAACATGCGTCTGCAAACTATGGACTATAGAGAGTTAAAATATTAAAATGTACTTTGTAATGTTAGCAGCTTAGATTAGCATGCAGCAGGAAAAAGGACACAAAGGGTTGTTAGAGGCTGTTTGTGTCCATTCGAATTGACCTATGAACTATCCTGTAACAGAAGCACCTTTAAGAAGAACCAATGGAATCATGTCAAACTTGTCTATTGTATTGCCTATCACTGTAAGAGTATATATGAGCGCTCTCTGACCCCAGCCTTTAGTCTTCTTGCTATGCTTTTGACGGAGGTTTCTAATGCTGATGCCGGTATCTGGGCCCAGAGCGCGTGCGTATATAACAACTGTACCTTGGGTCTGTATGATTTATTTGTGATAATTGTCTTTAGATCACGGCGTGTAGCCATCTGTTTTTATATTGAATAATACATTTTGGTGATTTGGAACCACATTCAAAGTCTGAAAGCATTTATTTACTGTGCGACTCATTACACTAAATAGCGACAATTTTAGAAGGTATAGGCAGGAATTTTAGAAGGTATAGAGAGGATTGCATAGAGGTTTTAATTAGGTATCCATACAGCACTAGTTGAAGCTGAAGTAGAAGATGTGACACTTGATACTTGAGGACTGATTCAGAGATGGATGCTAACACTGCTGTTGCAAATTTGTATGCAGCGGCTATGCAAAAATATGCAAATTTTGCAGCTTCCAAGATTAGTATTGAGATGACCATCGATAGCTTCACATATCTAAGTGAATGCATGCAAAGACACAGCAACAGATGCAGATCAGTTGATAACGGTCTTCTGAATAAACCTATGGTTGTGCAGAATGGCCGCAGGAACTGAGATGCCAAAGCTATTTTTACTGCTTATTGGATAACAATATTAGGCACAGATACACTCTGAAATATGGTTGCGACCCACCTGTGTTTGAATTGCCATGTCCCCCTCATTGCAACCCACATACAGTATGGTCCCTGCCTGTCAATCACTCTGCAAGTAAATCCTCACTGCCAGTGAGATAGGTAATGAAACTTGATGCATACACCATGTGACTCAGATGCATTTCATGCACATGACCACCAATTATAGCTAAATTGTGCAAACAGCTGCATTGCATCTAGCCCTAAATCAGGCCCTTGGTCCATCAACTTTCTCACAAGGATCTCTTTACATGTCTTAAGATCTGGATCATTTGGAAAAAATAAATGACATAGGACTTAGGACCTAGGATCAAGTATGGTTGACAAAATCTAGTAATAATTTTGCAACATCTTGCACACCCTTGGATCATTGCAAAGGGAATAAAGACATTGATCTACTAGGCAAGGGGTTCCCAACCATGGTCCTCAAGGCACACTAACGGTCCATGTTTTAAGGATAGCCACACTTGAGCAAAGGTGACTCAATTAGTACTTCAGTTTTGATTTAACCACCTGTGTTGAAACATGGATATCACTAAAACCAGGACTGTTAGTGTGTCTTGAGAACCGCGGTTGGGAATCACTGTACTAGGCCATCATACGTTGCAGAATCACAACTTGACTCAGGCTTGCAGAGTCAGAACTCACTTAGTTTGTTACACTTTGAAATGGTTTCAATAGCTTGCATATAACTGAAAGGATTATCCAGTGTGCTGCAGTAAGGTAACATGCTCACCCTATCCCTATATCATGGTTAGATGCATAGCTCTTGATGGCTTGCTGCTGTTCTTCCAGTGGCTCAAGAATATGAGGGGCTAAATGTAATAGCTTGTGATTGTCCGACGCTGCAGGGATTTTTGTGAGTCTGCCCTGTAAAGGCTAAACCCAAGCTGGTTTAGCCTTTACAATGATTGTCACTTAAAAAATATGGAGAGACTCACATAAATCCCCGCAGCGTCGGAAGTTCGCAAGCTATTACATTTAGCCCACAGTGTGGAATTCCAGCTTATTAATACTTCTGGCTTTAGCTGATTATATGGCAGGTCATATTTTTTTTTGCAGATGGGGAAAAATTCTACAGGCCATTGCAGAATTACGAAAATACCCTGAAATTTTACGTGCCATGGAGAATCATCAAGTTTATTGTGTGGGCAACACATGGAATGTGTTTAAAGTTCCCAACTGAAATTGCATGCACAGTGTTGGCTCCATTATCGGATAGGAGAAATCCAGAGGAGAGTGTTAGCTGGGTTAGCCATTTAAATATAAAATTACAAAACTTATGCAACAAGTTTACACCGGCATGTGTCTTTCTGAATCTAACAATACATAAAGTAGTTTGCCAGTGAATGAGTTGCACTGCTATGCTGACAGAATGAGAATGATGCTGCTGCTTTGCTGCCACTGCTGCTGAGAGTGATACACCAGGGGCTGTCGTGGTCATGTAGTCTTTCATTTAACCAATGACACTTGTCCATGCACTGATCCATCACTTAATATAATACAGTATGATGAATTTACAATTAAATTAATATACAACAGGTAAAACCTATTATATAATATATTTATATATATATATATATATAAACATATATATGTATATATATATACACACACACACACATATATATATATATATATATATATACACACACACACATATATATATATATATATACACATATACACACACACATAGTGAGATAGGGAAGGGGGAACTGATACCATGCAATTCACTAAAATAAAATACTAGCATAGTAGCCCTAGGAATTCTGTGATATAACTGTACTGCACACAATATATAAGACTATAAAAGATTAAGTACAAGAATAAAATTATATATTTTTTAACACTATTGTAAACTTGTTTGGGGGGGTAGAGGGGTGGCAGATAAGTTCTTTGACAAATACCAGCATAGTAGCCCAAACTTTTGCAGATTCTTAGATAATCTATGATATAGTTCAGCACACACTATATAAGAGGCTTTTCCTGCAGGTGCGGGATTTTTGCAATTCAATTAGGTGCATGTTTTTTTAAATTTAGAGCCCGGGAGGTTTTTTTTCACACACCTCCAGAGCAAGTGTGATTTTTTCCAAAATCTTTATTTTTCGGGAAAAACACTGGGACTTGCTCTGGGATCCCAGCGGCACCCCCCTCCCTCCCCGAGGACTAATTATGCAATTGGAAGTTTCCAAACTACATAATTACTTACCTTCTGCAGTGATGTCTTCTGCATCGTCTTCTGCATCCAGCGTCGGAAGTCGGGTCCTCTGCTGCAGGGTGAGTGAGTGTTTGTTAGTGTTTGTAAGTGTGTGTGTATGAGTGCTGGGTGTGTGTGCCCCCCCCCTAGTGTCTGTGTGCCCTCCCCTGAATGGCCACTGGGAGAACTACATCTCCCAGCAGCCCTTGCCCCTCCCACCAGCCCCAGGAGCCTCCTAGCAGCCCCCGGGACTCCCAGCAGCCCCTCTCCAGTGTGTAGATAGAGAGGAGGCCACCGGTAGCCGCAAAGACCACCAGAGATCCCCGGCCAGGTAAGTGCAGAATATATATTTTTTTTATGCGGCGCAGGGTTTTCAGAGCTGAAAACCCAGCAACCACTATTTATTAATTGGATACCGCGGGTATCGGGAGCGCGCATACCTGCGGTAATCCAAAATTGGGCATGAGGGGTGCGAGGATTTTTCCTCACTAAACCTCGCACCCAATTGAATATGCCCCTTAGTCCTATATAAGATTCCACCCCATGTATTATTGTGGGGTTCGGTGTTGAATGACAGGGGAACTATGTGCCCCTGTCATTATCGGTGCTGCTATCTATAAGTTAGCAGTGCCGATGTGCTGTGCAATGTATAAGCGATCAGTGGCCCTGACCGTTCCTACAGCTGCAGCTATTGATAGGACAATGACAGCTGCAGCTGTCGCTATCACCACAGCAGGGACAGCACTCTCCCTCTTGCGGCGGCTGCTGGCTCTGGGCTGCATTCAAGATCTTGCGATGCTTGTGAGATCTTGCGCATGCCCAGTGGAGCCTGCCAGACAGGGAGACACAGCGCATAAGCCCTAGGCTGATAAGCTGTATGCTCTGGCAAGGATCGCTGGAGGGGGGAGTTTTCACTCCCCCACTCTGGCAGATGAGATGTTACTCATCAGTACTGCTTCCTACTTCACCTCGCTAAAGAGTGTGCGGCATGATACGTGCCACTATAATACATCTTCCCCAATGTAAGGATTATATTTATTTGCTACTGTCATATGTAACTAGCAATCATGGCAGAAGATAACTACAGATAATATAATTTAAGTGAACTGTATATTCTATATTTGCCAGATATTATCATTTGAGGCACATGCCAAGATACAGTACCAACCAAAAATTGCATTTTGACTGTGAGAGTAGCTGCTTTCAAGCAAATAGGTTATATGGATTTTAACATTTTGGCTCACTAAATATGTTATGTAGATCACCTTATATTTAATATAATAAGAGTATCCCTACATCTAAAGATGCTTTGAAAATAAATTAAGCAAACCTTATATTGTTTTAATGATAATGTGGCCACAAAGGAGCCATAGCATATGGACTAAATTCTATTTCAGGAGAGCTAGTTGAATGGCAGCTCATTAATCAATGTAAATATTCAGGGAAATATGGTATTCAGCTCAAAATAACCCATGTATTTAATTGTACATTTATAGATTAAGCTTACAGTATGTGTTCCATATAATACATATTTTGACTTACAATAATACCCATAATTTTATGAAACTAAATATATGAGTCCTCCACCTAGCTAACAACTTCTAAAAGAAAACAGATTTGATAATAGTTTCTCCTTGACTTTGCAGAGGGGGCATATTTAACAAGTTTCACCAGTGTAAATGTTCGATCACAATTGTACCACTAAATTAATTGTAATACTAACATAATAGATGAAAAATAAAGTTTTATTATTTCATTAAACATTTTTTTTTATTAATTTTTTTTTAGATATTTTTTTTCTATTTCACATTAATTTATTTATTTTATATTACTCGTATATTTTCACTGAGCATGCTGAGCTCACCAGTTGGTTAATAAATATGTGTATCTCCAGAGACTAACGTGGAGATGTGATAGTGTAATTTAACAACTACTGTACCTCTATGGGACAGTGTTACTTTGTATACTCAGCTGCCCAAGCAATATATATATTTGTCTTTATAAAATTTCATATGTTTGTGGTGATAAGTGTTTATTTTTTTGCTATTGCTGCTATAGAAAGGGGAATATTGATAAAGCGACCATTTAGTATTTAAATAATAAAGAATTGCAATTAATGTTTTGTTTTTATAATTTTAGATAACATCTGTATTAAAAAGGTGTTACTTATCAAAATGCTGTATGTACTGCATACTCTAACATATAGAAGGGAATACAATAGGGCATGAGTTTGGAAAATTGCAGATTTTTCCGATGATTTTGGTGCTACATTTAATGCGGTAATATATTAAAGGTAAAACCGACCTGGACTGCATAGCTATTATTTGTTTTTGTGAATACATTTTTATACAAATACTTACAGTTTTATCACATTACCTATAGTTGTTAGAATTTCAATGAAGCTTTTCTCCTGCAGCCTCAATGGATTGTGGATTTTCACTATGCTGCAAATAACAAACACCCCTTAGAGTATACCTCCCAACATTTAAGTCCGGGCAGGAGGGATAGCTGACCGCGCCTGCAGTGCACGCTCAAAAATAGGGGGCATGGCCTATCTGTGCAGCATTTCCTGCAAGGCCACGCCCCGTTTTCATCATGCTGAGGGGCTTGCCCGGTGGTCCGGGAGCTGCTGGACAGCTCCCCAGCCTCTCCAGGAGCCGGCATTGTGTATATATAAATGAAGCATGCAGGTGCGCGCCATCCATTCACTGCTGCTCAGCTAAGTAGAGCAGCAGTGTTAGTGGGTCCTCCCCAACTTCCCCCTGCCTGCGGGACACTGTGGCCCACAGGTGGGACAGCGGGACAGTGCCTCTAAAATGGGTCTGTCCCGCTGAAATCAGGACAGTTGGGAGGTATGCATAGAGTAATGTGCACAGCCAAACATTTTGGTGATGCCTGGTGGCACATTGTAGATAACTGAAGTCCCCATTAACAACCAAAACATCATGTTAGCCATGCCAGCGCAGCTTAGATGTCACTACCCCTTGTAAACAAGCCGTCTCCATTCACAAAATCACCATGGTTGGACCTACATAGACAAATATCCAAACCAATAGAAATAGAGTGGGAAAACTAAATTTGCTGTGTATCTTAATAACACTGATTAGAGGATACTACACTATGTAATATATGTAGTATGTAATAATGTCAATCAAAGCAGTCAGTTAAAATGTACTGTACCTGTGATAAAGTTGATTTGCATGAGAGTCTTGACATTCTCTAAAATAAAAAAAATGAAAATATTACTCAAATGATAAAAAAAAGACAAAAGTAGCATATGTTAAACCTCATCACTACCTATCTATCTCTATTCTATGATGTAGAATTGAATGTATGCCCGTTTGTAGTGTGCATCTTGCATGTTGTCAGGCTGCACATGCTCTGGAACTAAGTGTACACAGAGTACGTATGTCGTTTGCATCTTCACTTGCGATGGCAAAGCTGAAACTGAGATGAAACGTATTCTCATGTAAGCAATGTTTGGTGATGGAGTGTCAACAGAATTGTGAGCTAAGCAGAGCTGGATGAAAAAGGAAATATACTTACTTTATTATTTATTATTTATTAACAGTTTCTTATATAGCGCAACAAATTCCGTCGCGCTTTACAATTTGAATTAATATTGTACTGGGTTGTAAAAGACATACATACATAAAAGACATACATAAAGGTAAGAGGGCCCTGCTCGCAAGCTTACAATCTGTAGGGAAATAGGTGTTGATACACAAGGATAGGTGCTACATATTGCAAATTGGTTCAGCCCGATTGCAGATGTTCTTGGTGGTCTGTATAATCCAATCACACTGGAAAGTTGGCCTAGGGTTAGGAGGATGTTAAATTGAAGACAGAGAAGATGTGATAGGTGTTTACTATAAGAAGAGAGTTAGATAGGGAGTTATAAAAGGTTAGGTGGGCGGTCCTGGAATCTGATAAGCTTGTCTGAAGAGGTGAGTTTTCAGTGAACACTTGAATGTTTGGAAAATAGTGGAAAGTCTTATAGTGCATGGGAGGGCATTCCACAGGGTGGGTGCAGCCCGAAAAAAGTCCTGTACTTAAGACAGATTTTGTTTGCACCAAGTAGAAGCTGGTGCAAGTACATCCTGATGATGATAATTATGACTTTCACAAGGCATACATGCATACAACTCTGCATATGGGCAAATATATGCATTTAGTTCTGTGCAAACAATGCAGAATTGATTGTGGCCGATATGTCTTCAACGCTACATCAAGTCCACAGTGGCCATAACAAGTAGGCATTCCTTTGGAATTTTTAGATTTCCTTTTCTTATAGTACATCATGGAATGAAAATTGATTTATTAAGGAATACTTTGACTAATAACACAATGTACTGTAGTTTGTATTGTCATTATTGATTACAAAAACTATTTACCCACTTGTTGTAATGCTTGATAGAGGAACCTTTAGCTGCAGTCGCAGCTGGAAATCTAGTTGGGTATGCTTTATTCATTTGAGCACCATCATTTTTGCCCACTCTACTTTGCAATATTGTACACATTTCTTCATGTTGGAAACCATGGGTCAACAGCAATTTTGAAATTCCACAGATTCTTAGTGGGATTAATGTTTGGGATTAAATTGACACACTCCAAGACATTAATTACATAATCTATATTTATAATTAAGGTGTAATGGTTGTGTCTGTACATAGAATTAGTTTTTAGAAATGTACTGTGTATGAACTATGGTGCCAAACATTTTTTTTTACATTTTTGTTTGTCTGTCTGTTCTGGCATCAGGCAAAAACTATGGGATGAATTTGGATTAAGTTTTCAATATTGTATAGCTTAGTCACCTAGAAAGAAACTGAGGTATGCATTATCTCAATGTGACATCAGGGAGTGGAGTAATAAAGAAAAAAAACAGATGCTTGACAATCGGCATGTGCAGTGTGCATGCTCCTCAAGCCAAAAATGACTAGATGTATATAAATATAATTTTTTGGGGGACAAATATACTTTTAGGGACTGTTTATGAACAACAGCAGGGAGACAAAAAAATGTTTTATCGGTATTTGCATATATATATATATATATATATATATATACACAATTATATTTTTATATATATAATATATACATATATTGCACATGCAAACAGTTATATATGTATCCATATAATACATACAAATATATATCTCAAGATCTATTTAGCAGGAAAATTCAACTATATATTAAGCAGTTGTCAGGCAGCTTATCTTGACTCTTGAGGTTTCAGTATACATGTCAATCCAGTAGATGGTGCACCAAGACAAATACTACATATCATAGAGTTGTTGCTCATGTTACTTGCAACCTTTCAGTGTTGCTGTAGGTTAAGTAGCAACAGATTTGAGTTCTACAAGTTAAAGATTTTGTTTGACAAAAGTGAACTTAGACTGGACTGTGAGATCGATTGCCCCTTGAATTGGATTTTTGCATCTTTTTTGTGTTAATCCCTAAAGGAAAACCTGCAAATATTGTTTATGACATTTTGTGATCAATATCTACAATATAAAATATACATCACAATATTAGATACTGTCTGCCACTATTGTCTTTGTAAAATTAGTTCTGCTGAGCAATAACAGACATCCAAATGAGCAAAGCTTTTGGCAAATGCTAGTTTGTATATAAACTACTTCAATATGGTGTTTTTGCTAATTGTTTTGGTGTTCTTTCTTCGACTAATACATTTCTCCCAAGTCCTAGATATCTTGCAGACTACAGATTTTTCTGTGAATATTTGTTTATATCTTGCTCCATCAAATTTGGTCTCATTGTTGACACATTTTCCAGTGGCAGCATAATCCCCATAACATTATGTTTCACAGTATAGATAGTGGTCTTGGTTTATTATACGTAATGTTAAGCACATAATGTTAATTAGACCATAGCATCTGCTTATGCTCAGTATATGGGTATCCCACATGCTATCTGATAAACTGTAGGGTGTTTTTTAAAATATTTTGTTCTCAATGGGTTACTTTCTGCCATCTTCCAATCAAGCACAGATTTCGGAAGTACCTGGGCAATTATTTTCCTATGAATCATTTCTCCCTTCTCCCTAACAAGTGTTCTTCTCATATTATTGTTCAGTTTAGGAGGACAGACTATACTGGATACATCCATAGCTTGGTTATATTCTTTGTATTTTTTTTTTATTATGAAGGACATGACGATGGTCTGGGAATATTAAGTGTATTTGAAAACTCCTTATATTTTTACCTTAATTGGTGCATTTCATTAGCCTTACCATGGAGTTGCTTAGAATTGTCTTTGATAGTCATGATTAAGCTCTTGTTTGGCAATTAATTAACTAACGGTGAGATCTCTAAAGACAGTTGTGTATTTATTTCTAAATCAAATTGAAGCTTTTTAATTATAAACATGCAGACACCAAACATTTAGTTTGAGAGCTATGAAAACAATTGATTGTCATAGCCTTTCTTAAATGTGCATCTTGCCCATCTAATTATTGTCTCTGTTGAACTTGCAATTAATTAAGCAAAGAGGGGTTATACTTTACTAACAACTTCAAAGTGTAATGTGCTTAGCAGCTGGGTTGATTAAAACAACTTTTTCATGCCAACAGGGAAGAATATTTTTTATGGCATGTATACAGTTTATACGAATGCTATGAAAGTCTATAACCTCTTAATCATTTATATAAGATGGATTTGTGTTAAACATACAGTAGTCATCATCATCAACTGGGTGACTAATATACAAAATGTATCCTCGCACGTCTTTGCTGCACTAGGTCCCGTGCAACTCTGTTGGCACCAGGCATCTTTTTCAGTGCAATGGCTGCAGCCAAGTTCTGTATATAGACTCAGTCTCACACAGATATGCAATTGTCACATATCAAATCAATCTGCAGTCTTCTGGTGCATCATATTAACATCACATTGTGACTAAAATGCATTTTCAGCAAAGAAAAGAAACCGAATGCTTATAGAGTTGCATGGGACCTAGGTATCTTGAGCTGCATGGCATGGAATGGATACGAATTCCTGGTCAGGATGCCTGCTGTCAATTTACCGACAGCGGCAACCGAATGCTCAGGATCCCAACAAGGGTTGGTTAAGTATAGTAACCCTCCCCCCTTCTTCTCCTAACACTTATCCTCTGTTCCTACATCCTAACACTAACCCTCCCCCCATGCCATCCTAACCCCAACCCTCCCCATTAGTGCCTAAATCTAACCCTCCCCCCTTTGTGCCTAAACATAACCCCAAGTGGTGCCACACCCTAACCCTCCCCCGGGGGTACCTAACCCTTACCTCTCCTAGCCTAACCCTAACCCCCCGTGATGGCTTAAACCTAACCCTCCCCCTTGCACCAAAGACCTAACATGCCCACTATACTTACTTTCAGCATCCCAGCTGTCGGGATTCTGGCGTCGGCATGTGACCTACTGTTTGTGTTCCGGGCCCGTTCTACTGGCCGCGTAGTGGCATTCCGGTTCCAGGATTTCCTCAGTTGGGATGCCTCATGTAGTTATATTAACTACATCCCATGTGGCATATTGAGGATAGAGATAGGAGTATATATCTGTATCTCAAACTTAAAGTGAATAAATATATTTAACAAATGTTGTGCCCAAGACCCTTCAAAATAAGTAACTAGCACCAGAGCTATAGCATGGGCTAGTTGCTGCTAAAGCAATGGGACAAGAAGCATGGTGTTGCTCTACAAAAGTAGAACCTGGCTTCAGACTAAGCCAGGTGGGCTACGAGAGACCCACATAATGTCATATACACCACAGTATGATCAGCATGGGGTGGAATACCCTGGGAGAATCTGGACTGCAAAATGCATGTAGACCTCTCCACAAGTCAAAACAGCTTATCTGGGGCTGCAAATTACATACCCCTAAGAGTCTTATACAGATATGTGGCTTACTCTAACTAAGTTTAATTTCCGGGGAGCATATTACAGTACAAGTAAATGTGCATATCCCTACTATAAACAACTTGTACTTGCAAGCTTTAACTCTACCTCTACAGGCACAGGGGGCCACAAGTGCAAGTTACAAATAACTCAAAATTGTGCATTGCTTGACTGTCCATGGGTATCCAACTCTAAATCAAGCCTATAGTCTTATTGCTCAACATTCAATGCATTCTAATGAGAACACTTTGGTGTATGGGTCATAGAAATAAAATAGAAAAAAGCATTGAAAACTACTTATCTAAACTACAATCTACTTTATGTAATGGACAGAGAGATTTTATAATATGTAATTAAATGTGCTGAATACCAAGGCCACAGATTACCAAAGACTCCATTCAATTCAATGTAGGAGAAACTGGGAGAAATATAGGAAACTTAAATGCCAGCCAATAGTGATAAGTTTGTCAATCTTTAGGTATGAATTCCTATCATGCTTATAATTGACATGTTGCCATTGTAGTTATCATATAATTCATGGACAACATGTTTGCTTTCAATAACTTCCTCCAAGTACAATACTGTATTCTTCCAAACCTCCAATTACATAATCCCATCTAAAATTGGTCCAAAAAGATGACTTAACTGGTGGCCATCCCCTGAATTTATTATTGCAATTGCCTGTGTTAATTATTGTAAATTATCACATGTTAAGAATAACTAGGATCAAGGCCAGTCAGTTTATGCAATTTCAAAAAATATACAGCATAGGCATAATAACCAACTTTTTCAAATGAAATGATTGGGAGTGGTCACATTTTCCCTTCCCCCTTACCCAATATGACTTAAAAACACATGATTGGTAAAGGACTTCCATGAGTTCAGGAAAAAAGAGATAAAGAAGATTGTGCCCTTAGAAATAGGGTACACAGCTGTTCAAGCACTGCCCACTATAAATGCAGCACACTACTGATTTGTGCTGCTACATCTTTGCCGATTGCACCATGTGATTACCCGTAGCAGCATACACTATGCTATGGAGTGCACTGCGATTACACCATGCATGTCTTTGGTAGCACGGGTGCAAACGCAGTACGTGTATCCGCCCGCAGGCACATGCCTTGCGCCATGCATGGAGTAATTTGCTGTGTATGCAGCAAAGATGTAAGCATCAAAGATGTAGCAGGACACATCTGTAGTAAAGAGCTATATCAGTTCTTATTTCCAATATCTCTGGTGGTATGTTAGACCTTGCTGCTCTCCAGCTCATCTGCTTGGATATTGACTTGATCCTCTAAATCATCCTATTAAGTATAACAAAACTAAGAAATGTGCAGTATACAGTATATGGTGCTTTATAATTCAATAACTTATCAGATACATTTATTGAGTTGACAGTGAGTCAAAAAGTTAATGAATGAAGTCCAGCATACAGTATGCCTTTAAAATTTATTTTCAGGCTTTCAATGTATCCCAAAATGGGAAGGATTAGCCATGACATGCTCTCAACCTCTTACATGACGGTTATCCTCTACAACATGTAAAACAGTATAATACTGTCACTTAAAGTAGAAGATAATTATGTGCTATTTCACTCAAATCTATCCTGTAAAATTGTAGCATTTTGTATTAAGGATGAAGCTTCAATGATTATTCAGATTTTCTGTCTTATTATTTTTTTCATATACTGTAGGTCAAATGTCAATTAAAATAAAAAAAATTAAGAGTGCCACAGTGCTTTAAATTGTAATACAATTTCAAAAAGAGGATACAAATTGCCATACAAAGTGAATTTTACAATTAATATAAAAATAAGTAAATTACCACCAATAAGGTGTTAGCCATAAGACTTGTTCAGTACGGAACCCCAGAGGTCATCTATACAGCAACTGGCTTTAACAAGTGTGTTTTTCAATATAGTAGACCATGTCATTAAAAATGTTAGTACACGGAATGTTTTTCAAAATGCATTGGTCATATATTAAGGGTTAGGATTCTTTCCTAACCAAGTGACAGACAGATACTTGACATACCAGTGTAAGCATCTTTGTTATATGCCTAAAACATGCCATTCTATTCTATTGGGGATAGACTAGATGGGAGCTTATTTAGCCATGTTTCAATTTTTTGTAAAATGTACTCTGCATATGCATTTTACACACTATGAAAGTCTTCAGTATTTTGTGTCTTTATGTCACTTTTATTAGATATAGAAATAAAATAAGGAAAAATAAAGAGCAGGAAATCTGACTAACTGTTAAAGTCACATCCTTAACACAGTAACAAGTTGTGAAAGTCAACTATCTTAAGAAAGATTGAGAAGATATCAAGGCATCCATACAGTATGATAAAGTTTGTAAAGGCATATACTGGACTTAATTCATTCATTTTATTTAATTTAATAACCATCTATAAATACAGTATGTCTTAAATTATAGAATTTTTAAGTGCCATAAATTGTGCAATTTGCTATTTGGCCATTCTTGATATCTGCCTGTCCTTAGATATTGGACCATTTTCACCAAACTTTACACTGACCTCCACCTGGACTTTGCTCTATGCCAGGTAGTTCACATTTATTTTGCCTGCTGAGAACCGGCAATCCATGTTTTATCAAGTACTGTCTAGTATCTCCGATGTTCTCTGCACCAGCATCATACTAGAATAAGCCTCTACTACTGTGTGTACAAGAACTTGGTTATTCTGGAAAGCACTTTTCATATTAAAAGTATCTAAACTAACTAATTATTTGCTGATTTTAACGGTCCACAAGAGGAATAAAATAGGTAGATGAAAACTGAAATGTTCCTTTAAATGGATTAATACAGTGTTTATAATGATCATCAGTTTATTTTCTAGTGAAAACCATCCCTTAAATTTATAACATAAGGCTTCAAATTAACTTTGCTTTCTTCATCCCACATTATAGTCTGTGTTACATAAACTACAATGAGCTCAATATTATACACTGCTATTATATACAACTGACTCCAATCATGGCAACAACTAGATAACATAGAAACACTGATAACATAGTACAATAAGAAAACTTAAAGTTTAAAAATATGTACAAGCACATTACAGTTTTTGTTTTGCTTCCTAATCCACATTGTGTTTATCAAGGCAAGCAAACAGTCTCTTCGCTGTGCTAGAATTTGATCTAGTTTTTTGCTACAAGTGATTTGTGTTTAACATTACTTCTTTAAAGATGTGACAATCATTGATGCTACAGTATATACAGACAATACTTGGATTATACTCAAAACAATATGTCCCTTAAGACTTCATTAAGCTTTATGGAGTGCAGTTCTAAAATGTGTCTCAGTGCAAAAGATGCCAAAGATGTATTTCTCTTTCCATAGAAATGGGAAAAAATGAATTATGCAATTTTTTGATCCTTAAGAATTTCATTTTAGCAAGCTTAATTAACTTGGTTCAACTATTTAAATGGCATACCAGTGTAGGCAATTATTAGGCCTACCGTAACCATTTTTCATTTAATCCAAAAATTTTATTTTTGATACTTAAATACATTTGTTATAGTTCAACTTAAATGTACAGAAAACACATAAATGCAAAACTAAAAGTTAACCACACTTGCTGTCCCAAGTGTAAAACAGTATGATACAGGTATTTACTGTATAATATGTGTTTGTTTATATATGCCAACATTTAAATACATTTTCCATGCAGGAAATAATTGGGAAAATGGGATATTTGTAGACCAACTATAACATCCACCTCCTTTTGTCTTTTTGCTCTATATTATAGCTAGTTTGAGGATGTCATATCAAGTTTTCAGTTTTCCTCAGGGTTTTGGTCCAACCTGCTATTAATGATTTATAACTTGCCAGGGTGAATGTCATAGTAACCATAGTCCCATGAAACAGTCAGCAAAGAGGCTTTGGAATGTTCATAGCATAACAAAACACATTAATCCTCTACCATCACATAACCACCAAAAAGCTTGGTGAAGAAATGTTTCCCGGAAAGACACTTTTATAACAATGACCACAATTGACTAATTTCCAAAGAGAACACAGTTCATCTTACAGGGGAAACTTCAGCTGCAAGTTAAAAAGGTACAAAACATGCAGTTACATAAGCCATAACCAGCTGCAAGGGATCACATCTTTTATTAGAGTCTCACATATAGTTAGATGCATTGAACGGTTTCATAATAATTTATACTAATGAGTCTAAAACCTATTTTTTAATTGGATCACTATAGTATTTATAAAGAAGCATGCTTGTCCTGTCCATTTTCCCTGCACATCTCTGTACAGCATATCACCCAGAAGTGGAACTACTGGTGGTGCAGAAGTTGCACTGCAGTTGGGTCCCAGGGGTCTCAATGCCCTGATACCAGGAAGAACCATGTGGAACTACTAGTTCATTTGCCCATGTAGAGAAGATTATATCACAGTATAGTCCTTTGACTGTCAGTTGCCCAGCAACCAGCACAATAGATGTGGTCCTGGCTCATCTCTTCTGGCTGTTGCCAGAGAGAGTGACTTAGTGATGTCATGACATCACAACATCTCAATCTCATTCCCATGAAGAGAGCTGATAAGCAATAATACTGTGCCAGCAAGTGAGGGGGGGAAATATAGCTGTAACTTGGGTTGGTTATGATATCCCGGCAGCTGAAAAGGGTGCCTAACCCTAATCCTCCCCTCCGTGGTGCCTAACCATAACCCTTCCTCTCCATACCCTAAACCTTACCCTCCTCGAGGGGGGGTGCCTAACCCTAACCCCCCCTCCCCATAGCCTAACCTTAACCCTCCCCGGGTTTATATAGTTATCAATTTTTATGCAAAACCATTAATTAATGAAGTAGGGCCCCAATTTTGTAAATGATGGATCCCTGGGAAAAAGAGCTCCTCCCTCTAGACTATCCATCCTCCAGTTTGGGGTTCAGAATCAGTTTATTTTCTGCAGAGTTTCATTATTCAAGGATGGTACTGAAGACTGACTTTGTGTGATGAGAGAAATAGGACAGTATCCACTGATAGGACAACAGTATTCATATCCAGACATGCAGTATTAAAATTGTATTTCTATTCTAACAAGAGAGACATTGGGGCTCATAGTGCAGGAATGGTTATAGCCTGTGCTTTAATGGCACTGGCCACAGCCACATTATCCTGGCCACAACTCCTTCACTTCTCACAATAGGCCCTTTATCATTTTCAGCCCCATGACCATGTGGCACCCTTGATCCGGACCTGACCCCATTACGTCATTGATGCGAGCATCAACCATAATGATGACATCATAGGACATGGATGCATTGTGTACTGATAGCACCAGAATCCCACAGGAATTCTATGTTTCTGTCTGCAAATGGAGTGCATTATAGCTAGACAAGAGAGTATGATGTCTTCAAATATATGTCTGCACAGAATTCCAGGAGAGCTGAACTGGTGTTTATTAGCGCGGTGGTGATTGAGAAAAATCTGTGATGAGAATACCCCCCTTTAAGTCTGTTTCTGGCACTCCATGATTTGTCTGTGACAGCTGATCCAAGACAAAAAACAACTGTCTATTATTAGTCTACCCTCCTTCCCACCCCATTATCAACAGGTAACATATATTAAGTAGTAGCAGAAGGATGACATCACGCAAGGCAAAGGCCACAAGGACCAGGACATCAAAGAACACATATGGAGGAGAAAACATGGAAGCAGGCAAGGAAGGACACAAGTCATAAGACACAAGGTGTAAGTAAGAGACAGAGGGGCTGTTGCAGAGGGAGTACTATGGCAGTCTGTAAAGCATATCTCTTATGAATTTTCACAGCATATGATCAAAACAGTGAGAACATGCACTTATGCCTGCTTCTGTATGGATGAGCAGAATGAGATAGGACATAGGCATTCTAACATGGGCAAAGAACAGTAAGGGCATGTTAGAGGAATTGTGAGTACATGTAGCCCCAGAAAGAAGATACATATATGTATGGGGGAACTGCATTATTTGCAGATGGTCAGGGCAGGTGCAAAAAGGGGTAATGATGTTGATGGTCACTGGCATTAGAGAGCTGCTTGTGATTGCCTCTACACATACACCCATTTGCTTTTGCCATTGCTGGGACATAGGCTTATGTTTAATCAAATTGTTTTTGTTTATTTTGTAAACGCAAATGCAGAGTTCTGCTTTATTAGAGAGGTTTTAGCTCATTGATGCTTAATATCAAAGCTTTTGTTGCACATAAAATATATGCTTTACAACAATGATTATCCAAGTGGGCAGCACAGCCCCCTGGGTGGTGCTGAATAGCCTTAGGTGGATGCTAAAAAGCAATGGGGTGGCTGGGGAGCACTGGAGGTACAAGCAGGAGAAGACAAGGAAGGGGCTGGGTAAACTATTACTGCACCTGCCTACCATCTGGTGGCCCATGCCTCTGATCATAAGTGATTATTAATATAATTAATCAATATCATTTTATATTATTAACTGGATAAAAACTTTAATGTTGAATACTGTATCATGAATAATGTCCTCAATGGGTGAATGGGCACTGGAAAAAAATCTATGGAACCAAGTGGCAATGGCCTGTAAAGCTTGTGAATCACTGGTTTAAAACATGGTATCATATGGGACATAAGTGTCTGTGACAATTTGTGCATGTTTTTTTTCTATTTACAGTCATTCACACCATTTTGCAGCCAACACTGCATCAGCCCCAGAAAGCTGCAAGTAAGAGAGACACAGGGGTATGTTTACTAAAGTGTGGGTTTTTAGAAATGGAGGTTTTAGATTCTAGCTATTATTTTCTAGAAGGTGCTTTATAAATGGTAAGTAGAATCTTATTGGTTGCTATGGGCAACAACTCCACTTCTGTAAACCCACACTTTAGTAATTATACCCCTTTGAGTCAAAGGGGTCTATTCATCATCGGGAGCCACGGGGGATACTTATTACCAGAGCAATTCAGCATTGCTCCACTGCTCTGAAAAGCAGCTGTCCCCACGATTAGTAAAACTGCTACTTCAGAAGCAGCGTTACTTACCTCCCCTGTGGCTGGCTTCTGTGCATGTGTGAGTTGAGGTCATGCATGCACAAGGATGCTGGTGAGGAGGAGGCAGAGGGATTCGCTCGGATCCCTCTTCGCATCCCCAGAACTCCTTCCCATAGGAAGGAACAGGGCTTTGAGAACAAGCACCATCTGAAGATGGCATTTGTTCTTGCGGGCAAACTCTGAAACCTTTACATTTTCTGAGACTGCTGAATATCAAGTGGTCATATCGGACCCCTGATGATGAATGGCCTGTTGCCTAAATTATGTGGAAACTAGCATTTCCACATATGTAATGAACCATTATATGATGATGAATAGACCCCAAATGAGATTCAAGACTGCAACTTTGGATATGTTTCAATTGCCATAAAAACTATTTATCCCAATAAATGTACTTACATCACTTTCATGGCCCTCCCGAAGATTGTATGTAAGGTCTTGCTGTATGTCATCTACAAATTTATGTGCATACTCAGGGTAAAAGTCCAAAACTTCATAAAGACCTTTGAGGATAATACATTGAAGATCACAGTATGTCAGAGCTTTTACATCTGCATTTGTTTTGATTACTTGATCTTTTATTGATAGATTTGCTCCAATTAAATCTCCTTTACCTGTAAAGAACATATCAGATGTAAATAGAAGAATATTATGCTGCCAAAACATGATGGCTGCATTTGCATGGCAGATGTTTCTTGGTAAGTCAATTTTTGAGTTACTAACCACTAAAAATAAACATTAACATTACAATAGACTGTAAAAAATATACCTACAAAATACATTGTCCATTATAAACTTAGACCAAAAAGAGGGTCAGGATGCAAGGATGGATCTGTATGGAAAAATACTGCAGGTGACTCCTAAATTCATATTAACATCCACATATTACAGTATATTAGTACCTTTTATGCTCTACTTCCCAAATTTTGTTTGAGAGCCTGCCAATCGCATATTACACCCTCGGACAATTATGCTATAAGCATGAATTTGTATGTCTATAATGTGTCTGTGTAGGTTTCCCTTGGTACAGGGCCAGATCATCTATTATGTGGTCAAGTCACCTGCCTAGGGTCCAGTGGCTCTCAGGGGTGCATACACTTGCCTTTGGACACATGCATTTTTTCTAAATATACTGCTGAGGTGCTCACTTATTCTAACGGGACAGATATGAAGATCTGTGATGTATGGTCCTGGTCTGGACAGCTCAGTAATTGGGGCAGATGTATCTAAAGGGTTAGGACCACCATTACTGTGATTCTTGGTGGCTAGCACTTCCCCTGGGACCAGACACAAATCATCTTATTATTTTCTAGTCCTGTTTCCACATTTACTACGAATTTGGTTCTAATATTAAGTAATACAAGAAATTCCAGATTCTGTTAATAGATGCAGGGGATAAAGTGGGCTAGAACATGGTGGAACTGCGTTCCATCACTTAAATTTGGAGATGAAACTGCCTCAGCAAACGCCACAGGGAGGATTCATTTGCCGGGTGCCTGCTGAGGTTTTTTTACCAGCAGGCGCCTGGTTCCTTCCCCACAATGCCAGTGGCAGCTGGAGGCTGGAGCTCACTCCTGAGCTCCAGCTTCCATCTCCTGCAGTGTGCACTATGGGAGAGGCATCATGAAATCTCTCCTATAGTTCCAAGGATCAGCCAGGTGGACCGAACGGCAGCGGACACAGGAACGGGGTTTAAGGTAAGTAATGTTGTTTTTTATTTTATTTTGTGTGTGTGAAGGGCACTACTACAGGGGGCACTACTACAGGAGCATTACTTCTACAGAGGGGCATTACTGCAGGGGGTATTACTACAGGTGGCATTTCTGCAGGGGGTATTACTTCTACAGGGGGCATTACTACTAAAGGGGGCATTACTACAGGGGGGTTACTATTGGGGCATTACTTCTACAAGGTGCATTACTATTGGGGGTATTACTGCAAGGGGCATTACCACTGGTGGCACTACTACAGGGGTCATTACTGCAGGGGACATTTCTATTGGGGGGTATTACTACAGTGGGCACTATTTCTACAGGGGGCATTACTATTGGAGGCATTGCTATTGGGGGCATTACTGCAGATGACATTACCACTGAGGGCAATACTACAGTGGCATTACTGCAGGGGACATTTCTATTGGGGGCATTGCATAGGCAGTGCTGCATAAGTGGCACGATGCTTGGGGGCACTGCATTAAGGCCACCACTACTGTGGGCTGTGCATAAGGGGCACCACTACTAGGGGTACTGCATAAGGGGCACCACTACTGGGGGTACTGCATAAGGGGCACCACTACAGTGGGCATTGTATAAGGGGCACTACTACTGTGGGCATTATGTGTATTAGGGACAACACTGCTGTGGGCATTGTGTATAAGGGGCTCTGCTGTGTGTCATAACATGAATAAGGGACACTACTATATGGTGTAATGTGAATCAGGGGCACTATATGCAGTGTAATGTGAATAAGATTGTGCTACTGTGTGGCATAACTTGAATTGTAAATACTATTGTGTGACATGTGCCTACGATCCTGTCCCTTTATTGAAGAATCACTGAGGGAGGTGGGGTGGTAAGTTCCACCACTTCTCTAGGACCATTTTAAGCAGGGAATAGATGTGAAGATAACAGATGTTTGTGGGAAAAGGAAAGGTGAGCAGGCATGTGCATGTGGTGCATATAACAGAACAGATGTGTGTGACAGGGCCTTTGAGGAAGATGCATACCAGCACTGAAACAGCCATCGAGACATACTTCTGTCTTACTTTTCTATTGACTATTTGACTGAATGTTTGGTCACAGAATCTATGAGGAACACAAGGGATCTAATAGAAGACATCAGGTACATCCTGATAAATCCTTTGCTTACGATCTGGAATGATGTTCCCACTGGTTCCCTAAAGACCACTTTTGATAAGCAAGTTTTGCATTACATTGCGGTACGCATAAAAATGTATTTCCTCAAAACTGAAATACCAAAATTATTACACTAGAGAGCGCCTATTTTCTCACCCTTTCCTAGTATATATGGAGATATATGCAACTCAATATGCACACATCTGTGTACATTTTTGTGATAAATATTTATTTGTATGTTCATCAATGTCTCTGGTGAGGTCCTCGAAGTCTTATTACAAAGGATCACTTTCCATCTGCTACAGTATGACAAAAACTTCTTCAGAAAGTAATTTAGAAAAGCTAAAGCATTGCTGAGATACCTCTATTACATACTGTATTTTGTTGAAAAACAAATTGAAAACTGCAAGACAAATGGAAGATGAATTGCTCTGCCTTTCAAATGCAAGTCAATTAACCTCCAGCAGTGAATTTAGCAAGTTGAACTCATTTAATTTTCAAAATTTTTGTCCTTGGATTTAATTTCCCATTTTAAAATAAATTATATTATTTCCTCCTGTATGTCAAAGACATCAATGTTTTTTTTAATTGTTAAACTATTCAAATAGTGATCAGATTATTTGCTCACTGCCTATATGTACATACAGAACAGTATCAGTATTCTCAATCCCTCTTTAGATACATAATATGAATGGTGTAGCAGAAGGGTAAATGACAGTATTTTTAATGTTTTTCTTTTCTCTGGTTTTCTATAAGCACATAACACCCCACCCACCTCCTAAACTTGAATAATTAATTATTGTGAAGCTCTATCCCCCACTCAGCTGTATGCCTCATCTCTAACACTTGTCCTGCAGTAGATATTTTAGACTGAATCATTTATTATTTGATAGTATGGGGCTGGTGCACAGATGAATGCAAGTTGGTCGCAATTGCTCATGTATTTCGTGCATGAAAATAAGGTCCTGATTCAGAGGCGCTCGCTATTTGCGAGCACTCGCTCTGAATCAGGGCGGATTTAAAAAAAAAAAATCCGCCTCCAGGCTGTTCGCATAGCTGTGGGTGACCATCGCGACCATCGGGCTTGCGACAAGACCCTTGTGGTAGGGTCTTGTCCACCGCAAGCCCCAGTGAACTTCCTGCTCTAATAGAGCAGGAAGTTCCCTACTGACATCACGTGTGATGTCAGTAGGGCCGCCCGCAAATTGCAGACGTTTCTTCAGGAACGCTTCTGTTTTTGCAGCCACCCCCCGACCCACCTACAAATGGGGCGAGCTGTCGATCAACATCGACAGCCGTCCCGTCTTGTAGCGAGCTCCGGAGCGAGTAATTTCTCGCTCGCGCGTGCGAACTGCCCGACCATTGACCCGCTTGTGAGCGCAATGCGCTCACAAGTGGATCTGAATCAGGCCCTAAATACATATAGTTGCCCCTATGCAGAGTTGTACACACCTCTATGGCTGGAATGACACTATTTGCTTGGTTTAATGTACATTATTATCATCAGTGTGCACTTGCACCAGATGTATCCAAGGTGCAAACGATCCATGCGCAACTTTGCATAGACTTCTATTCTGACAACATGCCTCATTTCTCTGAGTGCGAGCACCCTGTGAAAAACCAGTTAAACGACTTATTTTGAAAATAGAGATGTTACTGAATGGTGTATTCTCTGCATCACCCGTAAATGTCTTCTCTTGGCTTCGTAGCATGCACAATGCGAAAATGTGCAAGATAAGCTCATCAATCCAACTTGCATTTAACTATGCATTGGAATATTTCTAGGTACATTTTAAGAGAGAATACATCCTATATAAAGGTGCTTATTTGCAGTTCCCAGTCCACATTTATTCTACATTTCACTGTTAAGACATCCCCATATTGTACTGATTACAATTAATTTAAAAATAACCACAATTCCTTAGCTGAAAAGCTAATGAGCAGCTGTCAACTATTGCAGAACATACAATCATCACAAAATGATGCAGTATTATGATATTGTACCTTGTCTCTAGCTCACAAAATGGTCATTTGGTAAACTGCAGTGGTTCATTTGTTTTTTAATATTGTACATGCTATTTTGCTCTTCATTACTGGTTCTGCACTTCCAAACTAATAATGGGCTTTTAAGCTTCCGCAAATAATACACTATTCCTGGTTAAAGTGCTATAAAGTGGGTGATTTCGAATTATGATTCTGTAATTTAAATGAATGCAGAGTCTCCTTCATTAAAACCTAACCTATTCTAAATTGAGGAAGCATAATGTTAATTTCAGAGAAGATGTATAACAAGTAATGTTTTATAAGTCTTTCTAGTCAATCATTTATATCATTAAGGGATCATTTACGAAAACTGGTGCTGCAAGTTTTTTCAGCCAATCTAATTCTGACTATCATTTTCTATTACAGTTTGGGAAATGAAAGTAAGCAGCTGATTGGATGCTGTGGTGCAAATCAACTTTTTCCTTTGTACCATTTTTTTTATATACCATATAAATGTGATAAAATAAATTGTCAGCTCCAGTGAGACTTGGACTGTGAATAATGCAATCATGTCTGTACAGCAATGTGTAATATGATTGGGTATACATAGTGTAAATAAAAGAATATAATAAAATATCTGCAGGTAAGAATATGTATAAAAAAACCTGACTCCTTCAGTAAAGACCAACAACTGTCATCCAAATTTGAACTGTTAAGAACCTGGACTATATTTGCTCATTTATAACAAAAAAATTTTTGGAGTCAAAATGTAATCGTTAAATAAAAATATGGGTTGATCCATGTTGCTTAGTGGTCATAAAAAGTACAGCAGTTTTATGGAAGATTGTTAGTTTGCTTAGCATCTGTTGATAGTATTTTTAGGCTTGGAGAATTCCAGGCATTTAAAGACCCCCAAACATAGCAATACATTCTCTTTACTTTAAAAACAGCAACATGTGTAACTGTTCAAGAGAAGGTATTTCATTTTTTTGTATGCTATATATATATTAAAATTTGCATACAGTCAATCACATAATCATAAATGTAAAGTCAGTACATACCTAGTATAGCCAATACCATGTCATCCTTTAGAACTTCCATTGAACCTGAGCACACCAAATAAATTGCCTGCAATGCATCTCCCTGCCGCAGTAGGTACTCTCCAGGAGCACAAAAAGATGTTTTGATATGTAGAGACAGAGACCTGAGGCAACCACGGCTAGCACTCTCAAAAAGTGATAGTTGAAGAATCTCCTTGTTCAAGTGCATGGTTATATCTGAACGTAGCTCATCTGGAAATTCTTTCAGGAGCTATCAAATACAGAGACTGAATTAATGCAGCTGAACATTTTTATATTTTATAGGCTTAGAATGCCATGAAGCTTTCAAACTTTTAGAGTTTTTACAAATCTAACTTATGGGTTTCTAACTTGGATCTAATGATAATTTAAAAGTAAACAATCTCTCAACTACTGTTATAATGAAATAAGAAATTGATTTCCAGGAAACACAGGAAAGACAGGTAATAGAATTTTGTCTTGGTAAAAATGTTACTGCATTATATACATGTAATACTTGAAAAATATGTGAAATCTGTATAAGTATAAAAGATACAGCCCACAATGAGCTGAATACAATTTAAAGTAATGGAACTTTGGAATTCCTCATATTAAAAAAACCCCCCAAAACGTAGTTCTGTTTTAATATTGATAGGAACATCCTGACATTTCATGTTTCTGTACATAGATACATTTTCAGATAGACTATACTATTTAAGAAAAAAATATTCAGTAAAACTTGTATATACACATATAACAAAAATATATATACTCATAAATATATTAAACAATTCACACAATTAATTATACTGTAACAAATTATACTTAATTTTACACAATGTTAAATCTATTTTTTCTACATAACCAGGCAATTAAAATATATTTATGACCCAGCTAATTTTTAAAGTTTGATCTTTGCCTGTATTTTTGCTTTACTAAGGCGATATATAGATTTCAATTGATAGTATACTGGTATATATATATATATATATATATATATATATATATATATATATATACATATATCTTTATATTTTTCATTCCACAATATTGGGAAAAATAAAGAGAATTACAAAAAAAATAATTTTAGCAAAATTTACATTTGTGTAATATTCACACAATCAATACCTACCAAATAATGGACTTTCTAAGTCTAATGATACCGTATGTGTACTGTATAGTGTATTTTAAAATTGAAGCAATAATAAGGTGAAAACTAAAACTTTATAAGTTTTTGTTTCATTTACTAAATAATAATAATAATAATAATAATAATAATAATAATAATTGTTATTATTATTATTATTATGAACTTGGGAAGACATGGTTGGTTTGATGCATGTCCTTTTTTCACCAGTACTAAATGAGTCAGTGTAAACTGAATTTAATATAGCAGGTACTATTAGCCAAAAGAGAGCATAATCCATCACGGCCAAGCTATATTAAAGTTGCCTGCAGAATCACTGTTTACACAATGTGTGTAGTGTGTGTACATGATGGGGTAGAATTAATGAAGGACACTTTGTTAAAATGTATAATTTTTGGCAATTTTTGCAGTGTGTTTTAAAAAGGTAATTTTTAAAGACAAAGCTAAATTCATACTTGCCTAAATTTTAGGCATCCTTCTAAGGTCCAAACTTGAAGTACAGGGTGAGCAGGGGGCATTGTTAAGCAGTTCATGTTATCTTGTTTCCTGCAGCAGTCACCATCTTTTTGTTAATGGAATCTCGTAAACAAGCAAGCAAATGTATTTACTTTTAACTTATTACTTTCTAATTACTTCTGCTACACGGGAGGTTTCTGTCCTCCCTGAGCTCGCCTTAGGACATCTGCGTTACGGTTTGACATGTGTACTGCCCCAGTCAAATTCCCCACCTGCCACTCTCCCCGGAGCTAGATTTTTGATTTCGGACATTATCTTGAGGACAATTGACAGTAAAATACAGTGAATGGCTAACAACATTATTGCATAGTACAAATTTAAATTTTGCTTATGTAGACATGCACTGTAGTATCTGTTAACAATTCATGGGATGAGAATTGTTTGATTTATGTCAAGAAATTTGCTTATGCTGTGTATATGCTGAATTGACCTTTTTTACTAAAGGGCTATGTTTAATGTACACTATACTACATACTATACTACATAATATGCTCTAATAGTGGGTGAAATAACAGACTGTATAAGGTTCAGTCATAGTGAAATTGTATCATGCAAAGAGCCACTAGTTTCAGATTAGAAGAAACCAACTTTATATTCTATTCTAAGCATGGAGTCTAGTCCATAGGGGAAATTAAATTAAGCGTGAGGTCCAATAGGAGCCATGCGCAATGTGTCTCTATGGGGTATTACTGGCGCAAAACCTTGCTTATTTTTACTATCATCACAAGATTAAATGATGTTTCTGTACCATAATATCGAGAATTGTTCACAGAAGCACATCATGAGAGGTCGCACGTGGGGTCACGAAGGAGGGGTTGCGGTAGCCAGTGGCAGGCGCATGCGCAGACACAGTGTCCCTGTATTTTTTCCAAAAAATACAGGGAGGAGTGTCCCTGCAAGGGATTTTTGATAAATCCCTGTGATATTTCCAAAATTTGCAATGCGAAATATCACACTACAGCCGCATCTTAAATGCGGAATGTAGTAAATAGAGCCCATAGTCACCAATTTCCTAAAACAAAAAAATAGACATTCATTTTGAAAAAAAAACTATTTGTGCAATTATTTTCTATGATAGTGAATTCAATTGTCACGGCAGCATCCCCTGCAGCTGAAGTAAATATTGTATGTGTACAGTATATCTCACACTGTGATCATTTGGCAATCTTCATTTAATTTATTTTAATGTCTAATTAGTATTTGCATGATTATTGTGAACTGATTCTTAATTATTTTATTGCTGTTATTGTTAATGAAGAGCAACACCAGCTACACCTGAATTAGCTAATTTAAAAATCAGAGGAAATAGATTTCCATGTACTGTATATTTTAATTTGAAACAGTGGAAATTACTTTGATTAAATTTAAGTACAGTATGAGTCCTTTACTTCCAAAACATTCTTGTGTCTCAAAGGATCTTCTACATTGGTGACAGTATTACTGATTTCTAGATCAAAAGTACAGTAAGTACATTCTACGTATATACTACAACCATTACTCTACAGGAAAATTGTGCTGCAACATTATAACATGGATATATGGTCATAATAACAATGTGAAATATAGTGGGGGGTTCATAGCAAATGTGTTAAAATTATTTGGAGGTATTAGAAATATTTTAAATATAAAAACAGCCATTACAAGTATTACATTTACAAAGGGGGTCATTATAAATATTTTGGAGATGAAGGAGTCCCTAAGACAGACTTTAAATATTAAAGGGATTGAAATTATTATATTTTACAAATGCCAGGGCAAACATTTTATGTGTAGCAATAAAAGGGAAATGTGAAGGGGAGGGAGATTTTTACAGTAGCAATGGTAATTTCCAATTAAATGCATTGTGCTTAAGATAAACTACAGACAATTTAGGGGATTCAAAACTGTCACTGAACATTACTGGCAATTTCACTTTAGTCCCTACAAACTGCTGGATAATAAATCAATACTGGTTCTAAAAGATATTGATAATGCTTTCCTGTGAAACAAAAAATGCCACACTCAAGGGTACATGTGCAACCGCAGAGTACCAGAGGAACTGTTCTTGCACTAAATATATTAAATGTATTTTTATCATATGCATTTATTCACCTAGAGGAATTTAAATATTGGCACTATCTCAGTAAAATACCCTCAAATACACTGCAATTAGAAAAGGTGAACCAAATCAGCATTTATTATTGGGAGGCCAGCTGTAACAGAAAAATAATGCTGTTTCATTCACTTTGATAATGATAATATTTTCAACAGATAACTTAGTATAGTCTGTCTTTTGTGGAACCTTTCATCTTTGAATGGGATATTTGGAGCCCCAAATTATGGTTGTATATATTCAGGGACGGATTGGCCGTTATATTCAGCGGGATAAATCCCGGTGGGCCGATTGGTCAGTGGGGCCGCTTGTGATCTGTGGCCCCGCCCCCCTGATTCACGTCACAGGCTGTCCCTGTGTTTGCATGACAGGCAGCCCGTCGGCTGCTGTCACAGCTAGTTAAGCGGCCAGCCAGCCAGCCGGCCAGCCAGTGTCTCTGATGTGAGGCTTTCCTTTTAATCCCCACCCACCCAGGGAAGGTGCTGCTGCTTCATCACAGACAGCAAGCACCACACAGAGGAGGAGCTGGTCCGTGGCCGGCGGCGGTAAGTGAATCACGGAGGAGGAGGGGAGGGCCACCATGCCTGCCAGCCTGCCAACACCGATTGTCTCCTCTCCACTCTGTCCCCTCCACAGGTTGTGAAGTTAAACTGTAACTTCACAGCATGGGGAGGGGACAGAGTGAAGAGGAAACAATCGGGGCTGGCTGCCTGGGAGCCTCAGGGACCAGGTTAGTACAATTAGAGGGGAAGCCTCTAGCCAGGAGAGGAGACAATCGGGGCAGGGGGGGAGGGGAGGTCTTTTACCTAATTCCAGCCCCGGCACACTGCCTGAGCACATTGTTGGACAGCTGCCAGGATCTGCTCAGTCTCACAGCCAGCCCATCCCTCCACTGCTGTGTGCTGTGTGTGTGACCAGAGAGAGGAGCCCAGAAAGGTGAGTGCTAATGGTAAGGAAAGGGGGGGGAGGGGGGGGGTTGTTGTGTATATCATGAAGGCTGTGTGCTTTATGAATGCATATTAATTAAGTCTGTGTGTTGTGTGTCTGGTGTCTGTGTCAGTAAGTGTTGTGAGTACTGTCTGTGTCAGTAAGTGGTGTCTGTGTCAGTAAGTACTGTCTGTGTCAGTAAGTGGTGTAAGTGCTGTCTGTGTCAGTAAGTGGTGTAAGTACTGTCTGTGTCAGTAAGTGGTGTAAGTACTGTCTGTCAGTAAGTGGTGTAAGTGCTGTCTGTGTCAGTAAGTGGTGTAAGTACTGTCTGTGTCAGTAAGTGGTGTAAGTACTGTCTGTCAGTAAGTGGTGTCTGTGCTGTCTGTGTCAGTAAGTGGTGTAAGTGCTGTCTGTGTCAGTAAGTGGTGTAAGTACTGTCTGTCAGTAAGTGGTGTCTGTGCCAGTAAGTTGTATCTGTGTCAGTAAGGGGTAGATGTCAGTAATTATGTCTGTGTCAGTAAGTGTCTTTATCTGTGTCAGAAAGTGGTATCTGTCAGTAAGGGCACTGCGTGTGTGTGTGCGGCTATATGTGTCGTGTGTGTGTGTGTGCGGCTATGGGTGTCCCGTGTGTGTGCGGCTATGGGTGTCCCGTGTGTGTACGGCTATGGGTGTCATCTGTGTGTGTGCGGCTATGGGTGTCGTGTGTGTGTGTGTGTGTGTGCGGCTATGGGTGTCGTGTATGTGTGTGTGCGGCTATGGGTGTCGTGTGTGTGTGCGGCTATGGGTGTCGTGTGTGTGTGTGCGGCTATGGGGGCCTTGTGTGTGTGCGCGGCTATGGGTGTCGTGTATGTGTGTGTGCGGCTATGGGTGTCGTGTGTGTGTGTGTGTGTGCAGCTATGGGGGCCTTGTGTGTGTGCGCGGCTATGGGTGTCGTGTATGTGTGTGCGGCTATGGGTGTCGTGTGTGTGTGTGTGTGTGTGCGGCTATGGGGGCCCTGTGTGTGTGCGGCTATAATGGCAGTGTCTGTGTATAAAATTGCATGCAGCTGAGGGAGTGGGGTCCCAAAGTGATATCTTGCTTAGGGCCTGATAAGGTCTATATCTGCCTCTGCATGGGGGCCAGGGGGCTATTCTGTACTAGTCTGGGGGGGGTGGGAGAATGATCATCTGTCTGTCTGTGAGTGGGGGGGTTATTCTGTACTAAGAGGACATGTTCTGTCTGAGGGGGAGGGGCAATTTTGGGGATGTAGTTAATGTCCCGACGATCAGGATGCTGGCTGCCGAAATTCTGGCACCGGAATCCCAATCACCAAAAGAAGACCGGCGCCGGAATCCCGACATGACTGGGGATGCAGACGCTGGAATCCCGGCAGCTGGCATCCAAATCGCAAGGACACCGGGGCAAAGTAAGTATCATCCGCGATGGGGGGGAGGGTTAGGGTTGGGCTACGGGAGGGGGGAGGTTAGGGTTAGGCTCCAAGCAGAGGGGGTTAGGTTCAGGCACCAACAGGGGGAGGTTAAGGTTAGGCACTAAGAGGGAGGGTTAGGTTTAGGCACTTACAGGGAAGGTTAGGGTGCGGAGTAGGGAGAGTTTGTATTAGGGTACAAAAAACAAGGGTTAGGGGGTAAATAGGACAGGGGAGCAGTACTCACCATTCCCCTGTAGGGATTTGAAACAACGGGATGCTGCTGTCAGTGTACTGACAGCCGGCACCCCATCCATTGGTATTTCATACAGATTCCCTATTTTGTGCTAAGGGAGATGATCTGGGGAAGGGGCGATTTGCTGTACTAGGGGGAGATGAGCTGTCTGTGGAGATCATCTGCTGTACTACGGGGAGATGAGCTGTCTGTGGGGGAGGGTGATATTGTTTTCTAAGGGACGATCTGTCTGGGGAGTGAGGATATTCTGTGCTAAGGGAACATGACGAGAGAGAAAGGGGGCCTTCTTCTGTTACTATGTATTCTGGTTGCATGTTGATGACATTGGCTTTATTCCTACACAAACAGGCGGCTTCCGGACAATGTGATCTCCTGCATGAATAATGAATACCGACTTAAGACACTGTCTGTCCAGGTAGGATCAATTTCTCCAGAGGTTCCCTGCTGCAGAGAAATCATACAGGTAAGAAAATGCACATTCACATGCTCGCTGTGCTTAGGACTGGGGCATGGCTATCAGCTCCTGGAGCGGTGGGCATGCCCCCAGCATGATAAAATGGGCGGAGTGGCTTGCGAGCATGGCATTTTACATTAGGACACACCCCTTGCAACTAAGCCCCACCCACTTTTTCGGCCGCGCCTACGGCGCGCGCACATGGGGCCTCTTCCACAGTTTTTTCCAGGGCCACTTTAATTTCCCAATCCGCCCCTGTATATATTATACATACTTTATTATACAAGACTGTAAATTTAGTGATTGCAGAAACACTAATATGATTCTAATTAATTATATGTTGTATTGCGGGCTGCTGAGAGTGGGCCTGGGTACTGAGGAGAGCATGGAAAAATCTGGGGAGGCATGGAAAAAATAGCTTTCCAGCGCCTGTTTTCCGGCAATGTCAATGTCCCCCTTAGCAGCTAACGCTAATAATTAGTACCCCCCCTTCTCAGCACCCTTGGCTGTATTGTTGTTATCATGTTTATTAACATATATTGCATATCAGTTCCATTTGTTGGTTTACTTTTTCCATATTTTATTATATAGTGTTGGTTGATTTATCAAAAAACAAGTAACAAGAGGAGCATGTAAAATAATTATTTGGTCATGGTTCAGACTGAGTTTGTTGTATAGAACTGCCAACCTGGATTTGTGCTGACAGATGCAGAGATACAGAGTATAATATGCCACAGGTCTTCACCAGGTATCACTACAAGGAGGTTTTGGTTTCACAGGAAGTATCACAGGTTGCGGCTCTCTACCATGCTTCCAGGTGTTAAGACTGAAAAGTGGTCAAAAAGACATTTCTAATACACAGACAGACTGTGGATAAGCCAAGAAGATTGTTAGAAAGGAACATCAAAAACTAAGCTGGGTCAGGAATCCAGGAATCAATCAGGATGTAAAATATGGATGACCAGAATCTGGAAATCAGAAGCGCTAGAGCACAGGTTTTAAGACTAATACTCTGGCACAGGTCCATGCAGAGAGCATGTTTACATAATCTAAGGATCCAGAATTCAATTTGATGACCAATTCCAAAATATAATGTGATTGTCCCATTAAATCAGCCTCACATTTGTGCGCATACCCTAAACAGAGCAAGGCAATTGGAGCAGCACATAGAGAAGATACTTGATTTACATACTTTTATTTATATTAATTTACATACATATTGCCCATGAAGACCAGTATGTAAGCACATATGTGCCTGTTACAGTTCTGCATATGTGCAAAAATATGTTATTTTCCCATGAACATTTTGTTTGAAAAATGTTATTCCACTTTACTACCAACTGTTGATATGCAGTGGTGAGCTCACATACATTTGTAAATTAATCCAGAATCCAAGTGGCTTTTAGCTTTTAATCTTTTTTTTCAATAGTCCATTAATTTAAATGGGACTTTCTGCAATATGCAGAAACTTTATAAATGCAAATAGGCAATTGAATGAGTGGGGGAAGGTCCATGCATTTAACAAATAAAATTGAACAACATGGCTCTTTGAACAACTCAACAGTCCAGCCAAAGTTGACTGGTTCCTCTAAAGCATAGGAACAATGAGCATGTGGCCCTCTTGCTACAGTGAAAATTAGGGTAAACAGTCTGGACTTTTTATCACTATTAACAGAGAAACCCAAATAGGTTTGAAAGCATAGTGCTTGAGCCACTATAGGGGATGAGGAAGTGCAAAAACAGAATGCAACCGCCAAAGTCTATCAGCCTTCTGATAACATGTACTGAGACCTGAGCTTTGGGTGCCAGGGTAAAGAGGAATATTGGGCAAACTCTCATTCACCAACTGATATAAAAACAAAAAAAATCCTTTAATTCTAAGGTGCTCTTGTTCTTGTAGTCTATAGATCTTTTTCTAACGAAAAGGAATATCAATACTCCAAGGACTATTCTTGCAATAAATGGGAAATGGTCTTAATTTAAACCAATTGGTCCTCTTGTAATCCACAGGAAATGTTCTTTATTTTTGAATTCAAATCTTGATTTTGTGATCCACAGGAGAAAATAAAAAAAAATATCATTACCCCTACTGCTCCACTTGCATCCCCGCCACAATATGACTGTGAACTGAATTGGCCAGGCTACCCCTAGCAGCACAGCCAATGACAAGCAGTTTCAAACATTAGTAGTCTCTATTGAACAAACTGACAATGCTAAATGGCCTTGCTTATTTCAATGGAGTTTTCTCAAGTGCAGAACAGTGTGGGGCAGTTGTAGCAGCACACAGAGAAAGCCAGCATTAAAAATACAAGGAGAGAAAGAATGAAGGGAACATACTGGACCATGGACCTTGTAAAAGATCACCAGCCCTTGGTCTGGCGGCTTGTGGCATTTGTACTCCATAGGTATGTTTGTGCAGTTTAATGTTCAGATTTTGAACAGTTCATTCAGTATTGCTAGTTTGCTTGAATGTTATGATACATTCTTAAATTTTGTAGCATAACCAATATATTTATAGGTATGAACTTTTTCACTTATTAAGGATGTACAGTACTCACTTATTAGAATCATATGCTGTATAGAAAGAAAAAAAAGTGGTGTTAATGTACCCACCCGAACTTAGGGGATCCGAGTCAGATCCGAGTTGGCTTGGGTTTTCCCGCCTGACTCAGATCTCAAATCGAGGCAAAACATCATCAACATCAGTGTGAAAAAAATAAAAAGATTTTTTTGTATGTGCGTGTTAGCCACACCACCAGTGTGAAAATAAAAATATTTTTTTTGTGTGTGTTTGTGTTAGCCTGCCACACCACCACTGTAAAAATAAAAACAATTTTTTGTGTGTGCGTGTTAGCCACACCGCCAGTGAAAAAAATAGTCAATATTTTGTGTTAGCCACACCTGCCATGTGTAAAAATAAAACCAATTTTTTTGTGTGTGCATGATAGCCACACTTATCAGCAACATAGGTGTGCAGGGGTGCTCTGCTGCCTGTGTTGTTTATCAAGAGGCTGCTGCCTCGTTTGGGTGCTCTCCCTCCCAAGTGCCCCCCAAAAATTAATTCAATCAATCAACCTTTTTTTCTGTGTATGTGTTTGCATTACCCATGGCATCACAAACACCTCTGCTGAGATTTCCATAAACATTTTCAAAGGTGAAAATAGAGGATACGGTTTAAAAAACGGAATAAAGCAGCTAAAACTGCGTTCACTGATTATAGTGTCCCTTTACCTGAATTTCAGTGAGTCAGTGGGGCAACTCCATGCAACCCTATTCCAGAGTGCAGCTGTTCCTCCTGTAGCCTAGGTCAGAAGATGTGTAGTGAGTGTGGTGATGATATGGACTAAAATGGAGCTCACATCCACTAAAGTTGACAATGAATCCCCAAACTAACAGGGAGCGCAGCTGTAATTTATACACAACACAGGATGGGATGACGATATAGGCTTGGGTGATGGTATAATCTGGGGTGATGTATACATCATCTTCTTCACACAATATTAATTTGTCCCCACTGGGATCCGCCATTACAGGTGCTTCTGTAATTTTTGGCACGTTCATTTTGATGGGCATCATCTTTTCCAAATTTAAGTAGTCTCAGGCCGATCACTGACAAGGTTCCCGGCTGTGCTGAAAACTCTTTCTGAGTACACACTGGAAGGTGGGCAGCTCAAGTAAAGCAAAGGCAGTTTTGTGTAAAACCTTCAAATTGCCTCTTTTTTACCTGTCAATAGTTATTTACATCTCTTCATATCTGTGTCCATTGGAAAGAAAAAACAATGTCTTCATCCCTTCTGGGATGAAAATCCACTCCCAGCAAAAAGCATGGCACTTAAGACACAACGTAAGACTTAAACCTTAAATGTTGCATTTGCTGCTCTGTTCTGTTTGTCCACAATATCTGCTCTGGTTAAGTGGACAGTGGGTACAACAGCAGTTTGAACTGAAGGCCACTAACTAACTATGTTTTTTTTAATGTCCCTGTACAGGTTGGGAAATGCTTTTTCATAGGGAAAGCACTACTAGAAGTCTTCCTGGTCCCCTTCAAGGATTCTTCTGGGGCAAGGACTGATGTGAATGTGTCAAAGATTTTTTTGTAAATGCTTCCTCCCCCCCTCTCCCTCATACATTTTCTTCGGAATCAAAAAATTTAATTAAAAATTTACTACGAATCAATCCTGTCCCTGCCCTGCCTTCAACTACATACATATTCAACTCCCTCATGCCTCTCTTGAATAATAAAAACATTTGTTTCCTGATGTGCCATGTTGGAAGTTGAACTGCCACGTGTTTGTATGCTGCCCACTGCTGCCGCTTAGCTTAGTCAGCCACCTAGCTTGGTGCAAATTTTGGGCCTAAACTGGATGAAAACAATAAAGTGAGCTGTGAGGTGGTCAAAAATGACTGGAAACTAGTGGAAATAAATGTTATTGAAGTTAATAATACTGTAGAAACAAAAACAGGTCCATTTTATGTGATTTTAGCTGTTTTATGATTTTTTAAGAAAAAATCCAAAGCCAAAACCGAAAAACAAAACACGGGGGTCGGCGCACATCCCTAGTGCAGTCCCTTTTCATTACTGTGTAGTGTTGTGTGTCATAAATTTATGAAAGAGAGAAACCTGGGTTCCATGCACAAATTTATACCTCTTCCTCGCTGTAGGATTGATGCACAGTGAGACTAAATCCTGTTTGAGTAAAGTACAATTGCTCCATGCCCAGAAAAGCAGCCAAACCTATGCATGTTTGCATTATTTGGGGCTTACACCAGCTTGCATTTGCAGAGGTGTTTCAGGGTAGGGAAGGGGCAGATTCAATCAGGCCAACACCATAAAGGGCATGTACACACATATGCAGACCAACAGAGACACATATATGAGTGAGAGTCAAATCATTTTTCATAGGTGTCGAGACAGGTGCAAAATACACAATGATCACAGCTGTCATAATTAGAGAACAATTGCTGTTTGGTACATTTAATTGAAACAAAACAAATGGTTACAAATGGGATGCGGTTAATATACCGACACCTGGGATGCCGCCTGCTGGAAACCCGGTGCTGGATACCGATCAGCGTGTGAAGATTGGCGACAAAATCCCAACCTGGCTGGAGATGCCGACAGCCGACATCCCAAACGTGAGTATAGCGGGGCAGGGTAGGTGTTAGCCACAATGGGGGAGGGTTAGGTTTAGGAGCCCCATGGGACGTTAGGGTTAGGCTGCAAAAGGGAGTAGGTCAGGCTCCAGACAGGGGTGGTTAGGGTTAAGCACAACCGGGGGGAGGTTAGGCACTAAGGGGGGAGGGTTAGGTTTAGGCACTAAGGGGGAGGGTTAGGTTTAGGCACTTACTGGGAGGGTTAGGGTGCAGGGTAGGGAGGGTTAGTATCAGGCTGCAGGGAAGAAGGGTTAGGGGGTAAATAGGACAGGGGAACATTACTTACCATTTACTTTTCGGGATTGTAAGCAATAGGATGTCACTGTCAGTATATTGACAGCCGGCATCCTAACTGTCAGGATATCATACCTAACCTGTTACAAACATGTAAGTTTATTAACTTATGCTTGGGAGAACTGAAGTTGTTACCTTACTATTTACTGTATAGTATTACAGCAAAGAAGGAGAACTGTTTGTAGTGTCCATTTATATACACGCCTATGTGGCCCAGGTTGAGTTCATTGGATCTGAATAGTCCAATTGGAATGAAATGGCTTATCTAAACAAGGAAATTATGCAACATAAATGTGTGCCCAATATAACAAATTTGATAGTTAAGTTGATAGCTACAATCATCTTAATTTTGTTGGGGAGCTTCATTCAAATTATAGAGGTACACTCGAAATATTTTTTACTATAAAGAATTATTATTATTTTTTTAAAGTGGCAAAAATAATGTTGGAATTCTACAACATCAGAAAATGTAAATACACATTACCTCATGAGAATCAATCCCGTTATTAACTGACCAGTTGGTTTGGAAATATTCAAGCATTCTCTGTTTCAATTGTTGGGGAAGGTGATGAACCCGTATAAAATCCTTCAGATCCTTGGTTCTTGTGTGATAAAGGGACCATCTGGAGTACATTCGTTGGATTATAGCAGTCACGTTACCAAACACCAAGGCATGCATCAAAGCTAGACAAGAAAAAAAAAACACAGAAATCATAATTATTGCAAGTTAGTTAGTGGGATTTTAAGTTATATATATATGATTAGGAATAACTCGATGACCATAAAAAACTGTTGTTTAATTTATAATTACTTATGGTATATCTCAAGATGTTAATATAGTTTTATTAAAGTAATGTTTTACTTTGTGTCATTATTAAAAGGATTCTATGCTCCATGAATTTGATATTTACATAAGTTGACAATTGGTATCATATACTTACATTAAGCTCATATACTTTACTACTACTTTACAACGGACTGTTGTGGGCATGTAACCAGACTTCTATGCTAGTTTGTGGTGTGTGTATGGAGAAGGGACACTTTTTATGATGGATAGATTGCACCCAGCATGGATCTGGTGTAATTGCCAATACTAATGATGATGGCTGTAGACAGAAAAATAAATGGTGCAATGGTACACCTGAAGCCTTACAGATACATGCATTAGTATAAGGAAGTAAATCTGGCTCGGGTGTAGTAGGTATTTCCGCCGGACGCAGGGCCGGCAGTTCAAATCCCGACAGTGGCAGCCCGGCAAGGGTAAAAATCCTGATCATCCCTAAGATAAGTATCACTAACCTAATTCTACCCCCTAACCCTAACCCTCCCTTAGGGGTGCCTAACCCTAGCCTCCCCCAAGTGCCTAACCCTATTCCCCCTTCTAAGTGCCTAAACCTAACCCCCCTTCCCCGCTGCCTAAACGTAAGTCCCGTGGGGGGGTGCCTAACCCTAACCTCCCCCCCGGGGGTGCCTAACCCTAATCCCCCCTTCCCCTAGCTTAAACCTAACCCACCTGGTGGGTGCCTAAGTCCCCCCAGGAGCCCTAAACCTAACCCTCCCCCCTGCTGCTGCCCGCGCCTGGCTTACCTTCATTCGGTATGCCGTGCGTCAGTCTTCCGGCATCTGGTTAATGACAGGCATTAGTACCACACCGGGATTAGAAAGTCTGGAAGCCGGCGGTCGACATTTAGACTGTTGGCTTCCAAACTACATCCCATCTGGCTTCAGCAGCCATCTGCACTTGCGAACACTTTGTGTCTGAATCAGAACCATGACCTTTACATGAACAATTACCACACAATGCAAATACAAGTACATTAAAAAAACTCCAGTGACATTGGAGGCTGACTAGGATACTTGGTATTAAGTGTTCTTTCAAATGTAGGTATTAATGTGTCCAGGGTCCTCACAAGACAAGGATAACACAGAAAATGCAGCCACTTCTAAAATCTTACTGATAACTATGACTGATTTGGACTCCATTCCTTCAGATAGGTTCAAGTTGTTTCCCAACCTCCTGCTACATATGTGATAAATAGAGGCCTCCAAAACAATATATATATATATATATCTACTATTACAGAAAGACCCACAAATTAAAGTATTGATAACAGGTTGATTGAATAGGTTTTTTTTTACTATTTACATGGAACTAAACCATAAAACTAGAACAAGTATAAACAAGTTGATGGACAAAGTGCAGGCATGACGCTGAGAGTATAGAGTCCCTGTTTGTGAGAGATTCTTGAGGGAGAGAGTAATGTTAAATCAAAAGGTATGGCTTCTCAGCAGGTAGTGTGTATAGTTCTGGAGGTTATAGGAGCAAGAGTGTGGATTATCAGAGTGGAAAAGCAGATGAGGGATTTATCAGAGTGGAAAAGCAGATGAGGGATGAGTAAGGTAAAGTCCATATTGAAGGTTGCTGCAGTACTCAGCACAGGAGATAATGTGCAGATTTTTAGAAGTGGAGATGTTGGTCACAGCAATGAATCAGATTCTACTAGCACCTTCTAGAAGAGATAATAGCTAGAATCTGATTGGTTGCTACGGGCAACATCTCCACTTCTAAAAAAATGCACTTTAGTAAATATACAACTAAGGGTGAGAAAGGGGCATATTGTATTCTGCCAATGTTTTGAAGGAGGAGGCAACAAGATAGTGCAAGGGACTGGATGAGTGAAACTGATGGTGAATTAAGGAACAAACCAAGGAACAATACATAGAGAACACAATGCTATAAACAGCCAAGAAGACTAAGTAGGTAGGTGATGAAGCACTCAGTTTTGGACATGTTAAGCTTTTCATAACATTGGGGTATTCAAGTGAAGATAGCAAAGAGGAACCTCAAAAACTGGATGAAAGATAATGAGAAACGTCAGGTAGAAGAGGAAGATTTGGGTGTTGCATAGAAGAGGTAGTAGAGGCTGAAGGAGATTTAATTCACCAAGAATAAAGGTATAAAAATAAAATACAGAGGGCCAAGTACAAAGCTTTGAGGGATGGATATTTAGAGTGGAAACTTTTAATATTAAAGGTATGAATGGTTGGTAGGAATGTCTAGAGAAAGGTAGAGGAGAAATATTATCAACTATACTGAAAAACAGCATAGAGGTCAATGAGGTTAAGTAGGGAGGAGATTAATGGTGTCAGTAGGATAAGGAAATGAGCTAGGTGTGGACATGCACTATGTGATGGACTGAAAAAATTAGGAGTGAATAGGCTCAAAGAGACAGGTTGAGCGGGAAAAGAAAGAGTAAATTGTAATAATATTGACCTCAAAATCAGAAAGAAAGAATTGAGGGTGCAAAAGGTTGTAGAGATGTTTGCGGGAAGAGATTTCTCGATAATTTTGCATTTGAAGTACCCTAAATAGTAAAGTTGAAATCTGAGAGGGAAGAAAAAATGGGTGGCGGTAGACAGAGAAATGAGTTGAAGTTTACAAAGAAACAGTGAGGTTTGGCAGAATGGGTGGTTATTAAAGGCATACAGGGGTATTCAATATGAAACAAAAACTTCGCCGTCTATGCGGGTTGAAGTTTTCGCCGCACATCGGAGCTTTTGCCGGCGAAAAAGTATCGGGCACGCCCCCGATTATACCCGTATTCAATATGAAATTGTCGAAAACGGCACCCGGCGAATGTGAAATCAGTGAAAACTTCGCAGATTTTTGGGGAAATGACCATAACACTCCCAAAACGATGGTCTGTCACAGGGGATCACTCTGGATACCCCTGATTAGCCCTGCTGAAGGTTATTGGGGTCTTTAAATGGGCTCAATAGCTGCTATTTTGAGGATTTGGGAAGGTGGTGAAGAATAGTATATAGAATTTTTTTTTGCAGAAAATAAGTAGTCCCAGCAAATTTGGGGTACTTGAAAATGGGGTTGAGCATATTTAAAAGTTGCTAAAGTGAAGTTTTAAAAAATCCTCCTGCCGCAAACACCTGCAATGAAAAAACACCTGGGGTATACTTGGGGACCCCCCTAGATTGTAGTTCACTAGTTTTTAACTTTGTACCCCCCAATTTTTTTTTATCAACCCAAAAATGGAAGTGCTTTTTTTGGGGTTCTCTGAGGTATTTTTCAAAAAATGTTTGACACAGTTTACCTTTGGGGGACTGTCTGAAGGTTGCAGGGTGGTTTCCAAATTGTTGCACCCCAAAACCCCATTCCTTGGTGTATCGCAGGGTCGAATGCAATATACTTTTTGCACCGGCGAAAAGTTTTCAAATTGAATACGGTGTAGTAGTAAAACTGGATAAAATTACATCATCCGAGCGAAAACCTCGCAGAAGCGGCGTTTTCGCTCCATATTGAATACCCCTATTAAAGTAGGTTTGTTTAGTGAGAGGGAGCAGTGTTGTAAGATGACAAGATACATATGTAATGAACAATGACAGCATTGAGGCAAGATTTCCTCCATTGGCATTCATTGGTGTAAGAGCATTTTTTTCAGGTGGCATATCTGTTTGTAATGTCATGCTTGCAGAAGCCTAACTAGGGTCATTGGCACCCAGGGCAAATTTAAAAATGTCACCCGTTGAAAACGAAATCACCCCTTTCCCCCATGTAATGAGGAGAGAGAAGCACAGGTTTGTAACAGGGTAAAGGGAGCATAGGTACAAACGTAATGGGCAGAGGGGAGCACAAGTAGATATTTGTAATGGGGAGAGAGGAGCACAGGTACTCACCAAAGCAGATGACAGAGATATGATGGAGAAATTCTCAGCTGGCACCACAGGGCATGGTGACAAGGGGGACACCGGTCTGACCACTACCTGCTAGCACTCCCCACTGTCTGTATTTCACACTTCATCTGTTTCCCCAGAGCTGTGTGAAGCCAGGTGCTGGTAGCATTGTGCTCGGGGGACTGGGCAGGTTTGCTTCCAGGTTTTTGCTTCTGCGTTCTGGGTGTACTGGACAATGGATGGTGGTGATCTGTGTAATAGAATTACAGAGGGGCCAGGTCTAGTCCTTCCCTGAGTGGAAGATCCTTTACTGGCATCCCCACTGTGCAGACACCGAGGGCACATGCCCCGGTTGCCCCACTCTCATTATGTCACTGCATGCTTGATATGCAATTTGAGGTTATGAAAGCTGATGGGGACTGATGCATCAGAGCAAGACCAGGTTTTAAAATCTGAACTTTCTTTATTCTCAATTTTTTCCAGAAAACAATAGGTTAATGTGTTTTAAAGAAAGAAAAAACATGCTTCATATATCTTCAAGGGTGTTAAAAGAGTGTCTAAAATTTCTTATTGGTTCCTGTCCAATTAAATTGCTTTCATGTTTTAAACCATTATAGAAATATAACATAATCTGATCTGATTACAATGGGCATCACCACCTTTTCATTTGCATGAGTTAAGATAAATGTTTATTAGTTAAGTATCTATTATGTAATCCTACTATTTATCTATCTTTCAGATGCACAGTAAAAGCGTTTATCAAGGGGCTGCTGCCTCGTTCAGGGGTGCTCCCCCCCCCCCAGTGTAAAAAAATATTAATTCATTAATAAAAGTATTTTTTTTCTGTGTGTGTGCGCACGTTAGCCACACTTATCAACAGCGTAGCTGTGCAAGGGTGCTGCCTGTGTCATTTATCAATGGGGCTGTTGCCTCATTCAGGGGTGCTCTCCCCCCCAGTGTAACAAATAAAAATAAAAAATTAATAAAAGTATTTTTTTCTGTGTGTGCACATGCGCGCATACATTAGCCGCACTTATCAACAATGTAGCTCTGCAGGAGTGCTGCCTGTGGCTGCACCAATTCTCAAGTATCAACTATTCTTACTTCAGCCAGTGGCTGCATCAATAATCAATTATAAACTATTCTTACTTCAGCCAGTGGCTGCACCAACTATCAATTCTTACTTCAGCCAGTGGCTGCACCAATTATCAACTATTCTTACTTCAGCCAGTGGCTGCACCAATTATCTTACTTCAGCCAGTGGCTGCACCAATTATCAACTATTCTTACTTCAGCCAGTGGCTGCACCAATTATCAACTATCAAAACCAATCTAGATGCAAAACCAGAGGAGATACAGATCCAAAACCAATTCCAAAACACGGGGGTCAGTGCACATCTCTAATGTATATACATTTTTGCTTGACCCAGTAATTAAAGATTTTAGATTTTACTTGATAAGTGAGAGGAGGGTTAGCAACCTCAACTGATTACAGTGTGACATGTGGATGTGACATTACAGCTAAGCACCACACTTCCAGCATAACAGTGACATAGAGGAGCAGTAGCCAATAGTTGCACTGTAACAAGCTAGTTTTTTGCTTATCCTTCATGTCTGTGGCCAATGCAACAACTATGGTTTCAGCGGGTGCATTAAAGTAACTAGATGAATTATGTTATATCACTTTTCAGTGTTCTAGGCACCCACTAACAAATACACCCTAGACAAACTCCTCACCTTGATCAATGGTATTGTCTGCCCAGTGCATTTCAAAGACTTTATTACTAGATGTTGCCCCGATGCTGCCTGTTTTTTTTTTCTCTCTCTCTTTCCTCCTTTGTCTCTCTGCAGCCCCACCCCCAATATTTTCTCTTCTTATTTGTCTCTTTTACTTCCAGTCTCTTTTTCCTCTCATCTGTGTGAGATTATTTATTTATTTATTTATTTATTATTGTATTATTGATTGTATTACATAGATTATCCTTAGTGCCATGCATAGCATCATTTTATGTTTGTTCCTTACTTATTTTGTGAACGCTCAACCTGGTGTTCAGCCTGACATAAGTTTAGTTTGAACCTCAAAGGCTTCCACTGAAGCTCCCCAATGCACCCTGGGTATATGATAGCACAGAGTCACCATTTTACCTCATGTACTCAATTAAAATAGATGCAGCTATATTTTCTCCTTTGTAATGCTGGTAACAATTCCGACTTGCTTTTGCTACCATGAGATTTACTGACAGATCAGAACTTAATTACAATTGTGTGTTACTAGTCAGTACATTTTGTACACTGTAGCAGATACTCATGTATTTCATGTTGTTCACATACTTTGCCATATATCATACTGTACATATTACATGTTTCTAGATTTGTATTACATGAACTGCATATTATAATCACTGTAATTACAATTTTACAATTTATAATCAGGCCATAGGGAGAAAAATTTTTGGTTGTGGATAATGTATATATGTTGTCATTGGTTAATTTTCAGGATGCCTGTGTTTTTTCATCAAAAAGTGGTATGTGAGGAGTAATGGGAAATAACAGCAGGGTTTGGAAACTGTAGATGTGTGTTATGCAGGAACACTCTGGAAGTAAATCACTGATACAGTTGAGAGGGGTTAGAGTTCATGCCAACGTGATTATTTAAATTTTATCATTTTTCATCTTTGTGTGTGTGTGTGACATTATCAGACTTACATTACATGTCCACTTTAAGAAGACTATTTCACAATATGCTTTAAGGCTACATTTAGACACAAAAAGACAAATGTCTAAATATTGCAACCTTGAGCTATTTCCAAATGGTGAGCACATATATAGTAGTCACTTTAAGCTATAGTTATTTAACCTTGCAGGCAGTCTTGAATTCATGTTTTATCAAGCCCTCAATTTAACAACACAGATAAGAAAGCATCTTATGCTGTCATGCCATATACCGATATAAAATTATTAAAACATGTTTTTGCTACTTTACCAGTTAACCTTTAAAAGTTGTATATGCATGCAAATGAATCATTTTGTTACATCATTTAGACCTGTAAATTCAAATAATGAAAATTGTAAACAACCTAATTAGATTTATCACAGACTAGCATTGCTTTCTTTTAATTTAATATTATCTAGAAAGTGCACAGTTTATGTAGTGGAAACAAGATTATATATAGACCAATGCATGACTCCTATTTATATGTGTTACTAATCGATTTTTCATGCTGATTTTTAAAGCACTGGATAAATTGAAAATGTTCATGCATAAGTATTTATACTTAAACTAAATAGTGTAAACCATGTAATTTCCTTTTAAGTAACCAGACTTCAGTGCTCTATTTTTTATGCAACATATTCTCATCTTGAGTAAATAAAACCACTATGCACTGCAGTAATAAATAATATTATTTTAAACACTCTTTGTAAATGCACAATTATAGTACTTAGTTAAATAGAAAGTTACATTTTTTGGGAAAAAAATTGTTAAAAATATATTGCTAGATATGCCACTTTAGTATTTATCAGTTCGTGAAAATGAAGCTGCTCATGTGAAACTTAATTTTATAACATGAGAAAAAATATATACAATATCTATATATACACAGTATATTTATATTAGCCACATGATACAGGCTGTTGCCACTGGAAATCTCTTTGCTATATAAACAATTTAATTTACTGTTTGTTTTGGTTGTATAATACCTTATACTAAGTATATAATGCCATTTCAGAAGAAAATGTATTACCTCCAATCAACATAATACAAATAGAAAAGATCTTTTCTGCATCAGTGTTAGCAGAAACATTCCCAAATCCAACACTGGTTAGGCTGCTGAGTGTAAAATATAGCGATGCAATGTATGTACTTCGGATGGTAGGACCACCTTGTGTATTATTGCTATAAAATGGTGACTCCAGTCTTTTTCCCAGTTCATGAAGCCAACCTATTAATAGAAATAAGAAAAACAATTATATTTACAGAGTTCATTGGCTGCTATATATATATATATATATATATATATATACACATATCTATATGGTATAAATATAAACACAAATAGGTTTGCACATCATCAATATATTTGTAGCATTACAGCCTTGAAGAGAAGTTTAAGCTACAATTTTGGCACTTACAAGTGTGTCCTAATACACCTATCCTTTTTGTGCCATATGGTGCAAGACACCTGGTGCAATTCCTGTGCTGTGCACTTTTATTCTCAATTTTACTACTTTTTTCTCAAGTTTGCATATATTGTACTAGGATTACTTTTTTGTCGTAAAGGAATTGGTATAAAGTAGCAGATTAAGCATGACGTTGCACAACGCAGGCCACTCGTATCGGACCTGTCGTGCCTGTTTTCCCCTGGATTGTGTACATTTTCCTCAAATTTACAACTTTTTCCTCCATTGCACTGCTTTCTCCTCAGCTTTGCATCTTAGTTCACTTATAGTGGACTAGATATTTAGGATTAGTGTTATGGTGTGGCTGATTTGCAAAATCTATGGCACAATAATCGGGCCTATTTGGAATGATTTGAGGATAGATGTATGTGGACACATCTGTACTGATGTATACATTACAGCATAAGCTGCAAAACTCATCTGTAGATAGCATAAATATTCTAACAAATAATAACAAATTTTCCTAAAAAAATAAAAAAAGCTATACAAAATGCCCTGTCTTTAATAATAGTGCAAGAATAAATGCATGCATCAATCTCACTAATGTGAAGGAAACTAAGGCTGTGTGTAATTAATAGTAAATTCACAAAGTGTTCTCAATGTGTAATTTTCACTCACAGTAATTAAACCAAATAAATAGAATACAACTACAAGTTGTACAATGGATCCTTGAAAGCTAATTACTGAAATTGCACTTCAAATCACCACAAAACTAAAATATACATTTTCAAATATGAACAATGAAAGTAAAATTCACTGTTCCATAACAGCTCAGTTTAAAGGTAAAGCTTTACTTTCCCACTCCACTACATATAATGGAACATATTACAGGTCAAAGGCTGACATTTCAACCGCTGTGACATAACTGATGCTGCTCTGCTCCAGTGTATAAATCAACCAATCTGCAGAGTGCATTTCTGCAGAACAGCTCTAATAGTCTGTTACTGACACTCTGCTGAAACATTCTCTGCTAACATAGTGGCTTGCTGCAGAGAGGATAAAAAAGCTTAGTGGACATATTTGATTAAATATAAAACCAGTTATTTTAGGCAGTCTCCATGCTTAGCAACAAACAGGCTTTGATACATTTATATTAATGTCAAATGGTGGTTTTATTTGTCCTTTAAACAAGGAAATTGATGTGTTTTACTGTTCCAAATAACAAATAATACTGTGCAATGTGAATATAAAAATGGCTTGAATCACAGATAAAAATTGATGGCATTGAATTGGAGGTTCTGGACTTTGCAGTCTGCACCAAGGCTAGAGTTCAAGAAGACTATTTCACAATACACTTTAAGGCTACATTTAGACACAAAAAAGCAAATGTTGCAACCCTGAGCTATTTCCAAATGGTGAGCACATATATAGGCTTGGTTTGATACTAGTCATCATTGTCAGTACACACTTAGCTACCATATAAAAGGGGTTGGGTATGAGATCCCGGCGGTAGGGATGCCACTGGTCAGAATACCAACAGTGGCATCCCGACAGTCAGAATCCCGACACCCATAAGGAAAGAAGGTAAGACTAACCCTTACCCCTAACCCTAACCCCCCTCCCCAGTGCCTAACCCTAACCCCCCTAGTGCCTAAACCTAACTTCCCCCTCCCAGCACCCTAAACTTAACAAGTCCTCCCAGTGACTAAACCTAACCTCCCCCCTAATGCTTAAACCTTACCTCCCCCTCCCCACACCCAAAATCTAACCCTCCCCCCTAGTGCATAACCATAACCCTCCCCATAATGCCTAACCCTAAGCTCACACCTAAACCCTCCCCCTAATATCCGATACTTACCTTCAGGATGAGCGGTTGGGATTCTGGTGCCGGAATCATGACACAGTTGGGATTTTGGTGCCGGTATTTTGCCCGTTGGTATCCCGCATGCCGCGATGCTGACTACATCTCTATAAAAGATATGCCTACAAACAGGCGTAGCTATGCATACATTCAACTCTGTACCAATCTTTTCCAACAGGCAAACACATTACAGCCAATTTTGACCCATCAGCTGTAAATGTAGATATAGCCAAAAATACATACATTTCTACAACACCTATATTTGAATGTTGTCAGTTTTTGTGCACATGTAGGGCAAAGACATGCAAGATACACTCTGATAACAGATCTATGTTCAACTTTGTTCAGCTCTACTGTGCAAAATATAATTGAAAAGTGCAGAAGTGCAATTGGTCAAACAGGATGCGGTCATAATCCAAACCGGTGGGATTCCAGAGCTCAGAATGCCAGTGCCTGAATCCTGACACCTGTCAAAATCCCAGCACCCACATCCCGACTGCTGGAATCCCGAAGGTAAGTGGCGCGGTTTGGGGGAGGGTTAACATTAGGGTTAGGCACCAGGGGGAGGGTTAGTATTAGGGTGCGGGAAGGTTAGGTTTAGGCACTGGGGGAGGTATAGTTCAGGCACCGGGGAGGTAGGGTTAGGGTTAGGGAGAGAAGGAGGGTTAAGATACCGACCAACAGGTGTCGGTTTCCTAAATCTGTCAGGATGCCGGCCCTGGGATTTTGATCACCGGGATCTTGAGAGCCAGCATCCCATACTCAACCCGGTCAAACACCTATAGCTATGTGCCTCTAGTGGAAACAATGTCTAAAGTTTAATTCTTCTCCTCCACTCAACAACAGGTTCCCACAAAGCTCCATCTGATTACCTGTTGAGGCTTACCTGTAGAGGCTTGTCTGTGGAGGCTTTTCTGTGGAGGCTTACCTGTGGAGGCAGATGGAGCTCTTTGGGAAACACTGTTGAGTAGAAAGTTTGAACTTGGTTTTTGCTAGAGGTCTGGGGTTACCATGAGTTTTGATTCCCAATGTATCTAATGTATTTAGTAGATTTCACAAAAGTAAAGTATATTTGCTTATTTGATTTAGAATAAGGCTTCTACAAAAGTAAAATAATATAATGCATAATTAACTTATTATTTACACTATACTACCATTATACAGTATATGGAGTTTACTTCATTGATGTTCACTACTTCACACACACACACACACACACACACACACACACACACACACACACACACACACACACACACACGTATATATATATATATATATATATATATATCTGTAATGTAAAGAAGCTGGCAATCCTTAGATGCTTTAAAATTATTGCATCTGGAGCCATTCAAGTTACCTCACCTGGCATGGTAAGGACCAAATAACATTCCGAATGGTGACACTCTTGGGTGACTTAAACAGGTTACACTAGACCCCATAAATACATCAACGTTTCAGAATTGTACTGAGCTCTTACATCAGGATACATATCCTGATGAAAGAGATTAACACTGTTCTGAAACATTGATGTATTAATGGGGTCCACTGTGATCTGCTTAGGTCACCCAGAGTGCCACCTTTCTGAATAGTGTTTGGATTTTCAGCTTATAAATATCTATGTTAGGTTAGTATAAATGCATTTTTCCACATATCTTATTTTATACACAATGTACATTTGTTTCTATTTTTATTTCACTTCTATGGTCACACTCTGAGGTAAATATCAACTGAACCATATAGATCTGAAGTTGTTTCCATCTACAAAGTTAATTCTAGTATGGAGTAAATGAACACTATCACACTATATTTTGTTTATGTCATAACAATATATATACTATGGGGGAGATTTATCAAACCCTCTAAAGATGACAAGTGGAGGTGTTGCCTATTTCATTCAATCAGATCCTAGGTATAATTTATCTAGTACATTTTATAAAATAGATGCTAGAATTTGATTGGTAGCTATAGGTAACCCATCTACACATGTCCTCTTTAGAAGGTTTGATAAGTCTTCCCCTACATTTTATATTTCTCAATCCCAGAAAGCTGATCACACCAAATTAAAATAAACAGAGTAAATATACACAATATTAACTTTGGATCAAAGAGAAGAGATGCTATTCCAACTTATTGAATAGGTTATACTTGTGTTTGTTTCATAGCTAGCAGTATGACCTTAGTGCATACCTTTTATTAGAGAACATACTTGCCAGACATAAAATATATTCCATGGACAATGGATGCATATTAGCATGGTACACACAGTAGAGTTTAGATGGACCTTCATTATCTACAATCCACATCATCATATAGACATTGAATATAATTAGAATTTTATTATCTAGATTACACCTGAGGTAGGACATATCACCGATATCATTTTCATGACCTTCTCACAGAAGGACAGGACATGAATTTTATATTCGTATAAAGAATAAGAGAAATAATAAGCTGCAGTTGATCAGTGTTGCAAACTAAAGTCCATTACTAAGGGTAAAATAACACTACCAGATATAAATGATGCAAACCTTGTACCAAGAAGTTAGAGACAATTTCTAACTATGAAATATTTGAGAGAAATAAAATAACATTATACCAAAACAAGATCAGAATAATTTGTTTTGCATAGGTTTGTGTGTAGGGTTTTGTTAAAATTATTCATTTTGAGGTTTAAATGATTTAATTTTGCTTTATATATTAAAAGATGCATATATTATAAACTTTTGGTTCAAAGCTGTAGGCAAGTATATTTGTTAGTTATGAGCGACCAGCCATTTTTTCTTGTTTTGAGGTTCTGGAAAGAATTGTGTGTTTTAGTGTTGGTTTTGTGTATTTTATAATGACCTCACAATTTGTAACATTATAAGCTCCAGTGAGTGGACAGCATGAACATTTTACATCCACCCAATATTAAATAGATTTTTTATAACATTTAATTTGAAAACAAGCTTTACATACATTGACCTGATATTGTTTTTCTCTGGCATTTTGACTGCACTTTAACAAGAGGCACAATCTAGGAAAGTCCTAAAAATGTTTATACTGCAGTGCAGCTAAGGGTTGATTTTTGGGGCGTGGGTCCCCTGGATTGATTTGGGTGGGCTGTTTCAGGGCATCGCATTATATACACATTTTTCCTTTCTTTCACTTTTAGCACTTTCATTGTTTGTTTGATATATATGTATTATTTTCACATCTTTATTTCTCACCTCCCTACATGCAGCAGCTGCTGCTCTTATCTATCCTACTTTTTTACACTTCACCTTTCCTTATTGGAGTGATGCCCTGGGTTGGCTCAGCTGGGCTGGTTTGGGGGTGTCCTGCGCTCTGGATTTCAACCCCAGTAGGTTAGGGACCCACCCTCAGAGGTTACCTGGGTGCGGTGGGTGGGCCCATAACCATGGCCATGATTATGCCAAAACCTTTTATTATTTGCAAAATGCTATTGCAAAATGTATTATACATAATGAGTAATGTTGGAGTTGTGCATCTGTAAATTTTTTTTGTATGTTTGCAACAATAGTCTCCACAGGTAGCACCTCCCATTACGTATATTTTCAGGGTGTGCAGTCTAGGGCCCCCCTTTCCACATATTGTTTTTCTCTTGTCTTTTTGCCATATCTGTCACCTAAAGGCAGCATTATTTGTGCCTGCTGCAATGAGATAGCAATGGATGCAAATGAAATAGACTTCAGCTCCAGATATGTAGTTGGATTGCAGTTTAAAAGAATATGGTATTGGACACAAATAAATGAAACAGAGTGGTAGAGCAGCAGCAGATAAAATAGTTGACCTATACTACAACAAGATAGCATTGTATGTATATGAACAGATGGGTAGAGCAGCCTCAAATAGATAGTAGGATGGCAGTTTAATAAAAGATACATGTGGGGAAAACTCCAGAATGTCTTACTATTACAAGGACATGACAGATTACATCTGACTATTCTTTTATAGATTAAAAGTTTAACAAACAATGTACTCCAGTGACAGGTAATGTAATTTTTGTGTTTCTTTGGGCCATCACAAAATTGAACATTTTTTATTTTGTAAATGAGTGGGTATCTTGCTTAATTTAAATACAACCCTCACCCTCAGTGAGATAATAACTCAATGTAATTTTGGCAGACTATGAAATGTCAATTCTCACTCTTACACTTTCTTGAGCCTCAGTCTTTTTCTGATGTTTGGATTTGCCTATCTGGGATGTGATCAGTGGCAGCTCTAGAGATGGGGCTGCAGCACAATCCAAAAATCAAATAGGGGAGCCACACCAACGGCCCTTCCAAATGCTGCCAAACATTGCCAGCCAGGACTCACTGGCAGTTGGTGTGGCTCCCATATTTGAATTTTGGACTGTGCTGCAGCCCTACCACTGGAGCCGCTACTGGATGTGACAGATCTATACTGGGAGCTAGAAGGTCATGCCTTACAAGTTAAAGACAATGGCGGGCACTTGTTTTTGCACTAGGAATTCTAGCATGAGCAGTAGCAGGGACAGTTAAAACATGTCCTCTATCAGTAGATGTAGTAGAAGTACTAGAAGCAGTTCTGAGGAGCTCCAGTTCAATAAATTGTTACATGATAACATCAGTAAAGCTAATTAGTACAGTGTTATTCCAAAATAATTCAACTGAGAATATCTGTTTTAGTTGAGGCATATTTTATTGACATTCAGAATGTTGATAGCATAAAGTCATCATGTCAAATGCCGATACTTACTGTACATAATATTGACATTGTCAGAATGCCAGATTGTCAATACTGTAGTTGTCATGTAGACAATTGGATTTTCTATTCAATCCTATACTAAAAATAACCCCAATCTAACCCTTACCATGAAATCGGTGTTGAAATTCAGTCATATTGTATGTCAACATTCTGAATTTTGACAATGTGACTATATACCTTTCTTTCAGCTACCACCACACCCGCAAAATGCACAATGAGGTAGGAAAAGGAGGGATTACATTATCAAAGTGGCCATTGCTACAAAGTAATACTTATTTAAGTTTTTATTCTTGTATTTAGTTTCTTCTGCTCATTGTTTTCAAAAGTGTTTTGTACTTTATATTTTCTACTACTTCCCTGCATCGATAAAATAATAAATAAATGTATCCAACAATGGTATTTTGCTCTGGTACAGTCACACACAATGTTGTATTAAAATGTAAGATTCCCAACTTAGTTATTGTTAAAATTTAAATACTATGCATCTAATGGATATTGTTTTTTCACTGTCCATGTACTTCACTGCATATATATATATATATATATATATATGTGTATATATATATATATACATATATACACACACACACACCATATATATGTGTATGTATATATATATATATATATATATAAAAATATATATATACATAGGCACACCATATATATATATATATATATATATATTGTTTTGTGTATGTATATATATATATATATATATAAATATTGTTTTCAAAATAACATACTGTATCACAAAACATAGAAAGGAGGGACAATTCAAAGTCATTGCTATTTCCTTTTCTTATTATTTCCATTTGTGAAAACTGACATTTTAAACATTTTAGCTAGAAAATGAAAAGATTATATATATATATATACATACATTTTTGCATAACAATATCTACTAATCATCTCCAGATTAAAACATTATTGTTCTCCTAATTGCATAATTTAATTGCTGGATATACTTTTAAGTAAATCTATGCAAAAATTGATTTTAATTAGCAAAGTTTTATATCTACCTTTTCAGAAAAAAAGGTTTATCCCTAAAATATATTCTTCAAAACAAATGCCTGAAGAAGTTATTTTATTGAACTTACTTTAATGTCTATACCTCCTCTAATCAAATTATTTTACTCAGGGGTTCATTTGAAAACTATAACGTTATATTCGCTTTCATATTCATCCTAAAACTTTTGATATATGAAATAGTATAAAAATTATTATAATAGGTACTTTGAGTTAAGATCAGTTTTTCTCTTTCATTTTTTCTCTCAACAAAAGTAGATTTAATCATGTATTTTTTTAATACGTAGAATTTTATAAAGTATATTTATCAAATTCAATTTTAAAAAATAACGCTCATTAAAACTTTGCTATTAAAACATATCAGTTGGGTGTTTTTATAAATAATATTTAGTGAGTAATGTCTCAGAAAGGGCTATGGGTTTTTACTATTGTGAAGTGTTTTAAAAATGTAAAATAAAATTGCAAACACAAAAAATATACTAAGGATTTTTTTCAGTTTTTATCATAAAATATAATTTGGCCAAATTGTTACTTAAGTGTGTATGTAAAAATTAGGATAAAATAAGGCACTTACTTTTAGGGTGGATTTTTAGAGCCTTAGATTCAATGGTGTTTACAATCCACTTCCCGGACTTATTTGTTTCTTCTTTGTGAATACACCCAGAGAAACAGGAAGGGAAAAAAGATGACAGTAGTGTAATAAGGATCTAGTCTTTTTATTTCTGACAATTAATTGTTTATAATAAGCAAACTGTGTAATCTTATTATTGTTAGGGATCAAAATATATATTTCGCTATAAAAAAGATGGTTTAATTTGCTGAATTTAAAAATACAATAACAAGTCAATGTTTTGAAAATAATGTTTTTGGTGATATGAAATATAGGGCTCTAAAATACAACTACATGTAGAAAATTATATAAGTGGAAGAAAATCAAAAAGTTGGCATGGTTTGCATTAAACACTCCTGATTTCAGATTACACTCACACAGATGTCAATGTTATACCAAAACAGCTCAGTGTAGCTGCTGCAAATAAGGAGAGTGGAGCTATGGACACTTTAACCAAAGGCCAAGTTGATACTGTCCTGATTAAAGTGTTTATCCTTCTTAGTTCATTAATATAGACTTTAGGTAGTGATCTCTCCCTGGTTCATTAAACTTACATTACTATCATTGTTGGTTACCACTACATACTACAGAGTACATTAAAAGTCCTGGAATACTTGAAATTTAATGTTTGAAATAATGGAGTGACCATAAACATTTAAAAAGTTAATGACATGGGTGCGTGAATGAAGTTGGCACTTGATGAATGTGACCACTCTCCATTCTGTTACCAACTTCACTGCACAATTCTAACAGCCAGAGTGTTGGCAGTTGGTGTTCCAATGCAGCAAATACCAACTATTTGTTACACTGACTGCACTGATAGTCAAAAGGTTTATATTAAATGGGAATCATGTTTTAAGTACTGTATGCCAGCATTCCAGGACTCCATTTGAGCTCTGCCTTTTACCACAATTCTACCACTTTATGTAGTTAACCATAAGGTCTTAGATAAAAGATAAAAACATGCATGTCAATTGTTTTTATCCAGATGAGTGGTACAAGTGCAAGATACTGTATAAGTGCTTGTAAATTTACAGATTTTTATGACATCCATGATAAAACACACGCATGTCACTGAAGTACAGACCAGTCAAGCATTTGGAGGATCTACTGTAAATTATGTATATGTATTGTAAAGCACAGTTTATATGTTTCTAGTAACTGCCGGGGACCATGTCAGCTTCCCTCATGCAGAGTATCCTCATGCAGAGTATATAGACAATAGATGTTCTTTCTATCACTATTAAATGAGGATTAATCAGGAATTGGATGATTCATCCGCTGTATTGACGTCAGGATAACTCATTCACTAACTGATACAGCTGTTCCTGAAAACATGCAGTAATGAGAGGAAGAGGGGGATGGGATGAAATCTCATCTAATGTACAGTCACTATTCAGAATCCTAAAAGCTCTAATACTCTTTATACACTGCATATGATAGTCACTAAGATGTCTAAGAAATCAGTAGTCACCTATTGTCTAAATTATCAGCCTAGCATAGATATAATATGCTCATCATAATTAACAGATTTACCAAAAGACAGAACATTTTGTTTGATTTTTTTTACATAAATTCTGCTCTTTTTGGATCTTCCACCTTCTAATTTTTCACAGATTGCGGTTTGTCAGAAAGTGATTTTGATGATACATTTTACCAATCAAAACTATAGCATATGAAAGTGAAATAAAGGTAAGAAAAATCAACCTAAAATGAACCTTGGATGATTAAAAAGGTAACTTCAGTTGAAAATGATTTTACCTTATTAAAATCACTCTGCTATTTATTACAATTGGAAAAAAATAAATAAAAACTTGTGATACTTTATAGAACTTCTGTCTGAAACTGACTGCTTAAAATGTTTATTTACAACAGACTTTTCCATCACTGACTTAGCAAAGTATTTTTAGCATCTATTTCTACAAAATATATTTTCCACAATACAGTCAATAGCTGAAATCCATTGTGCCAAATATACTAATAGAATGGATAATTTGAAATATCTAGTTTGAGGCGGGATAATATACAAGTCTCTTTACTATAGCACCCACGCACCTTAGCTGTTCACATTTACTTCGCTTAAAAACTGCTAGAAAAATCAACAAACTTACATCTGACAGAATGAAAAGCGATTATATTTTAGGGTGAAGGCTTGTTATTGCTTTGCTCTTAGGAAAGCCACAGCGAATGTGACTTTTTTTTGCCACATGAGAGTAATATACTACAAGCTACAGTGCTCCCAAAACATACAACTGAAATGAAAGAGTAAATATCAGAGATTAGCATAGTTCAAAAGTCCTGTAAAAAGACTTCTTCACAACTTGAATAAGTATAATAGATGCTAACATACTTCCAGTAAATGCCTAAATATACTACCATACAGCATAAGGTTTGATGATCAGCTAGTTAGTGTGTGTGTATAGATAGATAGATAGATAGATAGAAGCAACGTGTATATATATTTATATATATATATATATACATACAAACAGTATATATATATATAATATATATACATATAGATTATATATATATATATATATATAAAAAAAAAAAAATATATATATATATATATATATATATATATAGGAACACTTAGCCGGCACACCCTTGTGCGTTTTGCTGATACCGAGTCTGGTGCCCACCACAATGCCTCACATCAATCGATGGAGGAAACAATAGCAAGCAACTGGCGGCACTCAAGACGACTTGAAATAAGTACAGTAGACTCGTATTACATCAACGTTTCAGAACCTTTAGTGCTTTCGTCGGGATCCTGACGAAAGAACTAAAGGTTATGAAACGTTGATGTAATACAAGTCTACTGTACTTATTTCAAGTTGTCTTGAGTGCCGCCAATTGCTTGCTATATATACTGTACAGTATATATATAATTGTGGGAACAATACAAGTCTAGACTTGTGTATTTAATTTAATCATTTGCTACTTTGCCAGATTTCTAACATTCTAACATTTATTAATTGTTGTGAATATAGAATATTTAAAATTTCAAGCCTTTTTTCCAGTAGACAATTAGCATTATACACTTTGTATACTCTTTTGAAAACAAAATATGAAAAAAGTAACAAATCTATTTTACTGCAAATAAATAAACCAGGCTAGGATGATACTAATGCACTGAGACATATTCTTAGAATTTGAGAACTATCTTAGAGGTATTCAGTTTAAACCGTGTTGAATGAAGAAAATGAAAATGAACCAGAAAATCATCTCAAGTTTACGATAAAAGAATGAGCTCTACCATTAAAAATGTTAATGCTGATGAAGTGAAGCAGATAATTAAAAAGGACATTTAGCAACAAAAAGCAATAAATTCAAAACTAGCTAACCTCAGGGGCTGAGAAAAGAGGAAATGCCGTGTTCATTCATATTTTACCTAGTTAATAAAACTAAATCCTACTCCTACAACACATTTTAATAATAAATACATTGGGGATTATTTATGGCTCTCAGGCCTGTCACATTAGTGCAGTACTTCTTACACTTTGGTCCTTGCTTTCTGCACATTTTGACATTAAGTTTCATACAGATGTGTCCTCATACACCTAGTATCTATACACCATATGGCGCGACTTAGATGATTTTTTACATTTTGCGTCTTAGACGCAACAACACAAAACTCCCGCAGGTATTTTAATAGCCTGCGGACTGCAGGCATCGCCAAGTTCCGTGCAAGAGTGCCTAATGTTTTAAAGTAGCAGTTATTTAAAAGGGAAACTAAACCTGATTTTGCCATTTAAATGACTGCTACTTTAAAACATTGGGAAGTCCACCTTTCTGGGTGGCAGGGAGTGCAACCCAATTTTTGTGAACCTCTCGGCCATTCTGGGAGGGTAGGCAAGTATGCTAGATGTATACTAAATGTTGTCTCCTGCACTGCCTGTTGTTTTTTTAATTCTATCTTTCTTCCTGTCTCTTTTTCTTTTCTATTTTCTCTCTTCAGTGCCACCCCCTCTTTTTTATTCCATTCTCTCTTCCTCTTACTCCATCTCTCTTTGCCATCATACTGTATGTCTTTTTCTCTTATCAGTACTTAATTTTATTAAAAAGATCATCCTTATCATTACCTTTTTTTTTCATCTTCACTATTAGGATATCTCCTCTACACAATGTTTTATTTTTCTTTATGTGTGTTGTCTGTGCATCACTGTGTGCCTTTTTTCTTTATTCTATACTTTATACTGTACATTTTTATTGGTGGATAATATTATTATTTGTTGATTTTCAGAAGAGGTTTGTATGGGAAATAACAGTATAAGTGTTTGCAGACTGAATACTGTAATGCCAGAACTCTCTGTAAGTAACATTACTGACACATGTGGGAGGGAACAGGGTTCAGACCAACTGTCATTAAAGTGCAATGTGCCAAGGTATTTGTTTCAGTCTATAGCTCTCTCTCTCTCTCATTATATATATATATATATATATATATATACACTGTGTATATATATATATCTATATATATATATATACACTGTATATATATATATATATATATATATATATATACACTGTATATATATATATATATATATATATATATATATATCAACTGATAGGAAATTAAATGCTACTGTAAATGTCATTGTTAAAAAGTTACTTTGCTGGTTAACTATTATAAATTTTAAAAAAATCAGATTATCAGGAGCAACCATAATATTTATAGGAGCCATTCTTCTGTGTTTTTTAACCCACATGTCATCATCATAAGTCAGTTGACAATACATTATTTGTTTCTATTTGGTCTACTTACTCATTAAACCGATGCTTATAAACTACTACTGTGCAAGCAATCATTTACATATAATTTATGTATCTTAGATATTCTATTATAATACAGTTTTGAAATGGATCCATATGGTGATGATTATTTCATTAGTACATGAAGAATATATGTTGATGAAATTGGTTTAGCTTGCCTTTAATCAAATACAACAAGTAATAGCACTATAAAATCTCTGGATATATTACAGTAGTGGACATCTATATATTAACTGGCAGGTGCTTGAACCCCTAACAGCTCCCCACCTCAGCAATGGGACAAACCACATCATAAGCAAGTGCAGGGGGATTTCTAGTTGCCTGGACCTCCATATAATCCTACTCCTGGCCAGTGGCTCAAATCATGACCTTAATAGTGGTAGTATATAATGCAGTTTTATTACAGCAGTGACTAGAACAAGAGATGGAACAGTGCTGCTGCACATGCCCAGTGACAACAGCTTTTACTACAAAGTCTGCTATGAATGTTGATCTGAGCACTTAGGGGTCATTCAGACCCACTAGCGAGCGGCAGTCTGCTCGCAAGTGGGTCGATGTTCTCCACTGCACATGCGCGAGACCCGGCGAGCGAAGGACTTTCCATCGCTCCGGGTCTCGCACCAAAGGGTGCGTGCTGTCGATGTTGATTGACAGCACGCCCCTTTGGTGGGCGTTCCGGGGGCATGCCTGCCAGACGGAGGCGTTCCTATGGGAATGCCTACCGTTTGAAGCCGGCCCCACTGACATCACTAGTGATGTCAGTGGGAGTGATTTTGGCTCTGATAGAGCCAAAATCACTCCTGGCCTTGCGGTTGAGAAACCCGACCACAGGGTTTCACTCGCAAGTTCGATGGTCGCGATGGTCAAGACCATCGCGACCATCTTGTTGGACGCTCGTATATGCTGTGGGTGGTGACCCACAGCTATACGAGCATCCAGGAGGACGCTCCATTTTAATGGAGGTGGGCCCTGATTCAGAGCGAGCGCTCTGGTCAGAGCGTCTGGCTCTGAATCAGGGCCTTAATCAGCACTTCACACCAGAGAGCATTTGCCAGCAAGAAGAGACAGGCATTCTTATACATGGTGGCAGAATGTGTGCTTAGAGAAAGCTTTGTTATGTCTCCTTGTTATACTTGTATGTATACTTATATGGGTATTTAACTTTTTCCTGACCTCATATATTTTTAATATGAAATAAATAGGTTTTATACAGATAGATATTTTTTAGACTGTTTTTCCTAGTTTTCATACTGTCTTCCCTAGCTTTTATACTGTCTTCCCAGCCTATACTATAGACCATATATAGTGTTAATTATTAATACTGTATTACATACACCATCCAGTGAACATAATTGACTAACGTGTACATATAAGTCCAGGGGTCAGTGGTCAGTAATCTATTGCTCCCCCAGACTCCTGGACTTGATTCAATGCATTGTAGAGCTGGCTACTTGGTTTGTGGAATAGTGCTCACATATGGAAAAAACCCCATTCAGCTCAGACTAACCGTACTGAACATCTAACGGTACACTGTGATTGCTGGCCTTGTAATGTATATATCTAAAACCTGTTACATGATATTTATACTTCGTATACTTCTCTTCATGGGCTGACCACATTCAATCTAAAATAAAACATTTGGAAACCCTCCTCTAGAATCCCTGCATTTGCCCCTGCACCCAGAGAGGAGAACCATTTAGACAGGAACAGGGTGTAAATATAGCAAGGAGGGACAGGGAGAAGGGAAGGGAAGAGAGGGCTTCCATTTATGAGCTGATATGTTAAATGTTAAAGTATTTTATTTACATATTGTACTGATAAAATTATTTTACATTTTCCGATTAATGGCAACCAAATGTGTCATAACAATTACTACTGTTATCTTGGTTTATGTTGTCCATTATATACAGAGCTACATTTAAAGTGTTGTGTCAATTATAGTATTTTGAAATAGCAATCACTTATAATAAACAATACTGAAGTTTTCACATTCATTTTATATAGATAATCCTGATTTCCTTTGGTTAGATTTAAATTTTTGAATTTTATTCCAAGATAAGTTCTAACAAACTTCCACAGGCCAATTGTTTCACTCCTACATTAAAAAAAATACATAGTTTCACATTGTGATGTTTATTCATCACTTGCTTACACACTAAATGGCATTTTCCTCTGAGAGGAAATGAGAAAAAGGGAGACACCCATAAATTATTGTCAGGGAGTTGTGCTGGTTGGGCAATTTTTAAAGCTGAATAGAATAACCCTACACTCTTTTAATAGATCTGGTTATAAAAAGAAAAGACCCTCCTGTTGTCTCCACTGAAAGATTATCTCTGGACTTATGAAGGGAGAAGCAAGATAGGTAGGGGAAGACACTGGCACTTTTCCTGCTCTTATACAATGAAAAAACCTGCTGGTTTTGTACACAGGGATCCGTTGCTGACAGGTTATCTGTCATTGATTATTCTTCAGCAGTAGAGGCACAGATGAAGCTGAAGATCTGCAAACAAAACTGCATTTAGAAGATAGGTGGAGTGGTGGCTCCTCAGTCACAGATATGTCTGATTGATCCAACTCCATGATCTATTCCTCAATATAAACCGCAATTTATAGACAACAGACATACACAAAAAGAGGTAAAGTGTCAATCTGGCTGCGATCCTAAGTGTGGCAGAGAGGAGCATCCTTTTTCTATTTCTTTTTGGAATGCAGGAAAATAGTATAACTTTGGAATAAAGTTTTACATTTTATTAATATGACTTTACAACTGTCTTTGACATGTGATCCTGTTGTCATGCTCTTGTGCAATTTTGATCCCTGACAAGTCAAGTTACCTCCAAACAAATTCTGTATGTACACCTATGGTTGATGATGGTAGCTTTCATGTTGGCTCATAAATTCATTATCCATAAATAGAGAATTAATTTATGAGAATGAATCCCTCACTTGCTTTTGTAACAGATTTTAGAAAGGAGCTTAGGAAAACATATTAATAGGAGTGCTGTGTTTCCTGATATAGAGAAGGGAGTTCTGATATTTTATAATACATGGGGTCTTTTCTTGGACATCTTACATTTAAATATTCACACATAAATCCTAAAGATTTTTGAGCTAACAGATTAGGTTCTAAACCACCAGATAGATAGGCTATTTCCTTTAGAACACTGAATCTCAAACTCGGACCTCAGGACCCCAAACAGTTCACAGTTTCCAGGTCACCCAACAGGTGCACAGGTGTACTCTTTACTCACTGACACATTTTAAAAAATCCACAGGTGGAGATAATTATTTCACCTGTGATTCTGTGAGGCGACCTGGAAAACATGCACTGCTTGAGGTCCTGAGGACCGAGCTTGAGAACCTGTGCTTTAGTGCTCACACTTTGCACCCGCTAAGAATAACTGCATAACTTTGTTCCTTGTTTAAACCAGATGGACCCTCTTTTCGTACTTTTTTTTATTGTTACCAATATTTTTATGTTTTTGGTTGTTCTCTATTTTTATTATTGTTATGGTTTATTTTTATGTTTTAGGTTGACTCATGGCTGAACTTAGTCAATCCCCTTATACTTGGCATGTTTATTTTTAGCTTTGAAGGTGCTGTTATGGTTACTATCTTTTACCATTTGTAGGAATTTGTGTTGTCATGCACATTCTTTATATGTTACTTTATGATTATACTCATCCTACTAACAATTGCTCATGGACTAGGTTATTTTTTTTTTTTAAATGTCTTTTTTCTGTAAATGTTTACTTGCAAAACTTTGCAACACAGATGGTGTAATGGTTAGCATTACAGCTACACAGCACTGAGGTTATGGGTTTGATTTCCATTACGTCCCTAACTGTGTGGAGTTTGTATAATCTCCCTGTGCTTGCATGGGTTTCCTCTGGGTACTCCTCCCACACTCCAAAAATATACTGGTAGGTTAATTGGCTCCCAACAAAATTAACCCTAGTGTGTATGTGTGTGTGCATGTGATAGGGAATATAGATTGTAAGCTCCACTAGGGTAGGGACTGATGTGAATGGTGAAATATTCTCTGTAAAGCCCTGCAGAATATGTGCGTGATATATAAGTAACTGGTTATAAATAAATAAATAAAAACATAAGATTTGTTTTACTAAAAGAAGAGGGACGATGATGATCATGATGCTTTCTTGATTATAGTCACCCTGGCCTTAATAATCTTGGGTGGTTCATATGGTCCCTTGTTAATTGCAGTGACATGTGGTGAGGTCAGTGTCTGGGGAGGAACACATGGAGATGGGTCTGAGTGCTGGAAGCCTGTCTCACTCCCTAATCACTGTAACTCTCCCCTCACTACACTAAGCTTCAGTGTCCATTGATTCTCCTATCTGCATCACTGTGTCTACTCTTGCTGCCGCTGACTGATTTCTGATCTCTAAACACTGATGTCCACTTCCTGGTCACATGAAACATCCAAGGTGTCCATCCATGCTCAATGCATGCCCCCATACTCAGAGGCTTGCCTCTATTAGCTCTCTTTCTGTGCAGCTTACTGCCTGTGGTGTGGCTCCACCGCCAACTCTGCAAGCAGTGTCTGACTACACAGAAGGGAGGCTGAGCTGTTGCTGCCTCATCTTTCATCTCCCTGCAGTCCCAAGGAGCTCAACAAGGCTGGTGAGTGTTAACTATAAAAAGTATTACAATAAACAAAGAAGATGTGATAAATAAATATATTCTTTGTATTATTCAAATGATTTTTTATATCAAATCTCAGGTGTATGACAGGGGAGGCCTCCCCTGCCTACCATGACTGCACGTCCCTGGTTAATTGTTGATACAAAAGTGGCCTGCATCAGTCTGGATATGAAAAATTTGGGGGACTATATAGGCCACCTTCATGGACTGACTAATTAATTCCAGAGACTTTTTGGTAGTGCTGCAGGTTAGGGGACTTATCTGCAAATGGCATAAACAAAGAGATTGATTATGCAAATAAGGGACTGTAGCAATATATATAGCAACCCAAGTCATGGTTATTGTGCTTTTAAATATACTTGGTGAGAAGGGGTTTATCTGTATCAGGCTGTTAAGGTTCAACATAAGTCTGAATTGTTGAGATGCAGAGAAGTGACACATTCATCCAAGAAAGCTGCTCCAGTCAACAATTCTCCTACAATGCCAATGGAGTTCAGCTGAATTAAGCCTGTGAATGAAAAAGATGAGAGAAGAAAGGGGTCATTGGGACTATTGAGTCCAAATGAATCTGGAAAAGGCCCAGGCAACTCTCTCCAACTTATCTGTTAATACTGTCGATCAAATGCCAATCAACATATTCCTTATGAGAGTTTTTGCCCACACTTCCATGAGATACCCAACCTATTCCCTACAGTCACTTTGGGATTGGAACCTGTTGTCTATCCAGGCTGTGGAGTGAAGGTACACTCAGAATATGTTTGCCATCAGATCATCTGTTCATTTGCTGACATGTTACCCACAGGTCATCACACCAGGCCCCCAGTTAGGGAAGGTAACACTGAAGTTTCAAAAATAAGACTATTTTAAAACACTCTGGCATTGGCAACACCATGGAATTAAAGGTGCTACTGCAATCACAAGAACTGTCTAAAAAGTGTGTTGCAGATTAACTGCATAAATGAAATACAGGTGCCAGAAGTCCGGCAGATAAAGATCCCAATGGTGCCTGGTATCCTAACCCTCCCCTAACCCTTCCTTAGGGGTGCCTAACCATAAACTCCCCCCTAGTCCCTAACCATAAACTCCCCCCAGGGGTGCCTAAACCTAACCCCTCCTCCGCACCCTAAACCTAACATTCCCAGGGGTCCCTAACCCTAACCTCCCCCCAGGGAGTGCCTGACCCTAACCCCCCTTCCCCTAGACTAACCCTCACCCTCCCGGGGGGGTGCCTAACTCTGTCCCCCTGGGAGTCCCCAAACCTAACCCCCCTTCTGTGGCTAACAGGTCCCGACACCCAGCTTACCTATGTTCGGTATGCCGGGCATCGGGATTTCAGCATGGGGCTGATGATAGGCATCAGTATTTAGATGCCTATCATTAGTCCCATGCCAGGATTTCACAGTCGGGAAGCTGGCAGTTGGCATTTTGACCGCCGGCTTCCTGACTACATACCATTATAGCGTACCCCAATGCACAGTTATCCATAACAATCCAGGGAATACCCTACTGTATATTGCAACATAAGGGTTTTTCCAAATCTACCATCCCCTGGGTTAATAGGTAAAGATTGGAAAGACTTTTCTGTCCTAACCTATTAAATTTCAACCCCCATGATAGACCTTTTTACTTTATTCCTTTTCTTTTAAATCCATGTGAAAGCCACTAGGACTTGAAGACAGAGAAATGGGAATCACAAGGACTATGATTATTATTATTATCGTTTATTTATATGGCGCCACAAGTGTTCCGCAGCGCCTTACAAAGTACATAAACAAATAGGTTGATTTACAGTGACTTACATTACAGTACAGAGCAATACAATACAATACAGGACATGGATAATATACATTGCTACATTCGCGACCATAACACCCAGATAAGCAACAATGCAAAGCAACCAGGTATTAGGTGCCCTGGTAGAGAGTAAGAAGTAGATGAAGGTAGAGTAAGGAGAAGCACAAGAGGGTAGAGGGCCCTGCTCATAGGAGCTTACATTCTAATGGGGAAGGACAGACAAAAAGGGGTGACATGGAGGAGGTGGGCATGGAGGAAGAAGTATGTAGCAGCAAGATAAGATGAGAGCTGGAAGGCTTTGATGAAATAGTGGGTCTTGAGAGCCCGTTTGAAGGATTGAAGAGAGGTGGAGAGTCTGATGGGAAGCGGGAGAGAGTTCCAAAGGTGGGGAGCAGCGCGGGCAAAATCTTGGAGGCGGGAGTGGGAGGAAGTAATCAATTGGTATGAGAGGCGGCGTGCATTTGTTGGGCTTTATATGTTTATAGCCAGGTTCATCTTTTCTGTGGTTTATTCTCAGACTGTAGAAATGTTTTCCAACTGCCTGTGCCAGAATGTCAGATGATGGCAACAAGTATAACCCTGCCTCTATCCCAGTAGTCATTGTATCTGTTGAAAATATTGGTGTTTGATTTGGTGGATCTTAGAGAGTCATCACCACCTATATAAGTTTATCTTACTGCAACCTCCTCCTGTCTGGCATACCTCTCTCTCACTTTTCTCCTCTGATGTCATCACAAGATACACAACAGCTAGACCTATCAACTCTGCCTTTAATCTATGCTTCTCCTCCCCTCTGGTAGCCACTTCTCTAACATTGAAAACTTCTCTTTTTCTTATCCCCATGATGTAATACTAGTTTATATGATGGACTGGACTGAAGGTGCAACTCCAAGGTTCTATGACAGATGATGCACTAACATAAGACAGATGTTTTCTGATATCCTTGATATATCAGGACCACACACAAACTCTTTGACTATTGTGGCAATATGAAGATAGATGGTGATAGTGAGCTATGGATTCTGTGTGTGGCTGGAGAGATCCACCCATACAGTGAAGAAATAGGAAGTGTCACCACACTATATTGTGCCCTTTCTCCTACTGCATCTGGACTGGGCAGGACTATGCAATCCATTGGGCCGTTTGTGATATTGGGTTCTTTGACTAGGTGATGGTTTTAGGCCCTGAGCTGATGAGAGACCTATGAGTACAGTAAATTTATTAAAGGTCGATTTTAATCACACATTTACTAACAAACACCTTTAGATTTGCTTTTTTAAGTATTTGTAAATATGAGATTTAAACCCAGAAACACATCGATGTTGATAGATTTTAGTCAATTTCAAATCATTTATACTAAATATTGTAAATATAATATTAGTAAATATACTCCCGTACCAGAATCCAACATCCCTTGTAAAGATATTCCTTCTTCAGGACCAAAAAGCAAAACCTAGTCATGTTCTCTGATGATGGTGTGATTGCACCTCAATATAGACTTTTTAGGGGGACTCTAATAGCGACGAAGGTCACAATGTGCCTTCTGGAACTGCACAGCATGACCATCAACATCAAAAGTGTTTCCTCGCTTGCCACAAAGGTGTGCAGAAAAATGTCCAATGTTGAGGTACTGTAATAGGCAGAAATGTATGTACCTGAACACTATGGGACTTTTGGAGGACACATTGCCTGGAAATATATTTCCCTTTGTGTCCAATTTAAATAGATATGTGTGTGACAGGGTGAAGATATGCTACATTTGAAGAACTTGCTTTGTTTTTTGTCTAATAGTTCAGTCTCTTTCTTATATAACTGAGTGCAATTTATAAGGCATGAAAGCCTAGAATAAGTTGTTCTACTAGAGGCAAGAGTCTGTCAGGCCTAATGATATCAATTGGGCCTCAACTTCCACATTCCTGTTATTGTTTATGTACTATATATAAATATGCTATGCACTTATTGCTGTACAGTGTACCTGTTGCTGTATCATGTTCTTGCACTTCTGACAGACACTAACTAAAATTAAAATACAATTATACTTACCTACTTTCTAAGAACATCTGGGAGACTCACAAATTTTCAAAAAGTTCCCCAAACCCCTGGAAAAGTATGTGGTTCTCCAATGTCTCGCCCACTTCCTCATGAAATGAGCAGGACATGGCCACAATTCATGGGTCCATAGGGAATTGGCAGGACATCTATGACATGATTCTATGATGGGCCAAAGACGCCAAGTACACCCTCCCATCCTCATCAGCATCTCCCCTTTGGGTTTCTCCTGAGGGGAGAAATAAAAAGTCTTACTTTCACATGAGTGCTATTAGTCATATTAAAGACTCTCACTCATGGGCCATGATGGCAATGTCTTGTACAAAAGATTACATATTAGATGAAGGCCCTAATTTTGCACCAATATGCACAAATTACATTTATTTTTGTGGAACAAAACTATTTATATCAAATAAAGCGTCACATTTACCAGTAACTTCTATGCTTTGCGTGAGTGGCACAATCTTTTTGTACCTGCAGATGGGTGTGGTATTATAGATCAACATGAAATAGGTCGACCATGTCTAGATAGACACCACATGTTAGACAGACAATAGGTTGACAGGGAATAAAATGTCGACACACTAAATGTCGACATGGATGAATGTCGACATGTACAAATGGTCGGCCGGGGTCAAAAGGTCTATGTGAAAATGGTCGACACATGATCTGTGTGGAAATGGTCGACGCGGAAATGGTCGACCCATGATCTTTTTTTCTAACCCTAATCTTCCCACTAACCCTCCTCTTGGTGCCTAACCCAAACCCTCCCTCCTAGTGCCTAAGCCTAACCGTTGGGGTAGGTGCCTGAGCCTAACCGTCCCTTATATGCCTAACCCTCCGGTACATGCCTAACCCTCCTGGTGCCTAACCCTAACCATTAAGGTAAGTGCCTAACCCTAACTGCCAGGGTAAGTGCCTAAGCCTAACCCTCCGGAAAGTGCCTACCCATAACTCTAAAAAAAATATGAAAAAGTATCCCTGTTAACTTTTTGTCCCTGTCGACCTATTGTTGTCTAACATCTGGTGTCTATCTAGACATTGTCAACCTTTTTCATGTAGATCCATAGTCTGGCATCCCCTACAGATGTATTTTATTTGTCCATCTCTTTGGAAGTGCCATAGATTGGGTCTTATCCTTTACTTCAATTTGGATACTTTTTGCTCCTTCCAATTTTACTTCTGCATAAAACTGCATTGCTACTTTAACCGATGTAATAAAATCCTTCAATCAAACAAAATTACACATAAGGACATAATAGCAGTTGTATTATATCTTTCTGTCATATTGATTTAAAAATAAATGAAACCTAGCAGTATATTAGATTAAATGTTTCAACATTTCAGTAGGACTTTGAAATTATATATGTCTCACTTCCACCACAGGTAGTCTCGTGGTAGTTCTAGGATCTAACAAGGCGCACTGCTACTTATAAGTGATTTTCTTTTATTCCAGAAAGAAATCTGTTTTTTTTCTGTTTAGTTTAAAAATTTGAACATATAAAAGGCTGTCTTATATGCATTTCAGTGTGTTTTATGCTGCTTTAATACAGAGTCTCCCATATCCAAATATTCCAAAATACGGAATATTCCGACATACAGATTTTTCTTAGCATGATTGAGATAGTAAAACCTTTGTTTTTTGATGGGTCAATGTACACAAACTTTGTTTAAAGCACAAATTATTACAAATATCGTATTCATCACCTTCATGTGTATAAGGTGTATATGAAACATAAATAAATTTCATGTATGTACACACGCTTTGTTTGAGTCACAAAATTATTGAAAATATTGTGTAAAATTATCTGCAGGCTGTGTGTATAAGGTTTATATAAAACATAAATGCATTCTGTGTATAGATTTGGGTCCCGTTCCCAAAATATCTCATTTTGGTATGCAATTATTCCAAAATACGGAATATTCTGATATCCAAAATGCCCCTGGTCCCAAGCATTTTGGATATGGGAGACTCAACCTGTATAATGCTGCTATTATGCTAATCTATTGTAATAGCTACAACATCACTTGATCCTGTATGATAATTTTTTGCTGTGATAATGCAATTAATAAGGAAAATGTTTTTTAAAGGAGAGTTATAGACACAGCAAAGTATGCATCCTGGTTTTCTGTCATTTTCAGTCACATACAGTACATACATTTTATTAGAGAGCTTTTCATGAAAGGGAAGGCGGGAAAGCGTTGTCTCAGACGGACTCTGGGCCTGATTAAATACCGATCACAACTGTGATTACACACGCAATTGGCCAATTGTTGCAATCTGCGCATGCATATGCATCGCAGTGCACATGTGCGAACCAGCCACTGCGATTGGGACTGCGATCACAGTGACAATGCAGACCCATCGCAGAGTGATTGACAGGAAGTGCCATTTGTGGGAAGTAACGGGGGTGGTTGGCGAAACAAAGGCATGCCAGTGCATTTGAACGCTGTTGCAATGGCGTCCCTAAATTATCCACTGCGATGCCATACGCAGCTTGAGTACTCATAGCGTGCGATGAGGTTAGCAATTCCTGAGTAAGGTCAGAGCTTTTGTAAGTGTGCGTGAGGCTACAATGGTACTCGATGGTACCAATGTTTTTCGCAGTCTTGCTAAACATTACGGATGTGTGTAAGGTAAAGTAGGCATCCTTATGTTGTGCTGCGATGGCATAGTGAGAAGCAATGGCTTAGCATACTATCACAGTAAGACTGCGTGCATAATCACTACTACAATCGCAGTTGCAATCTGTAATGAATCAGGCCCCCTATTTCTACTTTAAATAGTTTTATTGATATTATTTTGGATTTAGAGGTCATTAAACCTATAATTCACAATGCTAGTGACCTGTCAGATCATGTTTGTGCTGTACACTATGCAGGGTGAGTTCGGTGGCCTTGGGCCTTTTTGTTAATTATTTTCAGAAGGCCATTGGAATGAAGAGGAAGCAATCCATGGATTTGGTAAGTATGTACTGTAATTAATGAATTTGGTGTGCGGCTGTTCATTTTAATATTTTCTGTACAGGTGCCAGCTGGTCCTTAATGTCAGAGCATGATGTCACTTGTTATTGCATAAGTGCCGACATGCTGAACAGGTTTGCTGGCATCTGTAGACCAACTGTAAAGAACAATATTATGAGCTAGTCATTACAGATTAACTTCGCTCCCACCTCCACCAAAGGTGCTGGGAATAGCTATGTGTCTCCCTGCTATTGCATTATCCACCCAGCTGATTCAGCTTGGTGCCAGTTATAAGAAAACAGGGGGAACCCAACATAATTTTCCTTCTTATTTTCCCATACCAGTCCAGGTTGAGAGGTCTAAGACTGGTTATGGACTAGGGGAGGACATGCATTTTTTTTTCAATATTTTACTATCTCTATGCTGTTACACCTAATAAAGCCTGCACAGATCATGCTGATTGCCCTCCTTCACCTCTGGAGTGACACAATTACCTCCCTCACCTGTGTATTAACACATTCCCTTCCATCACCTGTGTAGTAACACATTTTCCCTCCATCACCTCAACAGTAACACATTCCTCTCTCTCCCCTATCTAGTAACACATCAACCTCACTCAACTGTGTAGTAACACATTCCTCTCCCTCACCTCAGTAGTAACATATACCCCTCCCATACCTGTCTATTAACACATTCCTTTCACTCACCTCTATATTAACATATTCCCCTCCCTCACCTCTACAGTAACACATTATTCTTCCTCAGCTGTCTAGTAACAAATTCACCTCACACACCTCTGTAGTAAAACATTCCCCTCTCCCCTGCATAGTAAGACATTTTCCTCCCATGCTTGTGTAGTAACAGGTTCCCCTTTCACCCGTGTAGTAACACATTCCCCGACCATACCTATGTAGTAACACATTCTCTCCCTCACCTCTAGCGCAACACATTTCCCTCCCTCACTTGTGTAGTAACACATTCATCTCTCATACCTGTGTAGCAACACATCCCCTCCCTCACCTGTTTAGTAACACATTTTTCTCCCTCACCTGTGTAGTAACATGTTGCCCTCCCATACATGTGTAGCAACACATTCCCTTCCCTCACCTTTATAGTAATACATTTTCCTCCCTAATCTGTGTAGTAACACATTCCCCTCCATCATCTCTATAGTAACACATTCCCCTCTCACCTGTGTAGTAACACATTTTCCTCTTTCACCTCTGCAGTAACACATTCTTTCCCTTGCACCTGTACTAACACATTACTATGCCTCACATGTGGACTAAGAGCTATTGAGGAATCCATGAAAACACATTCTACTCTATTGCAGTGCTGTCCACCTCCTATACCATATCAGGATCATATGGCTAGTGGAAGCCCCAGAGTTGTGGCTGCTGTGCAGTCCAATAGTCAAATAGGATAGCCACACCTACTGCCAGTGATGTTTAGCAGCAGTTGGGGTGACGGTTTGGCATTTGCCATTTTTTTTGTCTTTTTTTTAGTAAATGTGGTTTGTGTTACATATTTTAATGATAGGAACACATTCCCAATAGGTTATAGATCTCATATAAATCATTAAATCAATTACTAAACAGCTAGTTTCTAACACTATACATATGGTATACACCACTTTCAGATTAGAGGAAATCCAGTTTACATTGTTCAATCAATTATGTTAATTGTGAGCCTTATATAAACCCAGATCTGTGTGAGATGACATTCATTACCCCTGAGGGAGTCTGAGGGATGAGACACAGTACCATCTCGATGAAACACGTTGGGTGACGTTGCCTATTTGGTGTTTATTTCAGATAAGATATATATTTTTCTTTTTATCTTGAGCTTTTTTATGCTTTCCTTTATGTAGATTTGAATTACACTGTTTTTTTATGTCTTTTTATGTCAATTGGAGTCCAATTAAAACATATCAACATCAATTTTGCTGGGTTTTTGTGTGGAATTCTTTCATATTATACAGATAACCCATTCATCCTTGATTTTAGTAAGGTTTTACTTATATTATTTGCACTTATTGGTGTTATTTCACACATTATTGCACTAGGTGGCACCCTTGCTTTTTGTTTGATTTCAGATATATTATAGAAGCAATGCAGTCACAGTGGATACTTGGTCAATGTTTTCCACAGTAAATCCAGCCTCAAACATAAATCATGATATTTAAAAATAAAAGCATGGCAATATCAGTACTTGTTTTAAGTGAAAATTTGTCTGAACCTGACAGTTATTTCAGTGCTGTCATAAGCACCTTGCTCAAGGGTTGCCACAATCTTACTAACCCAAAGACTGTAAATTATTACCTGTGTGAATTATTAATCCAATAAAGCACCTGTGCTAATTAGATACAGTACACTCATAAAATCTAAGAATATAACAAAAAATAATATAAAGGACATAGACACATATATTAGCCAAATATAATGTCAATATATGGAAGTTGAAACAAATAAGCAGAATATGATACCCACATCAGTATTGCACCTGATAAATCACATGAATGGATCAGGGGATGTTGCTAAGCAAAATTGTAGACATATACATAATCTGGTTAAAAAACACAAAGACAAACAGCTCAGCAGTCAGCTCACCGGTGGATCCTTTACCAATATCAGCAGCTGTGGAAACAAATGTGATATGATGGTGCCATGTTTGACCCCATTGTAGTTCCTAGAAGTTGTAATTATTTTTTGTGTGTAAAACAATATGTCAAAATTAGCAGAAAATCAATAAGTGGACCTCCATTCTGTGGACTAGGATGTAATGGCTTCCATACCTACTTTGTAAGTTATACAAACTGGAGCATCAAGGATCACTAGTAAGATCTCATGCAGTGCAGTATGCATAATTTTTAGCCAATTCAAAAAAATCACTTGTAATGTATCATGTATGTATGTATGCAGTTGTTTTCAGTACCACAGGCTGAAGATAGAAATCAAAGTACTGTAAAATCAGTTGAGATAGAGATCTGCATGAATATTTTATCAGCCTTCTGGGCAGACTGTTAGGGGTTTTATGCACCTTAGGTAGAACATAAATTATAGGTATTTTAGGAAAATCAAGAGTGAGAAAATTAACAGTGGAATCCAAAATCCACCAATTATTAATACTCAAAGAGATGATGTCATCAAATCTCTCTTTCATGTAAGCAGTGGTGGGGGTAATACGTTATAGATGGATGAGTGATAATCAAATTTGGAATTTCATCAAGTTAGCCAAAGATTGAATGTCTCACAAGTTTACTTTTTTACTGTATTTAGTAACTTATGGACCAGAATCTAAAAATACAAATGCAGATGTCTTGTCCAGACAATATGATGAAAAATCTGATCATTCTCAAAGCCTGTTGCCTACTCCGCCAGGAAATTAAGTAATGGTGGTTATTAATCCACAAGATATTTGGAAAAATATGTTCCCAATAGCTGCTAACTATCTAAGATCTGTCAAAGAAATATATATTTCAATGTGGGCTCAAGTTCTGGAAGATGATTGACTATTAAATCTAGTCTGTTTGTTCCATCTACTAAATTGCATACTAGTAGGAATAATACACAAGTATTGGTGGATACAGTCTTTTAAAATAATTCAACAGTATGTATATTCGAAACTGTTCTGTATGTGCTGAAATAAAACTTCTCCTATACCACCATTTGGTTTGCTGTATCCATTGCATGTACCTTATAATCTCTAGATGAACATTTCCTTAGACTTTTGTTAGAGATCTTCCAGTTTTCAAAAGTTTTACTACCATACTGGTGTTTTCAAATAAAGTCTGTAAATTTTAACATTTTTTAACTTTAACTAAATTGATTTCTGTTTATCAAACAACTTGTGTATTTTAAAGGAATATTTATAGACTCCATGGTTGCCCAGATACCATTGTCTCAGACAGAAGTCCACAATTCACTTCAAAGTTTTGGAAAGCTTTCTGCAAAAAACTGCAGATTAAATTGAAATTATCATTGGGATATATTTCACAAACTGGTCAAACAGTTATAGTAAATCAATGTCTTCAACAATATTTCCAAATTTATAACAATTATCAGCAGGACAACTGGGCAGACCATTTGCTGGAATTTGTATTCAATCACAGTCAACATAAATCCATGTTGCAGAGTTTATTTTTTGTTAACTATGGCTAATATACAAAGTATTTTCCTATTTCAATGTTTCAAGAAATGTACTGTATCATCAGTACAGGAACTACATGAGAAGCTGAAAGAGGCTAAGGTTATAAATAATTTGCATCAAGTCTCTAGACATGAGTTACAGATGCATAGACAATGCATACTAACACCATCAATCACTGCAGGAGATGGTGTCAGGTTGTCAACAAAAGATTTGAAAACCTCCCAAGCTTCTACAAAGTTTGAAAATCAAATCAATATGTTGTACCTTTTACTGTGATATCAGTTACTTCTACAGTCACAGTAAAATGACAATTCCCTTTTTTATGAGAAGTTTTCATGTTTCGTGTGTCTCAAATTAAATTGGTCTCAAGCCATACTCTTATGACTTTGCACAGTCAGAATCAAAGTATGAGGGTGAGTGAAAAATTATCCTCACTCTGGCTGTAGATTTATTTTAATCAACTTTCAGAAAATGCAAATACATAATTTTTTAACAAAATCTCAGCTTTTCAATACACTTTGTCCATCTGTCAACAATCTTTCGTAGCCCTCATTAAAAAAATTTTTAGGCTGAGCTGCGAGACACAAATGCACTGCTGTCTTTACCTCTTCATCAGACGTGAATCATGGCTGATTTACAATGATTTGCAACATAATCTACTGTCACTCATCTATCCAACAGAATCAGTTCACGTGCACGCTCAATGTTCACATTAGTCGTGGACATGGACAGATGTCCTGCTCCTTCTTCATGGCTGACACTTGTGCGACCTTCTATGAACTTCTCTATCCATTCAAACACACTTCTTCATGACAAAACACTATCTCCATACTGTGCACAAAGTTTTTGATAAAATTGGCACCAGACACACCCTCAGACCACAAAAAAACTAATCACTGCATGCTGCTCTTCTTTTTGCAAATCACAAGTGGGGCAGCCTTTTTTTCTTGCACTGCAGTCACAAATGAACTGTTGTAACACATTCGAACTGCATAGCAGTGATTAGGGAGACAGCGACCCAGTATGGAAAGCGTTGATAAGACAGTGCGGCCAACAGAAGTTTTAATATAACTGGAGTGTGGATAATTTTTGACTCACCCTTATACAAAATAAATATGTGGTTCAAAAGATATCATATTTCCAAAGATGAGGAAACAATTGTTGATTGAATGAAAAGGCTGTGGATAGGAAGAAAGTTCTTGGGAACTGCTTGATAACATTCATGCTACATATCTTATGCAAACTAACTGTGGAGCACCTGGAAGATGCTATGTGATGATGGGTGTATTACCATGGGCACTGACATGTTTTGCACTAGATAAGTGTTTATTTATTACTTGTGCCCCTTACTTTGAGAAAATGGATGGACATCCAGCTCACTGTGTGGTGCAAAAGTATCCGCAATGGAGATGAGCAGTTCGGATTCTTTGGAATCCGAACTGCTGCAAACACCGAGGATCAGAGTCCACCCGAGCCGTGGCTCGGGTGTTCCTGCTTGTCTTGGATCCCATTTTGACGCCAAACATCATCCTCCCGACGTCTGTTTCTCATGAGAGTTGGTTTCTATATAAAGGCACCACAACCGGCATCTTTTCACTCGCAAGCTATGCACTGCTTTGCTCATTAAAGTGGCTGTGTCCAGACTCACAAGTGGCTGTGCTGTTAAAGTGACTGTGTATAGGGGGCTCACTGCATGCTGCACTATAATATACTATATGTGCACTATAGAAGATAATCAAGTCAATTTTTTCCATCCTAATAGGAGATCCCCCTTTAAAAAGTTTCATCCTAGATAGACCTCAATTTATATGCCATAAGGCCAAGAGTGTTAAAGATAATCTAGTCAGAAGTGCTATGTCGCCCCCAAAAACCAACATTAATATCCTTTCAAAAGTTTTTTTAGGTGCGGATTATGTGGTATGTGCAGAAATACTAAGGGAATTAGTAAATGCATGAGGTAACAATAAATGGATATGTCCGAAAAATAGAGGAATTTATAACATGCATCCTCAAAATATATCATTTATTTTATAGGATGTAGTTGCAAAATATCTTATATAGGTAGGACCTCCAGGAATCTTAAAACAAGATTTATGGAGCACCTATGCAATATAAGAAATGGCCTTGAGACCCATGCACTCTCAGCACACTTTAAGGAGTGTCATGAAGGAAATTGTAGACAAATAACATTTGGGCCAGTAAAATTAGTCACAGGAAACTGGAGATGTAATAATATAGCTAAAATACTGGCGAAAACAGAGATGGAATATATTTGCTCCTTAAAAACTGTAACACCATGTGGCCTAAATAAGGACTTTGAGATCAAATGGTTACTGGAGTAAAGGAATTCCCTTCACCAAAACAATCCCCTCAAGTGTTTATTATGTTTTTTATGTGTTTTTTATGTAAATACAGTATTTATATAAAGTGGAAAGAATATTAATCTATACTTTAGGATTAATGGTGTTTACGCATTGTGTTTATATTTACCAGAGAAGGTCCCTTTTCGACAGGAATATCCAACAATTATGAATGCCTTTTAAGGAAATACTAGCCTGATGAGCAAATAACCCTCACTGGAATCACGAATAGAAGAATAAAGAGATTATTGTCCCTGAGGATTTATATTGTCTACAACAAGTAAGACTGTAATCCTGGTCTTCTGTTTGGATTTTTTTATTTTATAATAGGTATGAGAGTCATCTTTCCCTATATTGAAGTCTATTGAACCTAAATAATTAATGATATTATAGATAATGCTCTTCTAATGTGAATTTGATACTATATTCTGTAGAAGCAGATTATGAATATTAATATTAGTTATAGGTTGCTTAGGTATATCCTCTATGAAATATTAGATATCTGTTATTATTATATGTTGCCAGCCTTAAAATCGGCTGTAAGCCCACTTTCTACACTGTTTGCCATAGAACCTGAATAGGTTTGCCAGTTTTCAAGATGGCCGTGGCCCCGCTTCCGATGCGAGATGCCAAAAGCGGAAACAGTGAGAATGGTCTCCATGTACAGTACAAAGGGGGAACCTTAGTTCAGTAGGATAGTGGGGATGTATTTAATCGCAGGACCGGAAGCTATGGGAAGCTCCGTGTTTTATAAAATGAAATAAAAGCCAACTTTAAGTATTTTATATAGCATTTTTAGCGGGGACACCTAGTGTTAGAAAGGAGATCTCTGTATTAGTTAGTTAGATGTGGATTTTATGTATGTTTCATCACTTGCTCTAAATGGGGGTGGCTCCTCCCAGCAATTAGGATTCCCCCATTACACAGTGTATAAACACCTGGAGGGGTGATCGAGTATTTCATGCCTTGACAAAGATTAGCGGAACTGATTGAAATGCATTGGCTAAAGGAGGAGGATTGGCACACTGACCAGACCAGGAGGAGGTGTTTTTCCATCTAGAACTTGGTTCCCCTAGGGGTATGAGAACATCTGCTTGGTTTCTATATGCACTCATTTTTTCCTTATTCTGGTAGGAAGCCACCCTCATCAATATCTGTTTGGATGTACCAACTGTAAAACATTTTACTCCTTTTTTATGTGGATTGTGCCATTTGGATTTTATCATTATTAAATGTATCTAATTTTTTTACCTATTGTTATTATTGCTCATTATTATCATATATATTATATCAATGTTGCCATAGCATTCATCTGATTGGATGTACTTGTTATTATATTGCCAAAACATTGCAATGTATGCAACATTTTTGGTTTATGAAATCACAGTGTGAACTGGCTGCACTAGATTTTATATATTTATGTTTTCACATTTCTCATGATCCGAAAACACATCCCTATATTATTGCAAACTACCATTTTGTGAAGACTTCTGGTCCAAAAAGATCAAGTTCTTCTGCAATAAGATAAGTGTCATCTAAGTACTGATTAAGGTGCAAGGGATTGTCATCTGAGTGTAAACCCCTAATTATTGGCCTACAAAATGCCATTGTACCTACTGTCCACTTAATCACAGATATGTAGACAAGCAGTAGTGGGCAAACTAAAGATTACATGACTGTAATAGCCCACTGGGTGTTTGAATCACCTTCAGCAGCAGCAGAAGCAGTATCTAAAAAACAACATCAGTTCATTCAGAGGCAGGCAACTCTGTGTATCACCAGATTCAATAAGAGGCATACCGCTGACAACCTCTTAGATTAACTAAGAGATGTTTTAGAAACAAGGCTTACCCCACCTGCACGCTCCTCAGGTTTGTGATTTCTGATAACAACACAAGTATTGTGAAAGCATTATAGCTGGGTGAATTTCAACACATCCCCTGTTTTGCGCACATGATCAACTTAGTGGTGCAGATTTTTTTAAAATATGACAGGGGCATGCAGGAGATGCTGTCTGTGGCCTGAATAATTTTAGGACATTTTCGGCATTCAGCAACATCATGCAGGAGATTGCAGTTCCTGCAAGAACAGTTTAATTTGCCCTGTCATGAACTGCAGCAAGAGGTGGTAACAAGGTGGAACGCCACCCTTTATATGCTTCAGCGGATGGAGGAACAGCAAAAAGACATCCATAGCTATACAACAAGCCATGACATTGGGAGAGGATGGGAAATGTAGCCCAGCACATTGGAGAATACTTTTTGTCTTGTGCAAGGTGCTCAAATCATTTGAAGTAGCCACATGTGAAGTGAGTGCTGACACTGCTAGTAAGGTGTTTTTAAGGTGGAGATTAAACAACGCAAATCCGCAAAGTATGCCGGACTTGTAGATCAAGTCATTTATTTGCTTCACCAGGATCCACGGGTGGCCAATATTTTGAAATTTGATCAGTACATTTTAGCAGCCATGCTTGATCATAGGTTTAAGCTGTATGCTCTGTCTTTCTTTCTAACTGGCCCAGATCATAAAAGATGCAAAGAGCTCCTGGTGAGCAAGTTGGCAGCTCAAGTGACACATGGTACTACGACATCTCCTCATTCAGTTTCTTCAGCAGCTGCCAGAATAAAAATTAGTTTTTCCAAAAGACCCAGTGGTGTTGCAGATAAGTCAACCCAACATTTTGACATCTGGACGGGTCTAAAAGAATTACCCAACATTAGTGACACCTCTACCATAACTCCATCTGATACAATCACCATCCAAAGAATGGTGGATGATTATTTTCATGACACCGTACAAATAGACATGGCTCAGAGTCCGTTCGAGTACTGGAAGGAAAAAAAGACAATTTGGAGGCCCTTGTACAAACTGGCTTTGCATTACTTAAGCTTCCCAACCTCCAGTGTGTTCTCAGAGAGAGTTTTTAACACAGCTGGGAACCTTGTAAGTGAAAGATGTAGGAGGCTACTTCCTCAAAATGTGGAAAAGATGATGTTCATCAACATGAACTGGAAATTCTACGATGAAGACCTTTACCGGCAATTACATCATAATACAGAGACCTCTGTAATGGTGGATTCCAGCAGGATGAATTAATATTTTGTGAGGATGATGTACACACTGATGAGGGTGAGGATGGAAATGATGGTGACATCTTGCCACTGTAGAGCTATTGCCTTAAGCCGATTGGTAGCTTGTTCTGAGAGGGCCCAAAAAAAACAAGCACTTCAGCCACAAAAGTAGCAGTCCCTGTCACTGAAGTGCTTGGTTTGTAAAAGTGTGCATTTTCTTTTTAATATCCAACATAAGAATGGGTGGGAGGCATCGCCCAAGGACAGTTCCATCTTGCACTAGAGTACCTTTAATTTCTGCCACTACTGTGTGGCAATGTTTCATATATGTGCTGTAAACTGCAGTGTATGTGCCACTGATCTGTCGCTTAGTACCCATCCAGATCACTGCAGCCTTTGGCTAATAATGGTAAAAACAATATTGTGAGCTGTGAGGTGGTCTAAATTGACTGGAAATTAATGCTATTGAGGTTAATAATACACTAGGAATAAAAAAGCCCAAATTATGCGATTTTAGCTTTTTTTTTAAATGTAAAAAAAAATCCAAATCCAAAACCACTTGCGGCGGTTTGGCAAATTCAAAGGTAAATCATGAATCAGAGCCAAATCCAAATCCAGCAAAAATGGGTACGGCACACATCTTTAATCTACACATGTGCTGTCAGAATTGTAGCCAGTTTCCTATTACTTACAGTGAGATCTCACCTACAGTAGTAGTTAATGTTAGTTAACATTAACTGTTACTGTAATTAGGTTAGAGATCACAATAAGTACTAGGGGCATGGTTTAGTGAACCTGCTCTTGTGCACAATCCATGGACATTTGAAAGAGACATTGGCTTTAATTTTGAAATATCTTCTCTCCTCTACATTAGCTCATAGTGTAGAAACCTGGTTTGTTTACTAACCACAATATCCTTTTCTGCTTGCTAACAACCCCTGTGTGCTGATTGGACTTGTCATTGGATCAAATTTTTGACTCAGCCCTGCATGTTGCTATTGCCTTGCTATACATCTGACCCACTTTCTATTATTTGGACTTTGCTTGCTATATCCTTGTCTGCTGATCACCCAGGACTGTCTGACTATGAATTACTATTATCTACATTTCGGTCCCAACCATGGTTGGGATCGAAACATAAATATGGATATGCTGTAACCCTGCCATGCTGTGAATTAATAAAGGATATTTTTTGAAGACTGGTGAGTGCACCCCATTTTTGTAAATATATATATATATATATATATATACACAGGGCTGTACCTAGGGTGGAACAACATTTGCCATGGCATAGGGAACCGCAAGGCAATGGGTGCTGTTCAGGCCTGTAAATTTTCTGTTCTCTTCTTTTATCCCCAGCATCTCCTGGCTGTCCCTATCTCCTCCTTGGCCGACTCCCCCTCCATCTGGCCACCTACATAAGCAACTTCAGTTACATCCTCTTATATTTAAACACATATTTCAAAATATGGTCATACTCAAGATTCAAATCGATCACCTCTCACAGGGAAGTCTAACACCTTACACATGGAGCTATCTGCCCCATAATTTCTGATGGCAGCCCTGAACACAGTCACCAATTCCTGACCCAGGTGTTACAAGCACACTTTGAGTACCCTTGGTAGTGAGTTCAGCTGCCACTGCAAGGGACATGCACATATCTCCCCGCCACTAATATTTGCTGAATATACACTACAAGTAGCAGTCTTTCTATACTTTCAGTCGGTGATAAGCTATTGGACTCACACTGGCAATGATACCTGGATAACAGTGATACAATGGGATCAGTACTCTTTCATCATCATCCAGCACAAATCAGATTTGTCTTGGCAAATATTGGCCATGAGGCCACACCTCTTTTTCTGCCACAATTCCTATGTCCCTATTTGAAAAATAAGGGATGGGGTTGCTAATAGTCTTTCTGGCCCAGGGCACTAAAATATACATATATATATATATATATATATATATACACACACTACCATTCAAAAGTTTGGGGTCACCCAGACAATTTTGTGTTTTACATGAAAACTGACTTTTATTTATCAAATGAGTTGCAAAATGAAAAGAACTATAGTCAACACATTGGCAAGGTTAGAAATAATGATTTTTCTTTGAAATAATCAGTTTGTCCTTCAAACTTTGCTTTTGTCAAAGAATGCTCCTTTTGCAGTAATTACAGCATTGCAGACCTTTGGCATTCTAGCAGTTAATTTGTTGAGGTAATCTGAAGAAATTTCACCCCATGCTTCCCGAAGCACCTCCCACAATTTGGATTGGCTTGATGGGCACTTCTTGCATACCATATGATCAAGGTGCTCCCACAACAGCTCAATTGGGTTGAGATCTGGTGACTGCGCTGGCCACTTAATTACAGACAGAATACCAGCTGCCTGCTTCTTCCCTAAATAGTTCTTGCATAATTTGGAGGTGTGCTTTGGGTCATTGTCCTGTTGGAGGTGGAAATTGGCTCCAATCAAGCGCTGTCCACAGGGTATAGCATGGCATTGCAAAATGGAGCGATAGCTTTCCATATTCAAAATCCCTTTTACTTTGTACAAATCTCCCACTTTACCAGCACCAAAGCAGCCCCAGACCATCACATTACCTCCACCATACTTGACAGATGGCATCAGGCACTCTTCCAGCATCTTTTCACTTGTTCTGCATCTCACAAATGTACTTCTGTGTGATCCAAACACCTCAAACTTTGATTTGTCTGTCCATAACACTTTTTTCCAATCTTCCTCTGTCCAATGTCTGTGTTCTTTTGCCCATATTAATCTTTTCCTTTTATTGGATAGTTTCAGATATGGCTTTTTCTTTGCCACTCTGCCTAGAAGGCCAGCATCCCGGAGTCACCTCTTCACTGCAGACATTGACACTGGTGTTTTGCAGGTACAATTTAATGAAGCTGCCAGTTAAGGACTTGTGAGGTGTCTATTTCTCAAACTAGAGACTCTAATGTACTTGTCTTCTTGCACAGTTGTGCACCAGGGCCTCCCACTTCTCTTTCTACTCTGGTTAGAGCCTGTTTGTGCTGTTCTCTGAAGATAGTAGTACACACCATTGTAGGAAATGTTCAGTTTCTTGGCAACTTCTCGCATGGAATAGCCTTCATTTCTAAGAACAAGAATAGACTGTCGAGTTTCACATGAAAGTTCTATTTTTCTAGCCATTTGGAGAGTATAAGCAAACCCACAGTGATGCTCCTGATACTCAATTAGCTCAAAGGAAGGCCAGTTTTATAGCTTCTCTAACGAGCAAACCCATTTTCAGCTGTGCTAATATAATTGCACAAGTGTTTTCAAGGGTTTTCTAGTCATCCATTAGTCTTCTAACGCACTTAGCAAACACAATGTACCATTAGAACACTGCAGTTATGGTTGCTGGAATGGGCCTCTATACACCTATGTAGATATTCCTTTAAAAACCAGATGTTTGCAGCTAGTATAGTCTTTTACCACATTAAGTGTATTTCTGATTAATTTAATGTTATCTTCATTGAAAAAAACAGTGCTTTTCTTTCAAAAATAAGGACACTTCTAAGTGACCCCAAAATAAATTTTCTCTCTGTTGCCCTCCAGGGTGATTAACATGACATTTATAAAGAAGGTTGGGGTCACTCAGGGATAAATTATACAGACTCAATAAAATAGGCTTTAATCCATGGCACTCTTCATCTATCTGCGGTGAATTATTTAAACCAAAAAATCATACATGCTCTGCACTTACCTGTTATACTCCAAATTGTATTTATTTACCATCAGAGAATGTTAGTTCTACATATTGCAAAATGTTTAAGCCAGCCAAATACATCAAAGTCTTCCCCACTGGCCAGCCTCTATTCCATGAGAGACAGTGGTGTGTAATAGCTGACTGTATAGCATATACAGTATATAAACATATATATGTATGATATTAAAACCACCTGCCTAATATTGTGTATTGTGCCACCAAAACAGCTCTGACCCATTGAGGTATGGTCTCCACAAGACCTCTGAAGGTATCCTGTGGTACCTGGCACCAAGACAATAGCAAAATATTATTTAAGGCCAGTATGTTGTGATTTGGGTATACAATCGGGAAACCTGCTGCCTTAATACCGACAGCCGGCTTCCCAACTGTCATATCCCGGTGAGGGTGAAATGCCGGGCATCTATATCTAGACCCCTGTCATTTCCTCGATGCCGGGAGACAGGCGCCCGGCATCCCGATCAAAGGGATGCCGGGCGCCGTGAGCGGGCAGCCGCAGGGGGATGGTTAGGTTTAGGGCACCCGGGGGAGACTTAGGGTTAGGCACCCCCCCGGGAGGGTTAGGGTTAGGCTAGGGGGAGGGTTAGCATTAGGCACCCCCGGGGGGGACTTAGGGTTAGGCAGCGGGGAAGGGGGGGTTAGGTTTAGGCACTTAGAGGGGGGAAAAGGGTTAGGCACTTGGGGAGGAGGTTAGGGTTAGGCACCCCTAAGGAGGGTTAGGGAGTTAGGTTAGGTTATACTTACCTTAGCGACGATCGGGATTTCCAGCGCTGTCGGGCTTCCACTGCCGGGAACTCTGCTTTTGTCGGCCAGGCGCTATTTCATACCGATTCCGTGATTTGGGGCTTGCATGGGTCAGACTTTTATTTTCAGTACATCCTACAGAAAATCTATTGGATTGAGATTTGGGAAATTTGGAAGCAAAGTCAACACCTTGAATTCCTTGTAATTTTCCTCAAACCATTCCTGAACAATTTTTGCACTGTGACAGAGCACATTATGCTGAAAGAGGCCACAGCGATAGAGAATTCCCAATTTAGAGTGATATCTAGAATATTGGGGATGGCTTTACAGCCTCGGAGTAATAGTCTAGTGATTATAAGCATACAATAGATGTAAGTCACATTTGTTTCTTTATTCATTGGGGTCCAGAATGATCAGGAGATATATTACAGACACTTTGCTAATAGTGTAACATTCAATACACAGCCCTGAGGAATGTAATCACATGTCTAATGATTTAACCAGATGGGTGTGCATTTAATGTTGGGTGTGGATTTTAAATATATGTTAGTTCTATCAGCTTGCGTAACTATTGCAAAATATTCCAATATTCAGACTCTAGAAATGCACATAATTATAATGTATTGCAATACTATAGATTAAAAAGATTTATTAAAAATTGTAAATTAGTGTAATTAGTGTGCTTCAATGAGAGAGTGGAGGTTACAGCAAATTATCTCAAAAAATGCATGTGGGTAACTATAAAGTTTCATAGTATCAATTGAACAATATGAGAGTAAAAGTTTATAATGGAAGAGGCAGCTCAATCAAGACTCCAAAGTCCATTGAAGAATAATCTTTTGTTATATTTATTCATCAAACTTGTTATTCATTCAGCAGGAAATAGACAAAGTAAAATAAAAAAAGCATCACATGTTATAAAGTTCAAATAAATTTTCCCCACCCCCTCTACTTAGTTAACACTTTAAATCAAAATATATTTAGACAACACAAGGACTCATTATGAGTTTCCACAAGATGTAATAAGGGTCAAGCATGGCATGTTATGTACATTTCTGGAGCATTTAATATATCTTATTATTGGAATGTTTAGCAAAGGTCGGCTACACTAGCTGAAAGAATTAACCTACAATTACCACATGCATTTAAAATCCACACTTAACATTGGACGTACACCCCTTTGATGAAATCACTAGATACTGTATGTGATTAAATACTTTGATGTTTTGGATTAATCTTTGCTCTATTGCCCTCAGTCTGCAATATATCTCTTGATTGGTCCAGATCCCAATAAATAATTAAACAAATTGAGGCTCTCAACTATTGTCCAGTTATAATCACAGGCTCTTACTCACACATACGGAAATATGGCCCTCATTCAGAGCCGTACGCTCTGAGCAGAGCGCACGCTCTGAATGAGGGCCAGGCTCCATTTTCATGGACCGTCCTCCTGGACGCTCGTATAGCTGTGGGTCACCACCCACAGGCTATACGAGCGTGCATTGTGATGGTCGCGATGGTCGAGACCATCGCGACCATCGAATTTGCGAGCCGGAGCCTGCGGTTGAGGTTTTCAACCGCAAGCTCCGGAGTGATTTTGGCTCTATCAGAGCCAAAATCACTCCCACTGACATCACTAGTGATGTCAGTGGGCCGGCTTCTGACGGGAGGCGTTCCCGTGGGAACGCCCCCATCAGGGAGGCACGCCCCCGGCACGCCCACCAAAGGGGGCGTGCTGTCAATCAACATTGACAGCACGCCCCATTTGATCGGACACAACGAGCGAAGGACTTTCCTTCGCTCGTCGCGTCTGGCGCATGCGCACGACGGAGCTCCCTCCGTCGTGCGCATGCTCAGTCCATAACATCGACCCACTTGCGAGCGGACAGCCGCTCGCGAGTGGGTCTGAATCAGGCCCTATGTCTTCAATTTAGTGTTGTTAGTATTCCAAAATAATAATGTTTAATGATGGTGGTGAGTGTGGGCATCATTGGAAACGTCAAACTATGTATTGCCCACTGCATGAACATGTTAAAATTAGAGAAGATAAGGCTTCTTCCTTCATACACAAGTGATGTATAGTGGTGCAAGAGCAAAATCATTTGCAGGTCCAGAGATTATCATGTGAGGAGTTTGATCATCAAATAGGAAGGAAAATGTAATATGCACAGTAGCAGCTTGTGCAGAAAACTTAGCTTTTTCACTTCAGTTTCAGCAATGATTTAGCCAGTAACAGCCATAGTTATTTTACTGCTGTGCCGGGTAAGCCAGCCCTCATGTTGGCATGACGTAGCCCTCTTTGTGAAGGCAATAGCCCAGGAGGAAAATTTTCTCTTTGCACCCTACACCTGGATGTTATAAGCCAGCTTTAGGAGAGGTGAGAAGCAGGTCAGTAACTAGGGTGGTGCAAAATGTGAAATAGCACAGGGCACCACAGGGCAGGGGGACACCATTTGGGCCTGTAAATTTTCTTTTTATAATCATTCTCACTTGTAGATTCCTCTTTTTTATTCCCAGCATCTCCTGGCCTCCCCTATCTTCGCCCTGGCCGACTCCCCCTCCATCTGGACACCTCTCCAAGAACCTTCAGTCACATCTTCGTTTATTGATAAACACATGATATATATATATATATATATATATATATATGTGTATATATATATATATATATATATATATACAGTCAGGTGCATAAATATTATGACATTGACAGAATTTTCATATTTTGGCCTCTATTCACCACCACAGTAGCTTTGAAATGAAACAAACAAGATGTGCTTTAACTGCAGACTTTTAGATTTAATTTGAGGGTAATTACATCCAAATTAGGTGAACGGTGTAGGAATTACAATGGTTTCTATATGTGCCTCCCACTTTTTAAGGGGCCAAAAGTAATGGGACAAACTAAACAATCCTTAATCTAACTTTCACTTTTTCATACTTTGTTGCAATTCCTTTGCAGGCAATTACAGCCTGAAGTCTGGAATGTATATACATCACCAGATGCTGGGTTTCATCCCTGGTGATGCTCTGCCAGGCCTCTAGTGCAAATGTCTTCAGTTCCTGCTTGTTCTTGGGGCATGTTCCCTTCATTTTTTTCTTCATCAAGTGAAATGCCTGCTCAATCAGATTCAGGTCAGGGGATCGGCTTGGCCATTGCATAACATTCCACTTTTTAGCCTTAAAAAACTCTTTGGTTGCTTTTGCAGTATGCTTCGGGTCATTGTCCATCTGCACTGTGAAGCGCCGTCCAATGAGTTCTGAAGCATTTGACTGAATATGAGCATATAATATTGCCCAAAACACTTCAGAATTCATTCTACTGCTTTTGTCAGCAGTCACATCATCAATAAATACAAGGGAACCAGTTCCATTGGCAGCCATACATGCCCACACCATGACACTACCACCACCATGCTTCACTGATGAGGTGGTATGTTTTGGATCATGAGCAGTTCCTTTCCTTCTCCATACTCTTCTCTTCCCATCACTCTGGCACAAGTTGGATCTTTGTCTCATCTGTCCATAGGATGTTGTTCCAGAACTGTAAAGGGTTTTCTAGATGTTGTTTGGCAAACTCTAATCTGGTCTTCCTGTTTTTGTGGCTCACCAATGGTTTACATGTTGTGGTGAACCCTCTATATTGACTCTTGTGAAGTCTTCTCTTGATTGTTGACTTCGACACATATACACCTACCTCCTGGAGAGTGTTCTTGATTTGGCCAACTGCTGTGAAGGGGTTTTTCTTCACCAGGGAAATAATTCTTCTGTCATGCACCACAGCTGTTTTCTGTGGTCTTCCGGGTCTTTTGGTGTTTTTCTTCATCGATAGATTTTTTGTGTTAAAAAGGGGAAGTCGCATTATTGTGTATGTGACCAAGTCACACTATAACGTATAAGTCATCATACGTGTTGTGTAGTAGTCGCATTATTGTGTATGTGACTAGTCGCACAATAGCGTGTACGTATTTCCTGTATTGCTGCCACGTGTTCTAAACAAAGCCGTTGAGAGTGCATGGTGATATTGATAGATAGCATTGTTGTAAATACATTGATCAGTGTTGCCATAGTCTGGGAAAATGTATATTTTTCTGCGCAGGAAAAGGGTGTGTAACAGTGAGTATTTGTTGGTAGGAACAACAGTTCCCAAGTTAAGGGTATTGTAGGACCCTTAAGGACTAGGCGCAAGGGTTGACCTAGTAGCTTGGTAGTAGATACCATTCTAACACATAAGCAGGTGTAGTTGTTGCCTTTGTTGTAGGTTCGGCTCCCAGTGTGATTACAGTATTCAGTGATCAGTTAGGGTTATTTGAGCATTGTAATTGTGATTGTGAACTGGGTAGAGGGTGGATGAAATCAATGAAAAGGGTAGGTGTTATTGGAATGCCTACATGCTAGCAGTTGAAAGGCAGTCAAAAAGGGATTAGGTGCATGGAAGCAGCCTGGTTATTCTTCCATAGGTTTGTGGACGCATCCTGTTAAGACGTCCACAGGTAAGTGAAAGTTTCTTGATTGTCTTTCACCAGTTTAATTCTCCATTGAAAAGCTTAGGGTTCTCCCAGAATGGGGGCCAAGCAAACGGTAGAGAAGTTAGATGATGTGCTGCTGTTGGAAGCGCCACTTGGGTCAGCACACCATATTATGCATACTAAGTACGGTGCTTATGCAATTAGGTACTGTGATGTATGGTTTAAAATGACGATGAGGAGTGTTAGACCGTTTCCCAGAATTGGCAGCTTTGATAAGGAGGTATTGAACAATGTCTGAGATAGCATCTGTATGGTGCACTCTCGAATGAAAAAAGTTAAAAATATAATGAGTGTTTAAAATTATGGCAGCGTGAGGGGGATGCATGGCTTAAAGGTGTGCACGCGATGCAAACTAGCGTCATGAGCACGTTACCGGAGAGTACACATGCAGTGCTAAACTGCGGTGCATGCACGCCACGAGATAGCATGCACTTGCAGCAAGGTAGCATTGCGGAAGATATCGCCAGTGGTTCACACACACCACCGATGCCCTATGCGGATGGGGGTGCAGGTATAGTTGTTGAAAAAAAACATAAAAATGTAACAAGTAACTTGTACGCTCTTTTAAGTAATCATAAAGAAAATGTTTATGATGCGGATGATGAGCCTATTGTTATGTCTGCCATTTCCCATGCTGTACACATGTTACATGCTCCACCACAACAAGCACAAGTGGTGCCGCCATCTTCATCAGTGATAGTACAGGAAGTGTTAACATCCACTGCACCCGTAGAGGAAGTTGATAACCCTATATGTAGCAGTAATAGACTAAATCCCCAGCCAGGTAACAAGGTCAAAAGTAGCAGTGCGGCCAGTCTGCATCCCATCCGGACAATAACAGTTCTGAATGGGAATGCGGATGCGAACGGTGTAGTGCCCACAAGGGAGGTAGCAATGCATTGTCCTTGGACAAGAGTTGAGCTAAATTCCATAATGAATGATTTCCCTGATCCTAAAAAGGAATTAACCAAATTCCAAAGATTTTCGAAAAATTTCGGTAGTGCTCACGAGCCAAAAAAATAAAGATTGGTGAGTGGTGTTAAGGGCTTGTCTTCCATACAATACCAACGTGACAAAGTTTATCACAGATTGTGTATTGGATGGAGATGTTCCCTTAACAGACGAAATTAACCAAGGTAACATTTCCCACATTATAACTCAATTGGGTGTATCTTTTCCAGTAGCAGTTAACTGGAGCAAAACTTTCACAATAAAACAAAAAGAGAGTGCATCTGCATTGGATTTTTGGAACTGAGCTCTGCAGGCTATCACCCAGTACACTGTTAGAGGATATCAAATATAGCACTCATCACAGTGGAATGATCGTCACTGTACTTTTGGATGGTTTAAAAGAGAACATAAAGACCCAAGTTCAGACCTCACATCCTGGTTGGAGGGGAGTCACTGTAGATATCCTCATAGAATCCGCTATTGAACATGATAAGAACATCCTTAAAAAGAGAGAGAACCAGAGCGGGAAGCTAATGGCTGTTAGTATTCAAGCTCTAGAAGGAATGACTATAACATCACAGCCAACAGACACACATGCACCTGCACAGCTACACGTCCTCACCAATCCTGCATCACCTCAAACACAACCCTACCCCACTTATCACACACAGCCACAAAACCAATGCTATCCACAACCACCATATTTCCCTCAATATCCTTACCCACACCCACCATCTTTCCCTTCCGCTCAACCCACACAGCAATCCTATCACCCACCCCACTCACAAAAGTGCTTTAACTGCAACCAAGTGGGACATGTAAGTAGGAACTGTAGGGTGAAGAAGGTAGGACCCCCTAACCAGGGAGTACCTGGATATCCCTATAAGGGATATACACAGAGTACAGGAAAGCTACAACAGTCACCAGCTCCAATTGTGTCTGAAAATGCTGTATTAGAGAGTGAGAGTCAACGCTAGGGGTCAGGTCATACCTGTAGTCTACAGATAGTCAGGTTAACAGGAAGTACTAGGGAAGAACCGGTAATTATGGTTGATGTAGCTGGTACTAAACATACTTTTCTTGTAGACACAGGGGTGACCAGATCAGTGTTAAAATCTCCATCCAATATACAGGTGACCGGCAAGACAGTACCAGCAATGGGTGTAACGGGTAAAGTGCAACATTATCCTTTAACAATCAGGCCATTGCATACCAGGCATTCTTTTCTCCTGGCAGCAGCGGCTCCTACTAACCTACTGGGAAGGGATTTGTTATGTAAGATGGGATGTGTTATATATTGTACCCCTTATGGTGTATTTCTAGATATCCCAGAGAGAGTTGCACATGAGGTGAGGGATATGTTGGACACTCCCCAAACAATAATGTATCACTCTACTGCTTTAAGTGAAAATCCATCTCAGGTAGATCAAATGTTATCCCAAATTCCAGATTCACTTTGGACAAAGAATGGACAGGACACAATGTAGGCAAGCTCCTAAAAATCCCCAGTACCCATTAAAACAGGAGGTAGAATTAAGGGTTTATCCCATAATTGAGCGATTGTTACAGCAGGGAATTTTAGTTCATACAGCAAGTGTAGCCAACAGTCCCATCTTTCCTGTAAAGAAGAGTAGGGGGAGGGGTTATAGGCTGGTAAAAGACCTTAGAGCGGTTAATAAGGTGGTAGAGAGGCAATTTCCCGTAGTGCCAAATCCAGCTGTCATTCTTATGCAGATCCCACCCAATGCAACCCATTTCACTATCATTGACCTCTGTTCTGCTTTCTTCTCTGTACCTCTTCATTCTGACTGTCAGTACCTATTCACCTTTACATACAGGGGTGTACAATACACATGGACACGATTGCCCCACGGTTTCATAGGCAGCCCCAGTATCTTCTCCCAGGCCTTACATGACTGTTTACAATCTTTTCTACCTGCCAATGGATCTGTTCTAAAACAATATGTGGACAATTTATTGTTATGTTCTGATTCGTTTATGTCATGTTTAAATGATACTAAACTTTTGTTGCTTCATCTCTCGCAAACAGGACACAAGGTTGCTAAGGACAAACTACAGCCATGCCAGTCCAGGGTTAAATATTTGGGACACTGCCCAACTCAGGGGTTAAAACAGCTCACAAATGACAGAATCCAGGCTATATAGAACATGACACTGCCGCAGAACCAACAGCAAATTTGTACCTTCTTCGGAATGTGTGGATACTGCAGAATGTGGATCCCAGGTTTTTCTATTCTGGCCTTGCCATTACAGGACTTAGTCTCTTCCTCAAAGCCCAATTGTGTCATACACATAGAGGAATCAGAGCAGGCTTTCCTTAATCTTAAGGATAGTCTGACAAGAGCACCTGCATTGGGAATACCTGATTATGAAAAACCTTTTGATTTGTATTGTATAGAAGCCGATGGTTGTGCAGCAGGCGTCCTCACACTAAAACATGGTGATGCCAGTAGGCCGGTAGCATACTACAGTGCACAATTGGACACTGTGGCAAGATCACTCCCAACGTGTTTAAGAAGTGTAGCAGCAACTGCTCTATTGGTCAGTAAGAGTGAGGATGTGGTACTAGGCCATGAAATGATTGTGAATACTTCCCATGCTGTATCTGCTTTGCTAAACTCTGCCCAAACCAGACATGTCTCCTCAGCTAGGTTCACAAAATGGGAACTAGCCTTAATAGCACCTGCAAACATCACCATCAAAAGGTGCAGTACGTTAAATCCAGCTACGTATTTACCATATGTGCAACATGATGCACAAAGGTTAGAGAGAGGTGAGCCGCTGGCAACAGGTGAGTTCTGCAGGTATATTGATGCACATGATTGTATGGAATATCTGAATCAAACCTTTACTGCAAGACCTGATATTCAGGATACACCTTTAGAAAATGTAGATGTGACATTTTACACGGATGGGAGTTGTCATAGACAAACTGACACTGGAGAGTTAGGTACAGGTTATGCTGTGGTAAATGATGAGGACGTTATAGAAGCTGAACCTTTAGGCCCACCACTCTCGGCCCAAGTGGTGGAACTGGTAGCACTAAAGAGAGCATGTGAATTAACGGAAGGTAAATCTGCTAATATCTACACTGACTCTAGGTACGCCTTCGGGGTAGTACACGATTTTTGGTGCCTTATGGCATCTGAAAAAATTTATGACAGCAGCAGGCACACCAATTGCACATTCCAAACATATAAAAGGACTACTAACAGCAATCCAACTGCCAAAGGCAGTAGCCGTAATTATGTGTAAAGCCCATACATGTGAGGATGATCCAGTGTCACTGGGCAACAACAGGGCAGACGAAGCTGCAAAATGGGCAGCAGGGTTAAAAATGAATGTACCAACTGAGCAAATGATGACTTTCCCAACAATTTATATGCTGAAATTAATTGAGATGCAAAATTTGTGTTCCATCCAGGAAATGGCAGTCTTGAGGTCCAAGGGATGTGGGCAAGAGTCCTCTGGACTCTGGAGAGATGTACAAGGTTGGCTGAGACAGCGCATGGTCTGACTCATCTGGGAAAGCAAGGTATGTGTAAATTGGTGAAAGCATATGGGTGCACAATGTCCTGTCTGACCTGCTTGAGGAAAAACATTGGGAAAAATATCCTTACCGAACCATCCCACAATCCTTCGACTGACGGACCTTTCCAGGTAATACAAATTGATTTCATCCAATTACCACCCTGCAGGAATCTCAAGTATGTATTAGTGTGCACTGATGTGTTTTCCAATTGGGTTGAGGCATACCCAGCTGCCACTAATACTGCTGCGTTTACTGCCAAGAAAATTGTTCAGGAATTTGTATGCAGATATGGTATCCCTAAAATTATCGAGAGTGATAGGGGTACTCATTTCACAGGTGATGTTTTTCAAAATATGTGTAAACTGATGGATATTAATAGTCGACTTCATACCCCCTACCGACCGCAAGCCAATGCCAAGGTGGAGAGGATGAACGGCACTATTAAAAACAAATTAAGTAAGATCATGCAAGAAACTGGACTAGGATGGCCAGAGGCATTACCATTAGTCCTACATAGCATAAGGACTACTCCTAAACCCCCTCTAAATCTGTCCCCTTTTGAAATACTGTTTGGTAGACAACCTCATTTGATTATAAGTCCACAGGAAGATTTGAAAGGTAACAACGAGGTAACTGTAAGGTATCTTATAACAATGAGTAAACAGTTAAAACAGCAACAGCAGAAACTGAAATTGTTGTCCCATGATATGTCTGAAACAAACTGTCATGATGTTGAACCTGTAGAATATGTTATGATCAGAAATTTCTTGCATTCAGGTTGTTTGACTGATCGTTGGGAAGGTCCGTATCAGGTGTTGCTGATGAGTGCCACATCTTTGAAGGTGGCCAAGAGAGATACCTGGGTCCATTCTACTCACTGCAAGAAGGTCAACCAACCAATGGAGAAACAAGGTAGAGACGAGGCTGATAACATGGACCTATAGATCGCGAGCTTGTTCCGGGAGGGTTAAAAGGTTGCAGTGAGATATCTGAACTAAAGAAATTTGCAGGTCCTTGCTACGGCAATGGATTGGTCTGCTGTGTTCATTTTTGTATTCTCTTTCAGAGTTTCCATCATCCAGGTTTGTTCAGGGATCTCTGGTTTCTGTGATGGGGGACCGATAGAGGAGATGGGAGCTAATGGTAGCATTGATGGAGTGGAGCCGAGAGGAGGAGTGCTATGCCCATCAGGGGAGTGTTTGACCAGTCTTAGTACAGTAATTGTTAAGCGATCTGCTATTTTGGATACTCAGAGACAATGTGAAGGTCTATCTTCTGAGGATTACTGTATGTGTGAGTTCTGTGGGTCCGTAATTGATGAGAGATGCATCCAACGGTGTCAACCCAAGTATAATCAGTATTGGGGTGGGTATCCTTTAGAGTATTATCACACCATGGTGGGCAAAATTTTGACCCAAACCGACTGTTGTGTGTGCTCTCACGTGCCCCAAGGACAGCATAATGAAGGATTTGTGCCCTTCCCATTAAATATCTCTGCAATTCTAGAATTGCAAAAAGGGAAGACACTGGACGGAAAATTTCTTAATACCAAACCACCCCATTTTAAACTCCACCAGTACCAAGCAGATAAAACACATTTATGTTTAAACATCACCAAATCCAATGAACCAGGAAGTTGGGAGATGACTGGGAATGATCAGACGATGACCTTCTCACAAAGAGCTGATCGGGAGCCTATGAATTATTAACTGTTATGCAAAATTAGATCAGGAGGAAGACACTTCCTTTATAAATATACACTGAGTAACACCAAAGAAATGGCTGGCAGAATACCAGAAGGGTACTGTGCTAAGGTTATACAACCAGAAACATGTATTTGCCAGATGGGAGAACCTGAGATAGGATCATTTGTGAGGGAAATGTGTTTGATGATCACGATGTATACTATTCCTTATGTTCTCCCTGATGATGTATATTTTATATGTGGAAGGAAAGTGTATAAGTGGCTCTCTCCGAGTTCCGAAGGTTTGTGTTACCTGGGAAGAGTAGTCCCAGAGGTTATGACCCTCACACATGGTGAAATGCTTGGTATTCAGAAAAACACACCATCACCATATCTTCACACACAGTATGAACAGAGACAAAAGAAATATGATACCTGGTGACATGCATAAAGCCACTCAGTTAATTAGTGAGTCAACTGGCTTTCAAGTTTTTGTAGCACTGGATCCCACCAGGATTTCTCAGGGTACACTAAATTTCAGATCTATCCAAGACCTTGCTAAATGGATAGATAATATCACCGAGATGTATGATGAGACATTCAGGTATACAGGTAGGGAATTGCAAGCATACAAGAAATAACTGGTGCAACATAGACTTGTGTTAAATTATTTAACAGCTGTCACTGGAGGGTATTGCGTAACATTCGCTACCCAATTTGGAGTAAAGTGTTGCACTTACATTACAAATGATACCAGCGATCCCAAGGAGGTAATAGACTGGAAGATGGATGAAGTTCTGCAACTAAAATGGGAATTTTGAAAGAACCATAATGCTTCAGTGGCTGAAGTAGGGGAGAAGGTAGAGGAATGAGTTTCATGGTTGAACCCAGTGAAATGGTTCTTAAGTCTAAGAGGGTGGGTCCAGGAAATGATTGCGAGCATAGGTAAACTCCTGATCCTCATACTGGTTGTCATCATAGTAAGTGGCTTATGTGTCAGGTGTGCTCCTACTGTGTTGAAATGTGGAAAATGTAAAGATAAGGTAAACCGGAAGAATTAAATTATGATGGTGGTCAGTAGTAACAATATGAATACTGAGGTAAATGTAGAACTGCATTACAACCCTGTACTAGAAGGTACCATAGTATAATGTATAAGATTTATACATGCATAAAATGTGTTATTAAAATGTTATTTTAAAACTTCTTAAATAATGTAAGTCCCTATTCCCCCTCAAGACTTCCTTTATAGGATTGGTGCATCCCCACATCTTTCCCACGATCTCCCAAGATCCGAGGTGTGCGTATAGGGGTAGTTTTAGGTCCCCTCCTAGAGACACATTATTGATGGTTTAAGAACCACCTTGTGCCATCCCATAATATAACATTAAATAATATGTCATAATGTAAACCTAAATTAATTTTCAGATCAGAGTATGATAGCATGTTGTTTGCTATCAAACTGTGGACTGTCGAAGCCGGATAATTGGCTGAGACAGAATCAGTTTAAAATTAGATTGGGGCGATGTCATTTTGCAAATGGCAATGAGACGCCATTTTGCGACTGGCCGCCCAGCGCCATTTTAGTGAAACTCGCCATTATAAGTACATAAGCAATGCTATTATTTAGCGTCGTGCGATTCCCACAAAATAGAAAGAAGTTAAAGGTACTCACCATACAAATACAGACAGTCATTAAAACATATAAATGATTATCCCTGCAAAACACGTACCATGGTGTACTCCACAAATACATAGTCGCACAACGCTAACTAGCGTCTTTTCCCAATTCCCCAATACTTACTCACTGCACACTTACATAAAAGGTTCCCTAGCATTAAAGTGTAATATCCAAGGTCTATGCAGTAATTATTAATGTAGTATAATAAAGGTTATTTGATATCTAAGGTTTAGTACATGGTAAGAAGACCGTGTTTGGTGTTGTACTGATCCACTGTGTCTCCACAGATTTCCAGTATCATCGGTGAGAAGATCGCAACATTCGCCTGCAAACTATGGACTATAGAGAGTTAATGTACTCTGTAATGTTAGCAGCTTAGATTAGCATGCAGCGGGAAAGAGGACACTAAGGGTTGTTAGAGGCTGTTTGTATCCATTCGAATTGACCTATGAACTATCCTGTAACAGAAGCACCTTTAAGAAGAACCAATGGAATCATGTCAAACTTGTCTATTGTATTGCCTATCCCTGTAAGAGTATATATGTGCGCTCTCTGACCCCAGTCTTGAGTCTTCTTGCTGTGCTGTTGACGGAGGTTTCTAATGCTGATGCCGGTATCTGGGCCCAGAGCACGTGCATATATAACAACTGTACCTTGGGTCTGTATAATTTATTTGCACTAATTGTCTTTAGATCACAATGTGTAACTATCTGTTTTTATATTGAATAATAACTTTTTGTGCTTTGGAACCACATTCAAAGTCTGAAAGCATTTATTTACTTTGCGACTCATTACGCTCAATAGCGACAATTTTAGAAGGTATACGCAGGATTTTAGAAGGTAAAGACAGGATTGCATAGAGGTTTTAATTAGGTATCCATAATACTTTACTTCTTCCATCCCTAGGCAACATTTTTTTGGGTTGGCTGTCAATTCTGCACTAGAGATGGAGTCCAATACTGCTTGCACTCTGGTCAAGTGAGACTGCCAATCAGGACTATGAATGACCACATCACCTAGATAAGCAGCAGCATACTGTCTATGGGGCCTTAGAATTCTATCCATCACCTTTGAAAGGTAGCCGGTGCCCCATGTAATCCAAAGGGCAACATCTTGTATTGGAACAACCTTTCTGGCACAGAAAAGGATGTCTTTTCTTTGGCATTCTCAGTTAACGGCACTTGCCAACACCCTTTGGTTAAGTCTAGAGTGGTTAAATACCTGGCTGTTCCTAGTCTTTCAATTAGTTCATCCACCCTAGGCATAGGGTAGGCAGTGATTTTGTCATGTTTAATGACTGTGGTTTTGCCCGGTTTATCTGAAAACAAAACTCTATTTCTGCTAAGAAATTCCTTAACTTCCTGCTGTTGAACTGCAGACAGGGTTTTAGCTACTGTTACTTCGGGAACCAAGGGCACTGGGTTTACTGGAGGGGCTGGGATGGCTGACAGAGCTGCTCTATCCTTCCAAGGTTTTATAAGATTTATAAGATTTATATGGTATATCTGCTCTGGCATTCTTTTCCCAGGCTGGTAAACTTTATAATTAACCTCCCCCACTTTTACATTTTCCCTACCTTTAACCAGAGTAGGGTCATTTTACTGCTCCATGGCAAATACCTCTTTTCTGACTTCAAGATCAGGCAGACAACTAACTGGCTCAATAACATTTCCCATCTCAGGAGGAGGCACATCACTTGGTGAGCCACCATCATTCTCAGCATTCTCTGGTTCGTCAAACATGCTAGAAAAGGGGAACACCTCAGACTCTGAAGAAACTCCCTCTGCTACTGCATCAGTAACCTCCTCAAATGGGTTGGGGTTATTTACTTCTATAACAAATCGGCTTTCCCACAACTTCCAGAAGTGAGCAAAGTCTCTCCCCAATATTGCATCATACATCAAGCCATGCACCAAACCCACATAGACTATCGCGGAACCACATTGTGTTTCTATGTTCACCTCTGCAGTAACATAATGACGAGTATCCCCATGTACAGTATGCTGGTCACACCAACAGTTTTTCCATTATGCTTCAAGGTGTTCACCAGTTCAGCTTTCACCAGTGTAACCAGGCTACCAGAATCTAACAGAACCTCTACTCAGTTACCTTCTACAGTAACTACACACATTTGCTTATCTGTCTCAGCCTGTCGGTCAGCAGTACAGGCTGGCTGTGCAAAGATAGACATTCTGTGATTAATGTAAGCATTATCACATTGCATAGGTTCAGAGGTAAGTGGACATTTAGCTGAAATATGGCCCAAATCACCACATCGGAAACATTGAATCCTACTATTATCAAGTCTATTACGGGGTAGGAACCTTCCTGGCCTGGCTGGCCTATCTCCAGGTTCCAAACCCTCAGTCTTAAGTACATTCCACCGCCCAGCACCCTTCTCCCTTGGAACAGTCTTACCAGTGTTCACGGAAGTTCGCTGTTGTGGAATCGGGGCTCAGTGGGGCCCACCCAACAGTTCCTGAGCTGTCACATACCTCTCCAACTGGTTCAACCAAGTGGTCTGCTGTGTTAGGGTCGGCATGGCTCACCCACTTGCACAGAGACCACATATATCGGTCCATAACGACCCTTTCAACGATCTGTGGTCCCGTTAGAGTCTCTGGCTGCGGCCATTTTGTGGTAAGATGGATGAGGTCATGTATATGCGAACTTGGAGACTTTTCTGTTTGGAACTCCCAGCAGTGGGCACGAACAAATACTGTGACTCCCAATCAAGTTATGATTTCCTGTTTCAATTTAATCATCAGCCAGGCACAAGTCACAGTATGCTTTCCATTGTTCTCCAGACAGGAAGGGTGCAACAAGACTTGCCCACTGCTCTTTAGGCCAATTCTCTCTTTCTGCAGTTCTTTCAAAGGCCATAAGATATGCTTCCACATCATCATTCTGGGTCATTTTTTGCAGAAAGTAACTGGCCCGTATGCAGTGAGTGTGAGTTGGAAGAGCAGGGGAAGCATCTACTGACCAGACTACTAGCTGTTGTACCACCTCTCTTAAGGCCTGGCGGGTTTCCTCTATGATGGTTTGCGAGTTCTGTTTGTTTCCTGCTGAGCTCTGATAGCTTCTTGGAGATTTTTGTTAGATTGGAGCAAGGCCTTAACCATGTCCTCCATGTTGTCTTTAGGCGTAGGTTGGAAGTGGAATCTTGCTTCTCTAAGCATCTACCAATGCCACCTCCATGGATTTCACAAAACACAGGTTGACATCCAAACAACAAATTGGTGTCTGTCTCTTTAAATTTTCAATGCAAAACCTTTCCTCTTGCTGCAGTTTCCAGTGTATATCCCCACATTCCCCACCAATTGTGATATAGTCGGGGTAGGGGGTCCCTCTCCTGGGGTAGATGGACACCTCCTTACACTCAGCAGCCAGGAAACAGCACACCAGTCCAGGGTTTTCGTGCAAGCTGGTCGGAACCAGTTTTATTGCTTATATATACACAACAAAATAACAAAACATAAAAATAAATCCAAACCTGTCTTGGCACTAACTAGACAGAGTATTCCCTCTCTACAAGTGGCAGGGCCTACTGCCTTACCACAAACACAAACAAAGCACTTTCAAATATCACAGTGTCTCTGAACAAACCTCAGTGCCTGTTTCTCCCCAGGATATGTGAGACATTGAATCAAAACCTAATTTAGCTTATCTGAGCCACTTCCAGGTGCAACTACTAATCAGCCTGCTCTCAGACTGAAAGGCCCAACACCTGGAATGGCCTGTGGATGGAGCCCTCCCTTCTCTTCTCACATTCACACCCCTAGGACCCATTATCTGGTTTTTACCAAACGCCGACACTTCTGGTCTGTTTGGCATAACAGACTTTTCCTGGGATTTTAAAACACATATGATAGGAATCTGGGACACACATATATGCCATCCCAGATTTCTACAGTGCTTCTATCACAATATATAAAGCAAGAAACTCAGCACTCTGTCTCGTTTTTTCAGCAATTTGCTGGGTGACCTCCACAGAGGTACTTACATAAACATCAAGCTGGAGGCACTCGCATACACACATACATACATGAGTTGAGCAGTTTTATTTTTTGCTCGCCAAGTTTGGTTCTCAGAATGAGGCACAACATCATCTTTAATGGACATCTTGGCACAGATGTCCATGAAAACGACATTGTGTCTGTGAAAGATGAAGTTTTGCCTCATTATGAGATTCAAACTTGGAGGGAAGATCTGAGCCAAACCTGAATGTGTGTGTGTGTGTGTGTGTGTGTGTGTGTGTGTGTGTGTGTGTGTGTGTGTGTGTGTGTGTGTAAAACAGGACTATTGGTACTGGTGCTTGCTTTTAAATAGTAGTTAATTATGGTAGTAGAATATTTGCATGCCTCATTAAATTATATACTATTTTGCTGTGGTTCTATTGTACACAGCAAATAACTTTACCTACATAAAATAGGTATAGCACAGGAGAATTCTTAAAGTTAAACCCTTTTACATTTGCCAAATAAGCCTTAAACTATTTATAACCATTTGCTATATATTTTTTCTTAGTAGCATTTAGTAAGGTATGCTATTACCTGTCCTCAAGCTCCTGCCATCTTTGGGTGGCCAGGTGCATCAGCACATCATAAACCCAACTACTTTCATCTGAATAAGGTCAATACATTTTTGACTACTGTGTTAAAAAATATATAATATTGGCAAAACAATGCAAACTAAAGAGCTTGTAGTGGTTAGATGGCAGAAGCTTTAGAATGGGTAAATTCCATAGACATTCTACTAGGAGACCTGCAAACAAAGTTACTATAGAAAATGTAACCACACACTTTGGTGCTTGGTAAAACACACTATATATTTTGTTTACTCTTTTGAAGGAACAGGACACAACCTATGCTTCATTTCAAAACACGATTAAGCAGAAGTTCATACATATAAAATTCTTATTAACCTTGATAGATTTGCAGGTCTCATATGTTTACCCCTGCATACTGTTTTGACATGCACATTTTAAATGGTTTCAATACAATTAGATATATTATGGACCAAAAGTTTTTCATGTTTCTGAAATCCATGAAAAATATCTTACCTATATCCCAAGTGAGAGGGTTATTTTCTTCCATTTCCATCCTGCCAATGACATACCAAATGCAAGCCATCCAATGAGCCAAAAGAGCAAACATGGACATAAGTAACGTAAGAACTATAGTGCTATGCTGGGAATAGCGATCCAACTTCTGAAGAAGGCGTAAAAGCCGCAACAATCGTATGGTTTTCAAAAGATGAACCAGTGAAACCTAAAAAGTAATCACAGCAGCTATGTTAAAATAATATTGTGTATTCTATACAGTATAAATTCTTTATGATCTACCGAATTACTATTAAGGATACAGTAAAAGTTAAGAGTGGCAATGCAGTTGTTTATACTGAATGTATTCTTTCATATACAGTACAGTATATAGCAAACTTAATACATTCGTCCTTCTCAACGTTGCTCTAGAAATCATAGTAAAGACACAGACTTAACATTTTGGAGTGGAAAATGTGAATGTTTTAAATGGTTTGTTTAATAAGAGCATCTACAAAGAGTACAAAAATTGAATATTAGAATAATTAATTTGCATTAGTAATATATATTGCTTATAATTATTTGTTTGCATTTTCATAGGAATTTTTTGATTGTGCATTAAAATAACATTTTGACTATTTCATTTGTGAAGCCTATATGCTCGTTCATTAATTATAATATGGATACTATGTATTTTGCATTAGTATGAATAGGGTATGGGAATCACAGACCAGAGACTAACAGGATGGCTTGGAAGCAAAACTATGTAGGGATATGAGACTTGAAGCAAGAAACAATGGAATGACTAGGAAATAAAAAATATATGGATGGAACCCTCTATAGAGCCCTTATACATGCTACCAACTACTGTAATAGATAGAATACATATAACACAATGCCTATTTAACTTTATTTATCTGATTTTAGAACATTTTTTAAGTACAATCTGACTTTGACTAGAATACTGAAACTGGTTTTCATACTGTAATCTACCTTTTTGGTATATTTGCAATATAATTTTCTCTACATTTAAATTATAACTCCATGTAAATGGTAACTCCATGCATGTAGACAACAATGTTTAGAATTTGATCCCAAACAAAATTTAGAAACTGTATGTGTGTTTGAGTGCATATTTATGTTTGAATGTACGCGTATGTGTTTAAGTAAAACTCCCATTTTTTATTTTTTTTGCAGGATCCAATTGCTAAAATAATTATAATATTTATATGAAGTTTCCTTTTGATATACCGTATTAAATGTTTTTTTTTATACTTTAAATATGCCTAATTCTGATTGTTTTTTGTATTAATTTGTTATGTATACACTTTTGTCATCTTATGTAGACATAATTTTATTAACTGTAAAATGAGTGATGCATATATATCATGAATCCTTCAAATACATTGTGATTTTATTCCTATGAGTTAAAATACTGTTTTTCTTAATTGTCATTCTTTTTATAAGTAATCTAATTTAAAGAATTTTGAAATTAAACGGACAAGACCTAATTTTTATTCTAGTGTAAATCTGAAAAAGCAATGCTGAGGAGTTTATGACACACAAAAATTAAGAGAGCAACTCAAGCATGTATAAATATTTAAAAAAAGAGAAATTAAAAAATAAAATATTGGAGTTTAAATTACTTAATGCCAACCCTGGTAAAAACAAGAACAGGATGCAGCAGTTTAGCACTAATTGATAGGCTCATTAGTTAAAAGTGGAGAAAGACTAACATTTGGCATTCATTCCTTGGTGCATACCAGGTTGTCCTTTTGTGGGCATATGCCAACGTCATTGATAGAAGGCAGCATAGGAAGCAATGTAAAAAAAATAAAAAAGAAAAGAAACAAACTATTTAAAAATATATTGGTTTTGATATTTTAAGATGTTTATTTAGAATACTTTACAAAACATGGCAATTTTTTAATTTAACTTAACTGAAATAGTTTTGTACTTTCTGGGTATTCTGGCATCATTAATACGATAATTTTCAGAAAAGATTCCATGAGAAATGTTTATTTACATTTAAACTGACTGTGTAAATTGTCAGATTCCAGTCCATATTATTTTTAGAATTATAATAATGAAGTCACTGAGCATGACTGTTTATTAGAGATATATTAATGTCTCAATTCTCTGGAGTACATTGAGTTAAAAAAAGATCGCATACATACTATTTTGCTTTTTGTATAGAATAGCTAATTGGTCCTTTTATGTCAAGGTTAACTGTGTGTTAAAAAAATGTCCATGTCAACCCTAATTAATAAATGGATCGAAGTGAGTAAGTATGATGTAGCTTATGTTATAATGTGCTACCTTTTCATAAATGTAGACATGTTTCTTATTATAAATCTTGTGTGATTGATAGTAATAATGTAGTGTAATACTGTAGAATGTTTATATTATGATAACACTACAAAGTACTTTGTAAGCTAATCAGAAATGTGAATGAAACGGAAATCATAGTAAAGTCTCAAAATATGTGTAAGCATTAACAAGCTTCAATTATTAGAGCCCACTTTCTTAAATAAAATTTAGTGATATCTCATGATGTCATGTTAGAGTTCATTATGGGAACTCATGAAAGTGTCAAAAGTGAATCACATGCCCATACTGAAGGTAGTATTTCTAATAGTTGTAGCAAATAATCTGGTGATGGATTTTTATTCCAAATAGCTCCATCTCAGGCTACAAATTACCTTTTAAATTGAGATCTTTTAACTACAGAACTATAGAGATCACTAGATTTAAGAAGACCACCACTCCACAGTTCAATCTAGCATCAAGTGGGAGCTACTACAGCATGTTATGAACAATATTGTTGTCCTAATTACCTGCAATACATTGTATTGTACACTCAATCTGCTTGATCCATGAAACCTTAACTGTGTGCTGCCTATTGTACACTAATCCAGTACATAAAAATAACATAGCTTAGCTCCTACCTTACATCAAGCATTGTTTATGTACACAAAAGGGAGTTAGTGACAGCAGCAGTACATGTTTAATCAGGTGAGTGGAACTACTATACATTAGTGGAGACTTTATGTTAGGTGGAATACCAGATATAATCTAAACAATGTACTGCCTCTAATATGAAAAGAAAAACTCTTGTTTTAAGGACAATTAAATGCCTGTAGAAGTTTGGTCTCCATGCTATAGAGTGAGGCACTGATTGCCTCACCCAGCCTTTTACACACATGGGAAGATAATTTATAACCATTTTATTGGATTAGGTGGTTATTAAATTGCATAAGTGTTACAATTTATTAACCTTATGGCATAAACTACAGTATTATCTTACATTAAAAAAAGCATTTTACAGCCAGGCTAACTGTTGCCATGGAGAGATGCACCAGAACAGCATCCATATGCAAATATTCTAGAAGATTAAAATTTTGCTCCAGTCATAACAAGGGATCAAATGTTTTCCAACTTTCCCACCAAGCCATTACACAACAACCATTATCTGCCCTTCTTGCCATCCTGCAAGATGAAACCATTCATTATACTCTCATTAAGACATCAATCCACTGTAACTGCAACTTCTTGTTTTTATACTGATGGAACTGTGAGATGGTTGCCCCGATGGCTGCCATATTCTAACCAGGAAAATATATAATACAGTACAATGTGCCTTTTGTATGCTACCTTTGGCACAAAGGATTAATGAAAACTTAGCTGACTCACTGTACACTACAGTATATGTTACTCTACTAAAACAGTGTCACGGGAACAGGGACCATCTCCTTGGGTAGATGGTAGGATGCAGCATCTTAGAGATCACACAGAAGTCCATTAGTTTGGTGCAACTGGTCTCAACCAGTTTTATTTGTGAAAAAAAAGAAAGAAAGAAACATGAAAATAAATTCCTTGCTGTCTGGTGCTAACTATACAGAAGTTATTCCTAACTCACTAAAAAAACAACACAATAAGTTTTAAAGTTTTACCAGGCACAGTTCACTGGTTTCCAAACAGCAGGTTTCTCTCACAAAGACTCCATAGTTTCTTCTTTTCCCCAGGTAGTGTAAGAGACTAATGATAAGGCTGACAGCCTTTTAACACGCACAAACAGCTGACAACACTAATTAACCTTCTGTGAGGCTAACAGCCCAAAGACCCGAACTGGACCTAAATGGAAGGAGTCTGGGGCAAATATACCTGCCTTCCCTCACTATACCAGTGATTTGTCACACTACATAAACCATTTCAGTTTTCAGTCTTTCCTTCAAGTATGTGATTTTCATTGGGTGGATAGTGCCAGCTTCTTTTCATTGCTGCCATGCTTTAAAGCCCAGCATTGTCTTCAATTCATGAAATGTTGTTTAGACAGAGGAACCAATCTCTGGATTATGCTCAAACCTGCTAACATTATAGTATCACAAACATTTTCAAAATATAGAGCTGGGATATCTGGTTTTCCCCAAAATATGGGAAATGTGTAATGTTTACAACTGACAAGAAAAAAACAACATTATTATATCCCTATAGGAGTGTGTTCATCACTACCAAAACATTCATGATTATAATAATATATAAACTTATAAAGTAGATATACTTTGCCTTCTAACATATAAACATGTTTTGTCCTGCCCAGTGCCATGCTGCTTCAGAAGTGCACAGGCATAAAACCCACTGTATATAGACATGACAATGTTGAAGATTGAGTCAAGTACATGGAAAGTGCAATTCTAATTATAAACTAGCTACTCAATATACAGTATATTGATATATATTGATATATTTTTTTAATAAGAGTGGTGTAATGATACTGTGTCTGTTGTGTGTATCTATAATCCTGTGTCTAGCTGTGATAGTATATTGTGCTGAGGTGGCTACCGCTATGATCATACACTAAAAGATGTCTTTTGGTGCAGTAACAGTAATAAGCTAAGCAGTTGTGCTGTGTACAGTATTCTGCTGTGTGTAAATGCAATGCCGGGGTGTGCATCCCTATTATTTTATAGTGCCAGGTGGGTTTGGGTTTGGGCAAACTTTTATATTTTATTCAAACATGCTACTATGCCCTGATGCTTTTAAAATACACTAACTGTTTATTCCTCCATTATGAAATATATATATATATATACTGTATATATATATATATATATATATATATATATTTATACTATTTTTTCATAGATTAAAAATGGATAATAAGGTCTAAAAATATAATATACAAGATTATACTAAATAATAGGGACATCATTTTGGGATATAAGAATGATTTTTTTATGTAGTAAGAAATACATTTTTTACACTGCATATTATATATTGCAAGGAAACAAGCAGTGTTTTTTGCCAGAAGAGCCCTAAGAGGACAAAACTACATAAATGTACAGAAATCTACTAAAAGCACTTCAGTGCAGTAAAAAAAAATGCAATACACATTTTGCAGTCATGTAATCCATAATGGTCCACTAAAGTATCAGAATTAAATAATAAATGGTAAGCTTCCTTTATAAATGACAAATTACCCACCCAAATAGTCACAAAAAATAAATGCTTGTTTTTTTCTAAAATGTTATCTTTGTCATGCTCTTTGAGTGTAGTAATCATAGTATAAAACACAAAGGATAGAATAATTTGTATTACGTTGTCTATATGTTTCCTGTTAAATAAGTTATTTTTTATGATTTCACATCATAATAATTGTAGTTAAACAGACCTTTCATTTCTAAACTTTATCTGTATTTGTAAGTCAAATTGCCCTTAAAAAATGTATTAAAATATATGCTGCTTGGAGTGTGAGCAATACATATATTGCTGAGTTAAAAAAAATAGGTTACAGCCGAGAAATATATCACAGTAATATGTAAAGTATCTACGCTTTGTAGTTCAGAGGCTTAAAGAACCGAATCCAAATTACAGTATAAACCACAAGCAGCAAATTTAAAATCCTGCAAGTATACAATGTAGCTGATTCATAGGCCACCTAGGGTAACAGGATACAAACACAAATGCATGGAATATGCATCTAGAGGTATGGTGAAGGTTAGGGAAAAAAGATATGGAGTTGTTGAACTTGTATTAAATTGTATTAGAGGAAAGGAAAGGGGATTACTGTAGAATATATATATATATATATATATATATATATATATATATATATATATGTATAGAGAGAGAGAGAGAGAGAGGTTTTTTTTTTTTAATAAAAGGCAAATGCACTGTTTGGAATGTTTGTATGTAAATTGTCTTTATGCAAAACAAATTAATACATAGTATTTATTTTTTACATTTGTACTTAGAGATTTGTAGATATGCACCATATATTTGGTGTTAAACTTAAGATGTTCTAAATATAAATCATATAAACTACTTACCACAGTGACATTAAAAGCATAAAGAAGATCAAAAGGAAGAGCAGCAATTAAATCAATGACGAACCAAGTTGTTACATAGTGGATACAAATAGATCTTGCTTTAAATATAACTTGGCCAGACTTGCTGACATAGGTTGTTCGGAAATTTAAAATAATATCTGCTTGGCAAAGAAAGAAAACATGTATCACATATTTTATTATTATACAATATACTATGTTAATGGGACCAAGAATAATAACAAACGACAATAGCAAAAGCAAAAGATTAAAACCCACAAAGAAACATTCTGAATTGTTTAAGCTGAATTTTTACATTTTAAAATCTTATATTTTTAAATTAATGTTTGTATAACCATGAAAGAGTAAATAATGATACAGTAAATGTAACCTGTCACCATCCTATAGATTGTAAGCTTGCAAGCAGGGCCCTCTTACCTCTATGTCTGTCTGTTATTACCCTGTTTTGTTCTATAAATGTTTCCAATTGTAAAGCGCAACGTAATATGCTGTGCTATATAAGAAACTGTTTATAAATAAATAAATATACTGTACTATATTTTTTGGTTATAAAGTGCTTACATTTTTTTTACATAAGATATCCCTACATAATACATTTTTGTAATATGTGCACTTTAACTGTGCAATTGATAGCAGTATTAGGGAAGAGTAATGGACCACTCCTAAAAAAAATTTAAGAGATGTGGCATTATATTAAAATGTTTTGAAAACATTTACCATATGTGTCTTCTTCCACTGTAATGCTATGACTCCTACTTAGTGCCATGCCCTAACGGTACAGCTTTTCCCTAACACCCCATATGAATGCTACATCTTAAAAATGTTTGATCTCAAGAGCCCAGATATGGTACATTAAATACTGCAGCTCATTCAGGTTTTTCAACAACCTTGATTACATTAGGAGACATGTCACTAGAAACACAAAGCATGTTACAAAAACATTCTGCATTGCATAGATATATTTTTTCTGAGGCATCAATTAACGTGGTTCAATAAGGTGCAATCATCAAGGAATAATGTACCTTGTATACATATTTTAATAATGCTTAGTCATTCATGTGATTCAGAAATTGCAGCTGAGTAAATAAGCATTTCAACATTTCAGTTTTAAGTTTCATTGTATTATGTCATCAGTTAAATCAGTTAACATAAGGAACAATGATAATATAGCTCTTGTGGTTAGCATAACGAAGAAAAATTATATCCTAATTTTCCTACATCCTTAGTTACTGATAGCACACTATAATGTAAATGTAGTGTCTGGGATAAAATAACTGTATAGTTATTATCTACTGTAATATTTATAATTTGTACTGTTTGTAGCATTCTACAATACATTTAGAAAACATCAACATACAAATATTTATAGAAGTTTATTTTGAGGTGCAAACCAATCATATTTGTTTTAGTTAGGTTAACAAGTATTATATAATATATACTAGTATAACTGCTTAACCTCATTGTATTCATGGTGTGTTTTACACTGTAATTTTGAAACCAATTTTCTCATTTTGTGATGACTTATGCTGAGCATATGCTATACAATTATAGTGGCGATCCGCCCGATATCAGTGGATCCCCCCCAATAATTGCAGTGCTTGTGCGGGCGACCAAGTGTAAAATATAGTTTGGTCGGGCATGCCGGATTGTCCAGCATGCCCGCCCGATGCAATATTTTGTATGTTAAATGTCGGCTGCATCGGGCAGTGTATGCCCATCCGCGGCTGACAGACAGACATTTCCCCTGTTCCTTCCCATGGAAGGAACAGGGAAATGTCTCCTCCCTGGGTGTGGAGCGCAGATATCGGGGCCAATACACTGTGATATATCTCATAGTGTATGCCTGCGATATCTGCAGGTTGTCAGGCTGCCAGATAAACTGTCTGATGGTTATTGTGGCATTTTATCTGGCAGTGTATGCCCAGCATTAGACACGCCACAAATACATTTGTTTTTTGGATAATTTTTTTAGGCTTTACATGTGAATTTTATAATTTTTTTCAGGAAAATATATATTGCAAAATATAATTGAAAGATGTCTCTTGCATAGGGATCAAAAAACACATTACTCTATGCCCTGTGGCTTTCCCCTAAAGTCACCACCAATAAATTCAATGTAAACTTGAACTAACAGTAGCTGACATACCAGCTACTGCTGCAACCAATTAACAATAGGTCTGTGTTGATATGCAGTACTGTACAAAAGATCTGATCCTGGTCTATCCTGCAGCCCTCTGCTTCTGGTTAGTTATAACAAGTATAGGGAGGGGCTCTAGACTGCACACCCTAATCGTAATGAAAGATGCTATCATGCTGAGATTTTAAAGTAATATACACAAAAAACTGAGTTGCAGATGCACTATGCGATCATTACTGTCCACATTTAAATGTATTTTATAATTAAATATAATTTCAGAGGTAGTTAGCATATCAGTGGCCAATGATACAGGCCTGCCCCCCATCATCAAGGTCACCTCATTGAGCAAGTCCCTAACACTCTGGGGTTCACTTCCAACCCTTTTTTTAAACACTTATAATATAGGGCCTGATTTGGATTTGTACACAAACTAGATGGTTTAGATACAAATCCAATGTTTTGGGATCTGTGCATGCGCAGGACAAAGTTTGTGCATATGCAGAACGGGTCCTGCGTGATCGCTCGTTGTCCTCCCTTAGCCTCAGCATGATTGACATGCTGCAGTATTTCGGGGGTGGAGACTGGGACTGTTCTTCAAAACAGGAGTGTGTTGCCCCTGTTTTGGAGCCATGATGTGCCCAGGGTCAGTACCATCAAACGCAAACTTCCTGGACCCAGCTGACAAATTCCAAAGGCCAATCTGAGCAGGGCCGGATTAAGGGGAGGGCGACAGGGGCGGTCGTCCCTGCCCCCCATACACAGAGGGACACCCGCCACTAGAGCATGCAAGGGGGGATTCTGAGTACCTAGAAACACCCCCTGATGGACCAATTTCCCCTTCTATCACTGCCGAAATGGGGGCGAAGTCAACACGACAAGCCCCACCCACATATGACCCGCGAATCGATGCAGTACAACACGAGGGGAATAATGAAGTGAGCAGCAGCTGCATAGAATGTAAGTGTACTGTATGTGTACTGTTTTATTATTTATATGTGTAAGGATGTGTTTGTGTCTATATGTGTATGTATGTATTTGTGTGTGTTATTGTATATACAGTATGTGTTAGTGTCTGTATGCTGTGTATGTGTTAGTGTGTATGTATGTGTTAATGTGTATATACAGTATGTGCTAGTGTGTGTATACTGTGTATTATATGTGTTAGTGTGTGTGTATGTATTTATGTGTGTGTATACTGTATATGTGTGTGTTAGTGTGTATGTTATATAAAATATATATGTTTGCTATATATATATTATATGTGTATGTGAGTGTTTAACGTGTGGCATGGTACGGGAGTAGGCTCCATGTGGCTTGGTGGGGGCCCTCGCAACTTAGTTGCCCCAGAGCCCCCACAAACCTTAAAATCCATCCCTGGATCTGAGTAAGCTTCAGCTTACGCAGACTGGCCGAGTGCTGCAACCATCGCGACCATCGATCCGATGCTGCGTCTACGGATTCAACACTCAGATCAAAGATGCATGCAGGAGAAGTGGTGGATCCAGGGGGGGGCCGAAGAGGGCAATCGACCCCCCCCTAATTAAAACAGACACATCCAAACAGCTTCTACTGAGGCTGCAGCAACTTGCACCCACTCGATGCAGATGCACAACTGCAGCCTTTGCTCTAGCTCTACCTGATCCTTTGTGTCCTTAAGTCACTCCCATAGTGCCGCTTCTCCCTGGTCTCACATGCAAGATTTATTGCGTGGTACTCTCAGTCACTCAGGCAGATGCAGCAGCAGACGAGGTAGGCGAGCAGGCAGGGGTGGTAGTGCTCATCCTGACTCGGTAGGTAATTTTATGGTGTGCAGCTTGTGTCATGTGTACTCCTGTGGTTAGGTCACGGTGTTCATATCTCCCTGCCCCTGTGTCCTCAGCAAGTCACACCATCAACAGTATTATTAGTGGCCTACTACTTCTCTATGTGGTTATCAGGAGTCCAAGAGCCATATATATATGTATAGCTCTCTCTCTCTCTCTCTCTCTCTCTCTCTCTCTCTCTCTCTCTCTCTCTATATATATATATAAACATAAACACTGTATATATATATATGTATATATATATATATATATATATATATATATATCAGAGCCGAAACTAGACTTTTTGGTACCCTGTGCCAGAAAGAGGATTGGTGTCCCCCTCTCTTTTAAACAGAGAGATAACAGACAAAAAAGGCCATGGCCTCATGGGGAAGGGCCAGGGAAGAGATAGGAGAATAAACAGAAAATTGACAGGCCCAAACAGCGCCCCCTGCCCTGCGGTGCCCTGTGCCATGGCACAGGTTACACTACCCTGGGAACGGCCCTGATATATATATATATATATATATATATATGTGTGTATCTGTATATCTATATATCTGTATCTATCTATCTATCTATCTATCTATCTATCTATCTATCTATCTATATATATACATATACCCCCATTGTTGGATAGTCTGGGCTTTTTTTCACTTTAACAGTGAAACTGAGTGTGGACCCAACTCCCCTTCTAATTGTGACGACCAATTTGCGTGCAACGTCTTCTTCTTAGCACCTTGTGCTGTGCTGTAGGGCTGAGGACTGTAACAAGATTGGAATTGATCTCTGCTCTGATCATTACCTGGGCGGGATGTATCAACAGCAAAAGTGTGGTCAAGCCTCCCAGGTCATAAATCCAGAGGTCCCCACACCACAAAGGACAGCTCTTATTGGGAGAGCTGTCCTTTGATTAAATTTAAATGCATATTGCATTAATAAACACCGCTATGCATGCAATCAGTGGCAGGATGCATTGCATTTAAAATGCGATATATGATGCACCCTGCCCCATGTCAAGAAAAAGTGGTGATTAGAGATATGTAGGGTCCAAAAGTTTTGGAACTGAAAATGGGAGAGGGCAGGACTGGAAGTGTGAGGAGTAATAAGTAGAGATGGGGAGGAGTCCAGATACATTTTTAAACACCCCACCCCCTAAAAGAAAAGTCTAGATTTGCCCCTGTGCAGGTGGTTTCTATTTCTTACTTGCTGCATTTCCAATTTGCATTTTAGTTGTACAGTACTGCACACAGCCGCTTCCCTGCAGCTTTGCAATACTGTACAAGTCATAATCAGGCCATAGTACGTTGGGCAGGACCAGATCAAGTGGTTTCTATTATTGGACTCATTATGTGCCAATCATTTTTGGGCTATAATGGAAACTGACAGATGCTATCTTAACATGATATTTTAAAAAAACATCAATTTGCAAAGTATAATCTTTAAATAAGATTTTTGTAACTCTAGTATTGTGGTGTGGGTTTAGGAATCAGATTTTATACAAAATGTGTTCTAAGGGCTTAATTCAATTAGGTGTGAGTTATCTCACAGCACGAGAAAGTGCAACAGTATTCCACACTTACGGTACTGTTGGACTCGCAGATTTTTATTCACATCCCCATAGGGCTGTGTATAGAAATGTGTGAGTCTAGAGTGAGATCGGGCTGCAAAGGGGGCTAATTGGATTGAGCCCTAAGAGACTTGAATATATGTCTTTATATATTTACATAAAGCAAATAAACATAATTTCATGATGATCTAAGTGTTCTATTTTCAAAATTGAGAGGGGCATACTGCATTTCATTTGTTTTTTTAAACTTTGCTGTCTGTATAGCATTCTCTTCCACTCCTATTAATAAAGCCAGCAACAGTAGGTCTCTAGATTAAAGCAGAAACGGTTATGTGACCTTGGCACTGTACCTCACCCTGTAAAGCAATATGAATGTCCTCAAAAAAGTAAATGGCTTCTATGTAACAGTTAAGATTGCACTATAATATCTTACTGGATTGTTTTCATGGCATACACTGCGCCAAACCTAGTATTTTATTTATGGTCTTATTTATGTTTAGCTTTATTTCTAAGCTATTAAAGTTTTATGTACAAGCTGTATCCTATAGACTCTACCAAATTTATCTAAAACACAAAATCTATCTATCTATCTATCTATCTATCTATCTATCTATCTATCTATCTATCTATCCATCTATCCTTTTGTTAGAAGGGTGTTAGAACAGTAGTTTGCTTGGTGTGCCTGGATCCTTAAGTTCGGCAATCACACAGGTAAAGAGAGAAGGGTACAACTGATTCCAGAATCTAGACTGAGTAATCCACACAGGTTCCTTTAACAAGACTAGTACTGGCAGACTGTTGCCTCTCATCCTTACAGAGCCTAGCTGTATCACTATTTGAGTTCCTGCGCTCTAACCGCTCAATGGGACTGTGTGGACCCACTGATCTGCCACCAAATGTGAGGATACTGGGTGTTAGAACAGTAGTTTGCTAGGTGTGCTGTTGAAGCTGGATAACTGGCTGAGACAAGATCAGTGTAAAATTGAATCGCGACGACGCCATCTTGCGACTGGCTGCAAGACACCATCTTGGAAATTAAATCGCATTTTGCGAATGGCCGCCCCAGCGCCATTTTAGATAAACTCACAATTAAGTACATATGGCGAGATTACTATTAGCACCATGCAACTGCATCTTTCATCATTTCTCATATACACAGAAATACGCACAATTGCGCTGTTAACTAGTCGCATATTAGCGAATGCATAAGATCCTATATGAAAACACTGTTTAGTAGCTAAATGCGCACACATCTGTCCCCAGTTAACTCGCGTCTTTATATCAAACCCGGCATACTCACACATTACATATTCACATACAAGGTTTCATAAGCTCTAAGGTATAAGATTTAAACTTGTTCATTAAGTATAAATGCTATGAAATAAAGATTGTTTGGTAACTAAGGTTTTATACATGATAAGTAAGCCGTGTTTGGTTTTGTACTGATGCGTACTCTTTCCACAGTATTCCGGTATTATCGGTGGGGAGATCGCATCATGCATTCTCAACTTATGGACCGCTGAGACTTCAAGCAACAAAATGTATATGATATGAATAACTGTTAGGATGTTGCATGTGGCGGGAATCTAGGGACCCTCAGTTGTTGGAGGCTGGGTTGTGTCTATTTGAATCAGCCTGTAAAATGCTCTGTAACAGATGTATCCCCCTTGGGAACCAATAGCATCAGCAACAAACTTCTCTATTGTGTTGTGTATTCCTGGGGGGTATAAATATGTGTGTTCCAACACTGGGTCTTTAGTCTTCGTGCTGAATGCTGATAGACGAGGGGTTTCTTGCTGATGCCTAACATCTGGTCCGGAAGCTCTGCATATGTATACTGTACTTGGGTCTGTATAATTCCTTTGTGCCGAATTGTGTCTGGATCAATAGCTTGTAACTGACTGTACTTTAACTTGAATAATACTTCTGCTTTGGAACCACAGATTCCAGGTCTTAAGTCTTTATTTACAGTATGACTGTGTATGCAAATTAGCGTCATCTTTAGAAGGTATAGGCAGGATATTGGAAGGTATACCAGGATATTAGAAGATATAGGAAGGAGTGTATAGAGGTTCTGATTCAGTATCGTTAGTGCCCAGTTCCTTAGGTTCAGCAAGCACATATGTAAGGATGAGAGAAGCATACAACAGCACCTTAAATGCACGAAAAGCACACACACAAGTGCAATAGAATAGTCTCTATATAAACACAACAAAATGTAACACATTAAATAACACACCAGGGTATTACCAGTCTCATTAATATACCCCATAATGTCTATAACAGTCCAGAGGCTAGCAAGTTAGCACAGTTCTTTTTTCTCACCTTTTAGCAATAAGAGTCTGGATGGTGTAAAGATAATACTGTAGACAGGCTCACTGCTACTGTTCTGGTTTTTATTTTGAGGGTCCCACCACTCAGCCAAGTGTGGCAGGGCTCTGAGTCTCAATCACCTTGCTCCAGCAGTCACACCAAACACTACAGAACCAGCTAGCTACTCCTGATTGAGTGATACCTTAACCACGTCCTCAAAGGTGAAACAGGTTTTCCAGCAGGCCTGCAAAATGTCTCCCACATATAAACTAGGTGCTGGTAGAGATCTCAACACCAGACCGTATCATGTAGCTGCACCTGTGCTGCTCTTTTTAAAAAGTGCCAAATTCCCAAGAAGAGAAAAGCCTTTCAGAGTTTGTCTCTGCTTAATGCATACTTGTCTACCCTCCCGAAACAGTTGGGAGGCTCAGAAAAAATTGGGTAGTGCTCCCGGCCACCTGGAAGAGTAGGCAAGTCTCCTGGAGCTGGCCTGCACCTTCCTGCAGCCCTGTAGCTGCCTGCACCCCCCCTTCCCTGACAGCTGACTTCTGAGCAAAAGTGGGTAGTCCTGGGAGGTGATGACATGATTTGCTCTGACACGCCCCTGTACAGCCTACCTATAGTGATGCCATGCTCCCCTGCTGTAACAAGGCACCCAACATGACTGCCCCCTCCTGGGCAGCCAGAAAGTAAGTAAGCATGGCTTAATGAAGGCTGCAGATATAGAAAATGGAGATCGGAAGAAGAAGGCCCGGTCCAGTCAGGTTCTCCCCTGCTGAGCCCCTGCCACAAAGTCTAGTGCAGTACTAGGGGAAAACAATAGGTGCTGATGAAATTATCCTTCTTCTAGATCTCAGACAGTGTCTAGCCACTCCCTGAATTACCCCTTACATGCTTTTGTGATACTGCACACAATGGGGTGCATTTTATCTGCAGTTCCAGAAATAACCAGTTTACTAATTATCCTTTCATACTAATCATAATCAGGTCTGATTATACAGACACGAGACTTAGATTAAAATACGTTTCCTTAACCATCTATCTGATACAGTATCTACCTATCTATATGATACAGTATCTATCTATCTATCTATCTATTTATCTATCTATTTATTTATCTTCTGATACAGTTTCTATCTGTCTGTCTATCTTTCAAGCTATATATCTACCTTGTTAGTAAGAATGAAGCATGTTGTATTGTAAACATTAGCTAATCTCACTAACACATTCTGGAGGGAGGATTCTGAGCACCTAGAAACCCCACTGATGGACCAACCAAATTTTAGTTTTTCTGATCATGGACCTGTTATCAGCACCCCTTCCCCTTGCTGTGTAAAGCCATGATTTGCAAATCTATGTGGAAGAGGCAGGGCCAACATGACATGATCCTATAATAAACACATAATTTTGGCACTGCCCCCTCTTGATAGACATGACAGCATGTGGAGCTGTAGCTGATGATACAAAATACCTGGCCACAACCTGAGCAGTGGCTGGAGATGTGCTATAAGAATGGGCAACAGTTGTGAATAATTATATAAATTTACATCATTTTCTGACACATATTAACCCCTTATTTCATTTAGCAGTATTGGGTAACCTACTAAGTTTACAGTGTTTTTTGACAGATAATACTCTTTTTGGTAGCACTGTAACCCACTTAATGATTGCATCACATGTGGCCATGCCAGCCAGCTGAATCACCTGGCTTTTAAAATGGAATATGTTTTGCACAAGTGCAAGAAATACTTTCTGGCTCCACAGGATGTGATTAAGCAATTTGTGATCACCAACATCACTACCAGATCCCAGCCCTAAGATTATGGATCACATGTGCCAGGGACAAAGGTGCAAAAAATGAAAATTAGTTCCTCCCTGAGCACTATTTGGCCAATCCCTGCAAATAGGGAGGTCATCTGCAACCAGGGCCATTAGGAGTGGGGCCAGGGCCCAGGTACTGTAGGGATGTGGCCTAATCATGGAGGTATGGTCATAACACTACAAAAAATAAAAATACATGCTCCCTAGCGGCAGATCATGCAGACAGGGGAGACTCCCTGGACTCACCATAGCCGAGCACACACCAACATGTCCTGGGCTCAGGAGAGAGGCTGCTGCTGTTTACAGGTAAGGAGGGGGCACAGTGGACCCTGGCACTTCCAACAAGTCTGGGCCCAGATAATTAGTTCCTGCCCTACCTCCCTCTCAGCACCCCAAGCTGCAACAGAAGGGACTAATCATCATTCCTCACTGAGACATGCTCCACTGGAGAGGGAGAGATAATGCCCCATGGGGATGTGAAGTACTACCCCAGGTTACACTGGGTGTGGGGGGTTTACACAACAGGGGATCTATTACCACTAGAGTGTGGAGGGTAATATTAGTGGAGATCTATTGACACTGGGGGAGCTAATGGGGGGTGATTAGTAATTTTAAAATGGTCCTAAGACATGGGGGTACAAGACACCCCTTAGCAGAGGTGACTTCTACCTCTATCACCCGGGGGTCTGGTCACTGGTGCCTACTGCCGGATTGGTCTGACATGCACATATGCGGGATTGCGATCCTATGCATGTGCGCAAATCAACAAACAGGCTTCAAGGGACTGCATCGGCTGCAGCCTCTAGAAGACATTATAGCAGGGGAGTGGCTTCACATTGGAAGCATTCTGTCTGCTAATTGCAGTCTGCATGGGCAGTCCTAGGGTGAGAAAACAACCTCCATCTGGGACTGTCTGTCCTGCTGTGATTAGTAGGGAGAGATTCCAATGGGAAATCACTGCCACTGCTAGGCAGTCCCTGCAGGTGCCAAATTTTACTGAGGAGGAGCCCCTAGGTAAAATCTGCCACTGTCACTAGGCATATACATTTTTTTAAATAAAATATTTGAATTAATTTGTAAAATTATGTCTTTAACTTCATTAATTGTAAAAAAAATAAAAATTTTATATAGAAATGGAGCAGGTGAATTTGAAAAAAACAACAACTATATATACAGTATATATATATATATATATATATATATATATATATATTAGATACATATACTAATAATGGCGCTACACCCCAGTGTTATTTTCATTTATCCAGATATTTTTCTTTTAGGAAAATCCTTTTTCCAATACACCTCCCATTGTAGCGGTGGCAGCCTTCAACTCTGCAAATAGTCATAGATGGTTATGAAAAACAAAAAGGTTAGAGAACAGTGCCTTATGGTGTAGTAATTTATGGGAACTTTGGTTTTATATAGAAAGTAATCCAATATGCGTACCCCAAAATATTATATAAGTAGGTATCTTTGCATATACAGTACTTCCTTTGCTCACAATTCATCGACCTCTAGATGTAGATCTCAGAGTTTAGACCAGAGAGGAGAGAAATTAACACTCTCATTGTGCAGTATTAAAAATGTAATGTATAGCATAAAACAAACTAAAAACACAATTACATTTAAAAGGTTGAAAGAAAGCTTATCAGGAGTGATGAAGTCCAGCTGAAATAGCATTGGTAATGAAATGCGTTGAGGGTTATAACACTGCTGATGTCCTGATCCAGTCATTTGACACTTCAGATAAGCTTTCTTTCAACCTCTTAAATTTAATTGTGTTTTTTATTTGTTTTATGCTATACATTAAATTTATGTATGATTACATGTGCCTGTAATCATGTGTTGACATTTCGTACAGTGCAGACATTTGTAGCAACCTGGTGCCCTTTGAAGAAAGGAATCCCTTGAAATGTTGATTTTAGAAAATGGAGTGATATCTGTATGTACTACCCGATCACGAATATTACAACCCCGCATGAAACAGGCCATAGGTCTTAACTTGAATAGCACAATTTTGAGGAGGTTAGGTGCCTTAAAAACATCCACCAGCTGATGTATGGCAGAGCGTTGGAATGCCCTACTAAGACGTCTTTTCCATATTGTGTTTTATCCATGTTTTGTCTTTTGCTTTTTTTTTATTTTTTTATTTTTTGTGTTTTCCATCGTTTATTTTCATCTGTTTTCTTTTATGTATAGAGTCTCGTGGTTCCCTACCATTTATGTAGGTGTGTGTACCGGTGCTTAGCATCAAGCACCGACGTGAGCTATTAGGAATCTCTAATAGATATCTAATATGGGATTGTTACCCACATATAGCACCCATTTTAGTTCTACTGCCTCAAACATTTTTTATATGTCCCAACATACTTAGATTTAGAATCACTTGTGAACTTTTGCCTATTTATACTTGACCTGCATAGAGTTGCACAGTTTCATATTTAGTCATTCATTACCTTAACTATGACAGGGAGTCGTGTCTGCACCCGATGCTTTCCTGTCTGTAGAATATATGCCTATATTTAACATATTAGATGGCTTGAGTGCTGATCTTAGACTTGTATATGTCAGTTGCTGTACAGGTCTGTGCTATAGATCAGGATAGACAGCAGCAGCGTCGTCAGGGTTGCCTATTAACCAGGACGCTCATTGCTGACGTCATTACGATGGGACCCGCTGTCGTGAGTTCCCACGTTTCCTCGGTCTTCCGCAGTCCAGAGTCCGTTACCATCTGTTATAAGGTAAGATGTATTATTGCCTGTTTGTTTGTTATTATCAATGTTATCGTTGTATTTGGAGGCCGTGAGAAAAGGGCCAGGAAGGTCCTGAGAAGTCGGCCATTGACACCAATACAATGTATATGTTGTTGAAATAAGCTGCAGTGCCGCAGTCTTCTTTCTCTTTGTATATATATATATATATATATATATATATATATATATATGCCATTTCGCACCCAGAGTTTGGGAATGGTGAGAGCAGGTTTACTCTCCGAATGTGATGTATTTATGTCTCTGTTTATTTGGTTAATTTAGAATTTTTGTGATCACAGCTCTCTCATGCACCCCTGTGTAAGCTCATTTATTTTAACCTTTATCAACTGTTTTAGTATTACAGCAGCTATGTTTGGTGACTGTCTCACCTTTAAAAGCCATAAGATAGTTGGCAGGTGAGCTTTAAACCAGTGTGATAATAGTAACTAGGTTTTCAGAATCATAACTGATAGACTGATAGTGTAGGACTTGTAGAGAAATGAAGTCCTGTGAAGTGGGCTGCAGGCTTAAATGCATTGATCATTCTATGAACCAAAACCAGATTATTCATGTACTATGGTTTGTGAGTGTATGATGGTGAGTGCAGAATTGTAATTTGTCACATTAGCAATGCAAATAAGGCATATTTTGTGAAAAAGTGTTGAGAAGCATGGCACGGCTTAGAAGCAAAGTCCATTGCGTGCAAAACGGGGCTATTTGGCATGATTTGAGGATACAGATTTGTCCTTATACATCTTTGCTGTAGTCATGCTAAATAGGTCTCCGTGCACCAGGTCCAGTGAGACTCTACTAACACTTGTCATCTTTTCACACCAGCAGACTGTGCAGATTCATTTGATATGCGACACTTCTATATCTGTGTGCAACTGAGTATGTGAATTTGAATACGAAGTGCTACAATGTAGCAGATTTTTTCATTCCAAATTCCGTTGAGTTTCATATACAGACTCAGGTGCACACAGATATACAAGTGTCGCATATCAAATTAATCAGCACAGGTGGAGAAAAAAGACGCCAGGCGCTAGCAGAGTAGCATGGGACCTGGTGGATTGCCCAAGCCAGGCAAGTCGCACTGAGGTTAGATGTATAAGGACATATCTGTATTTGTATGTGGACACATCTGTATACCAAATAACATTCTCCAAGTGTTCCGTGTCAAAGCATTTATAACTAGATGGAAGGAGGGGAATAACATTTATGGTGTGCTTCTGTAACTATATTTTATATTTATAACAGTATTTATGTTTATTACTTTTATTTGCTTTAGTTGCAAAAATTGTGATAATAAAATTCTAAATTAAGAAGTAATAGTAATTTGCATCCGCAATAACAACTAAACATCTAATTGCTTTTGATCAATCCTAAAGCACCTTGGAACTATTTCCATTTAATTTGCTTGTTAAATATGTTAATTAGATGTTTAAAAATAACACACTAAGCATGCATAATATTTGGTAAGTGCAAAGTCTGGGTTGTTGTAAAATCTCACAGTTTGCAGATGTTTTTGCAGAATTGTGTAATTGGTTACATTTGTAGCAGTCTAAGAGGTTAGATCTACTGTATGAATCGGCAGTTTAACCCCAAAGTTTAAAATGTCAGGCAAGCATTTAGTGTATTGTACTGATAGTGTATTGGTACCAGGTAGACTAGCTTTTCATTCATTAAACTAATTATCCAACAATGGATCAATAAAAGAGGTTAATTTACAGGACTTTTTCATTTGTATCATTGTTTACCAGAAGTGGCTGCATTTGTCTCAAGGCAACTTTTATTGGCTGTAAATTTATTTAATCCATACTTAGAGGCACAACTACATTCAATTAGCCATTCACTGGCATGCCATGAACGTGATGTATTTTATCTGATTTCTTGTCTAACTAAAAATAAGTTGGTAGTCCATGTAATTAATGTGTATTGCAGTGATAAAAGATAAAGGAAGATATAAGCAGTGCAGTGATTTTCACCCACACGTATTTTATCCAACAGCAGATTAGAATTTATTTATACTGGGCAAAGATTTAACAACATATGAACCTGATTTTTTATATGCTTTGTATACATGGGTATTATCTGCTCTGATAAACTCTCAGCACAGGGTCGATTCAGAGGATCACGGTATTGCAATGTTTTCAAAATACCACAATGTTTTTTGATCTGTGCATGACTGCGAGCAATGCGATCTTATCCAATCCTGCATTTTCTGAGATTATGGCAGGAAGCGTCTTTATTCCATCAGACGCCTTCTTTGTACAGGTTACAGGATGCCGACGCTTGGGATCCCGGCGTTCAGAATCCTGACGTTGGCATCCCAACAGGGTTAGGATACTGACTTACAGGTCATGAATGCCATTCATAATATACCAAATTACAGTGACACACTTCAGATTATGCTACGTTACAGTGCCCTCAGTACATAACAACCACTACACCCCATCTCACCAGTATAACATCCATTACACATTTGTCCTCACCCCAAATGCCAGCAAAATCCTCATCCATGCACTTATCATCTCCCATCATGACTATTGTAACCACCTCTTGTCTGATCTCCTCCTTTTTTGACTTTCCTCATTTCAATATATCATATACTCTGCTACCTGTCTCCTCTTCCATGTAACTACTCTGCATCACCTCCCCCCCTCTACAACTTGCTTCATTGGCTCCCAATCCTCATTGATATCCAGATTAAACTCCTAACCATAACTTAAAAAGCACTTAGGGCCTGCTTCAGAGGAGGACACAGTGGGGATGTTAAATGTGAAAGGCCAATGTAAGTCTATGCATGCATTTATATCACACCGCACATGTGCCCCAATTGTTGCCACTCAGAGAGGAAGTACAGATACAAACACGGGGTCTGTGGTTTTTAGTGTTATTACCTGTGTTTGGCCCTCAGGGAAAACTGCAGGTAACCAGCAGTGTGATGTGTTGATCCTCTCAAAGCCCTCTAAGAGCTTTGAGAGGATCCACACAGCACACTGCTGGTTATCTGCAGCCTTCCTTGTGTGCTTCTACCCTGTTGCCACAGTGCCGCTAATCACAAGCCATTGCCTTAGGTATTTTCCAGCTCTCTAATGAGAGAGAGAGCTGGACTTGTCATCCACGTTTGTTGTTGACATTTGTCTTACCGCTGTTACCGGACTCTTCCAGTTGGAATCTGCAAACCGTATGTCCTCTACGCAGACAGACAAAGACGGAGATCTAGAGGCACACCTAGCCTAACATCCAGATGGCATCCCCCGTAAGGAGACACAGATAAAGAGAACCAGCCACTGTACTGGTTATACGTGGATCCCAGCCAATGAGTGGCCGCTACATCTAAAGCGGCTACTGATTGGCTAGCGGTCCATGGGAAATACAGATGACAGCAATCATCTCTCATTTTGGGTAGTGAAAGTATATGTGACAACATATACTCACAAATGTTGGGCATGGATCGGGTCAGTCATTTTTTTTTTTTTTGCAAGTACAGGGATACAACGGAGATTGGCACAAGGATAGAGGTGAGTATCGGATCTTTTTTCCAGGTACCACTATTGGCATTCTACTGGAGAAAGGGACAGATCAGCTGGCAACAGGTACAGTAAGTATGTGTGAGTGAGGTAGGTAGGGGTATATAATAAAGTTGTACTTGTCACGGAGTGTGAGTGTTGTGGTTATTTAACTATTTATTTTACAGCGGGGGTACGGGTGCTGGCTGCCTGCTGGCACTTGTAGTTCCACAAGTGCCAAAGGGCAAACATGCTGGCACTTATAGTTTGACTGTAAAATACAATAGTTTCTCTATTTTTACACCATTATTACCCCTGTACCCACCACTCCAGGGGTGTGGGAAAGAGCCCTGGGCTTCAGACTAAGCCTGGTGTGTTGGAAGAACCACCCTTCTTGGGGGTTCCCCACCTCCCCTGAGATCTCCAGCTTGGGCTGACCAGCTTGGGGTATGAATGCTTTGGCTGGGGAGACCCAGTGATAGGGTCCCCTGGCTGTGGCATTACACCCCAGTCGGTTTGGGTCTGGTGCTGGTTTTAAATGTAGGGGGACCCCTACACATTTCCCCCCCTATATTTAAAACCAGAACTGACCCTGCAGCCAGGTGCTGGTTCCTAAATTATAGGGGAACCCTACATGTTTTTTTCCCTGTAATTTGAGGAACCAGGACTGGCTGAGCAGCCCAGGCTGGTTATGCCTAGATCATTTTTTTAAAACATTTAACCCTTGTTTAACAGGTACAACACAAGCAGCCTTCACATATCTCACTGATCTGTGCAGGCTGCTTCTTCGGAAGAGTTTGGCAGAGAGAAAACACTGCAATCTAGGGTGAGTAATCTCCTTCAAAACTTGCTACTCAGGGGAGATATCTCGATCTGCTTCCTCATCAGGAAACTCACTTTCAGTTACACTCACTTCTTAGTAAATTTGTGAGTTTCAGAAGCATCAAATCACCTGAGTTTTGGCGAATGCTATTCGAGTTGAAAAAAAACAACTCGATCAGACTCGGTTCTTAGTAAATTTACCCCTTAATGTCAGGCAATGGGCCAGAACCAGCTGCTTAGCAGGCAACTTGGTAGACAACAGGCCCCCTAAGCCTCTGGTTCCATAGCAATGGCTCCTCCTGTACCCATTATAGCTATCCCCCTGCTCCCTCACTGTCAATAATGCCATTTCCACAGTCTACCAAACAATCTGCTTTGGTGTCACACTTGCTTCAGCCTCAGTTTTATTCCTTCCAAGCAGGGGTGTATCTATAATGGTTGCAAGGTGTGCAGTGCACATGGGCCCCCGTGTCCAGAGGGGTCCACACTGCACACCCTGCACCCATATTGTTTAAAACCTACTTCTCCTACGCCGGGTGTCAGCGCTGAACAAAAAGCTGGAAAAATGGTTACGGCAGCCATTTTTCCAGCGTTTTGCACATGCGCAGTAGACTCCGGGCACACTCTAGTGCCCAGAGTTTAATAATGCTCCAGGCACGTCAGTCGGCTAGCCAGCCACCAGGAAGAGAGGAGGGAGCCCCGGACGGGGAATGGACACGGGCACCCTCTCTAAAGACTCCCCTGCTCCCAAGAAAACTCTCTCAAAGTCCTGATGCCTCCACCTTCAAAATATTTCCAGTATTTGATCTTTTCTTACCCAAGATGCAACCAAAACTGTTATTCATTCTCTCATCATCTCCCACTGTAATTATTGCAATCTCCTCCTAATAAAATTTACTCAGAGTTAACTACAAAGCCCTTAATAACATCACTGCTTTATACATCTCAAATATTATATCAAAATATTGTACTGTAATTCTCATAGTACCTTAGTTTCTCCTTTTCAAGACTTCTCCTACATAACCCACTTATGGAATTCCTTACCACACCTGATGAGACTCTCCCACATCCTTCAAATATTTAAATGCTCTCTGAAATCCATCTATTTATTAGAACTTACCTACTCCCATCTATACTACACATACAGATGTGTCCACATACACCTTTAATAAGCTAATATAAGAAGCTGCAGGTATAATTTAAAAAGTGTATTAACCAATATGACGTCAATCAATTTACAAATAAACAATATTGCACCAAACATTGCATATGATGTTTTGTGATGTCACATACCTAATTTTGCAAACAATTAACAATTTTTCATCAGAAGTATGATCATGAATCAGAGATGGCGCAGTACCACAGCCGCTGTATCTTTGTAAAGAGCAATTGTGCTAAAATATGCAAAAGCTACAGGAGCAGCGGTGTCACAATGGGTGTGCAGTCCGCAATTGTGTGTCATCCTCTGAGGGATGACACCTAGGTGCAGACACCCCATCACTGACAGGAACCGGGTGCTGCACTGTAGCATTAAGTACAGCACTTGGCTCCTGACACTGAGGGAGCCGGCCAGCACTCCACCAGGGACCTCCTGCACCCCCCTTCCCCCAAGTAATAGGCACGGGGGTTCGAGCCACGAGGCCATACCCCCTTCCATGTGGTCATGCCCCCTATTCCTCAGCGCACTCCAGCACCGCGCACACAGCATCCCTCCCCTCACCGGGTGACACTATATCGTAGAACGCCACTGCACAGGAGGCGACTTAAGTAGAGAGATGCCCACTACTGGCTTCTCTGATCTGATACTACATCCGTTTAATCAGCACTCGGATCAACTGAGAAACTATCTGACATTTGAGTAAACCTCAGGTTACGCAGGATGTTCAGGAAAATCACACTGCCGGGGGCCAGTGAAGCTGCATCCAAGGACGCAGCCACTGACTTCGGCACAGGGGTGTATTTATGTAGTTTTATACGTAGTCACCAGAGTGCTGCTCTGCAGCGCCGGGCCGGTTCTGCAGAGCAGAAAAAATCACTAGGAAAATGGTGGCGGCTATGCGCAGTACTACTGACCCCGGGAAAACTGCACAGGCACCACTAAGCCAGGGGAGGCCAGAGAGTCGAGGAGGCCAGCACTGAGTCTGCACATGGGCCCCCTCTTAAAACGCCCCTGCTTTGGCATTCCCCATTTTCTGGAGTGCTCTACAATGCTACCATGTCACCAACCCCAAAAGTCAGCAGCATGTCAATCAATTTGGGGAGTTTGGGGCACTGGAAGTGCAGATTCTGCACATGCGTAGATCTAAAAACATCAGAGATGTGTATAAAGTACATCGGGTTTGCGTATATATATGAATTAGGCCCATAGAAATGTATGGCATAATGGTGGCATATTTGGGATAAAAAAGTTTACATCCACTGTTCTTATGAACTGGCTGGATTGGGTGTTACAAGCTAATTACATACTCAGGCCCTGATTCAGAGCCGCTCGCTATTTGCGAGTGCACACTCTGAATCAGGGCGGGCCGGTTATTTTTTACCTCGGCCTCCAGGCCGCTTGCTAAGCTGTGGGTGACCACCCACAGCTTTAGCGGGCGGCTTGGCGATGGTCGCGATTATCGTGATCATCAGGCTTGCGATGAGATCCTTGTGGTAGGGTCTCATCCATCACAAACCCCTGCTCTAATAGTTCAGGAAGTTCACTACTGACATCACGTGTGATGTCAGTAGGGCTGTCCAAAAATGGCAGGCATTCCTAAGAGAATGCCTCCGTTTGTGCAGCCACCCCCCCCCCCCGACCCGCCTACAAAACGTGGCGAGCTGTCGATCAACATCGACAACCGCCGCATCTTGTAGCGAGCCCCGGAGCGAGTGAGTTCTCTGCCCGGCCATCAACCCGCTTGCGAGCGGGTCTGAATCAGGTTCTCAGCACAGTCACAGGCCTCACATTGTCCCAACATGCAAAAACAAGATTCTGTTTCGCAGGCCAAGACATTTAAGTGAGATTCATGGGATGGAGAAGGCAAATATATGATTAATTCCTTGTTTATATAAATATACAAACAAATGGATATGGAATAACATTATTCAAATACAATATAGCAGATATAATAAACCTGATGTCCATTCTCTTTTATGAATAGTTAAGACATAAATGAAGCAGATGAAATTAAGAAAGTTGTTTATAAATAGAAAAATGTAAATGTTGGTGAAATACTTCTGTAGTAGAAGTGAACAAGTAATTGAATTTACATTTTTAAACTTCCACTATAAACAATTGCAGCCAGAATTAAAATTCCCCAAAATTAGGTGAGTGCTCATTTCCCAGAGTTAGGAGTGTACAGTATGTACAAAAAACACAGTTATCACAGAGAAAAGGCCACTTTTATCTGTGCCAAGCAGTAGGCAGTGACAGCAATTGTTACTAAAAATATCCCCGCTGAGGAGAGTGAACATTAAGTCACCTCCCTGGGGTGTCAGCAGACAGCAAAGGATGTGGACTCACCTTCTCTTTTGTCCCATCCAGCAGCAACAGAGATAATTTTTTTTAAACAAACTTTACTGATGACCGGTCTAAGTGACAGAGCTTCTACACTGAGGAGAGGCAGATAATGGCAGCTACAGGTGATGAAACTGGCGCTGGAGAAAACAGCTGATGGTAAGTGACATCTGCCCTTAGTAATACGTGGGTCACTTAGAGCTGCCGGAATTGGTATGTAATCCCGGTGGCTGAATAGCCGATTGATCAAATACCAACAGTGGAGACCACTGGATCAAAATCCCAACTGGGGCTGGTAAGCACCTTTACCCTCCCCTTTCCCTACCCTAACCCTAACCCTCCCTTAGTGAAGTCTAACTCATGGGGCTAATGATAGGCGTTGGGATTCTGACGCCTATCTTTAGTCCCATGTCGGGCTTTCAGTGTCGCGATTCCGGTGGCCAGGATCCTGACCGCTGGTAACCTGACTACATCCCAGCGCTGCCATAGTTGATAATATAAAGGCACAGAAATCCCTTTAGTACATATCTAGAAGAAATTTGTACAGAGATTTTCTCTGCCTTTTACGTTTGTTCTCCTTATCTCCAGTTAGTATACCCCTTAGTTACTTAAATGTGTATGTTCACCTATATCTGCACTAGGCAGTGTAGTAGTTTCTAAAATTAGCTTTATTGGTATAATATGACCAGAGCAGTGACGTCATAAGGGGGGTTCAGGCCGCACCCTGGTGTCACCTTTGGAGGGGGTGACACCAAAATGCCGACTCCTCTGCAGTGACAGGAGCAGGGTGCTGCAGTGTGACATTCTCCTGCAGCACCCGGCTCCTGTCATAGAAGTGGAGCCAACAGTGCAGACTGCCCAATCTCCATCTGGGCTGCCCCTGGAGTGATATTATCAGGATCCCCCTTGATGCCACGCCCCTCTATTTAGGCCACACTCCCTTTTTGGACAGGTACGCCGGGGGTTTCCAGAGTGCGCACTGGGTGTCTCCAGACCCGGTGACGCCTCTGGACTAGAGATGTTAGAGAGTAACAACAGGCTGACAAGGACTTATTTCACAAGTATTTATGTTAGTTTTCACACCACTCAGTTTGATATTTGTATAGCTTAGCAGGGACCTCTAAAATATTGTATGGTGGATCTACCAAATCCAATCTAACATTGCTTTGCACTGCAAATTTATCGGTTCTCTTAGAGCTCATATATGATATAGAAATAATATTGGACGTTGCAAGCCTATATAATCACATTCTTATTTATGTGTACATTAGAACATACAGTCAGCATCCAGAAGTCCAAAAAGCAGGCCTTACCTATAATAAATAGAATTTCCACTGAAATATCACTAACAGTTGTGCTTCTTGTTGATGACAAATCATCGTTGTCCACAAAGGATACATTGTAAGGTACAGTAACAGCAACATAAAACGTTGCTAATAAAATAAGCCAGTCCCAGGCAGCTTTGAAAGTGCTAAAATGTAAAATGATGAACTTTGTTTTTTTTGCATCTGAAACTTTGTATTCAGGAATTGCTGGTTTATCTACAAAAACATTCTGCAAAACAAAAGAGGAAAAGTAAAATAATTTGATCAAATATATTGACACAGCTAAAGAAAGTACTTTACTGTGCAGAGTTCACTTTCAAAAGTAAGACATGCATAAGAATATACTTTTATGGAAGGAAAACTGTAACCTCTAGCCAGGAAAATTCTTTTTGCAACTAAAGTCTTAAATATTTTTTTCATTTTTAGATCTGACTTTGCCTAACCCCCATTGCAACATACTACTACGTTGTTAGGGATAGCTACTTTTGGATTTCGTAGAGCCAGCAGTGCCAAGAGTTTATTTGTACCTCGGACCTCTGCTGGAGACTTTGGGGCTTGTGTAATACTGTAGATTCCAGGATAACTGAACCAAAGTGATTTTGGCAAGTTCACCACTAAATTTAAAGCCGCAATTAGTTATCAGGCTGCTTTTGACAATTTAAATTTAGTGGTGAACTTGCTGAAATCATGCTGGTTCCATAATCTTGGAACCTATTGCATAACTCCCACAGTGTATTGATGCGCCAAAGTCAAAGCTTAAGCTGAGTACACACCTAACAGATATATCTGCAGATACAGTAATCTGTAGATATATGTGCAGATGATGGTTGTTCATACACACTGAACAACCATCATCTGTCATCTGGCCGTGGGTCCCGCTGCCCGGGGGTCGCTAAGCGACCCCCTCCCCGCGGCTGCCGCTGCTTGTGTACAGGCGGTCGGCTAGTTGCCCGCGCACACAGCATGATGGGCAGTTATATCTGCAGATATAATTGCCATTGGCTGTGCAGCACAGCCAAAGCAATATGTCTGTGAACGACGTAATTCACAAACATATTGCTGGTATACACTGGCCGATGGGCACACGATGTATTGGCTAATCAATTGATCGGCCAATATATCTGCCGGTGTGTACTCAGCATAAGACAATACATGGTGCTAAAGTAATTTCCAGTTCATGATTGTTGAACAGCTGCAATCAATTTTGTTACAGCTTTGCAACAAACCTAAAGCACAGGTCCCCAGAACAAATGAATACTAGCTGCACCTCAAAGTCCTGTACAAGGCTGGCAGAATAAGTAAGTAGTGCCTACCCATCCTGAGGGTGGAAAGCCCTATGGTTTATTTTTACTAGTGTTCAAATGATAAATTTACAGCTCCATATTTACATATTTATACGTAATGGGGGGCTGATAGAGTTGAACACAAGTCACATGTGGAACATATCCTTCTACACATGTTCCAGGACCATTCGCTCATAAATAAAGGCAAAGCAGAGTTGTGTGTGTTACTCAAACACATATCCCCCATAATGGGGTTGTAATGGGACATTCAATATAGGCTTTGTTCATAAAGGGCATGTCAGCAGATTTGTGAGTTATGTAGAGTTATGCATATGTGTAAGTTTGCCTTTTTTCAGACAGATCATGCACACTGAGGTGGTGCACATGTGCAATATTTATGATAATGCTATGATTCAAAGCATACAGATAGGGTTGGTCTGGCCCCATAGATATATGCAACTCTGCATACAGGGGAATAAACAGTATGCATTTATGTCCATACATACAATGTGCAAGCAATTACAGGTTACATGCATTTAACTCTGCATCAACCTCAATGTATACAGCCTATTATATTTGTAACTTTATTGGTACTTATATTGAACTAGTTTTCTTATACAGCTGACAATATTTGAATGCCCCAAATGGAACATGCTCATTTTATTTATTTAAAAAATACTGTATAGCAATGTATCAGAATACCATTAAGTTATGGAGCATCAAGTACAATAAAATTGGCGGTTTAGGACTTTACAAGCTAGGCCCATCACAGAAAGTTAATACGATGCTTAAATAATTCAAAATGGCAAAAAAAATTTAACCAGCAAAACAGGACATTGGGAGGCACACTTGATATAAAAGTTTTTTAAGTGTGTAAGTGGTTTTATGCTGCTGCTATACTACATGTAATTGTAGGCATTGGTTTCCCAATAAAAATAATCTCTTAAAGCATATAAACTACACAGGCTGCCCCCATAGTGCTTACATTCAAAAAACACAAACAAGCACAATCACGTGACTTACACAAGTAGTCACTGATCATTGGTGCATTGAGTTTCCCCAAGCTTTCCCACTTTAGGCAAATCAGTTTAGCCACTATGGTCAACAACATTTTATTTTGCACAATTTAACATGGATTGGTATAATGTGCCAACATTCACAATATCACCAACCAGTTTGTAATATTGAGTATAGTATGGTACTAATTTTAGTTAAAACGCTGTAGCAGTCTTGACAGTATGAGTTTAAATCTGATGGTAAAGTATCATGTTCAAACTTAGACTGCCAACACAGTTACAAGGCCTTACTTAACATTAGTACCGTGCCAGCATGGCATGCTCAACAGTACACTGCCAACAAAATGATTGGCAACATTGTGAATGTCGCCAACATAACGACCTCCCTTTAACATGATCATGAGTCTGTGCATGCCATGTAAGCTGCATAGGTTTTAGTGCAAGCACATTGTGTTGAAATCCAGGTGTTGTAAAGTAATAATTATTGGATGGTAACATGCTTACCATGTTGGATAAACATGGGAATTGTTTTAACAAATGAGTTTACTTAGGAGAATACCAAAAAAAAAATTGTAAACAAACAAGATCCTGCAACTAGGGGCGGCAATAACTACATTTCTGAATCTAGCACCAGTTCCTTCCCCTTTGACTAGTTGATGCCTTTGTAGGTATAAGAGTCCATAGAAGCTTGAAAATTCACAAACTGCTAAGAAAGTTAAGCATAGGAGCTGTTTGGAAAGCTTTTGCAACTTGTCCATTCAGTTGCATTAACTGACATTCAAAATAGCCTTTGTATGCAAGGACGTATCTATAATGGTGCAGGGTGTGCAGTGCACTCAGGCTGCTAAATCAAGTGGGTCAACAACATTCACCCTACCACCGCTGCAGAATTCCCAAGGAAAATGTACCCGGTGCCATTTTACTGAAGATATGCAAATGCACAGTTGATTCTGGCACAGCGTCAGAGTTTTCAAAGTGCATGCATCAGAGAGAGCGGAGGGGGACCCGCATGTAGATAGCCCATAAGCCCATTTCCCTGCATAAATGCCTAATCTGCTATGCCTGAAGAAACCGAAACAACTGTTGCTGGAGCAGACTATTGTGAGTAGCTCTTAGATATAAGCAGTTCTGGTCATGGGACACAATCTCTACTATTTGGGGGGGGAGATCATTGACACAATTTATTTTTCCATGGAGTTCTCGGACAAAAACCTCAAAACAATATGTTGATTTCTAATAAAAAGGATCCTTTCCTAAATACAGTAAACTTTAGTATATTGAAGGGAATACAGATGTCTAAATATATAGAATGAGTGATCCATTGCTAACCATACCAAAATTTACAGTCCTTTCAATAAAAAAATTCTGTGTCAGAATATAATCAGGGTGCCTCATTTAGAAGTGTGCTGGATGCGCAAAGCAAAATGTCCTGTCTTTTCATTGTTGCCCCAGATGGTCCACTCAGCCCACTTCAATGACTATGCCTAATGTCCGGAGATGACACCACAAACTGGAAGTGTGCTTAGTTTAGCAAAACTCAGAATAGGTTAAAGGGGTTGGGTATGGGAGACTGGCAGTTGGGATGCTGGCTGTCAAAATACCCGACAGAGGCTCTGTAAGTACGCCAAACCTCCCCCCTACAACCCCTAACCCTAACTCCCTGTTCCTGCATCCTAACCCTAACCATACCCTGCCCCCACCACACCCTAACCCTCCCCATTAGTGCCTTAACCTAACCTTCCCCCCTGGGTGACTTAACTTAACCCTCCCCCCTTAGTGTCTGAACCTAACCGCCCTATCCACAGCCAAACCCTATCCTCCCCCCTGCAACCTAACCCTAACCACCCTGTGGTGCCTAAACCTAACCCTCCCCCCTGCTGCTAACAGCTACCCTGGTCCGCTATACTTAGATTCGCTATGCCGGCTGTCGGGATGTCGGCTGCCGGGATGCCGGCGTCGGCATCTCAACTGGTGCCGGGATTCCGGTGCCATGTTCTGTCTGCAGGTCGGGATTCCGGAGCCGGGAATTCAACAGCTGGCATCCCGTGCAAAGGTATAATAACTACATCCCGGTTAAAGAGGTGCACAGTGCAAAGGTTTACAAATCACAAGTCTGACCACCTAACACTTTAGAACAACCCCTGTTTGTAAATAAAATGTTTCTGTTTTTTTAAAATATAACTTAAAGTAACCAAGAAAATGAGGGGACATCAGAACTGCAGTTATTACCCTTTTGTTTGATTAATTAATTTTTAACATTGGACAAAACGTTTCAACTCTGCAGAATAAGTGGAAGTTACAAAATGTATCCTATTAAAAGTGTATGAGGAGACTAAATTACTGCGAGGTTAGAACTAATGCAAAAACAGTCCATTTGTGGAGAGGAAATGATTGGGTACTCTTCTGCACAGCAAGGAATCCCCCTAAAAATGCATTAGCTCTACCCTATAATCTTAGGACAATAATCGAAAGCAGGGGTTCTCAGCTTCAGTCCACTAGTTATCATTTGTGGATTTCTGTAATCATGCACAGGTGAGTTTATTTATTTTGCTGGGTCAGTAATTATCCCACCTGATTCCACAGACAGAAATCCTTAAATCTAGACTTGTTGGGAAAACCTGAGGATTGAGGATGAAAATCACTGACCTAAATCACTTGGTGCATACACACATTCAGATATGTCAGATGAACGATTGAACGATTTGAATGATTGAATGATTGAATGATTTTTGCCTGTATTAAATTGAATGAAATCTGACAAATCTGACTGCAAACACATCAGATGTCAGATATCGTTATCTGACAAACAGGAACGCGCATCATTCATCGTTGCAGCCACACATGTCAGATTTTCTTTCAGATATGAACAATTGAATGATTTTTAAAATCGTTATCGTTCAGATCTGACAGAAAATATGACCGTGTTTATGCACCATTAGGGCCTGATTCTGCAAGGATCGCTATTGTGTATGCAGCTCTGAATCTGTAAGGAATGCAGCTGCAAATGTATGCTAATGCCTGCCATTTTGCAGCGGGCACAGAGACTTGCCCACTGTTGCTTTCTCACTCCGTCGCTCTCCGGCGAATACGTCAGTACCATCGACGCACATTGGCCCCTCACACACAATTGACACCAGGTCTGACCAGCCAAAGAAACTGCAAGTCTCATCTCATGCAGAGGAGCATGCAATCACAGTGGCTAATGAAACTGCATTCAAACGGACAGTCAAGCCTGCGTTATTATGACCACTCCCCTTTCACCACCCCCAAATGCTCACAGCCTGTCACTTACTCTGCGATGACTTCCTCTGTACATCCGTAATTGCAATGCGATCGCAAGCATGGGCAGTGTGGTTGTTACACATGGACACACTAGTGAACAATTGGCTGATTGCGTATGCAATTGCATCTACAAACATTGCTGGATCAGGCCCTTAATCCTCAAATGAATTGACGCTGTTAGCTTGCTATCCCCACCCATGTGCTTGGTGGAAATCTAGATGCGCCTGAGCAATGCTCCATCAATGGGGATTTTGCTCTGCACTTCGGCCTTTGTTTCCCAGTAATACATGCTACATTATGCAGAAATATAGCATAAAGGTGAAACAACATGAACAAGTATTTAATTTTTATATTAGAAAATGGTATAGTAATGCAACATAAAGCTTACATAATGTAAGGTCTGTATCAACTAGATATACTTTCTGAGAATAAATAGCCATGACATTTATTTATTCATTTGAATAAGTTAACAAAGAACAATACAAATAGGGAACTTAATTATATATTTCACCTCACACAAATGTATTCTAAAATACATACAATAATGTACTGTAGCAAACCTCTGGAATCTAGATGCTGGTTACATGGATGTAAATTATAAAGCACTACAGAGTATGTTGGCTTTCACTAAATAAATGCCAACAAACCCTCCAACATGACCCCTTCCACCAGGTACAAAATGCTCTGATCCTAGACTTCCCTCTTAATATACGATTGCTGTCACCTGTGCTGAACTAGGTAATTGATGAGAAAGGTGTTTCAACACAGGTGGCAGAAATCATAAATTAGGTGGGAAGTCCAGGAGCAGAGTATTTTGTACCTGGTGGAATGGGTCATGTTGGAGGGTCTGTAATAATGTGAATATGTACTTTCACGGGGTGGTATGGATGATGAAAGTGAATGTGATGGTATTACAGCTGAAGCAGTAGGATAAGTGGTGGTATTGCATATCCACGTCTACCACTGCATGCATATCCACGTCTACCACGGCATGTATACATTAGAGCACAAAAGTACAAATGGTGCTTAGTTTAAGTGTGACATTAACAAATTACAATAACAGTGACCATAATACAGTGGATCCAAAATGTAAAAAAACCTCCCCATGATTTTTCAGGTAGCAGATATCCTTAGAATGCATGTTGTTAGCTGGTAATATCCAATCGGTAACAATAAGTAGGTCCAGAGACCCAATAGTGTACATTTAACAAAAAATATATGATGTGTTCAAATAATAAAGGGCAGGTAAATAATGATTCAAACTTATCTGTATTGATCTATTATTCAGAATTTTTCACATTAGGTATCCCCATGAGGAATTTTGGAAGTGATGAAATGCTTAGGGAGTGTACAATTGTACATTACTGATCACCTCAAAGTGGAACACCTTTCTTCTTTTGTCAAGCTGTACGTTCTCTAGAGTGCCCACTAAAGGGAATCCAATGATCTCAAAGACTGATTCACAGCCCAATTATCTCTATGGTGTTTATTTTCATCTCAAGTACTTATACTATTATCATATTTTAAAGTTACAATCATATACTACACTATAAAGTTCTCTTTGTTTTTCTGGTTTCCCGAGACACACAATCTAGTCATCATTCCAGAATGAACAACTGTGAAAACATATGTAAAACTGATCAATATAGATAAGCCCAAGTCATTATTTATTTGGAATCGGCACATCTGCACTTTACTGTTAGAGCATATCATATATTCATATACTGTATTTCTAAAAATACTCTATTAGGTGCATGGCCTTCTTTATTTATATGCACATGCATTTATGCGAATACTTACTTTATTGAGCTTTAATTTGTTCTTTTCTCTCCTTTGTAGGTGACCGGAGATGTGATAAAGGACAGCCCGACTTCGTCTCCTTGCTGCCTCAAAATGTGACCCTGCTTTTCCCCTTCCTCTGTATTTTTCTGTAGAACAAAAGTAACAAGCAATTAAATATCACCACATGCATCTTTAACCTACTGGAGCTGAACTTCTATGACACTTTTTAAAATGTAATAAAATATAATGACAGACTTCAGTATTTTTTTCTGGTATGAAGAAAGATCCATGAATACTAAAAATATACAGCATATATTTGGAATGAATTGGATGAACTGGAAATGTAAGTTTATGACCTTGATACCAAATCATTAGTAAATCTGTATAGTTAAAAGGTTTGGATTACCACCATATAATCACAACATTCATACTTGGTGATTCCATTTCAAGCCAGGAACTACCACTGACTCAGTCTATTCTTGCCGACATTGCTAAATAATGTGATCAGCTGGGGGTAGTCCAAGCCCTTTAATAATTAAAATAATCATTACTACATTAAGAGGCTTTTATGAGCAGCAACCTTGCAGTCCTATAGCACAAGTGCTCTTTTTCGATATCATGCATCTACTTTTGTGCAAGTGCATTGTTTTACAGAGAAAAATATGAGTATGCAGTAAAAGATAGTGGCATCTGGGTGCGCCAAAATACAAGAACAAGGTTTTGTGGGACAAAATTATATAAAAGCAGCATGGAGAAGGTTCTTCATTTTACCACAACTCTGAGATGGCATAGATCAGAAGTCTCATTCAGAGGTGCACACTCTTGCAGCTGCAACTGTATTTTTTGCTGCAGTGTGACTGCATTTTTATGCTAGTACCATGACCAATGGTATCCGTACAGAGACCCTCACCAGCTGCATTAATTATTAATTAAGATGCGCTATTGGCCGCACCATTGAACATTGAACCAGCCGTATGGAAAAGCAAATGATCCATCTGAACATAGCTGCCTGTGTCAGTGCAACAGTCACTGATCACAACACGTCCTCATCTTTTTAGCCACCCCCCTGTTACCTCCCAGGAACGCCATACTAAAATCCCCAGCTCTTACATCCAAATTCAGTTTACAGCATTTCTATTCATGGGATATATTGTGCACCTTGTTACTTATCCTTCATTATCCTTTAATCATTGCTTTTACATGGTTACTTATCCTTTATAATATATCATGCATCACTTGTCAATTATCACTTTGCATTTTCACACCTAACACATAGTACAAGTCACTGATGATCCAGTCTGCAAACTGCTTCTTATTTAATGGCAGATATTTGCCTGTGAGCAATAAGCAGTTTGCTGCAGGAACTGCGGATCCCCCAGCTCTTTGACACTGACAGCTGATTAGCGGCAGCTGCTTGCAGAGCAGGATGTGCTATGGGTTCCCTTCTCATAGGAAGTGGTTGGATGATTCAGTCAGGAGAATACCTATTACTGTATATCCTGTTAGTTGAATTGTTATATTCTCCACCCTGCAACTCTCCTACTTCTTTATTCTCCTCCTCCCTCTGCTTCTATTCATGTGCTCAACATTTTCAATGTTCTACCAATGTATTAGGGAGTGAGGGCAAGCAGGCAAGCTCACTTGACTGGCTCCCATAATACTGTGGGGAGGTGGAATCATAGCGTGTGCTTGCTCGGGTTGCCAGGTCTCCATGCTATATCTCTGTGTCCACCAGTATGAAGGTAGAAAGTTGAAGTTGGCAGAGAAGTTAGAATTGTAAAACAAGAAGTAGGAGTCAATGAGTTGGAGAATGAACAATCGTGAGGGATGATACTGAAGTGTGCAAAGAGAAGAGGTGCATAGTGCACCTGTGTGTAAGGGGGATTTAATTTATTTTTTAAATGTTATTTCTTTCTTTTTCAACTGCCAATACTTGGTATGTACATTAGCATGGGTCTTGCACTATGGAGAAGGAAAACACAACATATCACATAGGTTTCAGTCTAGCTGCATTTTACTGTGCATGCACAATATGAAAAAGAGAAAGATATGGTTCTTTTTTGGACTAGCATACAATGAGCCCCACGATATGAATTAGTATCTACTAATAGTAAATAGCCACAGAGAGCATCCACAGGCATTTACTTTTAATGCAATCATTGATGACAGAATATATGAGGCAGAGCCGTAGCTAGACTTTTTGGTGCCCTGTGCCAGAAAGAACATTGGCGCCCCCCTCATTTTTCAAAGGGACATAATGCACCCAAAAAAGGGCCATGGCTTCATGGGGAAGGGCCATGGAAGAGATAGGAGAGGCCAGGAGATGCTGGGGATGAAATAAGAGGAAGCTACAAGCAAGAATGATAATAAACAGAAATTTGACAGACCCAAACAGCATCCTCTGACCTGTGGTGCCCTGTGCGATGGCACCGGCTGCAGTACCCTAGCTATGGCCCTGATATTAGGTTCTGTAAGTTTCTTTTAAAAGTCTACAGACATTTTGTTAATGCAGACTAAATGGCATCTTTATGTTAAATACACTGTGATAGCAATGATTTTCCAGTGGGTGATATTTATTCTGTGAATTTGAGATCACTAGTCTAATTAATTCACTGCCTTCAGTTTAATGGATAAATGTTTTTTAAATATTTAGTTTCATAGTAGCAAGGTTTTGAAAACAATTCTATAAACACCCACTCTGTTTTTGTAACCTGTTCTATCTCCAAATTTGCCGAACAACTTTCCTTGAATATTAAACAAAACATGAGGGATACATCAGCTTGTTATTAGGCAATTTTCATGTAGCATTGCTTTACTTTTTCAGTGAAATAAGCAACAGAAAATAGTGGTTTATAATGGGAGGCTTAGTTTCACATTATCTATACTGATGGTTTCTGCCCCTTGTATAATAATTAGTGATGTGCAGGCTCGGTTTTACTCGGATTTACTCGGTTCTTATCGCCACTTTACCGCAAATTCGGATTTATTATATTGGCGATCCAAAACACATGGTAGGCGATAGCCAATAAAATGCCATTTAGAGATCCGAGTAAATCCGAGTAAAACCGAACCTGCTCACCCCTAATAATAATACATCACAAGTATTATGTAACAATTCATGCATCAGTAGTCTGTGTTACATTTGCTGTAATGACTGTAATGTGTAATCCACAATAACAATGCAAAACATACATTTAGGTTTCTGTGAGGGCCTGATTCTGAGATTTTCTCAAAGATGATATTTACGCAGAACAAGCGATTGTTTGCCATTGCGCATGCATGAAAGCCACACTGCACACACATAGCAATTACGTTGCGATTACGCTCGTACAGAGGAACCACTTGCAAAGCGAGTGACAGGCAGTTAGTGGTTGGGGGTGGTAACGGAAGGTTGGTTAGAAAAATGCAGGCATGTCAGACCATTTAACCGCAGTTTCATGGGCGTGCATAAATTATCCACTGCGATCGCCTTCACAGCATGAGAGCTCTCTGCGAGTCAGGATAGTTGGAGTGTTTGTGACTGGTCAGACTTGACTCATGCTACTTTCTGCGTGACTGCCTGATGTGCATTGATGTTACCGATGTTTATGCTGTTGCATGTCATCGAATGGAAATAAGAAAGCAGCAGTGGGCATACATAAGCTCGGCTATGCTTTGGAAGGCATTAGCATATTTTAGCAACTGCGATCCATGACAGAATGCAGTTGAGATTGTATTAGCATAAATCTCGGAATCAGGCCCTATTATTGTGGGTGCAATATTAACAGATACATTTGCAAGTAAATAAAATACATTTCCATAAAATTCTCTGCGGTCCGTATCAACACTAACATAATCAGAATTTAATATATCAGCATAAATTCAAACTGAGCTTGAATAAGCTTACATAAGAGACATGTATCATTTAGAAAATGACAGTGTTTATTAACTTATATTTCATTGATATGTAGCAAAAATATGTTTTTGAATTATTTATACCTCTTATACATGATTATGTCCCAGTCAGTGGAAAACATTACTCTTACACTTATCCACTTGACCTAATTCCATCTGTCAATGCACTAGGTCAATCCTTTCAGTGAATCTCTTTGCAAATCAAATAAAAAATCCTTACTTTCACCATCCCAAAATCCCTTAATGATTACCTCTATCCTTTTTAATAGAGTGGGCAATTACAAATGGAGCCTTTGTACCAATTATATTTTGGGTTGGTATAATTTCAAAGTATTGTATTTACTATTGTAAAATCTACATTTGCTCTTTTAATTTACATATAATATGAACATGATAAATGTGAGATTAAGTTAAATAATATAGAAATAAGAATATTTACGATTATTTAACTAGCGCATGGTCAACTTGCATCACACGGTAATAAAAGGGACTGCAACCTTAAACATTTTCCTTGCTTAATTGTGCCTAGAATAGGGTAATGTGTGATTTAGGTTACTACTCTGTATAGCAGTGACAAGCAATCTGTGGCCGAATAGGTTGGCCCTCTGTCCTTCAAAAGGGACACACATTATTTTTGGTCTCAGTAGTAAGTTAAATTAATATAATTAATTAATGAGACACCTCTCTGTAATAACATATCAGCAGGTCTTTCAAACAATCTTTGAAAGTTATAACAAACATACAGTATATGGCAACAAAAGTAATGAGGAGCTGGAGGTAGCAAGTGAAGCCTTGGAGGGCCACCTGTTGCCCATTACTGCTGTATAGGGCTAAGCTATGTTTGAGGATTGTGTGGTCTTTATCCTATTTTGCCCGTTCTGACATCTAGTTATGCCTCCAAAGTCATCAAACTTACAGTATCTGTTACCATTAAGCTACTGTACACGCACAAACTATTTTATAGTGAGAAGATTATCACATCTCAATAAAATTGACAGTAGATTTTTGGGAAGATAAAATGGACTGCAGATGGAAAAATAAGAAAAAATGGTGCACTAGCACTGTCATATATATTAGGTTATTTTATTTAACAAAATGCATTTTTAAACTGTAATGCCTTATAATTTTCATTACAACAGGTTGAGTCTCCTATATCCAAAATGCTTAGGACCAGGGGTATTTTGGATATCGGAATATTCCGTATTTTGGAATATTTGAATACCATATTAAAATGTCTTAGGAATAGGGCCCAAATCTAAACACAGAATGCATTTATGAATCATATACACCTTATACACACAGCCTGAAGGTAATTTTATACAATATTTTCAATAATTTGTTGGCTCAAATAAAGTTTGTGTACATACATGAAATTAATTTATATGTCATATACACCTTATACACACAGCCTATAGGTAAATCAAAGGTTTCACTATCTCAGTCATGCTAAAAATATTCCGTATTTCGGAATATTCCGTATTTCAGAATATTTGGATATGAGAGAATCATCCTGTATAGGGTGGAATGTAATAGGGTGCGAGTTAATGCACGAGCACAAACTCGCACCTTCCCGCACATTTTGAAGGTGCGAATTTGTCCTGCAACTCTCAAATATAATAGGGTGCGAGTTTGCGGGTGTGAGTTTGAGGGTGCGAGTTTGACTGACATGCAAGATAAATTGTGGGTAAACTCACACCTTGTTATGCTAGTTTCATTACAATGTGCATGTTTAACAGAACCCTTCATAGATCAGTTAGATCCGTGAAGGCTTCTGTGTGTAAAAGCTATTAAAGTGCTAAAATAAGAAAATAAATGAAGTTGGGTCCCCCTTAAAAGCACAACCAGCACCGGGCTGTGGGAGCCGGTCCCGGCTGTGAAAGTACTGGGGAAAAAGAAGGAGCTGCTGCTGTATCCACATGGCAGATTAGCTTAACCAGGGAGTCAGTTTATAAGCCAAGTAGAAACAGGTAGCATATGACAAAAGTAGGTACAGACTGCATAGGTATTGCCAGTTGCAGCCTGGAGCATATGGGGTATGTTGAACTTTGTAATGTGCACTGGGAGCACTTGTAACATACAGTAGTACCAGCGGGGTGCTTGCTATGCTAAGCGGTGGTGACACAGTGGAGTTTGGGAGTCTCAAGGCTTCAGATACTGTAGGATGGAGTTCTCTGGGACACATCCATTCATGCAGGATGCCACAGGAGAAATATAATGGAGTAACCGCACATGTGCACTAGCGCAAGATGGAGGTCAGACCTATGGGGAGAACCATGCTAGGTCCTAGTCCCCCTGGCTCTGAGGCCAGGAACAGAGGCTGCACAGAGCGCTCCTCTTTAACATAGAGTTCATTTGAACAATAATGGTAAGAGGAGTTAAAAGAGGTATTCAGCAAATGAAACATTTATACTGATTATTATGTACAGTATATGGTTCGATAAATCTACACATCTTCACCTAAATCCCTTACTGAGATTATATAAGAAAGTCCGGCACTCCAAGTAATAAAGCAGCCCTGACCGCACAGCATTAGAAGCAGCATACATGGAAGTCAGGTGCGGCACTCGGTGCAATAAACAGGCAGATACACAGATGTCAATCAATGTTTCAGTGTTAGATACACTATCATCAGGATAAAGAAATACATACATGGCTTACCTTGATGGGTTGAAGGCTGTTAAAAAATTATTGACCGAATGTACGTTTTATGATTCAGCATTTATAGAATTCTGTCTCCAATTGCTAGAATTTATTCAGTCTAAAAATTTCTTCTATTTTGATGGTGCTTTTTACCTTCAAACTAACGGGTGTGCTATGGGTTCTGCTGTAGCACCTAGTTATGCTAACGCTTATATGTTTGACATGGAACAGAGGGCCTGATTCAGAGCCGGACGCTATTTGCGCTCGCTCGTTCAGAAAAAGGGGCCGGATATTTAAACAGAGCGCTCACTCTTTGCGGTCTGTTGACGCCTCTATGTCTGAACGAGCGAACGAAACATGCGCTCGCTAGTTTTTAAAAAACGCCCCCTGGCCGCTCACATCCTATATCATGTCCGCTATTTATTAGATTAATCGAGTACATCGAAAGGCATCTGAACTGCTCGCAGTGCTTGTGGTTGGATTTTCCTACCGCAATCATGCGAACAGTTCAGGCTAAGAAACAACCAAGTGACGTGGTCGATGACGCTGCTTTGTTAATTATGCACACCCTTAAAATGCCCGGTTTGACGGTTTGGCACGCCTGCTTTCGGATCTCCACTCCCTGTTTTCATGCACCTTCCCCTGTTACCACCCACAAACGCCTCATTCTGTCACTCAAATTAGCAGGCATTCGCTATTTTGCGAGCACACAATTTCCGACTGCAATGACTGGTTCGTGCATGCGTATTACAACCCATATGCATGCGCAGTTGTGCGAACATCACTCGGAGCGAACGAGCGGCCGCTTACGAGCGGCTCTGAATCAGGCCCAGAGTATCTTTTTTAGTGTACCAGAGATGTCATCTAAGATTTTATTTTATTCAAGGTACATAGACAATTTATTCTTAATTTGGAATGACTCAGATATTACTTTTCTTGACTTTATCAAACAACATAACTTGAGCAGTTGCGCCGTAAAATTTACAGTCAGCTTGCATCAAAACTTTATTGATTTCCATGATGTTCAAATCTCTAGAGAGAATGACATGTTTACTACATCTGTACATTGTAAGGAAACAGACAGGAATACATTATTGCAAGCACATACTTGCCATCCTCAGTCTTTAAAGTACGGGTTACCATTCTCCCAGATGATTAGGATCAAGCGCATCAATACTAATGTTGAGACAGCTATACTACAGATTGATAACCTGATTGATAAATTTGTCTCTCGTGGATTTTCCAGGTATAGTTTGAATAGGACCGAAAACAAAGTCTTGGAAATTGATCTGGATACATTACTTGTTAAAAGAACAAAAGTCCTACGAATGCCTTTTTACCTTGGTGAATAGGTTTAATGTATGGTCCCCTAAAATTAATCAGTCAGCTAAACATCACTCGCCCATTATAACATCTGATACTACTTTAAAACTTTCAGATACCAGATTTTTGTCTTGCTACTCTCGGGGCAGAAACCTAAGGGATTTACTTGTGAAATCGGATATAACCAACAAGAGTGAGGTTACTACTACACATTTTTTGTCTAAAAAGAAACTGGGTTGTTTCAAATGTAGCTGTGTGACTTATAGATATCTGATACAGGGCGATTCATTTTTTCACCCTACATTCTGGGAAAATATATCAGATTCGACATAGACTTACTTGTAACAGTTCCTATGTTGTGTATCAGATCATTTGCCCTTGTGGCCTCTCATATGTGGGTAAGACGCAATGCAAATTCAAGGAGCGTATGGCTAATCGCTCCACGATTAGAGCTGCCCTTGCTAGTGGTTCTAGCGATCAGCCCGTGGCACGCCATTTTTTGGAGGCGAAACACAATTTGGCATTCTTGAAATATCGTATGATCGATCACGTCCCACCATTGTTCAGGGGGGGTGATAGAGACCAACGATTGCTTTGTTGTGAGGCACGGTGGATTCACAGTTTAGATGTAATCACCCCAAGGGGTTTGAACGAATCTTTAAGTTTAACAATGTTTTGATCCCTATAATGTATGCTAATTGTATATTTATTCTGTGATTGTACACTAACGTGTATTTTTTCCATAATGTTTAGCCTGGTTGTTATGGTGATGGTACACGTGGTGTCATCAGCTGATGTGGGCCATGCGTGATGATGTCATCAAGTTGCTTTGGGACAGGTGCGTGGTCCCAGTCCTGTCGCGGCGTGTGCACTTGGGTGACACTATTTAAGGTAAGCCATGTATGTATTTCTTTATCCTGACGATAATGTATCTAACACTGAAACATTGATTGACATCTGTGTGTCTGCCTGTTTATTGCGCCGAGTGCCACACCTGACTTCCATGTATATATATTGGAGTAATCACTTTCGGATTAGTCTCAAGTTCAACATAGTCTGTTAGGTGGCCATATGGTGTCACAAAGCATTTCTGAAAAATGCCTCCTGTAATGTTCCCTATTTTACCTCTGTCTCTGTAGATTGGTGCTAATGAAATAAATAATTCAAAAAAATTACTAAGTGGCCCATGTGTTAGTGCCCCCCACAGCTACATTACAGTTACTTACAGTTGTTCTGAAATCTGACCCCTCCCACAAACATCACTTATGTCATTACCTGAGAGTTATGTCACCTACTTAGCCAATTATTATATAGCATAGCTTAGATATATATATATATATATATATATATATATATATATATATATACAGTATATATATATATATATATATTATATATATACAGTATATATATATATTATATATATATATATATATATATATATATGACAAAGGATGTATGTGCGCTGAGCTGAATAACAAACAATATATTAAATATTTTATACTCCCACAAACATCAGTTATGTCATTACCTGAGAGTTATGTCACCTACTTAGCCAATTATTATATAGCATAGCTTAGATATATATATATATATATATACATACACATACAGTATATATATATATATATTATATATATACAGTATATATATATTATATATATATATATATATATATATATATGACAAAGGATGTATGTGCGCTGAGCTGAATAACAAACAATATATTAAATATTTTATACTTAACTAAATTAGTCCATAATATTCTCTTTAACTTCTCTATAGCAGATTACCTTATTAGCATGAGAGTACTTCTTAAATATTTTAGGCAGGGTTAGGGTTAGGCACTAGGGGGAGGGTTATGGTTAAGCTGCAGGGGGGAGGTTAGGTTTAGGCTGCAGGAAGGTTTAGGTTTAGTCACTAGGGGAGAGGTTAGGTTTAGACACCTGGAAGGGAGGGTTAGGGGTTAGGTTAGGTTAGGCTTACTTTCCTGAGGGCATAGGCATTTTAACCTGGTCGGGATGTCGGCATTGGGATTCTGACTGCCGGGATCCTGAGAGCCGGCATCCCGTACCCAACCCATTGCTAAGCGCTTTTAAGACTTGCTCTTCAGATATCCACTGTGAGGATTAGCATTAAACAATGTATTATACACTATTGGTTTATATGTAATTCCAATTTTGTAATTTAGTGGTATTTTAAGTTTTTTTTCTTTGTAATAATAAGTATTTCTCATTTACTGCCCATTTGTTGGCAGATAAGTTCCCCTACCTGTTAAGGTGCGTATCCACTAGCAAAAGGAAACTCAAAAACCAGTGCAGTTTCTCCTCCAAGCACCTGCTACAAAAGAGATAGTTAGTCTCTTCAATACAATAAATAAACTAGATAAAAGCAGCGCTAAAATAAAACAAACAACAATTTATTAACCAATACCTCAATGTTTACTATTAGAACATTGTCATGACACAATAAAAAGAATATATCAATGGTCAGTTGAAAAATATGTATGGTACTAAGAAGCATAAATGGCTAGACATGCATGTCACTTGTGAAAGTCACAATAATAAACATATACCCTTTGCAGGCTCCGTCACAGTTCATATGCACCGCACTCAATCCAATGGAATGTTCCCACAGAAAAACAGCTTTAAGCAATTGGAGATATGTCCAGAGCGCCCTGAACTAGCGATGGTATGGATAGTCTGTAAACTGGGAAGTCTCCTGTAGCTTGCTGTAGCCGTTTGGGAAATAGTTGATAACTCCAATGTAACTGGTAGTCCAAATAGATAAATCCTTCCAAATAGGTGCAAGATGCAGAGGAATCCTGAGTCAGGGTAAAACATTGGAGTGAGTGCGGTGCATATGAACTGTGATGGAACCTGCCAAGGGTATTTGTTTATTATTGTGACTTTCACAAGTGACATGCATGTCTAGCTATTTATGCTTCTTAGTACCATACATATTTTTAAACTGACCATTGATATATTCTTTTTATTGTGTCATGACAATGTTCTAATAGTAACCATTGAGGTTTTGGTTAATAAATTGTTGTTTGTTTTATTTTAGCGCTGCTTTTATCTAGCGTATCCACTAGCAGACTGTGAAACTACTGCACGATTATGACATTGTAATCGTGCAGTCCTTTCACAGTCTGTGCTGTGTCTACACTGAACATTCAGTCGTTCAGTGTAGGCACATCAATTATCCCCGAACATGGGCAATCTGTCATTATCTGCAGATTGACCAGCATGTTCGGGTGATGATTGATGTCGGAAATGACGAGCGGGAGCGTGCAACGCTGGTCATTTCCAACATTAATGTGCAAGATTTGTGCCCGATTACTGAGCGATTGCATGATTACCATGTCAGAATCATGCAATCGCTCAGTAATGTCGCGTAGTGGATATGCGGCATTAGTCTTACTGCATAGTTACAGTACATCTACTCTGCATGCTCATTTGCTCATATAATCACACAATCACATGATGATGTCCTGAACAAATCTGGAAATTGATGCGTCCCAGTGACTGGGACACCTGAAAAACATCATCACATCATCTCTATTTTTCCTCATAAAACCTTTTTGATAAGTGGAGCTTAAAGATCTTCAACAAAGAATTGCCAATTTTAAAATCAAAAGCATCTCTACAAAACCAGGGAACAGTATTCTGTACAGCATGAATAAAAAGTTCCCGTATTAACATTGACATTATTTGAACTGCATGAGGCTCTAGGCTGTCTGGTGGATAATCAGAGCCTCGACGAAAGGTACCCCATGTTCAGTGTGACATCTAATTTAAGACTGCTATCTGGCTATGACTGTACTTCCTCTCTGCACAGCATGTCATTTTTGTATGACAATGACTTAGGAGCTTTTGTTGTTGTGATTTAACATTGATAACTATTGCTAATTTCAACTCAAAAATAAATTGTGATTCAGCACCTGGGCATTCAGATTAGCAGTTTATTAATTTAATTTTGAAGGCTGACATCATTTGGATAATTTGATATAAATTTGGGAATTAAAAAAAAAGACTTTCAAACCAAACATACCATTGCTAACCAAATGGATGTTAAGCTGAAAGTTCACAGTTTTATCATCATTCTGACTGTGTAGCCACTAATTACTGTATAAAGAGCTTACAAGCTATAGGGACCTATTCATCATTACATAATTATCACTAGTGATAATTATGTTTTAAACTCGATGCGAGTTTAAAAAATCTTTTGTAGGCATTCATCATGTCTCCCTAACAAGAGTTTAACTTCCGAAAAGCTGCTCTTTTTGCAGAGTCAGCTTTTCGGAAAAGTGATACTTTTCCCCTGCAGGTATCTACAAGGATTTTCTCATTGCCTTTCTCCCCCCCTCCCCCTCTACCCCACCGCCAGTGTTTGTCCCGACACCCCTTCCCCCTGATGCCACTGGTGTCTGAGCCACTGCTGCTACTGGTGTCTGTCCCGGCGCCCCCTCCTCCTCCCCACGGTGTCTTTCCCAGTGCCCCCCCTACAGGTGTCCATAGCGTACGAGTATCCATTACAGATCCCCCCGCCCTCCCCTCATGACATCGCGGGTGTTAAATCTTAAGTATGAGGATTGCGGAAATTATCGAGGCACAATTGTAACCAGGAGATATCTGTGATATTTCCTGTGTTACAAGAATGATGAATGGGGATTAGACTTAAATTATACAAAATTAGGTGAAAATTTTACTTTTCACCTGCTTTTGTATAAATTAAGTGATGGTGAATAGACCCCATAATGTTTTATTTTTGAGGTGTATGTTGAAAGTAACACTGTAGGCTACTCAATGTTAAATTTCATGGCTTAATCTAGAATTTTACAGAGTGATGGAATGGTATATGGGGTCCATATACTAATACTCCACTTACAGAAGAAAAAAGTCACTCCTGCGTCACCTATTATCGCTGTGAAATAGGAGGTGGCTACCGCGATGTGTACTAAAAATATTCCTGCCAAGGAGAGTGAACGTTTAGTCACCCACTCGGCGGTGACAGCAGGGACGCAGTCCTGCTCCTCCTGACTGCACTCTGTGGATAGTCTCACTCACCTCTCTCCTGGCATGCACCTGCAGCAGTGAGTTGCTTTTGTCAAAACTTTATTGACAAGCGGCCAAAATGACAAAGAGCTCTCTTCCTACTTCTGCAGTGAGGAGAGGCAGATAATGGCAGCTAGAGGGGATGAAGCCAGCGCTGGAAAAGACAGTTGACGGTAAGTAATATTTCTCTTTAGTAATAGCTGGGTCACTGTCTGCTGCCATAAGTGCCTATGGTACCGTGATATTTTAGCCTGCTCTTAGACTGAAGGCAGAGTAATCCCTTTAGTACATATAGAGAAGTGATGTGTACAGGGATTTTCTCTGCCTTTTTAATTTAGCCCCCTTATATCCACTTAGTGCCAAGACCCCATGGTCTGCTAGACAATCATTGAAACACTGATTTTAATCTTCTGTTCATACTAATGCTGGGTACACACTAGCCGATATTTTGGCCGATCAATTGATTGGCCAATATATCGTGCCCCTGTCGGCCAGTGTGTACAGACGATACGTCGTTCACAGACACATCGCATTGGCTGTGCTGCACAGCCAATGAACAGATATGTCTACAAGCAGCAGCCCGAGCAGTCTCCTATGAAAAGGGGGGGAGTGATCATGCTGATCACGCCCCCCTTTGGCCCCCTCCTCTGCGCGCAGCACCGCGTTGGAAATGTTTTTTTTCCCGAAGGGGGCGTGGCAATGCCTCCCGCGATTAGGCCACTCCCCCTATCCGCCCCCAGTCTGGCTCGACCCGCTGCAGCAGCAGATGATGGTCATTCAGTGTGTATGAACGACCATCATCTATCTGCAGATCACTCGATCTGCAGATATATCTGTCAGGTGTGTAACCACCTTAATGTAAGAAAACAATCTATCCAGTTTCTATAATTGTTTTTTTTTTATACAGGACAGGTTTGTGACTATGTGGATGAACTTTTGCAGATGATCTTTTGATAAATAATTAAATCTTGAAATGCTGGTCTTATATGACACATACGATTAAGAAATTTGTAATGGTTACCAATTTATTTCTGATTATCTGTTTGCCATATGTAAGACATAATAAATAGTTTATCGAGGAAGTTTTAGGTAATGCAAATTTTTTCTACCTTACTAGTGTTTCATACATTACATTACAAAATGTCTTTACTGGAAATGAATGGCAGCTCTGTAATTAACATGCAATGAATTATTTTTTTTAACGTTCTAATAACTACAGCTTAATTGTGTTACTTACTACATAAACATTATATTAGTTCTATGGACCTCAAAAACTCAAGAAGTTGCCCATAGCAACCAATCAGCTTCTTCCTATCACTTTAGAGAATGTACTCGATAAATGCTACCTCAAAGCTGATTGGATGCTATGGGTAACTTCTCCACTAGTCCACTTCTCCACTCTTAATAAGGTTTAATACATTTTCTCCTATGTGACATAGGAGTCTATTTACTAAGCAGTGTTAGGAAGGTGATAAGGTGCCAGCCAATCAGCTCCCAACTGTCATCTCACAGGCTGTGTTTGCAAAATGACAGTTAAGAGCTGATTATCTGGGACAGTAAAAACTTCAAATCTCAGACATACATCCACAGTCCGCACTTCTTTCATGCAATAAAAAAATATTAGTCAATGTTTTAAAGACACAAAATAATATTTATTAAGACCACATGTGCTGACAATAATCATTTTATTTTATGGACATTTTCAAATGTCTTCTAATTACTGTATATGAAATTGTGTTAATATCTGAATCCTGTGATTTATATTAGGCTCTCTTTACTTAATATTTGCCATATTGCAGCTGTCTGGAATGAAGAATAATGTGCTAAGTATGTGTGAGGGTTTATATTAGAGATGAGCGGGTCCGGTTCTCTGAGAACCGGACCCACCCGAACTTCCAGATCCAAGGCGATAACCAAGCCAGGCTCTCAAAACGAGGCAAAACGTCATACTCCAGCTGTCGGATTCTCGCAGGTTTTGGACAATATAAAGGTCACCGCAATCAGTGCCATTTTCACTCTGGCTGTATAGAGAGAAGCTAGCAGATGTAGTCAGTCACTGTCAGTCACTCAGTGTGTGTGTCCAGTCGGGATCTTGGCCTGAAGGCTGCTGCTGTGTTGTCAATACAGGAGCTTATGCTGCAGTATATAAAGGGGGCCTTCCTTCAGTGGGTGCTGCAGCTGCTGTGTCACTTGTCCTGTCAATTAACTATGTCTGCTGCTGTGTTTTTGTCCTCTCCATCAGGCTAGGGCTGCAGTCCATAAAGGGGTGCTGTGCTGTCCAGGGGGGGTGCTCTGTCAATTAGGGGTGCTCTTCCCCAGTTTAAAAAAAAAGTGCTTTGTTTGTGTGTGTGCGTTAGCAACTTAGCTGCGCTATTATTGTACGGTGATACTGCCGCAGTTTATCGTCCACATATTTGTGACTCTGCAGGGGTGCTTTGTTGTCCAACAAAAAGGGGTGCTGTCTGTGTTGTTCATCAAGAGGCTGCTGCCTCATTCGTGGGTGCTCATCCCCAATGGCAAAAAAATAATTAATAATATCAATATATCAATCAAAAAAAAAGATATTTGTTTTTGTGTGTGTGCGTTAGCAACTTAGCTACGCAATTATTGTTTGGTGACACTGCCATCTAGACTGTCCACGTCCACGTATTGTGACACTATAAGTTGTAGCGCAGTGTGTTATTCTTATTCATAAATAATTAATCTTGTGACACTAAGGGGTAAATTTACAAAAGTGAGATTTATTAGAAGTGAGTTTTAGAAGAGATGTTGCCCATAGCAACCAATCAGATTCTAGCTATTATCTTCTAGAAGGTGTTAGTCAGATGTTAAGTAGAATCTGATTGGTTGCTATGTGCAACATCTCTTCTAAAACTCACTTCTAAGAACTCTCACTTTAGTAAATTTACCCCTAAGTTTTAGTGCAGTGTGTTATTCTTATTCATAAATAATTAATCTTGTGACACTAAGTGGTAGCGCAGTGTATTATTCTTATTCATAAATAATCTTGTGACACTGTAAGTGGTAGCGCAGTGTATTATTTTTATTCATAAATAATCTTGTGACACTGTAAGTGGCAGTGCAGTGTGTTATTCTTTTCTTATTCATAAAAAATCTTGTGACACTGTAGGTCATTGATACCACTGTGTAATATTTAAAATTGGTACAAATTGACATGTGTGCTATACCCCCATTCATTCGTGTTTGTTGATATGGAGAATGATCAGTTGAGACTAGAGAGGAGAGCAGGAACCATATACTAGTGCTGGAGCTGCTGCCAGTGCCACCAGTCATGATGATACTAGTCCATCTACATCACCTACTAAAGCCGATGCTATAATAGCAATTTGTATCCAGGAAAGATTCCAGATAAATTGTATCAGTCTCTAGTTGCAAACAGTTATATTGGTGTGATTAGATGTGATGGCCACAAACAATTGTCACAATTGCAGTGGGACCAGACAGAGTAGAATTCAGCAATTATGGTCACCGTGGTCTGTCAGATACCAAATCGCCAATGTGCATATAAATGTTATCTCACGTCCCTGTAGGAGTGATTTCCTACATAAATACCTGAATGTATCCTGGGGTTATCATCGAGTGGGGTGGGTGGCCGAGAGCCCCAGGGTGCGGCACAGTCACTGAAGGCGATCTTTACTGTGGGGAGCAATCTCTCCCACTGGGAGACTCCGTCTTTCCCCGAACTTCATGAGCTGGCAGCGGCTGTTACCTCCGGTAGTGCCCAAGTGATGTCTCTCACGGTGCGATGAAGCCAGGTGTTAGATGGTGGTCAGCAGCTGCAGACTGCAGAGCACCTACCCAGAATCAGCTCAGTGATGTGTGATTGAGCCCGTTGCACAGGCAGCGGCTTCCCCACTCAAGTCCTCTGTGTGTCCTGTTCACAGTGGTGTGCGCAAGGTCTTTTCTTGATTTTCATTGTTGTATTTAAGTTTTTGGGGAAACCTCCTCTTTATACATGTGTTTTAGTATTTATTTGCATCTCATATATATTTTAATTATCTATGATTAAATATAAAAAAAATTTTTTACCTACTGATTGAAAGCCTCAAGCGCTGCTTAATTTTCTGTGGTGCATATTCTATCAACCAGGACACTACCTGGTTTTCCTGCAGCAGCTGAGGCTTTCACAGGTAGGGAAACTTGAGATTACTCCTTTAGCCCTACCTTTTTATCTTTTTGTCCACTAAAGCCGATGCCCAAGGGCATACAGAGCTTAAGTCAGGGCATCTAAAATAAAGAATCAATCTTTTACAGTGGTAAAGAAGAAAACATCAAAGGGAAAGTTAGCTGCAGAAAGACATAAAATTGGCAATATGCCAGTTTCACCACATGAAGTGAAGACTGGTGGTTTTGCCTCTTATGATGATGTAAGCACAAGTGAACATGCTGACATAGAAATCGAGGATGCTTCTGTGGAAGTGCACCAGGATGAGCAGGAAATTTGTGTAGCTGGCGCTAATGAGGATGTTGATGATGAGGATGTTGATTAAGAGGATGTTGATGATGTTGTTGATGAGGATGTTGTTTGTATAAATTAGGCACCAGTGGATGAAACAATTGTTGCCCATGATAAGGAAAAACCCATTGTCATGCCTGGGCACAAGACAAAAAAACTTGGTTGTGTTGACTAAAGTGCATCACAAGTGGGGATTTTTGGGAAAGTTTAGTTTGTTCTTGGCAGATGCACTTGCTGGAGAAACTGAAGGAGAAGACACCACTGCATCATGCGCCATTTGATCTGACAATGTGCTTACCAACAGCTTTTCGTACCTCTTCAGATCTGTGTCTGTTGGGAAGAAAGATGTCTTCATCCCTTCTGGGATGAAGATCCACTCCCAGCAGCAGCATTAGCACTCAAGGATTCTCAAGAAAGACACAACGTAAGACTTAAACCTTGAATCTAAAATCTTGCATTTGCTCTCTTTGGCTTGTCCACATATCTGTGGTTAAGTGGGCAGCATTTTGGAGGCCATTAATTAAGTTATTTTAATGTCCCTGTACAGGTTGGGAAATGCTTTTCTAGTGAAGTAGAATCTTTGCAAAGGATTATTTAACAGTCAATTGTTTTGAAAGCACTATTAGTAGTCTTCCTGGTCCCCTTCTGGGATGAAAATCCACTCCCAGCAGCAGCAGGCATAGCACTCAAGGATTCTTCTGGGGCAAGGATTGATGTGAATGAGTAAAATAATTTTTGTAAATGCCTCCCCTCCTCCCTCATAAATTTGCTTTGGAATAAAAAACTGAAATAAAATTGACTACCAATCAACCCTTCTTGTCCCTGCCATCAACTACATACATGCTCCAAGCCCCCCAAGACTCTTGAATAATAAAAACATTTGTTTCCTGATGTGCCATGTTGGAAGTTGAACTACCACGTGTTTGTGCTGCCCACTGTTGCCACTTAGCTTAGTCAACCAGGTAGCTAATTGCAAATTTTGGGCCTAAACTAGATGAAACAATATTGTGAGCTGGGAGGTGGTCAAAATTGACTGGAAACAAGTGGAAATTAATGTTATTGAGGTTAATAATATTGTATGAACAAAAAAAATTATGTGATTTTAGCAAATTTTATCAATTTATGAAAAAGAAATACAGATCCAAAACCAAAACATGCAGGGGCGGTTTTGGAAAAACCAAATCCAGATCCAAAACACAAGGCGATACAGCTCTGAAACTAAAACCAAAACACGTGGGTCGGAGCACATCTCTAGTTTATATGGTGATTATTGTGGGTCTTTGTGGTATGTTTTCTTAAGAAAAAGGCCTTGTGTCTCCTCAAAGCATTGCAAAAAACTCTTTTTACTGAGCTTAATATCTCAGATGTGCAGAACTCCATTATTTTTGCTTAAATAGGCATTGGAGTTCATCCTTGTGACCCAGCAGATCACTATTTAAAAAGTGTCCATTATGTAATTTTCACCTGCAATTGTCAAAATTAAGTATTCGGGCCATTTATCACGAAGTTAAAGCAGGAGATATCACAGATATCTCCTGATTACCTTGCTATGGCGGAATGGTTCACTGTCCCCATACACTGGTATTGGGACAGAATTCATCATGCTCTGAAAATATAATAATTTTTGGAGCTTGAGACCGGGATGTGTTTGCCATCTTCAGATGGCGAATGCATCCGATACCAGCTCCTTTCTTTCGGATCCCTCCACCTCTGTCCACCGGATATCTGAAAGGAGCAGTGAAAAGATTCACTTCTCTGAAAAGAAGGACAGCTTATATTCGGATCAGCTGTCACCATGTCAGAGGAATGATGATTTCCACTGGAATCCTCGGCAAGTTAGAATGTTAATTATTGGGGTCAGAACAGACTCCGATAATTAACATCATGAATAGGCCCCTATGTGAGTAAAACTGTCATCACGTAGTATTGCATGCTATTACAGGAATTCCCCTATCTTTAAAGTCAAGGCAGGACTATCCATAATACAGCACAGGTTGCTGCCATGGGCCTAGTGGATCCTAGAGTGCCCATCTGACTTTCACTGTCATTTATATTAATTTTTAAATGAAATAATAAGGAGAGAGGGTATTACACTGGTGGACTGGTGCTACACTGGCACAGGGGAGGCCCGTCCTTCAAGCTCTGTCACACTATTAACAGTAGAGACAATCCCCTGAGGGAGTGCCTCAATAGGGGTCCGAGGAGCTGGGCCCTGATTGTAGGAACTCATCACATGACCCCACTTCCCCCTGTTGCTCAATCTGATGGAACTGAATGCACCAATATCTGGTTACTGCTGAGATTGAGACTTCTGCTGGTGGCCAAGCAGCCCGTCACTATGTAAGTAACTATGACCATTCTTTACTAACTTCTGAAAATCTTCTTTTATTACTGTAAGGCTGATCTTGGCAGCTTAGAAATGTTACCACTTAACTGGCTATTTTTTGTGGACAAAACCACCCAGAAAATATATTTTTTTGTATTTTTTTAATTAAAGTTAAAATGTGTTTTTAAAAATGTATTAGTGAAAAATATTTCTGGGGGTGTACCCGCACCCCTCATCTTTATAGGCCCCCATTGTAATTGTGCCTCCCAGCCTCAAGTGATAACAGATTACTTAGGGGCAATAGAACCCAACTGCCTTTTTCCCCACCCCCTAGTGGTTTTAGATCCCCAGTGGTAGAGCCCTCCCATGCACCAGTGTCCATAAGTACTCACCCTTTAGTATACCCCCCATTAGAGATGTTTTGTTCTACTATTAGCGCCAGTTCAGATTTATCCTGTTAGTTATCTAAAACACGTGAGAACGAGTTAGTCAATACAATGCTGTTTTGCAGAACCTAACATAACCGGGTGAAACCAAACTGCTCATCTTGTGGGGCAATACCCATCCAACCCCCCCCCCCAAAATTATCATCTTGCAGAGTGACAGAACAATTGATGTGCTTGGGAAGCGATGTCAAGTTAATGATGCCTATGATAGCAAGGTGTCAGAATGCACAGTGCATCACAGCTTGCTGCATATGGGGCTTACATAGCTGCAGACCAGTCAGTGTGCCCTTACTGACCCCTTTTCCCTGCTGAAAGCACCTACAATGGGCACATGATCATCAGAATTGAGCCATGGAGCAATGGAAGTACATGGCCTGGTCTAATAAGAAGGCAACCCGGCGGAGACAATGTGATGCTCTGGACAATGTTCTGCTGGGAAAACTTGGTTCATGGCAATCTTGTGGATGTTACATTGTCACATACTACCTACTTAAACATTGTTGCAAATCAAGTACACCACTTCATGGTAATGGGATTCCCTGATGGAAGTGGCCTCATTCAGCAGGATAATGTGCCCTGCTACACTGCAAAAATTGTTGTCTTATTACTGTCTTGTGGAGTCCATACCTCAATGGATGATAGCTGTTTTGGCAGCACAAGGGAGACATACACAATAATAGGTAGGTGGTTGTAATGGTAAGGTTGATTGGTATATATTTATTAATTTATAGAGGAGCAGAAGATTGATTGATTTGTGCAGTGACAAGCATTTTTAGACCTTGAGAAGATGCTGCCAAAAACACTGGATTAATACCAAAAGTATTGCCCACTTATTTCCCCCAAGCCTTCACCCGTATCTGTTGTCATTAAACATATTATGGACAGCAGAATGGAGGTGCTCTGTGGCTGTGAGGAGCAGAGCAGCTTGGTAGCAGCATCACAAAAATAAATAACATTGGCACATGTATAGAGTAAGCATGGGGGACCTAAAACTGGTAGCCTGCCTAGGGCTGAATGGGATCTTTACCTATTTTTGCTATAGTTTATTCATGAGTGTTTTGGGGATGGGAGCTTCCATTATTTTGTGTATGTTATCAGTGGCAATGAAGTCCAATTTTATTATAAAACTTAATTGAAGACAGCTGCTTTTTTGTGTATGTGTGAATGTTTACAATCCATATCTTTTTTCATGAGTACGCATGACCTGAGACTGCATACGACTAGGGAGTTAGGATTAGGGCAGGAATGGACATGCAGTTGCAGAAAGAGGGTGTGCATATGAAGGCAGTGGCATGCTGATGCGGATAAATCGTGTGGTGTGAGTATGTATTTGCAAAGTGCAACTTCAATGGCTGTCAAAAGTCATAAGTAGCCTTCTGGAGAGGTCTGAGTGACAAGTGCTCATACCCTGATGGAAGTGTAACACTGATGACTGTATGCGATTGGCGCACAGAGTGAAAACACACCATTAATACAAAACCCTTAAAACTGCTGCAACAGTGCTTAAACTGTGACTTTACATTGCAGTGCACACAAGTAAAGAATGCTTCATACTCATTTGGGGAAAGGGAAGCATGCATCTATATTTTTAAGAGATGCCATTAAAAGAAATAAAATGTCCTATTTGTGTCTGCTTCTCTTTGCATTTTTCATGTCATGTGAGAATTATCTGCACTATCCATTTGTTTGCTAGAAAACATTCACGTTGTGTACTACAATTTTTAAAAATGTCAGAACTCACTGTGAAACCATGCTTCCAGTCACATCACACACACAGTAGGGCCTGATTCAGAAATATATGTTCATCCGAGGATGAACTCACATCTCCGATGGTTAGGGGTCTGTGCCTTTGCAGGACCAGTTCTGTGCATGTGCATAACAGGTACTGCAATCTCGCTCGCAGACCCCCCCCAAGCCACAGCATGATTGAAATGCTGCGGCGTTTGGAGGGTGCAGCAGGGGCGTGCATGGTTACCATTCATGGATACGGAGGCGTGTCGTCCCATTTTCCAGGTGGGAAAAGGCCAGGGTCTGCATCGGTGGACTCAGATTCTTTGCCTCTTGCATGACCAGGCACCGGCCAGGCTGCAGGAAGCTTCAGCTCCTACAACTTGACCAAAGAAACAACCATCACGACTGATGGTCGCGATGGTGATTCCAGCATGCGATGTTGGTTGCAGTGCTGGGATCGCAAATGCAGCAAGGAGGTGTCTGACACCAGCTTCTGCATTTGCATCGGAGATAGACGGATTTGCACAGCCGTTTGTGTGTGGCTTTGTAGATCTGTCCATCTCTGAATCAGGCCAAGGGAAGGGAGCCCCAGCAAAGGAGATAAAGCCACATGTACAGATTTGCGTATATCACTAGCACTGAATAGATCACAAAGATGCAATTTTTGAGGACGTATGTTTAGTGATCTCGTTTACTTGCAACTCTGAATAAGACTCTAAATGACATGAGCAGGAAATCTGGTATAAAGTATTTTGAAAAAAGAAAAAAAAAGTTAAAGATCTGAAAATGAGTGAATCCAAATGCATATTATTTTCTCACATAAGTGTCCTTGTAATTTAAAGCAATGATTTTAAGTGGAGTAGAAGTTCTGGGAATCTGCTATACTCATTTCGCTTTGACAATTGTTCATTCACCTAATGAGCTCAGTCAGAACATCTTACTATAATTTAAAAAAATAGATATATATAAATGTATTTATAATTTTAGTACTAGTTTAGCACAATACTTAACAGAGCGGAAACAATTTAGAGATAGCACCCTTGGATGTATGAAGAAGTAAATTGCATGAGAAACAGCCACTAGAGTTTTCATCTTCACTTCCGTTCAAACCCTTGTTAGAACAAGATTATGCTGACTGACCTTACGCTGACATTTTAAATAAAGAGAAAAAGTATAATGTTCCTGAGATACTGAAATAAAATAAAAGTAATAATGTACAAAATATTAATCAGAATGTTTCTCTTTAGTTAGTTAAGGAAATCTACTTCTAATAACATAAGACATTTATATAGGAAATAGTTTGCATCAATCCTAAAAATATATTTGTGAAAGTTTTAATTTAATTTCTCCCTGACAAGTTTTTATTCTACAGAACAAGCCCCTGCTGTGCCACTGGTCTCTTTTTAAAAGGTCCTTGTTATAAACAGCATTCACTATACTCAGCATTGTTAGAAATATTACACCCACTCAGCTAATTAATGACACACAACATTGTTTTAAGTTCTAGCAGTGTTGGTAAACTTTCATGTTTAGACTGTAATTTCTTATTGTCATGAATATCACCAATAAGAAATCTAATTATTGGGTCCCGATAATAAATAAATGGGGTCCTTACTATCTGTGAAAATTGTAAGTATTTGCTTCATTACTGATAATAGCTGGTGTATTAATGAAAATATTGTGTGTTTAAAAGTACAGTATGAGTGTTTAAAGGTACAGTATATGTAAATTCAGCTAAAATATGATCAAAGTGTGTTAAAATGTAAACATTATACTTAACATGTATAGGGTGGGATGTACTAAGGGCAGAAATGTGGTAAAACCCCCGAAAATTCAGTTTTTAGGGGTTTTACCACATTTCTCATATTTACTAAGCACCAAATTGTTATGATAACCACCACCGGAAATAAAAAACAAAGGGGCCTATTCATTATGTTAATTATCGGGGTCCGAACAAACCCCAATAATTAATATTCTGACTCGCTGTGGCTACCGAAGCAATTCATCATTGCTCCGGTGCGTTGACAGCTGATACGATATCAGCTGTCCCTGCAAGCCGTTTCACTGCTCCTTTTCGGAGCAGTAAATCTTTTCACTGCTCCTGTCAAAATGGGACTGTGCATGCGTGACCTACAAGTCAGGGGCAGAGGGATCCCTCAATGCAACCCGGACCTTCTTCCCATAGGGATCCCTCATCGCACCACCGGCTATCAAAGCCACACCGGCTCTCAAAGCCGCATCAGCTGCTCACAAAGCCACACCACCGGCTTGAGAGCCGCATCACCAGCTCACAAGGACGCATCACCAGCTCTCAAGTTACATCACTGGCCCTCAAGCCGCATCGGCTGTCTAAGCTGCACCACCTGCTCACTAAGTCGCACCATTGGCTCTCAAGCTGCATTACCAGTTCTCCAGCCACACCACTGGCCCACAAACTGTGCCGGCTTTCGAAGTCGCACCATAGGCTCTCAAAGCCACATGACTTGCTCTTATGCCACACCATCAACATACCAGTTGCATCCAAATCTCCGTCTGTATTAGTCACTATTTCCCATCAAGCACCTCACATGAAACTCTGGTCTTCCTAGGTATATGTGTAAACCATTACTACTCTGAGTTTAAGTCCAGGCGGCCACCTAAGTACCGGTAAATATTATCAGTTCAGGTATCAACGGTTTGTTGTTATTGGCAGAAGACATCGTTAGTTCTAGGGGGTTTACACAGGGTAGCATTGGAAAGCGTAACATTATAATCGCCCAATTATTAATATAAGAAATTTGTGGCTTTTGGAACAGTCACAGAACCCTGCTCAGGTGCTTGCTGCACAGATTCAAGTGCTTACTCGAAAAGTTCAAGAACTTATTCTTTGAGTAAAGGATGTCTACTCGAAGACATCCTGCTAGATCGATTCTCTGGAGATCGCAAACAGTTCCTCAACTTCCATGAGAGTTGTAAACTTTATTTTAGGTTACAACCCACTTCTTCTGGATCTGAGTCTCAGCAGGTAGGCCTGGTTATATCCTTAATCCAAGGAGACCCTCACACTTGGGGGTTTGGGTTACCCTCAACACATGCGGCTCTTCAATTAGTTAGCGCTTTCTTTACCGCTCTGGGACTTTTGTATGATGATCCAGATAGAACTGCCTTGGCTGAGTCAAAACTGGGCTCCCTTAGACAAGGACATAAAGCAGCAAAGGATTATGCTTCTGAATTTCGTAGATAGGCAGTTGACTCCGGTTGGAATGATCCAGCATTATGCAGCCAATTCTGTCTTGGGCTTTCAAAAGCTATTAAAGATATTCTTGCCCAGCATCCTCTTTCTGAATCTTTAGATGCTCTCATGCATTCGGCTATCCACATTGATCGTCGTCCCCATGAGCGAAGACGAGAACTGAATCTTCCTACAAGATCTCCTCAGTCTCCCACCTGGGTTCAATTTCTAGATCAGGAGGAACCAATGCAAATTGTGTCTTTTGCTTACCAGCAGAATAAAGGTACAGGAGGCATTCCAAAAGTCTCTGTATGTATTGTAGAGACAATGGACATTCCTTGAGTAACTGTCCACTCAAACCAGCAAAAGGCAAGGCCTAAATGTCCAGGAGGAGTTACATTTAGACCTAGCTCCAATTTCCTCAGAGAATTCTATTCTTGTTCCTTCCACAATCCAACTTTCCAAATCTACTTTGGCCATTTCCACATTCTTGGATAGTGGTGCAGGTGGTAATTTTATGGATATCTTTTTTTTAAGTCTCTGGGTCTTTCTGCTGTTCTTTTGGAACAACACCTCCAACATCTCCAATGGATTCATCAAATTCAAGTCACCTCCCATTTGTTTGTCCATCGGTCTTTTACATTTGGAGGTCATCTCTTTCTACCTTGTCCAGTGTCATCTTGCTCCCATTGTTCTTGGTCTCCCTTTCGACTGGTCATCCAAGGCTGTTCAAGCCTTTGAAGATCTTAAGGCCACTTTTATACATGCTCCTGTTATCCATCATCCTAATCCGGATCTGCTGTTTATCCTGGAAGTAGATGCTTCTGAGGTAGGAGCCAGAGTTGTTTTGTCCCAAAGGGATCCTCTTGACAACAAATTGCACCCCTGCGCTTTTTTTCTCCCGTAAATTCACCACTGCAGAACATAATTATAATGTGGGTACTCAGGAGTTACTCACTATTAATTGGCTTACTGGAGGCACTGGCTGGAGGGGGCTTACTGACCATAAGAACTTATCATACATTGAGTCTGCTAAAAGATTGAATTCCAGACAGGAATGTTGAGCATTGTTTTTTCACCCATTTTAATTACATAATTTATTTCCGTCCTAGGTCAAGCACCATTAAGGCTGATGCGCTTTCCAGAAGCTTTGTATCAGTTCAACAAACTTCTATTTCCGATGAACCTATTGTTCCCAATTCTCGCATCCATTTTGCTCTCACCCGGAATTTGGCTGAGCTCATTCCGGCCTGTCAGTCAGAAACTCAATCGGACAAGCCTCCTGGTCTTTTGTTTGTTCCGGAAAGGTTCATAAAGTCAGTTTTTGTTGGAATTCCACTCTCAACAAGTTTTTGATCATCCTGGCATCTTGAGTTACTATCCCGCTCAGTTTGGTGGCCTTCTCTGACCAAAGATGCCACAAGTTTGTCCTAGCATGTGAGGTTTGTGCCCGGAATAAGATACCTCAGACAGCCCCTTCAGGTCTGTTGCTTCCTCCCTCTACACCTAAGAGACCTTGGATCCACATTGCCATGGACTTTACTGTCGATCTTCCAGTTTCTGCTCCATGCTCCGTTATCTGGTCAGTTGTGGACCACATCAGAAAAATGGCACACTTCATTCCTTTGTCTAAATTGCCCACTGCTCAAAGAACTCTCTGTGTTGTTCCTCCAGCCTATCTTTCGCCTGAATGGATTGCCTGTGTCGGAGGCAAGGACGCATCACCAGCTCTCAAGTTACATCACTGGCCCTCAAGCCGCATCGGCTGTCTAAGCTGCACCACCTGCTCACTAAGTCGCACCATTGGCTCTCAAGCTGCATTACCGGTTCTCCAGCCACACCACTGGCCCACAAACTGTGCCGGCTTTCGAAGTCACACCATAGGCTCTCAAAGCCACATGACTTGCTCTTATGCCACACCATCAACGTACCAGTTGCATCCAAATCTCCGCCTGTATTAGTCACTATTTCCCATCAAGCACCTCACATGAAACTCTGGTCTTCCTAGGTATATGTGTAAACCATTACTACTCTGAGTTTAAGTCCAGGCGGCCACCTAAGTACCGGTAAGTATTATCAGTTCAGGTATCAACGGTTTGTTGTTATTGGCAGAAGACATCGTTAGTTTTAGGGGGTTTACACAGGGTAGCCTTGGAAACCGTAACATTATAATCGCCCAATTAATAATATAAGAAATTTGTAGCTTTTGGAACAGTCACAGAACCCTGCTCAGGTGCTTGCTGCACAGATTCAAGTGCTTACTCGAAAAGTTCAAGAACTTATTCTTTGAGTAGAGGATGTCTACTCGAAGACATCCTGCTAGATCGATTCTCTGGAGATCGCAAACAGTTCCTCAACTTCCATGAAGTTGTAAACTTTATTTTAGGTTACAACCCACTTCTTCTGGATCTGAGTCTCAGCAGGTAGGCCTGGTTATATCCTTAATCCAAGGAGACCCTCACACTTGGGGGTTTGGGTTACCCTCAACACATGCGGCTCTTCAATTAGTTAGCGCTTTCATTACCGCTCTGGGACTTTTGTATGATGATCCAGATAGAACTGCCTTGGCTGAGTCAAAGCTGCGCTCCCTCAGACAAGGACAAAAAGCAGCAAAGGATTATGCTTCTGAATTTCATAGATAGGCAGTTGACTCCGTTTGGAATGATCCAGCATTATGCAGCCAATTCTGTCTTGGGCTTTCAAAAGCTATTAAAGATATTCTTGCCCAGCATCCTCTTTCTGAATCTTTAGATGCTCTCATGCATTCGGCTATCCACATTGATCGTCGTCCCCATGAGCGAAGACGAGAACTGAATCTTCCTACAAGATCTCCTCAGTCTCCCACCTGGGTTCAATTTCTAGATCAGGAGGAACCAATGCAAATTGTGTCTTTTGCTTACCAGCAGAATAAAGGCACAGGAGGCATTCCAAAAGTCTCTGTATGTATTGTAGAGACAATGGACATTCCTTGAGTAACTGTCCACTCAAACCAGCAAAAGGCAAGGCCTAAATGTCCAGGAGGAGTTACATTTAGACCTAGCTCCAATTTCCTCAGAGAATTCTATTCTTGTTCCTTCCACAATCCAACTTTCCAAATCTACTTTGGCCATTTCCACATTCTTGGATAGTGGTGCAGGTGGTAATTTTATGGATATCTTTTTTTTAAGTCTCTGGGTCTTTCTGCTGTTCTTTTGGAACAACACCTCCAACATCTCCAATGGATTCATCAAATTCAAGTCACCTCCCATTTGTTTGTCCATCGGTCTTTTACATTTGGAGGTCATCTCTTTCTACCTTGTCCAGTGTCCTCTTGCTCCCATTGTTCTTGGTCTCCCTTTCGACTGGTCATCCAAGGCTGTTCAAGCCTTTGAAGATCTTAAGGCCACTTTTATACATGCTCCTGTTATCCATCATCCTAATCCGGATCTGCTGTTTATCCTGGAAGTAGATGCTTCTGAGGTAGGAGCCAGAGTTGTTTTGTCCCAAAGGGGTCCTCTTGACAACAAATTGCACCCCTGCGCTTTTTTTCTCCCGTAAATTCACCACTGCAGAACATAATTACAATGTGGGTACTCAGGAGTTACTCACTATTAATGGGCTTACTAGAGGCACTGGCTGTAGGGGGCTTACTGACCATAAGAACTTATCATACATTGAGTCTGCTAAAAGATTGAATTCCAGACAGGAATGTTGAGCATTGTTTTTTCACCCATTTTAATTACATAATTTATTTCCGTCCTAGGTCAAGCACCATTAAGGCTGATGCGCTTTCCAGAAGCTTTGTATCAGTTCAACAAACTTCTATTTCTGATGAACCTATTGTTCCCAATTCTCGCATCCATTTTGCTCTCACCCGGAATTTGGCTGAGCTCATTCCGGCCTGTCAGTCAGAAACTCAATCGGACAAGCCTGGTCTTTTGTTTGTTCCGGAAAGGTTCATAAAGTCAGTTTTTGTTGGAATTCCACTCTCAACAAGTTTTTGATCATCCTGGCATCTTGAGTTACTATCCCGCTCAGTTTGGTGGCCTTCTCTGACCAAAGATGCCACAAGTTTGTCCTAGCATGTGAGGTTTGTGCCCGGAATAAGATACCTCAGACAGCCCCTTCTGGTCTGTTGCTTCCTCCCTCTACACCTAAGAGACCTTGGATCCACATTGCCATGGACTTTACTGTCGATCTTCCAGTTTCTGCTCGATGCTCCGTTATCTGGTCAGTTGTGGACCACATCAAAAAAATGGCACACTTCATTCCTTTGTCTAAATTGCCCACTGCTCAAAGAACTCTCTGTGTTGTTCCTCCAGCCTATCTTTCGCCTGAATGGATTGCCTGTGTCGGATCAGGGAAAACAATTTATTGCACAGTTCTGTAGAGCCTTCTGTTCCTCTTTAGGCATCTGCCTCAGCCTTTCTTCAGGATATCATCCTCAATCCAGTGGGCAAATGGATCTCTGGAACAATATTTACACTGCTATGTCTCCAAATGCTGTAACGACTGGGTTTCTCATCTGCCTCTTACGGAATTTCAGCATCTTCAGTCTCTACTTTCTTTTGTTTAACTGGTCAACATCCCAGAGAGAATTCGTTTATTCCAGTCTCTCCAATTTTCCTGATTTGCCTTCTCTTTCTCAGCTCCGTCACATTTGGAGCAAGGTGCATCAAAGTCTTCGTAAAGATTCTCTCTGCTCCAAGAAGTCAGCTGACAAGCATCGGAGGTCATGTGTGTTCAGGAAGGGTGATTTGGTTTGGCTATCTACCAAAAACATCAAGCTTCACCTACTTACTCAGGAATTGGGTCCGAGATTTATTGGTCCTTTACGCATCATTGCTCAGGTGACACCAGTGGCCTCCAAGCTTCAATTACCCAAGTCTCTCTGTATTAATAACACCACTGTTGTCTATTTATTAAATAAATCAGCTCTGTCAAATTCAGGCCTAATTTTCCATCCAGACCTGCTTCGGTTGTCATCCACAGTCAACATGAGTTTGTTACTGAGAAGATCTTGGATTCTAAGATTTCCAGAGGTCGTTTGCAGTTTCTCGTCCAATGGAAAGGGTATGGCCAGAAGAACATTCCTGGGTCCCTGAGAGTGCTTTACATGTTCTAAGACTGAAGAAGACTTTTTTCTGGGATCTTCCTAACAAACCAGGTAATGGGGGTTCTTCAACCCTGCATCAAGGGGGGGTACTGTTACAAGTCACGGTCACGACTTGTTTCAGCAATATACCTTCATCTGCCAATGTTTCTCCTGGAGTCATTCCATCGGTTGCTAGGCAATCCGGACACCACAGGATGTCACATGTGAACCACAACACAGCGTGATTGGATACTTTCCTTATTTGTACTCACTGGTCTTTTGCCGCCTCGACGACTATAGCATTTATTTTTGGATCCCTTGGCTCTGCTGTTTGGTCTGTGTCTGCTATTGTTTCTTATTTCAAGCAGATTCTCATTTACCAGGTTCCATGCTGCTCCGGCTCACCAAACTGACTACCGGCTCTCCAGCCACACTACTTGCTCTCAAGCTGCACTATCGGCTCGCAAGCTGCATCAGCTCTTATGCCACACCACCAGCTCTCGGGCCGCATCCCCGAGTCTCAAAGCCGCATCACCTGCTCATAAGGCAGTATCATCAGCTCTCAAGTTGCACCACAGGCTTTCAAGCTGCATCAGCTCTCAAAGCAGCATCACCTACTCACAAGGCCACATCACTGGTTCTTAAGCCACACCACTGGCTCACAAGCCGCATATATAGGGCCCTTACTACCTCGAGCTTTCGCTTCATTACTGATAATACCTCTGGTGGACAGGGGCTGGCTGGCAACTTTCAGCCTGGGGGGCAGACTCAAGCAAGTGGCCCAGTTTTTCTACTAGTGAATGCAATGTAAAAATGGGCGTGACAACAATGCTGGTGGTATGGTTTCCGTAATGTGCGTGTGGTTTAAATAGCAAATTAAGTATATCCGGGTAAAATTGTTATGACATAGAGCTATAAATAAATATCAGCTATTGTGTGCATCTCCTGGGGACTGGACTGAGCAGCTGCACCTGGCCCTTTGTTCTGCCATCTTCTAAAGCTCCGTCCCACAGTGTATGTGTCTTACCTGGACAAAGCGGGGCGCAATTCATCAATCACAAAATGGGCAGGGTGCATTTCACAGTTCAAAAAATGGCAAGGTGTAATGCCCTGCTAATACATGCAGAAACATTAAGTCCACACACATGCAGGGGAATTCAATTCAAAGCGATGTTGAAAAGCCCTGGGAGGAAGCTCCTGAAGTTATTCAATTCAACGCGATGTTTGGTCGGGCTATAGGATTTCTTCTCGCACCCCCCTAGGGATACAAGGAGAAATCTGACGATAGTGCCAACCACGCAGCTGTTTGCCAGCTTAGTGCGGTGCTAATAGCTGCACAGCCGGCACTTTAATCAGAGAATGCCGGTTCTCATGACTAAACACCCAGTTTATGTCTAAAGAACCGGCATTTTCTGAATTAAACAGCGCGTTGAATTGAATAGCTCCCGGAGCTCCCTCCCGGGACTATTCATCATTGCGCTGAAAGAACATAACAACACCCCTCCTTGCAAAGTATATGCCACACTGACACATATAATTTGTATACAACATATGATAGATAGATAGATAAACAGACAGATAGATAGATAATGATATAGATAAATATGAGATAGACAGATAGATTTGAGATAGATATAATTTGTATACAACATGTGATAGATAGATGGATAGATAGATAGATAGACATCACACACAAACTGTATATAAGCCCAACCTTCCACTTACCTAGTTTCTAAAAGTGTAGTGAAGACAGCAAGCAGGCTCTCCTGCACTCTGGAGCACTCCTCATTCCTGCCCTTACTGTCTCTCTCCTCCCTGGGTGCCATAAAGCTTCTTTTTCTGTTCCCAGTCCCCAGGCTCTTCCCTGACAGATTCCCCGATGAGCCCAGTCCCCTTTTTTCCACTTTCCAGCCTCTAGGGTTCCTGGGAAAGGGAACCTGGCTCCCCATTGGTCGACAGTGGCCATTTCCTTGTAGCTTGGTATGGGGGCAGCCATTTTTTATTAGCCTCTGCACCAGCAGCATAGCTGGGCAGCCTCCGCCAGATCTGAAGCATCGTCTGCCTGACATGACAGTACGGTAATATCTAAATTCCCTTCATGGAGAGGAGAGGACCCTGACTAGCATGACATACTTCCACAGCCAGGCGGCCATGGAATACTAACATTGTACCGGCCCGGGGGGCAGATGGCACTAACTAAGTAAAATATTTCAACCACTAGATCTTGCTGTTGGCAAAGCATTCAAATGCTAAGTACAGATGCAATGGGAAAATTGGAACTCACACATTTACAAAAGTGAAGCAAAATGCAGCCAGCCACATTAGAAGAAGTGGCATGTTGGTTTCTGATTCATGAAAGTCTATAAAATTTACAATGATTGCATGCTACAGAGATGCAAAAATCATTAAGTCTGAAACTCAATTGTAACTGAAAGATGACAAATTAGTTAATGAAGTAAAGTTATAAAAGGAAATGTTAGATTTTTTTAACTCAGATTGTGACGATACAGACTTTTAAGGGCTTGATTTAATGAATGCAATATTGGCGTGAACAGCTGCATATATAGCGTACTGTAATTTGTATTTAATTATGTATGTATGTATGTACCATATGTATGCAGTGTTGCAAGTACCAATAATGAGTATCTGCAGGCTACAGTGAAGCATGGTGGAGGTTCCTTGCAAGTTTGGGGCTGCATTTCAGCAAATGGAGTTGGGGATTTGGTCAGGATTAATGGTGTCATCGATGCTGAGAAATACAGTCCGGTACTTATCCATCATGCAATACCATCAGGGAGGTGTCTGATTAGCTCCAAATGTATTCTGCATCAGGACAATGACCCCAAACATACAGCCAATGTCTTTAAGAACTATCTGCAGCGTAAAGAAGAACAAGGAGTCCTGGAAGTGATGATATGGCCCCCAAAGAGCCCTGATATCAACATCCTCAAGTCTGTCTGGGAATACATGAAAATACAGAAGGATTTGAGCAATCCTGCATCCACAGAAGATCTGTGGTTAGTTCTCCAAGATGTTTGAAACAACCTCCCTGCCGGGTTCCTTCAAAAACTCTGTGCAAATGTACCTAGAAGGATTGAAGAATGTATGCTACTGTGAAGGCAAAAGGTGGTCACACCATATAAGGATTTGATTTAGATTTCTCTTCTGTTCATTCACTTTGCATTTTGTTAATTAATAAAAAATAAACTATTAACACTTCTAGTTTTGAAAGCATTCATACTTTGCAGCATTTTTCCCCACCTGCGTAAAACTTTTGCACAGTACTCTATGTAAGTACTGTATAAACAACTTTGAATTTTTAAATTATGTATCATGCAGCATCGCAAATGCACATGTCAATGACTTTGGGGCATTACAATTGTATATATCCTTATCCAGCTGAATTCTGAATATTATTCTCTGTTAGCAGTCATTTTAAACTCAAAACTGGCTGTACTGTATCTTATTAAAGTCCATTAAAAACTCTTTCTCACATTTAGGGCCTGATTCTAAATTGGGAATAAAGCAAAAAGTGCATCTGGACAAATTATGTTGCAATGCAGTTATATTATATGTTTGTTTGTTTTTTCAGAAGACTGTATATTTTCAAAAAATACAATTAGTCTTTTTACTCATTCTAACATTTCAACAAAAATGTTACCCAAATGGGCAAAAAAAAAAAATATTCTGAATTCAAAAAAGGGAATCAAAAACAAACATGCTTTTTCCCATCTTGTTTTGCCAATAATCCACTTTCCAAAATAGTAAAAAGCAGGATTCTATATGTAGGTTTTGACAAAAAAGAGCACAAAATAAAAAATGCATATTTTTCACTGGCTCAATTTAAACTAGAGATGTGGCCCAGGCTCCTGTGTTTTGGTTTTGACTTTCGCAAAACCACTCTCAAATGTTATGGTTTTGGTTTTAGCAAAACCACCCTCAAGTATTTTGGTTCAGTTTGGGTTTGGGATTTGGATTTCTTTAAAATTTTGAAAACCAGCTAAAATCATGTAATTTGGACCTGTTTAACATGCAATCCAAAACCTGTTTTTTAGATCCGAGATCCGAACTTATGGGTAGAAACCCTAAAAGTGATCTGAGCCGGGATTCTGCAAACTACTGCATTAAATGTGGTACCACTTTTATTTATTTGCTACAAGATGGGGGAGAAATTGGCTTTAGATTCCCCCATCTGTGTTAAATTAAATTTTTTGTGTATGGTTTCAGTTATTGTCTTTTGATTACAAGTTAAAAACTATTTAATAACACATAGATTAAAATAGGAGTCTCCCCTCTTTCAAGACTGGCTGTCCCCATGTCTGTGCTGGACAGTAGGGGGTAGATGTTCTTAGCCTTGGAGAAAGATAAAGTGGACAGAGATAAAGTGCCAATCAAACAGCTCCTGTTATTTTTCAAATACAGGGGTAGATGTATGAAGAGGTGTTAGGTGTAAAATTGTTAACTGCGCATGTTATGTGCTGCAGTTACCGCTTTCCTGCATGTAGTAATGCAGAGAAGTTATCAGAATGACAGGGGCTATGCGCTATCCATAGGTATGGTCCCAAAGTGGGGAGGCAATGTATGAACAGTTAATAGCACACACCATTCCGACACTGCAGCTGTTGTTGCCCCATCACCACACTGTTCTTGGCTGCCAGTACATGCAGCCAGCAACTGGTGCTTCCAAAAATAATAAAGTTTTTTTTTTCAAGTAGCCATGGGTGCAGCTGAGTGTTTCTGACCAGCGCATGCGCAGACTCACTGCAATGGCCGGTCAGCGGTCAGAAGCTGAAAGAGGGAGAGTGAAATTTACCAGCCAGGTGATTTAGCATTCTCCCTCTTCGGCAAACAAGGAAATCATACATGTGGGCGGTTTCTGGACCTTTGGAAAAAAGGAGAAGCAGGTCCAGGTATTTCAGGGACCAAAAGCAGCCCCATCATACATGTCCCCCACAGTCTGTAAAATGACAGTTAGGATGTGATTATATAAACTTAAGGTAAAGCTTTCGGCGTTTTATTATTTATCTTCAATACAGAAAAATAGATTTTGCGCATCTGATTTTATAATTATTGTCTTACATCAATTACTTATCATACGACACACGTAGAACCTTGTACATTCTACTAAAAAGAGACAGTAATGCATAAAATTAATTTTAGACATACCTTCTTTTTTATCTTCCTGGGCAATCTTCACTTTTGTATCAGTAATGTCTTTAAATGAAGACAAAAAAAGGACCACATCACCTTTTTCATTCTTTATGGGAACTATGTCCAATAGGCACCAGAATGAAGTACCTGGAAGTATAGAAAACCAGACAATACATTGAATGCAAGAACAGTGCTGAAGCAAAAAAAAGTACAAAGCTAGAGCTGCAACTAACGTAATTTTAACCAAATCTTATTGGAAAGGTCAGTAGTCGAGAAACCACAGCTGTTCAGTAAATGTAAATCTGCTTGCCTCATCCGATGGAGCTTAGCAGTGCTCCTCTTTGTGGAAGTAAAGCACTGATTTAAATGCAAAATTTATCTACTGGGATCATTAAAATGTCTTAATGAAGCTTCTTATTACTTCTAAATTACACTTTTACTTTGAACCTCTTATTGATCATAACTTTCTTGTTTTAATGGAATATTTCTCATTGAGTTGAATGTGACAACTACAGTTTGTTATTTACAGTGTATGTCTTTCTCTGGATTAATTAGAAAGTTGTCTCCTGCTCATCATCCTGCTGCAGAAGACCTAATGTGCAGTATATCCATGTAACTAAATCAGAAAGCAGAAACAAATGTGACTCTTTAAATAGAATTGCACTAAATTATATAATGTTCTGAAACATTCAGTCTTTGTACTAAAGTTATGCCTAACATCATAAAGAGCACTTTGCACTGTCTTTAATGCACCAAACCCACACCAAAAAACTTTAATTATTATTCTACTTATTATACTGAAGTAATAAAACAGAACAATAATGTGCAAAAAAAAGTACACAACCTCTTTACAAAAATTACACAACATATATTACTGTATGGTTCAATATGCCCTATATGATAATGATGATGATGATGATTATTATTATTATTATTATTATTATTATTATGAGTAGTAATAACAGTAGTAGTAATTCTGAAAATTTCAGGATACCAATCCCAGTGGTTATGTACATACACTGATCTTCTCGACTATTTCTCCAGCCTTAGCATATTGTGTTCATTTCTCCCATTACTTATCCCTTCATGTTGCCCATGAAGAAGATGGACCCTATATTTACTCTCCCATTCTCCACAATAGGGATATGTTACCCTGCAATACATAAATCATACCTCTCTTGGATAATTCATGTAGGAGTGTGGAGAGGGCAATGGCAATTAACCCCACCCCAATGTAAAGTTATGCTTTTTATATTGCTTTGTTATGTTCCGCCAGATAGATCCAGGTAACATCAATTAGGACAAGGGAATTGAATCTGCACAAGAACATACTCAAATAATTGAAGAATTGATTAGAAAAATAATCACTGTCTAACCAACATTTTGGCTGTACTAGGAAGCAGCATATACAGTGGTGGCCAAAATTGCAGACACTTTTTGAAATTTGAATGTTTTTCAACTTCGCATGCTTATAAAAACTGTTACACTTCACGCAATGCAATGATTCATATATCAAATTAAATGAAATTTAATGCTGAATTCAACACAATAAACATAGGTCAAATATTTGCATTACAAGGGAAGTAATGCAGCAAAAACAGCACTAGGGGTTAAAATCCCTGTGTACTTATGATGCTACTGTCCTATTAGTATACCATTGGGTATCCTTTATTTTTCAAGACAGCAGCACAGCAACGTGGCATTGAGCCAACCAGTGTTTGGACCTCTTCCTTCTTTATTATGTGGTGCCATGAGACAATTATAGCTTCAATCAATTGTCTTTTATTGGATGGACGCCTCAGATGTACCAGTTTTTTCAAACTGAACTACAAATGTTCTATGGGGTTCAGGTCTGGGCTGTTTCCTGGCCATCCCAGCACCTGCATGTCATTCTCCGTAAACCACTGTTTGCATATCCATGCAGTGTGGCAGGGAGCTGAATCCCGATGGGGAAAAAATGGGGCATTATCTGGAAAAAGATCCCTGATAAAAGGTAGAAGTTTTGGTTGTAGGATGGTGTCAATGTACTTTCTGCTGTTCAGTGTGCCATCTATGACATAAAGGTGGCCTACAGCATCTGCTGTCATATATGCCAAGATCATAACACTTGAAGGAGTCTTTGTTGTCACTTGAATGCAATCTGGATGTACCTCTTCCCCGACGTCTCCGATATTTTCTCCCATCACTGCCTAATATCGATATCTTAGTTTCGTCACTCCATATCACTTGTTTCCACTAACCTTCTGTCCATGCAATGTGTTCTTTTGCCCACTGCATTCATTTCTGCCGCTGCTTTCTATTCAGCAATGGCTTTTTTCGGGGGATCCTACCGTTTAGGCCAACCTCCGTTAGTCTTCTCCATACCGTTCTTGCACTGACAAAAACACTAGTAGCGCTCAGGTCACTGCTAATGGCCGCAGATAACATCCATCTGTCCCCGACGCAAATTCGTTTTATTCTCCTATCAACAGCTGTTGTGCACGTTTTCTAACCATTTCCTTCTTTGTTTTGTTGTGTTTCCTGATGATCCTGATGATCAGCGATTCATCGCAGGATTGGTGAAATTCTCCATGTTAAATTTCACCGATCTGCTAATCACGATCCACAGCTGATGTATGAGGGCCTTCAGTTATCATGATTATTGTGTTATAAAGTGTGCCCCAGTAAAATATATTTTTGTCTCTTTTTTTCTTATTTGCAAAACCATATTTAAACCATAAATTAGGTGTAGGATCCAAGATCCATATATGGTCACATAGTTCATAGTCCATTCCAACAGTTATTGGGATAGGAAGCAATTCATCCCTGGGGACTTCATTTTCAAAAAAATTAAGGAAGGGCTCCTTCATTAGTGAGGACAGAATTTGTCATTAGCATCCCCTGGTACCCATTGCTTCACTTTGGTTTACAATAGATATCCTGGAGCTCAGTTCACTGGTACTGAATATGAGGTAAACAATAGACATCCAAATCCCCTTACAAGTATGCCCAATTCTTGGGAAATCATGTTAATAGGACACTTGACCAGGGTAGGTACATAATAGTGTGGGAAATTGGCCAGGATAAAGGGAAGGGGATTGTCCAGAAGTTGTTGTGGGTCCTCTGTCCAGATACTGACATGTAAAGTGCTGCCTCCAACAAGTTGAGCCTCTGGAGTAAGAACATAAAATAAGAGGTTTAATCATCTGTCAATTAGTATACTGTACTGTTCTGATCAACATATAATAAAACTACCATTGTTTCTCACCCATTTTTGCCTGTATGATCTATGAACCTTAAGGTACCAGGATTTCCTTGGTGTCTTCTGTCTCTAACTCCCAGGTTCCTCACATATATATTATTATTACTTTCTGCTTATATCAGCTCTTATTTTACAGTATTTAATTAGCAATGATCATATTATTGGCTTCTACTGTATGTTTTCTTCAGTTTAATACAGACTGTCTCTTGTTCCAATTATTTTTCGTTATATTTCTTTGTGACACTTCTTTCATGCGCTTTTCACCTGTGGTTTCCATTTGTTTAACTTGGTTGCTAAGCAACAACACCTGTTGCAATACTGTAGCTTGGTTTTTTAGGTCAACTTGAGAAATGTGAAAATCTCTCTAGATACTGTACATTCTTGCTTCAGCTGGGACTTCTGAAAATGCTCTTTATTTGGGACCTCAGAATGCCAATAACATTTTATTTTAAAATAGTTACAGAGTGAATCAAAGTCTAATCTCTATCTAGTTGTTTTCCAAGCTGTAATTTAGATAACAAAAAAGCAACAGTTTTTTTTACTCCATGAGGATGTGATGAAAACCGAGAAGTAATGTATGCCTCCTATGCAAAAAGTGCTTGTAGTAAAAACATATTAACGGTGGCTATATACAGTATATGAAAGCATATATATATATATATATATATATATATATATATATATATATATATATATATACATATAGTCAGGTGCATAAATATTGGGACATTGACAGAATATTCATATTTTGGCCTCTATTCACTACCACAATGGCTTTGAAATGAATCAAACAAGATAAGCTTTAACTGCAGACTTTCAGATTTAATTTGAGGGTAATTACATCCAAATCAGGTGAACGGTATAGGAATTACAACGGTTTCTATATGTGCCTCCCACTTTTTACGGGGCCAAAAGTAATGGGACTATCAACTCAAAAGCTATTTCATGGACAGGTGTGGGCTATTCCCTCGTTATTTCATTATCAATTAAGCAGGTAAAAAACCCCAGGAGAAGTCTGTTTGGTAAAACAGACTACAAATGTCAGCTTTAGTGAAAAGCCGGAATGGGTCCTTGGGATGTGGATGTGAGGAGAGGGAGGGCTCCATCCACAGGCCACTCCAGGTGTTGGGCCTTTCAGCCTGGTAGCAGGCTCATTAGGGCTTGCACCTGAAAGTGGCTCAGATAAGCTGGGTTTTGTTATAGCTGAGTGTCTCATACCTGGGAGGGCAGGCCTGCAGGCTAGTTTGCTCTGAGACACTGTGTGATACCACCTGTAAGTACTGTGGATGTGAACTTATTTAGTCTTCTGTTAGTGAGCCAACCTGCTATCTAGTTAGAGCCCAGATGGGCTAGGATTTTGTTTGTGTTTTGTTTTATTTATGTGTCCAGTACAATAAAGACTGGTTCCATCCAGCATGCTCGAGAACCCCAGAATTATATATATATATATAAATCCTATAGTGTGGTATAGCAACCACACATTCAGTGTCGGACTGGGGCGTGAAGGGCCCACCAGGGGAATGCAATGATTGGGGCCCATACTTAGGGGTGTGACCAGCCTGCAAATTGGGTCTGGGCCCCTTAAAATATATAGATATGGTAAATATTGCTAGTGAATGCATAATAATGTACCAGACTAAGAACAGCAATACATTGTAGAAAATACACCAAAGTCCTGTGCAATATAATATAAGTGCACAGTCTGGAACCAGATCCCTTGAGGAGGGGGTGGGCCCTCAGGCAGTGGGGCCACCAGGGGTTTCCCCTGTACCCCTGTGGGCCAGTCCGACCCTGCACACATTTTAAGGAAGGAGGCAGCACTCCTGGATCCAGTGAAACAAATCAAGTGTATTTCAAAGCATCATAGACAAAACAGACAAAACAATAGTCATGTCAACGTTTCAAGGTCTCCAGACCTTTTCATCAGGACTATAATATTATGAAAAGGTCTGGAGACCTTGAAACGTCGACATGACTATTGCTTTGTCTGTGATGCTTTTCACTGCATCCAAGAGTGCCACCTCTTTCCTTAAAATGTGTGGTTGCTATACCACACTATAGAGTTTAAATATATAAAGTAACTCCGTTTAAGAGGGCACCCTGATTTGCATCTTTGTCCTGAGTGCCAAACTACAGACAATATATATATATATATATATATATATATATATAAAATCAGTGGCGTCTCCAGAGGTGGTAAGAAGTTCAAATAGGTGAGCCACTCCAATTTCCAGTGAGTCAAGAAAATGTTGAACATACGGCGTTGTTTGGCAGCATATGGGGTGACAGTTGGTGTGGCTCCCCTGTTTGAATTTTGGACTTTGCTGTAGCCCCACCTCTGGAGCCACCACTGATAATAATATGTAACTATACAAACATTCAAAAGGCATATTTATGAACCACAGAAATTGCAGATGCACAGTGTATTTTTTCAGATGAAAAAGCACATATATATAATTTAGATTTATATATTACTTTATAAAACCTTTCAAACTGAAATTTGTGGATTTGTGGTTCATGACTGCAATACCCATTTCTGCAAGTTGGAGACACAACTAATTGTCTAAAACTAGATGCATTGATGGTGTATGTTGGACGCAGATCTAATGCTAACATAACCATCATGGTTTCAGTGATCCACTATGCAACAAGATGGTAGCTGTCGTACTTGTGGTCTCATTCAAACCCGCTCGCAAGCGAGTCGATGTTTGGCTGTGCGCACGCTCAGCAGCCAAACTGCGCGTGCGCAAGCCCCGGAGCGAGAGAGAAAGTCTCTCACTCCGTGGCTCACTACAAAAGGGGCGGCTGTTGATGTTGATCAACAGATAGACCCGTTTTGTAGGCATGGCAGGGGGGGTGGCTTCACAAACAGAGGCGTTCCCAAGTGAACGCCTGCCATTTGTGGGCGGCCCCACTGACATCACCAGTGATGTCAGTGGGAGAGCTTCCAGCTCTATTAGAGCCGATAGCTCTCTGGGGCTTGCAACAGATGAAACCCTACCACAAGGGTCTCGTCGCAAGCCCCGATGGTCATGATGGTCTTGACCATAGTGACCATCATCCTGGCCGCTCGTTAAGGCTGCGGGTGGTAACCCACAGCCTAGCGAGCGGCCAGGAGGCCGGATCATTTTTTAGATGCAGCCTCCCTCATTCAGAGCGAGCGCTCGCATTTTGCGAGCGGCTCTGAATGAGGTCCTTGGTTCCTTTTGTTTCACAGTCATATGAAGCTACGGGGTATATTTACTAAAGTGCGGGTTTTTCGAAGTGAAGATGTTGCTCATAGCAACTAATCAGATTCTAGCTATTATTTTCCAGAAGGTGCTAGACAAATGTTAAGTAGAATCTGATTGGTTGCTATGGCCAAGAACTCCACTGCTAAAACCCGCACTTTAGTAAGTACACCCCTGGATGTCTATAGTCAATTTCAGAAGACAAAATAAGTTGCTTTCAAACTTTATATGGAATGCAAGGTCTACTTATTACATTGAGCAAAAAGCCAGACCATCTCTTTTTAAATAGAAAAAGGTGGGGGGAGTGAAGGAAATTCTTTGATGCTTCTGGCTAGCTGCTAACAGAATGCATTTATAATATTAGCATTGATTAACCTAAGCCAAGCATATTCCACAGCACTCATCTTCAATAAAGAATGCCTAAAATACAACCCAGTGAGCCAGCCCCATAAGTAATTAATCCATACTTTATACATATAATTCCAAAAGACAATTGTTTTTGTACAGTAAAAAGATATTCCCGTAGAGAAGGGAAATTATTCTTGCCCATTTTTGCTTTACAACTTTAAATCATATAATACTCATAAAAATGAGCAAGTGTTATCCTTTTGTCATTTGAGATTCCTGTTTTTTTACGAAATGGGTTACTCCTTATATATTATCAGTATAACATTTTACAATAGTCCTTCATGTGACTTTTATTACTGTATGTAGCAATCATTATCTTGCTGACTAACACATTTTCATTTTTCAGAATCACAGTTGTTTAACCTCTAGTAACAATGATTTTATAACATTTCCTTGAACAGACATATTGCTTGATGGATTTTGTGCTGAGTGGTCTGTGGAGGCCAATATGCTTTCTAGGAAGCAGCAATACAAAAATACATGTTCGCTGCTAAAATATGTTAGAAACTGTTTATCATCAATCTTGTTATTACTAGGGGTGTGCACCGGCCACTTTTCGTGTTTTGTGTTTTGGTTTTGGATCTGGATCTTTCTTCGTGTTTTGGATCTGGATTGGTTTTGCCAAAACCACCCTTCCGTGTTTTGGGTTCTGGGTTTTGTGTTTTGGATCTGTATTTTTTTTTAAAAAAGCATAAAAACAGCTAAAATCACAGAATTTGTAGGTTTTTCTGCTCCTATGCTATTATTAACCTCAATAACCTTAATTTCCACTCATTTCCAGTCTATTCTGAACACCTCACACCTCAAAATAGTGTTTTTATGTCCAAAAGGTTGCACCGAGGTAGCTGGATGACTATGCTAAGCGACACGAGTGGGCGGCACAAACACGTGACCCATCTAGGCGTGATACTGCAGTGGCAGACAGGATGGCAGATTGAAAAACTAGGCCCCAAACTGTACATAATGCAAAGAAAAAAAAGAGGTGCAAGATGGAATTGTCCTTGGGCCCTCCCACCCACCCTTATGTTGTATAAACAGGACATGCACACTTTAACAAACCAATCATTTCAGCGCCAGGGTCTGCCACACAACTGTGGCTGAAATGATTGGTTCATTTGGGCCCCCACAAAACAAGCTGGCAATTAATCTGTCCCTGCACAAACTGGCTCTACGGAGGCAAGATGTCATCCTCATCCTCCTCATCCACCGATTCCTCACCCTCTTCAGTTTGTACATCCTCATCCTCACAAAGTATTAACTCGTCCCCACTTGAATCCACCACCACAGGTCCCTCTGTACGTTCTGGAGGCTGGTCTCCCTGGAAGAGCTGATAATTCATTTTGATGAACATCATCTTCTCCACATTCTGTGGAAGCAACCTCCTACGCCTTTCGCTGACAAGGTTCCCGGCTGCACTAAACACTCTTTCGGAGTACACACTGGAGGGGGGGCAACTCAGGTAAAATAGAGCCAGTTTGTACAGGGGCCTCCAAATTGCCTCTTTTTCCTGCCAGTACAGGTATGGACTGTCTGACATGCCTACTTGGATGCTGTCACCGATGTAATCCTCCACCATTCTGTCAATGGTGAAAGTATCATATGCAGTGACAGTAGACATGTCAGAAATTGTTGCCAGGTCCTTCAGTCCAGACCAGATGTCCAAACTTGGTCCTGCCTGCCCTGCATCACCACCAGCGGATTGCTTAGAATACCTAAGTTTTTTCCTGGCAGCCCCAGTTGCGGGAGAAAATGAAGAAGGAGCTGTTGACGTGTCACGTTCCGCTTCAGCTGACAGTGTGTTCACCAGCAGGTCTTTGCACCTCTGCAGACTTGTGTCGGCCAGAAAGAGAGACACCACATAGGCTTTAAACCTAGGATCGAGCACGGTGGCCAAAATGTAGTGGTCTGATTTCAACAGATTGACCACCCTGGAATCCTGGCAAAGCGAATGAAGGGCTTCATCCACAAGTCCCACATGCTGAGCGGAATCTCTCCATCTTAGCTCCTCCTTCACTTTCTCCAGCTGCTTCTGCAAAAGCCTGATGAGGGGAATGACCTGACTCAAGCTGGCAGTGTCTGAACTGACTTCATGTGTGGCAAGTTCGAAGGGCTGGAGAACCTTGCACAACACGGAAATCATTCTCCACTGCACTTGAGTCAGGTGCATACCCCCTCCTTTGCTTATGTCATAGGTGGATGTATAGGCTTGAATGGCCATTTGCTGCTCCTCCATCCTCTGAAGCATATAGAGGGTTGAGTTCCACCGCGTCACAACCTCTTGCTTCAGGTGATGGCGGGGCAGGTTCAAGAGTGTTTGCTGGTGCTCCAGTCTTCGGCACGCAGTCGCTGAATGGCGAAAGTGGCCAGAAATTTTTCGGGCCACCCAAAGCATCTCCTGCACGCCCCTGTCGCTTTTCAGAAAATTCTGCACCACCAAGTTTATTGTGTGAGCAAAACATGGGACGTGCTGGAATTTGCCCAGATGTAATGCCCGCACAATATTGGTGGCGTTGTCAGATATCACAAATCCCCAGGAGAGTCTAAGTGGGGTTAGCCACTGGCCGATGATTTCCCTCAGTTTCTCTAAGAGGTTGTCGGCGGTGTGCCTCTTACTGAAACCGGTGATACACAGCGTAGCCTGCCTTGGAACGAGCTGGCGTTTCTGAGATGCTGCGACTGGTGACGCTGCTGCTGTTGCTGCGTAAGGTGATACATCTACCTAGTGGGCTGTCACAGTCATATAGTCCTTAGTCTGCCCTGTTCCACTTGTCCACATGTCCGTGGTTAAGTGGACATTGGGTACAACGGCATTTTTCAGGACACTGAGGACACTTTTTCTGACGTTTCTGTACAGTCTCGGTATCGCCTGCCTAGTGAAGTGGAATCTAGATGGGATTTGGAACCGGGGACACACTACCTCCATCAATTGTCTAAATCCCACTGCACTAATGGCGGATACCGGACGCACGTCTAACACCAACATAGCAGTCAAGGCCTCAGTTATACGTTTTGCTTCAGGATGACTGCTGTCGTACTTCATCCTCCTCGCTAAGGACTGTTGGAGGGTCAATTGTTTAGTAAAAGTAGTGGTGTTCCTACTTCCTCTCTGGGATGATGAACGACTCCCAGCAGCAGCAACAGCAGCAGTGGCAGCAGGAGGCGTAGCAATGCAGGATCCTCCGGAGGAATCCGGGATAGGAGAGTCAGTCATGCCAGTGACATGGCCTGCAGGACTACTTCCGATCCTGACTAAGGAGGAAATTGACGAGGAGGGAGTTGACGGTGTGGTTTGCAGGCGCTTGGATACAACAGGACAACGGGATTTAGGTGTCCCTGGACTGCTTACGGTCTTAGCCAAAGTTTCTGAACTTGACAGTAACTTATTATGAACGCGCTGCAGGTGCCGTATAAGGGAGGATGTTCCTAGGTGGTTAACGTCCCTACCCCTACTTATTCCACCTTTACATAAGGTACATATGGCAAGACAGTTGTTGTCCGGATTTGGATAGAAATATTGCCAGACCAAAGAGGTGGAATGTTTGGTCTTCTGCCCAGGCATGACCGTGATGGGCTTTTTCATCCCACGGACAACTGTCTCCCCCGGAGCCTGATTTAAACAAACTACATCACCATCAGAATCCTCCTCGCCAACTTCCTCCTCAGCGCCAGCTACACCAGTATCCTCATCCTGTTGTACTTCAACAGTGACATCTTCAATTTGCATATCAGCAAGTGGACTGTGGGTGCTCCTTTCAGCACTTGCAGGGGGCGTGCAAATGGTGGAAAGAGCCACCTCTTCCCGTCCAGTGCTGGGAAGGTCAGGCATCGCAACCACCACCACACTTGGACTCTCCTTGTTGATTTGTGATATCTTCTTAGAAAGCACAGTTCTTCGCTGTGCTTTTGCCAGCTTAACTCTTTTGATTTTTTTAGTGGGAGGAGGGCTTCCATCGTCATGTGAAGCTGAACCACTAGTCATGAACATACTAGGGATCGACCTTAGCCGTTCCTTGCCACTCCGTGTCGTAAATGGCATATTGGCAAGTTTACGTTTATCTTCAGCTGATTTAAATGTTTTTTTCAAGGTCATTTTCCTGAACTTTGTCATTTGGGATTGTATGTGCCCTCTATTATGACATTGGGCATCGGCCTTGGCAGACGATGTTGATGGCATGTTATCGTCTAGGTCATGACTAGTGGCAGCAGCTTCAGCACTAGGAAGTGGTTCTTGATCTTTCTCTATTTTATTTTTATCGGAGAAAGTTTGGTCCTCCATTTATGTTATATCGATTTGATATATACGTGCGGCTAAACACAGAAAATATTTTTTTATTTTTGCTGGAGAGTAGTGCACTTTGTGGGTTACACCAGCATGTAAGAAATGAGCCAGCCAGCTCTTTACTTATGGGACACAGGCGCACGCTTGGCGCTGCTCCTTTGTTGATGCACGTGCGGCTACTGCGCACACAATTCACAAACACAGAAAATATTTTTTTTTTTGGTTTGGACTGGAGTGTACTTTGGGGGTTACAGCAGCCTTTAACGGTCAAGCCAGCCGGCCCTTTACTTATGACACAGGCGCACGCTTGCCACTACTTTGTTGATGCACGTGCGGCTACTGTGCACACAATTCACAAACACAGAAAATAATTTTTTTTTGGTTTGGACTGGAGTGTACTTTGGGTATTACAGCACCCTTTAACGGTCAAGCCAGCTGACCCTTTACTTATGACACAGGCGCACGCTTGGCACTACTTTGTTGATGCACGTGCGGCTACTGCGCACACAATTCACAAACACAGAAAATATATATTTTCTTGGTTTGGAGTGTACTTTGGGGGTTACAGCACCCTTTAATGGTCAAGCCAGCCGGCCCTTTACTTATGACACAGGCGCACGCTTGGCACTACTTTGTTGATGCACGTGCGGCTACTGCGCACACAATTCACAAACACAGAAAATATATATTTTTTTGGTTTGGACTGGAGTGTACTTTGGGGGATACAGCATCCTTTAACGCTCAAGCCTGCCGGCCCTTTACTTATGACACAGGCGCACGCTTGGCACTACTTTGTTGATGCACGTGCGGCTACTGCGCAAACAATTCACAAACACAGAAAATAATTTTTTTTTAGTTTGGACTGGAGTGTACTTTGGGGGTTACAGCACCCTTTAACGGTCAAGCCAGCCGGCCCTTTACTTATGACACAGGCGCACGCTTGGCACTACTTTGTTGATGCACGTGCGGCTACTGCACACACAATTCACAAACACAGAAAATATATATTTTTTTGGTTTGGACTGGAGTGTACTTTGGGGGTTACAGCACCCTTTAACAGTCAAGCCAGTCGGCCCTTTACTTATGACACAGGCGCACGCTTGGCACTACTTTGTTGATGCACGTGCGGCTACTGCGCACACAATTCACAAACACACAAAAAATATTATTTTTTTAGCACTTGGGGGGAGCACCCCTGATGGACAGAGAACCCCCTGGACAACACTACAGCACCCCTTTAGGACTGGGACACTGCACAGGACTTTGGAGTGGACACAGCCCCTATGGAGAACTGACTGCACAACACAGTCCAGCCAGCCCCTATGGACTTTGAAGTAGTGGACACAGCCCCTATTAACAACAGCAGCACAACACAGCCAGCCCCTATGGACTTTGAAGTAGTGGACAACAGCAGCACAGCGCAGCACAGCACAGCACAACACTGCTCTGCACTACACTACACTACACAGCCCAGCCAGCCCTAACTCCCACCCTCCCTCTTCACTGTCCACAGCCGAGTGAGAAAATGGCACCGACGCGGGTACCTTATATAGGATCCAAAACCCGCGAGACTCGGAAGGCGGGATGATGACGTTTTGCCTCGATTTCAGATCCGAGTCAGGCGGGAAAAGTCGAGCCTGACTCGGATCTGCCTCGGATCGGGGGGGCTTGGGGGGTTCGGATTTCAGAAATCCGAACCCGCTCACACCTAGTTATTACTATATCTTTCTGAACCCTGGAACATCAGTGTGAGCTTGTTGAACTGGAATGCTGCAAGTTATTATACAATGTACACAAGAATAATGGAATGATCCAATTGCATGCCACATACTGTAGATATGTTGTTAGATGTACGATGCTGATAAACTGGTCACAGAGGAACATTCTGTAAAAGACTTATTTATCAGCTGAATCATACAGTATGTGTATATTGTGTTGTACATGGAATCTTAAAGAAAAATGTATTATATTTATAAGTTGGTTTCTTTTGTTTTATCGTGTTTTGCAGTAAATATATGTATAACTTAACCACTTAACTGGTGTGGTCGCATGGGACCCGACTGCAGTCAGCTGGGCTTTAGCTGACATGGTCACATCCCATGTGACCGTGCCGTCCCGTGAGTTCCTTTGCTTTTAAACAGGAAATCCATTTTGCATATGTGCAGTACCCCAGGCAGTGATGTTGTGGTCTGTCACTGCAGATATTACTGCACAGAATTGGAATCCAGAATGCCCTGCAAACGACATTCTGAAGCACCTGAGCTGGGGACAAAAGGTTGAGGAGGAGAGCTTAGTTCCCCTCTGAGCACTATTTGGCTGAACTCTACAAGTGCAGATATCAGCTGCAGCGTGGGAAATTGATCATCGGTCCCCCCTGAGACATGCTCCACTGCTCATGTGCGGGAGGAGTAATGCCCCATGTGAGTGGGGGTAACACCCCCGGGGGGTCTAATTGCACTGGGGGTGGACCATGGGTAGCAATGCCCTAAAAAATCATTTGGGGAGGGAGGAGAGTAAAATAGTAAAACAACTATTCCCTGGAGTGGGGTGGTGTTAAAAAACAGGAAAACATTACATGGGAAGTGGGGGGGATTATACTATTAAGGAGGTGGGGTCTATTGTCAATGGGGGTGGGAGGTAGTTTTACAAAGGGGTGTGCAAGACGGGATGCAGTCAAATTACCGCCGGCGGGGAAACCAGCCGTAGGAATCCTGACAATGGAAGCCCCACCCAGGAATAAAGATAGGCGTCAAAATCCCAACACCTATCTTTAGCCCCATGCCGAAATTCCGACAGCTGGCATCCCGAACTAAGGTAAGCGGGACTTTCTAGCTGTTAGCCATGGGTTGGGATTAGGGTTAAATTTAGGAACCCACAGAGGGACTTAAGGTTAGGCACTCCTGGGGAGGGTTAGGGTTAGGCTAGGGGAAGGGAAGGTTAGGGTTAGTCACCACTGGGATGAGGTTAGGTTTAGACACCACCCCAGTAGGGTTAATTTTAGGGTATGGGAAAGGGGTTTAGGGTTAGGTACCACAGGGGAAGGTTAGTGCTAGGCACCACCAGGGGAGATTAGGGTTAGGAACCACCAGGGGAGGTTAGGGTTAGACACCACTAAGAGAGGGTTAGAGTTCAGGGGGGCAGGAGAGGGTCAGGGTACTTACCAGACCCGGTTCCGGCATCGGTATTTCACCCGGCGTCTAATACAGATTTCATGCAAGACACCCCCTCTGCATTTTTTTTATAAAATATTTGAATTAATTTTTCAGAATGTTTATTTTTTAAATCATCACTTCAGTGGTTAAAGGGGAACTATCATCACAATATCCTTGCAGATTTTCTTTAGAAACCATACAAAAAAAACCTATTTCTGAATATGGAAAAAATAGAGACTCAGTGGTGTAGCAGAAGATACACTTATATGATGTTTGCCAACATATGCAGATCACAACCTCACAATAGTGACGCAGAGCGTGGTAATTTCCCAAAAAGAAAATATATATATATTTGCTACACATCTCAATTTTTTGTAGTTTCTCTATATTTCAGGCTATGCTTGTTTGTTAAAACAAGAAGAAATAACAGCGCTGTGAGACACCTGTAACCAATGGATAAAATGTAACCAGCTATGTCAAAAAGATAATTTAATATACTCATAAATTAAAATAAATACATCATTGGCCAATGAGACACATACACAAAATACAATAAAAAATAAAAATATGTAGCACTGTGATGAACAATCACAATTTATAGAAACACCATATCTAAATGTATCAATTAGCAACAATCTGCTAATATTTAGAAAGCAGTGATGTTAACTTCAAGTGGCTCATTAATCATTCACTTTACGTATGTGAGAGAAATTAAGTTCTTCGTATGCACAAGACTACAAATCTATTATCTTGTTTTATAGACTCAAAAGTCCTGAGCAAGAAATTGGTATCATAATGTTCCGTATCAAGCAGGGATGCCGAATTCCAATAGCTTTACAGCATGAGCCTCTCACTCTTCCCGGCTCATGTGAGCCCGTATTGCGGGGATATAAATAGACACCACAATGAGCTGAAAGGTACCTCGCATATGGTGCAGATGATCGGTGGCGGATTCCAGACTCCATCTACCTTGTAGCCACGTGTACTCTCCAGACCCTGCCTCAGTCTGTGTGTGTGGCAAGCACTTCCCTTCACTGGCATGCAGCTGCCTCAGGCTCAAAGATTGTCTATGTATCCCAGTATTTGGGGTTGGTAGATGGCAAGTCTCTCACATTTAGTGGTGATGATGGCCGCTGATGTAATGCCCTGACGCGTTTCTTCCCATCGGGATTTCCTCAGAGGGGGTGTATGCTTGTTTGTTACTGATGACCCACATACTCGGAAGTAGCATAACAAGGATCTGAAAAGTATCGATTTAATTTAGATTTCTCTTCTGCCTAAAACTTTTGCACATATATATATGTGTGTCCAATGTGCCCGGCAAGACAGAAAGGAAATTTAAAGAGAGGATGGTACTACATAGGAGTGCCATCAGACAGGCTTTGGATTTGGGCCACAGTGATCAGCCCGTAGCCAAGCACCTTTTGCAGGCCAAGCATGGGGTGGCGTGTTTGAGGGCTATTATAATTGACCATGAGCCATTGTCTAAATGTGGGGGTGATAGAGGAAAGAGGTTAATGCAGAGAGAGTCAAGGTGGATATATAAGCTGGGCACAATGGCCCCCTGGGGCCTCAATGAACCCCTTGGTTTAAAATGCTTCCTTTAAAATGTGATATATCCTTGTTTGGGGTATGAAATATATAGATGGTAAGATTTATATGGTGTGTGGCACTATTGGATCTTTCTTCTTTTTCCTCTTTAAGTAATTGGTGTATATTGAGAATTAATTGGTTAATTAGGGATGTGCTTTGACATGCTTAATACATGTCTTGAGAACATTCTTCAAATATCTACATATGATTATCATCATGTAACTATGAAGGGACTACAAACATATCCATTTGGGATTTTTTCTGGTGCATTATACCTGTAAGCTCCGTTTCTCTGGATATTCATATTGACAATAAAGAGATGAGGGGCCAAATGTAATAGGGTGAGAGTTTAGAAAAGTGAGAGTAAACTTTGCCAATGTAATAGAGTCCAAAAACAAAGTAACAGAGTGAACTTGCATATTTTTTTAGACTTAAAAAACTCTCAAGATTTAAAATCTCATTCAGATGTTTTCCCATTTTGAAGATAAAACTCAACCAATGTGAGAGTTTACTGCTAAACTCTCACATTTTCTAAACTCTCACCCTATTACATTTGGCCCCAGATGTCTGTTTGTTCTGTTTAGCTTTTTAAACAAAACAGAATGTATTGTCTTTGCTGCAAATGTATATGGTATGGTTTACACTGCACAGATAGATATTTTGCATTTGGCCCCATGTGGACTGTTGTCCGGTTTGTTGCTTAGCAACGCTGGATAGCGCCCACTTGAGGCGGGCGCGAGTGAGAGACGTCATCAGACAGAGATGCGCTCTCCGGCCACGCTGACTGGGACCTCTCTGGCTCGCTCCCAAACAGGTGTGTTATGTTTTTAAGTTGATTAGATAAGTATTGTGGGTATATATATATACTGTATGTGTGATGGGTGTGTTTTTATTGTTGCTGTATGTCCCTGACGACGGGAGTTGATCCCGAAACGTAGGATTAAAGGACCATTTTACGTTATTGTTCAGTCTCGTGAGTGCCTCCGCTTATGGATTTTTGTGTATTGGGCTGTTTCTGAGCCTGGAGGCCACCGGAGCATTATTTATACTTGGAGTGCCAGGCACTTTGGACACATGTAATGGAGCGCAGCACTGATTAAAGTGTGAGTACTACTGCCAAGGCACCCTTTGGATATTATATTAACTGTTTGCCAACACCATCTATGTTTATGTACCAACACACAGGACTATCTTTTTTTATCAACACTGCGTTCAGTGTGATTTTTGTTTTTATATTGTTTGTGACTCTCATCTCTTATACTACATCATTCATTTTTGCACTAGTTAATATTTAATAAACAAGATTGTGATATGGATGCGGATGGAGCAACAGATTTTGCACAGATAAATCCTAAATTACAGCACAGTTATTCAGATGTTGAAGCTGAAGGCATTTTAAATACACAGGGGCTAGATGATGATGCTCCGGCTCGTTCAGTTGAATCGTTGTACAGCCAATGGTTGAAAATGCGGCAAAGGGAATGTGATTTTTTGTACCACGGAATCAGTTTATCTGATTATTATAAAAATAAACAACTGCCACTGGGGTTTAGAATAAAAAACATACCCACAATTGGGCAGTACAATGTAGCATTCTGTCAAAAATGGATCGGAATTTTGAACAAATGTTCAATGGCTCTCCTTCTATTGGTAATAGAGGAATCCACGAAAGAGTTAAACATGGTCAAAGAGAAGTTTTAAACCTTTGAACAGGTCTATAAACCAACATTGTTGCAGGATTCCAAAAACAACTGGAGTGATAAATTGAATACACAAATGGAGCTATATAAAAGGGAGCTAATAGCATTTAAGAAAAACAAGTTGCAGAAGGTACAGCTCGATTATGAGCAAAGAAGGGTTCATCCCTGGCTAAGTAGTGCTCAAGTACACAATGATCGCTACACCACTCAGCGACCCAGATATAAAAGACAACAGTTTAGAACAGCGGAAGGCTCAAGTACATCTGCTAGCGAGACTGAATCATTACCATCAACTTCAGCGGACAATGCACTCCCTTTAGGGTTAAAAACTCGCTCAACCATTTCCAGCCCTATTGTCGGCCAAAGAGGAGGGTGCGGCAAAACCATAGGCAATGTCAACAACAGAAAACTGCCACGAAAGTAGATGACTCTGTGATTAATATCTCTTCATGTCCTCTTTCAGTTATGGAAAATCGTGTTTTATCAAAGGGTCTGTCATTTGTGCCAACAGAGGGGATAGACCCCTTCCAATGGAAAGTGGATACTTATCGTTTCAATCGCACAATCCGTTTAAGGGAGCATTTTGGGAAGTCCTTAATAAGACAGAGTCTGTATCAGAGATTGCGCCTCAACTTAAAAAGTTACAACCACATTCTAATTTTGACCCTGTGACACAGAATGCCGCTATTAAAACTTACAATCGTCTGTTGGAGGAGGAGGGTGCCCGACATACCCTTGTGGATCCTAGAAAAAGTAATCTGACCAAGGAGAAGAAAATGGCATTACATGATCTAACACAAAGAAATTACATTATCATCCACTCAGCGGATAAAGGCAGAGCCGTGGTGGTACAGAACCTTTCAGATTACAGGAGTGAATGTTTGCGTCAGCTTCAGGATATTATGGTCTATATGCCATTGTCTAAGGATCCAACTTTGGAGTATAAATGCGAACTGGATCAAATTTTATTGGAGGCAGTTCAACAGAGGAGTATCACTCAAGATTTGTGGTCTGAGTGACTGTAATACACCCGAAGGTACTTTGCGGAAAATACATAAACGGTTGAAAGACCCTCCAGGGAGGCCGATTATTTTGGCTTGTGGCTCTCTTTATCAGCCCATTTTGGTCTATTTGGACACTATTTTGAATCCATGTATACAAAAGATACCTTTGTACTTGAAGGACACTACATCACTGTTGATATCTTTGGAATCTATGGGGTCTGTGCTGCTAGGCACAATTTTGTGTAGCGCAGATGTAACCAGCCTCTGTACCTGCATCCCACACGATGCGGGTGTAGAGGCAGTCAGACAATTGATCAAAGATAATGTCCATTATGTGGGTCCCACAGTGGACTTATTTCTTACATTGTTACGTCTCACCTTGGAGAGGAATTATTTCTTCTTTAATGGTAAGTACTATGTACAACGGGCTGGCTGTGCGATGGGGTTGAATGTGGCCCCATCATACGCCAACGCTTTTATGCATAGTATAGAACATAATTTCCTATTTAGTGAGTGTCGGTTATTGAAGGATGTGATTTTGTACTATAGGTATATAGACGATTTGCTTATCCTGTGGCGGGGCACTGAAGTTGATTTACGAGCCCTCCTGGACCAACATAACCAATCCTCTAGTGTGGTAAAGCTTATGTATAACATTAGTAGTGATAGCATCCATTATTTGGATGTGAATATATCTTTACACAACAATGTAATAGTGATCACCGTATTCTCAAAAAGTACAGATAGGAACACGCTTCTTAAGTATGATAGCTTTCATCCAGCAGCTTTAAGCAGGGGGCTACCATACTCCCAATTATTGAGGGTGCAGAGGATAGTCTCCAACCCTATACAGGTGGACGTAGTGATGAAAGAGATGTTGGAGAAATTTGTAGCTCGCGGTTCTAAAAGAAATGACCTCGAGAGAATAAAAAGGAAGATGTTGAACATCCCAAGAGAAAAAACCCTTATATCAAAAACAGCATTGGCCAGAGATCCTAAACAAATTGTTCCTTGGGTCAATAGGTATACCACTAGCAGCCAGAGGATTAATGGTAGAGCTAAGGGCTGGCAGCCTATTATTAGTTCCGACAAGGAGCTACCAGCGTTATATGGATCTAGACTTATGCCTTGTCAAACAAGAGGTTGGAATTTGAAGGATAGAGTTGTAAAAATAGATATAACTGACATGGATAAAGTAGCCCCTACCCACTTTTTGAGTCAGATATTGGGATGTTTTCGATGCTTGGGGTGTGTGACCTGCAGATCTCTTTCTGTGGGTGACACGTTTTCTCATCCCCATACAGGGAAAAAAGACAGCATCCGTTTTGCCTTGACCTGTACTACAACATACGTGATATAGCTTCTGTCTTGCCCATGTGGGTTAAACTAAGTGGGCAAGACAGAAAGGAAATGTTGGGGGTATGAAATATATAGATGGTAAGATTTATATGGTGTGTGTCACTATTGGATCTTTATTCTTCTTTTTTCTCTTTGAGTATATGGTGTATATTGAGAATTAATTTGTTAATTAGGGATGTGCTTTGACATGCTTAATACATGTCTTGAGCACATTCTTCAAATATCTACATACAGTATGATAATCATCATGTAATTATGAAGGGACTACAAACATATATCCGTTTAAGGTAGGGATTTTTTCTGGTGCATTATGCCTGTAATCTCCGTTTCTCTGGATATTCATATGGACAATAATGAGATGAGATGTCTGTTTGTTCTGTTTTGTTTTTTAAACAAACTTGCATTTTAATTAGGGGTGAGCGGGTTTGGATTTCTGAAATCCGAACCCCCCCGAGCCCCCCCGATCCGAGTCCGATCCGAGTCAGGCTCGACTTTTCCAGCCTGACTCGGATCTGAAATCGAGGCAAAACATCATCATCCCGCCTTCCGAGTCTCGCGGGTTTTGGATCCTATATAAGGTACCCACGTCGGCGCCATTTTCTCACTCGGCTGTGGACAGTGAAGAGGGAGGGTGGGAGTTAGGGCTGTGTAGTGTAGTGTAGTGTAGTGCTGCTGTTGTCCACTACTTCAAAGTCCATAGGGGCTGGCTGGACTGTGTTGTGCAGTCAGTTCTCCAGAGGGGCTGTGTCCACTCCAAAGTCCTGTGCAGTGTCCCAGTCCTAAAGGGGTGCTGTAGTGTTGTCCAGGGGGTGCTCTGTCCATCAGGGGTGCTCCCCCCAAGTGCTAAAAAAATAATATATTTTCTGTGTTTGTGAATTGTGTACGCAGAAGCCGCACGTGCATCAACAAAGTAGTGCCAAGCGTGCGCCTGTGTCATAAGTAAAGGGCCAGCTGGCTTGACCGTTAAAGGGTGCTGTAACCCCCAAAGTACACTCCAGTCCAAACTAAAAAAAAAATTATTTTCTGTGTTTGTGAATTGTGTGCGCAGTAGCCGCACGTGCATCAACAAAGACGTGCCAAGCGTGCGCCTGTGTCATAAGTAAAGGGCCGGCTGGCTTGACCGTTAAGGGTGCTGTAACCCCCGAAAGTACACTCCAGTCCAAACTAAAAAAAAAATTATTTTCTGTGTTTGTGAATTGGGTGCGCAGTAGCCGCACTTACATCAACAAAGTAGTGCCAAGCGTGCGCCTGTGTCATAAGTAAAGGGCCGGCTGGCTTGACCGTTAAGGGTGCTGTAACCCCCGAAAGTACACTCCAGTCCAAACCCCCAAAAAAATAATTTTCTGTGTTTGTGAATTGTGTGCGCAGTAGCAGTACGTGCATCAACAAAGTAGTGCCAAGCGTGCGCCTGTGTCATAAGTAAAGGGCCGGCTGGCTTGACCATTAAAGGGTGCTGTAACCCCCAAAGTACACTCCAGTCCAAACTAAAAAAAAAATTATTTTCTGTGTTTGTGAATTGTGTGCGCAGTAGCCGCACGGGCATCAACAAAGTAGTGCCAAGCGTGCGCCTGTGTCATAAGTAAAGGGCCGGCTGGCTTGACCGTTAAAGGGTGCTGTAACCCCCAAAGTACACTCCAGTCCAAACCAAAAAAATATATATTTTCTGTGTTTGTGAATTGTGTGCGCAGTAGCAGCACGTGCATCAACAAAGTAGTGCCAAGCGTGCACCTGTGTCATAAGTAAAGGGCCGGCTGGCTTGACCGTTAAAGGGTGCTGTAACCCCCAAAGTACACTCCAGTCCAAACCAAAAAAATATATATTTTCTGTGTTTGTGAATTGTGTGCGCAGTAGCCGCACGTGCATCAACAAAGTAGTGCCAAGCGTGCGCCTGTGTCATAAGTAAAGGGTCGGCTGGCTTGACCATTAAAGGGTGCTGTAACCCCCAAAGTACACTATAGTCCAAACAAAAAAAATATATATTTTCTGTGTTTGTGAATTGTGTGCGCAGTAGCCGCACGTGCATCAACAAAGTAGTGCCAAGCGTGCGCCTGTGTCATAAGTAAAGGGCCGGCTGGCTTGACCGTTAAAGGGTGCTGTAACCCCCAAAGTACACTCCAGTCCAAACCAAAAAAAAATTATTTTCTGTGTTTGTGAATTGTGTGCGAAGTAGCCGCACGTGCATCAACAAAGTAGTGCCAAGCGTGCGCCTGTGTCATAAGTAAAGGGCCGGCTGGCTTGACCGTTAAAGGGTGCTGTAACCCCCAAAGTACACTCCAGTCCAAACCAAAAAAATATATATTTTCTGTGTTTGTGAATTGTGTGCGCAGTAGCCGCACGTGCATCAACAAAGTAGTGCCAAGCGTGCGCCTGTGTCATAAGTAAAGGGCCGGCTGGCTTGACCGTTAAAGGGTGCTGTAACCCCCAAAGTATACTCCAGTCCAAACCAGAAAAAAAATCATTTTCTGTGTTTGTGAATTGTGTGCGAAGTAGCCGCACGTGCATCAGCAAAGGAGCAGCGCCAAGCGTGCGCCTGTGTCCCATAAGTAAAGAGCTGGCTGGCTCATTTCTTAAAGGCTGGTGTAACCCACAAAGTGCACTACTCTCCAGCAAAAATAAATAAATATTTTCTGTGTTTAGCCGCACGTAAGGTCGATCCCTAGTATGTTCATGACTAGTGGTTCAGCTTCACATGACGATGGAAGCCCTCTAAAAAAATCAAAAGAGTTAAGCTGGCAAAAGCACAGCGACGAACTGTGCTTTCTAAGAAGATATCACAAATACCCAAGGAGAGTCCAAGTGTGGTGGTGGTTGCGATGCCTGACCTTCCCAGCACTGGACGGGAAGAGGTGGCTCTTTCCACCATTTGCACGCCCCCTGCAAGTGCTGAAAGGAGCACCCACAGTCCACTTGCTGATATGCAAATTGAAGATGTCACTGTTGAAGTACAACGGGATGAGGATACTGGTGTAGCTGGCGCTGAGGAGGAAGTTGGCGAGGAGGATTCTGATGGTGATGTGGTTTGTTTAAATCAGGCTCCGGGGGAGACAGTTGTTGTCCGTGGGATGAAAAAGCCCATCACGGTCATGCCTGGGCAGAAGACCAAACATTCCACCTCTTTGGTCTGGCAATATTTCTATCCAAATCCGGACAACAACTGTCTTGCCATATGTACCTTATGTAAAGGTGGAATAAGTAGGGGTAGGGACGTTAACCACCTAGGAACATCCTCCCTTATACGGCACCTGCAGCGCGTTCATAATAAGTTACTGTCAAGTTCAGAAACTTTGGCTAAGACCGTAAGCAGTCCAGGGACACCTAAATCCCGTTGTCCTGTTGTATCCAAGCACCTGCAAACCACACCGTCAACTCCCTCCTCGTCAATTTCCTCCTTAGTCAGGATCGGAAGTAGTCCTGCAGGCCATGTCACTGGCATGACTGACTCTCCTATCCCGGATTCCTCCGGAGGATCCTGCATTGCTACGCCTCCTGCTGCCACTGCTGCTGTTGCTGCTGCTGGGAGTCGTTCATCATCCCAGAGAGGAAGTAGGAACACCACTACTTTTACTAAACAATTGACCCTCCAACAGTCCTTAGCGAGGAGGATGAAGTACGACAGCAGTCATCCTGAAGCAAAACGTATAACTGAGGCCTTGACTGCTATGTTGGTGTTAGACGTGCATCCGGTATCCGCCATTAGTGCAGTGGGATTTAGACAATTGCTGGAGGTAGTGTGTCCCCGGTTCCAAATCCCGTCTAGATTCCACTTCACCAGGGAGGCAATACCGAGACTGAACAGAAACGTCAGAAAAAGTGTCCACAGTGTCCTGAAAAATGCCGTTGTAACTAGGGATGTGCAGGCTCGGATAGGTTCGAGTTTGCACGTGGAGTTCGGATTTTTCCCTCCAAAAAAACGGAACTCAGAACGAGGCAAAACGTCATCTTACATGGACGAACATCATCATTCCTGGACAAAAGACCAGGAATGATGATGTTCGTCCATGTAAGATGACGTTTTGCCTCGTTCTGAGTTCCGTTTTTTTGGAGGGAAAAATCCGAACTCCACGTGCAAACTCGAACCTATCCGAGCCTGCACATCCCTAGTTGTAACCAATGTCCACTTAACCACGGACATGTGGACAAGTGGAACAGGGCAGACTAAGGACTATATGACTGTGACAGCCCACTGGGTAGATGTATCACCTTACGCAGCAACAGCAGCAGCGTCACCAGTCGCAGCATCTCAGAAACGCCAGCTCGTTCCAAGGCAGGCTACGCTGTGTATCACCGGTTTCAGTAAGAGGCACACCGCTGACAACCTCTTAGAGAAACTGAGGGAAATCATCGCCCAGTGGCTTACCCCACTTAGACTCTCCTGGGGATTTGTGATATCTGACAACGCCACCAATATTGTGCGGGCATTACATCTGGGCAAATTCCAGCACATCCCATGTTTTGCTCACACAATAAACTTGGTGGTGCAGAATTTTCTGAAAAGCGACAGGGGTGTGCAGGAGACGCTTTGGGTGGCCCGAAAAATTTCAGGCCACTTTCGCCATTCAGCGACTGCGTGCCGAAGACTGGAGCGCCAGCAAACACTCTTGAACCTGCCCCGCCATCACCTGAACCAAGAGGTTGTGACGCGGTGGAACTCAACCCTCTATATGCTTCAGAGGATGGAGGAGCAGCAAAAGGCCATTCAAGCCTATACAACCACCTATGACATAGGCAAAGGAGGGGGTATGCACCTGACTCAAGCGCAGTGGAGAATGATTTCCGTGTTGTGCAAGGTTCTCCTGCCCTTCGAACTTGCCACACGTGAAGTCAGTTCAGACACTGCCAGCTTGAGTCAGGTCAATCCCCTCATCAGGCTTTTGCAGAAGTGAAGGAGGAGCTAAGACGGAGCGATTCTGCTCGGCATGTGGGACTTGTGGATGAAGCCCTTCATTCGCTTTGCCAGGATTCCAGGGTGGTCAATCTGTTGAAATCAGACCACTACATTTTGGCCACCGTGCTCGATCCTAGGTTTAAAGCCTATGTGGTGTCTCTCTTTCTGGCCGACACAAGCCTGCAGAGGTGCAAAGACCTGTTGGTGAACACACTGTCAGCTGAAGCGGAACGTGACACGTCAACAGCTCCTTCTTCATTTTCTCCCGCAACTGGGGCTGCCAGGAAAAAACTTAGGTATCCTAAGCAACCCGCTGGTGGTGATGCAGGGCAGACAGGACCAAGTTTGGACATCTGGTCCGGACTGAAGGACCTGGCAACAATTTCTGACATGTCTACTGTCACTGCATATGATACTGTCACCATTGACAGAATGGTGGAGGATTACATCGGTGACAGCATCCAAGTAGGCATGTCAGACAGTCCATACCTGTACTGACAGGAAAAAGAGGCAATTTGGAGGCCCCTGTACAAACTGGCTCTATTTTACCTGAGTTGCCCCCCCTCCAGTGTGTACTCCGAAAGAGTGTTTAGTGCAGCCGGGAACCTTGTCAGCGAAAGGCGTAGGAGGTTGCTTCCACAGAATGTGGAGAAGATGATGTTCATCAAAATGAATTATCAGCTCTTCCAGGGAGACCAGCCTCCAGAACGTACAGAGGGACCTGTGGTGGTGGATTCAAGTGGGGACGAGTTAATACATTGTGAGGATGAGGATGTACACACTGAAGAGGGTGAGGAATCGGTGGATGAGGAGGATGAGGAGGACATCTTGCCTCCGTAGAGCCAGTTTGTGCAGGGACACATTAATTGCCAGCTTGTTTTGTGGGGGCCCAAACGAACCAATCATTTCAGCCACAGTTGTGTGGCAGACCCTGGCGCTGAAATGATTGGTTTGTTAAAGTGTGCATGTCCTGTTTATACAACATAAGGGTGGGTGGGAGGGCCCAAGGACAATTCCATCTTGTACCTCTTTTTTTTCTTTGCATTATGTACAGTTTGGGGCCTAGTTTTTCAAACTGCCATCCTGACTGCCACTGCAGTATCACGCCTAGATGGGTCACGTGTTAGTGCCGCCCACTCGTGTCGCTTAGCATAGTCATCCAGCTACCTCGGTGCAACCTTTTGGACATAAAAACACTATTGTGAGGTGTTCAGAAAAGACTGGAAATGAGTGGAAATTAAGGTTATTGAGGTTAATAATAGCATAGGAGCAGAAAAACCTACAAATTCTGTGATTTTAGCTGTTTTTATGCTTTTTTTAAAAAAAATACAGATCCAAAACACAAAACCCAGAACCCAAAACACGGAAGGGTGGTTTTGGCAAAACCAATCCAGATCCAAAACACGAAGAAAGATCCAGATCCAAAACCAAAACACAAAACACGAAAAGTAGCCTGTGCACACCCCTAATTTTAATATGTATTGTCTTTGCTGTAAATGTATATGGTATGGTTTACACTGCACAGATAGATTTTTTGCATTTGGCCCCACGTGGACTGTTGTCCGATTCATTGCTTGGCAATGCTGGATAGCACCAACGTGAGGCGGGCGCGAGTGAGTGACGTCATCAGACGGCGATGCGCTGTCCGGCCACGCTGACTGGGACCTCTCTGGCTCGCTCCCAAACAGGTGTGTTATGTTTTTAAGTTGGTTAGATAAGTATTGTGGTATATATATGTGTGATGGGTGTGTTTTTATTGTTGCTGTATGTCCCAGAAGACGAGAGTTGATCCCAAAATGTAGGATTAAAGGACCATTTTACGTTATTGTTCAGTCTCGTGAGTGCCTCCGCTTATGGATTCTTGTATATATATATATATATATATATATATATATATACAGTCAGGTCCATAAAAATTGGGACATTGACAGAATTTGCAGATTTTGGCCTCTATTCACCACCACAATGGTTTTGAAATGAAACAAACAAGATGTGCTTTAACTGCAGACTTTCAGATTTAATTTGAGGGTAATTACATCCAAATCGGGTGAACGGTGTAGGAATTACAACAGTTTCTATATGTGCCCCCCACTTTTTAAGGGGCCAAAAGTAATGGGACAAACTAAACAATCCTAAATCTAACTTTCACTTTTTAATACTTTGTTGCAAATCCTTTGCAGGCAATTACAGCCTGAAGTCTGGAACGCATAGACATCACCAGACGCTGGGTTTCATCCCTGGTGATGCTCTGCCACACTGTGTATATATATATATATATATATATATATATATATATATATATGAATTGGATGACAGTGATACCTATGATACCAAAGAAATTTACCATGTATAATTTTTTATTTTTAATGTGTGAAATTATAGCTTTACTTATCTTTTATTGTAATAACAGTTATAGCTGTAAACAACTGTACATGTACATGAAAGTACTGTTCTTTGCTATGTCATTATCTGAGCTTTTTTTCACAATAAAGTTCCTTTAGAGGCCCTGTGGCTAGTATATATAATTTTGTCATTGAATAGAACAGATGGTTTTCTATCTACTAAGGGAAAACAATGAATGTTGTAAATGTAAAATATACATTCAGTGCCAAGAAACCTCCATAGAAAAGAATGGTAATAATCATTCAGGTGCGGTATATGTGGAATGCTTTAGAGTCACAGTTTATTTTTCACAGATCATCTGTGTATATACATATGATTTTCAGCCCTTTATAATAATAGGCAAAATTCAAGGTTGCCTGTTAAATATTGTGATCTCATTATTTGTACAACACTAGCCTAAAACCCCCAACAAACTCACCATAATTAGCTAGTCTAGACCCTTACTTGATATTCACTCAAAATCTTTTGATCAAACAATGATTGGTGCATATCTGTTGCAAAGGAATTCCCTCTGGATTCGTTATGCCTTCTATAATATTGGATGCTACATTCAGAAAGCTAGCAGTGAAAAATCTATTCAATTAGATATATAAAATAACTATACTGATATTATAGTTAAATTATGCAAATGTAAATCTCACTATACTATATCAAAAAGAGGTTAGTTTGATGTTCTTCCATTTACATCTCTGTATATCTTTATATTACATAATGTGTTTGCATATGGTGCTCCATATAGGTCCAAAATCAAATATGAATTTGAGGTTTTAGGGCTCATTGCATATTTCCCACTATCGGGTAAAACATAATGGCCATAATAATTTACAATAATATCATACAAATAAAAGTACCATTTGGAGCTGAATAACAGCAGATAGAATTGTGGCATATTGCACTGGCAGTGCTTATTCATCATTTTACTACATTACACTACATGCTGGGACAATATGTTCTGTCTTGCTTTGAGAAGAGTGCAGAGATCCCTACGGGAGAAACTGCTGCTTGTCTGAGTTGTCAATTACAGAATTCAGGCCATATTCTGAATTTCATATGTTCATTTGCAATAAATCTTTGATGGAAGTGACAATGCTGGCATGTGGCCACTGGCCATTTTCACAGAACTAGCCTATGGTCTAATGTGAGTGACATTGATTAAACAGATAGCATGTGCAGTATGTGTAGTACATGTAAGCATAGAAACAATCCTTGTGTATGATATTGATGTTGTTCCTGGTGCAGTATACTTGTGCTATTCCTGGTTCAGTATACAGGTGCTGTTCCTGGGGCAGTATATTGGTGCTGTTCCTGTTGCAGTATATTTGTGTTATTCCTGGTGCAGTATACTGGTGCTGTTCCTGGTGCAGTATATTGGTGCTGTTCCTGTTGCAGTATATTGGTGTTATTCCAGGTGCAGTATACTGGTACTTTTCCTGGTGCGGTATATTAGTTTTGTTCCTGGTGCAGCATATTGGTGTTGTTCCTGGTGCAGTATATTGGTGTTGTTCCTAGTGCAGTATACTGGTGCTGTTCCTGGTGCTGTATATTGGTGTTGTTCCTTGTGCAGTATACTGGTGCTTTTCCTGGTGCAGTATATTGGTTTTGTTCCTGGTGCAGTATAATGGTGTTGTTTCTGGTGCAGTATATTGGTGCTGTTCCTGGTGCAATATATTGGTGGTGTTCCTGGTGCTGTATATTGGTGTTGTTCCTGGTGCAGCATATTGGTGTTGTTCCTTGTGCAGTATACTGGTGCTGTTTCTGGTGCAGTATACTAATGTTGTGTCTGGTGCAGTATATGGGTGTTGTTCCTGGTGCAGTATACTGGTGCAGTATACTGGTGCTGTTCCTGGTGCTGTTCCTGATACAGTATATTAGTTTTGTTCCTGGTGCAGTGTACTAATTTTGTTCTTAGTGCAATATATTGGTGTTGTTCCTGGTGCAGAATACTGGTGCTGTTCCTGGTGCAGTATACTGGTGCTGTTTCTGGTGCAGTATACTAGTGTTGTTCCTGGTGCAGTATTTTGGTGTTGATCCTGGTGCAGTAAACTGGTGCTGTTCCTGGTGCAGTATATTGGTTTTGTTCCTGGTTCAGTATATTGGTGTTGTTCCTGGTGCAGTATATTGGTGCTGTTCCTGGTGCAGTATATTGGTGTTCCTGGTGCAGTATATTGGTGTTGTTCCTGGTGCAGTATATTGGTGTTGTTCTTGATGCAGTATATTGGTGTTGTTTCTGGTGCAGCATACTGGTGTTACATAGAAACATAGAATTTGACAGCAGATAAGAACCACTTGGCCCATCTAGTCTGCCCCATTTTTAAACATATTGTTACCTCAACCCTTATTGATCCTTACTTCTTCTGAAGGATATCCTTATGTCTATCCCATGCATGTTTAAAGTACTCTACTGTCCTCTGATGGGAGGCTATTCCACTTGTCTACTTCCCTTTCTGTGAAGTAATTTTCCTCAAATTACCCCTGAACCTACCACTCTTCAGTTTCAGAACATGTCCTCTTGTTCTAATACTTCTCTTTGTTTGAAGAATGTCTCCTTCCTTTACCTTGTTAAAACCCTTTATATATTTGAATTAGGGGTGTGCACCGGCCACTTTTCGTGTTTTGTGTTTTGGTTTTGGATCTGGATCTCTCTTCGTGTTTTGGATCTGGATTGGTTTTGCCAAAACCACCCTTCCGTGTTTTGGGTTCTGGGTTTTGTGTTTTGGATCTGTATTTTTTTTTAAAAAAGCATAAAAACAGCTAAAATCACAGAATTTGTAGGTTTTTCTGCTCCTATGCTATTATTAACCTCAATAACCTTAATTTCCACTAATTTCCAGTCTATTCTGAACACCTCACACCTCACAATAGTGTTTTTATGTCCAAAAGGTTGCACCGAGGTAGCTGGATGACTATGCTAAGCGACACGAGTGGGCGGCACAAACACGTGGCCCATCTAGGAGTGACACTGCAGTGGCAGACAGGATGGCAGTTTGAAAAACTAGGCCGCAAACAGTACATAATGCAAAGAAAAAAAAGAGGTGCAAGATGGAATTGTCCTTGGGCCCTCCCACCCACCCTTATGTTGTATAAACAGGACATGCACACTTTAACAAACCAATCATTTCAGCGCCAGGGTCTGCCACACGACTGTGGCTGAAATGATTGGTTCGTTTGGGCCCCCACAAAACAAGCTTGCAATTAATCTGCCCCTGCACAAACTGGCTCTACGGAGGCAAGATGTCGTCCTCATCCTCCTCATTCACCGATTCCTCACCCTCTTCAGTGTTGTGTACATCCTCATACAGAGTATTAATTCGTCCCCGCTGGAATCCACCACCACAGGTCCCTCTGTACGTTATGGAGGCTGGTCTCCCTGGAAGAGTTGATAATTAATTTTTATGAGCATCATCTTCTCCACATTTTGTGGAAGCAACCTCCTACGCCTTTCGCTGACAAGGTTCCCGGCTGCACTAAACACTCTTTCGGAGTACACACTGGAGGGGGGCAACTGAGGTAAAATAGAGCCAGTTTGTACAGGGGCCTCCAAATTGCCTCTTTTTCCCGCCAGTACATGTACGGACTGTCTGACATGCCTACTTGGATGCTGTCACCGATGTAATCCTTTAACAGACAGACGCACACTTGTCGCTGCTGCTTTGAGGATGCAGGTGCGGCTACAGCCCACACAATTCACAAAGACAGAAAAAAAAAAGAAGAATTTTTTATTTTTTGTGGAGCGCACTTTGAGGGTTACACCACCCTTTAACAGACAGACGCATGCTTGTCGTTGCTGCTTTGAGGATGCAGGTGCGGCTACTGCGCATACATTTCACACACAAACAGAAAAAAAGAAGATTATTTTATTTTGGTTGGAGCGCACTTTGGGGGTTACACCACCCTTTAACAGACAGACGCACACTTGTTGCTGCTGCTTTGAGGATGCAGGTGCGGCTACAGCCCACACAATTCACAAAGACAGAAAGAAGAAGAATGTTTTTATTGTTTGTTGAGCGCACTTGAGGGTTACACCACCCTTTAACAGCCAGACGCACGCTTGTCGCTGCTGCTTTGAGGATGCAGGTGCAGCTACAGCCCACACAATTCACAAAGACAGAAAAAAAAAAGAAGAATTTTTTATTTTTTGTGGAGCGCACTTTGAGGGTTACACCACCCTTTAACAGACAGACGCACGCTTGTCGTTGCTGCTTTGAGGATGCAGGTGCAGCTACTGCGCATACATTTCACACACAAACAGAAAAAAAGAAGATTATTTTATTTTGGTTGGAGCGCACTTTGGGGGTTACACCACCCTTTAACAGACAGACGCACACTTGTTGCTGCTGCTTTGAGGATGCAGGTGCGGCTACAGCCCACACAATTCACAAAGACAGAAAGAAGAAGAATGTTTTTATTGTTTGTTGAGCGCACTTTGAGGGTTACACCACCCTTTAACAGCCAGACGCACGCTTGTCGCTGCTGCTTTGAGGATGCAGGTGGAATCTAGATGGGATTTGGAACCGGGGACACACTACCTCCATCAATTATCTAAATCCCACTGCACTAATGGAGGATACCGGACGCACGTCTAACACCAACATAGCAGTCAAGGCCTCAGTTATACATTTTGCTTCAGGATGACTGCTGTCCTACTTCATCCTCCTCGCTAAGGGCTGTTGGAAGGTCAATTGTTTAGTAAAAGTAGTGGTGTTCCTACTTCCTCTCTGGGATGATGAACAACTCCCAGCAGCAGCAACAGCACTAGGAGGAAGTGGTTCTTGATCTTTCCCTATTTTATTTTTATCGGAGAAAGTTTGGTCCTCCATTAATGTTATATTGATATATACGTGCAGTTAAGGCGCACACAAACACAGAAACTAATTATTTTTTTTTGTTGGAGACTAGTGCACTTTGTGGGTTACACCACCCTTTAAGAAATGAGCCAGCCGGCCCTTTACTTATGGGACACAGGCGCACGCTTGGCGCTGCTCCTTTGTTGCTGCACGTGCAGCCACAGTGCACAAAATTCACAAACACAGAAAATATTTTTTTATTTTGTTTGGAGTGTCCTTTGGGGGTTACAGCACCCTTTAACGGACAAGCCAGCCGGCCCTTTACTTATGGGACACAGGTGCACGCTTGGCGCTACTTTGTTGATGAACGTGCGGCTACTGCGCACACAATTCACAAACACAAAAAAAAATATTTTTTAATTTTTTTGGGAGTGCACTTTGGGGGTTACAGCACCCTTTAATGGTAAAGCCTGCCAGCCCTTTACCTATGGGACACAGGCGCACGCTTGGCGCTGCTCCTTTGTTGATGCACGTGTAGCCACAGTGCACACAATTCACAAACACAGAAAATATTTTTTTATTTTGTTTGGAGTGCCCTTTAGGGGTTACAGTACCCTTTAACGGACAAGCCAGCTGGCCCTTTACTTATGGGACACAGGCGCACACTTGGCGCTACTTTGTTGATGCACGTGCGGCTACTGCGCACACAATTCACAAACACAGAAAAAATATAAATTTTTTTGCACTTGGGGGGAGCACCCCTGATGGACAGATCATCCCCTGGACAACACTACAGCACCCCTTTAGGACTGGGACACTGCTCAGGACTTTGGAGTGGACACAGCCCCTATGGACAACTGACTGCATAACACAGTACAGCCAGCACCTATGGACTTTGAACTGGAGGAGTGGACACAGCCCCTATGGACAACAGCAGCGCAGCACAGCACAGCACAACACTGCACTGCACTACACTAAACTACACTATACAGCCCAGCCAGCCTTAACTCCCACCCTCCTTCTTCACTGTCCACAGCCGAGTGAGAAAATGGCACTGACGAGGGTACCTTATATAGAATCCAAAACCCGCGAGACCCGGAAGGCGGGATGATGATGTTTTGCCTCGATTTCAGATCTGAGTCAGGCGGGAAAAGTCGAGCCTGACTCGGATCGGCCTCGGATCGGGGGGGGGCTCGGGGTGGTTCGGATTTCAGAAATCTGAACCCGCTCACCCCTAATTTGAATGTTTCTATCATGTCCCCCTATCCCTGCTCCAAATTATACATATTAAGATCTTTTAGTCTTTCCTGGTATGTTTTGTGGTGTAGACCTTGCACCACTTTAGTTGCCCCTCTTTGTACAGTCTCTAATGTATTAATATCCTTCTGGAGATATGGCCTCCAGAACTGAACATAATATTCGAGATGAGGACATACCAATGACCTATACAGTGGTATTATCACTTCTTTCTTTCTGCTAATGATTCCTCTCCCTATGCAACCAAGCATCTGACTTGCCTTCCTCATTGCTTTGTTACACGGTTTGCTTGCCTTTAAGTCACCTGAAATAGTGACTCCTAGATTCCTTTCCTCTTCAGTAGTTTCCAGTATAGTGCCATTAATACTATATTTAGCCTTTGGATTCTTGAGACCCAAGTGCATAATCTTGCATTTTTTGGCATTAAACTGTAGTTGCCATGTTCTTGACCATTCCTCTAGTCTACCTAGATCATCAATCATTTGTTTTATCCCTCCTGGTGTGTCTACCCTGTTGCATACCTTTGTATCATCTGCAAAAAGGCATAGTTCCCCTTCAATACCATTTGCAATGTCACAAATAAAGATATTAAAAGCACTGATCCAAGAACAGATCCCTGAGGTACTCCACTGGTCACATTTCCCTCTTGAGACTGCACTCCGTTTACTACAACTCTCTGTTTCCTATCCTGCAGCCATGATCTTATCCATTCAACTATCTTTGTATCCAATCCCATGCTTTCCAGTTTATTTAACAGTCTGCGATGTGGAACAGTGTCAAAAGCCTTACTAAAGTCTAGATTAGCTATATCTATGGCCCCCCTTTTATCTATTTCCTTAGTCACCCAGTCAAAAAAGTCAATAAGATTTGTTTGACATGATCTCCCACCAGTAAATCCATGCTGTTCGGGATCCTGCAAATTGTTAGATTTAAGATAATCTATGACTCGTTCTTTTAAGAGTGTTTCCATCAATTTCCCTACTACTGATGTAAGGCTCACTGGTCGGTAGTTTCTTACCTCATTCTTGCTTCCACTTTTGTGCAGTGGGACAACATTTGCTCTTTTCCAGTCTTCTGGAATTACTCCAGTAGCTAGTGACTGGTTGAATAATTCTGTTAATGGTGTTACCAGCACCCCTTTAAGCTCTTTTAGTATCCTTGGATATATCCCATCAGGCCCCATTGATTTATCCACTTTCAGTTTTGAGAATGCTGTTAGGATCTTCTACTCTGTAAATGTGCTTGTTCCTACCTCATTTTTCTGATTATACCTGCAACTTAAATGTGGCCCCTTTCCCTCTTGTTGTGTTGTTCCTGGTGCAATATACTGTTGCTGTTCCTGGTGCAGGATATTGATGTTGTTCCTAGTGCAGTAGACTGGTGTTGTTCCTGGTGCAGTATACTGGTATTGTTCCTGGTGCAGTATACTGGTGCTGTTCCTGGTACAGTATATATGGTGCTGTTCCTGGTGCAGTATAGTGGTGTTTTTCCTGGTGCAGTTACTGGTGCAGTATATTGGTGCTGTTCCTGGTGCAGTATATTAGTGCTGTTCTTGGTGCAGTATATTGGTGCTGTTCCTGGTGCAGTATACTGGTGTTTTTCCTGGTGCAGTATATTGGTGCTGTTCCTGGTGCAGCATGCTGGTGCTGTTCCTGGTGCAGTATATTGGTGTTGTTCCTGGTGCAGTATACTGGTGCTGTTCTTGGTGTAGTATATGGGTGCTGTATCTGGTGCAGTTTACTAGTGTTGGTCCGGGTGCCGTACACTGATGCTGTTCCTGGTTGAGTACATTCAGGGAGAGCAATCTTCTGTATTGTCCTTTCCCTCTGACTTTCCTATCTGCTTTAAATAGCACTGTCTGCACATAAAATGCATCACTACAGACTGTAGATTTTTCTATAAATACAAATGCATTTTAGAACCCTAAGGACCTCAAATGTATGTAAATGTATGGACGTTCACTGTCTGCAATAATACATTTTTCAATATCTCCACTTTTTACCTCTACCATATACCACCACTCCCGCTGGCCATCAGTTATTTTCTCTGCAAAAAATGCATTGAAATGAATCAATTCTATTATGCTTCACCCTCTTTATTGTTCTTTTCACATCACGATTTTTCAGCCTGCGTCCTCACGTGGTGCAGTACAGCGTGAGCACTGCATTTAGAAAATTTTAGCAGTTGTTAAGTACTTTGCTCATTGCAGTCTGTGTCCTCCACATAAGTGATACACAGACTAATTCGGTTGAATTTGTGCCAAGTGCACAATGAGGTGCTGAACGTCAACCATAAAAGCTGGCAAAATATTATTGGCTGCAAAGTCCCACTGTGATAGTACTACAATGAATCTCACTTTTTTATACAGACAAAACATTTAACAAGTAACTGTGATGTTGATGTTAAAATTAAGCATATTTTGCAAATGTTACAACAACTAGCTATAATATCATGCGTGAAGCCGTGAATTGAGATGAACCTGTGAACAAGAAGTGGTAAGCTATCCAACTAACTTGCTATTTGGAATAAATATCTTTTACTAATATATCCTGTTTTGGAATATATCGGAAAAAATAGGCAAAAATCGTAATACAACATTACTGTAGCCAAATTCTGCTCATGATTGTTTTGTAACTCTAAAATTATACTCTAAAGATGGATCAGGATATTTCTTTGTTCATTGAGGTACACCATATGCGACCAGCAAGCCCTACAGCAGGGGTTCCCAAACTAAGTCCTCAAGGTACCCTAACAGTCCGGGTTTTAAGTATATCCATGCTTGTGCATACGTGGTATAATCAAACTGACTGAGGTACTTCAGTATGGACATCCTGAAAACCCGGACTGGTAGGGTGCCTTGAGGACCGAGTTAGGGAACCACTGCTCTTCAGTATATGTACTGGACAATGGTTAAGTGATTAAGGTGCATGATTACTAATACAGTATGTGATTATCCACTTTCCACAATGAGCAGCAATGCTACCAGGTGTTTACAGTGAAGCATTGCATTACAGGTATACCACAATTTTATGTAGTTAAGTATGATTTACATCCAAGGTATTTAGCTACAAATACTGCCAAAACAAGACTGAGGGGTCAATTCAATTGTACATGATGTACTTGCTGGTGCAAGTCATTGCGGCAATGGCCTTGCTTGATGGCAGCACCGTATTCAACTAAAAGTGCTCACAGCCCCAAAGGGCTCCGAGCAAAATGAATCGAATTTGAGCTTGGAGAGGGCTGCGAAGGGTGCAAGCTGTGGTGCCATTGAAAAGGCAACTCACACCCTTTGCATGGAATAGGATTGACCCTAAGTCTATAAAATAAATAATATATATCACAAACTACAATTACATATAACATATGTAGTGGTGGTAGCAATAAATTTCTGCTAATGTGTCTTAGATGCTAAAATCTGGATCTTCAACAGGGTGGAATAGTTAACTCAGAGAAAGACTTGCCAGGGCTGATTCAAAGTTGAACTCAAGTAAGTTTTGTACACATATGTTGGCGTTTTTGCAATGCGCCTGCTCTGGTGCCTGTCACACGCCGGCCTGGAGACCCCAGAATCAGACCCCGTCGTTTACCTGTGCGGGCGCTGACCCGCGCTGTCTTCCGGCTCCCGCGCTGTACGCTCCTTCCTCTTCTCCGAAGGCAGTCTCCGCTGTTGTCCTCTGGAGGGTCCCGCTGCTGTGCTGCTCCCACGCCGGCTCCTGCTGACCGCTGGTCCCCGCTGACTACCTCCAGGAAGCGCTGTCCTCCGGTCCATGGGCGCGGCCATCTTGGATTGCCCATGTGACCCCACTACCACCAATGAGGAGCCTTCTCCTTCTCTCTCAGCCTGTCAGCTCCCAGTGTCCACTATAAAAGGATCCCCAATGCTCACACAAGTTGCCAGTGCAACTAGTTTCTTAGTTTAGCTAAGCAAGCCTTCCCACTGTGCTCCAGCTGCTCCACGTAGCCGCTCAGCTACCAACGTCTACCCACGGCTATCCAGCTGCTCCACGTAGCCACTCAGCTACCAATGTCTACCCACGGCTAACCAGCCGCTCCACGTAGCCGCTCTGCTACCAACATCTACCCACGGCTAACCAGCCGCTCCACGTAGCCGCTCAGCTACCAACATCTACCCACGGCTAACCAGCCGCTCCACGTAGCCGCTCAGCTACCAATGTCTACCCACGGCTATCCAACCGCTCCACGTAGCCACTCAGCTACCAATGTCTACCCACGGCTATCCAGACGCTCCACGTAGCCACTCAGCTACCAACATCTACCCACGGCTAACCAGCCACTCCACGTAGCCGCTCAGCTACCAACGTCTACCCACGGCTATCCAGCCGCTCCACGTAGCCGCTCAGCTACCAATGTCTACCCACGGCTATCCAGCCGCTCAACGTAGCCACTCAGCTACCAACATCTACCTACAGCTAACCAGCCGCTCCACGTAGCCGCTCAGCTACCAACGTCTACCCACGGCTAACTAAGCCGCTCCACGTAGCCACTCAGCTACCAACGTCTACCCACGGCTATCCAGCCACTCCACGTAGCCACTCAGCTACCAACGTCTACCCACGGCTATCCAGCCGCTCCACGTAGCCACTCAGCTACCAACATCTACCCACGGCTAACCAGCCGCTCCACGTAGCCGCTCAGCTACCAATGTCTACCCACGGCTATCCAACCGCTCCACGTAGCCACTCAGCTACCAATGTCTACCCACGGCTATCCAGCCGCTCCACGTAGCCACTCAGCTACCAACATCTACCCACGGCTAACCAGCCACTCCACGTAGCCGCTCAGCTACCAACGTCTACCCACGGCTATCCAGCCGCTCCACGTAGCCGCTCAGCTACCAATGTCTACCCACGGCTATCCAGCCGCTCAACGTAGCCACTCAGCTACCAACATCTACCTACAGCTAACCAGCCGCTCCACGTAGCCGCTCAGCTACCAACGTCTACCCACGGCTAACTAAGCCGCTCCACGTAGCCACTCAGCTACCAACGTCTACCCACGGCTATCCAGCCACTCCACGTAGCCACTCAGCTACCAACGTCTACCCACGGCTATCCAGCCGCTCCACGTAGCCACTCAGCTACCAACGTCTACCCATGGCTATCCAGCCGCTCCACATAGCCACTCAGCTACCAACGTCTACCCACGGCTATCCAGCCGCTCCACGTAGCCACTCAGCTACCAACGTCTACCCTCGGCTATCCAGCCGTTCCACGTAGCTTCCTAGCTACCTCGTTACTGCCGCATTCCTCAAACTCCTGTCAGTTCGCTGCACCCTCTCATGCGGAGAAACTTCATTAAGCCAAGTCTCCTCCAGCGAGCGTCTGCGCCAAGTAATACAGATCCAAGGCCCAGTCCGGGAACACAGCTCCTAAATTCCACGCTTGTGACAGTTTGCACTGGCCAGATGGACTCGGCAAGTGGTCAAGGATCTGGGATAGAAGCCTTGCAGGATGTACTATCCCGTCTGGAAAGACAGGAGACCTCTCAGGCTCAGCTGATCCAATTTATCCAAAATATGTCGTCACGCCTGGACAACATTCAGTCTTTTCTGGCTCATCCCGCTCCCGCTGGCTCCCAAGCCGCCTCTCCTCCTGTGGTGTCACCTGCTCCTCCGGTTCTTCCTCCTGCTCGTCTTCAGCTCTCCCCTCCGAACAAGTTCGATGGCAACCCCAAATTATGCAGGGGTTTTTTAAACCAATGTGAAATCCAATTCGAGCTACAATCCGCCAACTTTCCGATGGCCAGAACCAGGGTGGCATATATCATCTCTCTACTCTCTGGCCAAGCACTCGATTGGGTCTCGCCCCTTTGGGAGAAGTCGGATCCCCTGCTCTCCAACTACCCCGAATTTGTTGCTACATTTCGCAAATTCTTTGATGAACCCGGAAGAACCACTTCCGCATCAGCTGATATTCTACACCTCCATCATGGCAGCAGGACCGTCGGCCAATACGTAGTCCAGTTCCAGACTCTGGCTTCAGAACTCAATTGGAACGAGGATGCCCTCATCGCTGCCTTCTGGAGTGGCCTTTCTGAAAGGCTCAAAGACGACCTAGCTTCCCGTGACCTTCCAACCAGTTTGGATGGGTTAATCTCTCTCTGCAACAAGGTGGATCTCCATCACAGGGAGTGTGCCTTGGAAAGAGGCAGATTTGATCGTGGAAGGCCACGTCCAGTTTCCCGCTTACCCTCTCCTCCTCTGGGCAAAGAACCCATGCAGGTCAACCGCTCTCATTTATCGGCTGAGGAGCGGCAGAAAAGGCAGAGGCAGAACCTCTGTATGTACTGCGGATCTCCTCAACATTTAGTTAAAACTTGTCCCATTCGTCCGGGAAACGCCTCCTCCTAACTTATGAAAGAGAGGTTAAGTTAGGAGTTGCCATTGAATCACAAAGGAAGTCTGATTCCACCATCCAGGCTCATTTAAAGTGTCCTCGAGGTTCCAAAGCTGTATTAGCTCTCCTGGATTCCGGAGCGGCAGAGAACTTTGTCACTACTGAATTTGTCCTGAAGCATCAAATCCCCATGAAAGCGTTGCCTCGAGTCATCACTTTAACCGCCATCGATGGTAGTCGCATTTCTAGTGGAACCATCACCCATTGTACAACACCACTTAAACTTACCATTGGGGTGCTCCATTCCGAACAACTATCCTTCCTAGTGATCCCCAAAGCCTCTCATTCTTTAGTCCTCGGATTACCCTGGCTACAGAGACATTCACCTCAAATCGATTGGACCACCATGCAAATAATCTCCTGGGGTTCCAATTGCTTCAAAGGTTGCCTTCAGCGGGTAATACCTATCAGATCTTCCGTTGTATGGGATTCTACAGACCTGCCCAAAGCCTACGATGGGTTTCAGGACGTCTTTTGCAAACAGAGCGCAGACCTGTTACCTCCCCATCGTGATTGGGACTGTCCCATAGATCTGATTCCCGGGAAGAATCCTCCTAGAGGCTGAACCTATCCTCTATCTCTCCCTGAGACTCAGGCCATGTCGGAGTACATTACGGAAAACTTAAATAAAGGCTTCATTCGACCTTCCACGTCTCCACCAGGGGCTGGATTTTTCTTCGTAAAAAAGAAAGATGGTGGCTTGCACCCGTGTATTGACTACCGGGGTCTTAATGAAATAACTATTAAGAATCACTATCCTCTTCCTCTCATTACAGAGTTATTTGATAGAGTCAAGGGAGCCACAGTTTTTTCCAAACTCGACCTAAGAGGAGCCTATAATTTAATTCGTATCCGTACAGGCGATGAATGGAAAACGGCCTTCAACACCAGGGATGGGCACTACGAGTATCTCATTATGCACTTCGGCCTCTGTAATGCTCCGGCCATCTTCCAGTTTTTCGTCAATGAAATCTTCCGGGACCTCTTGTACAAGTGTGTGGTCGTTTACTTAGACGACATTTTGATTTTTTCTCAAGACCTCCAAACTCATCGAGACCAGGTCAAACAAGTCCTTCTGAGGTTGCAGTCAAATCAACTGTTTTGCAAATTAGAGAAGTGTCTGTTTGAGGTCTCAAGTGTACCATTCCTGGGATACATTATCTCCGGAACAGGCCTTCAAATGGATTCATCAAAACTACAAGCCATTCTTGATTGGTCTCTTCCTTCTTCCTTGAAATCCATACAAAGATTCCTAGGATTAGCCAATTACTATTGCAAGTTTATAAAAGGTTTCTCGACTCTGGTAGCTCCGATTACAGCCCTCACCCGCAAGGGAGCAGATCCAACTATATGGCCCGTCAAAGCTACCTCTGCATTTCAACTTCTTAAGCAAGCCTTCATCTCCGCTCCCATCTTAAAGCAACCAGACTCCACCCGGCCCTTTATCCTGGAGGTGGACGCATCCTCTGAAGGTGTCAGTGCAGTGCTCTCCCAGTGATTTAAAGATGAAAAACTTCATCCCTGTGGTTTCTTTTCCAGGAAGTTTTTGCCTGCAGAGAAGAACTACACCATTGGAGATCAAGAGTTACTTGCCATGAAACTAGCCCTCGAAGAATGGCGATATCTTCTAGAAGGAGCTCATTACCCCATTACCATTTTTACTGACCATAAGAACCTCCTTTATCTTAAATCTGCAAATTGCTTGAACCCTCGTCAAGCCCGGTGGGCAATGTTTTTCTCCAGATTTAACTTCAAAGTCTCCTATCGCCCCGGTTCACAAAACCTCAAAGCCGATGCACTCTCCCGTTCCATGACGAGCAACCCTGATCTACCCATGGAACAGCCCCAACCAATCTTGAATTCAGCTTTCTTCGCCTCTACCCAATTATCTTCTATACCCCCGGTTGGGAAGACTTTCGTCGCTCCGGAACTCCGCAAGAGGTTACTGCATTGGGCTCATGCTTCCCGGTTCTCTGGTCACCTGGGTATGGATAAAACCCTAGAATTTATCCAGCGGTCCTATTGGTGGTCTTCGATGAAAAAGGACGTCAGGTCTTATGTGTCTTCATGCATCAAATGTGCCCAACACAAGATACCTCGGCGGGTTCCACACGGTCAACTCCAACCTCTTGCAATTCCATCTGAGCCATGGACTCACCTATCTATGGATTTCATCTCTGATCTTCCTCCATCTCGGGGCCACAACACAATTTGGGTTATCGTGGATTGTTTTTCTAAAATGGCTCATTTCGTACCACTTACTGGGCTTCCGTCTGCACCTCTACTTGCCCAGAGCTTTATAAAAGAGATCTTCAAGCTCCACGGCCTTCCTCAAGAGATCATCTCCGACAGGGGAGTACAGTTCATAGCGAAGTTCTGGAGGTCACTCTGCTCAGCCCTTCAGGTAAAACTCAAATTTTCTACCGCTTATCATCCCCAGACCAACGGTCAGACCGAAAGGGTCAATCAAGACCTGGATCAGTTCCTGCGCACTTTTGTCTCCTCCTCCCAAGATGACTGGATTGAACTTCTTCCTTGGGCTGAATTTGCCCACAATAATCATTATCACATGTCCACCAGCTCAACTCCTTTTTTTACAGTTTTTGGTCAACATCCTCGAGTGCCAGATTTCCCTCTTCTTCCCACATTAGATGTGCCTGCGGCCAAAATGTCCCTTCAACGGTTCTCCAACATCTGGGAAAAGGTTCGTTCCTCTCTGACTAAAACGTCAGCCCGGTACAAGAGATTTGTTGACCGCCAAAGACGAGCGGTTCCAAATTTCCGACCTGGGGATATGGTCTTGCTCTCTACCCGAAACCTAAGACTCCGAGTACCCTCGATGAAATTTGCTCTGCGATTCATTGGTCCATTCCCAATCATCAAAGTCTTGAATCCTGTGGCTTACAAGTTAAAGCTTCCTCCATTTCTTCACATTCCAAGTTCTTTCCATATTTCTCTTTTAAAACCACTAGTCTTAAACCGATTTCAGAAGGTCCTGCCTAAAGCTTCTAGTGTTCAAACACAGCAGAGAGAGGAGTTCGAAGTTGACAGAATCTTAGATTCCCGTTGTCGATACAACCGTCTTCAATACCTCATCGACTGGAAGAATTATGGTCTGGAGGAACGAATCTGGATAAATGCCTCCGATGTCCATGCACTCCGTCTGGTCAAAGCGTTCCATGTGAAATTTCCTCATAAACCAAGGAAGTGTCCGGTGGCCACTCTTGAAGAAGGGGGTACTGTCACACGCCGGCCTGGAGACCCCAGAATCAGACCCCGTCGCTTACCTGTGCAGGCGCTGACCCGCGCTGTCTTCCGGCTCCCGCGCTGTACGCTCCTTCCTCTTCTCCCAAGGCAGTCTCCGCTGTTGTCCTCTGGAGGGTCCCGCTGCTGTGCTGCTCCCACGCCGGCTCCTGCTGACCGCTGGTCCCCGCTGACTACCTCCAGGAAGCGCTGTCCTCCGGTCCATGGGCGCGGCCATCTTGGATTGCCCATGTGACCCCACTACCACCAATGAGGAGCCTTCTCCTTCTCTCTCAGCCTGTCAGCTCCCAGTGTCCACTATAAAAGGATCCCCAATGCTCACACAAGTTGCCAGTGCAACTAGTTTCTTAGTTTAGCTAAGCAAGCCTTCCCACTGTGCTCCAGCCGCTCCACGTAGCCGCTCAGCTACCAACGTCTACCCACGGCTATCCAGCCGCTCCACGTAGCCACTCAGCTACCAACGTCTACCCACGGCTAACCAGCCACTCCATGTAGCCGCTCAGCTACCAACGTCTACCCACGGCTAACCAGCCGCTCCACGTAGCCGCTCAGCTACCAACGCCTACCCACGGCTAACCAGCCGCTCCACGTAGCCGCTCAGCTACCAACGTCTACCCACGGCTATCCAGCCGCTCCACGTAGCCGCTCAGCTACCAACGTCTACCCACGGCTATCCAGCCGCTCCACGTAGCCACTCAGCTACCAACGTCTACCTACGGCTAACCAGCCTCTCCACTTAGCCGCTCAGCTACCAACGTCTACCCACGGCTAACCAAACCGCTCCACGTAGCCGCTCAGCTACCAACGTCTACCCACGGCTATCCAGCCGCTCCACGTAGCCACTCAGCTACCAACGTCTACCCACGGCGATCCAGCCACTCCACATAGCCACTCAGCTACCAACGTCTACCCATGGCTATCCAGCCGCTCCACGTAGCCACTCAGCTACCAACGTCTACCCACGGCTATCCAGCTGCTCCACGTAGCCACTCAGCTACCAACGTCTACCCACGGCTATCCAGCCGCTCCACATAGCCACTCAGCTACCAACGTCTACCCTCGGCTATCCAGCCGCTCCACGTAGCTTCCTAGCTACCTCGTTACTGCCGCATTCCTCAAACTCCTGTCAGTTCGCTGCACCCTCTCATGCGGAGAAACTTCATTAAGCCAAGTCTCCTCCAGCGAGCGTCTGCACCAAGTAATACAGATCCAAGGCCCAGTCCGGGAACACAGCTCCTAAATTCCACGCTTGTGACAGTGCCGAGCGTTTGCCACTATAGGCAAGTAGAGATACGTTGTTTGGGTTTGCTAAAAACCAAATACACTCAAACTTTGTGGTTCAGAGTCAAACTGAGTCCCAGCTCGGATCACTTTGGGGTTCTGAGTAGAACCGAATCCCGACTTGGGTCTTCTCTCAAATTCGGAACTCGGATCTAAAACTCGGATCTTGCGTGCTTTGGATTGCATTTAAGTCCCTGCCTCCTGATTTCAGGTTCTGTGAGGTGGTTAAAATTACTAGAAAGGAACTAGAAGACTAGAAATGACTAGAAAGGAACGTTCTTGATTTTAATAGTACTGTAGGAACAACAAAAAGTCAAATTTACATGATTTTAGCTGTTTTTATTAACTTTTAAAGAAATCCAAAATCGAAATCAAACCAAAACATGACGATTGGTTTTACCAAAAATAAAACACAACGATTACTTAAAACTAAAACACAAGCATCTCCGTACATCTCTAATTTTAAATACTATGCAAATCAGTTGCTTCTACATTTTCAGCTGATGGGACATAACTGGGTAGTAAGGGGGAGCTCGCACATAGTCTAAGTTCAGTAGGGCACATCAGTGAAATTTTTAAGCTACTTTATGCAGAGTTGCTTGTACACGTATTCATGCCTATTTTCATAAGCATCTTTTGTAACATAGATAGGGCTGGTTCAAGTGCTCACTAATAGTGATGACAGCTAAGAAAGTAGACATACGAATGAGAGCTGGTCAAACCGCAGAGGTGCGTACAACACTGCATACAGTGAATATCTGCATTTAGTTCCATACATGAAATGTAGGAGCAATTATGACCGACCCTGCATCAGCCCGTCTGTCTTTTAAATATTGCTGTATTAATCCAGGACTGGTCCCATGTGGTACAAAAGCCTGTGAAATATCATAAACAAAAGCCTGTAAATCCCCTAGGCTTATCAGCCTGCTGATCTCATGCCGAGACTACTATAAGTTTATGCATGGGTTTTATAAGTAAAGCATTACTGACTTCAGTGTTTAACTTAAAGGCAAATACATGCATACTAAATATTATCTAGGTAATATGGTTCAATTAATAGTCATTTTTTTATAGTTATTGATAAAATGTAATTTAGTCGAATGAATTAAAATCCTAAAATGTAAATGGAAGTTTGATTTTAAACAGAATATTAGTTAAGTAGTTTAATTTCCATGACTTCAGACCCACAAGAGGACTTTTCATATTATAGTCATAATTGAAGATTTACATATATTGCCTTCTAACCCACACATCACATCACTAGTAGTTAACAGAGAAATAAATGGTTCAATTTTCATGCAATTTAATACTCTTCCATAATACACTAGATGAAATGCCATACATATTACTTTTTATGTGTTTCCGCATATCTTTATGTAACTTACGACAATAAACGATAAATATGAAAGGTTATGTTTGCAATTAAATAAATGTTTATAGCTTGCCTATTTATTATCAATGTAGATATATTAGCACTGACCTTTCCTTCATTGTGTTTTTTTGGATGCTAAAACTAAATTATGACTGAAGAAACAGTAGAGAGGAGGTGGCAGAATATCCATTATGTTCCTTAGGGAAATGACATATCAACCTCACAAATATCCAAAACGCTTAAGAATAAAAACAAAGTAGAGCGTAGAGAAAAAAAAACAATCACTTACCATTCTTCTTGTAGAACATGATTTCCCCCTTGAATTCACTCTTTTCCTCTAGTGACATTTCAATTTCAAGTGTTGTCTGTTCATTTGTTTCAGCACCAAATAAGAATTTACAGCTGCAACTCTTCTGCATGACTTCAGTTCGTGCAAATCCAGCGAGTTCACAGAAGCCATCTGAACAGTAAACTATTGGGAACCCTTTGGCCACCTGAGCATTTGCAAGAATGAAGTTACTGTCTGTAAAACAAATTCCCCAAAAAATAAAATAAATAACATATACAGTATCACAAACTACAATTACATATAGCATATGTAGTGGTGGTAGCAATAGAGTCCCCCTGGCTAAATATGTTTAGTTATGCATTACCATCTTTGAGTTATTTCTTATGCATGCAATATAATTACTGGTTTATACACATGTTCTCTAGAGTAACAGTGAAAATGCAATTTTAGTGTGAAAACAGTATTTAATAATCCATTGCACACTATAAATGTAAACAAACAAATATTATGATTATTAGCAAAAGTCATGTCAAGAATACCAAGAGCCGATCTAGCGATATACTGTATCAAGGTCATGAATCTGATAGAGATGGAGTGAAACTGTTTATACATTGTGCAGATACATGATATGGGCTGCTCTGCAAAGTGAGATGTATTAGGGGAGAGTGCCAGACATACATGTTTATGTAAATAAATACCCCCTTAAATCCCATTATCAGCAAAGCAATGAATTTAAATCTCAGACGGTTGTCACCCAGAACGAGTGCACTGCAGTGAAAATCATAACACTGAATCAGAGACATTAGATGCCTGATTCTAAGTCACACACAGGAATGGATGCAGCAGTGTCTATTGGTGGTTGCCCGTCTGCAACTTTGCTGACACAAACACTTTCCATGCAAGGACTGATATGCCTACTTTCAGCGCCTGTGCACGCTCTAATACTGATTTGTGCATCCTGGTACGCCACTATGGGTTGCACCATCGAAACTTGTACCAAATCTATGGCTGACTCTGGCCTTTTATGCCTGTATCTGTGCATCTGTGAATGCAAGCATTTGGGCCTGTGACACTGCATTAACATGCCCACTGAACTGACCATTTTTTCATCTATTTCTAGCAACCTCTCAGTCAGTGACCCCAAAATACACAAATCCCTCACTTAAACCCTTGGGCGCCCTATCCTTTCCGGAGTTAATTCTTTGACCTCTAATCTATCTTTTTATTTAGATTCTTTTCTACAACCTTATGTTACCACTCTGGGACATGACTGACCTTTTTAATAAAATTCAATCCATCAAATGGAGGGATGGGTATGCTTTCCTTACATTGTATGTTAATGCTTTATACACCCACATCCCACATAATCTGGGATGTGAGGTACTGAGTAGAAGGCTGTCCCAAGATGACAATCTTGGAGTGGAACATAAATCTTTTCTTCTTGATTGTATATCTTTAATTCTTTCACACTATTATTTTCTTTTTCTTGACACTTATTATCTACAGGTGATGGGGACGGTCATGGGGACCAGATTTGTGCCCAGTTATGCCAACCTATACATGGGTGAAGTCAAGGATACCCATGTTTGGGGCGGGAACTGGGTGTCGAATTGGTCTTTTATGGCTGTTACATAGATGATCTTTTTATTATTTGTGATAGTGATTTACCCTCTGCCACTTCTTTTGTCACTTCTCTCAATTGTATTTCTTATAATTTATCCTTCACTTTCACCTACTACAGAGACCACATATACTTTTTAGATCTGACCCTTGAAGCACATAATGAAACTATTGTTACATCTAATTACACTAAACCAGTGAATATGAACTCTTATCTACATTACAGAAGTGCCCATCATATGCCATGGAAATCTAATATTCCTAAGGGGCAACTTATGAGACTGAGACGTAATTGTACCAATCTAGAGATGTTTTCTATAAAAGTCCTTGAATTAATTGAATCATTTAAAGATAGAGGATATCCAGACAAACTATTAACATATATTTATAAGGAGGTATATAATATGGATAGGAATAAACTTTTACTTATTAAATCTAAAAAGAAAATAGAAACAGAAAAAGAGAAAGATGATTATATACCACCTCATAAGGGAGGGAATGATAATATTGGTAATGTAGCATTTATATGTAAATTTAATAAATATGCCAGCGATATTAAAACCATAATTTCCTGTAAATATAAAATACTTAGACAGGACAATATACTATGTGATATTTTCCCTGTGAACCCTCGGGTCAGTTATAGGAAAAACAGATCACTAAAAACTATTCTGGCACCTAGCCATTTAAGATCAATAGTAACCATAAAAGATAAAACAACAAACAGTGATTGGTTAACTCAGAAACCATGTGGCTTCTATAGATGTGGTAAAACCAGATGCACCATGTGTTCATATATTTCCAGAAAAACTACATCGGTCTGTCTACCATTTACTAGTGAAATATATCAACTCAAAACATTTATGAACTGTGATTCTAAGTTTGCAATTTATTTATTAAAATGCAGATGTAACCTAAATTATATAGGTAGAATCACCAGACATCTGCATGTCCGTTTCATGGAGCATCGCAGGGATATTATTAATGGTTGTATTACGCATAGTATACCATGGCATTTTAATCTCAAACATCAGAGAGACCCTGCCAGTTTATCCATTATATGCTTGGAAACAATTGAATATACACCTAGGGGAGAAGACAGATATAATAAACTCTGTAGCAGAGAAATTTTCTGGATGCTGAAGTTCAATTCATTACATCCTGATGGACTTAATGAGAGTATGGAACTGAATTCAGTACTTTAAGTTTTTAATGTACCATACATGAATATTCTGCAAATACTAAAGGGGTATACTCCACTCTCCCCTCTTTTTCTTTCCCTCTCTTCTCCATTTCCTTATCCCCCCTATTTTTGTTTAATATGATTATTTCTAAGTCCTCTGTGGAACTGAGACTATGTTGTTGTGGGGCCCCCATCCTCCAGACCCGGACCAACTATTGTTGTGCATTGTGACTCACCCTCCCTTTCCCCCCTTTCCCCTTGGGGTTCATGTCCGGTGGAACATGGTCACTGCAACAACATATTGCTCTAATAATTGACCGATTAATCGGTATGAGATTCCTCCCAATTACCTTAATATATGATATGATTAGACATATAAGATACATATTTTTATCCCTCATAAAGATTATCTAATCAATTTATCATGTTTGAACTGTTATATTGTATGTAATACGAGATTTACTATCCTCATGTTTTACCAAATGGTATATTCGTTTTGGTGTAAATTTTAAATTTAAATACCAGCTAATAAATTGGATCCATGTTTGGATCACTATGATTACATGACGCTTCTCGAGACAGGAATCCTCCTGTGGACACCTGGGCGTTAAACTTCCAGACCTCTGCTTAGACGTATCATGCCATCTTACAAGCGTCATGTTACCTTGACTACAGTTAGATAACGATGACAACAGACCACTGTTGTGCTGATCCATCTGGTCACATGTTGCCCCTGTAACTAATCAGGTTTAATGTTTAGTGGCTCCATGATTGGCCATCTGATAACCACATGATTACTGCCGGTCATGTGATTGGCAGCTATGTCAATTTAATAGAACGTCATAGAAGGTATTGATTAATCTATTTATCTGTTTACATATTTTTTATACAAGAATACAATACAAATGGGTACTATTATTATTATTTAATGACATATGGGATTGTCTTTTGATGAAATTTGCATTTTATAGAGAACAATACAGGATGTTTTTTACCCAAGTGCTTTTAACTACACCTAGGTGTTGTGTTTTGTGTAATTAACTAACCAGTATATATAGGGTGTGTTTGGAAGTTTGTGCCCACTTGCTCCTGAGGAAGCTGGGCTTGTTTAGATCCAGGGAAACGCGTTGAGCTGAGCTACTTCACAGACCACTTGGATTTTTTATTCTGGACTCTTGAACCCCTCCTGGAACTATATTTGGACAAGTCACCTCAAATGGAATTGGACTGCAGATAACTACCAGTGGATCACCCCCTAGAGCACACATACACCTGGAGTGTGTGCTTACAGACGCTTGGGGAAGTTCTACACGCATATGGTAACCTTGCTGCTAATCTTTTTACTATACAGAGGAAGTCCTAAACCTATCAGAGATCGGGGAGTCTAACAAGTGGTAGTTTTTACTACTTAATATTCAAGTATGAACTAACTCTTCATACTTGAATTGTGCACTTTATGAATTTATAGTACTATTATTATTATTAATATCACTATTTTTTGCTTCTAATAAATTGCTATCACTGGATATGTGAAAATACCGTCCTGTATCTTCATATTTTTTCATATTAGTTATATATTGCCAGTTATTAACTGCGATGTATTGTAGCTAGAGCTGGTATATTTATATCTATTTCTTTTTTCTATGTGGAGGTTTGACAACCCTCATTCCAGCTGCTGTTTGACAGCGCACCCTATCGAATACATTTTACTTTTTAGTGACCAGAAATGCCCATCACATTTCTGATACCATCTATCTCAATTGAAACAGCACCTTTCTATGTGTAATGCATGCATCATAGGGCTTTTTAGACATGTTTCCACAAGAGCAGTTTAAAAAAATTGCTCTGCTATGTGAACATTGGCAGTGTGTGCAGCACTGAAAACAGGCTCTATGTCACAGATTCAGTGTTCTAGGTACCCTTTAAACTGTTGCAACCCTAGGCAACCACCTTGGGCATTGGTCAGGAGCTGTAGCCTGAAACAGGGCACCGGTAAATGGTGGCTATGCACCATCAGGTGCTCTCAATGGAAGGCACACTTATGTCTTTCCTGCACTCCTGGTCCCTCAGAGTGACCTAGCCCTGAGTATTTTGTACTAAAACCTCCATACCTCTCGGCAGCCCTGGCCTGAAGACTATGGAGCAAGATGTACCAACAATAAAGTGATTACAGTGAAAGGAGTTAATTACAGGAACAGGGCCTATTACATAATTACTAGTCAGTGATTGGAGGATTGTATACTAAAAAAAAATTATTTTGCTTATATTTAGAATATAAGATAAAAAAAAAATATTTGCACTTTGGCCCATATTCAATTAGCCGCAAAAATTCAGAATCTGCGATAAAGTATCACTGACTTTTCTCCAGGCGGAAACTTATCTCCGTATTAAATTGCAAACACTTTTCTTGTACGCGAAAACACAATGCAATGTAATGGGCGAAAACGATTCGCCTATGAATAGGTGGAGAAAAAAAGTGCTAAATCACTATTTTGGGGTGCAAAGGTGGGGAACCACTCAGCACCCTTGAGGCAGCCCCCCAAAGGATAACTGCCTCAACCCCCCCAAAAAAAATAGAGGAACACCACAAAAAAAGCACTTTGAAAATGGGGCAAAAAAGTGCAAAGTGGGGGTACAAAGTTAAAAACTAGCAAAATATACTTTTGGGGGGTCTGCAAGTATTGGTGAGGTGTTTTTTTGATTGCAGGTGCTTGATTCATGTGCGTTTTTTAAGTTTTTTTAAACTTTACTTTAGCTACTTTAAATCATGCTTGCACCCATTTTAAAGTACCCCAAATTTGACAGGCCAACTTATTTTCACAAAAAAAACTGCTTAATGCTATTCTTCACTACTTGTGTAAAGAAATTGGAAGAAATTGACACACCTTAAGTACCCCAAATAGCTTTATTAGGGCTATTCGGGGCATTTACATTGATCCCCAAAGTTAGTGCATCTTTTAGGGAGTGTTAGGCTGATTTCCCCAATTCTGTCAGCACTTTTTGTGTCTTTTGGACTTGAATAGGGCGAAACGCGGGTATGCGCGCGATAAGTTTCCGCAGCTAAAATACGCGATGTAGGCGAAAAAGTATAGTGGGCGTGAAACTAATTGAATACGGGCCTTAATGGGGGGCTTAAGCAATAAAGTGACAATGTTTTGTATTTGAGCAGACTTTTACACAGGCAGAGGTAAACAGTTGGATAGAATTAGGGCATTCCTAGCAAAACACAGCGTAGGTCTACTGGTTGCCTTGTTTTGTTATACACCTATTTTTTGCCTAAATTTGTATCTTTGGAGCAAAAGCTATTTTCTAAGTGTAGTCCAAGAAATGTAGTAAAAACCTTCACATATGCAAATTGTCATATGTAATAAGGACATTTCCAATATCCATATCCACTCACTCTCCAATTAAATATATAGGCTTTATATGAGGATTAAACCAAGTAGTATTAAAAGATAAATATGGAAATGTTTAATTACTTAAAAGTTTGTAGAGAGAGGCCCGTGCACTATTGCTATCTTGCAGCACAAGGACCCCAAATGCTCTCGACGCGCCAGGTCCCATGTGGAACGGCCGCACTGAGCATCTATTTCACTCAAAATGGTAATCTTATTCACATAATTAAAACAACTAGAAGTGACAAACCTACATTGCTAGAGTACACTGACTACTGGGGCTTGCAGAATTTGTGCGTCTGTGTGCGACTGAGTCTGAATCTGTGTTAAAAGTGCTCTGATACGAGCAGCCACAGATTTTCCTCACGCCAAGTTTCGTTGTACTTTACCTGCATCTTTGTATGTGTGTATGTGTGTTATACCAAGTCCTGTGTGATTAAAGTCACAGCTTATGGTCTCTGGGGAAACTGAGAGCGGCTTTTCGCAGCAATTGCGATGCGACGAAGATGCAAAATTAAAAAAAAAATGCTTATTGTATGAGTTATTCTGTATATGTTGGTTCTACTTTAATTGATTTTAAGGCACCACAGTGCTCTACAGCTCCATCAGTGGGGAAAAACACAAGTTAGATAAAATAAATGCAGACAAGAACATGGGAATGGAGCACAGCTAAGACAAGAGAAGAAAGTGTGACTCATAGGGGTAAATTTACTAAAGTGAGAGTTTTTAGAAGTGGAGATGTTGCCCATAGCAACCAATTAGATTCTAGCTATTATCTTCTAGAAGGTGCTTGTTAAATGTTAAGTAGAATCTGATTGGTTGTTATGGTCAACATCGCTACTTCTACAAAATCTCACTTTAGTAATTTACCCCATAGTGGAGATTGGGGGTGAGATGTTTTAATGATTTCATTTATAATGTATAAAACTTTTTTGAAGGTTTTACCGAAAAATTAAATTGATGCATCTCACCTTGGGACAGATGTCAGAGTATCCCACAGTGAGTAGAGCAGGTTGGGTTAGCTCGATAAAGAGATGGAAGAGACTGGTGGGAGTGTCTGACTGGATGGAATAAAGGAGAAGTCTTGTACGAAGGAGTGAGAGGTGACTATCCAAAACGAGGCCAGATGCAGGTCACAGTTAAATGTGTGAGATTTGAAGGGCTAGTGTTGAGGGGTAGTAAATTGAATTGGATTGTTGAGTACATGGGGAGCAGTGTAGGGATTTGCAGAGTGGTGATGTTTAGAGTAGAGGGAGGAACCTAGTGTTGCTACTGCATCTAAGATGGATTGAAGTGGGAATAGATGGGTGAGGGAATGATAGATAGTAATAAACTGTGGTGTCTGGGGGGAAAGAAAATTAGAAGCTCTATTTTGTACATGTTGACCTTTAGGCAGCATTGCATTTGATGATATAAAATAGTACATTGGGAGTGAAGGACAGATAGACTCGGGTGTCGTCAGTGTAGGTGTTGTACTGGAGACTGAAGCCTCATTTATCAATGGGCGTATCACTCAAAACTAGTGATAAATTTCACTTTTTATGATAAATGGTTCTCCAGCCAATCAGCTCTCAACTGTCATTTTTCTAACAGTTGACAGTTGGGAGCTGATTGGCTGGAGCACCATTATCATGCACAGTGACATTTATCACTAGTTTTGAGTGATAAACTCGTTGATAAATGAGGCCGAGCTAATTAATTCACAAACAGAAGAGTTATACATTGAAAGAACAGAGCCTCCTAAAGGAGGATGGAAATGTGTCAGTGAAATAAGACAGATTGAAGAGGGGGGAGGTGCTTGCCAAGTGGGAACAAGAGCATAGAAGTTTGCAGAGAACAGGATTGAGGGGCCATATGGAAAGAGAGATTACCAGATGAGTGTAGAAATTATGGGCCTGATTCAGACCCACTCGCGAGCGGCTGTCCGCTCGCAAGTGGGTCGATGTTATGCACTGAGCATGCGCACGACGGAGGGAGCTCCGTCGTGCGCATGCGCCAGACGCGACGAGCGAAGGAAAGTCCTTCGCTTGTTGTGTCCGATCAAAGGGGGCGTGCTGTCAATGTTGATTGACAGCACGCCCCCTTTGGTGGGCGTGCCAGGGGCGTGCCTCCCTGACGGGGGCGTTCCCACGGGAACGCCTCCCGTCAGAAGCCGGCCCACTGACATCACTAGTGATGTCAGTGGGAGTGATTTTGGCTCTGATAGAGCCAAAATCACTCCGGAGCTTGCGGTTGAAAACCTCAACCGCAGGCTCCGGCTCGCAATTTCGATGGTCGCGATGGTCTCGACCATCGCGGCCATCACAAAGCACGCTCGTATAGCCTGTGGGTGGTGACCCACAGCTATACGAGCGTCCAGGAGGACGCTCCATGAAAATGGAGCCCGGCCCTCATTCAGAGCGTGCGCTCTGCTCAGAGCGTACGGCTCTGAATGAGGGCCTATATGTGCATGTATTACATGATAATGAAATGAGGCTGGATTTGGGAGTATATGTTAGAAAACACTAAACTTTGCAGCAGTCACAGGACTGCCCCTGATGACTTAAACAGTACACAGAAAAAAAGATTTGTCTACACATTAGAGGGATCCAAACTCCAGATGTACCCTATCTTGTGTTAAATTAAAAAGTGTCTCCTCATTTAATACGATAGGTTTTCAAGTTTTAAAAATAAAAGGTCTTGTTGGGCTACCATATTATTTCTACACACTCTAAACATTTATATTGAAACTGAATGGTAGCAAAAATAAAAAAAATGCATTATCATATTCAAGTACAGATATTTTTATGAAAACCTACATGTAGAGTCCTGCTAGCTACAATTTTGGGAAGATTAATTAATATTTAAAAAGGAACCACAAACACTGGCATATCATTAATGCTTGCAGGGCTTGTGGTGAACATAGGCTCCTAAATCAAAGGCAACCCACACTGTACATCCTGCACTCATTGAATATACTTACCATGCATGTGCCACTAAGGAAATCAATGCAAAAATGGTACCGACATCATTTTCCTAGAGATATGTGCATGCACAATATATAAATAACTGGAAGAGTATTCACCTGTGCATGTGTCGACACACAGAACAGCCTGCATGGAATTGCACAAGGACAAATGTCTGACCACAAAGTATTTCCTTCTGATGTTTATAAAAAAAAGAAAAAAAATCATATTTGCTTTTAGTTCACTTTCTTGCATTTTCTAGGGAAAAAACTTTTTTTATTGACGTGTTAGAGCAAAAAGAATAATGCAAAGTCTTCTAAAAAAACGAAGGTGTAACTTATGTGGGCACTGCATAAAAAAAGTCATATTGATGATGTAATGTGACAAGCACCATTGTTGCAAAATGGGCTCAGCCCAGGACCGAGAACTCTCAGCAGTGAAAGCAGGGGATGAACTGCTGGAGACAATGGAGGTGGTTGCCCCCGGGTGCCAGCCCTGAAGGGGCACCCTTCATTTTTCCAGCACCTGAATTTCCCACTCTGTTAGTGCTCTGACAGAAGCTGTGTCAATCAACCCCATTCATATTTATTGAAAGGCAGAAGCAATCTGGACACTGGTGCTCACTGTGACCACTCCGGACCTGCCCTAATACAAGTTGGCCCCCTGGCAGTGAGTGGATTGTTTCCTTGGGCTAGCCCATCCTCAGGGAATAGTTTTCTGCTTATGTCAGATCCATCCTGCTTATGTCAGATCCATCCCTTTCCTTACTGTCACTCCCCACCCTCTTCATTCTTATTCTAAACTATGTATCGGGGGCCCTTAAAAATTTAGCTATGAGGCCAACAGAGTTCTAATTACGCCCCAGCAGGGGAGGTCAAACTGACATGTAGGGGGTAGACATTAATTAATAATTGAATAAATAATTACTAATGGATGGGGGGGGCACTAACAGCTATCTTGCCTCTGGGCGACTGGAATAAAGTTACGCCACTGACTGAAGATGTTAAAGGAAGGTGGCTGCTGGTCTTTCTTGTGCTAATAATCTATTATTATTGATATAGTACAGAAATTATTCATGTTTGTTTGCAGTGTTTCATTACTTCTGCTAATGCCACATTATGTCACATTTCAGGTCTTAAATAGCTTGTTTTTCCAGGCAAAAAAAAGCCAAGTTCAAAAATTATATAAAAATAAATAAAATGTTTTCAAAATCTAATCACTGCCACAACACTGCAATATTCTATGAATAGTTGGCTCAGATGATTGATTAGAAAATGCCATACTTGTTTTTTATAAATTAATAAGAACACAGATGGTAATTTTGAACCAACACAGGGTACATGACTACAGGTAACTAAATTTAGCATATTTATTTTTATAGAAAATAGTGAATCTTGTAATTTTACAAATGGCAATTGTCCTCTCTGGTTGTACATCATCTCTAGGGAATGTTACACTAAACAGTTTAAATGCAACTCTAAAGTACAATGCAATGTGATATATATAGTAGCAATTTTGTTCTCTCCCACTGGTAGTACTGGCACCACTGGGACTTATGCAGTTTATACTACAATGGAGGGCTGATGTATTGTCTTGCAGCTTAGTAAGAGGAAACATTATCATGGTACATACATACATACTATATAGCCTGTTGGGATTTTATTAGAAAATATACTGTTTCAGTACAATTTGTCCAAATAGAAAATACAGAATAATTTTTGTAAAATGTAATTAAACAAAATAAAACATGGTTGTATTTTGACATCTGCACTGATTTGTTAGCAAGGTAGGCTTTCTAACTTTGGCATCAGTTTTTCCACACAGTTAAACTGATAGTGGAATTTGCGCTGCTTTCACTGCAGTGGAAATCGCTGCTTCCCCTAATGTGAGTTGGGTAAATGCAATGTGGCAGGTTTACAGCCGAGGGGAACTCATTGCCTCTTTCAACCTCATGGCAGGATGCGTTACTTAGAATTTCAGCAGAATTAGTTAATTATAGAAGGGATTTTAACTTTATTTAAGACCTGAAATGTGACATAATGTGGCATTAGCAGAAGTAATGAAACACTGCAAACAATCTTCACTTGCTTGAATATTATCAGAGTGATGGAAAGAAATACTAACAAGGGATACATGCTACTGGAAAATCATACAAGCATGTCTTGATTTAAAGGATTTATTTTGTTCCCATAAGTCGCATATTCACTGGTGCTCTCCCAGTCTGGCTTCACAGTGGAATAATCACTAACTACTGTATACCAAGGCCCATCTGTTGTGCAGAAATTTATTGTTACAATAATAAGATAAGGGAATGTGTGACACCTATGTACAGTATATCTGGCTAAAATATACTGCAGTTCTGTCATGTTATCAATTTAATTTATAGTGTACATTAACTACTTAACTAATGATTTTTAGTTAAGTTAAGAATATATTTAAATATTTAATAAAAATATAGGCACCACCCCCTCCCGTGTACTTAGGCTTCCATTGTAATATTACCTCCCATCCACCAGTGGCAATATTTCTCTAGTAGCATTATTCTCCACCTCCTTTGTGGTAATAGATCACAAGCAGCATAACCCACACACCCACCAGTGTCTGTAGATCTCCAATGGGGCACTACAAAGTCCACTCACACACACACACTCACATCGTGCCATGTGTCACATATAAATATTGTACACTCTCCTTTCACCCAGGGCCACCGGAACATTATGTGGAAAAAATATTTCCACACCCCCCTAGTGGCACTAAATCCACCTCAGTGTAATTACCCACCCTCAGTGGCACTTACTTACCCCTCCCCCTCACTAGCCTGCAGAGCACAGTGGAACTTGTTTCAGGGGGTAATGATGATCAGACCCTCTTCTGCAGCAGAGCTCTGGACTTAAAGATCAGCCAAATGATGCTCAGTTGGGAACTGAATCCAATTTTAGATGTGTCACATGAATCCAGAAAGCCGGATGCATGGCACTCTCGTTAGCGACCACAGATCACTACATCACACCTGGTATGCAAACATGTCAGCAAAAGCCCAGCTGACTGTGGTCCCATTCCATGTGGTTGTGCCAGTTAAGGGTAGTTATGTGTATGATTTATTAAATGTATTTTCTTTTAACTGTTTTCATGTTACTGATGTGTGTGTGTCCCAACATTGGAACTATGCTTGTATAGGGAACTAATTTTAGAAGGCTTTTACCAGAGTTCCATTAAATCATCGGTGTTATGAATACACGTGTGTTCTTGCAATTAAAAGACATGAAAAAAATCAAAAAGCAGTGAAAAAGCTCTTCAAAAGAGCCAATGCATTTGTAAAGTGTTTATGGAGCAATATTTAACTGCTTTGTCAGGAGTCTACAGTATTAAAAATGCAAGCATGAGCTACAGTACGTTCATACAATAGTTAAAAGCGATGCAAGTTTTATGGAACAAAGTTTATACATTCAGCTTGGTTTTTAATTTTAAACAATTAAATATTTGCACTGAAACTTAATGCACTTTAATAATTAAAATAAATGCTTTTTCTTTTTTCCACCTAATTAAATTAATAGAAGATATTCATGGGTTTCCATACACCGTTGGCCGTTTAAGGAAAATAAACCTAGCCTACATGATCTTTCATATTTTATTAATGAAACAGATATCATTGTAGAAGTGACTCCATTGTTACATATTGAAAAGAAAATTCTTATTCTGAATTTATGTTTTTCAAAGCAGACAACTGAAATTGCTAGAGGGCATTTTGAAAGTTATTTTACCAAGGTAAGTGGATTGTTTATGATATTGTATTGTAAGTTACAGTAAGAATCCAACATGCTAAATGAATGTCAAATATAGGAAATGTCACAGTATTAAATATACACTGTGGCAGTGGTTCCCAAACTTTCTTGAATCATGGCACCTTAGCGTATCAGCATTTTTTTCATGGCACCCCTAAGTCAATAGTTTGTTATTGAGAAATTAAGAAAAAAAATTATTGCTTAAGTAATGGTGGGTACACACTACACGATATGCTCCCTGAGCGATATCGTGTAGTGTGTCCCCGGCAGGCTGTGCTCAATGTCGTTCATGACATTGAGCACAGCCGCTGAACGATATCATTAACGATATCGTTCAGCGCCGGGCTCTCTCCCCCATTCCCCAACATGCAGCAACCTGACGAGATCTTCGGCTTGGCCTGCATGTCAGCCCGATGAACGATGATGACGAACGACCCGCGGGAACGCGCGTCGTCGTTATCGTTCATCGTTTTGGGGTTAAAAATGGATGATAAAGTGGACGACTGAACGATAACGATATCGTTATCGTTCAGTCGTCCTCTTTATCGCCCAGTGTGTACGCACCTTTACTTGTACTTACCTGTCATCCCAAGCTTCAGTTGTGGGATGGTGGACAGGGTTGCACGTCTGTTAGACCACATATTTTATGGTTTTCCTCTTACATTGACCATAAATACATTTATTTGGTGCTGGACCACCAACCTGAGGCACCCCTGCAAGTGTCCAGAGACACCCCAGGGAACCACTGCACTAGGGATCATTTTCAGAGGTCAAAATCCATTAATAATTGTTATCCCAATTGTGCTTTAAAGGGAATATAACTCACTGCAATGTAGATTGGCAACATGAATTGAAACATATTGCACTGCCTGAATATGCCTGCAAACCAAAATGGCTTATGTCAGTGTGATCTCTATTCCACTTCCTTATTGTAATTGTGTCTGACTTACATCATTTATAACTGCCTACATCTAGTTTTAGAAATAAATAGATGATGCGCCTTATAATGTATTAATGTTGAGTCTTGGGGGTCTATTTACTAAGCTGTGTTAGGAGATAAAGTGAACGGTGATAAGGTACCAGTCAATCAGCTCCTAACTGCCATGTCACAAGCTGTTCGAAAAATGGCAGTTAGTAGCTGTGGCTGGTACCTTATCACCGTTCAATTTATATCCTTACACAGCTTAGTAAATCGACCCCCAAATCCTGTGAGTAGCGTGTGGGCCATAGTGCCTCAGTTATTCTGAATCTGCTGCCCCATTTGATCTGTATATCTGAATCACCCTATTTCTAAGTAATTGCACAGCTGTGAGCTGCTTCTGTGTCTCACTAATTTTTACCTGCTTCACAGTGCTTCTTTTTTCAGAATCATCATGTTAGAACCCCTGTGTCTGTTCACTGTGTCAGAACTTCTGTGCTATTTCTCTGTGCCAGATCATCAGATTATTCTGCCTCAGTTTTAGTCTGGTCTCCTGTTCTTGATTTATAACTGCAACTGTTCCTGTTTTCACCTTGCAAGTTTAGTCATGTTCAGTGATATACATACTAACTTGTACCTGTTTATTTGAACTACTCTGCTGCTTGTGCATCACACATGCTTCATACTGAAATTAGGGCCTGATTCAGACCTGCTCGCGAGCACTCAGCGCTCGCAAGCGGGTCGATGGTGCCCTAGTGCACATGCGCACGACGGAGGGAGCTCCGTCGTGCGCATGCGCGAGACCCGAATAGCGACAGCCAAGCCATCGCTATGGGTCTCGCACCAAAGGGGGCGTGCTGCCGATGGAGAGTGACAGCACGCCCCCTTTGGTGGGCGTGCCAGGGGCGTTGCTGCCCAGACGGAGGCGTTCCCATGGGAACGCCTACCATCTGGGGCCGGCCCCACTGACATCACTAGTGATGTCAGTGGGAGCACTTTTGGCTCTGATAGAGCCAAAAGCACTCCTGGGCTTGCGGCAGCGAGACCCTACCGCATTCTCTAATCGCAAGCCCGATGGTCGCGACGGTCTTGACGATCGCGACCATCTTTTTGGCCGCTCGCATAAGCTGTGGGTGGTCACCCACAGCTATGTGAGCGGCCAGGAGGCCGCTCCAATTTTAGTTAGGAGGGCCCTGATTCAGAGCAAACGCTCTTGTCAGAGCGTCCGGCTCTGAATCAGGCCCTTAGTTCCCTGTTCATCAGCTCCAGTTTCCAAATATTCTAGCATGTGTCCTGCTAGTTCAGAATTATGGTCCGATTCAGACTAGCTCGCTAAAATGCATACTCTCGCTGCCAGGGCCGTCATCAGAAATGGTGGGGCCCGGGACTGTCCTAATAGGCAGGGCCCCCCTCAACCTTCACAAACCCCCACCACTTCCCATAACCCCCCTTCCCCCGCTACCATACCTATACACAATATTATATATATATATATATATATAATGGTGCCCCTTACGCAGTGCCCCCAGTAGTTGCCCCCAGTAATGCCCCCAGTAGTGAGCCCCCTGTAATTCCCCCAGTAGTGAGCCCCTTGTATTTGCCCTCAGTAGTGAGCCCCCTGTAATGCCCCCAGTAGTGAGCCCCTTGTAGCTGCCCCCCCTAGTAGTGACTCCCTGTAGCTGCCCCCAGTAGCTGCCCCCAGTAGTGAGCCCCCTGTAGTTGCCCCCAGTAGTGGGCCCCCTGTAATGCCCCCAGTAGTGAGCGCCCTGTAATGCCCCCAGTAGTGACCCCCTGTAGCTGCCCCCAGTAGTGAGCCCCCTGTAATGCCCCCAGAAGTGAGCACCCTGTAATGCCCCCAGTAGTGACCCCCTGTAGCTGCCCCCAGTAGTGAGCCCCCTGTAATGCCCCCAGTAGTGAGCCCCCTGTAATGCCCCCAGTAGTGACCCCCTGTAGCTGCCCCTAGTAGTGAGCCCCCTGTAGTGACCCCCTGTAGCTTCCCCCAGTAGTGACCACCTGTAGCTGCCCCCAGTAGTGAGCCCCCTGTAATGCCCCCAGTAGTGACCCCCTATAGCTGCCCCCAGTAGTGAGCCCCCTGTAATGCCCCCAGTAGTGACCCCCTGTATCTGCCCCCAGTAGTGAGATCCCTGTAATGCCCCCAGTAGTGACCCCCTGTAGTGACCCCCTGTAGCTGCCCCCAGTAGTGAGCCCCCTGTAATGCCCCCAGTAGTGACCCCCTGTAGCTGCCCCCAGTAGTGAGATCCCTGTAATTCCCCCAGTAGTGACCCCCTGTAGCGACCCCCTGTAGCTGCCCACAGTAGTGAGCCCCCTGTAATGCCCCCAGTAGTAACCCCCTGTAGCTGCCCCCAGTAGTGAGATCCCTGTAATTCCCCCAGTAGTGACCCCCTGTAGCGACCCCCTGTAGCTGCCCACAGTAGTGAGCCCCCTGTAATGCCCCCAGTAGTAACCCCCTGTAGCTGCCCCAGTAGTGAGATCCCAGTAGCTTCCCCCCATGCGCGCGGGCGCACGCACACACACACACACAAAAAAAAAAAAAAAAACGTACCTTTATCCCGCTCCTGTGAAGCCACCGACCACCCCGTCGCCCGCTCCTCGGCACAATGGGAGTGACATCATGACGTCACTCCCATAGTGCACTGCGGGACCCGGAAGACGGAGTGAGCTCCGTCCTCCGGCTGCCGCTGGGGGTTTGAGTAGGACCCGGGCGTCCACTGGTAACACAATCTCAGCGGGCGCCCGGCATAAGGAAGGTGCAGGGCGTGCGATTGCTGGGCCGGCGGGCCCCATAGCAACCGCACCCCCTTCACCCTCCATAGTTACGCCATTAGCTGCCGGGCCCGGCTGGGTGAGGTGACAAGTCACTTAACTGTGACTAATGTGCAGCGGCGGCAGATGTATAGTAGAGGATGCCGCCAGACCTGTCACTGTGGCACTTGCGGCCAGGGGGTTAGTAGTAGTGGCTGGCAGTATGTAGCAGGCGCTGGACGGGCCCCCCGAGTGTCCGGGCCCGGTACTGCAGTACCGGCAGTCCCCCCCTGATGGCGGCCCTGCTCGCTGCCGCCGATGGTATGCATCGAAGTGCTCATGTGCATGCCTTAGTGAAAGTTCACAATGCATTCGCTCTCTGCGCATAGACAGCCCAGCAGAGTGAGTGACAGGGGAAGCCGTTTGTAGGTGGTAACAGGGGCTGGCCATTAAAAACGGGGGAGTGGAGGTGCAAACGCAGGCATGCCTGAGCATCTCAACGGCGTTTTAGAGGAGTGCATAATTAAAAGACAGCATCATAGTACACGTCACCTGGCTTGTTTTTACACGGAAGTGCTCGCAGTGCTTGCGGCAGGGTATGGTCAACCTCAAGTGCTGCTATAGCATCTGATGTACCGATGGTTGCATACACTTCCTGGACATGACGTCCACAAGTGGGCATCTTAAGACAGGCTGGTGGGCGTCTGCATACACTATGTGATCGCTCTGTGAGAAATAATGGGCGTGCTAATGCATTGCTGTGCAGTAGCACTGCCAACGCAATTTGCATTCACATCATGCGAAAGTAAGCATCTTAGCGAGCGGGCCTGAATCAGGCCCTATGTTCACCAAACTGCCATTCAGTCAAGTTATCCTGGGTACATCTCGGTAAGATCGTATCCACTTTCTTTAGTTATGACCTGCAATCTTCACTATCTGTGTACAAGCTACAGTTTGCCATCAGTATGCTGATATTAATTCAGCTTCTTCAATTATTACCTGCAATGTTCACTATCTGTGTACAAGCTACAGTCTGCCATCAGTGTGCTGATATCACAGCATTGTCTCCGTTATATCAAGACTGTAGGGCCTACTGCATGTATCAAGCTATTTGAAACATAAAATTATGCAGAAACTGCAGTTTCTGCCTAATTTTATGTATTGCTCCTATGTACTAATAGCACAATGCAGGATATTTCAGAGAAATCTCCATCAAAGTGCTAATTATTATTATCAATGAGGAATACGATCTGACCCCTAAGTACTAAACTCCAAGAAGCAAAGCTTTTCAGAGTTTAGCCCCGTTAGTTTACACCTTCTTCAGATGGTATAAACTGCTTTGAGCTGATGGAGGTTCCATGTGTAGGAGAGAGATCTTTTAATCTCTCTCTCGCAGCCCCTGGCCGGGCCCGGAAGCTGACAATGTGCGCATGTGCAGTGTCAGCTACCCCCAGGGAAGTCTTTCACTTCTGTGAAAGACCTCCACAATATGCCAGGATATAACTTGCGGGGACAGCGGTTACCGCAACCGCTGTCCCTGTGAACCGCTGTCCCAGTAAGAACTGCTCCATTGATTTACCTTTGACCTTTGACTTTGCATCTACAGCACTAAGGGCCTGATGCACTACGGTACGCAATATGCTAATGAATGCATTCGCAATGCCACCACAGCACAAGATGCAGACACCCAACACTACATAATGCCACCCCCTTACCTTTAATTTGCATATATCTAGAGCTCAAGCAGCATCTTCCGTCACAGTGGCTTAATTATGCACGTGCTTGTAATGGCGTTCAAATGCACTGGCATGCCTGCGTTTTAATGACCACCCCCTGTCACGGAATCAGTATGTAATATCGCCAGCCACAGGGGTGAAGATCCCGACAGCTGATTTTGGTAAGTACCCCTAACCCTAACCCCTACCCTAACCGTAACCCTCCCTTAGGGGTGCCTAACCCTAGCCTCCCCCCCTAGTGCCTAACCCCCCTCTAAGTGTCTAAACCTAACACCCCCTACCCCACAGCCTAAACCTAAGTCTCCCTGGGGGGGGGTGCCTAACCCTAAGTCCCCCTGGGAGCCTTAAAACCTAACCCTCCCCCTGCAACTATCCGCGCCCGGCGCCCGGCGCCCGGCTTACCTTTGTTCGGTGTGCCGGGTGTCGGGCTCCCGGCGTAGGGTCTAACAGGTCTGACAGGTGTCGGGATTTCAATGCCTGTCATTAGTACCTTGCCGGGATTTGACAGTCGGAAAGCCGGTGGTCAGCATTTTAACCGTCGGCTTCCTGACTGCATCCCCCTGTCACAACCCTGAACAGTCACTTCCTGTAAATCTGTGTATAATGATGCTGCATACTCACTGCAATAACAAGTCGATCTCAGTAAAGGCTTCTAGCATGAGCACTGCGATACGGACGCATGCACAGTACACAACAATCAGCCGATTGCGTGCATATAAGCAACTGCGTTCCTTGCTGAATCAGGCCCTAAGTGCTTCTGAATTTGCTCACTGTGTCTTCACCAACTACAATCAGTTATTGCTTCAATGACTCTTAAACTAACCAACATTGCCTGTACAGTCTGTTATTGCTGCAAGGACTCGAAAGTTACCCACATTGCCTGTACAGTCTGTTATTGCTGCAAGGACTCGAAAGTTACCCACATTGCCTGTACAGTCTGTTATTGCTTCAAAGTGGTCATGGCTCTAACTTGAATTCTGCTATTTATTCCAAAGACTTTGTTTAAACCAGCATTACAGGTAACCTGTTTTGTATGCTGCACATCCCATGTGCATTTCCAAGTACCTTTGTTTCTGCAATCAGTTCAATACTACTTTATACTTACCGGTAGTATTTTTCTTTATTTACTTTGCTTGATGCTTTGTCTCCCACCTTTTATGTCCAGGACTGAACCCTGTGTGTGTATGTGTGTATATATGTGTTTGTGTTTAAATAACACAATGGGAATTCCCCTCTGGACTCCTGACACCCAACAGAACAGTGAATATGTGAGGCTTCTGTCAATCTGATAGGTGAAGATTGTGATAAAAATGAAGCAAAATTGTTGTTGTAGTGCAACATCTTCTAAACCAAACAAACTGAGCATATCCAATGGGCATATACCTTGAGATTATAATTCCCATAAACATACTGTTTGGGCTTAAGCTGTCAAGCATGCCAATGAAGGTGCAATGTCCCTGTTGTGTTTTCTTCCAATTGATTTATTGATGTATTTACAGTTTGCACCTTATCTGAGACAATTACGGATTTCCTATGTATAAGTGGGGGAGGTACAATCTTTTCATGCTTTTAGGTTTATGTTCGGATGTGTCTCTGAAGTTAAAATAATAATAATATTATTGTAACGCATATGATGGAATCTGTGTATAGCAAACATGTTTAATAGATTAAATCTTTTTTTTTAAGTTTTACATGATACAAATTAATTTATGTTTTATTTATCTGTATCATTAAGTCAACATTCTACAAATATCTCAACTCATGACATATTCTAATAACAGAAAACAAAAAAGTAAAAAGAAGCTAATGTAATACAATGAAAATCCTAGGATAACTGTAGACAAGCAATTTGCTTCATGTTTTTTCATCATTATATGTCTATTGTTACTGTCTGTAAAGCTTGTAGCCATTTTTTCCATTGCATCATTTTGGTGCTTTTTTCTAAAATTATGTAAAGTGTCAGGAAAAAGTTTTTGGCTCCTTTCGTAATTCTTCTATTTTCAAACAAAATTGAATGTAAGATAAAAACAACCTGAGTAAATACAAAGTACAGTTTTTAATTAAATTATCATTTTATTTATTCAAGGTAAAAACTAATCCATGCTACATTGCTACATATGTTGTGCATACATACTGTACTAGCAGACCTGCTCCTAATATCATTAATATTAATTAGAGATGAGCGGGTTCGGATTTCAGAGATCCGAACCCACCCGAATTTAGCAGATCCGAGTCGGATCCAAGCAGGCTCGGGGTTTCCTGCCTGACTTGGATCTCAAAACTGAGGCAAAACCATAGAGTCGGAAATCTTGTGGTTCGCGAGCTTATGTCTCTATGATCAATGTAGTATATGGGGACCACGCGATGGATGCCATTTCACTCCGGCTGTGGAGACTGAACAGGGAGGGTGGGTAGTGTAGGGATGGGAGAGTTGCTGGTGTTGTTTTTTGTTGTGCTGTCTGCTGTCTGCTGTGTCCTGGACTGGTGCACTGCTGATCCATTCTGGGCTGGTGCTGTCTGATGTGTCCTGGGCTGGTGCTGCTGATCCATTCTGGGCTGGTGCTGTCTGCTGTGTCCTGGGCTTGTGGTGCTGTGCTGTCTGCTGTGTCCTGGGCTGGTGCTGCTGATCCATTCTGGGCTGGTACAGAATACATCTGGGCTCTGCTGTGTCCATCTGGGCCCAAGTTCTGAACTAAAAAAAAAAATAGTGAAAAAAAAAAAACAATAAAAGTGTCTTTTTGTGTAATATTTTTTTGTGTGTGCGTGCGTGTTAGGCTTAACCGCACAAGATCCAGCCAGCAATGCAAGTTGCAACCTAGTGCTGCCCGACTCCGGTTGTGATCAATTAGTGCTCTGGGCCCAAATTCTGGAGCTGAAAAAAAATTAAAATCAATAGTCTTTTTTTTTATCTTTTACTGTCTGTGTGTGTGCGTGTGTGTTAGACTTAACCGCACAAGATCCAGCCAGCAACACAAGTTGCAACCTAGTGCTGCCCGACTCCAGTCGTGATCAATCGGTGCTCTTGGCTCAAGTTCTGGAGCTGAAAAAAAATAAAAATCAATTGTCTTTTTTTTCTAATTATTGTCTGTGCGTGTTAAGCTTAGCCGCACAAGATCTAGCAAGTCGGCAACGCAACCTAGTGCTGCCCGACTCCATTCGTCATCAATCTGTGCTCCGGGCCCAAGTTCTAGACCCGAAAAAGAACCACAAAAAAAATAGTGTCTTTTGTCTATTTATTTTCTGTATGTGTGCGTCTTAGGCTTAGCCACACAAGTTACAGCAACGCAACCTAGTGCTGCCTGACTCCAGTCATCACCAATCTGTACTCAGGGCCCAAGTTCTGGACCTGAAAAAAAAAATAGTGTCTTTTGTATATTTTTTTTCTGTGTGTGCACGACTGCATGTGTGTGAATTTTGTAACCGCACCTTGGCTACACTATTGGTGCTTGTGACACTGCTTCAAGACCGCAGAAAATATGGAGGGCTGTCACATGACAGGAGAGCAAGGCCAAGAACCACATGTTGTAGCTACCGCCAGCAGTCTTCATGATAATGCAAGGCTGTCAACTTCCTTGTCCTCTATGAAGGCCCATGCCTTCAATCCTCAAGGGTATCCCAACCATCATCTTTGCACAGTCCTCAACTCTATTAATAATTATATCAATCAGTTTTGAGCCAGCAAGCTGAATGCAACCTTTTGGCCCTTTAAATGAAAAAAATCAATATTGTGAGCTGTGAGGTAACCTAAATTGACTGGAAATGGAAACAAGTGGAAATAAATGTTATTGAGGTTATTAATACTGTAGGAACAAAAAAAGGCACATTTTATGTGATTTTAGCTGTTTTTATCCAATCCAGATCCAAAACCAGGGGAGATCTAGATCCAAACCAAAACAAAAACACGGGGGTCGGCGCACATCTCTACTATTAATATATATTTCATTTTGTTAAAACTTCAGGCATTAAAAATAAATCATGTTACTGATGTACAGTACAATAAGTCAAATCATAGTAAGAAAGCATGTCGGTTACATGTTTAAAATATTTCTAATCTCGTAGACATTCATACTGAAAACTAGCAGACTTTATTCAGAAAACAGTGTAATATTAAATTAGTTTACTTCTTGGTACCCTGTTCTTTACACTAAATTACTAGTTTTATTTTTGTATCCCTAATCTAAAACAAAGGACAAAATGTAGTAGGGCCCGAGTTTACCAAATGTGCGAGTTGAGTGCTGAACGTGCGCATTTTGTAAACGCGACCAATGTAATAGGGTCCGAGAACATGCAAACTTGCATGTTTCTCAGACTCTCACAACTCGCAATGACAAAACTCGTATCCAGATGCTTTGTCATTGTGAGGATCCAACTCGGGCAATGTAATAGAGTGTGTAAATAATAGACCTGCTTCAGGCTTGCGAGTATAGTCTGAGCATATCCGAGTTACACAGAAACATGCACAGATCAGTGAGATCCATGCATGCTTCTGTGTTAAGAAAAATAGTGAACCGTAAAAAAAAAAAAACGATGTGGGGGTCTCCCTATAAAAGCACAACCAGAATCGGACTTTTCTAAGCCGGTCCTGGTGGTGAAAATACAAGGGGAAAAAGATGCAGGATTCCCCCGTATTTTCATCAACCAGCAGCAGGCTCAGTGAGCCGGTCCTAGTTCTGGAAATATGGGGAACAAAATGAGTAGGGGTACCCCCTGTATTTTTCACAACCAGCACTGGACTCTTTTAGCATGGTGAAATGCCACAGCCGGGGGACCCTTTTACCGAGTCCCCCAGCCAAAGCATTGTCAGTTAACCGCTAGTCAGCACAGGCCAGGGATCACTGGAGATGTGTAGAACCCTCCCAATAAAGTGGTTCCCCCTCTCCAGGGAACCTCAGGCCTGGGCTGATAGCCCGGGGCTATCCCTGGCACCCCTGGGCAGTGGGTGCCGGGTTGATTTTGAAAAAAAATGTAAATAATCATTTTGTGATTTACAGAAGAACTAGAGGTCCCAGCAAGCCTCCTCCACATGCTGGTAGTTAGAGAACACAAGTACCAGCATACGGGGCATTAAGGGCCTGCTGGTACCCCGAGTTCACCTGTAAAATAAATATTAAAATAAACACAGGACACACACACTCTGAAAGAAGAAGTTTATTACACTCACACATACTCACCTATAATCCCTGTAGCCAATCACGTCCTCTTTTCCATGTAGCATCCACGACACCTGTTAAAAAAAATCCATACTCACCTAACCCTTAATTCTAGTGCTTTTTGGTCCATATAGGCATCCACATCTTCAGAAAAAAACAAACTGCCATTACCTGAGCAACTCTAAGGACGGTACTGTACCTCACTAATGAGGGCTTAGCATCTGCATTTTCCCTAGAAATGCATTGCCTGAGCGTTCATTGACTGAGAGAGGTGAGCCTAGGTTACTAGGTTACTAAAATCAATGATCAAATCTGATTATCTACTGTATAATGCTCTCACAAACTTATAACCACAAAAAAATAAGATTTAATTCTTTCAATTGCCCTTGTTTTCTATAAATGCATATAAACTAGGGGTGTGCACCGGCCACTTTTCGTGTTTTGTGTTTTGGTTTTGGATCTGGATCTTTCTTCGTGTTTTGGATCTGGATTGGTTTTGCCAAAACCACCCTTCCGTGTTTTGGGTTCTGGGTTTTGTGTTTTGGATCTGTATTTTTTTTTAAAAAAGCATAAAAACAGCTAAAATCACAGAATTTGTAGGTTTTTCTGCTCCTATGCTATTATTAACCTCAATAACCTTAATTTCCACTCATTTCCAGTCTATTCTGAACACCTCACACCTCACAATAGTGTTTTTATGTCCAAAACGTTGCACCGAGGTAGCTGGATGACTATGCTAAGCGACACGAGTGGGCGGCACAAACACGTGACCCATCTAGGCGTGAAACTGCAGTGGCAGACAGGATGGCAGTTTGAAAAACTAGGCCCCAAACTGTACATAATGCAAAGAAAAAAAAGAGGTGCAAGATGGAATTGTCCTTGGGCCCTCCCACCCACCCTTATGTTGTATAAACAGGACATGCACACTTTAACAAACCAATCATTTCAGCGCCAGGGTCTGCCACACAACTGTGGCTGAAATGATTGGTTCGTTTGGGCCCCCACAAAACAAGCTGGCAATTAATGTGTCCCTGCACAAACTGGCTCTATGGAGGCAAGATGTCATCCTCATCCTCCTCATCCACCGATTCCTCACCCTCTTCAGTGTGTACATCTTCATCCTCACAAAGTATTAACTCGTCCCCACTTGAATCCACCACCACAGGTCCCTCTGTACCTTCTGGAGGCTGGTCTCCCTGGAAGAGCTGATAATTCATTTTGATGAACATCATCTTCTCCACATTCTGTGGAAGCAACCTCCTACGCCTTTCGCTGACAAGGTTCCCGGCTGCACTAAACACTCTTTCGGAGTACACACTGGAGGGGGGGCAACTCAGGTAAAATAGAGCCAGTTTGTACAGGGGCCTCCAAATTGCCTCTTTTTCCTGCCAGTACAGGTATGGACTGTCTGCCATGCCTACTTGGATGCTGTCACCGATGTAATCCTCCACCATTCTGTCAATGGTGACAGTATCATATGCAGTGACAGTAGACATGTCAGAAATTGTTGCCAGGTCCTTCAGTCCGGACCAGATGTCCAAACTTGGTCCTGCCTGCCCTGCATCACCGCCAGCGGGTTGCTTAGGATACCTACGTTTTTTCCTGGCAGCCCCAGTTGCAGGAGAAAATGAAGAAGGAGCCGTTGACGTGTCACGTTCCGCTTCAGCTGACAGTGTGTTCACCAGCAGGTCTTTGCACCTCTGCAGGCTTGTGTCGGCCGGAAAGAGAGACACCACATAGGCTTTAAACCTAGGATCGAGCACGGTGGCCAAAACGTAGTGGTCTGATTTCAACAGATTGACCACCCTGGAATCCTGGCAAAGCGAATGAAGGGCTTCATCCACAAGTCCCACATGCCGAGCGGAATCGCTCCATCTTAGCTCCTCCTTCACTTTCTCCAGCTGCTTCTGCAAAAGCCTGATGAGGGGAATGACCTGACTCAAGCTGGCAGTGTCTGAACTGACTTCACGTGTGGCAAGTTCGAAGGGCTGGAGAACCTTGCACAACACGGAAATCATTCTCCACTGCGCTTGAGTCAGTTGCATACCCCCTCCTTTGCCTATGTCATAGGTGGATGTATAGGCTTGTATGGCCTTTTGCTGCTCCTCCATCCTCTGAAGCATATAGAGGGTTGAGTTCCACCACGTCACAACCTCTTGCTTCAGGTGATGGCGGGGCAGGTTCAAGAGTGTTTGCTGGCGCTCCAGTCTTCGGCACGCAGTCGCTGAATGGCGAAAGTGGCCAGAAATTTTTCGGGCCACCCAAAGCGTCTCCTGCACGCCCCTGTCGCTTTTCAGAAAATTCTGCACCACCAAGTTTATTGTGTGAGCAAAACATGGGACGTGCTGGAATTTGCCCAGATGTAATGCCCGCACAATATTGGTGGCGTTGTCAGATATCACAAATCCCCAGGAGAGTCTAAGTGGGGTAAGCCACTGGGCGATGATTTCCCTCAGTTTCTCTAAGAGGTTGTCGGCGGTGTGCCTCTTACTGAAACCGGTGACACACAGCGTAGCCTGCCTTGTAACGAGCTGGTGTTTCTGAGATGCTGCTACTGGTGACGCTGCTGCTGTTGCTGCGTAAGGTGATACATCTACCCAGTGGGCTGTCACAGTCATATAGTCCTTAGTCTGCCCTGTTCCACTTGTCCACATGTCCGTGGTTAAGTGGACATTGTGTACAACGGCATTTTTCAGGACACTGAGGACACTTTTTCTGACATTTCTGTACAGTCTCGGTATCGCCTGCCTAGTGAAGTGGAATCTAGACGGGATTTGGAACCGGGGACACACTACCTCCATCAATTGTCTAAATCCCACTGCACTAATGGCGGATACCGGACGCACGTCTAACACCAACATAGCAGTCAAGGCCTCAGTTATACGTTTTGCTTCAGGATGACTGCTGTCGTACTTCATCCTCCTCGCTAAGGACTGTTGGAGGGTCAATTGTTTAGTAAAAGTAGTGGTGTTCCTACTTCCTCTCTGGGATGATGAACGACTCCCAGCAGCAGCAACAGCAGCAGCGGCAGCAGTAGGCGTAGCAATGCAGGATCCTCCAGAGGAATCCCGGATAGGAGAGTCAGTCATGCCAGTGACATGGCCTGCAGGACTACTTCCGATCCTGACTAAGGAGGAAATTGACGAGGAGGGAGTTGACGGTGTGGTTTGCAGGCGCTTGGATACAACAGGACAACGGGATTTAGGTGTCCCTGGACTGCTTACGGTCTTAGCCAAAGTTTCTGAACTTGACAGTAACTTTTTATGAACGCGCTGCAGGTGCCGTATAAGGGAGGATGTTCCTAGGTGGTTGACGTCCCTACCCCTACTTATTTCACCTTTACATATGGTACATATGGCAAGACAGTTGTTGTCCGGATTTGGATAGAAATATTGCCAGACCAAAGAGGTAGAATGTTTGGTCTTCTGCCCAGGCATGACCGTGATGGGCTTTTTCATCCCACGGACAACAACTGTCTCCCCCGGAGCCTGATTTAAACAAACCACATCACCATCAGAATCCTCCTCGCCAACTTCCTCCTCAGCGCCAGCTACACCAGTATCCTCATCCTGTTGTACTTCAACAGTGACATCTTCAATTTGCATATCAGCAAGTGGACTGTGGGTGCTCCTTTCAGCACTTGCAGGGGGCGTGCAAATGGTGGAAAGAGCCACCTCTTCCCGTCCAGTGCTGGGAAGGTCAGGCATCGCAACCACCACCACACTTGGACTCTCCTTGGGGATTTGTGATATCTTCTTAGAAAGCACAGTTCTTCGCTGTGCTTTTGCCAGCTTAACTCTTTTGATTTTTTTAGTGGGAGGAGGGCTTCCATCGTCATGTGAAGCTGAACCACTAGTCATGAACATACTAGGGATCGACCTTAGCCGTTCCTTGCCACTCTGTGTCGTAAATGGCATATTGGCAAGTTTACGTTTCTCTTCAGCTGATTTAAATGTCTTTTTCAAGGTCATTTTCCTGAACTTTGCCATTTGGGATTGTATGTGCCCTCTACTATGACATTGGGCATCGGCCTTGGCAGACGACGTTGATGGCATGTTTTCGTCTATGTCATGACTAGTGGCAGCAGCTTCAGCACTAGGAGGAAGTGGTTCTTGTTCTTTCTCTATTTTATTTTTATCGGAGAAAGTTTGGTCCTCCATTTATGTTATATCGATTTGATATATACGTGCGGCTAAACACAGAAAATAATTTTTTTTTTGGTTTGGACTGGAGTGTACTTTGTGGGTTACAGCACCCTTTAATGGTCAAGCCAGCCTGCCCTTTACTTATGACACAGGCGCACTCTTGGCACTACTTTGTTGATGCACGTGCGGCTACTGCGCACACAATTCACAAACACAGAAAATAATTTTTTTTTGGTTTGGACTGGAGTGTACTTTCGGGGGTTACAGCACCCTTAACGGTCAAGCCAGCCGGCCCTTTACTTATGACACAGGCGCACGCTTGGCACTACTTTGTTGATGCACGTGCGGCTACTGCGCACACAATTCACAAACACAGAAAATTATTTTTTTTTGGTTTGGACTGGAGTGTACTTTCGGGGGTTACAGCACCCTTTAACGGTCAAGCCAGCCGGCCCTTTACTTATGACACAGGCGCATGCTTGGCACTACTTTGTTGATGCACGTGCGGCTACTGCGCACACAATTCACAAACACAGAAAATAATTTTTTTTTGGTTTGGACTGGAGTGTACTTTCGGGGGTTACAGCACCCTTTAACGGTCAAGCCAGCCGGCCCTTTACTTATGACACAGGCGCACTCTTGGCACTAATTTGTTGATGCACGTGCGGCTACTGCGCACACAATTCACAAACACAGAAAATAATTTTTTTTTGGTTTGGACTGGAGTGAACTTTTGGGGGTTACAGCACCCTTAACGGTCAAGCCAGCCGGCCCTTTACTTATGACACAGGCGCACGCTTGGCACTACTTTGTTGATGCACGTGCGGCTACTGCGCACACAATTCACAAACACAGAAAATAATTTTTTTTTGGTTTGGACTGGAGTGTACTTTCGGGGGTTACAGCAACCTTTAACGGTCAAGCCAGCCGGCCCTTTACTTATGACACAGGCGCACGCTTGGCACTACTTTGTTGATGCACGTGCGGCTACTGCGCACACAATTCACAAACACAGAAAATAATTTTTTTTTGGTTTGGACTGGAGTGTACTTTCGGGGGTTACAGCACCCTTTAACGGTCAAGCCAGCCGGCCCTTTACTTATGACACAGGCGCACTCTTGGCACTACTTTGTTGATGCACGTGCGGCTACTGCGCACACAATTCACAAACACAGAAAATAATTTTTTTTTGGTTTGGACTGGAGTGTACTTTCGGGGGTTACAGCACCCTTTAACGGTCAAGCCAGCCGGCCCTTTACTTATGACACAGGCGCACGCTTGGCACTACTTTGTTGATGCACGTGCGGCTACTGCGCACACAATTCACAAACACAGAAAATAAATTTTTGTTGGTTTGGACTGGAGTGTACTTTCGGGGGTTACAGCACCCTTTAACGGTCAAGCCAGCCGGCCCTTTACTTATGACACAGGCGCACTCTTGGCACTACTTTGTTGATGCACGTGCGGCTACTGCGCACACAATTCACAAACACAGAAAATTATTTTTTTTTGGTTTGGACTGGAGTGTACATTCGGGGGTTACAGCACCCTTAACGGTCAAGCCAGCCGGCCCTTTACTTATGACACAGGCGCACGCTTGGCACTACTTTGTTGATGCACGTGCGGCTACTGCGCACACAATTCATAAACACAGAAAATACGTTTTTTTTGGTTTGGACTGGAGTGTACTTTCGGGGGTTACAGCACCCTTTAACGGTCAAGCCAGCCGGCCCTTTACTTATGACACAGGCGCACGCTTGGCACTACTTTGTTGATGCACGTGCGGTTACTGCGCACACAATTCACAAACACAGAAAATAATTTTTTTTTGGTTTGGACTGGAGTGTACTTTCGGGGGTTACAGCACCCTTTAACGGTCAAGCCAGCCGGCCCTTTACTTATGACACAGGCGCACTCTTGGCACTACTTTGTTGATGCACATGCGGCTACTGCGCACACAATTCACAAACACAGAAAATAATTTTTTTTTGGTTTGGACTGGAGTGTACTTTCGGGGGTTACAGCACCCTTTAACGGTCAAGCCAGCCGGCCCTTTACTTATGACACAGGCGCACGCTTGGCACTACTTTGTTGATGCACGTGCGGCTACTGCGCACACAATTCACAAACACAGAAAATAATTTTTTTTTGGTTTGGACTGGAGTGTACTTTCGGGGGTTACAGCACCCTTTAACGGTCAAGCCAGCCGGCCCTTTACTTATGACACAGGCGCACTCTTGGCACTACTTTGTTGATGCACGTGCGGCTACTGCGCACACAATTCACAAACACAGAAAATAATTTTTTTTTGGTTTGGACTGGAGTGTACTTTCGGGGGTTACAGCACCCTTTAACAGTCAAGCCAGCCGGCCCTTTACTTATGACACAGGCGCACGCTTGGCACTACTTTGTTGATGCACGTGCGGCTACTGCGCACACAATTCACAAACACAGAAAATAAGTTTTTTTTGGTTTGGACTGGAGTGTACTTTCGGGGGTTACAGCACCCTTTAACGGTCAAGCCAGCCGGCCCTTTACTTATGACACAGGCGCACGCTTGGCACTACTTTGTTGATGCACGTGCGGCTACTGCGCACACAATTCACAAACACAGAAAATAATTTTTTTTTGGTTTGGACTGGAGTGTACTTTCGGGGGTTACAGCACCCTTTAACGGTAAAGCCAGCCGGCCCTTTACTTATGACACCGGCGCACTCTTGGCACTACTTTGTTGATGCACATGCGGCTACTGCGCACACAATTCACAAACACAGAAAATATTTTTTTTTTGGTTTGGACTGGAGTGTACTTTCGGGGGTTACAGCACCCTTTAACGGTCAAGCCAGCCGGCCCTTTACTTATGACACAGGCGCACGCTTGGCACTACTTTGTTGATGCACGTGCGACTACTGCGCACACAATTCACAAACACAGAAAATAATTTTTTTTTGGTTTGGACTGGAGTGTACTTTCGGGGGTTACAGCACCCTTTAACGGTCAAGCCAGCCGGCCCTTTACTTATGACACAGGCGCACGCTTGGCACTACTTTGTTGATGCACGTGCGGCTACTGCGCACACAATTCACAAACACAGAAAATAAATTTTTGTTGGTTTGGACTGGAGTGTACTTTCGGGGGTTACAGCACCCTTTAACGGTCAAGCCAGCCGGCCCTTTACTTATGACACAGGCGCACTCTTGGCACTACTTTGTTGATGCACGTGCGGCTACTGCGCACACAATTCACAAACACAGAAAATTATTTTTTTTTGGTTTGGACTGGAGTGTACATTCGGGGGTTACAGCACCCTTAACGGTCAAGCCAGCCGGCCCTTTACTTATGACACAGGCGCACGCTTGGCACTACTTTGTTGATGCACGTGCGGCTACTGCGCACACAATTCATAAACACAGAAAATACGTTTTTTTTGGTTTGGACTGGAGTGTACTTTCGGGGGTTACAGCACCCTTTAACGGTCAAGCCAGCCGGCCCTTTACTTATGACACAGGCGCACGCTTGGCACTACTTTGTTGATGCACGTGCGGTTACTGCGCACACAATTCACAAACACAGAAAATAATTTTTTTTTGGTTTGGACTGGAGTGTACTTTCGGGGGTTACAGCACCCTTTAACGGTCAAGCCAGCCGGCCCTTTACTTATGACACAGGCGCACTCTTGGCACTACTTTGTTGATGCACATGCGGCTACTGCGCACACAATTCACAAACACAGAAAATAATTTTTTTTTGGTTTGGACTGGAGTGTACTTTCGGGGGTTACAGCACCCTTTAACGGTCAAGCCAGCCGGCCCTTTACTTATGACACAGGCGCACGCTTGGCACTACTTTGTTGATGCACGTGCGGCTACTGCGCACACAATTCACAAACACAGAAAATAATTTTTTTTTGGTTTGGACTGGAGTGTACTTTCGGGGGTTACAGCACCCTTTAACGGTCAAGCCAGCCGGCCCTTTACTTATGACACAGGCGCACTCTTGGCACTACTTTGTTGATGCACGTGCGGCTACTGCGCACACAATTCACAAACACAGAAAATAATTTTTTTTTGGTTTGGACTGGAGTGTACTTTCGGGGGTTACAGCACCCTTTAACAGTCAAGCCAGCCGGCCCTTTACTTATGACACAGGCGCACGCTTGGCACTACTTTGTTGATGCACGTGCGGCTACTGCGCACACAATTCACAAACACAGAAAATAAGTTTTTTTTGGTTTGGACTGGAGTGTACTTTCGGGGGTTACAGCACCCTTTAACGGTCAAGCCAGCCGGCCCTTTACTTATGACACAGGCGCACGCTTGGCACTACTTTGTTGATGCACGTGCGGCTACTGCGCACACAATTCACAAACACAGAAAATAATTTTTTTTTGGTTTGGACTGGAGTGTACTTTCGGGGGTTACAGCACCCTTTAACGGTAAAGCCAGCCGGCCCTTTACTTATGACACCGGCGCACTCTTGGCACTACTTTGTTGATGCACATGCGGCTACTGCGCACACAATTCACAAACACAGAAAATATTTTTTTTTTGGTTTGGACTGGAGTGTACTTTCGGGGGTTACAGCACCCTTTAACGGTCAAGCCAGCCGGCCCTTTACTTATGACACAGGCGCACGCTTGGCACTACTTTGTTGATGCACGTGCGACTACTGCGCACACAATTCACAAACACAGAAAATAATTTTTTTTTGGTTTGGACTGGAGTGTACTTTCGGGGGTTACAGCACCCTTTAACGGTCAAGCCAGCCGGCCCTTTACTTATGACACAGGTGCACTCTTGGCACTACTTTGTTGATGCACGTGCGGCTACTGCGCACACAATTCACAAACACAGAAAATAATTTTTTTTTGGTTTGGACTGGAGTGTACTTTCGGGGGTTACAGCACCCTTTAACGGTCAAGCCAGCCGGCCCTTTACTTATGACACAGGCGCACGCTTGGCACTACTTTGTTGATGCACGTGCGGCTACTGCGCACACAATTCACAAACACAGAAAATAATTTTTTTTTGGTTTGGACTGGAGTGTACTTTCGGGGGTTACAGCACCCTTAACGGTCAAGCCAGCTGGCCCTTTACTTATGACACAGGCGCACGCTTGGCACTACTTTGTTGATGCACGTGCGGCTACTGCGCACACAATTCACAAACACAGAAAATAATTTTTTTTTTGGTTTGGACTGGAGTGTACTTTGGGGGTTACAGCACCCTTTAACGGTCAAGCCAGCCGGCCCTTTACTTATGACACAGGCGCACGCTTGGCACTACTTTGTTGATGCACGTGCGGCTACTGCGCACACAATTCACAAACACAGAAAATAATTTTTTTTTGGTTTGGACTGGAGTGTACTTTCGGGGGTTACAGCACCCTTTAACGGTCAAGCCAGCCGGCCCTTTACTTATGACACAGGCGCACGCTTGGCACTACTTTGTTGATGCACGTGCGGCTACTGCGCACACAATTCACAAACACAGAAAATAATTTTTTTTTTGGTTTGGACTGGAGTGTACTTTGGGGGTTACAGAACCCTTTAACGGTCAAGCCAGCCGGCCCTTTACTTATGACACAGGCGCACGCTTGGCACTACTATGTTGATGCACGTGCGGCTACTGCGCACACAATTCACAAACACAGAAAATTATTTTTTTTTTGGTTTGGACTGGAGTGTACTTTCGGGAGTTACAGCACCCTTAACGGTCAAGCCAGCCGGCCCTTTACTTATGACACAGGTGCACGCTTGGCACTACTTTGTTGATGCACGTGCGGATACTGCGCACACAATTCACAAACACAGAAAATAATTTTTTTTTTGGTTTGGACTGGAGTGTACTTTGGGGGTTACAGCACCCTTTAACGGTCAAGCCAGCCGGCCCTTTACTTATGACACAGGCGCACGCTTGGCACTACTTTGTTGATGCACGTGCGGCTACTGCGCACACAATTCACAAACACAGAAAATTATTTTTTTTTTGGTTTGGACTGGAGTGTACTTTCGGGGGTTACAGCACCCTTAACGGTCAAGCCAGCCGGCCCTTTACTTATGACACAGGCGCACGCTTGGCACTACTTTGTTGATGCACGTGCGGCTACTGCGCACACAATTCACAAACACAGAAAATAATTTTTTTTTTGGTTTGGACTGGAGTGTACTTTGGGGGTTACAGCACCCTTTAACGGTCAAGCCAGCCGGCCCTTTACTTATGACACAGGCGCACTCTTGGCACTACTTTGTTGATGCACGTGCGGCTACTGCGCACACAATTCACAAACACAGAAAATAATTTTTTTTTGGTTTGAACTGGAGTGTACTTTCGGGGGTTACAGCACCCTTAACGGTCAAGCCAGCCGGCCCTTTACTTATGACACAGGCGCACGCTTGGCACTACTTTGTTGATGCACGTGCGGCTACTGCGCACACAATTCACAAACACAGAAAATAATTTTTTTTTGGATTGGACTGGAGTGTACTTTTGGGGGTTACAGCACCCTTTAACGGTGAAGCCAGCCGGCCCTTTACTTATGACACAGGCGCACGCTTGGCACTACTTTGTTGATGCACGTGCGGCTACTGCGCACACAATTCACAAACACAGAAAATAATTTTTTTTTGGTTTGGACTGGAGTGTACTTTCGGGGGTTACAGCACCCTTTAACGGTCAAGCCAGCCGGCCCTTTACTTATGACACAGGCGCACGCTTGGCACTACTTTGTTGATGCACGTGCGGCTACTGCGCACACAATTCACAAACACAGAAAATAATTTTTTTTTGGTTTGGACTGGAGTGTACTTTCGGGGGTTACAGCACCCTTAACGGTCAAGCCAGCTGGCCCTTTACTTATGACACAGGCGCACGCTTGGCACTACTTTGTTGATGCACGTGCGGCTACTGCGCACACAATTCACAAACACAGAAAATAATTTTTTTTTTGGTTTGGACTGGAGTGTACTTTGGGGGTTACAGCACCCTTTAACAGTCAAGCCAGCCGGCCCTTTACTTATGACACAGGCGCACGCTTGGCACTACTTTGTTGATGCACGTGCGGCTACTGCGCACACAATTCACAAACACAGAAAATAATTTTTTTTTGGTTTGGACTGGAGTGTACTTTCGGGCGTTACAGCACCCTTTAACGGTCAAGCCAGCCGGCCCTTTACTTATGACACAGGCGCACGCTTGGCACTACTTTGTTGATGCACGTGCGGCTACTGCGCACACAATTCACAAACACAGAAAATAATTTTTTTTTTGTTTTGGACTGGAGTGTACTTTGGGGGTTACAGAACCCTTTAACGGTCAAGCCAGCCGGCCCTTTACTTATGACACAGGCGCACGCTTGGCACTACTTTGTTGATGCACGTGCGGCTACTGCGCACACAATTCACAAACACAGAAAATTATTTTTTTTTTGGTTTGGACTGGAGTGTACTTTCGGGGGTTACAGCACCCTTAACGGTCAAGCCAGCCGGCCCTTTACTTATGACACAGGTGCACGCTTGGCACTACTTTGTTGATGCACGTGCGGCTACTGCGCACACAATTCACAAACACAGAAAATAATTTTTTTTTTGGTTTGGCCTGGAGTGTACTTTGGGGGTTACAGCACCCTTTAACGGTCAAGCCAGCCGGCCCTTTACTTATGACACAGGCGCACGCTTGGCACTACTTTGTTGATGCACGTGCGGCTACTGCGCACACAATTCACAAACACAGAAAATAATTTTTTTTTTGGTTTGGACTGGAGTGTACTTTCGGGGGTTACAGCACCCTTAACGGTCAAGCCAGCCGGCCCTTTACTTATGACACAGGTGCACGCTTGGCACTACTTTGTTGATGCACGTGCGGCTACTGCGCACACAATTCACAAACACAGAAAATAATTTTTTTTTTGGTTTGGACTGGAGTGTACTTTCGGGGGTTACAGCACCCTTAACGGTCAAGCCAGCCGGCCCTTTACTTATGACACAGGCGCACGCTTGGCACTACTTTGTTGATGCACGTGCGGCTACTGCGCACACAATTCACAAACACAGAAAATAATTTTTTTTTTGGTTTGGACTGGAGTGTACTTTCGGGGGTTACAGCACCCTTAACGGTCAAGCCAGCCGGCCCTTTACTTATGACACAGGCGCACGCTTGGCACTACTTTGTTGATGCACGTGCGGCTACTGCGCACACAATTCACAAACACAGAAAATAATTTTTTTTTGGTTTGGACTGGAGTGTACTTTCGGGGGTTACAGCACCCTTTAACGGTCAAGCCAGCCGGCCCTTTACTTATGACACAGGCGCACGCTTGGCACTACTTTGTTGATGCACGTGCGGCTACTGCGCACACAATTCACAAACACAGAAAATATATTATTTTTTTAGCACTTGGGGGGAGCACCCCTGATGGACAGAGCACCCCCTGGACAACACTACAGCACTCCTTTAGGACTGGGACACTGCACAGGACTTTGGAGTGGACACAGCCCCTATGGAGAACTGACTGCACAACACAGTCCTGCCAGCCCCTATGGACTTTGAAGTAGTGGACACAGCCCCTATTAACAACAGCAGCACAGCACAACACAGCCAGCCCCTATGGACTTTGAAGTAGTGGACAACAGCAGCACTACACTACACTACACTACACAGCCCTAACTCCCACCCTCCCTCTTCACTGTCCACAGCCGAGTGAGAAAATGGCGCCGACGCGGGTACCTTATATAGGATCCAAAACCCGCGAGACTCGGAAGGCGGGATGATGACGTTTTGCCTCGATTTCAGATCCGAGTCAGGCGGGAAAAGTCGAGCCTGACTCGGATCGGACTCAGATCGGGGGGGCTCGGGGGGGTTCGGATTTCAGAAATCCGAACCCGCTCACCCCTAATATAAACTACAGTATATAATTACCTTCCACGCATTCATTTAACCATTCTTACCATACATTGTACTGTACTTGCACCACTATCCTGTGTTAAGTTAATTCATGTTTTTATTACTTGTCTCTCAATGCATTATTTAGTTACCTAAATAAAGACTATATAAAAATCTTATATATGGACTCAATGTTAATAAATGTGTCAGTGATAAAAGCACATTTGCTTTTACAAATCATTGCATATAAAATATATGTGCATTATATATTTAGCTTGTACTTATGGAAAATTAGTACTTACAGATATATGTTAAAATTCCGTCATCTTGATCTCACTACAGATAAAGGGTGTGACATTGGGGTGAATAAATTGCTTCTTCATGCTCAATATCACACCCTTTATCTGTAGTGAGATCAAGATGACGGAATTTTAACATATATCTGTAAGTACTAATTTTCCATAAGTACAAGCTAAATATATAATGAATAAAAGAGGAAAAAATATAACACCCCATTAACTGGGTATTTTCAGAACTGTGTAGTGTTATATTTTTTCCTCTTTTATTCACAAGTAATTCAGATAACTTAAATGCCATTTGTAGGGTTCAGTTAAATATATATGCTATCATTTAAATGTCCAAATTGGTTTTTACTGAAATGAAAAAATAGAATCTAGGTTTGTTACTTTCCGATTTAAACTTATTAGTTAACTCTATAATAAAATCACTGTGTTTTCATAGGTAATTAAATAAATGTTTTTGAATGACTGAGCTTATAAACAGAATTCACATTTATTTTTATATTATTATAACAAAATACACAGATTAGCAATAATATTAAATCAAAATAAGCAAATATCTCTTGATCATACTGTAAGTATTGTATTTATGACAAGAAATTTCTCTATCATGAGCTAAACTCCAAACTGTCAAACTGCATCTCTATGCTATTTTTATACATTAGCAAATTCAGGGCATCAATCATTGTCAGTGATAGTATAGTTGTTTAAGAACACAGTAGAGTACGTATCATGTCTAAAGCAAGAGGAGTTATTGAAGTCTCAGGGCCATATTCAATTAGAAGTGAAAAGTCTGAGGTCAGACATTTCGCCGTCATCGCAGGTTTTTCTGGGGATAAAGTATCGGGCGCGTGCCCACTTATCCCCGTATTCAATTAGGAATCAGCAAAAACGGGACCCGGCAAAAAGGGAAGTATCGAAAAGTCCAGTCACTTTTGGGGAAATCAGCCTGTCACCCCCCCCAAAATATGGTCTGACATGGGCGATCACTATGGGCACCCCGGAATTTGCCTGCTAAAGGTATTTGGGTGTTTTAAACAGTGTCGTGCTTTTATGCGTCTTTGAAAATGTGGTGAAGAATAGAAATTAGCAACATTTTTGGGGGAAAACAACTAGTCCCATCAAATTTGGGGTACATGAAATTGGGTGCAAGCATATTTTGCAGTCCCTAAAGTGAACTTTAAAAATTCTTCAAAATCCACCTGCCGCAACCAACTGCAACCAAAAAAACACCTGACGCATACTTGTGGACTGCCCTGAGTTTATTTCGCTAGTTTTTACGTTTGTCTCCAAACTTTTTTTTTCATCCCCAAAATGAAACCACTTTTTTTGGGGTGTTCTATGGTATTTTTGACACAGATTACTTTTAGGGAACATTCCAAGGGCTGCAGGGTACTTTTTTAAAGTGCACCCCAAAACCCCAATTCTGCACTTTTTTCGCCACCTATTCATAGGCGAAAAGTTATCCCAAGTTTTTGTCAAAGACTTTTCGCACCTGCCTAATTGAATATGGCCCTCAGTCTATGAGACCTATTTAGTAATGGTCACGAGTTTGCCCACTAATTAACAATTGTTATTGTCACTATTTGCAGCAATAACGTTAACTGGGAAATTTACCATTACAGTCATGCACATCTGATAGGAAGCTGTCCTGAAGATTACTTTGCCCCATTCACTGTTCCTTATTAGAAAAACAAAATAGTTGTATGTAATGTGCATGTGTGTCCATCGTTCCATGCATGGAGACAATCCATGCTGCTGGCGAGGGATCCAAAGAGGAGTAAGTAACTTTGCACCTTAGCAAAACCATGCTATACTGCAGGTGGGACAGTTTTAATTTAACTAGGGGTGTGCATCGTGCCACTTTTCGTGTTTTGCTTTTGGATCTGGATCTTTCTTCGTGTTTTGGATCTGGATTGGTTTTGCAAAAACCACCCTTCCATGTTTTGGATTCTGGGTTTTGTGTTTTGGATCTGTATTTTTTTGGAAAAAAGCATAAAAACAGCTATTATTAACCTCAACAACATTCATTTCCACTCATTTCCAGTCTATTCTGAACACCACACACCTCACAATATTGTTTTTAAACCAAAAGGTTGCACCGAGCTGGATGACTAAGCTAAGTGACACAAGTGGGCGGCGCAAACACGTGGCCCATCTAGGAGTGGCACTGTAGTGTCAGACAGGATGGCAGTTTGAAAAACTAGGCCCCAAAGAGTACATAATGCAAAGAAAAAAAGAGGTGCAAGACAGACTTATCCTTGGGCCCTCCCACCCACCCTTATGTTGTATATACAGGAAATGCACACTTTAACAAACCAATCATTTCAGCGCCAAAGTCTGCCACACGAGTGGCTGAAATGATTGGTTCATTTGGGCCCCCACAAAACAAGCTGGCAATTAATCGATCCCTGCACAAACTGACTCTACAGAGGCAAGATGTCGTCCTCATCCTCATCCACCGATTCCTCACCCTCTTCAGTGTTGTGTACATTCTCATCCTCACAGAGTATTAATTCGTCCCCACTGGAATCCACCACCACAGGTCCCTCTGTACTTTCTGGAGGCTGGTCTTCCTGGAACAATTAATAATTCATTTTGATGAACATCATCTTCTCCACATTTTGTGGAAGCAACCTCCTATGCCTTTCGCTTACAAGGCTCCCGGCTGCACTAAAAACTCTTTCGGAGTACACACTGGAGGGGGGGCAACTTAGGTCAAATAGAGCCAGTTTGTACAGGGGCCTTAAAATTGCCTCTTTTTCCTGCCAGTATAGGTATCCTGGCAAAGCAGTATCCTGGCAAAGCAAATGAAGGGCTTCATCCACAAGTCCCACATACCGAGCGGAATTGCTCCATCTTAGCTCATCCTTCACTTTCTCCAGCTGCTTCTGCAAAAGCCTAATGAGGGGAATGACCTGACTCAAGCTGGCAGTGTCTGAACTGACTTCACGTGTGGCAAGTTCAAAGGGCTGGAGAACCTTGCACAACATGGAAATCATTCTCCACTGCACTTGAGTCAGGTGCATACCCCCTCCTTTGCCTATGTCATAGGTGGATGTATAGGCTTGAATGGCCTTTTGCTGCTCCTCCATCCTCTGTAGCATATAGAGGGTTGAGTTCCACCGCGTTACAACCTCTTGCTTCAGGTGATGGGAGTGCAGGTTCAAGAGTGTTTGCTGGCGTAAAAGCCTTTGGAATGCAGTCACTGAATGGCGAAAGTGGCCCGAAATTTTTCAGGCCACCCAAAGTGTCTCCTGCACGCCGATGTCATTTTTAAAAGAATTCTGCACCACCAAATTTATTGTGTGAGTAAAACATGGGACGTGCTGGAATTTGCCCAGATATAATGCCCGTGCAATATTGGTGGTGTTGTCAGTTATCACAAATCCCCAGGAGAGTCTAAGTGGGGTAAGTCATTGGGCGATGATTTCCCTTCGTTTCTCTAAGAGGTTGTCGGCGGTGTGCCTCTTACTGAAACCGGTGATACACAACGTAGCCTACCTTTGAACAAGCTGGCATTTCTGAGATGCTGCTATTGGTGATGCTGCTGTTGTTGCTGCATAAGGCGATACATCTACCCAGTGGGCTGTCACAGTCATATAGTCCTTAGCCTGTTCCACTTGTCCACATGCCCATGGTTAAGTGGACATTGGGTACAACTGCATTTTTTAGCACACTGAGGACACTTTTTCTGACGTCTCTGTACATTCTCGGTATCGTCTGCCTAGTGAAGTGAAATCTATATGGGAATTGGTACCTGGGACACACTACCTCCATCAATTGTCTAAATACCACTGCACTATTAGTGGTTACTGGATGCACATCTAACACCAACATAGCTGTCAAAGCCTCAGTTATTCGCTTTGCAACAGGATGACTGCTGTCATACTTCATCCTCCTCGCAAAGGACTGTTGGATGGTCAATTGTTTAGTAAAGGAAGTAGTGGTGTTCCAACTTCCTCTCTGGGATGATGAACGACTCCTAGCAGCAACAGCAGCAGCACCAGCAGTAGGCGTAGCAATGCAGGATCCTAGGAGGAATCCTGGATAGGAGAGGAATCAGCCAGTGACATGGCCTGCAGGACTACTTCTGATCCTGATTGAGGAGGAAATTGACAAGGATGGAGTTGCTGGTGTGGTTTGCAGGTGCTTGGAAACAACAGGGCAAAGGGATTTAGGTGTCCCTGGACTGCTTACGGTCTTAGCCACAGTTTCTGAAATTGACAGTAACTTTTTATGAATGCGCTGCAAGTGATGTATAAGGGAGGATGTTCCTAGGTGGTTAACGTCCTTACACCTACTTATTACACCTTTACATAAGATACATATGGCAAGACAGTTGTTGTCCGGATTTGGATAGAAATATTTCCAGACCAAAGAGGTGAATTTTTTGGTTTTCTGCCCAAGCATGATGATGGGCTATTTAATCAACTGTCTCCCCCCAGTGCCTGATTTAAACAAACCACATCACCATCAGAATCCTCGTCAACTCCATCCTCAGCGCCAGCTACACCAATATCCTCATCCTGTTGTACTTCAACAGTGACATCTTAAATTTGAATATCAGCAACTGGACAGTGGGTGCTCCTTCTAGCACCCTTGCAGAGGGTGTGCAAATGGTGGAAGGAGCAACTTCTTCCCATCCAGTGTTGGGAAGGTCAGGCATCACAACTGTCGACACACTTGTGACTCCTTGGGGATTTGTAATATCTTCTTAGAACTCACAGTTCTTTGCTGTGCTTTTGTCAGCTTAACTCTTTTCATTTTTGTAGCAGGAAGAATAGGGCTTCCATCATCATGTGAAGCTGAACCACTAGTCATGTACATAGGCCAGGACCTTAGCTGTTCATTGCCACTCTGTGTCGTAAATGGCATTTTGGCAAGTTTACGTTTCTCCTCAGATGATTTCAATTTTTTTTATTGGGTCATTTTACTGAACTTTGACTTTTTGGATTTTACATGCCCTCTACTATGACATTGGGCATCGGCCTTGGCAGATGACGTTGCTGGCATTTCATCATCTATGTCATGACTAGTGGCAGCAGCTTCAGCACTAGGAGGAAGTGGTTCTTGATCTTTCCATATTTTATCCTCCAAATTTTTGTCCTCCATTATTTTTATGGAATGCATTATTTTTATGGAGTGAATAACCTCTGTAAAAATTATTTGGATGAAGGGCAACTTACACCACACAGGGCAGCCCCTGTAAACATTATTTGGATGAAGGGCAGCTTACACCACACAGGGCAGCCCCTGTAAAAAATATTTGGATGAAGGGCAGTTTACACCACACAGGGCAGTCCCTGTAAAAATTATTTGGATGTAGGGCAGCATACCCCTACACCACACAGGGCAACCCCTGTAAAAATTATTTGGACTGAATATACAGCACAGGACAGCACCATTGGACTGGAATGGACTGATACAGCAGAGCAGATCACCCCCAGACTGATACAGCAGCACATCACCACTGGACTGGACTGATACAGCAGAGCAGGTTACCCCCAGTCTGATACAGCATCACAGCACCAATGGACTGGACTAATACAGCAGAGCAGGTCACCCCCAGACTGATACAGCAGCACAGCACCACTGGACTGGACTGATACAGCAGAGCAGGTCACCCTCAGACTGATACAGCACCACTGGACTGGACTGATAAAGCAGAGCAGGTTGATACAGCAGAGCCACTTTCCTACAGACGCTACACTAGACGTGCTCTCACTACACTCTCCAGGACTGGAGTTAAGATGGCGGAGCGGGAGGCACGAAATGTGGTCTGGGTCTCACGAGAATCCGACACCAGGATGATGTTTTGCCTCGTTCCAGGAACTGAGTCTGGCGGAAAAACCCGAGCCGGACTCAGTTCCTGGCTCGGATCGGGGGGGCTCGGGGGGTTCTGATTTTGAAAATTCGAACCCGCTCATGCCTAGTTTTAACATGTGTAGAGAATTTAGATGTGAGAGGGATGTGTACAAACTGAAAGCTAAAGCTAAATTGCTGTGTTAAAATAAAGCTGTGCAGTATTTGTGGGTTGCATGCAAAAGCATCCAGTACTTACCCAGCATGCAAAAAATTTTTTATTTTCACCAGGTGCAAATTTATTTGCTCTTTTCTGCATTTATCCCACCTCAGCAACAGGCCCTATATGTGATAGCTAATGCTAATGGGATCTAACTGTAAAAGGTAAGGGTTTTGGGGCTTGATAAATTGGTGCAGATCACAGTCAACATTGAGAACACAGATTTGAGTAAATTGCCAAAACACAAAAAAATGCATTAATCAGGAATTTCCACATGTTTTTTTCTTAATAAATATGGTTAATATATTTGTGATTTGGATGAGCTCATTTCTAAAAATCACAATTTCATTTTGATGGTACAGTGGGCTTGATTCAGCAAGCAACGCAAAAGGAGAGAACGCATGCACTTGGCCGATGTTTTTGTACTGCGCATGTGTATGCATTGCACTGTGCATGTGCGAACTAGCCAGTGCGATTGGGTAAGCGTACGCAGACTACATGCAGCTTGTACGCAGACCCCTTCCGATATTGATTTACAGGAAGTGCCATTTGTGGATGGTGACGGGGCGTGGTCGAGCAAACGCAGATTTGCCTGGGTGTTGGGACGCCATTTTAGGGGCATCCATAATTAATCCAGTGCGGCAACAAATGCAGTGATGATACTCCAAGCACACAGGAAGTTTACAAAATCCTGCACGAGGTCTAGTCAACCACTATTATGCAAATGTGGTTGATGTTTCTCGATGTTACCAATGTTTATGGTATCTTGCGTACTGACCAGGCTTTGAGTAAAGGGAGATGGGTGGCTTAATATATGGCTGAACGTCTGCATCTTGTGCTGCTATCTCTGTGCTTATGCATTGATTAGCATATTCTCACAGTGGACGGGTGTATGCTTTCTCTCCGTTGCGTTCTTTGATGAATCAGATCCAATATGCATTAAAAAGTACACTTGAGAGAAAAATACATTAAAATGGAATGGGATTGAAATGCTGGAGGCTGTTTAGCTGCCAGTTCAAATCCCGACAGCAGATGCTCGACAGGATCAAGATCCCGACAGGGGCAGGGAAGTACCCAAACCACCTCTGTCCACCCCCTAACCCTAACCCTCCCTTAGTGGTGCCTAACCCTTTCCTCCCCCCTTAGTGCCTAACCCTAACCCCCCTTACCACTCCCTAAACCTAACCCTCCTAGGGGGGCTACCTAACCCTGCCCCATAGGGGTGCCGAACCCTAATCTCCCCCCTCCCAAACCTAACCCTAACCCCACTAGACTCCCTTATCCTAACCCTCCGCCCCCACTCGCGGCTAATGCTAAGGGCGCTCCACACTTACCTTAATTCGGGATGGCATCCTCGGCGTTCTGGCATCAGGATTATGATAGGCGTCGGTATTTCGATGCCTATCATAAATCCCTAGCTCGCATTTCGCTGTCGGGATTGTGACCAGGCGGCCTTGCGGACGCCGGTCACATATCTACATCCCATTAAAATCGATGGTTTGCCACAGGAAACAGTTTTTATGAACAGGGAAAAAGCAAGCTATGATTATCTTCTTATATTTCAGAACTGTTGTTTCATCACTCACAACAAAACTAATAGCCACCTAAAGTGTTTTATATTTGATTAGCATGTAAAATATATCTTTCTAGGCAAAGCAAAACATACAGAACAAGCCAATGTGTTTATTTTGTATTGCTATTAGTCCGAAATTTGCTGCTCCATCTATAAATTCCATCATCACAGCAAACACACATCTTATACTTTTTTAGCAATGTCATACAGTTTAATAATAGTGGAAATAATTTCTTAAAAACTATGAATAGTGTGATAGAATCACAAACCCCCACCACCAACGGTTTATTATGATGCCATTATTTAAGGTGGGTACACACTGCACAGATATATTTGCAGATCAAGTGATCAGCAGATATAGCTGCAGATGATGGTCGTTCATACACACTGAATAACCATCATCTGCTTCTGGCCGCGGGTCCCGCTGGCTGGGGGGTGTGTCCCGCCACCCTCTTTGCAGCCTCAGATGCATGTGTACGGGCACACTGGCCGATGGACAGATATATCAGCACAGCCAACACAATATGTCTGTGAACGACGTCGTTCACAGACATATTGCTGGTACACACTGGCTGACGGGTCAATCTATTAATTGTCAATCAATTCATCGGCCAATACACCTGTCAGTGTGTACCCAGTGTGCCTATCACAGTTATGCCGTAGCCCAATACTGCATTATCAGCTAGATGCAGGGGCGTATCTATAATGGGTGCAGGGTGTGTGGTGCACACGGGCCCCCGGATCCAGGGGGTCCCGCACTGCACACCCTGCAACCATACTTTGTATTACTTACCTCTCCGACGTCCCGCGTCAGGTCTCCCAGCGCTGTTCAAATGCCGTAAAATGGCCACCATGGCCATTCTTCCGACGTTTTAAGCATGCGCTGTGAGGAGATCGCTTGGAAAATGACGGCCGCATCACTTTCCTGGCAATCTGCAAATGCGTAATAGACCCTGGGCACACTCTAGTGCCGAGTGTCTATTGATTCTGCAGTGGTCAGCCAGCCATGTCAGTCATGTGCATCCCCCGGAACGGGCCCCCTCGTTTCTAAAGACGCCCCTGGTTAGATGCTATCTCCATGTTGGCTAACCATAAAAAGGTTGATCTGAAGTTGTTTAAACATATGATTTATTAAGTTGGCTCTCATTTTCCCATATTTTTTAAACATATTTGTGTGGCCAACAAAAGATAACCGAAGTTCAGATAGATCAGAGGGCACATAAACCCCTAGTCAGTGATGCGTGGGGTTAATAAAGTTAGGTAGCGGAGTGTTAGTTTTTATGGTCAGATTGACATTAGGTTAGGATTGGTGGAGTGTTGTGCAAGGGGTGTGGTTAACAGGAGTGTGGGTAGGTCTGTAAGGTTAAACAGCCTCTTTGGAATCTGATCTCTAGCTGTTCAGTCGCAGGTTGTAGAGTTCTTATTGTATTTCTTTTATTTCTTCCTTTCTACTTTATTCTTCACCTCTCTATACTCTTTCTATTTCTGCATATTTATTTTTCTCTTTCTCTGTTCTCTCTAGCTTACCTGCAGTACGTCTAGCCCCAGCATCCCCCTTTCTGCCCCTACCCAGCTGGCTGATGCTGCCGGGCGGGGGTCATGTCCCCTAATTAGTACTCGCTATTCCCCGCTCATCTGTGGTTACTAGATGGCGGCGCCGGTCCTCCCGACACTTTGTCTCTGCGGGCGCGGCTAGTACTATAGCAGCCACGCAATCCCACGCGTGCCGCCATCGTGGTCGCGCGCAGCACATCTTCTACGGAGACGCTCATACACATAGGCCGTGCCCGGCCTGCGGCGTTAGGTGGCGGGGTATGAGGCACGGCCGCGTGGTGCGGGACCCGGGGGCCTGTCATGGCGCCGGCTCCCTTCACAGCAGTGGGGGGCAGAGTCACGGCCATCTTCTGGCCCAGGGGGAGGGGCGAGCAGCCATCTTCCCGGTTCAGGGGAAGGAATAATAGCACATGGTCTGCTTTCCATCTAGTGTTCCCCATAGCAGCCCCTGTCCCCTTTCTTGGGAGTGCCCAGTTAGATCCCCAGGGACAGCGGGCTACAAACAAGGGTTGGTGCAGTATGGTCTGCCTGATGTCATGGGGGTTTTGTCATGGCACAGTACGTTTGCTGCTATGGGGTTTTTTCACATAGTGGCCACTATACCCCTCACAGCTGGTGGGGGGGGCTGCTAGTCACAATGCAGGTAACAGTATGTAAAGGTTGTGGGGTTCAAACCCAGGGATAGCCTTTTTTATTACGATATATTTTGGTACTATTTACAGTTCCAGCTGGTCATGATGGTGCGGCCGCACTGTATCCTGGGACTATTTCCGGACAGCTGGTGGCAGTGGGGGTGCTTTTTCACCCCTACGTTCTCTGTAGTCTGGGGGTGCGGGGTAGTCTTGGCACCTCGGTTGTGTCTGCGTTATGCATCACTCTGCCTCAGCAGTTAAATAATATGGTCGGCCTCGCCCTCCACTGTTTGTCTTTTATGCAAGCATAGAGTACTTTGTAGTTTATGCACATTTCATGATATGGGCCAGATGATGCATAGGGGGGTATGGGTGCTATTCAGTGATCCTTATTTAATTAGATGGTATATGGTTACACCTGTGGGAGTTACAGTACGCATCAGTTATCCTACAGCATATTATATTAATAAATAACGGTGGGAGACTGTGGTCTTATTATCTGGTTGCAGGCTAGGAGCAGTTCTCCAGCGCTCATTACAGACGCAGCTCCGGGGCTGGGCTGTGGGAATATGTAATTTCAGTGTGGGGAGGTTTCCTCACGTCTCTGTGTCAGGAGTCGGCGGTCTTTTGCTCGCTTTCTATTTGTTTATTGTTAGGGCTTATTTCATACGTAACCCACGACTACACATACGTGGCGTATCTCGTTTCTCGGCCACGGCCTTTTTCCTCATTAGGCTTACCAGCCCACCCCCTCACAGCCTTTATTGGGTCTACTCACAGTCGGCTGGTCGGTGTCAACTAAACCAATTTTAATTATTTAGTCATAAAAAAAAAAAAACAGTTTTGTTAATCAATACTAATGTCAGGGCACTTATTTCATAAATAACTGCAGTGATTGCGATATATGTTGAATGCGTTGTATCAAACGTTCACAAAAGCCAGCATGTCAGAAACCGTGCCTTTGTTTTGCGGTTCTTCTGTACGTTTTATTATTAAATCTATTGCGTGATAGATTTTTGTCATATGGCATTCATGTAATACAGCTAACATTGTATTCATGTGCATTGTTGACATTCAAAATTTATAAGCAGTAGCGCATATAGACATATTATTTTAATATTAAAACAAACATTTATTAAAATCTGAATAAGACCGTATCATCCATCAAACTCATTTATTACAGCAAAACATTTGTGTGTAGTCAAGCCCATAGTTAAGGATATAAGTGCTGCAGAGTTGCATGTATAAGTACGATATGTATCATGGGGTATTCATATTTAAGCTATCACAGAGGTGTTCTTGCACATTACTAATAGCACGCTAATATATACTTTCTGTTTCTTAAATGTACTATTTTACATTACATGGGTGTGTTAGGGCATGTCTTGGGTCCCTTTGAACACATAAGGGCTTCATGCTTGCCCCGCTTCCCCTCCCAACATGTGCGCTAGTTGGAATCAGTTTGCGAATGGTATCACGGGCTCATAAGCTATATCAAGTATTGGGAACCTATCATCTCTTCTGTTATTCTTTACTTGTTTACTTGCTTTATCTGTTATAAAATGTTTGGACCACCTTTTGGTCATAAGTGTCCATATGATTTCCCCTTCTACTTTCTGTAGCTGAATTGTATTGATCCCCGTACAGTAATTCATACTCTTTACCTGTAGCAGGGGCTCGTGCGTGCTGTACAACTTAATGACTGGGTCATTTTTCTTTTGTCCGTATAATTCTCCCTAATACTTTTGGTAGTGGTATTACATTTATTCTTACAGATTTATGCCCCCCCCTCCCCACCCCCTTTTTTCCTATGCCAGCGCTCGCGGTTTGTTTGTTTTCTTACCCATGGGGGGTGTTATTTCCATACTGTTTTAATTTGGCTGCTCTGTCTAATACATCGTGCGGTCATACATAAGGTACGTTCATGCGATAGCTGCTGGCATGATTGCACATATCCCCTCAGTGGTCCAGTTCCTCCTCAGATGCAGTATCTGACCTTTGGGAATATTTGTTTTATATTTTACATTTGGGTGTGAACAATTTTCATATTCCGAATATTGTTCATAGGAGTTAGGCGTGCTACACATGTTTGTGTTGCAGTCTCATACCTATTCCAATTGAGACCTAATCATATATATATTTATCTTACATACAGTACAAGTTTGACCTAGTTCACTCCCACATGCAACGCTCTTCAAAATACAACATATCTCATATTTACCCCCCCCGTTTATTTTACAAATATATGTGCATAGAACTTAGGGAGCTACACAAATTACATTGCATTCTCATTCATATAAAAAGCTAATCATATATACACTTTCATCGGGAAACAAGGTTGACCCGAGTCCACCACCCCCAATTACAACGCTCTTCAAAGCACACGATATCTTATACACAACCTTTGTAGTATCGGGACACGCCTGGCTGGGGTTACCCTGAGCTGCGAGTTGTGGTCTCCTAATGGCTTGTTGAAGTGCGGTCAGTGTTTATGTGGGGTTGCCAATATAAGGGAATACTACTTTCCTCTATTCAGGTGCCATCGCTGCGCTGCGGTGTCTGTGGGGGTGTTTTGTGGCCACTGCTGTCACAACAGTTGGGGGGCTCTGTTCACAACAGTTGTGGGCATTGTTTGCCCCTCCTCCCCCCCCCCTCCCCTTTACCCAGCATCCGCCATGTCAGCACGCCGAGTCCACTTATTCAGCAGTTAGGTTTGATTTGCAGCTGTGGCTCCTGGTGTATCGTTGCTTTTTGCACTGCTGTACCTGCACATTGCATGAATACAGGGGACCCTGGAGTTCAATACTGCCTCTGTTTTCTCTTTTGTTTCAGACATCAATGCAGCTGGATCCCTTCCTACCGCCACCCCAGGGATCAATTTTGTCACTTCTGTTGTCAGGAATGGAGTCATCAGCACAGATGATACCCCGTATAATTCGCAAGCCGCCATGGAGAGTTTTCGCATGTCGCTCCTTGGCTCCTCAGTCCTATGATTGCCTATCAAGACTTTGTGGCAGCAGTGAGAGACTTTCTTGCAGTCTCAGCTTGGCAGGGGATACAGGCTCTGTGATGATGGAAGTCCTACACCTATATTCATGTGGACTTATGATGTGTTATGTTTGTTTGTGGACTTGAGTGCTCCGGCCAACTCGCCACATTTCCGGTGAGGGTCTCGAGGGATTTTGCCCTATTTTTTGCCCTGCGCAGGACAACGTTTAGCTTATACAAATAGTTAAACTGTATGACATATAACAAAATGAACATGAGAATGACATTATCTACGAAAATAAAAGATCCAGCAGGTTTTTTGTCGGTTTTTACCTCGGGTCAAGTCCTCCTCCCCCCCTCTTCCCCTCCCCCCATTTCCTCCCTCTGCTATACGTCATAGTCACCGTACTCATGTGTATTTCATGTATGGCGGGTGGTTTCCAGGATTGCAGCTAATTTTGTTTATCGGACACTAGTTTATATTGGTCGGGTCAGCCCGTTTTTGCTAGTATGGGTTGGAAGCCATTAGTGCCCTGTATCTAGAGAGCAGCGGAGGACTTTGGTTCTCTTTTGGTCTTAGTGATTCACCTAGGAGGAAAAGATATGTGCCGGTGGATATCGCTTGACTTGCGGCGCACTATGGTGCGTGATTTCAGTAGTTTGCTTGGTCTTTGGCCTGAAGCTGTTATGATATTGTCCGATGTTGTGCTAGGTTTTTCCTGGTAACGGAGGTATATGGTCGGGGGGGGAGTAGAATTGTGGTGCATCCACCTTTGATGGGGGGTACAAGATGCCCAGCTATTTCGCAGGGATGGGGTTCACCTCGCGGAGTAGGGGCAAAATTTCAATTATACAGTGTTTTTTGTCAGTGTTGAAAGGTTTAGAGAGTAGGTTGTATGGTGGCGGGCACGTTCCATTACTGGGAACATGCGTGGCGGGAAAGAACGGCAGTGTCTATAAAGCATCCACCTTGCTGCAGTATGAGCGGTGCGCCCCCTTCAATGCACTGGTTAGGCTTATTTTACCCTACAGGGGTCAGAGGCACCTCTCGTCGGAGAGGGCTAAAATAGTGCTTTGGGATGGGGCTGGATACCGTTTCACTTGCCAGAGAGGGATATCGGCCCTTGCAAGTTTTATATCACTATTACACTTGAATTGGGATATTGGCCCGTTCAGTGAGTATTTTACATCCTTGCATACGTCAAGTGTGGGGCGTCAGGTTACTGGCCGTTCTTTCTTATGCCACCATACTCTGATTGTAAATTAAATAAAGCCGACCATATATTTTAGATCGCATATATACTTGGTCTGTCTCTTTATTTAATTTAAGCTTGGTTTAATAACTTTATGGTTGCACGCATTATCTGACGATAGGGAGTTTAAGATAACCGAAGTTCGGATAGATCAGAGGGCACATAAACCCCTAGTCAGTGATGCGTGGGGTTAATAAAGTTAGGTAGGGGAGTGTTAGTTTTTATGGTCAGATTGACATTAGGTTAGGATTGGTGGAGTGTTGTGCAAGGGGTGTGGTTAACAGGAGTGTGGGTAGGTCTGTAAGGTTAAACTGCCTCTTTGGAATCTGATCTCCCACCCTCCCTCCCACTTTTTTCCTCTTGTGTCTTGTGTCGGCTTTATTTCAAGGGCAGGAAAGAACGGTAGTGTCTATAAAGCGTCCACCTTGCTGCAGTATGAGCGGTGCGCCCCCTTCAATGCACTGGTTAGGCTGATTTTACCCTACAGGGGTCAGAGGCACCTCTCGTCGGAGAGGGCTAAAATAGTGCTTTGGGATGGGGCTGGATACCGTTTCACTTGCCAGAGAGGGATATCGGCCCTTGCAAGTTTTATATCACTATTACACTTGAATTGGGATATTGGCCCATTCAGTGAGTATTTTACATCCTTGCATACGTCAAGTGTGGGGCGTCAGGTTACTGGCCGTTCTTTCTTATGCCACCATACTCTGATTGTAAATTAAATAAAGCTGACCATATATTTTTGATCGCATATATACTTGGTCTGTCTCTTTATTTTATTTAAGCTTGGTTTAATAACTTTATGGTTGCACGCATTATCTGACGATAGGGAGTTTAATAACTATGGTAAATACTGAGAAATAAGAGCCTATTTACTATGGGTGAGCGGGTTCGGATTTCTGAAATCCGAACCCCCCCAAGCCCCCCCCGATCTGAGGCGGATCTGAGTCAGGCTCGACTTTTCCCGCCTGACTCGGATCTGAAATCGAGGCAAAACGTCATCATCCCGCCTTCCAGGTCTCACGGGTTTTGGATTCTACATAAGGTACCCGCGTCAGCGCCATTTTCTCACTCGGCTGTGGACAGTGAAGAGGGAGGGTGGGAGTTAGGGCTGGCTGGCTGGCTGGCTGGCTGGCTGGGCTGTGTAGTGTAGTGTAGTGCAGTGTAGTGTTGTGCTATGCTGCGTTGTGCTGCTGTTGTCCATAGGGACTGTGTCCACTCCTCCAAAGTCCATAGCGGCTGGCTGTACTGTGCTGTGCAGTCAGTTGTCCATAGGGGCTGTGTCCACTCCAAAGTCCTGTGCAGTGTCCCAGTCCTAAAGGGGTGCTGTAATGTTGTCCAGGGGGTGCTATGTCAATCAGGGGTGCTCCCCCAAGTGCAAAAAGATAAATATTTTTTCTGTGTTTGTGAATTGTGTGCGCAGTAGCCGCACGTGCATCAACAAAGTAGTGCCAAGCGTGCGCCAGTGTCATAAGTAAAGGGCCAGCTGGCTTGACTGTTAAAGGGTGCTGTAACCCCCAAAGTGCACTCCAAACCAAATAAAAAAATATTTTTTGTGTTTGTGAATTGTGTGCACTGTGGCTGCACGTGCATCAACAAAGGAGCAGCGTCAAGCGTGCGCCTGTGTCCCATAAGTAAAGGGCCGGCTGGCTTGTCCATTAAAGGGTGCTGTAACACCCAAAGGGCACTCCAAACAAAATCAAAAAATATTTTCTGTATTTGTGAATTGTGTGCACTGTGGCTGCACGTGCATCAACAAAGGAGCAGCACCAAAGTGCGCCTGTGTCCCATAGGTAAAGGGCCGGCTGGCTTGACCATTAAAGGGTGCTGTAACCCCCAAAGTGCACTCCAAAAAAAAAAAAATATATATTTTTTTGTGTTTGTGAATTGTGTGCGCAGTAGCCGCACATGCATCAACAAAGTAGCGCCAAGCGTGCGCCTGTGTCATAGGTAAAGGGCTGGCTGGCTTGACCATTAAAGGGTGCTGTAACCCCCAAATGGCACTCCAAACAAAATAAAAAAATATTTGCTGTGTTTGTGAATTGTGTGCACTGAGGCTACACGTGCGTTAACAAAGGTCCACCACCAAGCATGCGCCTGTTTCCCATAAGTAAAGGGCCGGCTGGCTCATTTCTTAAAGGGTGGTGTAACCCACAAAGTGCACCAGTCTCCAACAAAAATAAAAAATTATTTTCTGTGTTTGTGTGCGCCTTAGCCGCACGTATACATCAATATAACATAAATGGAGGACCACACTTTCTCGTATAAAAATAAAATAGGGAAAGATCAAGAACCACTTCCTCCTAGTGCTGTTGCTGCTGCTGGGAGTTGTTCATCATCCCAGAGAGGAAGTAGGAACACCACTACTTTTACAAAACAATTGACCCTCCAACAGTCCTTAGCGAGGAGGATGAAGTACGACAGCAGTCATCCTGAAGCAAAACGTATAACTGAGGCCTTGACTGCTATGTTGGTGTTAGACGTGCATCTGGTATCCGCCATTAGTGCAGTGGGATTTAGACAATTGATGGAGGTAGTGTGTCCCCGGTTCCAAATCCCATCTAGATTCCACCTGCATCCTCAAAGCAGCAGCGACAAGCGTGCGTCTGTCTGTTAAAGGGTGGTGTAACCCTCAAAGTGCGCTCCACAAAAAATAAAAAATTCTTCTTTTTTTTCTGTCTTTGTGAATTGTGTGGGCTGTAGCCGCACCTGCATCCTCAAAGCAGCACCGACAAGCGTGCGTCTGTCTGTTAAAGGATTACATCGGTGACAGCATCCAAGTAGGCATGTCAGACAGTCCGTACATGTACTGGCAGGAAAAAGAGGCAATTTGGAGGCCCCTGTACAAACTGGCTCTATTTTACCTGAGTTGCCCCCCCCTCCAGTGTGTACTCCGAAAGAGTGTTTAGTGCAGCCGGGAACCTTGTCAGCGAAAGGCGTAGGAGGTTGCTTCCACAAAATGTGGAGAAGATGATGGTCATAAAAATGAATTATCAACTCTTCCAGGGAGACCAGCCTCCAGAACGTACTGTGGTGGATTCCAGTGGGGACGAATTAATACTCTGTGAGGATGAGGATGTACACAACACTGAAGAGGGTGAGGAATCGGTGAATGAGGAGGATGAGGACGACATATTGCCTCCGTAGAGCCAGTTTGTGCAGGGACAGATTAATTGCCAGCTTGTTTTGTGGGTGCCCAAACAAACCAATCATTTCAGCCACAGTCGTGTGGCAGACCCTGGCGCTGAAATGATTGGTTTGTTAAAGTGTGCATGTCCTGTTTATACAACATAAGGGTGGGTGGGAGGGCCCAAGGACAATTCCATCTTGCAGCTCTTTTTTTTCTTTGCATTATGTACTGTTTGCGGCCTAGTTTTTCAAACTGCCATCCTGTCTGCCACTGCAGTGTCACTCCTAGATGGGCCACGTGTTTGTGCCGCCCACTCGTGTCGCTTAGCATAGTCATCCATCTACCTCGGTGCAACCTTTTGGACATAAAAACACTATTGTGAGGTGTTCAGAATAGACTGGAAATTAGTGGAAATTAAGGTTTTTGAGGTTAATAATAGCATAGGAGCAGAAAAATCAACACATTCTGTGATTTTAGCTTTTTTTATGCATTTTTTATAAAAAAATACAGATCCAAAACACAAAACCCAGAACCCAAAACACCGAAGGGTGGTTTTGGCAAAACCAATCCAGATCCAAAACACGAAGAAAGATCCAGATCCAAAACCAAAACACAAAACACGAAAAGTGGCCAGTGCATACCCCTACTATTTACTAGATATTTGTGTTGTACGATTTTCCTGAAATACAAAAACACCAAAACTTAGGGGTTCAGAGTTGAGTCGAGTCCCAGTTCAGAATAACTTTAGGGTTCTGAGTGGAAAAAACATTTTACACATTGTCATTATGGGGTATTGTGTGTAGAATTAAGAGGACAAAAATTAATTTATTCCAGTTTGGAATAAGGCTGTAACATAACAAAATGTTGAAAAAGTGAAGCGCTGTGAATACTTTCCGGATGCACTGTATCTAATAATTGAGATGACAATAAGTATATATAATTTTTTCTGAAGGACCTTAAGCTCTTACATATTGAACAACTTGTAATTACCTATGGATTGATGCCTTGTCCTTCTTTTTACATTTCCAATGAAATGCCGATCTATGATATGCATTTTGTTAATATGATTATACTTTAGGATATGCTGGACAAAATTGTTAATAGAAGATTTTATGGATTTTCTTAGACTGTCATGTAACACACAACTTGTGTCTTTATTTTTCTTGTTATTTTCACATTTGAGAATCCATGGAATGTTAAATTTTCTTTGTAATGTGTCAATCCTCTAGATACATAACTTATACACTTATCAATGTGTACTATTCAATTACAACACAGGAATTAATATAATTGAGGAGATTGAACTATTCCTGTATATTATGTATACATATCATAGCAACTTGTGGAATAATTATACATTTGCTTAGATATTTTCACCAATTTTTGGGAACTTGTTTCTATAGCCCGTATTATTACCATGTGGATATAATAACTGACAACCAATATTTATAAAACGTGTTGGTCAAATAACCACATTGTTTTTTTGCATCTTATATAACTTCTCTACTGATTTTTTGAGTAGAGAGGTATAGACTGAGTTCCCTGCCCCCCCCCCATTTTTTTCCATTACTTATTATTTTTGAGCGAATAAAAGTTGTTTTCCTTATCTACAATACTTGTCTATGTCATATTTTTTGAAGTTTTTGCCACCACTCAGGGTTGCTCTTTATTGATGCTCCCATAGACTCTGCTCTTTTTGAAAGTATACATTTGATATGTGCTCATACACCAAGTCAGCAGGCATGCCAAACAGCCCCTCTTGGCATGCCAGGTCCCATGCGACTTGACTACCCAGAGCTTCTTTTTCACTCAATATGTGACTCTTAGTTGCACAAATAAAACAATTAGAAGCAACAAAACTACTTAGCTGGACTGCAGTGATCAATTTGATGTGCCACATTTGTACATCTCTATGCGAATGAGTATGAATCTGAGTATAAATGCTATGATGCAGCGGCTGCAGCTTTCTTTCACACCAAGTTCTGTTTATGTGCAACTTTGTATACAAAACACATTCCTGTGTGTCGCAGACCAGTATCTCTAGTACAATTTGAGTGTTTTTTTGCATTGTCTACAATATGGATATGATGCAAAATCTAAAGAAAAACTTGATACTCTACACTGCTTGGTGCTATACAGTCTTGCCGACATCTCACGTCATATGACGAATGGTGCCTGTTGTAAATACACATCTGTAGCAGCTGGGTACCCTTACTGGTATTGATAGAAACATTTCACGAGGACACATTATGGTCCCTTCTCAAGAGCAGAACCACCTACCTTACTTCAGAGGAGGAGGGCCCTCACTGAATTTCACTATTACAGTAAAGGAGTGCCAGTGAAAAGCCATGCTTACTCACCAGAAACCAAGTTCATAGAACCACAGCCTGCCACCCAAATGAACCCAAACAACCAATCTACACATAGGCATACATTTTTTTTTACAAACTAGATACAGACAAATAGACACAATTGGGTCTGCAAAACCAGTCTCACCAGAAGCTAACACAGAAGACTAACAGCAATGCCCTTGAGCTAAACCACAAACAAAGCCATCATGAAGCTGATCTGTCATTGTACCCTGTAAATACAACAGGACTGTTTTGACAACTCCAAACCAGCTGAGGAGCCATGAGCAGCCAAATATTATGAAACCCCAACTAATGATGCTGGATAGCAGTAAGATCGAGCTGCATGGCTAAAGTCTCTTCCACAATTCCAAAATGATGCTACCAAAACAGACAACCAGCCACACTGGCACTACATAGCTAGCAAATGCAACTTCACAACCCTAGCAATCCATCCAAACATAAAACCCTAACCCCAAACAAATTAACAGACCGGTCTCCAGTAGAGTGGAGGCCCTACAAGCCAACTAGGACACTGACCCAAAATAAGAAAGAATGACCCACAAACATACTTTGTCTGAGGCATCAACCTGACCAAACTACTCAAAACATGAATAAAAAACAAAATCACAACAAGCAAACCCAGACACACGAAAACTCCTTGGCCCATAGCCAAACCGGACACATAATTGGTGTATTGTATATAGTAACTATATATGCAGGAGGGAAAACAATGACAATCTCCTTGAGGCCACCATCCAAACAGTGACAAGCAACTGAAGTCCTGGCTTACCCCAGCATGAAGTGCAAAGCTATTGCAGTGCAGGAGTAGTGTTCATAAAAGACCTAAAGGCCATAGAGTACCAATAGTGCATAGGTTGAATGGGCACAATGCAGCAGCCAATTCAACCATATATGTGACCATTCTCATATTGAAAGAGTGCTTGCTGTAATCAGCAGCACTCAAACCCAAACTGAAATTTGGCAAGAAGCGTCCATTCCAGGTGCAAGCAGGCAAAACCAGAAGCAAACACAACTGGGCAAACATAGCAAAAGAGTGCCTTAAACTGCACCTTGGCAGCCTAGAAATAACTAAATTGAAAGTCATCACCAAAACATCTTAAATGTAGAGAAAACAAAAATAATAAGAATAGTCCTTATCTGGACGCCACAAAAAAATAAAACCTGAGTCCAATGGAAGAAAATAAATTCACAATGTCTCTCTCCTTAGGTCAGTTCCTCCATAACGGGACATACAGTATGAAATAAAGAATATCAAATGCAAAATATTGTGTCATATTTCAACTTAAATTAGAAATAATCCTTGGTGCAAATGCAGATAACATGTATAGGGTATAACCAGAACATTTCCAATCACCCACACTGAAGTAGGTTTCCCATCACACACTGGTGTACTCCCCTCGGTATTACACTAACTAGAATGTAAAATAAAACTTGCATTTCAAGATGGTCATTCTTTACAAATGGATTGGTGCGCAGTCACTCAAAAGTAAGTGCCACAGATAAAACAGAAAGTTTAGTGTAATTCCATTTAGTAAATTGCATATCACAAAGAACAGATATTAAAGAGAAGGAACCAAATAGATGTTAAGTCAAATTGTGCCCTGTGGCAAAATCCCAGGCTGAGTAACTCAGCACATAAACAGCGATGACCAGTACCATATAAAGCAAGAAGCCAAAAACAAAATGCCCACTTGCAACGTATGCAGGCCTAGATTCACTACAAAGAAATAAACCTTTGTACCTCACCTCCTGTGAATCCCCAAATATGAAGTCAGAAGGGTAATAAATATATATGTGCAAACCAATTCAACACCCCCAATAGAAAATACTAACAATAGAATCTAATGAAAACCAAATAAGAATAAAGGACTTGTGTGAGACCTTCCAAGCATCAGGGACAGGGAAGCCCTGGCAGTGCACATTGCCGTAGTGCATGCAACATTGCTAAAACTACCAGACTCATGGCAAACTGCCACATAGTAGATAGCCAATACATGCAAATTGGGAACATTTTCATAACTGGTACAGATTTTCTGTTAAACCCTGGGAGGATGATGCCAGGAGAAATAGCAAGTGCTTGTAGTACATTTCGAGTTAACTCACTCTAAAAACTCCAAACAAGAGAATCAATGCTCCAGAAGGGCAAACAAAGATATGTTCCAAGAGATGCAAACAAAAAATGGAATAAGGAAGGCAAAATCAGCCTGAGAGTGGCAGACCATCTAAATGGAAGACAACAGCCTAAGAGGTAGTGTCTATAACTTCCTGCAAATGTATCAGGATACAGACATTGTTTCAAGGTTAGTAAAATATATGGAATAACTAAATCCCGAATGTAAGTCTGCTTTTGACCAATAAGCAGTAAAAGAGAAATTACCACCAGCATGGGAATAAATGTAATAGAGGTACTGCAATGAAAATGGTAGAGATATGTGAAACCCACACAAATTTAGTTATATTGCTACTCCCAGATGAAAATCAAGACAAAACAAGGAAGTGCTAATCAAATTTGTTATCTCAGTGCATTAATAGAGACCACACACTGTAAATATCAGAAATGTATACATCTCACACAATAGTTAGATTCCTGAACCCATATGAATAGTAGACAATGTGCCCAGAAAGACATGTCCAAAGAGAGCTGTACGAATAAATGACCTCAGCGCTGTGTGTCAGTAATGCAGACCACTACACCGCTGGGTTTCACAGAAAAAGGGGGAGGGTGATGTTTTTGTAATTCAAACCTCAGAAAGTCAGAGAGAGGAATGAATGACATATACAATCAGTGCTGTATAAATAGAAACACCATATATAAACAGTATTAATAAAAACAGAGCACTAGAAAGAGGCAAATGTACAGCTCTCAACTGATACAACATAGAAAGAAAATATCCCAATACGGAAGACATCAAAACTATGGACCAAGAAGGAAAGTGATGGAGTGCTACGTCAGATGAGCTGGCCTCCACAATCACCTGACCTAAACACAATTGAGCTGGTTTGGGATGAGTTGGACCGCAGAGTGAAGGAAAAGCAGCCAACAAGTGCTCAGCACCTCTGGGAACTCCTTCAAGACTGTTGGATAACCATTCCAGGAGACTACCTCATGAAGCTGATTGAGAGAATGCCAAGATTGTGCAAAGCTGGCATCAAAGCAAAAGAGGACTACTTTGAGGAATCTAAAATATAAAACATATTTTGATTTGTTTAACACTTTTTTGTTTACAACATAATTCCATATGTGTTCTTTCATAGTTTTGATGTCTTCAGTATTAATCTACTATGTTGAAAATAATTTAAATAAACAGAAACCATTGAATGAGAAGGCGTGTCCAAACATACTGACTATACTATTCAGCGACTGTCAAGTTTCTAATAAGTAAATGTAAATGAGCAAACAGTGTGATATCAACTGATTAATATTTGCATTTAGTTCATTACATAAAGTGCAAGTGAATAAATAGATAAATAAATAAATAGAGTGAACAAGTACACAATAAGGTGGTGAATAAATATAAAATATAATTTTAATTGATACAATATAGAATGAAAACAATCATGTGCATTTAATACAAGGAAAACTATTAGGAGATCAAACAAGTACGGTATAAAACAATGAGGGTGTAGGTAATGAAAACAGAGGGGACAATATAAAGGCAAGTAAATTAAAAACAGGAGTTCATGGGATCACATTTCATGGAGTTTTAGAAAGAGTTGGCTCAGGTAAAAGGGATTCTAAAATAAATAAATATATAAGAACAATTTAGCAATAAAAATACTATTGTTATCTCAGTCAAAGTATCAGCACAAATTTCATTAGGCAAGAAGGATCACTTCTCAATGCATTTTTTCTGTGAGACTTCTTCTTGAAGAAATCTCACAGACAAAATGTGTTGGAAAGTGATCCCTCTTGCCTCATGAAATTTGTGCTGATACTACAGATGTGTGGGGTATGTGACATGCAGATACCTTGAAACCGGTCCATATGTCACACACCCGCACTCTGGAAGCAAAATACCCATCAAGCATGTGTTCAATTGTCAGAGTAAGTTTGTTATCTATATTATTAAGTGACCATGTGGACTAGTGTATATTGGCAAAACCACTTGCAGTTTTAAGGAACAGGCAGCACAGCATAGGTCTGTCATACGATTGGCCTGTAAAGGAAGAGAAACTGATCAGTCAGTGGCCAGGCATTTCTAGAATGCCAGGCACTCATTGGCCTCATTGAAATACAAACTCATTGATCATATATGCAATCCTAGTAGAGGAGGTGTCCAGAATAAGATGCTTCTCCAAAGAGAGGCACATTGGATTTTCAAATGTAATACTGTCGCCCCAATGGGGTCAAATGATAATTTGGGTCTGTTGTGCTTTATTTAAGAGTACATAGGGAACATGTGTTTTCTATAATTATGTCCCTGCTTTGTGTATTCAACTGGATGTGAATCAATTGCTTCTGTTATATTAATGGTTATACATGAGTAGGTATGTTGAGTTATATGTATAGCCATTCAATAACATATTCAATGTATACTCCATCACATGTTGGGTAATAGATACTTGATAGAATCTTTAGAGATAGAGGAGCTAGATATGTCATTATATCCATTTATACTTATGCTTATATAGTTGTGGATTGTTACAAGGTCCTACTTGGCAAAATATAGTACATATATAGTATTGTTGGAAAGTGCTGCATAACAGAGGTGGCTGCTATTTATCCTGTATAGCAGCATTTGCCTAGAATGACTTAATTAATAAATTAAGAGGTGTATGTAAATATAGAAGACCCTTTTTATGGATAAGTTAGAGGGCGATATCATATAAATTCTAGTGGAGATGTGGTCCACTCTGCAGAGGGTCCGCTTTTCTTTAACAGCAGTTAAACGTTGTTTATTTTTAAACTTTGTTTTGGTTGGTTTCTATGGTGATGGATGTCACTTATGTTAATAGGATCCGGGCCACCACCTGACCTCCGTAAAGCGTCATGCGTGATGACGTAGAAACACGAAGGTCGGCGGGGATCCTGGGGCAGTCTGCACATTGGGTGAGATGCTATTTAAGAGGTAAGACGTGTTTGCATTGTTTGTCACTGACTAAAAATGTAATAAACATTTGAAAAGTCAGCATCTACTTATGACCACAGTTGGTGATAGTGCCGCCTATATCTTTTTGCTGAATTTGGAGATCATGATTCCCCGGGCAGGTATTTATCCTGCATCTATGGGAGTGCCGGTCAAACAGTATATTTATAAGATATATATATATATATATATATATATATATATATATATATATATACAGGTTGAGTCTCCCATATCCAAAATGCTTGGGACCAGGGCTATTTTGGATAATGGAATATTCCGTATTTTGGAATAATTGCATACCATAATAAAATACCTTGGGAATGGGACCCCAATCTATACACAGAATACATTTATATGTTATATAGACCTTATACACACAGCCTGCAGGTAATTTTATACAATATTTTCAATAATTTTGTGGCTCAAGCAAAGTTTGTATACATACATGAAATTCATTTATGTTTCACATACACCTTATACACACAGCCTGAAGGTAATTTTATACTATATTTGTATTAATTTGTGCCTTAGACAAAGTTTGTGTACATTGAACCATCAAAAATCAATGGTTTCATTATCACAGTCATGACAAAATTATTCCGTATTTCGGAATATTCCGTACTTCGGAATATTTGGATATGGGAGACTCAACCTGTATATATATATATATACATTAAAATACTCATGTGACATATGATCAACCTGCAGTTCAGAATAGAAACCCAATTAAGCAAGGGAATATGTTGGTTATGTAACCCAAAGCCAAAAATGAAAACAGGTATTTGTATGCTGAGTATAGTATTGGACTTTCTGTGTAGGAGGGCACTAGACCATATTTTTATAAAAGCTACATGTAAAGGGCTTCAAACTGGAGTCACAGAAATAGGACATATAAAGACAAAGCACCATAACATCACAGCAACTGATGTGCGTATCTCCTGTAGCCATAATAGAGAGAAAAGACCCAGAAACAGTGAATGAACAAGTGCACAATAAAATATAATTGTAAAGAATTACAAAGAATGAGTAGTGACACAAAGATCATTGGGACACTGCAACCACATGTATTTTTTAAGGACTTTGCCTAACGAAAAGGACTTGCCCATTATAGTACCTCAAAAAAATTAGCCCAGGTGATGTTGGAGAGTTGGTGGGACTGTTATATCTGGATTTGGTGGAGAGCAGCCCATATGTGCAAATATCCTAATGTCTATGACAGCAATCCTAATATCCTAATCCTTATATCATACTTTCCAATTTTTTGGCTGCCCCCTGCCTCCCCTACAATACAATGGCTTGATTACTGGCATTGCGAAAAAGGGGCGGAGACATGATGATGTGATTCATTGAGAATTGCATTATCGGCCATCTAAACCGCCCTCTTCAGTTGGGAAATGGGTGGCTCTAGCCTCCATGAGACTTGCCCCTCTCTATCTGGGCAGTGGGGAGCATATTTTTGAGAGCCTCCAGGCCATTGCGGGAGGATAGGCAAGTATGCATTACATATGTGTGCTTTATTGATTATCTCCACAACAAGTGTATTCATTCTAATAGTCAGTATGGAAAGACTTTAAAAAAACATTGTAAAATCAGAAAGATCTAGATAAACTTTGATATTTGATGACTGTGATTTACAGAACCATTAACATTCCAAATATACTTTAATCCTCATTAAGTAGGTGGGAGTAGAATTCCTAAAATAACATATAAAAGGTTAGAGATTAAACTGTGAAACATCTTGGCATAAAAGGCATTTTTCTATATCAATTGCACCCACAACCAAGTGGACTGTCAATATGCCGCAATAATCCCATCATCCTTTACTAACACCATGAGTATCCCACTGGGAGGTGGTGGGTGGTGGCTAGGGCACAGCAGAATCAGCTGCCATTTTTACCTGATGGGCAACACAAACATGTATGATGTGGCAATTATGCAAGGCCAGCTGTCAGTCAGAAGCCCCAGTAATCCGAGCCAGGCTGCCTTTCTTTTAAATCAATATAGAGTGGATTCCCGGCACTCAAAAGCCCTCACAGGGGCCACCATTGTGCATCACAATATGGCACCCAACTGAGGCCTGAGCATTTATCACATCATAAGACTCAGTCACAGAGCTGTGTCCAGTCTGAAGCTATGCACCGCATGATCACACATGAGCAAACTGGAGGGGCCCCGATATGAGCAAAGTCCCCAATGATGTCCCTGATATATTTGCATGATCAGCTCCTATCATGGCTGTCATCACACTACCTGTGATTGCGGTGGAGCAAGGCTCATCTGCACACAAGCCATTCATGAACAATGGGAAATTCCCTGATGGAGCAGAGTCACAGCCAAAGACCATAGCTGCCACAAAGCCGTCCAGCACTAACATGTAAGCTTACCAAGAAGACCTAAAACACAACCAGCAACGCCACAGCCATAACCTCTGCGGGCCACGCACAGCACTGAAAGCAGGTATGAATGTAATTAGAGAAAATTACCTCCAGAGTAGTCACTGTGGTCTGCGTCAGTGTGAACTGTGTGCAAGTAGGCAAACATAAAGGTAAGCAAGAAGGAAGCAGAGAAGTAGAGAAAGAAAAGAAAAGGGGGAAGAAAGGCTGGCAAGAGTATAGAAGTATAAGAAATAATATACAGCAGAAAAAGATAGAAAAAGAACACAGAGAAAAAAGAGGCAAGAAAAACAAGTATAAATCAATAGTACACATTAGCAAACAAAAGAGAAACTTGAAACAGGTAAAATAGCAATTAAATATACAGACAATGTGCCTTAACCATAAAGAAATCCAGGAGACACCAGAAGTTCCTTCCCCTAAACTGACTATAAAAATCTTGAAAGTCCCTCCCATCCTATCCTGATAGGCTGCTGTGACAACACAAGCAGAAACTGTCAATCAATGGAATGCCCAAAACTTCACTCTTAATATACAGAACTGTATCTTTCTCTCTCAAGTCCATGCATTTGTGTGTCCTCAAGCTTATTTTAGAGCACTCCGTCACCTTTCTTTGCATAAGTCATCATCCACTATAAAGTAACTGTCAGATAATACAATTAACTTGATATTGTTGTCTCCAATATAGTAAGGCTTTCAATTACATTGAATAGACCAAATGACTAGTGATCAGGACAAGTGCAGAAAAGATTTTCTGCATCATTCACTGAGTTGTAAATTACTTGAGATGCCAATGTATTTCCTATGTATTTTCATACATAAATAGCAAATGACACTAATAGAAACTTGTTCTTTACATAGCAAACAACACTAATGACAAGTAGAGGGAAGACTTTGTTTTATTCTTTTTTTTGTGACAGAGTGCAATGTCCAAAACTAAATAGAGATGACAATGTTGTCTGAGTATTTGTACTTATATGTAATTAAGAGACACATGCAAAGTTAGACACATTTGTGCCCCAAACATAAGCAAGAAAAGACACATACATGAGAAACTGTACTTATATGTGTGTCTTTCCTTGCTTATGTTTCACACTTGTAAAGCACCAGCATATTTACTAGATTTACCTCAGGAGCAACAAGTGTGTATGCTATGCACTACAATAGCATAGAGACAGTGTAAAGATGCTGCTTGTTACTGTAAGTATTAAGTGTGAGTCACATTCAGGGTTGGACTGGCTCACAGGGGTACAGGGGAAATCCAAGGTGAGCCCCGATGCCTGAGGGCCCACTTCCTCCTCTAATGTTAGGTTCCAGACCGAGCACTATATACTGTATTAGAGGGTCAGTTACAGTACCTGGTAGAGCAGTACCAGGGATGAACATGGCTGCCTGGTTTATTTCTACAGAAACTACACCTCTTCTGCCAATTAAAATGAATGGTTGGATTAACAGATCTAATATTTTCTTGTATGAATATTATATTTAAAATATAGCATATTGCAAACTAAGAATGTACTGTAGTTGTAAAGAAGGAACCAACACTTAAGTCATCCCAGTCTTAATAACTTAGGGCCTTATCAAGTATGGATCGCAACTGCGACTGCAATAGCGATTACGCAAGCTGTCACACTGTGACTGTATGCTAATCCACTGCGATTGCTATGACGTTGCAGCACAACATAAGGATGCCCACTTTAACTTACACACATCCGTAATTCGTAGCAAGAATGCAAAACCAATGGTAACATTGAGTACCAGCACAGCCTCACGCACACTTGCACAAGCCGCGACCTTAGTCAGGAATTGCTAACCTCGTTGCGCACTGTGAGTACTCAAGCTGCGTATGGTATCTCAGTGGATAATTTATGCACACGGCATTCAAACGTACTGGCACGCCTGCATTTCGCCGACCACCCTCCGTCACCACCCACAAACAGAACTTCCTGTCAATCACTCTGCAATGGGTCTGTGCAGTCCCAATTGCAGTGGCTGGTTCGCGCACATGCACTGCGATGCATATGCATGTACAGAATGCAACAATCAGCCGATTGCATGCATAATCGCAGTTGCGATCGGTCATGAATCAAGCCCTTAGATAACGGAACCTATTTTTTACAATGACATGTATTTGGCCTTTATTAGACCTAAATTCTTATCCCATTGAGTTTTAGACATTGACTGATGTGTACAGCAGTATGTGATCCCCCTATCATATGAAAAGTACATAAATGTGGTATATATAGTATCACCATTATGTGCTTTATTATTATACATAAATTACATTATTTTGTATTCCCATGCCTTTGGTTTATTCACTACAGTGCTTAATCTGGTAGATTATACTGGATCAATATTTACTCTATATATTTGTAAAGGGACCCACTGTAATGCACTGTAATCCCCTATGCACTGTAATATCCGGCACAGGAATAGAATGTTGATGGTGTCTAGATAAACAGTCAATAGGTAGACACCAAATGCTCAACAGGCAATAGGTAGACAGGGTCAGAAGGTTTACAGTGTTAAATGGTCGACAGCTAAAAGGTCAACATGGACTAAGGTTGACAGGGTTAAATGGTCAAAAGTGTCAAAAGGTTGACACACAAATGGTCTACAAAGAAAAGGTTTAGACATGGTATTTCATAATTTTTCATGATTTTTAGAGTTAGGGATAAAATGAGAGTTAGCTTTAGGGTTAGGCATTTGGCGGAGGGTTAGGCTGCAGAAGAGTATGGTTAGGGTTAGGCACTAGAGGGAGGGTTAAAGTTAGGCACCAGAAGATGGGTTAGGGTTAGGCACTAGGGGGAAGGTCAGGGTGGGGATTAAAAAAAAACATGTCAACCATTTGTATGTTGACCTTTTGACCCAGTCGAGCATTTGACCCTGTCGACCTTAGTCCATGTTGACTGTCAACCATTTCAACCTGTCATCCTTTTGACCTTGTCTACATATTGCATTTTGCCCATTGTGTGCAAACCTATTGCCTGTCTAACTACTGAAGATTTTTCAATCAACACCTGTAATATCCATGTTGTCTGTAGACTATGGCTCGTATTCAGTTAGATGTGAAAAGCCAGAAACTTTTCACCTATTGTACATTCCGACGCCTACGCCTGTTTGAGACACAAAATTGTGGCATGTGTGTCCTCACGATTTGCCCTATTCAATTACAGAACAGGCGAAAACACAAATAGGTGAATGCATAACAGGCGGAAAGTACTGAATAGATTGGGGGAATCAGTCTGTACCCCAAAATAATATGCACTGACACTGGAAAACATTACAGATGTGTACTATTAACCCTAATAAAAGTGCTTTCTGTCCTTAAGTTGTTTTCAAAGCTTTCTAGAAGCATATTTCTAAAAGTAGTGAAGAATTATAGAAAACAGTATCTTTCGGTGAAATTAAATAATCAAGTTAAATTTGGGGTACTTGAAAATGTGTGCTAGTATATTTTTGTGTCTCTAAAGTGCACTATTAAAAAATTTAAAAAATCCACCTGCTGCATGCACGTGCTATCCTAAACACCAGCCCCATCCACACAGCCCCCCAAGAAACCTATTTTGCTACTTTTTTATCCTTTTTTCTTTTTTGCTCCAAAAATGACATGTCTTTCTTTTGGTGTTCTGAGGTAATTTTTTTTATTTTTGGGGGGCTGATTTGTCCTTTGTGGGTAGTGTCCAAAGGGTTCTGATCAATTCCCCACATTTGCCCCCCAAAATACAGATTTCTCCATTCAGTGGAGAAACTTTTCTGCGTGTTTCAGCGCATTGAGTTTCCACTTAGGCAAATTGGTCTTGGAATTGAATTTGGAGATAAGACACAAACAGGTGAAAAGCGGCAATAGGCGAAAATTTTTTGCCGATCGCGGCTTTTCGCCTCTAATTAAATCCGGCCCTATGGTTGAAATATATATCAAGCTTTGGAGGGAGATAAAGTTAACATCTAAGTTTAGTTTCACATAATTGTTTCAGTTTGATCATGTGAGCCAAAGTTAATCACATAATCATGATTTCAAGGCATGAAATTACGGCAGTTTTGTCATTTTCGAAAATGTTGTATTCAAAATTAGGATATAAATATTCTACTTATATATCTGAGGATTGTTATTTCCTTGTATTAAGTATTTTGTAAATTTTTTTGTGTACCATGTTAAATTAGCTAATCACACAGGTGAATGTTTCTGAGGAACTTGCACACTTATGCAATGAAACTCATCATTACTTACTAAGCAATTTCTTACTTATTATATTATATTATTTCTTTACTCATTATAAATTGTAACTTTTTGACTAATGCTGGGTATGTGGAAGGCTGTGCTGGGATCAAGTGTTTGATCCCAGCATCAGCAGAGTTGCAGGGGCAGCAGGGGGGATGTGCCCTCAGCGGGACACATCCGTTGCCGGCGCTGGGACAGTGATGTCCCTAGCGTCGGTGCAGACACTGCGGGCACCTGGTGAAGGGACCGCCTGGTCCCTTTCATCAGTGCCGGCGGTACTGTGGCGCCAGGAGAAGCTTGGCTCCGGCACAAGGTCAGTGGAGCTTGGCGTCCGGCAGCCAAGAAGCGGCGGGTAGCCGGTGCTGGGACAGAGTACCTGCTCCCAGCGCCGGTCAAGCATTGGGCGCGGCGCTCCGTGCGGCGCGTGTTTGGCGCTGGCCGCGAGCCAAACCTGTCTCGCGGGCCAGCAGCCAATAGGAGCCGGACGCGATGAGCCAATCGCGGCTCGCCGCATCATAGCCCCACCCACTCATGCCATCTTGTATTAGATGGCGCCGAGCAGGAGAAGGGAGTTCGGTTGCGGAGAGGGAGGAAAGAGGAAATTCAGAAGAGCGGAAGATTGGCGTGTCAACAGGGGCGGCGGCTGCGGAAGAGGCCAGAAGACGCCGCTGTCAAGAGAGAAGACAGGCGGCGCCGGCTGGAAGAAGAGAAGAAGAGAAGGATGCGGCTGAGGACTGGAGAGGACTGCGGGGGTGGGAAGTAAAGAGCTACACGAAGTTCCCCCCCCGCAGCTTCTTCCAACGTAGCAGGTAGGCCCTCCGTGAGGCCTACCATATACCCCCCTCCCTAGACCGCCATGGTTGTCGGGTGCTAGGCCCGTGGGGAGTTGTCGGGCACTAGGCCCATGGGTAATTAGTCGGGCACAACGCCCGAGGCACAGTAGCGGGCATTAGGCCCCATAACAGGATTTCCCCTTAAGTAGGTGTAAGTGGCCTGGGTATTAGGCCCAGGCCACTAGTCAATAAAGTAGGCGGGCAACTGCCTGAGCCACCTGAAGTATAAGGTGGTCTGGGCATTAGGCCCAGACCGCTAAATGAGCCCCACAGATAGGCAGGCAAATAGGACTGAGCCCCATAAAAAGTGGCCTGGGCATTAGACCCAGCCACTACCAGAGCCCACCGTTTGGCAGGCACCTAGGCTTGAGCCGCTGGTAAGACCCTGGGCGTTAGGCTCAGGACCCTGAGCCCATTAGTTGCAGCACTAATATAGAGAGGCATATGATTAGAGGTGTGAGCAGTGGTGGAGAGCTGTATGGCTCCCACCAATGAGGTAGTGTTTCCCCAGTCACTGAGAAGAGGAGCTGGTCAGCTCTGGATAGGTAGGAAGCAGGCATTTAAAAGGGACAGTACGTGTTTTGCTCTTGTGTACTTATAGTCTGTGATTGGTGTTCCGTGCAGGGCAAAAGTTTAGTTATTGTTATATATGTCGCACTACACACACTGTAGGTTGAGGGTGATGTCGTTTTAGTATGTGTAGTTGCTTGACATAGGTTTAGGCCCTGCACGGCTGTGTTGTGTATCTCCTTCCAGGGACCTGTAGGCGAGTGAGCGGACGAAGAACAAGAGTGGACACGGTGAGAAATATCTGTGTGTACTGTCTTTCACTGTTTGTTTGTCACTATCTATCTTTCCTTCCTTCTGGGCGGATGGTGAACCTTGCAACCCGGTGCAAGGACGGATCTTCACCTGGTGCGTGAGTACCGATAGGTGAAAATTCGGGATCTGAGGCCAAAAGTGCCAATGATGATCTTCACTTAAAACCTGAATTTATCCCTCGGTTCGGTAGGGCGCGTCGGTCGACGTGAGGAAGGACAGTACTCACCTCGTCTCCTTCCCCCTAGGTCATCGTGTCCGTGTTCTATTTGGGAGTTCCAGGACCGTCTGTTCAACACACGGCCTGAAGGTGAGAGGGTGCGACGCAAGGTAAGGAACAGACGTACACCTGCACGGCAGCAGGCACTGCACTGCACGACCTCTCACACTGGGTACACACAGGACGAGCTGTTCAGCGAACGATATCGCTGAACGATCTCTCTTGAAATTCCCAGTGTGCTGAATGAATGAAATTGTTCATCCACACACCAAAGATATTATAAATGATCAATGAGCAATGATCGTTCTCCCATATGGAAAATGAATGTTATTGTACACGTTGGGCTGCATGCATGGACGATGGATGATATTGTTATCGTCCAGTGGGAGCGCACATAGTTTATCATTCATTGCATACACACGGAACGATATGAATTATATCATTATCATTCTTATCATTCAAAGATATCTTCTCGTGTGTATGCACCTTAACCGCAAAAGATAGCCCTTGGACTCAAAAGATTAAGAAATGCAAGTTTTTTTCTGACAACTCCAGGATACCAACTCCACATTTCTCACTTTTCAAATACTGGTAATTTAGTGCTATCTTCATTGAGCTAAGGGCCTGATTCATTAAGGATCGCAACAGCCCACAAAGTTGGACGATTGTTGCGTACTGAGCATGTGTATCCATGGCAGTCTGCATTTGCAAATGCTACACTGCGATCGCACTGCAATTATGCAGAGCACAGTAAGCCATCGCAGAGTGAGTGACAGGAAGTCAGCGTTTGGGGGTGTAGACGTGGGGAGTGGTTGGAGAAATGCAGGCCATTTAACTCCGTTACTTGGGCATGCATAAAATAGCTGTTACAATGGCAGATGTAGCTTGAGTGCTTATTGCGTGCAACGAGGTTAGAAATTTGTAAGTAAGGTCAGGGCTTCTGTAATTGTGCATGAGAGGCTGTTGTTACTTGATGTTACCGATGTCTATGCAGGACTGCAAGGTACTAAGGATTTGAGATAGTGGTACTGGGAGTCAGTGGGTGTTTCTATGCTGACAGTGCAGATCTGCGTGCGATTGCGGAGCTGCGATTGCAATAGCGATCCTGGCTTAATCAGGCCCTAAGATCACTGCTGCATATGGACATTTACAAGTATCTACACTGAACATTGCTTAATATTGATACAATTATGAATATTTTTAGAATTACAATCTCTTTTGAACATTGGATTGTTAATCTTTACTTGGAGGGATATGGTTGTCTATGAATGTAGATTGAAGAATACTTTAACTTAATAATGTAATGTAAGCTACTCTTCCTGTCTTCAAAATGGAAACACCTGTGGTGTCCAGACCAAAATACAGCAAGCCCTATTCAGGTCCAGGCAATGGCCTGTATTCAATTTGGGAGCGAAAAGTTCATGCTGGACTTTTCGCTCCACATCGGAGCTTTTCTGGGGATAAAGTATTGAGCGCGTGCCCACATTGTCCCCGCATTCAAATTAAAATGAGGACCCGGTGAATTGGGATCTACGAAAAAAACGGGAATTTTTGGGAAATAATTGTAGGACCCCCCTAAAGATGTCCAGACATGGGGGATCACTATGGGTACCCCCGTTTTTGCCTGCAGAAGAAAGTCGGGTTTTTAAATAGCCGCGGCAGGTGTTTTTTTCTTGACATTGAAGAAGTAATGCAGAAGAGCACTTAGGTTATTTTTTTTCGCTTTTTTAAGTGATCCCATCAAATTTGGGGTACATGAAATGGGTACTAGCATATTTTTAGGTCCCTAAAGTCATTTTTTCAAAATTCTGCAATAATGCACCTCCTGCTAATAGCCTATTCTAGAAAACACCTGCCGCACACTTACAGAATAACCCTGAACCTATTTCCATATTTTTAAACACCATTTCCCCTTCTTTTTTTATTCACCCCAAATTTTTTGGGGTGTTCCTATTTTTTATTAAACTTTTTGTGACATTCCCAGGGGTGCAGGCTATTTTTTTTAAGCCTGCACCCCTAAACCCCAATTCTGCACTTTACTTTTCGAACCTGCGAAAAGTCTTTGAAATTGAATATGGGGATAATTGAAATAGGCGAAAATAACGTCATCCTGACTTTTCGCAGCCTAATTGAATGCCCCCCAATCAATGTATCAAACAAATAATCAGTTGGTACTGACATGGACCTCAATGATTTCTATATTCATCTTTTGCCTCACAGTTTTCACTTACACTTACTATAATTGATACACCTAATAATACACATGGTGGAAAGAGTGAAAGCTTACTTAATATATTTTATTTTTTATTAGATTTTTCATATTGCTTCCTAGAATACTACATAGCTTGGTTTTATGTCTTTAATCAATCACAAGAGTGAGGGGACTTCTTGACTGTCTTTATTATGGGTCACTCGTGTGTGTTTGAATTTTGAACTATGTTTTTATCACACTAATCAAAGTACTCTAGGCCTAGAAATGTGCTTTTCTACATAAGTTTATCTGGAAGATGCAAAATGCATCCCATTAATACTTTATAGAGTGAGACCTGGGGATTTATTTATGAAGCAGCAGATTTTATACAGTACACCGGGCTTTACACTGACTGGATCTGCCATTTTAACTTTTCACCTGTAACGTTGCCATGAAACAGTGGCTTATACAAGCTGTTGCTTTTCAAATAAAGCCCCTGATCTGCTGCACCTGATGATAATTTTGGGTGTGGATTGATAGACAGTAACTAGGTAGACAGTCAATAGATAGAAACCAGAAGAAATATGAGGTCGACAGGATTAAAAGGTCAGCATGGTCAAAAGGTCGACATGCAAATGGTCGACACATAAAATGTTGACATGGTTTTTTTTTAGGCTTAAACCTAACCCTAACATTAACTCTAAACAACAGCCTAACCCTAACCTTAACCCTAAACGTAACTCTTTTTTTGTGTCAACCATTTGCATGTCAACCATTTATCCATTGACCATTTAAACCTGTCAACCTACTCACTGTCTACCTTCTGGTGTCTGTCTATTGACTGTCTATAGAGTAACCATGTAACATGTAATATCCTTTCTAGAGTAAAATAAATGGATAGAAATAAATTCCACTAAATTGTTCTCAGCCAACAGATTCCATTGACTGCTTCTGTTGCTTTTTGTTTCATGCAGGGTAAATATTGGCTGCTTTTGTATGTAGCCCATAGCTGGGTGGCTTTATTTTTACACTGCAATTTAGATGTGAGGTTGGACACACCCTTCCGAACTCTAAGCGGCATATTCAATTGGGTGCGAGAATAGCAAAAAACCCTCACCTGCAAGGTTTTCAAGCAGGTGTGGGTTTTTTGCTAATTACAAATAGCTGCAGATTTTTTACACACCGGGAGGTTTTCTTTCACGCACCTCCAGACCAAGTGTGTTTTTACCTAAAATCGGTAATTTTAGAAAAAAACACAGAGACTAGCTCTGGCCCCCTGTGGTAACCCCCCTGAGGGCTAATTAAGCAATTGGAAGTTAGCTTAATTAGTCTTTAATTACTCATCTTCCAAAGCGGTGTCTTCTTCATCCAGTCTTCTGCAGCAGGGTGAGTATGTCAGTGTGTGTGAGTATTTATTAATTTTTGTGTGTATGAGTGTGTGTGAGTGTTGTGTGTGTGGGCCCCCCAGTGTCTATGTGGCCCCCCAGAAATGGGCTCTGGGAGAACTACATCTCCCAGCAGCCCCCTCTCCAGTGAGAAGACAGAGGGGAGGCCACCGGGAGACACAGAGACCACCGGAGACCCCCCGGGCAGGTAAGTGCCGAACTCTTTTTTTTTTTTTTACACGCCGCTGGGTTTTCAGAGCTGAAAACCCCGCAACCGCTTTTTTTGTAATTGGATATCATGGGTACCGGGAGTGTGCATACCCACTGTATTCCAAAATTGGGCACGAGGCTTTTTACCTAGCTAAACCTCGCGCCCAATTGAATATTCAACTAAATCTCTTTGCAAACTTTACATCTGCCCCACCTTCAGTGCAAAATGGTTTTGCCAATGTATCAAGTTACTTGTTTTTTGCACTATCAGCCCCATTGTGTCTCGCCCCTAACCACGATCAACTATATTGTATCAATGGTGTTTATTGATACAATAGACATAATAATATGTAGTTCATGGTTTTTTACTACATTAAAACAACAGTCATCATCAGCAAGTTGACAATGAAGAGTGATGTCTCTCCAGTTGAATGATATCATCGTGCTTTAAGCATTCATAATTGCATGCATTTACTCAGAATTTAACTTACTTGTGTGTTCTTGTGTGTATGCAAATTGTGCCAGTGTTTGTAGTAACTAAGCATCAGCCCCACTGTTTATACAAAAGTTTGAGATGAAACTGTTCTGCTGTAAACAGCATTATTCTTGTATGTTCATTACTCTCATATCACTTCTTGTAATGGCTCACCGCAGTATGAGCGGGATCCGTTGCTAGTCCGTGTATGTCAGGACAATGGGCCTGATTCAGTATGGATTGCAACAGCAATAGCAATTGTGATTACGCATGCAGTCTCACCGTAAAGATATGCTAATCCACAGCAATCGCTATTTCCCGTCGCAGCACAACATAAGGATGCACACCTTACTGTACCTTACACATCCGTAACACTTAGCAAGACTGCAAAACCATCGGTAACATTGAGTATCGTCACAGCCTCAAGCACACTTGCACAAGGTCTGACCTTACTCAGGAATTGCTAACCTCATTGCATGCACCGAGTACACAAGCTGTGTATGGCATCGCAGTGGATCATTTATGCACGCCTCTGCAACAGCATTCAAACACCCTGGCACACCTGTATTTCGCCGACCAAATGCACCCAGATGGTACTTCCTGCCAATCACTCAGCGATGGGTCTCAATAATCACTGTGATCATAGCCACGATCGCAGTGGAGTGTTCGCGCACACACACTGCGATGCATGCACGGAACACAACAATCGGCAGATTGCATGCGTAATCGCAGTTGCGATCCTTGTTGAATCAGGCCCCATGTTTGGAGCCTCCCACTTCTCTTCTCCTGAAGTGCAGAGTGAAGAATTTTCAATATGTCTTTGTTTTTCTGTGCATACCTTCATTTGTGGAAATGAATTAAAGGCTAGTATATATAGGCAAATTACCCATACAGTTTATTTCAATCAATGCAGTATAGAGTGTGGCAACCGTAGTGTGGCATAATGAAGTAAACTTTAACAACAATGTAATTTGTTTATTATTTTGTGTACAATTTGGGTGTGGATTTTGTGTGATGAGGGCTGAGGTAATATTCACTGTGGTTAATGGCATTGGGACTGATCAAAGAACACAAAGCTGGGTACACACTATACAATGTGTGAACCCAGCCAATGGAACAACACGATGGAATGAAATATGGCACCGGCCGTACACACTACATGAATCGGTGTACGATTGCACAATATATTGTTCCATGCTGCAGGTAGCAGCATGGTGTTGCTCAACACATCGTCCCATCTGCTGTGCAGCCCAGCAGATATGACTATGTAACATATGACTGCTGTGCTCGTGCAATCTGGCTTACACACTATACAATCTGCATGGTATATCATTCTGAGCTATGTCAGAATGATATTTTGTATAATATATCTATTAGTGTGTACCCAGCTTAAATCTATTAGTAATTTTACGAACCTATTAAGAGGACCTGGGCCAATCAGAGATTAGCACCACATTTCTTGTCTTTAAATACAATTATTGGTATATTATTGCTACATTTTCTCTGCTTGCTTTCTGTGTGGCTTTTTTAGATACCTGTCCAATATGAATGTTGATTGCCTTCTTTAGACGGGCGAGAACTAGGTATGCATACTGTATGTCTAAAGACATGTATGTTCTTCATAAAACACTTTGGGCCTAATTTAGAGGTGAATGGAAGTCGAAAGTAATTGCTTCTGCATTACATGCATGGAACTAGATGTGTATGCAGAGTTGTAAACATCTTTGCAAGCAAAGTGCCCCTCTCAGTATGTTTGGTTTGATACCAGGGGTGTATTTATAATGGGTGCAGGGTGGGTGGTGCACACGGGCCCGCACCGCACACCCAGCACCCATATTATACTTACCACTCCGGAGTTCCACTTGCTGTAAAAAATGCCTGGAAAATGGCCACCCCATCCATTTTCCCGGCGGTTTTCGCATGCGCAGTATGGAAAACACAGGGAACATGGCCACCACGGCCATTTTCCCGGTGACATGCGCATGCACACTCTAGTGCCCAGAGTCTATCAGTGCGGCGCTGCGCTCAGTGCGCTGCCGGATGCTGGATTGAGAGGAGGGGGCCCGGGACAGAGACTGCACATGGGCCCCCTCCTCTCTTGAAAAGCCCCTGTTTGATACCTTTAATAATCATCAGTTTGCTGTTTCACCAGCCTTATCTTTGATACTAAAGATACATCTGAAAATAAAATCTGCTTCTGGCTAACCCTGCATTGCCCACTTATGCCCATATACTGAAGTTGCTAGTGAAGGTGCCATGAAATGTGTTAAACTCTGCAATGCCCATAGTATCCTCTGCAAATGTGCACACGTTCATCTCAGCATTGGCACCTTCAGGTGAGAGTACATTAAATCTTGGCTATAATAAGGCCAAGATTTATTATATTTTAAATAGCACTTTATGAGCTTCAAAGGAGACAAGTATTAGTTATCTTAGTAAGACACGCTGTTAGTGTTATTTCCTATGACAAACAGTACCGATACTTGGAAAACTGTGCCAGTACCCAAAGTCACAAGCTGATACCAGATTTATAGTAGCTTCAATACTCTGGATAAGGGTGCAGATACTTATTTTAGTCATTTCTGAAACAATTTTGCTCATTTATCACTGTTTCTGGAGCTAGTTATAAGAATTAAAAATGGTACCAAACAAAAGACCACAGCACTGAATACTACACTAAATTAAAGTAGTGAAGGACAAATTGTCACTAATTATCTAAACAAGGCAACAAAAAACAACTTTATGAATTGTACAGAACTGAAATATATAGAGATTGTGCAGACGTTTCTGTACTTGGACAATGCCTTAGAGGTTATATTAATGATTGTTTTACATATGCACTTTTTACATTAGATTTCTCGGTTACCTAATGTAAAAAAGTCTCTCCTATCTCTAGAATTTGTGCAATGTTACAAAGTAATGTCTGGCTGGCAGATATTTTTCAGTGAACAGTTCTATAAAATAGCAATATATTCAACAAAACCAGCTCACACACATTAATTATGTGTAAGCTTAGGTATGAGATTATCTTTGTCCTAAATGTTAATGTAAATCAGGATTTGGAACACTAGCCTAACAAATGATTTTTTAATATTAGAGTACCTTTTTATATGAAACAGAAAGCAATGCTGGTTGTATAAATAATAGCAAAAATGTAGAACTGTATATAATATTACCTATTATAGATGTACATGTATTTGCTTTTAAAATGTGAATACAAATAGATGGTATTTGAATTTGTGGTTTGCCAAAAAATGTTGTTATTATAATGTGTGCTGTAGCTATCAGTTGTTTGTGATGTTATATAGAGACATTTTGTAATAGTGTCCTAAACTGGATACAAACTATGCTAGTATCGTGCATATATAAATTTGTATGATTGGCCAGATAATTGTATAGAGCATACGTAGGAGCATTACAGGAGTGTTAGCTTCAATCCCTCCTTCAACGTTTGGATTGGATGGTCAGGATTTTATATCCTGCTTAAAAATGCCAATCTTGTCCTCCCAATCTCATTGAAGAAAGCAAACACTTAGCTAAAATAAATCAGTGTATACAGGGTGCACACTGATCCAATATAATCATTTTTTTGGGTTGGAGCACTTATCTGATCTGCAAGTGCAACTGCATAGCTGAACTGCAAGTGTGTACCCAACTTTACAGATACATATGCTCAGAGTTTACCATTTGCATGTGTACAATGTAATATATTTATAAACATTTACAGTAGCTTCCATAGTGAGTACTGTATATATCTAATGCCATGTTTTTATGTGAAAGTACAATACAATACAGATACAAATCTTATTATTTTTGCTTATCCAAAGATGTGAACTCTTCCAAAATCTTACACCTCTATTCTACACAGAGCCGTAACTAGACTTTTTGGTGCCCTGTGCCATGTTTTAAATAGGGACATAAGATAGTGCACCTGAAAAAGGGCCATGGGAAGAGATAGGGGAGGCCGGGAGATGCTGGGGATAAAAGAATAGGAAGCTACAAGTGAGAATAATAATAAACAGGAAAACTGACAGGCCCCAACAGCGCCTCCTGTCCTGCGTTGTCCTTGCCATGGCACTGGTCACACTACTCTAGTTACAGCCCTAATTCTACATGCAGTAGGTATTAACTACACATTGTTTAAACCACTTTTAGTCAAAACTCTACTATAGTACATCTAAGTATCTTTTTACAGACTTTCCTCAAAACTACTTTTTTTCTTTTAAGCAAGAAACATTAACTGTGGCTCTAGCTGTCTTGTGGTCTGGGGCACACTTATATATTTATGGTTGATTTAGAAGACAGCTACAGTAGCTGAAGAAACAAAGGAACTACCCCTATTGCTAATAAAACTAAGATATAGTCAAAATCACTTCCAAAATTATTATATGTTCCGTGAGGTCGGTACATATAACAAAATGTTGTGTTGGTGGTAATATTACTGTAATGCTCTATTTAACCAAATAGCTGAAGTAACCAGTGTTCCAGGGTTTAAATCTTCAGGTTACTAAGTTAGGAATCCCAGACCAATTGCCACCCCTCTGTGAAGTTTTCATCCAAATCCATCCAGTGGAAGGCCCAGCACAGGTTCCCCAGGTCAAAGTTCTGCCCTGCATACATCAACAAAAGGTCTGACCAGGACCTCAACCCCCTAGTATGTCTTCTGGGATAAAATATTACCATTTGTGAAGTTTTAGGGCAAATCCATTCAGTGGAAACCCAGAACAGGCTTCTTGGGTCAAAGTTCTGCCCAGCGTACCCTATCAGGAGGTCCCACCATACCCTACCCCCCCTAAAACCTGTCCAGGATCCAACTGGACTACCTTAGTTTCATCCCAATTGGTGCAGAGGTGTCTGAATGCAAAACCGGACAGACAAACAAACAGACAAATTAATTTTATATATAAGATATATAGTGGTTGTTCATGACCTAACATAGCAATGGAGAAAATCTCAGTCTGATATAAAATATATTTAGTCATACGGGGGCTGATGCAAAGCTGAATGCAAGTAGGATGTAAATTCTGTGCAAATGGAAAAAAGTGTGTATATTCTGCCAACGTGACAGAGCCATGCCCCAAGTCTTGATTTCTCATTGTTAAATGTAACAAAGGGGCTTGGCTCTGATATCTTGCCTTGCCTATTATGCCCACATTAATAAAAGGCATTGATTGCACCTTATATTGATCTCCTGACATAATTTCCCATATGGTTGGCTATTGTGTTTTTCAGAATTGGTGATATCTTTAAAAGTAACTGTATGTATAAGGTTTTTATTATTTCATAGCTTTTTTTAATTATATTTTTACTGTCCTGTTCTCAAACGTAGCCAAAATTAAATGAATCCTCTATCCCAATTCCTTCTCCTTTTTTATTTTTATTGTTATCATAGAATCATTTTCTACGGCATATTAGTACAGTTGTGCTGGTCGTTTCACATAGGTGTGACATTTGTATTTCATAGAATTTATAGTCTATGAGCTGACACTCCTTGCACTGTGCAGTGTGCTTGGAGTAGGACTCCTAAAACACTTAAGGCCAATTTCTACCAATGGGATTTTTAAAATATCATAGTCATCATGAGGCAGATATTGTATAGAACAGTTTTGAAAATGTTAATCATCTGTACATTTTAACTAAAGTGTTTCTTTATCATACATCCTTAAACTATATTATGGTGTGCGCACAATCTTTCTGTTCATATTGGCGAGAACCGTAACCGTAGCTGTTTGGAAAGCAAACAAAGTTAAACTCACAAGAACAATGAATGGTAAGAGGAAGCCGGTTATGGTACATAATAAGAAAAATCATTAATAAGGGCTGAGTCAGTGGCATATTTGAGCACTAGCCAAGAACGGTACATGTAAAGCGAATGACGAAATTCAGAATGCCACAGGACTTGCAGAAATTAGATTACAGTGCAAGAGTACAATAATCTGTCAAGGAGGAAGTGACAGGACATACTGTATCTTATACAGTATAAGGCCAGAAGGTGGAGTTAGAATATGATGGAGCATCAGGAAAACTGTAGGGCTGAGCTAGATACAGGGGAAAAACAAGGAGCTATCCAACAGCTAGATTAGCTCAGTCAGCAGAGCATCAGCCTGGAGAGCCAGGGGCCCTGAGCTTGAACCTGACAATAACAATATAATTATATTATGTTTGTCCCTAATCTTATTACTCAGAAAGCCAATCTGGTAATTTGGTATGGGGTGGGCATTTTTAAACATATAATAATTTAAAATGTATTTACTCTCAAATGAAAATCATATGCTAACCTTTGAAAAGGTTGCTTGGTCATAAATCAGACATTCATTAAGAGCTTCAGATATTACCATTTACAGTTCTTTCCTGTAATATGAAACCATTCTTCCTTTTAATTAGCCTAAAACTGTCAGTTCAAAAATAGGCTCTTCCTGCCTTTTCACAAATTGAGCTGAGATTACTGTAGATAAAACTGTAAGTATTGCAGTGAAATACCATTGTCCCAGCAAACCTTTACGATCAATCTCAAGGATAAATGTAACCATCACTCTGTGAACATTCATTTATACCTCATTATCTTAAGAAAATAAATGTATACTATTTTTTAATATATCATTTATGTAGATATGCTCATTTTAAATTTATAAAAGGTCTGTTTTGTCTTTTTTATTGGTCTTAAATTTCTTAGACTCAGTCCTGTTGAAATATACAGTATATCATGATGTATGCAGTAGTTCATTCTGTCCTCATTTGTTCCAAGTATTATTAATGAACCAATGAACATTTTTCAATAATTTATCTCATCATGATGAGGGTGAGGGGGCATAATTGTCAGTTTCCATAAATAAAATATACATAAATAACATTTATGTGAAATTACATTGTTAGCAAACATGCAGCAATTAATGTATTTACAAATCACTTCGGTTGTTACTTTACATTAAAAAAATATTGTTGCTGTTGATGCTTAAATGAAGTAACCAATATAACAAGTTTCATTTATGCATATAAATATAAATTTGCTAAATAATAATGCTACGTATATGTTTAGTAACTATTAGGAGCCTAATTAAGAGGTGGATGCTAATGTAGCTGCGACTGCATCTTTTTATGCAGTGTGACTGCAACTTTATGCTAATACTTACCATAAAAAGTCACACCATGGGAAAGCACATTGGTAGCACCATCGGAAAGCACATTGGTCACACCATCAGAAAGCACATTGGTCACACCATCGGAAAGCACATTGGTGGCACCATCGGAAAGCACATTATTCGCACCTTCAGAAAGCACATTGGTCGCACCATCAGAAAGCACATTGGTCCCACCATCGGAAAGGACATTGGTCACACCATCGGACATTAGAGCTGCCCTATGGTTGCTCAGAATGTCTGTCAAAAACATGGCCCCGGGGCAAAAACAAAATGCAGTTGCTGGCCGAGACACACCCATGACATGCTTGCATCTGACTTGCCACCCCTCCCCCTCTTACAGCGAAAACCATTGGGAGGCATGTGCAATGTGACTCAGATGCATGTGTAGTACAAAAAACATCTGCGCAAACATCAGCACTGCGTCCACCTCTGAATCAAGCAATAAATTGCAAATAAATGTTACTTATAGATATTTGTTTTATGTAATTGGCATTTGTGTTTTGACATTATAAAATATTTAGAAATGCTTACTGGTTCATTAACAATGCATGTTGGCAGCTTTGCAACAAGTGAGCAGATATTGAACTATGGGCCTGATTCAGACCCGCTTGCAAGCGCAATGCACTCGCAAGCGGGTCTATGGTTGTGCATTGCGCATGCGCGGCGTGTGCAATGCGCGTGTGCAAGCCCCATAGTGAGAGAGAAATTCTCTCGTTTCGGTGCTCGCTACAAACAGGGCAGCTGTCAATGTTGATTGACATCTTGCCTCGTTTTGTAGGTGGGGTGGGGGGCTGGCTGGACAAATGGAAGGAATGCATGCCATTTGTGGGCGGCCCTACTGACATCACCAGTGATGTCAGTAGTGAGCTTTTGGCTCTATTAGAGCTGGAAGCTTACTGGGGCTTGCGGCAGATGAGACCCTACTACAAGGGTCTCGTCAAAAGCCTGATGGTCGCGATGGTTGTGACCATCGCGACCATCATCTGGCCGCTCGCAAAAGCAGTGGGTCACCCACAGCTTAGCGAGTGTCCAGGAGGCCGGCTTTAAAAGAAAAAGTGGCCGTCCTGATAAAGAGCATGCTCGCTTTTTGCGAGCGGCTCTGAATCAGGCACTATGTTCCCAAAATGATATAGTGTTCACGCTGGGCTGGTTTAGCAGGGCGACGTGCCCTGCCTGATTTTTAAAGGGCAAAATGCATCCTGTCCCTTTTAGCAGTGCTCTGCTAAAACAGTCTGGCTGCTGCCATTCTTCTGCTGCACCAATAGATGCCATGCACATGCGCACAGCATTTATTCACATTAAGGAAGAGCTTCGGTGCTGGGCACATCCCCATTAGTGATGCCGCCAGCTGGACATGCCCCCAAAAGTGACATTAGCAGGGCTGCATCACCCCCATAGTGACGTCGACAGGGCCGTGCCCCCTTTACTGGTCGGCCGCACCCCCTTTTCAAGCGTGCGCACCATTTTGCCATGTGCACTACTGTCCCCCTTCCCATGCACCCTGCCCGGCCCTAATCCTAGCGGGAACACTAATGATGAGATATATTTTACTGGACTGAGTGCAAAAAATTTAAATTCAAAAACTTTCATAAGTAATATGTGGAAATCTGGAAATGAAGAAATAGTATACATTATGTTATTTATATAATTAGGTTTAAATGGATGTTCACTGACTGATGGTTACATCCATCCACAAGATTTAATGTAAATGATTGCTGGGACGATGATATTTTTGCTGCAGTACTTAAAAGTTTTGCCTAAAATAATATTTGCTTGATTTAAGAAAACACAGGTAGAAGCTTTTTGTTTTTGTAAGTGTGAGCGTTATTACAAGTTTGTAATGAATGTGTTTATCATTGACTAAGTAAAGTATAAATGGGGACAGGTAGATGCATTCAGCACATACAGAGCACAATACCAGGAAGGAGTGTGCACTGCAGGCCAATTCAGGTGATTCAGCGTAAGTATGTTTAACCCTCCCCTCTCCCCCTCAACCCTAACCCTCCCTTGGGGGTGCCTAAACCTAAGACTCAGGGGGTAGTGCCTAACACTAAGTCCCCCCATGGTACCTAACCACCCCACCCTGCACCCTAAACCTAACCCTCTCTGGGGTGCCTAACCCTAACCTCCCACGGGGGTGCCTAACCCTAACCCTAACTCCCCCTTTCCTTAGCCTAAGCCTAACCCTCCCAGGGGGGGTGCCTAACCCTAAGTCCCCCCCGGGAGTGCCTAAACCTAACCCTCAGCCCCCACGTCAATTACATTGCGACGCCTGGCTAAGCTACGTTCGGTATGCCGGGCATCAGGATTTTGACATGAGGCTAATAATAGGCATCAGTATTTAGATGGCTATCTTTAGTCCCATGTTGGGCTTTCAGTGTCGGGATGCCAGAGTTTTGCTAACAGATTGATACTGATATGCTTCTTACTGAAGCTGATGATACACAGTAGCCTGTATGTGAATGAGCTGGTGCTGTGTGTTAGATGCTGCTTCTGAAGGTGATACACTGACCCAGTGGGCTATAACAATCATGTCATCTTTAGTTTGACCAGTACCACTTGTCCACATATCTTTAGTTAAGTGGATAGTTGGTACAATGGCATTTTCTAGTAAAAAAAATACTTTTTGTTTAACCTTCAGGTACAGGTGAAGAATTGCTGTTTTGGTAAAATAGAATCAAGATGTAACATCGCAGTGTGGACACATGACATCAACACCCAGCAACTACAGTAATATATGCTGCCTCTCAAAAACACAATCTTCTCTTGAAATATCTAAATTGAATAATAAAAGACTTGAGATTTTTTTTTTTAAATCAAAAAAAGATGTCTTCTTTGGAGTGCAGCTCACTCAGATACAGGATACTATTATTTGCTCACCTAAGCTTTCAAAGACAGTACTATCTCTGCCTCCATACACAATACATAATACAGTGTACCTAGATAACCTTGTGAAAAACAATTGCAAGTACTGTAAGTGCAGCTCACTTCAAGTTCAAATAAACATACAGTACATGAAGTGTATTTATTGCAGATTGCTTGCTAGTGTCTTAGACACTCACATTAAAGATGCCTGTATTATTTTCCACCCACTCCATCCACCTACTGTATAACTTTCTTTATTGGTGACTATTGCAGCCCACAACCCACAACCCTCTCCATGCACTCTCCTGTGTGAATTGGCACCAGAAATCACGAGGGAGGGACTTACATGCAATCCAAAACACGCAAGATCCATGATTTCCAGGAAAATTATGTTCTGCCTCATTTCGAGAACCAATTTTGGTGGGAGGAAACGAGTTATAACTCTTTTCAACTCGGTACCTCAAAGTTGGAATTCTGTCAGATTTCTCCGAATTGCACACTTCTACAAAACACTAATATGTAATATCAGTCCCCTGAACAACTCTTTGGAATATCCATCACTAGGTTTGTAAATTTGATACAGCATACACCGGTAGTGCCCTTTGGCAGTTGCACAGAAAATAATGCTAGAGTAATGCTTGAAATCCTAAGGAAGTTCTACCTGAAGCCAGAATACTAAATTAAAGTGCTGAGATCACTTCATAATATGGACTATTAATTAGTTTGCGGCAAGTCAATAAGATATAATGGATAATGGACACTGAGGGATAAATTTACTACAGGTCAAATTTGGTCGATTTTGCATTTTTGTGTGATTTTCCATCTAGTTTGCAAATCGGACATTTGCTAAAGTGAAAACTAACTGACAAAAAATCCAACTTTAGAACAGTTTAGAACAGACAAACAATTAATACTTTCAAGTAGACAATATAATCCAGAGACTTACTAACGGTTCGTTTGTAAAATCAACGGTAAACCTGCCCAGACAATAGACCTGCCTATGCCAGGTGCGTTTGGGAGCAGCACTGCACAGATCTTTATGATCTGTGTAGGCTTCTTAGAGTTACTAGTAAATAATAAACAGTTAAAAAAATGGCATGGGTTTCCCCCTAAATCCATAAACAGCCCTCAACCTTTCAGCCTGGTGTTCTGTATGGTTACTACTGAGGGTTGCAGATGAAATTGCATGGAGTTCCATGTAATATTACTTAATGTTTCTGGGTGGTAATTACTGGTGGGGGCAGTTAACAGGCTTGTCGCGGTGGCTAATATGTGTGTCTTGGGTGTGTCAGTGTCAGCAACTATGTCACATGGACATTCTAAGTCTGCCATAGGCAGATGCAATGTCCTATGGCGCTGCCGATGGTCCATCAATAGGGCATCTTTGTAAGCACATCGGCAGATTCTCGCTGCACCTAGTGGGCATCTCAATAAGTTTAACATAAAGACACAGTAGAAGCTGTTTCAAAGGTCACAGCCACTACTGCAACTGCTTTCACCTCTCAATCACCTCCTTAATAGTTAACATTTCTATTACATACAAAATGAACACTGAGAATATATTTTCCTCTATATGGACTATACAGCTGCTCTTTGCAAGTTCCAAATATACTGTATTTGCCATTTAATCCTTTTATGGAAATTGAGAACTTTGCAAAGCCTATATCTAGTTAGCTCCTTTTTCTATATTTAAATTTTTTACTTAGCTTATTGATTGTACTGTACCATTATTTGTCCCTTCACAAACTGTGGGGGTCATTCAGACCCGCTCGCGAGAGCAGGACGCTCGCAAGCGGGTCGATGGTGCCCTACTGCACATGCGCACGACGGAGGGAGCTCCGTCGTGTGCATGCGCGAGACCCGGCTAGCGACGTCGCTAGCTGTCGCTCCGGGTCTCGCACCAAAGGGGGCGTGCTGTCGATGTTGATTGACAGCACGCCCCCTTTGGTGTGCGTGCTGGGGGCGTGGCTGCCAGACAGAGGTGTTCCCATGGGAACGCCTACCGTCTGAAGCCGGCCCCACTGACATCAGTAGTGATGTCAGTGGGAGTGATTTTGGCTCTGATAGAGCCAAAATCACTCCAGGGCTTGCAGCAGTGAGACACTACCGCAGGGTCTCTGTCGCAAGCCCGATGGTCGCGATGGTCTTGACCATCGCGACCATCATCATGGACGCTCACTATAGCTGTGGGTGGTCACCCACAGCTATGCGAGCATCCAAGAGGCCGCTCCATTTTCATGTAGGAGGGCCCTGATTCAGAGCGAGCGCTCTGGTCAGAGCGTCCGGCTCTGAATCAGGCCCTGTGTGCAATAGAAATAGTTACATATACAGTATATGTGGACAAACTGTTTTACCATTATAAATTATCTGTAATTGATGAAAAAGAGAATCATCATTGTCTATATTCAAGAGAAAATATATCACATGTATTCAATTGATATGAACTTCTGGTGTTAAGTTTCTCAGTCCCGTTTTCCTTTTGTTTTCTATTGAAAGTATGTACATGGGTATGGGGCTGGAACCTATTGTTTTCTGTTAACATGATAATACTTTGCTTTCACCTTTGGTCAGGAATGTTAGTACAGTAGCTTATTTTAGATGCCATTTGCACTATTGACTCTTGTTCAATGCACTATCTATAAAATGGCCTAATTAGCCATCAAATAAAAATTTTGAGGGGACATAAAATAAGCAGAAAAATCTTGTAAAAGTAAAAAGAAAGTCTACCACAGTTCTACCATGTATCTGAATTCTTGAAATTGCTTGGGAGTCTCAATCTGTCATATATAAGTTTATGGGAGAAATTTTTTAATTCTATCCCATCACTCTGATTTACTCTCAGTCAATCAAAACCGCCACTAGGCTGTGGATAATGAATAACCACAAGCTCTCTATTCTGTTATCCTGTAACAGACTATTCATTTTCCAGTGAAGAAGTGTAACAACTTAAGGGGTCCATACACCAGCGACGGATTGCCGCAATGGTGCATTCCTGCGATGCTGGGTTGGAGAATTGGTGAAATCCAACATGTTGAATTTCACAGATTTGCCAATCATGATCAAAATGTAATCATGATTTGCAAATCTGTGAAATAAAACATGGATAGTTTCACCGATCCTCCACAGGATCGGACGATACGTCACCAAATGTACAGTATGGGGGCCTTTAGATTAACAGTTGATATTAATAGAGGTGTTAGTATATAGCAGAATTAATATGATATTCCTAATATTATTTTATAAATCCAAATAAGTTCTAGATGATTTTATTTGAATTATTCAAGAATGCTATCAACACATTTACGTAAATTTGTCAGTTTTTTTGGTTACTTTATTTTCTCTCTTTTTCTAAATTAGAATACAGTTTAGGATAAATAGACCAATGAAAATATTTGGATCACATACAGTACAGTATGTGTATGCAGCTGTCATGGACTGGTGATTGGATGAGTGGCAATGCTGTAAATTTTGAGTGTTGGATCAACATTGGTAAGCTCAATTTAATGTTAAATATTATTATCATATAATTCTAACCTTGAGAATGAGAATATTTAATGTATGATAGTTTAGTGACAAAGTATTCATTAGTTTGCATGCCATCCATCTATCATCCTTCTCTTAGAAGAGCAGTCCTTTTTATCATTCAAATTCCCGTGTTCATTTTTATTCCTAATTCATCCCACTTCTTGTTCTGGTGTATATATCTGAAGAGGATAAACTCTTCTACTATCAGTTTAGCAAAAGACTTTATAAAAAACATCTGCCTTTATATGTGGTAGAACTTTGTGGTTCTTGAAGTTATTCATGACATTTTTTGCATCTGAAAGTCTGCCCAGGTAAGTCAACTGTACTATTTATCATGATAATTTCTATAATAAATTATACGTAATATATTTTAAAATAATACATTATGGACAAGTTAAAAAACATTGTGTAAAATAGTAATCTGTATAAGAAAGTAGAGCTCATATCTGTAACTACAGTAAACTCATATAACTCACTGCTGGTGCTACTGTAGCTAGTAAAAGTAAAACTTTATGAAAAGCATTTGTGAGGTTTATTCTGAGCAGCCTGGAGGGGTTGGGAATGAAATACCGATGACTTACAAGCCGCTGGTTCAAATCCCGATGAGAGAAGCCCGACAGATCAAACTCCCGATGCCAGCTCGTAAGTATGTTTAACCCTCCCCTCTCCCCCTCAACCCTAACCCTCCCTTGGGGGTGCCTAAACCTAAGACTCAGGGGGTAGTGCCTAACACTAAGTCCCCCCATGGTACCTAACCACCCCACCCTGCACCCTAAACCTAACCCTCTCTGGGGTGCCTAACCCTAACCTCCCACGGGGGTGCCTAACCCTAACTCCCCCTTTCCTTAGCCTAAGCCTAACCCTCCCAGGGGGGGTGCCTAACCCTAAGTCCCCCCCGGGAGTGCCTAAACCTAACCCTCAGCCCCCACGTCAATTACATTGCGACGCCTGGCTAAGCTACGTTCGGTATGCCGGGCATCAGGATTTTGACATGAGGCTAATAATAGGCATCAGTATTTAGATGGCTATCTTTAGTCCCATGTTGGGCTTTCAGTGTCGGGATTCTGGATGTTGGCATTTTGACAGCCAGCATCCTGACTACATCCCGCCTTGGAGAGATGTGGAATAAGCACCTAAGGAGGCTTTGAGACACTTTGGAGCTGATGCAGAGTTGATTGCAAAATAGGCATATAATTCTGTAACAAAATACAGGCAAAATAGTCTATTTCCACCAATATGCAAAGATAGAGGTGCCAACAGTAGCATATACATCTGGTTTATGCCAGGCATGCTCTTGTTGTGAACGATAGATTTTATGTGCAACAAACGCATTTGCTATAAGTTATCAACTCAACTACAAAAACCTCTCTAATATGCACAAACAATTACCAAACAAATACATTTAAACCTGCTCACAAAAGCATAATCTATCCCCAAGCAATGAAGAAAAGCACAAGTCAGTGTCAGCAGAGTTTTCGCAAATACAGAATGTCGACAGGTGGAATGTTGACATTATCAGAATGTTGACATTAGGGTTAGGCTATGGATGGGAGAGTTTGGGTTAGACACTAGGGGGAGGGTAGAGATTAGGGTTAGGGATAGGGGAGAAATTCTTTCTTAAATGCTGGAGGATCAGTAATCTGACCTGAATATCACAGTCACGTGACCACCGGCACTTGGTCGATGCTCCTGGAGCCGCTGCAGCTGTTGGGAGCAGGTAAGTGAGCACTGGGCCACCAGGGATGATATGTAAACATTTCATCACTGTCTACATGATGCATGTCGACATGGTCTCTGTCGACATTATGCCCATGACAACTTTCTTGCATCGACATGATGAAAGTTGATGGTCAACATATCATACCCAACCTCTACAGATACACCTCTTCACAGACATATCTGTGATTGTCTCAACATAAACAGCAAAACTTTACTTTGCCTGGCTTTTATTACAACACCGCTTCCCTCTCCTGTTCTACAGAAGAAGCAATAGGGCACAAGTCAGAGCTATGTAAATAGCTCACTATGGATGTACTGTAAGTGATGGGTGAAGTGTAAATCTATAAGAGGCGGTGTGCTAATTTAGAAGAGCAGTATGAAACATATAAGATAAGGATATTTGATCGTATTACAATAAAAGCAGTAGGGAAATTGGTGGTAAGTCAAACCACTGTATACCTGCCCAATTAAAGCACTGGACATACGTTTAAGAATTTTTCATTTGTGTGTGCGGAAAACAAAAATGTATGTTTTATATTTAAAAACTGGCTTTGCAGCCAACTCTAAATAAAGCGCAACGGAATTTGCTGCGCTATATAAGAAACTGTTAATAAATAAAATAAATAAGCCTTTCCAAAGTTATTTCCAAACCTCCTGGAAGAAACACACTTCTCTAGGTGTTTAAACCACATCTCTCTCTATGCACCTTATAATCCATCTTGCATACAATAGTCCATGATATCCTCCTTCTTTCATTTTATTGAATCAGGATACTACTGACTATATACAACTGTGCCTGTTGTGCCTGATACAAAGCTTGTTCACATGTATATCTGTTGATATTGTGAAAGTCAGTATTAACGGAAGTTCTTGACAGTGCTTTTATCTCCATTTAGCTATAATAATGAGCAAACATAGTATTTAACAACTGGAATTAAACTTTAGAATCACAATCATCTAAGTACTGCACATCCCTTTTAATGAAATTGCATGTAGGAAAATATGGAAATGAGCCAACATTACAAATTGCGTATAATTTTAATATGTACGCATGTGTCAGCTCTTGGTGAGATATGAATCCTTTAGAACAACAACTATATATATTCCAGCAGCTTTATTTATTGTTAAAAAGGAAAACAGAAGTTAGAGAATAATAATACATAAAAAATTCCGATCAGTAATGTTACTTTCGATCTACATTAGATGTACAAGGATGTAAAAGACTTTTTCATTTAGTATTTTCACTCCTGTAAAATAATTAAAAAGCATAAAAAAATTGCATAGATCATGAATAAAATCAGTTGCTTTATTATGGAGTCCTTGGCATTCAGTAACTGCATAAAAATGAGGTTATTTTTAACCTTATGTTACCGATAATGTGCTGGTTTTTACATGCCCTCCTCCAATAATTACTACATTTATTTCTAGCTTCCTTACTTGTTTATTTTGTTGCTCTGCTGTATTCTTTACCCTGAGAGCAAGTTTACTTTGTTTCCCTGAGCAAAAAAAAATAAAATTCTGTCTCGTAACTAACATTGATGGCTTTTCTATATTTTCTCACTACTGCAGAATGCAAAGATTAAAAACTATTTTAACCATATTATATTAATATTAAACTTATGCCATCATCATGTTTAAACTTCTAAATCCAACACAGTCATGGTGCTGTACAATGCAGGTACTAGCATGCCGGCATTTAGGGTTTGACAAACCACTGTACCTCTTCTGCTTCTCAACAGCAAATCCCTAACCCATCTGGTTGTATACAGTGACAGTTGTATCAGCCATCTGGTCAGCAGACTGAGTGGTGGTGTACACTTAGCTGTCCACTCAGGGGGGCCAACTTTCCCATGGGTTGAGCCCCCGGGTTCTCCTGAAAGCACCTGGTTGGCAAACCCTCGCAGACTGGTTATTTGCTGCAACTAAAGCCTTCTGGGTCACAGTGCCCCTCGCAGCCCTGCTGCTCACGATGGTCACCATCCAGAGGAGGGCTTACCTGGAGAAGACACCCAGCGGCCTGGTAAGGGCATGATGCTGGCATCATCTTGGATTTTTATGTAAAGCTGCCTGACACTGTTTTCATCATGCTCCTGTTGTGCCTGCTCCTTGATCCCCGCTCCTGCCTGTAGCCTTTCTGATCCACTCCTTACTGATCTCCCCATGCGAGCCACTATACCCCCTCAAACTGGGTTGTACCAAGTGATGCAGCATGGTGACTCCTCAAATGTTCCTTGTTTTTTCTTTTAATAAGAGATCAATATTTCCATAGAAGTTATATTGCCATCACCACTGACTTAATACTACAATTTTATGCCTCCATATTCAACCTTTTATTTTCTCCACCTGAATGCAATACTTCTACGAGTTGCACATCCTGCCAGTTTTAACATATACAGTGCTCCCAAGATGGCTGCCTTGGATGGTTCCCTCATGGCAGGATGAGTTACACGTGGATCTATTCATGTACTGCATATCACACCACACAGGTTTCAGTAATCCCTCTTTTGTTCCTCATATGGCTGATTTCACACACTGTAACCTAGTGCGCTCAAGATGGTTGTCTCACCTGGTACGCTCATGGGTGGGATGAAAAATACATGGATCTGTTGGCTATTTAAGGACCCTGCTCTCAGCTTTAGTATGCTGCAACTTCCCCATTTTCTTTTATCTCTTCTAAGTGTTACCTATTCCAACCAGGGTAGCCTTTGCATCACGCCCAAAATGACTGCCTCACCTGGTACCCTTTGCAAGTGGGATTTAGAACCCATGGAATTTATTACTCAAAATAGCTACACCAATCCCTGCATTATGTGCATTGTTTTTGGTTTGTTTTCTTCTTTCTTTAATACTAACCCCCTGTGCATTGTTTTTGATGTTGTAAAGAGACTTTGAGTCCTGATGGAGAAAAGTACTAAATAAATAGTATTATTATTATTAATTCATATATAACTTAAATCTATATAATAAGCAAGAAAGCGTATATGTCTGTCTGTCCTTTATGCACGGCCAAAGTTTTGGAAACAGCTCCACCAAATTTGGCATGGTGGTGTAGTTTGAACAGTAGTAGGTTTTTACCTAGGTTTGAACTGTGTCAGGGCCACACACTGTCACACAAGCCCTAAAAATGGGGACACACTTAAATTACACAGGTTTCAGGGCTGGCTCCAATGAAAATTGGCAGTCTGAGTTGTTTGAAAGCTACAAAAGTATATTTTTAACCACACAGTGTGAGCAATTATCAAACTTTATTACTCATGCAAGTTCCTATTAAATACAGTTTGTATTTTTTATAATGACCATATATATTAGTCAGACCTCTGTGTTTGCATGCAAGGGCACAACTTTGTGGGCCACATAGCAAGATCTTACAAAGGCCCTCCACAGAGGTAAAAAAAAACCCACATGCATTTGCCACCACACAGAGCCCATTCATGTTTTGCAACACAGAGCCCAAACAGGTTATGCCACACAGTAGTACCCCGTATACACAATATGCCACACAGTAATGCACCTTATACTACACAGTAATGCCCCTTACACATTATACCACACAGTGATGCTCTTTACAGATTATGCCACATAGTAGTAGTGCCACATATAACACATTATTCCACACAATAGTAGTGCTCCTTACACATTATACCACACAGTAATGCCCATCATAACATTATGCCACACAATAATGCCCCTTACACATTATGCTCCCCCCAGCAATACCTTACCTCCCAATGTCCCTCCGGCAGCCTCTTGTCTCCCTCTGTGTACCATCAGCAGCCAGCAGGTGTTAATTTGGTGTTGGGTCACCAGCTAATTACTTCTGGCATACAAGCAGGCAGCGGCAGACATGGACAGACAGCGCTGGTGCAATTTGAATCTGGTGCCTAATCAGGAGCCAACACTGCAGATTGGCTGCCAGTCCACAAGCTCTGATTGCCCTGTGATTGGCGGCACTGTCTCTCCATGTCTGCCTGCCTGTGTGCCAGCTGTAATCAGCTGGCAGGTCGGCATCAAATCAACACCACTGACACCCAGCCCCCCTTGGCGACCCTGACTGAACCAGCCCACCTTGTGTGCGTGACTAGGTGCAGGGGGAGTGGTGGGCCACCGAGGCAGCTCAGGCACCATAGCAGCCACACCCCTTGCTCCCACGGTAGTTACGCTACTGTTTGCATGCTTGTTAGCAAATAGTGGGGTCCTTTTCAGTATCAATGGAATAGGATTATAGGGGAGAACTATGTAAACAAATAAATTCTGCAGGTGGTATCCGGGTATCTAAGCTAGTAATTAATATATCACAGAAAACACTTGATCTTGTCACACTAGTTTAGCAAAGCAATGTAAAAACAATATTTTGTGATGTGGGTATTCCTGGCAAAAGTATTATCCTAAAATGTTTTTCAAGTACATACATATCAAGAAAATTCGAGTATTGGGCCACTAAATTGTAAAGTAGAAAAATAATTGTACAAGATGAAGAGAGGTTTGAAATTTAAAATATGTTTTTTTCAGCTATATTTACAAATGAGTAAAAAACAATAAGAAATATAGGAGGAGATTTAATTATACCTGAAAAAACAAGAGTATAGTATTTGATGGAGCACAGTGTTTTAAATTATTGGCTCTCTTATAACTAAGTCTGAAGAAGGGTTAAAAGCAAACATGGCTCAAATCTTTGAACAGAGAACAATTAGAAACACTGCCTGTGAGCCCGACTTATGTTTTGGATAAATTTAGAGGTTATGTGGTATTTGTTTCTGCACAGTACATAAAATATAGCAGGGGAAGATGCCAGAGGTACCGTACAAACTGGTGCCAGATAGAGGTTTATTAAAGCTGCTCAATCAGCACCAAAGTTCTACCCACAAACAACTCAAACAATACAATATAGTCATAATGATTGGTACTTATCAAAGGCTCTAAAACATAAATAAAACAATAATGCATAGAAAGATGGAAAGATACTTCCCTTATGTGCCTTTCCTGAAACACTTTTTAAAGGAGGTTTCAGTAGGATGTCCAATACATAAAATACAAAATTACAATGATAGTGTAATATTATAATGAACTTTTCATAAAATACAAATATGTTTTGAGGTAATGTCTCTCCCAGAAATTTCTGGGTGTATTACAACCCTTCAGGAATTATGATTGCTTCAAGCAGATATTGATTGTGCAGTAAATAGAGATGGGGTAATTAAGACAGCAGTTGCACTTGATCCCCAAATGACTCCACAAGTTCATAAAATGAAATAAAATCATTGCATTGTGTGTTACTGTTTATAAACAGTATTTAATAACACACTTAAAATAAACACCAATGAGTAAATTTACTAAAAGTTGGTTTCGTATCTTTCGTTGATCTTGCACAGCAACTGAAACCGCATATTTACTAATGGCATAACAGATGGAAAACCATCCAAAAACCCAACTTTAGGACTCTTTAGAATATCGTACTTGCAATCAAAACTTTTAAATAGACAACTATAGAAACTGGTTTGTAAAACAGTGAAAAACTGACGGCCAACTTGAACAAATGATAGACCTGCAAGTGCCAGGCGATTTGGGGAGAAGCACTACATAGATCAATTTGAGGCTTCTTAGGTGTTCCTATGCTCTCAGCCAATCAGCGCTTACCCCATTAACTTCTATGACAGTGACCGCCAGTGATCTGCAATTAAGCAGTAGTACTGTATATATGGGGTGATGCTACAGTGGGAAACATGTTGAAAACTTTTTGAAAGGTAACTGTGTAATAATAGGGTATGCGGACAGCAGGTCAACAGTAACTATGTCACCAATTACTATGTCGACTTCACTATGCCAGTGCTAGGATCCCTATATTGCTAAACTGTAACTTACAGTATTTCTCTAATATGGGGGCTATAACTGGCATGTTTAGGAGTATATTTATTATCCCTTAATTTCTACAACTGTATGTGAAAATTAAAATTTTGACCTACTTTTGTAGAAATTAAGTGTCAGGGCCATTCATTATAAAGGTAATGCTGGAGAGTCCCCATACAATAGCATGGGGACCTAAATTCGTCAAACTCTGAAAATATAAAATTTTTGAAGCATAGCAGCAGGAACCTTTGTGATCTTCATATGGCACCGATTCCTGTACCCCGCTTCTTCCATATGGGAAGGAGCACCTGGGTTGCGAAAAGGGATCCTTTCAGGTTCCCCAGCCCCTGTTTGGCTCCTTCCACCGGACGCTGAGTTCTTTGTGCGCTTGCGTGAACCCAAGATCACGCTTGCCCTCTAGCACTGACAAGTCAGACTCAGCAGTGCTAAGTTTCAACACTACAAAAGTAGCGGTGATAAGGATCACAGGGACAACTGATCTTCAGATCAGCTGTCTCAACACCGGAGCAATGTTAAATTGCTGCAGTGATATTGTGATTTTGTATCCAGTGCTGCTACTCGCAGCGAGATGGATACCTAATAATCGGGGGCCACCCAGGCCACAATAATGAATAGGCAGGGCCGGATTATAGGCAGGGCGACAGGGGCGGTCGTCCAGGGGCCCCCACACATAAGGGGCCCGCCTCCGGCCACTATTTCTATTGAAAACCGGATTACAGCATTTAGCTGTCTCCAGTGCGGTACTCCTCGGCCGCTCTGCTGTTTCCTTTCAGCAGCCGCCGAGGAGCTTCATTACAGTCACAGTCTCGTGAGATTATGATGCCAAATCTTGCGAGACTGCGCCTGATCGGACCAGAGCCCAAGCAAGCAAGGAAGCAGCTACCCAGGGGCCAGGCTGCATGCAGTGTGTGACAGCGTGAGGCAGAGCTGCTGAGTGGGACTCCAAGGTGTCATGTTACACTGCCTCTGCCATGGAGCAGAAGAGGAGAGAGCCTGTGTACAAGTAGGTAATTGTGTGTATACTGTATACTGTCTGCATGTAGGTAATTGTGTGTGTGTGTGTGTGTGTGTGTATACTGTATGCATGTAGGTAATTGTGTGTGTATACTGTATACTGTATGCATTTAGGTAATTGTGTGTGTGTATACTGTATGCATGTAGGCACGTGTGTGTG